>CM040631.1:19999158-22399158 GCA_022818045.1 Neotoxoptera formosana | reverse complement strand
AATAAATATAAACACTGAAATCACACGTTGTCCCTTCGTTTATTAATGTTTGTTCATTGACCTTCGAAATTAACCTGTATATGTTTCGTTTTTACTGATGAACTTGCCTCACTCTTTTTTTTTTTTGACTCCATACATCTTTTTATCTTTTTACCTTTTTGCTTTTTTCTACAGCACGCGCACAATGACACTGCAATAATACGTAATACCCTTGAGGTTTTTAGTAACTAAATCAAACGTAAATAATCCCAGTTATCGAGGCCGTATTTAAAGTTTTTTTTTCATTTGCACTTACTGTACATTTTAAAACATTTTGTAGTACCGATGTTTTTTGGACCACTAAGATACGAATATTACCTAGCGAATGGATTTATTGTTTTAGTACAGGAGTAATATCAATTTATCACAAATTATAAATAAATACTACCGTGTGTTTTCTTTTCGACCGTTCATATTAAATTGGTTACAACAGAGATAGAGAAACTTGCAACAGCATATTAGTATAATATTAATTAAAGTAAATAACAGTTCACAAATGCCAACTGTAATTTAATGAATACAAATTAAAAGATACTAAACCATTACCTACCTACTAAACAAAACATACACAGAATACCGCAAACCGCGCCATTAAATAATTAATACCACACAATTCTCTTAAGTCATTCTTTATGAACAATGTTAGCTTAGTAACAGCTGCCCAGATAGTTACATCCGGATTGCTTTTATTTCCTTTTAGGTTTTTACGTTTATATAATATAAAAATAATATTTTTAACAATCGTTCGATACATGATTTTTAATACTTAAGTATTACTTATTTACTCTGAATTTTGATTTAGAAAATGTAGAGTACCTATTTTAGTAATCGCATTTTATGTATTGAAGTGTTGTCTTGTATTTATATTCATAGTAAAATTTCTTCCAATTTACATGTTTTAGATTCTGAACGAAACGATGAGAATGTACTGGTTTTGATATTTTATTTGTGCTGGTCTATTTTCATCTATTGGATCCATAAAAATTCTTCAATCTACAAAACTGAGAGTGGTTTCTAGAAGAAAATTGGATTTGTTTTTTTTCTTTTGGTGGGGGGGGGGGATAAAAAGAAAAAATAATCAAATAATTTACAAAATAATCTGGAAAAAATGGAAAAATAGAAAACCAGGAACGATTATTTCTCTAACGATTTTAGCGTTAGGATTTTATACATAGGTAGCGGTATCCTCTTACCCATGTAACCAATTAATAAAATGCGTATATATTTCAATAAATATTTATGTATATGATTATTGAATAAATAATTAAAACACAGTTGTTGATTAACAAAAGACAACTTATGATTTTTTACTTTCCGTTGTCATAAACATCTTTTGTTATTTTGTTTGTAAAATAAACTTGATTCCAGCTTGTTGATAATGAGATATTATTCAGTAAACCGTGGTACAACTGGAGTATTTTTATAAAAATGTTTTTATTTTCCGTGGGGGAAATATTGACTGTTACAATAATTGTCCTGTGTTATCATTGTACCCGGTCCACCCATTGTAAATTATCCTATTTGAAGCAATTATTATATAGGTTTTCTTAAGCATCCGTATCATATACATTTTTTTTGAACAAATTAATAGTAAGTACTAGCTGCTTTAGGATATTAAAATAATTTAATCCTGGAGAACAATCTTAAATTTAACTTTTTAAATTTAACACAATAGTAAAATGTGTGTAAAGAAAAGTTAAATAATCTATTTAAAACCATCTTGGTTATCAACAGATTTCGTGTAGCCAAAAATGACGATACAAATAAAAATAATAGAAGTAGTATACTAGATATTAATTTAATGACTCATTTTAGAATTCAATGATAACTACGTAACACTTGTTGTAATTTTTCATTGCATAAATTCTATATTAAATTCACTCTCGGCATCTCTTAATGTATTGTTTTAGATAAATATAATACTAAGAAAAAAATAACCTTTCATGAACATTCGCATACAAAACGAGCTAGTCAATTCGTGCTTAGGTTAGGTCATGGTTTTTAAAACATGGACTTTTAAAATAAGAACTACAAAAATGAAATATAATAATAATAAACTGTAAGCTTTATATAAAATAAAATAAACCATACATTGCATGATATGAATAAAATATTATAATATTATATAGTATTTAGTTGATTATTAACGTTTTAATAAAATTAATATGAAATACTACTTTCCCAGTATAGATTACGCTTTCAGAATTAAAACTATTTAGAAATTAAATTAATTATTATGATTATCTGTATTGTTATAACTTATTATAAGTGTGTGTTAAATAGAAATATACAACATGTATATGTATTAGATATAGGTACATAGATATATTATAAAATAAACGTTACAATTCTGCTAACGTGAAGCAACATTAAATTAATAATTAGTATAAAAAATAAGCACAGTAAACATGAAATAATTGTATTTTAACCATGCAAAAAACCGATGTTTTCATATTGTACTTGATAAATTCAAAACGCATGTGATTTAACCACGACAAAATTAATGAACATTTATTATTATTATTATTATGAATAATAATACTGTTTAAAATATGAAAAACATTCATATAATTAATTGGTTATTTTTTTATTTTCATATTTTATTATAATATAAAACACAAACAATCACATTACTTGATTAATACCTTCATAGTTACTACTAACAAGGTACCTTAACTGCAGTGATTATTTATATTTATTTGTTGTATAATTTAACATTGATTATATTTATTTCTTTATCACAAAATATATTATTTATTTATTAAGCCGAATTTGTTTAAAATTAGCATTGATCGTGTTTTTTCACATAAATCGGGTACGCATTCACATGAAAACTTCGATGGTACACAATTTTGTTGTTCGATAAAGTATTAGAAATGGTATAAAATGAAAAGGGTTTAATTATCTTACGAACAAAATTATTTTACATTTCCATCCAGTGTTCGGGATAAAATAGAGAACCAAAATTGGAGAGAACGATAAATTAATGTGATTTTTTTCATTTGAAATCCCGATACATCCCAATATTGTGATTTGCATATAAACAATTTAATACCTATACCTATGCAGACGGATTCTTACACATGAGTAACTTTTGCTATAGCAATGAATTTAGGGTGGTTAATTAGAGCTCAATAGAAAATTAATTTGGATTTTATAAATAAAAAAAAATAACATTGTGCGATGAAAATAAAATGCATAGTTATAATTTCGTAAAATGATTAGTTTCGTCTAATAACGTACATTATGTTTTTTAATAATTATTTTATCTGTCTGTGTAGCATTCATTCATTATTTTTTTCATTAATAAATAATAATTTATTTTTAGTTATGCAGACAATTTTTTACACACGAATGAACTTTTGTATTATTTTTGTTAATGCATTTGTTATTAGTATTATCATTTTAATCTTAGCTACCTATATTAATTAAGGTTTTATTATTTTTATATATTTATATGTTGATTATAATATCATTATTTATGCGGTTCAATAACAAAAAGTAGCAATAGTTGTCGATAATAGACCGATAAAAATACGTAGGTACAGAGCAAATAAAAATCTCTTGTTGCGGAGTTACGATGCTATTTTATAATATTATGGCGCAGATGCGATGCTCCCAAACTGTAAACTGTATAATAATAATATGTAGGTACCTTTATTAAGTATCTAGAATATTACAACATGTATTGTAGGATCCATAAACACCACATAAATCACTATCGTTGTTAGTTTAATTATATTAATCAGCTAATCAGCTATCGGGTCATTATCACTAACGCTTATTTGACTGAACCCCTGACCGTTTCCTCTGAGCATAAAATGACCAATCTCCCCCATTTTAAATTAGGACTTGTGATACGCCCTCCGACGTTGTTAATAGGAGGCAGTTACGCAAATGACATTTCCGTAATGCATTTGTATGCATTCCAATTCCATAACCATGCACACTGCAGATTAGTATGTGCATAATATATAGTATTGTGTGTCCAATAAATACCTAATTCGGGAACCTTTTGGATTACATTTCAATTGTGGTGGGTGGCGCATATTAAATTTAATTTTCTGAGGGGTGGGGGGGGGGTTATAGAAATCCCGAGTCTGAATTTCCGACAGTATTATTAATAATATAATTCTACCCACGCACACTTATATTTTTAGGTAGGATTTGAACACCTCACCGGTGGGGGGGGGACTATAATATTATATGCCAATGGTAGGTATTTTAAAATGTAATAATACCGATCATGTAGAATATTGTCGTAATGTTGTTTACCATATTATTTTTTTATAAAAGATTTGAGACTTGTGGTAGAAAAAAAAACAAATAATTTATATTAAATATTTATATATTGTGTATGAGTATGAACATAAAGTATGTAGGTACGTAAATAAATCCTGCAGTGAGTAACATTTTGTTTTACTTTACGAAATTTGAAAATATCAGTAAATAAAATCGTAAATTCACGTCAAAAATATGTACAAATATTTTCAATGTTTTCACTTTATATAATACATTTAAGCACATCACATATCATATTATAGTGTATATAAATATATATGTATATATAATAATGTGCCACGTCCATTTAGTGAAAATGTTTTTTCATGGACGTGAAATCCCGTGCACAAAATGTATCTTTGAGGTGAAAATGAGTGTGTTGATGGTATAAATAATATGGACAATAATTCTTATCAATTTCATGAAATGGAGATTTGTATCTTCTACTTCGCGATGTAAAATGGAATAAAACTATTGTACGTTATGTTAGCAGGATTTGTTCGCTTTTCATAAACGTGAATACAACTTATACGAGATTACGATTTTTCCAATAATATTATGAACATCTGAGGGATAAAATATATTGTAGGCGTATTATGCTGATTCATATTCTCATTTATTATGTATTTGTGTTTACATTATGTAACATTATACGTTTATTTATAACTTATTACTTATTAGACATGACGATATGGTATTAGAAAATGTGTCTATATTCTAATATTTATAAAATGTCTATTTTAAATTGGATCAATCATCGTGGACTATGACAATTATACGTGTATACGTTGCATAGTTGTACAATCTCTAGCAATTAAACCTATAATATTAACTTTTATCGATTGAAAATATTATACTTTGTCTTATAATTTGAAATTTTTAGGTATAAACTGCAAGGTGAACATCAACAAGTTTTTAACTAAACTACTTTTAACTAATTACGTGAATTATAATAACGAGTTAATATTCTTAGAGTAGGTAACTTCTCACTTAACGAGTTAAAATATGTCTCATTATATGCAATATATAATCAGTTAATTAATTAAAAAGTCACATAAAGTAAATAAAGTAAATTTTTTTTCTTTGATGAACTATATTGATTTATGTTCGTTTTGTACAAATTGTTTAAAAAAAAAAAATCTTTAATACTATATTTTGTAGTTGTTTATCTTTATATCCCTCGAAGTGTTAAATGCACTATTTCCGAATTAAAATAATGAATCTAAATACAACTTAATATAAATTTCCTTAGACATTACAGTCACACCCAAACAACTTAATTTAAAATCTCTCAACAATAACACTACCAACGAGAAAACTCAGTTTGACGTTTAAGGAGACGTTGGTGCTGTGATCTCTTAAATAATTAAACTATATAATTTATAACTTCTGTTCTTTGTGTCTATCATGTTACTATCGGTATCTTTTTATGTTATTTTCCTATTGTTTACTCCTAGCTATATTATGTTTTATTTTTATTAAATATTTTTGTCTTTGTGTATATACTTTAATTAAATGTACTTATTTTACTTTGGCATGGATTGAAATGTACAGTTTTTTTAATAAAACAAAAAGGAACTGATTTTTAACTTTAAACTAAAATTGTATTGTTCTATATTAAAGACAACGTAACACTAATAATTTCATCAAGATAAATAATTAATACACAAATACCTAAGAATATCATCTTGTGTTTTGTAGAAAATATAATATTATTATATTGTTTCATAGAATTTACCGTTGTAAAATTATTAAAATAACACTATTATAAAAACTAGCAAGTACCTATGATTATTATAGATCTGCGTAGTGGTTTTTGAAATTCGTCAAATATAATACCCAATAAATATTTACCTGTCATAGTAATTAAACATGTGATAACTGATAATAATTCAAAATTTTCAAAAAATACATTATTGACTTTTTAGTTTATAGTTCTGAATCTTAAAAGTTTGAATAATTAACATTTTTTAATATTTTGTACGTTTTTTTTTATAACATAATATATATATTATATTTTAGATACATAAATATTTGAAACAGTTTAATAAAAGCTAGTTGTGTAAATGTAACACTAATAAAGGGAACATTTTTCGTTGTAAAATACTAAAAAAAAACCTACAGCATGAATATTATTTATCGTACCTATATATTTAATTTGTATAATTTATTCACGTCCAATAACAAAAATATTTTAAATGTGATTTTACTAACGTTCTTTATAGTTTATATAACACTGGCAGATGTGTGAAATGTGAAATGTTTTCAAATGTCAAATATTAACATTAATATTCTGGACAGCCATATAGTCACGTTATTCAATTCTAACAAAAAACACAAATATTTCAAATGAAAACTCATTTTAGATTTTCTAGACATAAATCTATTGATATATTATCGTCTAGAGACAAACGAAGAAGTCCCATAAGACCCGTTTTAGGACTGATTTTTATAAAAGGTTATGACTGATTCCTATATTTTGTCAATCAACTCAAATTTTATGGAATTCCAAATAACTGAAGCCTGTTCAAAAGCAGACGAAACCAAAAAACAATAGAATTACATCAATAAAACTGAATTACTAAATTTAAAACAGTTATGTCTTATGATGTCCGTAACTTTTAAATCAGTAAAAACTGTGAATGTCTCAAACGTGGACGAAAAGGCCAAGTACTGAAAAATAATATGTACATAATATTGTACAATACAATTAATATATTATTACATTTAAAAGTTTGAATATTTCAGTCATTATACACTGGCTCTACGATTTGACCATACATTTTATAGTTACTGCGCTGTACTTCATAATGTGTTGTTTAAACGATAGAAAATTATTATATTCCATTGAGTTTGATAAAATTAATGGCTAACTTATTCTCATCTGCACGCCAACAAGTAGGTAGTATAATGGACATCCACCTGCATCTTATTGCGATATTAAAATAACGACACCAGCTGCATGTACAGTTTCACACAATTTCACGAGCTTTATTTTTTAATCAAAATAATATTACTAAACGAGGACAATGTACATAATCACATGTTAAATTTTAACAATTAACTTTAACCATAATAATTATAGACAAGTACATTTTGCAAACATAGATATTTAATATTTGTGTTATAGTTAAATGAAAAACCTTACATACATCCATGATCTATTTATTTTAATAAGACAGCAATAAGGTTCTAAGTAAGTTTGGTTGCTGTAAGTTGTTAAAGTAAATTATGTAGGATACGAAACGATAGTTTCTTTCAAAGTGAATGACTTGTTGAGTAATTATATGCATCATCATGAATTAATTATTGTAAAAATATATAATATACGTTGTATGAATAAATTATAATTGTATTAATTTTTAAAAATATTAAGCATTAATGCTCTATAATTTTATATTGTACTACACAAAAAACAGCTGATACTTCAATGGGTGTGCTTAATGTACCAATTCTGTGATTTTCCGTTTTAAAACAATGATAAATAATCGAAAAAATAGCTATTCTAAACCAAACTTACTTAAGACTTTCTGGTTAAGACCAGGATTGTTGATATTTCTTTAACAAAATTGTTTGCTAATAATATTTCAAAAATAGCCTTCAAATGATATTTTAAAAAAACAATAAATCATAATTTAAAAAAAATTAAATTTTCACTTCATTGATAATCTATAAAATACATAGTATCTACGTATAATATATTATTTTAATTTATTTTTGTAAAATACAGTTACTAGATAAAATAAAATATGTTAATATCAAACAATTATTTTAGAATATAGGTACACGATGTTTGTACCTATCATACATTTTTGATCCGCGTATAATTACTGCAGACATTTAATGGAAATTGTACTACTGCACAAAATGTATAAAAGTTGTTTTATTAGTTATTCACAACTATTAATAATATATAAACATTATAAAACATTTTATACATATTTTTCAATTTAAGAACCAACTATTCGTATTCCACAATAATTTGTATATTACTTTCGAAATATGATACCTGCTCAACAAAATGTTAAACTTCTCTATTATACATTGAATATTTTGTTTATGTAACATAGTATTTTATACGTATTAATTTCATATTTTTTAAAGTGCTAGAATATAAATTTGAAAGACTATGCATTTTTAAAATTGAACTCAAACAATTTGTATAAATATTAAACAAGTTGAGTTAATGTATACTTTACATTATAGCTTATGCAAAACAAAAATAAAGTATTTATGGTATATAATCTAGCTATGTTATACCATGACACAAAATATATAATTACAGTCATAAAACCCCGTACTTTAAATTTTTTAAAACTTCTGTGCAATATCTTTATAACATGTTTAATCCATATTTTAATAATTATTTGAAAACATATTCTGTTGGGCATAATATTATTAATTATAGGGTTTCTTAATTCAACAATTTTTTGGTTTATTTAGAATAGAGTAGTATTGGTTCAACTAGATACTAAAATCAATAAGGTTGATTAAATAATACATACTAAATTTATTTGATATAGGTACCTAGTACCTACCTACTCGTATAATAAAGAGTACTTGATATTTGGGTACATTTTTTTAGAATCACGTTTAATTTGGCTCACTGTGAGCACATCTAAAAATCAGTAAAATGAGCAATGACTGTTAAAATATAAGCTATAAAAGAATTATTTTTAGTAGTTACTTATTTTAATATGAAAAAAAATAACAAAGTATCAAAGTTCTCTAAGCTATCAAATTTTAGACTCGTAAAATAAAAATAAATATAAACAATAATGGGATGACGATTGACGATACATTTTGTGTATCTAAAACAAATGCAATATTATTATTGAAAATATATATTTTTTTAATAACAGTACGTAAAAGTGCACTTAGTACTTATATATATGTATATATATACTGTGTACCTAACTATATAAAAATAATTTTAGTACCAAAACTTATGCAATACACATGTATGTATTATACAAAGTTTAAAATATTCAGCAAGCAAAAGAAAAAATATATACTAAAAAAGTTGTTATATATTATGTACGAAACTACGAATCTACCATGTATATTACACGCATAAAGTAATCTGAACGACATAGACTTCTAAACTAGGTGTTGTCTTTTTGAAACTAATTTAATCAAATCTTTTTTATTTATTTCGTCTTTCAATACATCTAGTTATTTTAGTTAGTTTTTTTTTTTTAAAGTATAAGAATATACTGACGTGAAATATTGATTTATTGACTGTAATATAGTATATCGATATATTACAAACTTTAAACCACAGTTGTATCATAATAAATTGTGATGGTATAAGTATTAAGTACTTATAATGTTTTTTTTTTATCTTTATTTGAAAAATAGACTTAATACAAATACCTATTGATATAAAATTATTGCTAAACATATTTCATTATTTCCTTACCACGATGAATCTTTCTAATTTCTAGTTTTCTTATTATCAGATCAAAAATATATAATTCCAATAAGATTATCATTCAACAATAGTTTTATGACAGTACAATTTAGTAATGGTTTTTCTTACCAAATCATTTTAAACATAAATAGTTTGTTATTTTGTCATTGTTTCCACGAAATAAATGTGTTACGTTCTTAGTTTTAATATGTTTTTGTTGTATTAATGTGTTACTATATTTTATAGTATACGTTTTATCATTCTATTAAGTCTAAAATATAACTAAGAAGCGTTTTATATAATCGAACTGAGCTTGGTAGATTACAATCATTACCCGTGCAGGTGTTGTTGTGGGCAATGTCGTTTGAAATTATTTGAACATGGACCGTATGTTATTTCATTATAGTAACTTTAATATAAAATATATCCATACATCATAATAGTAAATACATTTTTGATCTACTAAATTATTAAAAATATGATAGTAAAATTTTTTTTTAATTGATCTTTATTTTGCTTCTTAAAACATGGTCATTAATACTTTACTGTAATTATATATAAATGTTGTAAAAATAATTTATAATGTAAATGAAAATAGTATTAAACACTCCGTCCAACTCTGGCCAAAATACACCGACCTAAATAGGAAAAATGAGGTAATTCTTAATCGCTTAAGAATCGGCCATACCAAATTCACACACGGACATCTCATGGCTAAAACAGATCCACCCCTATGCCCAACATGCAACATAAACTACTCTATCAAACATCATTGTCCACTGCCCAAACTTTAATGCAGCCAGAAGAAACTTCAACATCCTTGATAACCTGTATGATGCTATTGGTCCTTTTTCTAACTGGCGAAACACAATTTTATACCTTAAAGAAATTGAATTGTATAACAGCATATAATAAGTTTGTTTATTTGTAATACTTGTTTTTAATTGTATATAATCGAATTGTCCAATAACTTATAATACCGTAAAATGTAAAAATGTAATACCAGTAAAGCTAATAACCTTGTAGTTGATGCTTAAACAATAATAAAAAAAAAAGTATTACATAATAGTATACACTTGACAAGTAAAATAATATTTGAATCTTAAATTTGGTTAGAGTAGATAATATATTAAAATGCATTGTATATTAACGTAATATATTAATTGTTGAAATGGTTATCTCGCACATAAAAATCTATCATAATTTATCGTTTTTTTATAAATTTTTATTTATTTTAATTTCAATTATTATGAAATATTTATTTTGTTTATTCAGGAATAACAATTTTTTAAACTGTTTAGCTATTAGTGTTATTAAATTCTACAACCTAAGTATAATGCTACTGTAATTATTATTTTAAATATTTTCACAAATAAAATATGAACCAAAAAACAAAAATTAGGAAATATATTAGAGGAAAATAATATATTATTTCGATTTCTTATTACTCACTTATTGACGATTGAAAGGTTTGGTTAATACTTTGATTTATTAATTACTTAATGATTCTTCGCGCTTCGTAAATATAAATAGCTAAGCATAATCAATGTGATGTTCTTCTGAACCTATATAGAGTTTGTTCCCGTGTCTTATAACTTTTAATAAAATACATTTGTTCTCACTTATCACAACCCACCGGGTACTTCATTAATTTATATTGAACTTTGTGCAATATGATTCATCAAAATCTTTAGGATTTGCAACCTCTGAGTCTATGTTACGTTTATGTCTCCTATCTTTGGCGTTAAGCTCAGTTATTTATGATTTATAATATTACAAACATGATTATTATGTATTTATTCATTATTTTTTTATGATAAATCAGTTTATCGTCAGTTTCCATATCGCCATTTTTTTACATTAAGTTTAATGAATCGGACAAATGATACAATTTTTTTGAGCACTCATAATATACGAAATGGATGAAGTATAAACCAATTTTAAATATTAAATTAGCATAAAATATTTTAAATGATTAAAATTGTGACAAAAAAATTATATTACTTTATCAAATTATGAGATATAAGTAAATCCAATTTTAATAGAACACTGTCTGGTTAATTTAGAACATTTAATTATTATTTATTATGTATGTGAATATAACTCACCACGTTTTTGTTTTATGGGCAGTAGTTCTAAAAAGTAAGAATGTAATTAATGAAATTGTTTAAGAAAAATCGAAATGTAATATTAGTCGTATATTTTAGTTATATTAAAAACTCTTTTTTTATTAATAAATACTAACATTTATTTTCAAGATCTTAAATAGGCATTTTACGTACCTATGCCTTAATAAAATTAAAATTAAAAACTTTGCAAATAATTTTTCACTATTAAACATTAACGAGCGTTTTAAAGTAACGTATCTATAAAAAAATAACACTGTTTATGGGATATATTTTAATAAATCCGAAGAATTCGTGGTATTTATAGAGATTACACTTTAAAGTTTTCAAGTAATCGTCGATGTCTATAACGACAATTTCGTAAAGAAGTATTGTAATAATACTATAGTTGGTACCTACCTATTAATATATTTATGGATGTGCGGCAAATGTTTCAATGGCTATAACACGCGTAGGTATTCGTTTTTTCGTTGAAAAACCTTTCGAAGCATTTACAATTTTAATACGCGTCACGAAGACAATATTGCACTGCAGAGCCAATGGGGGAAATAAACGATAAGTACCATCACGACATAGCGTAGTGCTATCGAAAAAATGCCCGGTTACTATATTATTATTATACCTACACCATCAAAGTAATAATAAATAATTAATTAAATAATCTGCAGAATGGACGATTATAAAACGTATTAATATAACAGAAATATGTGGATAGTTAGAAGAGCTCAGTGAACGAAATCGTGTGACGTAATACTGAATGTAATATTCATTATTCACCGCGTGTTGTGTTAGTGGACCTGTTGTCATATTTTCGTTTATTCCGTGTTACCTGCTACCACTTACACACACGATATTATAATATTGTTGTTTATATCAAGGAAACGCCGTCGTCACGATTAAGGTTTCTCTGAAATTACAACTAGAATAATAATAATACATAATGATATCCACGAGAGAACGGCAGTGTCTGTTTTGTTCCCAGATATCCATACCATAGGCACTAAATAGGGACTCCTCGTATAAACCAAACACACAATACCTACAAATTATTGAAAAAATCGTTGGAGAAATGCTCATGGATACAAATTTATTGCAACCTATGTAGGTACCGAATACACCGGTTATTTTGTACTTACCACTTAAATTTGCCATCCAAGAAAATTGTGTGACAAATTAATTTGATGACGCGAGTATTTTTTCGAAGAAAAATATTAAAAAAGAGTGCATGTTTAAACTTCATTTAAAATCTAAAATCACCATACAAATTATTTACAAAAAGATACTATTTCATTTTTACCGGTACAGTGACATACTTATTATATTATAGTCTATTTTATCGTCGAGCTTAAGCCATATAATACCATCCCATCAGTCTTTATACCAGTATATTATTTTATCGTGCGACGGTCGTTGACTGTATATTATTTACTTTGTATGATGCAACAATCGTGTAACGAAAAAAGTACATGTATTGTACCGATATCAGCTATTTCTAGGTAACCATAAATGTTGATGAGTTTTTTAAATCGAATGGTCACGAGGTCACCTTTACACAGCAGTGCACCTAACCAATGACATTAGATTTCGCGTATGAAAATAATAGCAATATAATAACATACATTAGTACTATAAAATATACGACGGGGTAGCTCGGAAAGACCACCGCGAGAGACATCTACGACAGCCGGAGTTATTGTAGTTCTGCGCGCGTAGAAGTGTCCACATAAATACCGACTTGTTTAAAATGTGAAGTGCCACGGGACAACACGAACAGGAGAGTAGAGTTTTCCAAAGCAGTCGGTGGCCAAGAAAATCTCTGGAATTCACCGTCTGCGCGCGTTTTTTTTACCTGGAGGATCTCGTCGTCGGTGTTGTTGTAGTCAAAGAACTCTGTGCTGTTGGTGCACAACGGGATGTCGGCGGCTGACATGTTGCGGCACATCTCGTACCTGAAGTCCTCGAGTTCGACGGGCTCTCCGGCGGTCGGGTCCATGGTGGCGCGAGGGCGTCTTGGCTTGTCGCGGCGGACGAGGGTTGGCGATCGGATTTAAGGGACGAGGCGATTAGCGGGAGAGCGGTCTTCGGGTATGACGAAGACGATGACGATAACGATGACGACGACGATGACGATGGTCAACGTATCATCGGAGGGTATCGGCGACAACTGGAGGGCGGCAACGAGGGACGACGAATGCGACGATTTCACGTGATGTCAGAGGGTCGTGTGTGTCTCGCGCGTAGATTGTTCCGACGAGCGGCGGCCACGGAGCGGTCAGTGGCTAGCGCGGCGTGGCGTACGCGTTTGGCGGTGTGTGGCGACAAACTGCCGTGGCTCTTACTCGGCGCCTCGCGACGAACACGCATCGCGCGGTGATCAAACGCGACGAACACCTCGCGCACGCCCCGTCCGCGAAACGCGTGCCCTGTCCCGCTCTCCCAAAACACACCCCAGCCACACCCTACCCATCTACCCACCTACCCACCTACCCGCGGCCGAGTAGAGGCACCGTGGACGCTCACACCACCGTGGCGGTATATACGTACATATATATATAATCCACCCACGCGCCGTAACGACCCCCTACGACCCACCCCCTCACACGTTTTCGGACACTCACACACACACACACACTCTTTGGGCTCTCGTCGTCGGGCGGTACGGAACATCGTCACCGCCACCGTCCCACGACATTCGTATGCAAATGACAATGATGACAGCGGCATAGCCCTTTTTTTTGTTATTAGACCCCGTCGCGACTGTAACTACATAATAATGATAATAATAGATAATATTATAATGCCTGAACGAATTTCGAGCTCGTCGATAATGTGTACGTTTTTGTATGACATAGCGTGGACAAAGTGACTGGAAACAACTACTATCGTCGGAAAAAATGCATTTTTTAAATTTCAATTGTTTTGTGTTTTTTTATAGAGTGAGAGGGAAATAATTCCAAGTGTCGGTTCCACTCACAAACACCACATACCATTAGGAGGTTAGACTTTGTTAAAGGTATGCTAATAAGTGGTCACGAATAATAATTATTTTTTATTCCCGTACATATTATAACGAATAAATTGGAGACCTTTGTAACTTCTATAATTTAACGCCTATCATTTTCAGTTCTTCCGAAAAACACGACATTTAAATAATTGATCTTTTCAATTTGGATCCATCAAAGTCCTATACTCTTACACAAACATATTATATGTTTTAAAGATAAGGTTTTGACATTGTTTCAAATTGCAGTTGAAGAAACAGGTATTGTAAACGTTAAATACAAACATGAAAATCAATTTTATTTCTCATTGAAATTCGTATAATATGTGGAGAGTAATTTCGTCATTAGGCTTTTTGTCATTCAATCGAACAAAATTATACAGTGTTTTTAAGGCTTTATAGAAGAAATAACAATCACAGTTTATTTTACTATGGAAATTGCTTTTATTAAAATAACAAGAAAAAAATGTACAAACTATTTTAACTGTAGCCTGTATGCAGTTTATAGTAGGTAATTATTATTTTAACTACAGAGTATGTTAAAGGAAATTAAGTTTTGCAATATTTTCAAAAATATTCAAAAAATACAAGCTACTGTGTCATTTCTGGGAGCTACCTATAATATTTTGATAAAATACAAATATATGCGCTGAAATTGAGAAATATATCCGTGTACCGATAAATCGATCTTTATAGAAGAGTACGAGCCCATCATGAGAATATGCATTACCTACACGTGAACACTATTAATGGTAGTGTTGTACTTGAGACAGGTGAAAAATGCTTCCTACAGGGCCATCTTGAACAAAATAAACTATGTACTAACGGTTAATGCAGCAAAATATATACGCGTATTTTGACGTTTCAATGGCACAATACATTTTTGTCTGATAAGAAACTTTGTCACAGAATAACGGAAAAGTTGCATTACAGTTGAAGTTTTTAAATTAGATTACCTATTTTCTATCAAATTATTTTTATTGCGTCCATTGAATAATATATTGAAGCTTATTATATATTTTAAAGGCGGAAAATTTGGAAAATATTAGAGTGGGCTTAGATAACAGGTACCTCTGTTGAACAATTCAGCAGTACCTTGACAGTCTACTATTCCAAATTAATGGATATAGCCAGGAATGCTCATTTGGAATGTTTAGAAACCGCAAAAGGTGTTTTTCAGTAAGAATTTAGAAAATGTATGTTTGACCGTAAGAAAATATTTTCATAAAATGTGATTATGATATTCACCATATCAGAACCACAAAAACTAATAATCTATTGTCTAAAAGTAAAAATACAGGACTGAGAAAAAAAAACATTCTTTGTTGATTCGCAAAGAGACAAGGAAAAGTTAGACTTGAAGAAGCCAGTGATGCCACTATATTATATAATTTATTATTTTAGTACAGGGATGGAGTGAGATAATTGTCTCACAGCTCAAGTATAATTGTGCGTAGGTACCTCCTAGTTGGCAGTACTAAGCGAGTATTTGGTATTTAAGTATTTTGTATTAATATACAATGTACCTACCATATGATATCTTAGATTAGATTTAACCCGTGTAATGTATAATAGGATTCCAAAGTATCCAGGTTCTTAACGTTTATTGGAAAATAATATATGAAATATCTATAACCTCCAATCATTTAATAATTGTATAGATTGTACAAGTAAGCATTCACACATATTAGGCTTACATAATATTCATATATGTATATACTTAATAACCATTTTATTATTAAGTATTGTGTTATTAGGTAAGTAACTCAGGAACCTTAATTACTCAATCCGTTATCACTGCTTCAATATTAGGTCTAGGGACACTGGAAGGTAAATGCATTTTAAAAATGGAATCAAATATAAGATTATCATGAGCTAGTAACAGCTTAAAACTGCAAGGACTGTCTATTCTAATTTTTAACTCCAAAAAATGAATAACTATTAACTCGGAAATAGCTAAAAAAAAATATAAAAATAACTTAACTTGAGTAAAATGTATTAAAATGGAGAGAAATCTAGGAGCACCTGTGGGTAAATTTTTTTTCAAAAATAAAAATAAATTATGCTATAGTAAAAACATAAATTACCGTCTAAATTAAATAACAAACTAAAAAGATTAAATATACAAACAAAAACTTAAATAAAATATGATCAGAGGTCATTTGGAATTAACGGCAAAAGTATTAGTGCATAATATAAATTAACAAAGTTTGATAACGATATCAAAAAAAAAAAACAAAAAGTGAAGGGCGCCCACAGACAAAGACATTTTAAACAGCAAAAAATAAAATGATTAAGTATAAAATAATGTTTTAATAGACGCTGAAGATTGTAATCTATTCTGATATCTAAATAATAAATAATAATTATTAATTAAATTGATGAATAATTATTCAAATGTCACTTATTGGTCGAAGGAAAAAGTTGAAAAATGAATAAATGCACACAAAATTAAAGATCTTTAATACTAAATGAAAAAATAAATGGTAAACGGTCCCGTAGATCCAGCTGATAAATTAATTATAAATATGTTAAAAATTTAATTAAATATCGAATGATATTGTGGTATAAGCCATAGATTGCAGTATATTCTGATTTTTAGATAAAATAAATTATTTAATATATGTATTAAATTCATTGATGTAAAACATAATTATTTTAAAAATAAAAATTAATTAACTTTAGTATAATATGTGGAAAATGGGAAAGCAAGAGCTCCCGCTGGCAAAGATATTTTGAAATTAAAAAAAAAAAATCAAGAACAATGGTACAATATTATAACAAAAAGAAGTAGAGCTTAAAACGTTAAGTTCGAAATTTAATATTTATGTATAGAAATACTGTGAATAATATTCTGCATTTCGAATATGAAATTAGAAATGTATGATATAGTCATTAAAAAAAGTAAAGAATATAAAAACTAGTAAATTTATTATTTTTTTTTTTATAAATGTTGTTTTGTAACGACTTTAAGTTATTTTAAGAAAAAAGTTAGTAGTTTTTATAATAAATGAGTGTTTTACATTGAACGAATCACTTAGTACTTATATAATATATTATTGTTTATAATTTTAAATTTTATATAAATAATATTTAATTAAGAACTTTATAATTAATGTTAATTTATTAACAATGATTAACAATTTTGAGGTACATAAACTTCACATAATTTTTTTCGTAATAAATAAAAAAATTGGAGGATATTGGGTAATCACTCTGCTTTACATTTTAAGGCGAGTGTAACTCGTCATCGAGTATGTCACGGTAATGGACGTGTTAAATTTGAATTCTATGAAAAATCATTACCTACGAAAAACGATTTTGAGTGGAGACGGTCTGTCAGCCTATTACCAAATAAATATATTGCTATTATTATTACTGTAGCAATTTATTTTACTATAAATAGGCAATAGCATACAATTAATTTAAGTATTTTGTCTTTGTGTATATAACATATAATAATATACGCAGAAGTTTCATATCTCCGAGAAAATTATTTTAGAATTACAACACAATTATTACTAAAATTGTTATTCTTCGTTTAAATATCGAATTTGTCCAAATTTAAACTTAAAATGTCTATAAAATAAAATTAAGTTTATATATCTTTTTACATAATATGTTGATTCTAATATGAACAACTTATGAGAAACCTTGTATTCAATTTTCAAATCCTATTAAAATATTCGCAATTTTAAGGACACGCACATAAGAAAATCTAATATAGTTTTATCTTTATCTTACAGTGTTAATAATATAATTATATTTATAGTTTATATTATATTAATTTCCATACACGTGAACAAAAACAAATCAACAAGCATTGGCCAATAAATATATAAAATATATTGTATTAAAATTAATAGACCATAAATTCAATCTTAATAAACAAATTTATGATTAAACGTTCATAATAATATTATATTTAAAAAAAGTCAACAAAAGTTTTTTTCATACATTTTGTATCTTTCTATATTATACTAAAATAGTATAAAAATGTTTTATTACAAAGGCGAAAAGATCAACATTAAATAAATATATAAGCACGAAGGCTTAAATTAAAGCTAAAAAATGCATTTATATATTAATCAAATATTAAAACATAAATGAACGTCAATAATAAAAAATATTTATATATATATATACCATATAATATGTCGAGTTGATCATATCATTGTAGTACCTAAGTATTTTAAATTTGAATCAATAATCATCTCAAAAAAATGATGCAGAATGGAGATCAGTTTATTTTTTTAACGTACAATATAGATCTTTCAGGGATATTTGTACAATTTAAAGTATTTATAAAAACAATGAGTAATGAGTTTCATAATGTATTGAATATACATACACACACAAATAGAAACTTTTTTTTATTAATATCAGAACTTTATATGTTGTAAAAAAATTCTAGTACCCATCAACATTCATATTATATCGCATTACTTATACATTATAAATTATTAAAACTGAATCAACCTGTATTTTTACAAAAATATTCATACTTAGTTAATATAATTGACAAATAATCAATCATCAATGTCATGAATCAACTGATCAAATCGATATCAGTACCACATCTACGTATTCCTAACGAGTATAACGACTAACGAGTAATGACGATAATTAAATCATAGAACTTAACATAATATCATATCAGACTTGAGACTATAATATATTGTAACGGAATAGTTAGTGGACTAGAGAAAACTTAAATTATATTTCAATATTGCATCTTGTATTATTAATATTTCACTATCATAACATTGTATATTTTATAAAATGTATTATTGTAAACTAAGTTTGGAATTGTTACCTTCTTGCCGTAGAATAGCGGTATAAATGAATACGCAATAACTTAAACAGTAATTCATTTTTGAATAGCATTACAAGCAAATGAGAAAATCGACTAAATAACTGAGAATTTTTTTAATTTGACTCTCAAAATTACTAACAATATTTATTTCCTACCGGAAAATAAATTTAAGGTGAAAATGTAAGCATTTTTTTACAGCTCAAAAAGGATTAGGACTGATGGCAGACACAAATAATAACACACACATCTTTGTAAAATCAATATATTCATCGCTCCGCTTAGAATCTAATATAGGTTCAAGATTGATATATCATTATAAATTAATTTGACGTAGTTATTTAACAATAAAATTATAAGTATGTTTATTTATAATTTATATACTATAGATGCTCAAATCAACCAATTTTAAAAACTCGTAAAGTTAAGTTTTTATAGATTAAAAAGTACCTAAGCCATGTTGAAAATATAATATGATTTTTTTTCACTTCATATAGTCAAGACTTAAGAGTTACAAATAAATAAGTGTGAGTAACTCGTTTCATAACGTCTTAATAAATATTTTAATGTTTAACTCATCAATGCTCTACCTTGCCATATGACTTCAGCAAGTCCGTAAATCTTAGCAGTTTGAAAATAATGATTTCTCGCGTTAAAGACGCACAACACAAAGATTCATTTTATCTTTTATACAATTTGACGGGCCAAAAGACTGCGGAAAAGACTGCGAGACTCTTTCAATAACATCGTCAAAACAAGTTTAATAGCCAATAGGTAGGTAAAACAGTGGTCGAATATCGTGAAAACGATTGTCTCGGACGTCTGTTTTAATCTTCACAAAGTATTTTTTATATTTATATTTTGAAGGCCGTTGCCGTGTCATAGAGGTTTAGCGAACTGTGGTATTCTATAAACAAAAATATAAATAAATATTTAGGTATAAATATACTCGTATAATATTATAATAACGAGCTTATAAAATAATATCAAGCTAGAACTGTATGATAAGCGTACACCGCGATGACGAGATGTCTATATGTATCTATACAAGGGATACACATGCACACACGTGTCGTCATTTTTTATAAAATAGTAGAAATAGCGTGCAGGAAATGTGAGATACTTTGAGCCATAATCAGATAAGTAGAAAGCCTAAAAAAATGATTATTATCTAGGCTATCTGCAGATAAGTGCTGGGGTAGGGCGCTCTATGTTAAAGGCACAGAGACTGTTCAGACGTGGAACTATACAGAGCTTACAATATTATATCTTACTCGCTGTTACAACGGTCATTTGGACTTGGAATTTTTGTTTTACTCAAATACTATTAGAACAGTTTCGTCAATACACTTCAAATAGGTACTTGTTTGAAATAAATCAATTCCTTACCACTCAACGACTTGTGGCCGACTGGAGCAGCGTAGCTTCTTATAAAAACACCACCGTGTGTGAACGTCTAGCAGTTATGATAATTATTCGTTAATAATATCAATATATAGTTATCGTCGCATAGCTTTTACGCGTGTATATTCGCAGATAATGAATATTTAATTAATCACGAACAATGTGTATTTAAATACTTTACAGTGTCTATTATTAACAGCTTAAAATATTATTAAGTTCGTTGGCTGGTTGTCCGTGTTCGAGCATATCAGTTGTAATACGAGTGCTTTAAAGTTAAACTATTCGCAAATAGTAAGTAGTACGTATATACTATAGTATAAATAATAATTTAGGTACGATATTAATAATCATTGAGCCATACGCCCATACCGTTAAGTTGTTAATTGATTCAACCCATATAATAAATAAATATTGGAACACTAATTCCGAAACTGTTACGACTAACTTGTATTATATAATATGTATTAAGTATAAAAATATTACAATTTCGATGTACCTATATGCGTAAGTGTAATGGTCAGAATTTCGTAGAAACACTGTCTTACTCGAGTAAAAGGCCGAGAACAAGGTAAATTGATAAAACAATATATATAGGTATACAACGAAAATAAAACGGTGTTAAGTGAGATATAGGAGTTTTGTGAATCACTGGAGTGGTATTTTAAATTTGAAATCAATGATAATAAATCATTCATGCATTCTTAAAACGGTTCCAAACAGTCTTGAGTTTATTTTAGTTTTTGTAGAACTTTTTAATATTTAAAATGTACTTAATAAGAATTTATAACTAATGATTTGCAAACCTTATTGAATACAGTAATAAATATAATAAAATATGAATAACCTTTCATTTAATCTTCAAGTTTAACTATGTGCAGATAATTAGGTAAATATCTATGAAATTACCTTAGATAAAAGTATCAATAGTGTTATTAAAACTAAATCAAAAAAAAATTTTAGTTATAACATAATAATAACAATTCCAAATATTTGAATAGTCCAAACACATTTAGAAAACAAAATTTTGCTTAATATTTTTGATTTAAGCTCGTATTAAAGTCGGTTCAGCAGGGAAAACTATTTCAGAATTGTAATACTGATAAAAGCATTGGAAAATATGAATAAATGTACTTCAATCAATCTAATTGTTTTGAAAATGATTTTGCACCACTTATAATGTTTAGAAAAGAACAATGTTCATGTGAATACTATCTTATAATTTTGTAAATAAAACAATACATATTCAACTGTAACAAATGTTAGGTATAGTAATAAGCTAATATCTCAGCTATTAAAAATGAAAGTTTCAAATGTTTACCGCGAGTAAGAAAAAACAAAAATGTATTATTGTGTAACCATGACAACATTTTTAAAAACAATTAAAAATAATAATCATATTATAATTTATAACACAGGAGTGGCCACCTTGCGGCTCGCATCATAAACACATGCGGCTTGAGTTTTATTAACAAAAAGCAAAATTTACATATTATTATTCTGAATTTTATTTTATTTTTTAAATTTAAAAAAATATTTATAAACAGTTTGGCACTGAATATCATTATATTTATCCATGTGGCTCATGAACATATTGATGTGGGCCACTCCTATTCCTACTCTATAAGATGGGTATTTCATTAATAATATTATATAAATGGGTTAATTATATCAAAGGGATAGATAGAAGCATAAATAAACATATCGGTATCATAAAAAATGTAATGCACTGCTATTATATTGTACACCTAATCGTAACAGAGGTACTCGATGGCTGGTATTGTGGGCTATCGGTTGCTTTATAATTAAAGGTATAGATTTTACTTTTACGTATTTGACTACCAGGTCGACATTTAAGTTCTTCGAGAATAGGAGTAAGTTTTATACCGGCAAGATATTAAATGATGTTTATAAATCAAAGTCATTATACACCTCGGTCATTCATATTCTGCGATTAGTATAATAATATTAAAAATACAGTCAAACACAAATCGCTCAAATGCATTCATTAGAGTTTAAATTCAGAATAACTAGGCAGTCATTAATAATTATTCTAATACACCAAAGTTTACTTTTTAAAGTTCACGGATTGTAAATTGCAACATTGACAAAAAAAAAACTGATCTGCTTCAGTGCTACCTCTTGGTGCATCTCGGTTTGGTTTTTTTACCTCACGTCGTTAGATTTGACTAGTCCAGAGATATTATAACTGTGCGTCATGGCTTCAAGAGGGCGTCGCGCGTATTTGTCAATTGAGCAGTGACACGGAAAAGGAAAAAAATGTCGATTAACATATTATTTTATTCTAAACATAAAACATTTTATTTCAATTTTCTATACATAATTTGTTATTATTAAATTTGTCGTCTTGATATAATTAATGTATTTATAACATATATTATATATATATACTATTATAATTAGAAATAATCAAACATTAAAACATATTTTTCTTTCTTCTGTGTCCTGACTTATTCGAGATCCACTAAAATGTAGTGAAGATACCTGCGATGAGTCGTGCAATGAAAAAGTTTGAATAACTCTGGACTAGTCTGATGTGTGGGTTTTATTATTATTGTACTAAAGAAATGGATAAAAAATATTACTATGATTATTATGGTTTACTGCTTTACTAATAATTGACACGCGACACTGTGATAACGTGGTGTAGCTAAATAGCCTAACCACAGCGCCGTGTAATCATGAGTCTAGTATTAATATGATGTATTATAAACTTATGATATAACGAAAATATCATAACGACAACGGTGTAGCTATATAACCTATCCATAACGCCGTCTAATCATAATATTTTCTTATTGAAAATTAACACAATTTGATTGTCTATACATGTATAATTTTTATTCTGTCCAGTATTAACTAAATGTAATATTTTTGCTTTTTGATTGATGAACTATAAAGCAATGGTGAGTGGTGTATCTTGCATCTTAAACCATTTATTATTAACGCCAAGACATAATAATAATATACTGATAGTCAATATCCAAAAGAAACAAAATTATGTTGCTAGTATTTATAATGATATCACAGAAATGCATTACAAATGCAAATAAGCCACGGTAATCTAATTTGATACGCAGTAATGTCAATGGTATATAATATAAATGTTTGTTCGTACTTTCGGTTTCGAGCTTTGGAAACTGAAAAAAACTGTTGACATGACTACAGCAACTCTTAATAAAATCATATAATATTAAATTTATCAAATTTGTATTATACAATTATTTTTAATTTTTGGTGTTTATTTATATTTTTAATAATACATTATATTATTTTATGAATTAAATAATTTTATGTAACAAAATAATATGTTTTATACTAATATTTAATTAAAATATTATAACTGTTTTCTTTCGATCTTGCCTTGCAAACCACTTAAACCCACTGATCCATTCTCATGACTCAAATAACATCCCAGGCAATCCCTCAAGAATGCTAAAAAGAATTTGGTGTAAGGACTTACTAACATAAAAAAAAATGATAATAATAATAAAATAAACAAATGAACATATAGAATAAATAAATATATTTATATATCACGTTCAAATTATTACTGTTGGGTAATACTTTAATCATAATATCATTCTTGTCTAAATAAACCTACATCAAATATGCTTATTGTAAATAAACCTCTATATAGCTTGAATATTTCAAATACAAGTTAAAAAAATTATTATTTTTATTATTTACATTTATTTTATTTCTAAAAATTGAAATTTGTTTATTACACTTTGAAAACATCGGATATTTCTTTGACATTAATAACATCCTAGCTATGTTACATTTCACAAATGAGTATTAAAAAGAAAAAGTATGTTATTAGTCTGTTAAAACTTAAAATAAAACAGATATTTCAAAATAGACATATCAAATAAGTCATATTCGACATCTCATAGACGTGACATAATCTAGTCGTATCGTATGAACGTTAAAATCTAACTTTCTTTAAATTAATTTATCAAAAGTCACTCAACCGTGCGTTTGCAATTCCACTTACATCTGTATAACATCGATCTGCTTCAATTATCTAAAAATAACACATGTCTTCAACATATTATATCTATGAGATTTTCCTAGGTTTGCATTTTGCACAGAGCGTTACTGAACACAGCAACTCAAATTCTCTAAATATTATTGGAGGCAGACAAAACGAGAAACACTGATGCCAAATTGTCTGTGAACCAATGTATCCTAAAACCCAGATGCGCGTACATCACACCGTATTTTATATCTGATCCTTAATTTTTCCCCGGTGAAGTCGAGTATGCAGCTTGTTCTAAAAAAATTCTTCTTGGTTTATTTTATTATAATAAAATATTCGTTCTAATACTATCGTACTCGTGTAAATTGTATGGTGGTTAAGTAGATATTCAGTTTAAGCAAAACTAGCACCGAAATTAGTATAGGTCACGCGGACAAATCAGATGTGCTAATACAGAAAAAAAAATATCATTAATAAAAAACGCCACAGTCGCCGTCACCTAACCATTTCAGTAGTGGGGAGGTGTGGGGGGGGGGGGTTGTTGTGTGTGTGTTACGTCCAACATGCGTCATACGCATGTGATCGACGGTCTGGGCACTGACAGAATATATTTAATTTTGTGTTTGAATTAATAAAAGTGTTTCCGACCGTTTTTTGATTAACTCTTTTGTAGAGGTTATCGTTTATGCGTTGACATTGTTCTGAAAGCGATTAATTTAAGGTTGTAGAGGTATTGATTCGAATCTGTATAGGAGATTTTGATTGTACTTATCGTCACTTTACTAAATGTATTCATTTTTTTAATTCAATAAAAAATCATAATTGGATATGAAAGACGAGTGAAGGAGACGGGTTAGATCAGGATCTATTTCTAAAGATGGATTATGTTATTATTAGTATTTTCTTAACTCTGTATGTTAAATTAATTTTAATCAACAATTTTAAATAGGTGTAGCCTATTTAATCAAATACCGACTTACAGTATAATGCAGCAAATATTTTCATGGGTTAAAATTATTCTAAATATTTTGAAAATTTTTTTTTGTCTAGTAAATAATATTATAATATAGTCATACATGTAGAGTAATAAAGGAATGTTCTCTACTATTTACATTTATTGAATAACAACAAAATATTGTTATTACATTTTGTTTCATTTAAATATCCTTTATAATCAAAATACCATAAAAATTTAAACTTTAAATGCTTAAAAAAAAATGTTGATTGTATATTTTTTTAACAGCTGTGAAAAAAATGTATACGAATGTTATTACATTTTCAAGCTTTTTGACCATGAAACAATAATTTTATTATATATACAATATACTTAAATATATAATAATATATTATATACATAAATAAAAAAAACCTAAAAATTTAAAATATCTTTATAAATAACTAGACAAAAAAATGGAAGGGATAAATGTTTTGATGGTATTCAATGCAATAAACTTTTTACTATGCAGAGGATCATTTATATGTTTAGTGATAACATAGTTGTTTGTTGTTTTCATCAATGTTTTCGTTCTTTCTGCACTGAAATTAAAATTCTTTTAGTCAATCTTCATAACTATTTTCTATTATAGAACAAAAATAAAAAATTAACCACGGTTTATTGCTACCTATCGAATTGATTTTCCTAATATTCTTCTATCAAATTATGTTTCTAGTCCAAAAGATCATCATTTTTTTATAGATACCTACACCATAATATTTTAAATCACACAGTTACTTGAATGTTTTGTTTTTTATGTATCAGTTGGCGACATTTCTGTTTCCGTTTTCTCGCATACATCACAAATATATGAAACACTTTCATGAATAAACGAATATTTTCTGTATAATGAATTTTGTACAAGAATCAATAAATTATTAAATTTAATAAACATTTATTGTTATAAACGCTATTCGAACATACATCAATAACCATTGCATGAAAACATTTTAGTAAACTATCACAGCTTTAGATTCGTCACCACTTTTAAGACATTTAGTGCTTTTGGGGTTTGCTTAATGACTATAGTTTGTTAGTGAAGTAATATGATAAATATTCAGAATTTTTACAAGACCAAACAGATCGTTATATACTAAAGTGGGCAAGTTTGTTATTCCTACTTTACTTAAAATAGGTATGCACTCTGAGTAAATAATTTATTTTGTTTAAAAGGCAACGAAATATTACCAGCTAATGAAATAAGGCCAATTTTAGAGCTAACATGTTGTAGTATTGTATATAAACAGTGAATTAGACACAAAATATAATATTTAGTCACAAGGAGTGTCTTAACCAATTTAGCTAGTCCCTTGGACATAAACTAAATGTGTACCGCATTTATTTGGGCATCAGCATTCAATGGTGTGAAATTGAATAAAACAAAGAAAATACAGTTAATTATGCAAAATATATCTTTTGTAAATATGTTTGAATATGCCACTACAAAGCTTTAATAATATATATTTTTTTTTTTTTTAAATATTTCTATCAAAAAAATTATATTTGAAATAAACATATTGTACTGTAAAAGTGGTTTCTCATCCACCTGGATAAGTCCTCCTTAGAAACAATATTTGAAACATAAACAAAATTTCAAACACCCATAAAAACCATAACCATTCTTTTAACGACGCTTAAAGTGTATTTCATCTGGAGGGCGTTTAATATACAAAATTATTACGATCCCATTCTGTTCATTGATATGTTTTAATATGTTTGTGTGTATATGCGTCTATTATTTATATATTTAGAACAGAGTTCCAAAACCACACCCCATGTTAGTTCATATACATACAAAGTCTAGAAAAAGTAAACGGTCCTACTAAAATGCACGGGGTTCAACGTTGCCAACAACTTCCATACAAAACCGTTTAGAGCGTTACCCATATTATTTGTGCATTATTTTTTTTATAAAATATGTGCATATAAATGTGTATTATAAATTATATTATAATATATAATATAAAATGTGCATAAACGATAAATTATATCGTAGAGATTCTTAACCGATGTTTTCCGTGAAAAATCCACGTCAAGAGTATATATATATACAGGAAAAAGTGTACCATTTGTATTAAACATATGTAGAATTTTTTGAGTAAAAAAATGACGTAGTTTCATAATCATATATTATATTATTTAGTCAGATAAAATATAACGATTGGAAATTGTTTTGGGTTATGTACCTTTTGGGTTATTAATTTTAGATTTTGGTTTTCATAATCTCACGTGGTGTCGATTTTTCCTGAATAAAGATATTATATACTCGAGAAATCGATTAAAAACGTTTAATTTTAACCAAAATCAACAACTCGATAGATATCAAATGTGAAACAAAATAACCGCCAGTACACGGTAATACAATGTACTACAAGTGCAGCTTTTGTGCAGCATAGTAAAATGGTGTATAGATGCAATAGTGTCCTTTTATACGACGGGGCTCGTAGGGTATTTTTCAATTAAACGCGTTAAATTGAAGTTGTTCGTGTTTGATTTGAGGAACGGTATAACTATAACCACTACGAGATAAACAAATACAACATTTAACAACTAACTGCTGCAAGATAAACACATTTTTATAAATCAATAATTTCCTGTTGTTACCAAAATAATATACAATTATTAAGAGCTATCTAATTATTTACTGGACCACTAAGATTCACCAAGTAGACTGAAAGTGAATATCACAAATAAATTGCTTAGTAGTTAGTTTATCATAAATCGTGGTGCTTCAATAACATTTGTATTTACATACAATAGAAGCACAAATATTCTCGTGTACCATCCATATACAATTTCAAATAGTGGTCCTTTCTATTAGATGTTTCCTATATACTTTTGAAATTTATTTGAAATTTGGAAATTTGGACATTGCAAAGTCTACCGGTGGGTCTCAACCTGTGTTATGCGTAACATAAGTAGTACACGAAAATCTCAAAGGAGGCGTGCGACTTTGAATAAGAAAAACTTATAACTCATTTTAGTTTTAAACATTATATACTTTCAAGTGGACATCATTTTTAAAATTGTTAGGTGGAACTGGAGTATAAAAAGGTTGTGAACCACTGCTATAGGGTGTCTTGTTACATAATAAATTGTATTGATTATAATACATTTTGGATGACGCTATTATTTTAAATAATAGAGAAATGATTTGAAAATCTGAATGGTAATTTACTATAGAATAAATCGTATGGATGGGAACCAAAACTTACTAGTAATATCTTTATATTAACAATAAAGGTTACTTATTAGTTGTGACTAACTAAAATTACAACGAACAGTTTCTAAGAGTTTCTAAGTAATTTTTTATACACATTTTAATTTAAGAACAACTCGCTTTTGAACTTAAATGATTTATTTTATAGAGGTAAAAAAAGTTATCCAACAGTGGCGCAATATTTTAAGAGTTTATAATATTATCTCCCCTTTATAACAATAATTGCCTTAATAGCTTTTAAAGTACGTTTAGATTATTATTAAAATACTTATGTACAATAAACTAAAACTAATGATTATTTACTTCGTACTATAGAATAAAATACAACTTGAAGCATATTGTAAGTGAGAATTATTTAATCTTATTTTATCTGTGGATTTAGATTATAATATACAACATTAAAACTTATGTATATCTTAAACAATAATATGGTGAAATTAGTATTTATTAGAAATTACTAACTACACGTTTTATGTTCACACATAAAATAAATATTAAATTTCTTCAGTTAGATAAATTTGATTGATATTTTGTATCTGTGTAATAAGTTTAAAACTGTTTTTGATGATAATTCTCCTATTATAATTTATAGTTATACTTTTAAAATATCTAATAAAATATTATTATTATTATATATTATTATATTTTATTTTATATTTACAGAAGTTTAGCATTATTTAGCATATTTAAATATTAAAATAAATACAAGAGCACATATTTATATTAGCCTGTATAGATTTAAGTATCAAACTGATACTTTAAATGATAACAACACTTAAATATAATCATTTTATTCTGATAAATTCTGATATAAGAAAAATATGAAATAATTACATAGTACAATTTTAATTACGAAAAACATATCAGATTTGACTTATTTTAAAATATTTTAACAAGTTTAACGAACTAACGAATATCATGAACTTAGTATCTAACACATATAAAATAAAAATGTATTCAATTTATTATGTTTCCTTTTTTTTTAACAACCCTCAAGTCTTGAAATCTTCACAGATAATTATTTATTTTAGTATTATATAGATGTGAAATAGGTACTTTACAAGACTAAAATTACATGACACTGTCTTATGCTGCTGTGAATGAAAGAAAGAATGTTAAATAGGCAATAGCCTTCGTAATAAAAAAAAATAGCTTTCGAATACCTAGCAAAAATACTTAATAGAGACTTATCTGAAATAGTTTCACAATTAACTATAGGTACTAATTTTTCTTATGTTTAATACCTGAATCGTTAGTTTTATACATTTATTTTTAATTTAAATAGAATTTTGAGAGATTTTTCTTGAAAAAAAATGATGTTATAAAATTGATCAGATGTTTTAATGATAAAATAAATAATACTCATTTATTTTATAGAATAAGTATTAATTGTCGAATAAAATTATTTTCATTAGTATAAACTGAAATTGTATGAAAGTTGTTCTATATAATATAATTAATAAAATTACTTCTGTGTTTTGTACTCTTATAATGTAATAATTATTTATAACCTTCTATGGATCTCTTGACGCCCTATGTCCTTGACATTAAATTGAATTTTAAATCTAAAATTCATTAATAAATAATCATTATATAACTATGCATTATTAGTATGATTTTCGTGTAAGACGTATAAACAATGGATGTTGTAAGACTTGAGATTTATTAGTAAGGGTATAAAATAAAACTTCACAAAATATTACACGACAACATGATTATCTAAATGTTTAACAGAATGTCTATATTCAAATATTTTTTTTATTTACGTCCAATAAAGATTGTGAGATTTCTAAACAGTTCAAAATATTTATTACAGGTAGGCACCGTGCGAACACTTTACAGAAATGCGCAACCCCAACATCATTATGTATTGACGTATTGTACAATGGAAATCAACCATTTCAACAATTATAGCACGGAGTATTAATAATATACAAAACAGAATATTACTTTGATATAATATTATATAATCACACCCTTACCCTTTTTGTTATTCATAGTCTGTAGTTCATAGTTAATTATTCATTGTATCGTTCTATCACTATGAAATACATTGGATTAGTTCTAACACCTCAAATTACATACAATTTTGCCTATGTCATAGAAAATTCATGGTGTTATGCAAATAATAACAATAACAATAAACCCTGCAAGAATAGCCGTATTGACTGACGTAAATCGTGATTGTTGAAAATCTTATTAGCCAGTGTTCTATAGTGTTCCATTAAATATTATCTTACTATATTTTAACTTTAGACTATGCGTAATGAATAACATACTCAAAAAGAAACCAGAAATGAAGTTTATGATGCTTGGAGAAACTTTTCATGAAAATTGGCAAACCACTGCCATATTGGTATAATAATAATATCATTGTTCGTACACCCGGAGACATCCGGTGAACAGTAATCAGTTTGTGACAACCTTTGGCAAATCATCATTTCTGTCTCCTGCTCGAATCCGACTTCACTCTACGAGATCATCTGCCTCCCCTCGTTCTACAACACGTGAGCACACTAAGTAAATTGATAGGTTCCATTAGGGGTATTCGCAGTGCGTGGATGATTTGTTTTTATGAAACTATTTATATGGTTTGGGGATAGGGATTTTATGGTAAATGGTTTTGTTTTAAAGAATTTTGTCCGTTTCATATATAACCATAGCTTAAAAATGAAAATAACCTAAAGGTGTATATTTTATCTGTATGTACAGATGTGATTCATAATCATTCATTATTAGTACTTACCTAATCGATAAATTAATAACTCATATGATATAATATAAATATATAATATGATGATATAATATAAAAAATTATCAAAACGTAAGAAATTCGAAGAACTTTTTTTAAAATAATTGTTTTTAAACTAAATATTGCGGGTCTACCAATTTCTGATATTGAGTACCAAATTACTAATTAGAATATCCCCTCCCAGTAAAAGGCGTTATTATAATGATTATTTATTTATTTTTAACTAAATAAACTATTAAATGGATCTATCAACTTCTCAGAGCTTTTGAGTGATATCAGTTTAAGATCACGTAAATCAACACTAATTACCAATATATTCTACTATTTTTTTACCACATTTAGAAATCGTAATTTTTTCTTAAATAACTCTAATAAATTAATAATAATTTTACGTTTAAAAAAAGAAACGATTATCTGATTTTGATTTCTTTTTCAATAATAATTTTAAGTTAAAGAATTTGTCACATGTATTTTAATACTATTTCTGTGGGATATTCCTAAAGCATGTACTTCGTATTGTACTCTCTGCCCTCGTGGGCCATACTTTAAGATTAAACATTTTTTTTTTGCTTATTATTTAGAGTTTTATAGCTTGTAATAATTTGTGAACCTATAGACCTGGTAATGATTCTCGTTTGCTACAACATTTTTTTAAAATTACCTTGATCGCGGCATGCCTAAACTAATCTAACTTTAAACATTAAGCTTTAAACTTTGTAAAAATAAAATTTGTATTTGATAAGACTCCATACTTAATTTTATTATACTGTATAATATCCTTATATACTATATACAGTATATATCCGTATTTATATAAATATGACTTTCAGCCAAACTTTTTAGGGTCTGGATATTGTGCAGATTTCAATACTGTATAATGTTACCTTCTGGTGCTTGAAAATACATTATTACATCGAAATTGTACTTGACTTCTTGAGTACAGCTTAGTTATATGGAATCTTTTCTTAAACGAGGTATCAAGCCATTGGAACGTATCCAAAAACAAATATATTGGCTACTTAGGTTTTATTTTTAAAATACCACACTTTTTTCGTGATAATACACCAGCTGTATCTCAATCTCTTTATCTCCAGAAAACTTTTAGAAAAAATATATTATATACTTGAGATCTCTGACTCGCATTTAATAGTAGTTGTATTTCGGAATATATATTCTACTACCAAAGGTCGTGCTACACAAGTACACAAACCTTAGTGGGCTCTACAAGTAGTGGTTTTAAAGTCATCATATTTTATGGGAAGGCACAGAATCGGATTAAGATTGTATTTTTATTGAAAATTTCAAACTTTTCGATAGAACTCTACAGCTCTGTAGCGTAATTCCAATACCTAAATAGACAAATAATTCATAAAATATGTAGTAAATATGTTTTTTCTATAGTTAAATTGGTTTTATTATGGTATAGGGCTCGTTTAATGCTAAACTGTGTATTAATTATAGTAGGTATTCGTTAGTAATTATATTTAGATTATCGCAATTATTATTCGTAATCAGCATTTTTTATTGTAGTTTAAGATATTCATGTTAAAGTTATATTTTTGTGGTACCTATTTATCTATTGTAAATGTATACTATGATTTAATGTCTCATAGTGAAATGTTATACAATATACATTATTACAAAGTAAGATAGGACATTAATAGGTACTATGATAACTATGTGAATCATTCAATAATAAAAAAAATTAACTAAGCAAAAAATTGTGTTATAAATAAATCGAATTATAATCACCTTATTGTTTTTAAAACAGTGAAAAGTAAACAATAAATATGTCAAAATGTAGTTAGTTATAGAAATATGAAAGTATGATATTATGGTGAAAAATATATGATAGATATTTTTGTTTATTATTCAATTTTTAATAATTTTAGATTAGGCAACACCAAAAATTTAAAACAATGAGAATGTTCATGATTTTTTACTAGAAAAAGTAACATAAAAATGTATCATTCAGTAACATTTTTACTCAAAAATATTGAATCACACAATTTGTAGGTACCATATAGTTAAAAGTTAAGTTTTCTATTTACCTTTTGGGTTGTTGGAATTTGGTTTGGGAATATTAACATTCATTCTACACATTCTATAACAATTTTAGTTTTTTAATGGAAGAAGTAAACTGTAAAAATGATTAAGTATCAAAAAAAATCATTAAGTATGAATTATAATTTACATATAGCCATTAATATTTCAATTGACAAGAAATTAATATGATGAAATAAATAGGATTCACTGCTATTATTCCAATAAAAACAATATCTATATGATGTTCTGATTATTCTCTATAGTTGAAAAAATAACGCTTTTCGAAAATATAATTGTTTTAAACATTTATGCAGTCCGTCCATATTTTCTATGACGTCACATAATTGAGTTTTATTAGAACCGAGGTGTTTTTTTAAAAAAAAATTTAATGGTGTTTATTATTCAAATCCTAAAAAAGATTTTAAGCAAAGCTTTTATATAAAAGCCATGCAGCTTTAAACTAATTTAAATAAAATAAATATTATTGGTTTTAGTATTAAATTTATCCTTTTATATAGACTGTGATTTCCTTGAAAACCAAAGAAACTTTTTGGATTTTGATCAATTTTTTTATGCAATTTAAATTTTATTTTCAATCTTCTCATAGGTATTTTATAATATTGTTATGATTGTATATTATATTATCTTATGAATTATTATATTTATTTCTCGATAGAATATAATAATACAAGATAATTAATTTATACTAAATAAATTATTTTATTATCAATAAATTTCTTATTTTTCTAAAGATCATTTAAAATAATGTTTGATTTTATTATAAATATTAAAGTATAAGATTATCACCGGAGATTTCAATACAATAAAATGTAGTTATTTTTATTTTTATGTTATACTAAATCTTAATAAGCTTGAGACTCAACTTAAGAATCAACAGCATTGTGACTTCAAAAACATCTGAATTATTTGACTATTTGCTACCTATAATGAATAATCAATAATAATTATAGTTGGATATAATGATAAATAAAAAATATTGGTATGATTGATGATGTTCGATGTCAATAGTTAAGTACGATTAATGTTTAAAGTAATACATAGGTCAATACATGCGAACGAGGACATATTAAATTATACTTAAATATGGGTAGGTAAGGAATTTAATAAAATGTATATAGTAATACATAATAATAACACATAGTATAGCTTTGCATATCCATTAATTAATCTTAGGCTACAGAACAATTATATAATTGTGAAAGTGTAACGCTGTCTCAAACTGTAATAACTAACTGAAGATTACTGGACTTATATTAGAATAGTTAATATTTTGTTAAACAAATACTACAGAATATTTGCGCATATAATATATAACCACATGCGATTAATACATTCGTGGTATACCCGATACGCAATATTATACTCGTTTTATATATTATAATAGATGGTAAATAATAATTTAACTTTATATTCAAATTAAACATGGCGTTGACTAAATCAAAAATATAGAAAAGTAAAAAGAATTGCATGTACCTACAATACTAAGTACCTATATTATACATACACGTCGTGTCTTACCATGTTTGTCTTCGTCAATAAACTTTTTCTAATTTACATATTTGATTTATTTTGATTTTGCATGATTATATTATGTATTATATATAATGAAGTCTCAATTAGAATTACTATCAAAAATAAAAGTATTTGTTTTTGCATATTATTTAAACCCGAGTTAGCAATTAAAGCCAGGTAACTATTTTTGAAAATGTTTTTAAAATAATCGAATATAGTATAGTATTATACTTTTACAATGACTTATACACTTTAAGAATTATACCGTGTAATAATATGGTGGTATAAAACCTATAATTGATGATTAATTTTAACTTGTTACACCAATAACCCAAATTAACGATTAAAATTTATTTTTCATGAATCAGATGGAAAATTAACTGTTCTGTTATTATTGTACAAAATACAAATATAATTGAGTAAACTGAGATTGTAAGTACGACAAAGCAGAATAGTATACACCAAAAAACGATAGCTCTTCTAAGTGGTCGCATTACCTTTATCAGATAATTATAATACCATTATTATGAAATACCCCCATAACAAGTTGTTGAAGGCTGAAGGGTATATAACACGAGCGTGTTTAAATAACACTAGAACTCTATTCATCATTGTTTAGGAATACAAGACAACTGGTAAATGAAAGCATTTATAATATCATGTTTCTTAATAATTATTAATTTTAATTTTTTAACACAATTATTATTATAAAATATTTTCATTTTCAAGGTTAAAGTTAATTTAGTTGGAAATTACCTAAATCAAAATATAATATTTATCTATCTGCTATAATATTTACTGACAAGTTAAAAAAAAAAAAATTTAATATAGGTATACATAAACATATTGGCATAGTAGGTTTAAGGTACTATCAAGTTGGTATATTATGTATTACTATTGTATAAGTACAATGTTGGAAGAATATATTTGGAAATAATTATTTTTGCACTATTTATTTTCGTTATATAATAAGCTCTCGTAGTCCCTATTTAAATTAGTATGCGATGTTCAAATTGCACGAATGAGATGTTTCAATGAATGCACGACCGTAAAAATATTATTATGAATATTTCAATAAATTATTACGGAGACTTCAACGAAAGTACCCATTATAATTACTGTGTTATCAAATTGTATTATCCAATAGTACTATGACGTGTCTAAGTCGTTTATGCGGATTGGGGTCACCAAAATAACGTAAATTATTTAACAATTGTTTCCTTTGGAAACTAAAAACTTGAGTTATACAAATATAGGCACTTCTAAACTTTTTTGCTTATAGTTAATCACATTAATAGGTACTCTCTCTATATACTCTCCTTATATACTAAAGTTTTTTAAAACTTCAAATTGTAGTATTCTTGGTAGTTATAATTTGAACGCCAAATTGGAATTATGTTAAGAAAATACAGCAACAATAGAATGTGAAAAATAGACGTAATTCGATCGTAAGAACCATTTGAAAAAAATTAGTTGTATCTTGTATCATATTATTTCTTAAAACTTTTTATTGGATAAACCTAGGTGCCTATATAAGTTTCATTAAAGTCATATTAATTTTTAAATTATTATTAAATTACCAAAAGTTAAAGCATTTGTTATTTTTTAAGCTTTCAAAGTATTTCACAGTTTTATCTCTTATTAATGAAGCATAGGGTATTCAAAAGTATTTTAGTAAAATACAAGAGGGCCATTAATGAAAATACTTAACATACAAACATAAAATGTTTTCTAATTTTATGAGTTTTTGTATAATTATGAATTTTTATTTGTATTAAAATTGTTGTGAAAGAATTTCATTTTTTAAGTTATAGTTAATATAGATGGAAAAAACCTAAATCAAAATAAAAAATGTATCCATCTGACATGATATTAACAGACAAGAAAATAATTAAAATATTAAAACTTTCGTTTTACTTGAAATCGATTAATTACGTACCGACTATAGGTACCTACTACTATACCTACCTACTACATAAATGTAATTCCAACATATCGATTGAAATACCTTGGTAAATATTTTCGATTTTTAATAAAAAAAAAAAGTGATACAAATTACAAACTAAGCTAATAAAATAAAAATATGATTATCATAAATATCCAATAAAATTCGCATAATATTATTTTCGATCGTAATTGAAACTTACTATCGTGAACAAATTGCACTTTTTTACGATGTTATGGTATGTATTATAATATATAAATGTATAATACTTATTATATCTGCCATCTCCCGTCCGTGGAAATTCTGTTGGCTGCACTGTGCCGAGTACGTGAGACGATCTCACTCCGGTCGAACAGGTAGGTAGGATCAAACAGGTATGGTGAGCTGCAGCTATCAACGTGATACTGCCACGCTACACCAGATCCAAAACAATAACACTGCCCAGTCAGGCATAAGGTGATTCGTACGGCCAATACTAACGCGAGTGCGTTCGTTCGAGAATATAGTCGAAAATATTTTCCGCGATTACCGATTTTGTTTATTGAGTGTTATATTTTGTTGTTTATTTTCGTTCCGTTCGTTTAGTTTAATGTGTAATACTATAATATTGTGAGAGTGTGATGCACCGACGAGAGCCGCAGGTGACAATATATTATATTCAACAGGTGAGTCAGAACAAAAAGATTTTTATTTTTACAATGCGCGGAATGCTATAATATAAATCGACCAGAATTTTTTTCACGAATAAAATAATGATATTTAAAACCTAATTTGAAATGAAATACCTCACTACACTCTGGAAAATGTTAATTTGAATGTAACTTTGTTCTCTGATATTATACTCTTTTGAAACTCTGTAAGTAAGACCAATCTCTGGTAACATGGGAACTATCGAGAGTTCTAAAAATTCATACGATATAAATATTGTCAAATAATATGAATAAAACATTTTCGTTCACCTCTCACGATTATGAAAAACTCGATTCTAGAGCGGGTGAAAACGCAGGTATTAAAGATTTTAATGCGCGGTCACGAACAGTGTGCACAGTATTTTTTGTTCTCATAAATTATCATTGACATTTTAAAAATAATAATTTCAATTATTTCTGTCAATCTATAGATTTTTTCGTTGTGCGCGTATAAACAATGGGGTTTAAGGTTTTGAGAATCTGAGAGAATTTTTGTTTGTTTTTAAAGACTCTCCGATTAATCCAGTATCTTACTTTTTTATTTTCTTGGTTTCTTCATCCGTTAAAGGGGGATTACCTTTTATCGATTAAATTTTATTAGGTAGTTTTTATTTTATTTTAGTTTTTTCTTACCTATCGTGCACAAAAATCGCAATTGGATCGAAATATTCCATCTTTTATAAATTGTTGTTTGTAAACTCATTATTTTTACACTATAGAGTCAATATTTTTTAACTCTCACTAAATTCAATAAAATGCTTAATTTTTTAATGTCGAGTAGATTATAAGTTAAAATTGTATTAAAACAAATATTGACCAATTTATAGATGTTTAAAGGGCACCAATAAATACATTTTATAAGTATAAAATAATAATAAATTTAATATAGGTACCGACATTTAAAAAAAAAAATATAACAAATAAAGATTGATATAGGTAAATTATTTCATAATTACCATTCAAAGGCATGGGGAAAACCAGAAGAAAAATTAAACGATATTTTGAATTAGTGTTCAATTGGTTCTCGAAATTATTATTGTAGTAAAAATAAAAGTATTATGTTATGTTCCATCTCGTGTTCCATTCATTAAATGTTACAATTTATAATACGAGTAGAGATGCAATTGTATAAATTAAACTCAAAAATACATACTAAATTAATTGACCTTGATTGACTACCTAATGTTTTATAAGTAAACACCTGCTGTATTCACGAAATCATCAATTACCCACGTATTTCTTATAACTCTTAAAACGAATTTCATATTGTTGACGTTTTGCATTTAAAAATACATAAAAAGTTAACTTAGGTGTAGGAGGTATGTCATATGTTTAATTTATTCTCATTTACCTATATGCTGTTAAATTAACATTAACTTTAATTGCACTTACTCTAAAAGTGTACTTTTCTATTATACCGACGTAGGTAAACATTTTCGAAAGGTACTTGCGTACGTGCTTAATATTAATTATGTGCATGGCAAATTTATAAGAAAAATACGATACACCCAAGCGCTTATACATATATTGGAATTGGATAACGAAATTATTAATCAATATAATATATAACACTTAAAGTTCTTGAATCTAGCAGTAAAATAATTTAAATATACTTATGCAATAATATCAAGTTACATTTATTGTTCGTTTTCGGTAATAAGTCATACACATTAATTAAATACATTTGAATATTTCACAACCCGTTTTTGGAATATAATAATAATATTTAAATAATATTATTATATAATACCAATGTTCATTACGTATTTAATTATTATAAATATATTAATTATATTCTTCTCGACACAACTGTAAAGAATATTGAGTGATGGCATACGCTTGTCGATTATAATAATAAATTATGACGATTAAATTGTGTGAGTTATACAATTTAATAATCGTTAACTGTACTAGCATAAATCGTTACCAAAAGTGATATGCGAAATAAAATTAACAATAATAATGATTTAGGTATAGTATTTATTTGTTTGGTCTCGAAAAAGTAATAATAGGTACTACATAATATTAAAATATTCGGTTTCGAACAAAGCATAATAGGAGAGAAAATACGAACATGATATAAATTGATAACATTATAGTTGTAAACATGAACATTGTATACGTGACCGCAGTGGGAATAAAATATAATTTGTTTTATGGAAACGGCGAAATGGAATTCGTTCTGGTTTGGAAAACTTTTACTAAAGATCAAAATATGGTTCGATTGATAACGCGTTATATACATAGTATAATATTGTGGATCAACGAGTAGTTGTGCGTCGCAACTATTTTGACGAGTAATAATAATTATTATTATTATAATCATCGATAGTCCCAGCTGTAAGAAAGATACTCGCGTATTCTATCGTAATGCTATTTCGTTTCGAGCAGAGGAATTGTTTTTTTTTTCATATTTATAATATTTCCCAGTAATCGTTTTAGCTTTTAATTGCGTACCTTTCCCGATCCGCTCGGCACTCTGATACCTAGTCTTCTGATGGTCTGATTGAATTGTCAACGATTATTCAACGAACGCGCCGGAGTGTCGCATTCTGTGCGATCGATTTAGGTCGTCTGTCCATTACCGAACATTGATTCACGTGGCTCCTAATTATTATAAACCGCCCGCGGGGCCATCGCTCATCCACCGTGCATACATTATAATAATAATAATAATATTATAACGTATACCTTTAGGGAAGAACGCGCCTTTTTGTACGTGCTCGATTGTCTGTGCGTTAGTGTGTGCCTATAATATACGCGTCGCGGCGCACAATGGGCACATGCGATCCCGTAATGCTCGTGTTCTGAATGACAATTACTCATTATTATTATTATTATTATTATTATTAGGTAGGTTAGGCTGTGAAGTGCATTGGACTCTGTATCGTTTCTCGCGTTTCCGTGCCGTCCTCGATCCGACGATATTATTCGCGGACAACAAGCGTCGTCGTCAGCGGCGGACGGGCACGTCGCAATCGCCGGCGTATATAATAGGTGTAATACGGGCGCGTAGGTCAAGTGCATAATATGAAAAAAATGCATACCGGACGTCGTCGATATAATAGCGTAAACCGGCGAGAGAGGAAGCACGCGACCGGCGCTCGATCGCCATTATTCCGACTGAAAAATATCTCGCAGCCTTGATTACATTCTTTTTTTTTTTTTTTTATCAGTTCGCCGACCGTTTTTCATTTTATTTTCACGTTATTCGTTCGCCACCGAGATCCCCTGCAAGTGTGCACGTATTAACTGTACGCGGACGATCGCAATCCGTTGGTCGTCGGCGGAATTCCGCGTCATAGTGCATTATATATATAGGTACCTAGGTAGAGGCGAGTATTTATAATAATATGTAGGTATATATATAGTAAAATATAGTAATTGAATTTTTCTCGTCGGAATTCAATAAACCGCAAAATCTGTCTCGGCGATTGGCGCTAGTCCACTGATTCTCTTCGACAAAATAATAACGACGACGTACAAACGACAAACCGTCTACATCCCGACGATGACAGATTCGCCGTGCGGAAAAAAAGGCAACCGAAATTCTTACAGCGGCGGTATTCTAATTTATCCACCAGACGAGTTATGCACCGTGGAAGTGTCTTCGTGCTGTTAAGGTTTATCCGCTGAATTTTACAGTATTTTTATCGTCAGAGTTCAATACACCTCAAAATAAGTAACCTCTTCGATTGGCATGAGTCGACTAATTCGCAAATTAAAACACCTGAATCCCGAAGAACGGATTCGTCTAGCGATAAACGTGCAAATGAAAATACTCTTACAGCTGCGGTATTCCAATTTATTTACCAGACGCGTTAAGATACCATTACACTGTCGCCGTGTCGATTGAAGATCGTGTGGTCCGTGATGGATTTATTTCGGTTTCAAATTTTATAATTCGTAAATTTAGATGTTTAAAACAATTCTGATTTACGGTGTATTATATTTTAATCAACACGCGGTCGGTTGTAGTGTGCGGTGACATGTCAACTATATGCGTTGTTACAAATAAAATAAGATTTGTCGATTCAACACAGTCTACACGAAACGTGGCGATACTGTAATGAATATATAGTATATAGATACGCCTTTAGGCACCGAGGAAGCGTCTTCGTGCTGACGAAGATTATCTTTATCTACAGTATCCTTGGTTGTACGTGGGGTTAACGTCTATCCGTCTAGTGCCTATTTATAAGAGTTTTAGTGACCTATGATCGACAAAGCCGATCACGACAAATACATTAATTAGTGAGCGTGTGTATGCGACGTGTACCATTGTAAGACTATCTACTATCATTGTAGCGAACCACTAAGCTTAAATATTCTATGTGACCTGTGTATACATAAAAAAAAAGTTAACAGTTAGATACGCATATTTCACGCGCGGCAAACACAAATGAAACGTTATAATATCATATAGTCGTGATATATTTATGCCATGGTTATAATTTATGGTATTACCTATTTAATATACTCAGTGATTCACACAGGTCAAGCATGCTCAACTCTATTTTTCCATTATTAATTAATTTTTCAAATACTGATTTTTGGACTTTTAAACCATGTAATATTGAAGGACCGTACTTTTGAATACATAGATATTGTACACAATTTAAGGAGTGTTTTGGGTCACATACTATATTTTTTTTTCAAATGAGAACTAATCTAATTTAATTGTTAGGCAGATGACATTTTTGAAAAACTCGAATGAGTAGTTTCTGAGTTTTTAAATCGTAACATCAGGTACCTATATAGGTCCTTAGTCCTTAGTAGTCCTTAAAAATAGTTTTACAAAAATGTAAAATGTATGTAATATCTAATCTAGTACATATTAATATACTTGGACAATTTTTACAAATTATTAAAACGCAGATAAATATTTATTATTACAATCTTCATATTATTATTTTCGCCGCTACATCTTCCAAGCCTATAATCGTCCACCTATTATCCTTAGTACACGAAGTTAAATAATTTTAAAACTACTCGTTCGAATTATGATTTTGGTACTTCAATATTTTTCCAAAAAGTGTGGTACAAAACAAAGGTAGTATTTATTATAAAATAAAAATGAAGTCGGTATCGCCACAGTTTACTCCTCAATAGCATAAAAAATCTAAGTACCTATTTGAAAATCAGAAATTAAATAAATAAATTATTAAAGAAAAAATAGGAATGAGCCGTGAGCAATACTGAGCATACTCGGTGAATTACTATGTTTAAAAATGGCATTACTATATTATATTCACTATCGTCTATTCGTCTCTGTATAATATTGATGAGTCATTTACAAACGATTTGTTCACTGCTGTATACCTATGTATAATGATCGCACGAAATACACTAGTTTCACTTACCTAGCGTTATAAAATATGTTGTTGGTCATATTCGTGTGAATAGCGAATAAAAACTCGAACGTTTTCAATTTACAATGTCGTAAATGTTTTACATTAAATTTAATTGCAAATGTTCGTATTTAATGAACGCACAATATATTGAGTAAAATCATGACTTAATTTGTTTACAGTATGATTTATATCTAATATAAATGCATAGTTGACGAATTATATAAATCACAGTGTACCTACTACTTTTTCTAAAGAATATTTACAATTTTAATTGTTCCTTAATTTGATTGTTTTGAACTTAATATGCGTGTGATTATCAAGTACCTACCGAATTATGCATCATTTTCAGTTAATCCCTTCACTTTAGTGATTTCCTGTTCCTGAAAGTGTTCACACTTTCACAGAATAATATCTACTGTAATATATTATGCTATATAAATATCGTTTAGTAGATTATAGAATAGTTTTAATTTCTCTTACGACTCATTATAAAATAAATGTTAAAATATATTATATAGGTAGTATTCAATAACAGTAATAATATAATTAGCTACAGTTTTAATATAGACGATAATAATATATATTTTTGGGTTTATTAATAAATTTCGTTTACTTTTTAGATTGTATATATTATGCATATTTCGTCATATATTTCTTAAAGAACTGTTGGTATATTTCAGAAAATTATACTACTCGTATATTTGAATTAATTTATTATTTTTAAGTGAACAATATTTAATGTATTTGATCTAAATATTGTGCAATTTAATCACGGTTTTATTCTATAATATTTCCACGTATTATCCAGACATCTTTTATAGAGTATACTTATATAAATGCAAATTAAAATAATATTTGTGTTGATTCAATACAAAAATTAAATAAAAGTTTTTAGACTATAATTCGGGTTTAATATGATTGTATAAGGTAATAGTATGGTGTATTTATACTGGTATATTTTGACTTTCAGCGGAAGTATAATCGTGTGATTTTTTTTTTTTTTGGATAATAGCTGGGAAATATAAAATACTATAGGTACTAATATTAGCGTGACAATAAAAAAAGTAGGTAGTTTTAATAAGCAAAACAAATAAACTATTGCTTATTACTTTCTACAAATGCCCATATTAAACCGAAATGTAGTTTGATTTACTTAAGTACTTACTGATTGTTTAAAGTCTTAATTAGATCCACTTTTAAAGTAATATACTTTAAAGTATATTTAGTTAATATTAATTTTTTCAGAAATAATGTCATCATTAAGTAACTAAATTAATAGATAAAAATATATCACTATACTGCCCAAATTATCGGTACACCTATTGAAGACAATTCGAGATAAAATTAAAAATAATCATATATGGTATAGTAATACAAAAATAACATTAATTAAGTGCTAACAAATTTTTCACACATTGGTTTTCTTTAACTCTAGTCAATAAATGAGTGTCCTAATATTCATACAGTTTAATAGATAATTATGTAATATATAAATATATAATTGCTCAAAATTCATTCCATTATTTTGAATGTTTTTTCATCTGTTTAGTACGTTTCATTATTGATACTTGCACTTATAACAATAGTAAAAAACATTTTATAGTATGTCTTGTTCTGTACAACAGTCCAACAACTTATTATTAGGGTATACAATGTACGTGTTCGGCTATTTTGTTATTTGTTATTCTAGAATTAGAGTCAGTAAAACAATAGTCTTATACGACATATATATCTTAAGACACGCAAATTATGTATTATGTACTTAGCGTATTACTCAATGACACGAGATTGTTTTTAATACTATTACAATATTCAGTTAAAACATTTCTGACCAGATTTCAGACCATGTTCTTTATTTTCTACGGAAATAATACTCATAACAGTCTCATTTGCTTGAATTATTTATTGTTATCTTTCCTAATTCATAAAATAAACATAACTGAAATGCATAATCCATCACTTTAAATTTAAGACGCAGTGAAAATTTTACAGTTATACACTGATGTACTCTATATTATTTGTTTAAAATAAATCAAACATTCTTGTTGGTGTCTGCCAATAATGTTACTAGACAATTATTTGGCAAGGGACAACGATATAAAATAATAGTAAACGCAAATTACCCGTTACAGTACGACCAATATATATTATGTTGAAATCATGATTTGATCAAATTGATACGAAATTAGTAATATTACCGTTATTAGGTATACATATAGGTAGCCTATATTGTGAGTGTCACATTTTATATACCTAGTTTATTTATGTCTTTAACATAGATTTTGCGATAGAAGTAGTCATGTATCGTTGATTGATATTTTAGATATTATTATACATTTTTTAAATACTTTATATTGCCTAGTTACATTTCCAAGACACGTGAACCGAATTTAAGTCACAATAGATATTTCGTTTTTAAATTAAAACTATTAGGCTGAAATATTGTACGTATAGTATAACACAATATGTTTAGTATTAACTGTTTATCAACTATATACTCTTATGTACGTATAATATTGTATTACCAATTTATGTACTTGCATAATACGTTCTTCTATACAAGATAGGTATGTATTACGTACAAATAATAATTAAAACATTATTAATAAGCCAAAAATCAAAAATACAAATTTTCATTCAATGCAAATCGCACGTTATAAAGTATAACTAGACAAAATATATTGTTATTAAAATCTATTCCTATTGTAAGACGATTCAATACGAAATACCTGCTATTATTTGCATCTAAGTACAGCGTGTTAAAGTATTGAATAAAATATGATTTGTTTTAGACAGTAGAATTGCACTTTTTTCTTGTACATTTTTTACCGCCACTGTGTAATAAATATAATACTTTGTAAAATAAATTTTTAAAAACGTTTATGTTTTTATTTGTAGTAATTTTACACGGTACACCTATACAGGTAAAACAATATAATATCTACAAAGTATCTAATATTATTATTATAATTTTGAGTTGTGTGTCGATTCGTATTTGATTACACTTTGATTTTATGTAAACCACGTTTATCGGTTCAATATAGGTGACCATAATATTATAATATTATGCAGTTCATAGGCGTATACTAAACAACTGCTTACGTTAATATATATATTTTCTTGTATTTATTATTGCATTACTACGAAGTAAATTGGTCCTACGGCATGAGATTGTGCTGCATTATACATGTTGTTTAGCGCCCTTGAAACTCGGAAATATTTCCAAACAACATAGTATAATGCATATACTGATAAACATATTATTATTATAATTTACAACTATTTTAACATTAATTCATTTAGGCGCATTCGTTTTTAAAATAGTCAGACTTATGTATTTGCGTGTATGATGAAACACATTGTTTTCGTTTAGCAATGAACTTTGTTAAAATGAAAAAAAAAATGTTTAAAAAAAGATTTTATAGTACCTACCTAATATTTGACCGCTTTTTTTTACAATCGTGTACTAAATGTGGTGCTTACATATGAATTATATTTACGCAATACGGCACATACATAGATAATATAATATAATTATAGTCGAGTAAAATAATAAGAATTTTTTACAAAAAAATCGTGTTGTAACTTATAAGTAGGTAGGTAGGTAGGTACTCCAAATAAAATAAATAATATAACTTTTTCAAAAAATTCAAAAATTTAATGGGAAAATCAGTGTTGTTGTTCGAAAAGAATTACCCCGCATTGTATATTATATTGTTGTATATAATTTTTGCATCAACAAAGTTTCTCTCGCCAGAAGAAAGACGTCTTTGATAGTTGTTATTTTTATAATATTGTATTTGTACATCTCCAATAGCTCGTAAAAACCATTGCAGTGCACACATTGTCCATTATCAAGGTTAAGGCCGGGTTTTTAAACATCCTGTACAAATTATATGGGTAGGTACGTACGCACGTAATGGAATTCGAACGATTCGGATATAATAGTTTAAAACATCACATATTAATATATATAGGGTATCGACTACACTACTCGGCGGTTCATAATAATAATATATTAATAATCATTAAGCGCTCTGTCGCCATATTACTATGCAGAAGCCGCAACGAGTAGTGCGTATATAACGGTTCAGAGATGTCCCAAGAGCCGGCGCGAGTCGACGACGACGACGACCGCGACGGTTGGAAATTCTTTTAATATTTTTACACTCCTCGTGAAAGGAATGTCGCTATTGATAAGTATAAAAAATAATAATAATAAATAAAAAAAAAAAAAACCGGTTCCACAAGTGCACGCTGCTGCTGCTGCTGCTCTCTCGTCGCTGCCCGAGCCTACTAACCTTGTTTATTAATGTTCGTGAGTGTATCCATGCAGCCGCCGCCGCCGCCGCCGCCGCCGCCGCCGCCACCGCCGCGGTGTGCCAGCCTCGCCAAACCGGCAATTATTCCGAAATCGAAAGGGAGAAATTTCTCAAGTACATTGGTGTGTGTTGGTGTGTGCGTTTTTTATTTTTTTTTTACCGCTGTTTCTTTCTTTTATCGGCTTTTACTTTCTAGTTTTTGCGGCCCCGAGGCTCACTGTAGCCTCGCGTAAAAGTTTTCGTGAATTCTTTTGAATTCTTTTTGTTTTTAATTTAAAGTCCAATGTTCATTAATTTTCAAAATGCTAGTTATATTAAAAAAAAAACATTAAAAAAACGTTATTTGATTTTTCGACCTTTTTACTATAATTTTATTCATTTTTCTTTTAAACAATAATTGCATTCTAACACTCTTGCTAGATTTAGTATATATATGAATTATCTACTATATTTACTCATACAAATAAAGCTTCGAAAAGACAATTTCGTATTTTCAAATATAATTTTATAAAAAGTATCTGAACCTTGCATAATAATAAAATTGTAAATTAATAAATTATAAAGGTATACATCGTTATTATTTTTAAATTAAAGTTTACTGAAAATTATTTGTTATTATATTTGATACTAATAATTACATATTATATCTACCGGTAATTAATATTTTACTATTTCATCGGTATTAAATTGTGTTTTCCATGTATGGGACATTAAATTCAACGTTTATGGAATTTTCTTGTTTCCTTAGGTATTTAATGTTTATTTGTTGAAATATAAATTATTTGCATAATATACATACATATACCCTACTAGGAAATAGTTTAATACGTTGGAAATAAAATACAAAATTCGATGTTTACGTTCTATTTTAATGTCTATAATATTATATTTCAATACGCAGATTGATAAATCGTATTGAATTCAGATACCTATGCCTAAAACGATAATATTTCGATCAGACGATGAAAAAAAAAATGAAATTAGTTGTAACAGATGATTATAATCATAATACAAAAATAACGACACGTTATATATAATAGTGGTACCTATACGGGTAGACCCTTCTAAATTCTTTATTCCAGCCCGCCCCATGGAATCCGCGGTAGGGGTAACAGCTGCAGGGAATGGAACCAATAAAATTAATGGGCCATTGTGGTGTTTCGATACTACTATATATGTACGACGAGATATGGTAAAAAGTTATTTTTCTGGCTTTTTTTTTGAAAACGTCGGGTTCAAAACATAATCTCGATGCAACGGTGCAGTGTAGCGCCGACGATAATATAATAATAAAAAAAAAGGCTCAACTGCAGCAAAGAGGAACTTGTGGCGTTGTACACGACGACGAACGTTTGTTTCGCAAGATCGAAAATTCCGTTTAAAACCCATAATAATAATAATAATATGTAGGTATATAATGTATACGATCTTTGACATTTTGCAATAACACATAAATCAGTGCGCTGACACACAATTGTTGTGCGGAGGCGTTGTTTTATTTCGTTTTTTTTTCCTCTTCGCGGTTCGTGCAGCCAGCCAGCAACACCCGTATAAATACCTTACAATGTGTTTTATTGCAAATACACAATTTCAAATATTTTTGCGTCCCCACAACGGTCTGGCGAGCCTTTATTTTCGATAAAATTCACTCTACAGCGTTATAATCAGCGGCCGTTATATTATATCGGACGTGATGCGATAAACATTCGTTTGATTTCAATTGAATTATATTATATTGATACAAATATGGGTACACCTCGTTCGGTTTAAGCGTAGGCAGGCACACATAACATAATCGCACTGAATATTATAAACACCAGGTTAACGTCTTGTACGTCAGAAATTATTTTCCCACTTCACAGATGTATACATAAAGAGGTTTTTTCCGTAAAAAATAAGCTCCGTGTTTTGCAATTAAAAAAAAACGTATTTTATTTGATCGTAAATAACAAAGATAATAATATTATTTTTTATTCGTTCAGTTATGTTCTTACTCGTAGAAGTATTTTCGAGATATTTTTTTTGAATCAGTGTATATAATATTATGACGCATTAAAATTGTAAAATATTAACTCAACCCCTTTTTTGGTTTGCCGATGATTGACAAACTTTTTTTTTCGTAATCAGTAGAAAGTTTTTTTCCAAGTCAAATCGATCGTTTCGCCCTTCAACCACATTATTTGTTCAATGACCGTCATTCGATACTATTATCAAAATCAAACACACTGTATTTGTGTACGTATATATGCATGGATAATAATATGTATATATTATAAACTATTATGATTAATATGATAATACGCTCTTATTTCCTTATTTCGTTACTATACTAACTAGACGTCGTTATAGTTTCCTTTTTCCATCAAAAATAATATTTTCTCTTTTTTTGCCACAAAAAAAAAAAACACGGTTTAATTCGATCGTAAAAACAAGAATTTTATGACATTTAATGATATTAACTTTCATTGAAAACATTGTTCATAGAAACAAATATGTATATTTCGTAAAAAAATTAATATTTTTAGTATTTTTTTTTTACGTGTGCTAGACAAATATATTTATTATTAATACATTTCGTCACTATAAACTTTATCGATTTTATATAATATTATATGGTGTCAGTAAGTAATAAAATTATTCATGAAATATATATTTTTACAATATATACTTTCAACCTTTATTATTTCTATGTATATGATAGAAAGAAAAGGATTGAAAATGGCTGAATGCTATTTAAATATATGAATAATATCAACGTACACATGCATTTAATGTTTTGATAGATTTACATTTTCTAAGAAGTATTATTTCGAAGAACCACAATATATTCAAGATTTTATGAATTTTTAATATTAAATAATATTTTTTCTGCGTACCTATTGTTTAAGTTTCAACAATATATATGTTAGTTTTCAACATTATTCATTGACTAACAACATTAATGGCTTTGATAAATTTATTCTTTTTAAGCCATGACGTAATCCCCACTTAAAACCTCCTACATATAAACCTCACATACTAATTTACTGTTAAAAACTTAAATTGCTTTAAAATTCATACAAAAGAATAAAAAAAAAATATTAAACAATAGTTATTGATTTTGAAAAACTTTAATTTCGTTCTATGTGGTATTAAATTTAAGACATAATCATAATTGCTATCTGTATCCTATTGTAATTGTAATTAATAATTTATTATAGTTATATTTAGTTTAGATTTCGATGAGTAGGTCACTAAATTTTGTTTCTCATAAGTTGTTATAACTTATAACAATGCATATTTCAGCAAAAAAGTTGTCATTTCTGTTTTATATGAGGGTGGTTTGAACGGTGGTCTTATAATAATCATAATATGTAAAACACGATTTGTACAAATAATTTGCAACTCAAATTCTGTATGTAAATAAATTAAACCCGGCGACTTGTTATGCGAAATACCGAAATGTCCAACTGTCTATGGGCTTAACAGTTTATTGACAACTCTGCAGAGAGGCGTTTCGGGTAGAATAAAATAATATTACACCCCGACAGTTTCACTGATATTAAAAAAGGATAGAATTAAACGTCCTTTGTGTTGTTGTATAATGCATAATATATTATATTGGTGGCCCTGCAGATATCAACGTTATTGCGTATCTTACAATATATACTAAGTGAATATAGTAAATATACGTTTGATATAATATACTATATAGGTACTCTACGTTTTAATATTTTATGATATTATATTACTGTCTCGGGCTGCGTTCTTTGAATCGTTTCGTACTCGGTATTTTTTTTTTTTTTTTTAATTGTATAAATGCGCGTTTTTCACGTTTGCGAGATTTAATGATAGAAATTGTTTTCAGTTTCAGGCCAACAGTCTCGAGATGTTAATGGCATGACTGGAACTCAAGTCACAATGTCCACCACGCAGCCCACGCTGACACTCAGCGAACTCCAAAAGGTACGGCTCCAAGTATTATTTCATTACAAACATTATAATATAATATAAAAAGGACGCCGCAGAAACAATGCACGCATCGACGTCTCTTTGAAACTATAAATACATAATGGTATAATATGTAATTGTGCGTTGATCGTGTGGGAGTAACTATAGTATGTTGATATTGAACAAAATAATAATCAAACATAGGGCATGTTGTGCATGTACATATATGACTATAAAGATGATTCACCAAACATGCTCATCATTCTGATTTTTAGAATTCTTAAATATACTACTTAAAGACCATATTTTCAGATTCTTAAGATTTTTTTATCCTGCGGCGATACAAACTTCTGTTTTTCAAATGAAAACCCCCACCCCAGTTTTTTTTAATAAATATATTCAATGAATCATTTTTTTTAATTTTTTATTTACTTTATTCAAAATTGAAGTAGTAGTTTTTCAGTTACTAAAATATTTATGCTAAGGATCATTGGTACATAGGATAATATAGTCCTTAAAAATGGTTTTATTAAAATATTAAATCGATGTAATTTGGGATACAGTATTTATTATGCTTGGACCATGTTTACGAATTATACATTTTAATGGATTAATATTAATGACTATAAAGTTCAAAACACCATAGCTCCCATATCTTCCAAACCCAATACCCATTATCATTGACCTATTAGTACACAAAGTCAAATAACTCAAAAACTATATTCGTTCAAATTTTGATTTTGATACCACGAAGTTTTCACGAAAATTATCAGCTAAATAATTTACGGTATAAAGGGAGGATTATCATTTAAAACAGAAGTTTGTATCTCCACAGGACACTCCTTACGAAAAATCTCAAGAATTTGAAAATGTGGTCTTTATGTTTATTTTAAAATTTGGTAAAAATAATTACTTACTAAATGAAAAAATGGGGTAAAAAAACCCTGTACATATAATATATAAATTATAAATATAATATGAGTGTGTTCAACCGCGATCTTCATTATATTGTGTATCGATGCAGTATAATATGTGCACATTGTCTTATTTTAAAAACAAATTGGACATCGTGAGTTTTGTCGAGGAAAATGGTCGCTGGTTTCTTTAACTAAATAAATAGCTTTACTTATCTGATTTAAGGGGACGTTACAGCTGCAACATGCGTGTCTTATGACCATTGTTCGCCACACTCGAGCCTTAGCAAAAACGCGTCCACGCAGACCGATCGTGAATTCGATATTGGATAGTATTATAATAACGCCTAACCAAATGGTATTAAAATTAGTAACATGTTTTCAAGACCATACGTCATACCTAATCGTATAATTAAACCCTAAAAAAAAAAAAATGTTAGATAAACAGGGCTTATTAAGTGACACAAAATGGTAAAGGGTATACTGCGACTCCTATTTTATTTTGAGAGTTCCATTCAGTATTGTCCCGTAGTCCACACAACAAAACATTAGCTAATGAATAAGTTATTCATTCCTTTTCTGGACCAACAATTTTTTTCTCGCTTCGCTTTAAAACTAATTATGTTTTCTTTAATATCAACAATATAATAAAAACATTAATTAAGTTTTCCTTCGGACTTTGTTCCACATAATAGTCCTATTAAAACGTAAATTTAAAATATTATGTAACGGGGTGTTGTGCGTGGATAACTACTGGCAAGTCACAACGGCCAATCATTTATTATTTGATCACTAAAAAATATTTTTAATAAATAGATGCTTATAAATCTAAAATGATACAATTTCGAAAATAAATAGTAACAGTACCTATTTTGAACGGAGGAGAAATTATTCTACTTCACCTCCGAGGACTGAAGCAATGAGCATACCAGAGTATCTTTTGAAGAATAAGTCAAAGGGGACACTATTTTTTAGCTCAGTTAGAGATATAGTGGGACCGAGTCCACCTTGCGTTCTTCACTTTAATCTGTGTAACCCGTAGGTGCATGTCTTTGATTTTTTTTTATAGATCTTTTAATTTTAAATATTAGATAGTTGTACATAAATTATAGTTTGTATGTAAATACCAATGTATAAATTACTAATATATAATAAATAGACCGGTATGAAATATCTTAAATTATTTATGGCTTTTACAAAACATTAAATTCGTACGTTTTCTCTTACATTTTCAACTACAATTATAATATTTTATGTGAAACTGAAAGTAAATTAGTTTAAAACAATGTCAACACAGAAACAATACGTATAAATGTATTTTGCATTCCATTTTATGCCAATAGTTTTGCCATTAACAGTAGATTAGGTAAATGGTCATTAATATAAAATTGTTATCGAATAGCAGTAGGTACATCTATAGTTTTACTGTAACGCACTCGAGTATTATTTTATCCATTATTCGAAAACAATATGATTGTTGTGAGTAAAATAAAAGTTAATATTAAAACGACGTATCTTATCATTTATAAATGTTTTTAGTTGTTCTACTTGAATCAAATTATTTATGTATATTGTAAGTCAGTGTTGAGTTACACGGGAGTAAGAGCGGGTTTATAAGATAGCTCTTTCGGACGCTTTATTGATTCTACGAGCAAAATATTTGTCTATCACTAAAGTATATACTATTATATTGTCTTAATTTATTCCTTAATTAACTGTCAAAGTATATATAGGTAGTGCAGCGAGCGCCAAAGGGAATCTTGTCTGACTAAACCAACCAATGGTTATGGTCTATAGATAATAACAACAATCAACCCTCGCAAAATATAATATATTATTATATCATCATAAAGGAACGGGTATTTTATAAATAGAACAGGAAGGGGACCCTTCCGCGCAGGAGGGTGGGTCGAGGTTGAATGTAATAATGATCATTGTCTGTTTGATATGTGAGCATAAACAAACGAGCGTAAATTAATCTACACGTTCAACCTTCGGGTCCATAATCGATCAACCGTGAATTTAAATGTTTTAATTGCTACAACCGCGTAATCATGTAAGCTGGCAACAGTTTTAGTTCGACCGAATTAACATAATCAAATATACGGAAAAAATTTGCGTCCGATAGATTTAAATGGGCCCAATCACTGTATATACCTATATATATATAAAAAAAAAATTAATAAATGGTAAATGTTAAAACAGTCTAAACCTATATACTATACATTCGCCCCGATTCGAGTCGAAACGACAAATATACAATACGTCATTACAATAATTATTGTTCGTAGAGAAAAAATTGTTTTTGTTTTCGTTCTGCGCTTGGAAATTTCATTATAAAATAAAATAGTAGGTATGCGCTAACGATCAATATTAAAAATGCCGATCGGGTCAATGTTGTGAATGCACATATTTCATTAAGATACATATTGTTATAACACATGGCACAAGTGCACTACTTTATACTGATTTTTTTAAATAGAGGATGGGTGCAGTATTTGAGGCCATGATATATTTTTATTATGAAAATGTCAAATGATAAGAAATCGTTTGTAAAATACCATTTTGCATGTACCTGAATGGGACAATGTAAATTTGTGTTATATTTATTTTTTCAACACTATTATTACACTTTTCTAAGGCCTCTATTATTATTCTTATTGTTTTTATTATTATAACAAAATAATTCAACAACCTTAGCTGTAGGTCTTGCCATATTAAATTCCAGATGAGATCCTAGCTAACCTTCCGGATTTTTTTGCTCATTAAATTATTGTCTCCTCTCGTTTAGTACTTACTTTATTATATTTGTGTAAATAATCCGTTTGGTAAATGATTGAATTACTTAAATAAACACAATTTTTAACTTTTATTATTTTTGTTGCGTTTGGCATTCATTGTGTCTGTTCAAAATGTTTTCTTTTCTTTTTTTTTTGGTAACTAAATTTGTGGATTTATGTATTCTGATTTGATTAGTGTTAGTATGTATTATGTTTTATCTGCCGAATTTAAATTTAAATCTAAGTCATTAGACATTAACAGTAATTATTTTGGTGCATTGGTCCTAAATCCTAACTCTTACCGTTTCTTTGAAGCATTGTATATATTATACATTGAAAATACGTGATGAGTCTATATGATTTTACAATGATTTAATTTTTGTTACTCTATCAGTTACATATAATTGCCAATATCCATAATTTACAAGCATTCAAAATATTTGTTTATAAATTATTCTTGATTATCGTATTCATAAAATGTATTTCTATATAGTTTTAACCATTCTAAATATTTTAAAATCCATCTTCATTTGTACAATGTACACGTTATTGGATAATGACTTTCAATATTCACTATTTAACAAAGTATAATATTTTTTTTTCAATGTATGATATTAATTTTTCTAGGAAACATTTTTAAATTTATATAAACGACCCACATTATTTCTTTAATAATCAACAGAGTTTCTACACTGAATTTTATATTTTTTAATGTCATAGCCTTGGGGAGAGAAATGTATAATAGACGATAACTTATTTTCTAAACACTAATCTGCTACACAACCTTCTTAAAATGCACTTTTGTTTTCGTAAATCAGTAAGTCTTAGACAACGAGTAATATAATAATAATTGGTAGGTATTGTTAAGGAGTATAAGTTTCGGATCAGAGAGTTTGAGTAGATGATTAATTTGGCGAGCATTTTTTTGTTGTGTCCCATATCATAGTAAGTTTGTCAAGAGTCGGTAAGTGAAGATCATTATGTAAGGGAATGTCCGTTATATCTTATAATAAACAAATAATGAGCTTCAATGAAATTGATGGGAAAACTTATTGTGAGGTTTGATCAAAGGTTTGGTCGACTCCCCACTTTGGCATACTGAACGGCCAGACATGGTCGATTCCGGACGACTGATGTTATAAAATATCATTAAAATTAATAAAGTAATTATTTTAGATCTCACGATAGAATCAGAGTATCGATGAATGATCGTTAGTTTGCGTATTAGCTTTCTATAATGATATATCGTGTTTAGGTGTTATAATCTTCATGTCAAGAATTATAAGTCGTACTTTAGTATATCGTTATAAAATATTTAAGTTAAAATGAAAACAGGCACAAATATATTGTATAGTATGAACAATACATCACATAAGACGTATAGATGTGCCATGTGCCTTGTTAAATATATGAGTTTATACGCCATCTACAAATGTTATGATGTCTAAACGATTGTATAATATTGATGGTAACAATAATTGATATTGTAATTTAAAATTACCTGAGGGCTAAAATATATAAGTATTAAATTACTTATATAAACTAATTAAAAATATGTCTATATGTATTGTGCAATTTGCATTTTAAACGTTGTTTAAAACTAAATAATTTATTTTATACGTCATTATATTATTCTATATTATTTTTTTCTGATACTAACATGAGTACAACTACTGTCTACTACTGGTTTACTGATCCAATATATTAAAATGTTTTTATGAATTAAAGAAAAATAAACATTGTTGACTTCTCAGATAAAAATTAAACGTGGAAGTAGCAAAACGTTTTGACTAGAAGATACAGATACATATATTATTATTTATTAGATAGGTACTTCAGTACTTGTATATACATTTGAGAAACCGTGGCGTAGAAAGATTAATTTAATTATTTATACTTCGTATTTTCTGAAAATATCAACACAAACGAGATTTGGCAGTCCTATTAAAGCAGTTCTTGAGTATAAATAAATTATAGTTATTGCATAATTAAAATAGCTATATATGTGTTCGTTACTGTATATATATATTATACGTATTTAAGGTACCTGCGGATAAAAGTAAATATGTAAATTATCTTAGTAAACACGTTTAAATATATATAGGTACCGCTAAAATATTAAGCCCGCTGTATATGCAATTAATAACAGTTTAATGAAAAAATGCACGCGGTGTCGTGACATTTAATATCATGTATATTATAATTTATAATATTCTACACGGTTCTCCTCTCAGAAAATCACTCGAACTCGGTGAACTCATATCATTGTAATGGCATAAAGCCGTACAGGTCGCGTTATCCTGCATGAGGTTAAACCCCGTGCTTGTAAAAAAAAGTTACCTCCCGACTCCCACTGATCTTAAACATGTGTGCCAATGCCCAATGGTGTCACTTTCAAAATGAATGTTCTAGTTACTCGAAATAATTGCTATATTATAAATTATATGCGTTTTAACCATTAATAATTATCATTACATAACTATATATGCGCAATTGACGCTAAGTTATTTTCATAGTTCATTTTTATGTATATAATATGCCACCCTTTATAATATTATTGTTATAATTACCCTAGTGAACTTTAGCATTACTAGATTTCCGGTCACCATTTGAATCAATCCAATAAATTTGTTAGCAGACAATCTTTCAATTTACCACTTCTATCTTCACAATAACAGTACATTAGCAGCACTTGTACAATTTTTTTTTTTTGCTTAAATATTTGTGCTGCTCTGCGAAGATAGTTACAGCATACTTAGCGATACTTGGAATCACAATAATTTAAAATCACCTAGCTTCAAAAATAGTAATTGTATCAAACTTTGAAAATTATCTGACAATCTCTAATTACTCTTCTACTAGATTTGTTGGATTTATTTAAATGTCTATTTCTAGTCTTGAGTAGCACATGGGTTTTATAATATTAAACGTTTATATTATTATTACATCGTTTCGATGATGACGTTGATTTAGCACAACTATAATTTAGAGCAGCTTGCTTTGTACGGCGGCACAACGCGCAGCAGTGCATTGTATTACACTTGGTACGTTATTGAATTTTAAACCATTTGTAATGTTAGTGTTTTTTTTATTTTGTTTTTATTTTTTAATCGTTCACGCTCAACGTACCTTGACTGCCTCCGCCGCCGCCGCTGCAGCGACATGCGGGTTCGTCATCCCCTCCCATACACAATCCCCCCGCCAATCGCCTCGATGCCCTTCCGCCCAGAGACCCTTGCAGGACGATTTCCCGTTCGCGGTGTACTGCAGACCGAAGAATCGCGCTCATTAACAGGTGTGCGCCCACACAAACACACACACACACACACACACACACAATATGTTCATATTATATTCTACATATTATTATTATATTCATATTTATTTCTATATATATATACATTATGTTATATGGACTAGCACACAACGTACTTACGCACACGTGCACCTACTGCTGCACCATCGTTATACATATATATAATATATAGGTACATGTATAATATCATGTGTAAAACCGTCTGCCGCGACCCATCGGATGCGCGCTGGTGTGTGTGCCCGTTGTTTGATAATGATAACAATTATTATACGGTTCGTCGTACTTTACCGTATATACGCGCATAATGGTGTATTATTATATAGTTGTCCGAAAACCACACGTACGTGCGCACGTACGCGATTGCGGTCCGTGTTTCGATAGTATAATAATATAATATAATTTGTACAAATATAATATTATATGTATTGAAATATACCCCGCGTCGGGGTTGTTAAAGTGTGTGATTTTCATGTTATCGCGTTTTGAACGCCGACGACAAAAATACGGTTTTAAGCGATAAGACCTGGGCGAAAAAACTCCACCGGTGGTGGCGGGTCGAGTCGTTTTTAGTGCGCGTGTGTATAATATTATTGTGTTATTACCCAATATATAATACTAACATCCGCGAGTTCGGTACCGATTTTCAAGTCGTGCGATGCATTCCGGAGCCGCCGAGTTGTGCGTATCTATATTATAGTAGGGCCTATCGTAATATATTCTCTGCTATTATATATATATTATTACCTAGGTGAAATTACGGTTTGCCAGTATACGCTACTCGATTACTCGAAACGCTCGCGCGCGTAATCTCGTTATTCGATCACTTCAAAGTAATGTATTATACGGCGTACGAATATTATTATTATTATAACGTCCGGCGGTAGACGTTCCAAACTCGATTACACGCGTCGGTCGCTGAAATTAAATCGTAACAAAACGTACAGGCATTGTCTTATAAACGGACTAGAATAATAATAATATGTTCGTACAATCATTAATAATAATATTATTAACTAGGCCGCGACATTCGTATAGGCAGGTAAAGCGATATGGTCGAAACGCGGGCGTACGGTATGGTAATACGTTTTTATGGCGAATAATAATAATGATTTGCAGACACGATCGATTCGCATTTCCTGGTTGGAACCCGGTTCCTCTGGCGACGTCGGTCACGCGCGTAGTCAGCTCCCGGTTTGCGACATAATTTAATTATTATGATATTATTGTGCCGCGCGATAATATACAATAATTATTATTAATATTATTATTGTATACCATTCGGTTCATCTAGTTTATGTTCCTGTCGTCTTGTTATAATATAATACACGATATTATATTTTATACACGCGCGCTATTATAATTATTGTAATATCGTTAAAATATTATTATTGCCTTAACGGTCTTTCGAATAGATACGCTGCAGGACACGTGTAGGTACGCGCCGCCGTTATAATATTATAGAAAGCGAATGTTAGTCGTACGATATAATAATATATGTATCGATTTTGTAACATTATAAAATAATTTCCTCCGTTGTATAATATTATTAAAATTACATCGAAATTAACTACCTGCTATACAATATATTATACGCTACATCCAAAATGTATTATATTCGAGTCCCGAGGAACCCGGATAATTGATGAACGATACACTCGATATCGATAACCGAGATAACCTGCATATTATTATATCGTCGAGAAATTCAAACGCATTAACCTACCTCCTCCTACTTCTCAAAAATAAGTATGCAAATCAAACGATAATATAATAAGTCGACCTTCGTCGTGTAAGATCATCATTCTTTTTTTCGGGTGATTTCAGAGCATCGCGTACACCAAAATACATTACCTGTATAATATTTTAGGTACTTTTTTCATGGTAATTTCCACCGAGTTCCTCATGATTTACACCACGGGCTTCATTGATTATTATAATGTTACAGAACGTTTGAAAAAGTTCATTTTTGTGCATTATATTCCTACATTCTATTAGAGAATTTCAAATAAGTCTGTAACAGTGTTATCAAATAATGATTTACGCTGCTTTAGTTATCACTATATATATATGTATGCATGCGTGAATCAACGTTTGAACATATATTATCATTAGAACACATAGTCGTGGAAAAACCCGTTTTCGTTGTTGACGGTAAATAAATTAGACTTATTTTATGAATATCTCGAATTTGTGATCGGAGTTATTTGTAAGAGCGAATATTATACTTCAGTGATAGCCACTCGAAAAATGAAATATGCTCAATAAATATGTATTTTATAATGAACACTTAAATTTAAATTCCACTAATAGTTACCGCATTCAATACAATATTATAATATCGATGTAAAATCGTATAGATGTAAAACTGCTCTTAACCATTATCGAGTACAAAAAATGACATTTTGAACGAGTATCATATTAATAAAATTGATTTCCATTACAATCACATTTTGACCTACTTACTATGGTTTTGTAAAATACTGTAGAAATTCCAATACTTTTTGTCCTCGAGAAATAACATACAAACTTAATAATTTTATAATTATATGTTATATATTGTATATAGTTTTAAATTTGATTTAAATGGCGTAAAATATTTCTGAAACATAAAACCAACACGCTAATCACCGTTGTTAACTCGATAAGCTACACCACAATATAATTTTAGTATTATACAAAATTATGTTATTTATGAGTTTGTAGATAAATACTATACAAGACAGGTCAGAATATATACTTTTCGCAACAATTTCGACGAGTTTCGTTCGTATCGCAACCCCGCTTTGCCGCCAAACGATAATCGGGTGTACCGGGAGAAATAGAAACCTTTCGGGGTGAAAATTTTCGCATTTTGCTGCCGGGCAACTTCGAGGTGAAAGCGAAATCTAGATAACAGCTATATATATATTATAATAGAGCAACTGGAAGGAAACGCGTATAATAATAATAATAATAAAATAACGGCTACCGTGTCGCGTCACGGACGTTTGATTCGGTTTCAAAACGTTTTTTCAACACCGAATGGGTTCCGCGAGTGTATATAATATATATATAATATAATAATATATATATATATTATAATAACACATAACGTCTAAGTACGTATATTGTTTTATATATAGTATATTCGCGTAGCGCCTCATCATGACTCGCACCGGCGGCGGCGAGCAGACCGGCATTTCCTTCTAGTCCGAACAGCAACCACTGTTACATCCTACTGCCTACGTCACAACGACGTCGCGGCGCAGTTCCGGTCTCCGAGGCCGATACGACATCGCAGTGCGCGAAATACGACCCGCATTACCCGTGCCCATTATAATATACGAACGTCCCCGAGAGTAGGACGACGAAATATGACGTCGGCTCCGGTGTAAATAATATTATATTATATATTATTAATAATATAATTGGCTCGTTATTCGACGATTTTCGATGTCCGCTGGCCGCGGTGGCGGTGCGGCGAGCGACGACCGATGAGACGGAACGCGATCAGCCAGTGGGAGCTGTCCAACCATTTCTGGGCGGAAAGCGACCCGCCGGAACCGTGCGCGGCGGCCAAGAGCTTTCTGCAAAAATGCGCCCGACAGTTCGACCGTTTGACGGCCGACAACCGCCGGGTCAAGTACCGGTTGACCGCCGGCGGTGGTCGCGACACCCTGCAGTCGGAGCCGGCGACCCGCGGACCTCCTCGTCCGCCGTGGAGATCGATGGACCGCGTTCGCGGTTGCGGTTGCTGCGGCGGTGTTGACGGTCGTCCGCGGACCGCCGATAACGCGATTATTTTTGTTGACCACGGTTGCAGTGGCGGTCGCGATTACAGCGGCAAAGACTACGTGACGCCACTGCAGCCCCAACACCCGCCGCCGTGCGCAATCAGACGAGCCGACAACGATTACGCGGCCGCCAACGCCACTGACCGCGGTGCAACCGAAACGTTTGAAACCGTTCCGTACCGCGAGGTTAGTACACCTACATACATAAACATTATAATATATTATCGCAGTTATATTATAATATGGTTAGGTGTTTACACCCATGGCCGTCCTTAAAGCACTTGCGGATCCTAAAACTGTAGATTAATACAGATGAAATACAGATAAATAATATTATGTAGTGCACACACTGAAAATTAAAATTAAGTTAATTATTTGTATGAGTATAGTTAGTAGGTTTAATGACGAAATTAAGATTTTATCACTTTAAAAGGAATATATCTACATGATGAAAAACAGTATACTTTGTCATATCATAACACAAATGTAGAACATATTCTCGTTATATCGTCTACATTCCGCTTGTTAAATTCACTTATTATCAAATTTAAAGGTAAAAATATTATTTAGGACCACGTACGATTTTTAGTTACCATCAAATTTTGAAATAGATTATGATGAAATTTACAGTTTTAAAATGCTCATAAACTTAATTGAATAAAGAAATAAAATAATTAATAAAAAATAAATAGCAGTACTTACGCTGTTTGGATTTAATACGATCTCGTATACGATTTATTAATCGATGTATTTAATTAATTGTTTTTTTATTGAACTCGACTGTAGCACATATAGGTATAAAACCGGAATATAGTACCTACCCATCAATCATAATAAAATATAAATAAACATGTCCATGCATGCTGTGTATTTATTACATCAATATGCATTACGCATGACTGATTTTTAATTATAATTTAACATAATTATAATTATTCAATTGATAATTGTATGTATTTATAGACTTATAGTATTTTAAATATTTTTCATAGCGTAACCCTCAACATAGGTTAAAAAACTATTTTCGTACACATAATATTGGCTTTGTGTAAATGCACGTCATGTTTTTCATCTGTATAAGTATATGTTAAGTAAAATTACCCGTCGCATAATATAAAGGAAAATTCTGTGTGATGTGTGCTTAAACAATCATTAACGAAAAGAGAAAACAAAAAGTGGGTGTACCTTCGTTAAGTCGGGTTCGCTGACGTTCGCTGGCGCCGAACTGTTATATTATCGCTATAATATAAGACATAAGTCGTCGATATTTTTTCCCTCTATTCGTTCTCGATTTACGATCAACGAGATTGTAAAATTATAACGGTGCGCGCAACTATGATCGTCGTCGTCGTCGTCGTCGTCGTCGTGTTTGTCCCTCGGGAAACGGTTGGGGAAAAAAAACGGCAACTAGGACGGTCGATCGTCTTTGCAGCGATTCCCCTCGGAAAAATGATAGTTAAACCGCTATTATTCTGTACTGTTCGTTAGGTTGGTTTTTTATTTTTTTTATAATCGGTTTTTGTTAATCCTAAGTGGGCAAAACGACCTCGAACTATTGCAGTATATATATAGTCATATTCAATGTATATTATATATTTTTGTAGAGAGATGCGAATGGCATCGTTTCCGAGCAACGAATTGTGGATTTGAACGAGAAAAATTAAACTATAACAATAGACTATGCAGGGTATTATACTATAATATATTGTATATTATACACTCACATATAATATTATATATAATATATTACTCACACGACTATAGTGACTGTTCGTATTATTTTAAAAATAATATGATATTGTTTTTTTACTGTTTTTATTTTTCAAAAGACGATTTGATCCAATTGTGTTTCTACACTATCGATTTAGTTGTCTTTGCGTATAATACCAAATCCATTTGTACAGCAAACGGTATTCATCATTCATACCTGTTTCATACGTTCTTTAAATTATTACCCTAATCGATTGTATTATTTATTCAGTCTTCAAAAGTTCGCCGACCAATGTATTTTTTTCGTGGATTTATTTATAAATGTTTTATTTTTATTATTATCAATGTTGTCTTATATAGTTATATACAACAAACTGTAAATACTCGTAACTCTTTATGTTTGTGTGTATAATATAAAATATAATATATAATATTACTATATCTGTTTGAATAATACTCATATATTTTTTCAGCATTTATTCGGTGTTTAGTTGTATATTTTTTAACGATTTTGTTTTATATATTCGCGATGTAACGTAAAATACAAGTTTAATATTCATTTTATTTTCGTGGATTATGCTGTTTAACTGTACATAATGTACAGTTTATTATCATTATTTTTGCGGTGTTATTCGATCACTTTAACAGACGTTTATATTAGTGGAATTTCAATATTTTATCATATCCGTAAACATTTTTTTATTAAACAACATTTTAAATCCGTGCATGTATAAGATAAATTATTAAAACATTTTTATTACTGTAGTGTTTCAAATGTGTAGTCAATTTCTCTATAAGCGTCCATTTTGCACATCCATACAATATATATGATCCTATTTGGCAACAAAAAGCACAGTGCATATTTTAGATTATAGCACTTAACACAGTGGCACTGCAAACCAACTGCAAACATCTCATTCATTTACAAACTTTCTCGCACAAGCACAAAATATACATATTAAGTGGTGTGGGGTCCACTCTATAAATAATATCATACTATAAATAAATAACATTATTAACATTTTGACTTTTAATTATTGTTTTTAATGTATAAATGACCCGTTTTTTGAAACTCAATTTGAATAAGCTTATTATTATGTTCTTTTGATGTAATGTCATAATATGTTTAAAATAAAAATAATTCCTATGAGTCACATACACAAACAGTAAAATCTGAATTTCTCTTGAGGATTCAAATACATAATTGCATTTATCATTCCTTCTTACGATATTTACACAGTTTAATTCATGAGTTTGTAAATTAAACATTGTGCCCGGTTGAACGTCTAAATATTCAGAAAATAAACAAATTATTTACTATTTAATTAATCTCATTTTAAACGAATTATAACTTCTGAAAATTAAATTTAAAACTGGTATATTTAATGTAAACATTTACAAACATATTTTTTGGTGAAATACACGTTTCGAACAAAAAATATTTATGTACTTACGGTATATAAGTACTAAAAGTGTCTTTTTTTTGGAAAATCAACAGTCGTACTTAATCATAGCAAAACGTTGTACAAGAATCGGGATAAATTTAAAGGTTAAATTTTGACCAATTTGAAAATGAAAAAAATTCTAATATCCCCACTGTGAAACTCTTTTTTTTTTTGTTATATGGTAATTTGTTTTAATAGTAATAGCATAGACATATTTGTAAAGAACTTAAATGCGTTATGCTTGAAACTTTGGAGCTGTGTAACCATTGAGATTGTTTCCAATCTCTCCTCCAGGCTTTGTGAATTCTTTTGACAGAATTTACATTCTCATCAAACGTATTTACAAATAATAATAATAATAATAATAAAAAAACACATCATTATAAAACATGGCCTGTACAGGTATTATAATGTACTTCTTTCATATTTGTGTATAAAACCTTATAACATAAAAAAATATATATACACTCCTTTGAATCTACAATGTGTGAATAACAAATCCAAAGACTATACTCCCAAAAAATATATAAATTACAATCGAAATAAAAACTTGGTAGGTATGTGAAATATAGGTAATTATGTATGAATAATAAAATGCATTGGTCCACATAAGTGTTGGCACTCCCGAAGAATTCCCAGAAAGTACCTATGTAATTTTTTTCCAATAATAGGTACATTATATTTTTAAAAGTAATTTTATTATAATCGAGTGACAGTAAACATAACGAATTAAATAATAGTCAGTAAATCATTAAAATGTGAATTGATCCAATATTACATGATTGGACTATAATAATTATTATTGTATGATTAATTCAATAGATAAAAAATTCTTTATTGGGTCTTGGCCTTTATTAATAGGTATTAGATCTTACCTATTTAATATTTTTAAAATAGCATCTATTTACATCTTACACCATTTTATTAGTGTGAAATCACAGAATAACAATTATTCTGAAGTACAACCGAATACCGATGTGATAAGCTAGAGATGAATGTTATTATTTATCAGTTATTACTTATTAATTATCTTAGAATTGTACTTTTATAACTTAAAACTGTATATTCATCTATAATGGCGTTTAATAGCATGTTTTGCTTATTTTTATACAAGTAAGAATTCTATATAATTTTACTGTAGTTGTCAATTGTCAAAAACTACAAAAATTATCAAACATTTAACAAAAGGCCATTTTTGTAATATACTAACACCAACTAGAATTTTGGTTTTTGAAATACAACCTAAATAATATGTTGTCAGTATAAATTGTTCCTACATACTAAATTAAAGTAGATCATATTTTAAATAACTAAACACTTACACAATCCTTTCCAAGTATGAAATCAAGATTTGTAGTTGATGTAATATTGTTACATTTTACAATTAACTAAAATTTAAAAAAAAGTCGACTGTAATTCCACTAATATTTTAAATAAAATGTAAAAATTATTGTTTTCAATTACAGTTCAACTGTGTAGGTATTGTATTTGATTAAACCATTTGAATATGTAATTGAAATTCACCATTATTTTACATACCTAATTAATAAATAATAAATATTAATGGATTCAATGGTATTTTTCGATATCCTGATCATCCATGAGCATTCCCAGGAATTAACCCCGAGTTACGTTCCTGGTAATTTACAGCACTAGTTGTTTGCCCTCGTTTTCCCGTTTTAGTGTGAACATTTTTCTATAATAATTATTGTGGTGTTGTATATTTTCAATTTAAATGTATTAATTATTGAAAAATAAGGAATTATAGGTAAAATTTTTCACCAATATTTACCCAGTGTGGGCAAAGCACTTAACGTTAGTCACATTACTAGAAAGTAAATATTTATAACCTTTTTTTTAATTCGTTAACTTAAAAACCAAATTTAATTCTCGGAGTGGTTCTTTATTCGAAGTGTCCCGCGAGAATTTTCTAATTTAAAAATGACAGGCTAATAGAATCAACATTGCTCCACCACTTTATTAACCTAACCTGTATATTGTAATTCTTAAAGAAATAAAAAGTTTTGTACTGTAAATATACATATAATGTCTACCCTGTACCCACAAAAGCAATGACTAGGTAATAAGTATTTTTTGTTGGAGAATTTTCTTTGATTACTTTTGTTGACTGTTCTAATATTTTGTATAAATGTATGATTTATGTCTACGATTTCACATAAAAACGTATAATATTTACAATATCATTATTGTATTTATAATATAAATCTTAAATCTTTCTATTTTTGTTCGTTATATATAACAAAATACTAATTAGGCAAGTATTTGAGATAAATTAAACGCTTCAAATATTATATTGCTTAGGATTTGTATACTTTCATTGCTATGTATAACATGAATATAAATATAACATGTATTGCTATCATACCGTGTTATTATTTACGTCAAGTTGTTATTCATATAAACACATTTCGAGATTACGTCGAGTGATTAAACTCATTATAGACCTAATTCGCGAATAATTTATACAAATAAAAGAATTTACGCTGATCATTATGTACATAAGCAAAACAACGCGTTCGTTTTCTTTAGAGAGCCAGGCCGTTAAAAAAATTCGCGGTCGTCTTTAAGTTTTAGTTTATTGGGTCACACATTTTTAGTTTTTATTGAAATGTCCGGTATTTTAATACCTCAATCAGTTGAAAAAAAACTGAAACAAGAAACTCCGACCATTAAAAATGCGTTGAATTAATTCTTTCGTTTTATATGTTTTTAATATCGAATTAACAACTAAATAAGCGTTAATTAAAATAAAAAGTATTTACTTATATTTTTTTCGATTCGGTATTATGTGGGCACTTGTTTGCAGTAAGTAGTACATAAATGCACAAAATCATTTATCAAAATCATTCAATGATAATAATTTATCGTTGCAATAAATATAAAATATTATGCGTCAGTGAAAAAAACGGTTTTGGAATCGCGACGAGTGTATTTTATAGTTTCCACTTTCCTAATATTATTTTAGAAAGTAGGAGCTGTAGTATTATACCTATACCTATTCCCGAAAGAGTTTAAACAGTATCTGCAGTGTGTTGGAAAATGGTTAAACTTATTGTACTTATTATGTATCTTTTACAATAGGTAATGCAAAAATAAATTAACATTCTTTATTACCATCCTTTTTGGAAATTTCCAAGCTACTTATCATTGTTTTTAAACATTTTTATTACCAAGACACTTGCGCAGTCGCCCAACAACAGTAAAAAATTATACGTACCATAATTTCTGAGGCATGTTTGTATAACTTCCACAATATTTCTTCCTATTATTATTATTTATATATATTTTTTTTTGCTTGGAGTTTGTTGTTTCCGACTACTGTTTCGTGTATCCGGAATGAAATCGTTGATGCAACCATTATTTATTTAGAATTATTATTAGCTAACTCTAGGGACCATCTGTTATTACATTATACGGCTCAATTTGTCATGATATTTATTCCATCCGTTTTAATGATCATATTACTTGTAATCGATTTACATTATAAAGAAAAAATATTTCATTCCTATAAACATATTATTATGGGATTTATGGGTTATTTACTGTGTATTCTGAAGTTTTATCTATATACATAGTCCCAATGAGAATTGTATTTCAAATCGATACCAAACTGCAGCAGTGCAATCAGTATGCGTTATTTATTGTTATATTTCGTCAGAATTGAAAAAAAATACTGTTTTATTGTAAAAATGTAAGTACCATACGTGCGCAGTAATTAAAAAAATAAAAAATATATTTGAGTGGAAGTAGAACCAATGAAGTTAAAAGAAAAAATAATTTCGTTATTGATCTTGCCGATGAATGTATCGAATGTATATATAATATGCATACTATGCCTGTGTGGGTGTGTGTTATTACATTTTTTAAATCAAATAAAAAGCTAACCAATTATTTCAAAATGTAAAATTTCACATATTATAATATTTAAACGAATAAGTAATGATAGTTATAAATGTATGTATGGTGTAAATGGTATTATTGTTCATGGTGATAATAATAAGAAGAACATAGACTTCTTTACAATTATAGAGTACATAAACGCACATATTAAAATATTTGAACATAAAATTACGTTGCAAAACACAAATCTATTTGTAAATATCACCATAAAAAGAAAAAACATTTTTATTCGTTGCTTAATATTATTTTATTTTTTGATTTAGGGTGAGCTTGTGTGGTTTGACCCAGGTGTTGGTCATGTCTTGCCCGGAGAAGTTTTGGAGTACCACAAGCCTGCGCAAGTACTCACTGTCCAGGCTGTTATTGCGGGAAAAGTAAGTCTTAAATGAAATATTTGCTGTTGCGATTGTATAATACAAATTTTTTGAACTCAACAGACACAAATTTTCTCACTTACGAGTTCTAACGGTGTTAACCGGCGACAAGATCTTGGTCAAAATGGTATTGAAGACATGATACAACTTACGTAAGTGTTTTTTTTTTTGTGAATAACGAAATAAATAGACTTGAATTCTTATGCGTAAATGTATTTTTAGGGACTTGAACGAGGCTTCGTTATTGTGGAATTTGAAAATTCGATACGACAAAGAACTTATATATGTAAGTATTTAAACTCATTACGCAGCGTACGTGTGTACTGTGTAATGCACGTTTGTCAAAAAACCCGTTTAAAAAACAAATGTCGAAATTGACAGAATCGTTCTGTAAGGACGAATACGTCCAGAAACATATTGTAACTGCACATCGTTGTTTTTTAGACGTATACTGGAAGCATATTAGTCGCGGTGAACCCTTACAAAATGTACGACATGTATGGGTTAGACATGGTGAAAAAATACGAGGGCCAAATTTTAGGAACATTACCACCGTGAGTGCACTCGTAATCAATGAGAATTATTTCGTCTGTCCAAAATGAAATATTATTTTGAAGCTAATGAGTAAAATGTATTAAATCGTTTTTTTCTTTCAGTCATTTGTTCGCGGTTGGTTCCGCAGCATACGGAATGCTGCTTAGAGGAAATCAAGTAGTCGTCATTTCTGGTGAATCGGGTTCTGGTAAAACGGAATCCACTAAGCTTATTATGCAGTATTTAGCAGCTGTTAACAAATCACCATCAAATCTCATTACCGAACAAATTCTAGAAGCGTCCCCGTTACTAGAAAGTTTTGGTAACGCCAAAACTGTGCGTAATGACAATTCATCCCGGTTCGGAAAGTTTTTAGAAGTCCATTTCAAACAGTATGTAAAAGTTTTAAATGGTCTAATAATTAAAATACCAATTATTGCATTAGTTTTAAACTGCTGGGACATCCTTTCTAAATAAAGGATGTTTTTTTGAGCCTAAAATGACACGATTATGAACAAAATTTAATGCAAAGTTTCCAAATTGTTATATCAGTGAAATAAAGTCCGTTTGAAATTCCCTTAAATTGAATTTATAAACCAGCAGTTGTAACTTAATGTTAGGTATACGTCTACTTCTAGTTGCTTTCGCGGTTTTCTCTTAATCTGCTGCTCGATTTTTTCGTACAGACTATATTTGTGGATATGCTCATCAAAATACTCACAAATGTTTTGTCAAACATCGTTAGAATACTGGCACTTCAGTTTTTATTTGTACTTACCTAACCAGTAACCATTTTATATACATATAAGTATATACCCATCTTTCCGCTGACGTCTAAATCGATATTTATTTGTGTTGACACAAATTAAGTTTTCGCCACGTTCTAATGAAATTATTGAATTTTCCATAATAATGTTAAATAAAAATGCGAAACAATATTAATTAATTTTGTTTTCGTAAATATTCGTTATCGGGTGTCTAAATTATGCAATGCATTAGGGTACATTAATTATTTAACATATTTTATAGGTACCTACTCATAGCAGTAATATACAATTCTACTCTTACATGTTTATACATTTTGTGATGTCACGTATAAGTTTGTCTTCAATAATATCACTGAAAATGTTTAAATCTTAAATTTGATAAAAATTAAGAACAACTATTATTTAACGATTTTATTTTTTTAAATAATTAATATAAAATATTTAAATTTACAGAGGAGTTATATTGGGCGCTAAAGTGACAGAATATCTACTAGAAAAATCAAGAATAGTAACACAAGCTCCAGAAGAACGAAATTATCACGTGTTTTACGAACTATTAGCGGGTCTCGCTGACGAGGAGAAACTTAAATATGGTTTGTTATCGGCTGACAAATATTTTTATTTAAACCAAGGTGGAAATTGTGAAATTGATGGTAAATATGACGGAGAAGATTTCCAATCACTTATGTCTGCGATGCAAGTTCTCGGATTCACGTCAGAAGAACAAGACACAATATTTCGAATACTAGCTTCAGGTAAAATATAGCAAAAAATAACATTATTTGTATACATTTCAAATGTTATTTGGAGTGTGAATTTTGTTTTTAATGCTTAGTTGTTTATTTATAAATATTCTAAAAATATATTGATACAGTTCAATAAGACATTAAAAAAAAATGTGAGATACTCACAGAAGTTAAACAATCCATTGGCCCAACAAAAATTAATTTAAAAAAATTTAACTATTATTCAATATACCAGTGATTTGCTTTCTATAGAAACATATTGAGCTTTTTATGTTGACCCATAAACAGTGATTCTAAAAACATACACATAAAAATAGCATGCATCATTAAAAAACCTGCAATAGCTTCCTCTTTCTGCTCAGAATCTAAAATGTATAAGACCCGTGCTAAATTATAATAAAATCAATTATAAAGGATACTCGTTCTAAAAAAAAAAGTCACGCAGACGTAACACATATTGCATAATGCATGTACTTACATATATTTGTTATACGCACACTCGTATCAATTTTTGCACTTTAATCACGAACGAAATTAATATTTATTTAAATTTGTTGTACAGTTTTACACTTGGGAAATGTTTATTTCCATCGTAAACAGCTAAAACACGGACAAGAAGGTGTTGAAATCGGTTCTGATGCAGAAATCAGATGGACAGGGCATTTGCTCCGATTGGATGTGGATGGTATCAAAGAAGCATTAACGACCAAAACCACTGTGCGTGTTCAATTATTAACGATTAATGTTTATAGAATGATTTTATTTATTATTATTTTCTGTTTTACTCAGGAAGCTCGTAATGAACGTGTGTTGACCGCACTAAATATTGATCAAGCATTGGACGCTAGAGATGCATTTGCCAAGGCTTTATACAGTTCACTTTTCACGTGGCTAGTAGCAAGGATTAATCACATCGTGTACAAGGGAACTAAAAAGACAACAGCTATATCGATTTTAGATATTTTTGGTTTTGAAGATTTCAAAGTAAAGACAAACAAAAGTATTTACCAAACAAGATTAACTTGTTAAAATATTGTTTGATTTCAGGAAAACAGTTTCGAACAATTATGTATTAACTACGCCAACGAAAATTTACAAGTGTACTTCAATAAACACATATTCAAACTAGAACAACAAGAGTACGCCAAGGAAAAAATCCAATGGCAAAACATTGCGTACAATGTAAATACAATACCTACAATAATAATTAATAATAAACTGTCATACAGTATTTATTTTTATTTTTTAAATCTTATGTTTAATCGATTATCTGTTTTCAGGACAATTTGCCAGTGATTCAGTTGCTGTCGAAAAAACCTGTTGGCATATTGCACCTTCTAGACGACGAGTCCAATTTCCCACGTGCCACCGATGTATCGTTTTTAGAAAAGTGCCATTACAACCACGCGTTGAACGAATTATACTCTAGGCCCAGATTAAATGGTCCAGAATTTGGTGTTCGACATTATGCCGGACCTGTATGGTATAACGTCGACGGGTTTCTAGATAAGAACCGTGACACTTTAAGGCCTGATGTAGTGCAACTATTAATATCGAGCTCTTTACCCGTGAGTATTCGTGTACAGAGTTAAACCATACGTTTTTCTATAATGTTTGTCCTCACACGATTGTTTATAGATGTTAAGCAAAATGTTCAGCTCTTTAAGGAATAATTTTGAAGCTTCAAAAACGTTAAACAAGGCCAACGGCAGATTCGTTACCATGAAGCCAAGAACGCCGACTGTCGCTGCTAGGTTTCACGATTCACTACAACAGCTTTTGGAGTCCATATCTGGGTATGTATTTAACGTGCATTTCAATTGATCTCTTAAACAATTGCCATTTCGTGGTTTAGGTGCCATCCGTGGTTCGTGCGTTGCATCAAACCAAACTGTGAGAAGGTCTCGATGAAATTCGATATGCCCACGGTATTGGAACAACTCCGGTATTCGGGAATGTTGGAAACGATACGGATCCGTAAACTTGGTTATCCGGTGCGCATGAAGTTCAGCGAATTCGTAGACAGATATCGCGTTTTGGTGCGAAAACGAAAACTGCCGCCGAAAGGCACGCCGAACAGGTACCTAAATAATATATTGTCAAATTATTCGCTTAAAAAAATTAATTAAATAGGTAATTAAAAACAATAAATCGATCAGTATAGTAATAATATTATTATAAAACATATTTATTGACACTTCTGGACACTTCTTAGGGAAATCTGTCAAGCAATATTAGAAAAACACTCGGACGAGTATCAGTTAGGCACGAGTCGGGTGTTTCTTCGGGAAAGCCTAGAACGCCACTTAGAACGGGAAAGAGCTGCCATTCTGAACACGGCAGCGATTACACTACAGCGAAACGTCCGAGGGTTCCTCGCCCGGACTAGGTACACCGCAAAAAGGCAGAGTGCGATCAAGTTGCAAGCGTCCGTGCGCGGATGGATGCAGCGGAGGAGATACGAGACTTTGAGACGTGGTGTGGTTAAAGCGCAAGCTACTTTCAGAGGTAGACGGCAGCGAAAACGATACAACCAACTGAAGGCATGTGCAAACACAATTAATATACCTACAGTTAATAAATTATATTAAATATCGATTGTGTCTATTTCAATAGGAGGAAATGAAACGAAAAGCTAACTTGGCGAAAGAGAGGGCGAGAGTCAAGGCTCAGAAAGAAGAACAAGAAAGAAATGCTAGGCCACAAGCCGTACCAAGTCTGAACACGTTAGATATTCCAGCGGAACTCGCGTTAATATTTAATAAAATCGAAGGTAAACAGTTTTCAGAATTGAAAGAACCTGATAATTCTTTAAATGTTTGTACATTGTATTATATACCTAGATAATATGTCCATTCATTTTTTTTTGTCACTGTCACAACCCATCGAGAACAATAGTCACTTCCAATATTTGCATTAAATTTATTTGTACTCCTCGACTTTTGTTATTGATCTATATATCTTGGATAGACTTAAATTTCCCGGAATAATTTACTAATTAAATAGTGACTACATTTACAATATTGGTTTAAATTGTTTATGTTTTAAACAAGGATCTCTAAGTTCTAATTTATCTTTAATCAATATATTATTGGTATTTTCTCATAATACTTATTAATGGATAAAACTAATAATTACTGATTATTAATTTCCATTTGAATAAATAGACACATTTCACTATTTGTGTTGTATTTATTAATTTGAAATTAAAACAGTCTAGTTTTGTCCGTGGCGTTACTTTTTATTTTTGTATCGTATATTAATATTGTTTATTAATATTCTTTTAAATTTTATACTTACTTGGAATATTAATTAGATAACTGCTTTAAAATATAAATTATTATTTAAATCTGTCTCTCTCAATACGCATTTGCTCGTTTTCTTTTTTTAATCTTAAGTTCATTTTAATTAATCCAGGAATACTTTGTAGAGTCAGTGTGCAAAGTTTGTAACGGTACATTGAGACCACAACTTATACCACCCTACACATATAATGAAACAGTTGCTCTTACACCACCTCCCCTAAGCCCTCTCCGCCATGCCATAAAATCGTTATGCGACCAGTTTTATCTTATCTAAAATAAAGGTAGGGGAATTAATTTCCTCTGGCCTAATCCCAGATAAATCCATAATATCTTAATGGCTTTTATTCCTTTAAAATTATGCTAATAACTATTTGTTCTAGTAGTGTAAATAAAAATGGTTTTCTAACAATACGGTTTATAATAAGCGCTTGAAAATGTTTACTAATACATTTTGGGTTATAGAATGGCAGCCATTGCACAATAAAAGGCAGTTGGTAAAAGTAGTCGGTCCAATCGTTGAAATTCAAGAACAATATGCTCTACCGAATGATATTGATCAGCATGCATTTTCAAAGTTCACAAATATTTATTTCAAAGTAATAAACATAGCATAGAATATATTGGAAAAGAACAATATTTAAAATATATTAATTTTTGTTTCAGTCGCATGTATGGGGAATGAAAAAGGAACCCATAAAAACTCCATTTCTCCACAAAAGTAAAGATTCCGATTACATGGATTCGATTGCAATTTTCAAATTAATACTTAGGTTCATGAACGACGTGTCATTATCTCCCAAAAGAGAACAGGCACTTGCAGACTACATCATTCACAAAGTACATTATTTTTGTTTATTAAATGTATTCGTTTATTTATTATACTTATACGTAAAACGGTTAAAGATGATAATATTTGAAAACTTACACGATTATAACCAGTAATTTATGTTAGAAATATTGTAACCGATTTGTTCCGTAACACTATAACCGACCGGACATTAATTTCCTAACTATACACCATTATTTGATGCACATTTTACAACCAATTATGATGTTATTACCACATCGACTAATTAACATCGTTAAAGGCATTTATTAAATTAGAACCTATCGTAGTAGCCTTATAGGTATTATTAGTATACCATAGTATTATTAAATGTGCTATCATTCAAACTCATAATAGCTTATACTTTATAGTTATGTTTATTACTTTCCTATAAATGAAGTATTGTTTAATATCAAATTAAAAGTGACCATAAAAAACCAAACTCTGTATAGTAAAAAAAATAAAATTTGAAACCACAGAAAACACGTAATGGTAACAATGTTAATATTATTCATAAACAAAATATTGTGTAAATATTAATAAATTTCTGATGATAACGTAATTCTTCATTCTACTACTAACTTAACTACCTATAACATACAATTTTGTTATTATCTATACCAGGCTATAAAGTTATTGTTATTATATATTATTAGCTGTTAGTCGATTTTAGAACTAACCTATTTTTATCTAGAGGATTATTATTAAAGACTAGATGATGTCCCATGAGACGTGTCCGCGCAGTGCTGCTTAGATTTTCAGCTTTCAAGTGGTAGTCACCCATTTGAGAACTATTAACCGGAGTACCTGCTATATCCACTTTTGTTGATATCTTCGTTAGTCGTTATCATTAACCAATAACAGTGTTAATCATAGATGCGTATTATGTTTATCCCAATATACGTATAATTATAACCAAATAACTTAAATGATATTAATTTTATTTTTTGTTATCTATAAATGTTAATGTTTTGCCTAGGGTTTGGCCAACGAACGGCTGAGGGATGAAATCCTGTGTCAATTGGTGAATCAAACTTGGCGCAACGACGTCGAAGCAAATAATGAAAGATGCTGGCTGCTGATGGCCAGCTGTCTTTCGGCGTTCCCTCCAACCGGACCGCTGTACAAATACTTGTTGAAGTAAATCAAACACACGCTATACAAATGATAAAAATAAATTAACTATTACGAAACCTTAGTCTGTCGTACGGCAATCCTTCGAAACGCATTCCAAATTTCAATTAATTATAGTTAAAGGTTTTTTTTAAGAAAACATTTTTTTTTTCAATTTGCAAAAAGGTACGTTTCCGATCACGGTTACGACGGCTACAAAAGCGTTTGCCAGAGAAAGCTGCTATCTGGGCACACCTGCACGCCACCAGCCCGGTCCTCGGCTCCATGTCTACTGGAGTGGCGGGCTAACCGGAAGCGGTTCAACACGGCGCTGGAATTCGCAATGCCCGACGGCGAGACGATGACCGCCGGCGTCGAATCGTGGACCCGGTGTCATGCAGTTGCTTCTGCCTTGCTAGCCGAGAGGGGCATCGCCGAGTGCAACGGATGGACCGTAGCGCTGGACAACGACCAGAGAAACGGGTTCGATTACGTGTTCGACTCCATATCCGAAGTGGAAACGCCGCCTGGATATCCGGTCGGCCGACAGCCGCCCCACTCACCGCAACCGTCGTCGCCGATGACGCCCGTTTCCAAGGTATATCGTGTACATTCATTACATGTTTCATACCTTCCTCTTGAACGCATGCACGTGTTATCTACTATAAATCTAATATTTTTTTAACCTAAAGATAACAGTTCTCAAATAAAGTTCGTGTTTTGTCTATATATTTTTTTCCATCTCAACATCTCATATTTCTCCTTGCAGCGTATTCTCACACAATATTAGTTTTCTTTTTAATACTTTTTCTTATGTTGAACCGTTGAAAAATCAATAATGTGCAATACGCGCTCACGCACTAATTTTCGTACACGTTCTAAAATCATGTTTATGATGCCAACAGGTGGAACCCGTGTCCGTGAACCGCAGACCGACCGTGCCGCCACCACAACCACCAGTAGGGAAACCGGTAAGTCAAAAAGTTCGTCTAACGATGTATGATCGTAGATTACCATGGTGTGACGTAAAAATCGTTCAATGTTGCTCAATGTTTTAATATTTTATATTTTGGAAATACCGTTTACTAAGACTTGGTATTTTGATTTTTATAAGACAAGGGACTATGTTACACAATTCGTACCAAACGCGCAAGATAATTAATTTGTCTTCGGTTAATTACGTCCGTCCTAGAAATGAATGTGTGAATCGTATGATATTTTCTGTACTAGTTTTTCGTTGGCCCGTCTGTACATTAGATGTATGGCGGGTATTATATGAATAGATTAATGATGTTCCAAAGAAACGTCGAATAATACTTATATGTCATTATATAATGAATTTAATAATCGTTCTTAAATTTCGGTATGTCAAGGCGTTGTGTGTATACGTTTATTCATGATATTATAGACATTGAATTAATGATGTAAAAAAACTAAGAGATTACTAATAGTTATACTAATATAATAGTTTAAGGGCGTGATACACGTGTCTTACTCGTCGTGAACTATTATATCTAAAAATATATCTTCTTAGACTATTTGTTTCTTTGGTTTAATTCTTATTTTCAATGTTTAGCAAAAAGTTAGATCGGTGTCTCGAGATCATAGTGCAGAAAACGGTCTTTCACGGCAATCTGCTTTAAATGACAGATACTTTGAGAAGACAAGTCGATCCAGAAGTCTCGATAATTTAATTACACCGGTTAGTATTGAAATCGATTTATCGTAGACGTAAACATAACATTGTAAACCGTTGAAATATATTTACTACAGGTACCGCAAACCGCAATTGCTCCAAAAAAACTCGACTCATTGGGCCTATCACATAGCAAACTCAACGAGCGATACATGTCAATGGAGCGTATACAAGAAACCGAAAAAGACACAGACAGCGAGGATGAGAACGATGACGACGACGACGACGAAGACGATGACGACGATGATGATGACGACATCGCCAAGTCGGTCGATGACGATAATTTAGAATCAGTCAGCCAGAGGGGCGAAACGAGAAACTATAACGGGTATTTTTATTATTTTCATTATGTCTTATAAGTGTTTAGTTAATAAAAATTGTTTTTATTTATCGAAATTAATCACCATTTGTTGTGAAAACTTTACAGTGCATCATCAGACGTGATGTCACATAGTCAAATCGATTTTGACTATCCAGATATAAATGCCAGAAGTGAAGACGACAAAGGCTCATACATTAAGGGCCATCCCAGGTAAAAAAAAAGATAGGTACATCTCATGACTCATAGTAGTGTGCGATGTGTTATTTTTATTAACGTAGGTATCTATTATAATCGAGGTAATGATTATAAAATAGCCAACATGCTTAGATGCGTAATTACACAAAATCAGCCTAACATAATTTTACCATTAACAAAATAATAAAATAACTGTTATTTTTCACAGATTCATCAAATCACAGTACGCGGGTAAACGTGGTTCGCATTCTATTAAATCGCAAATGGATAACAAACATTCTGAAAAGTCTGAGGCGAGAAGTTGTGCCATGTCTGATACAAGCGAAGCTCCGTCTTTAGGTAACTATAAAATATAATATTATTAATATTATTATATATTGCATATTACAATTTGCAGTCATTAAAACCAGTGTCGGACTGGCAATTCAATGTGAACACAAAAATAACTATTATTTATAAGTATTCACTAGCGAGATTTCGGAAAAACAAAACGATACTTACAAATCAAACTAAAACAAATAATTCACCAACGTGAAAAAAAATTAGCATCTAATTGACAATTATTTTTGCGAGTCTTAAGTTTTCCTAAACAAACGAATCCAGTTATATTAGAAATGTATTCAACTTTTTGGCTTACAATATTCCCACAGTCATGTGAATGGTAAACAGACGCACTGCTTGCGGGTATTTTGACCTTGCGTTATACATACATGTCTGGAAATGTAGTACCTATAATACGTACAATGTACATATATTATTATTATTACAGTTGTATAAAATAAGTGTTATTTCTAAAGACGCGCCGCAGTGGCGATCCAAGGCGATTTTCTTTCTATTTTAATGACACTAATTTACAGCCTTCCACTTTGTTTTTCCCTTCTCGCCGTATAATTATAATAATATATTATTATTTATTACTAAATTATTTCGATTACTTTTTCGGATTAGCGTCGCACGTCAGACGGGTACGCGTGCCGTCGCAGGCGTCGGACGTGGATCAATTTCTCGACGATCTGTTCAATCCAGTCTTGGACCAGCTGTCTGACGCCAGATCGCTAGCCGCATCCATCAAAGGTTCGTCGAAGAGCAAGTCCGTGGAAGACTGTGAGTCTTTGGACTCTCGGGACTTCGCCAAGAGGATAAAGGGAGGCGGCGGACGGTCGATCGAAACTAGTCGGGCGTCGAGGTCCGATGAAAGCCCGTCGCAGGACGGAGACTTTGAACCGTCATCGTTGGACATTTCGATGTTTGCCAGGACCGTGAAGGGTGGCGGTCGGGGCGTTGCCTCCCAGCAACAGGTGTGTACTGTGTTTATACGATTTATATTTAACGTAATGTATTAACGAAGGAAAATAATAACGGGGTGGGCGTCTTGCACCAAGTTTCGCGTACAGTATTAATACGGAAAGACAGTGTTATTTCCTTAGACTTAACCAGGGGCAGTTGTCACCGTGAAATTGTATAGTGGAGGAAAATATATCTTTCCCCCCACTGTTTTAAGCTTTAATTAATTAAATATTACTACAACACATTCTTTTTTGTTTTTAATCGCTTGAGCTTGAATTTATTCGAATGCATTTTATATAATTAACAATTTGTCATTAAAATAGTTTATATTGTATAGATTTATTATTTGTAAATTAGTTGAGGAGTAGACGGATGTCACCTGTTTCTTTGCTATATTTTTAGACACAATATGTAAAAAATATGTATATATTACCCCTCCCTCCCAAAAAAACTACGCCATTGGGGGTTTTCCACCCTGTTTACGCATATTGTTGTATAATATTGTGTTATATTACGAGTGTATCTTTATTGAAAACTGAATTATTTATTTGCTAAATATTTATCGTGTACCTACGTTTATGTTTCCGCAGAATGGTTCCGGACAGCCCGGAAACGCTTCGTTCGGCATGTCGCCACTGATCGGCTCACCACCGGCGTTGCCCACCATCCTTTCGCAGCCGTCGTTACTCATGCCCACCATGAACTCGCAGAACATGTTCAACACTTCGAACGGTGGTTAGTCTGACGCATTGTTTGCGTTTGTTTTTTTTTTTTATTTCTAAATGTTAACAACGACAACGCGATATACACAAAACGATACCATTATTATTGTTATTATAATTATCATCATCATCGTCTTCATTAATGCGGTCGCACAAGACGAAAACAATGGCCTGAGAGAGTTCACATGCAGACGACGGACGCCGCGATGCGTGCGCTCCAAATAAATTTCTCCTGCAGCCCCGTTTCCTGCTGGCCACGCACCGCCGACGTCATTCGACGGATCGGCGCGCAACGCCGTCAACGCGTCGCGTACACAATCGCATAATAATAACACATTATCGAACCCATACGTTACAGCGATAATAATAATAATAATAATAATAATTGTATCGTTTTGTGATTTTTTCGCGTTCGCAACGATTGTTACCGGTTTTTTTTACGTTTTGTTTTTACGCCCATTGTTTTATATTAATAATAATAATAATAATAACGAAAATATGGGATTTGATTTTACCGGCGCAGGTCTTGGCGTACCGGCGAACGCGTCCAACGCCACCAGCAACGGGTCGTCGGGCGACAGCATGCTCGCGTACCAGACGAACCTGCACCAGGCGTTCTTGCAATCCGCCATGGCCCAGAACATCCAAATCCAACAGCAAATACTCGCGCAGAACCAAGCCCTCCACCAGTTGCTCCAGCAGCAACAGCTATTGCCACCGGTATGTGCTTCGTTCGAGAATATAACCGAATGCTACTCGCGTGATTCGCAAGCGCAGTGTTACCGTTACGTCAGATTGCGACGATCGTCATTTTTACGACATTTTTACACGTCATATTTACACCCCCGATACGCGCTTATACTATATTATTATAACTGTAATAGACTGAGTGCAAATAGTATAAAATAAAGTCCTTATACACGAACTCGTCGATCTGTTTGAAAGTATATGCAATAATCAAATGATAATAACACAAATAGTATACTTTTATCAGTACTATCTATTGTCCGTTATGGATTTAAACATAAAATAAAATATACTAATGATAAAACAGTTATAATCCGGAGAAAATATTAATTCAATCATCTGTAATTGTTATAAATATACACGACACACGTATATATATTTTTTATACAAGCGTATATTAAAATTACTCTATAGTACCAAATAAAACGTTATTATTAATTTCGAAACAATAATGTAGTTTATTGTTGTTCCGGTTTTTTAGCTTCAAAAGAACACTAAAAGACTGGAAGTAATAAACATTGAAAATTTGCATACGAATAGTACTATGTTTTTATTTATTTTATTGTCTTGAATGTAATAATATTTAATTACACATCCAAGTGATTTTAACATCAATGCATTGGCAGAAAATAAAATAGTAACAATTTCCCTAATTATTTATTAAGATATTATAGTTGACAACTAATGAAAAATATTCATTTTAATCCAATTATATTGTAGGCTGGACCTGAAAATACGTCAGGAGTCTGGAATAATTCACCTCCAAAACATAAGTCTACGCCTACAAATAAGTCTCAAGTGAGTACTCAATTATAGTCTATTACTACCTATATGGTATATTTGAACATAATAACATTTTTACACACACTTAACACATTTTAGGGACTCCGAGCAGGATCACCACATTCGACATTTACAAATGTTTTGAGTGAGTTAAAGAGCAGAAAATCATCCACGGACTCTAACATTGGAAAGGTAAAAACATTTATACCTAACACATTGTTGTTTTTTTTAATGCTTAAATATTATGTATTATTGTATGTGGCTATAATTTGAATACATTTGAATCGTATAGAGTTCTGTACCTCCACCACCTCCTATGCCACCGCCACCAGACTTATGCGATCCTAGCGAGGTAAGGCCATTCATGGATCCATATGGCCGAGCAAAAACCGTGCGCATTGGCAAATGGAGATGGCCACCGCTAAGTGATGGCACTAGCAATGGTGTGCCTGGTGACATGAACGGGTTTCCGTCACACCAAAGTTTTTTACAGTTTAAAATGTCCAAACAACAACAAAACCAAAGACACAAGCAATCACAAGTGAGTCTAAATCATTATGTCCGAATTGAATTGAATTTAAAAATACATATACTACTCTTATGTAAGTAAATTACCGGCGAGTTTCCTTAGTTTACAAAGTTCAAAATACATTTGACATATGACTACATTATTATAATAAAATATATCAATAATTGTTGCATCGGTTATTTAGGAATCTAGAAATACCTATATAAATATTGTAATTGCATATTATTTCAAATTATGTGTTTAGGACTCGAGTCAAGACGGGGAACTAAACGGAGTCGAGTGGGAAGAGTACGAAATACAACAATCCGAAGCAATGAAACAACAATCACCCAAAGAGCAAACAGAAGTCCACAAGTCGTCGTATAAATCATTGGAAGTAGGCGCATTGAGACCTAGTCCGGGCAGCGTGGGCAAACTAAGGATCAGTAACGAAATGAAGCACAAACTGGAAATGGTCACAGCCAATCACAGTCTGCGATCAACGACAAGCAAGCCGAGACCGCAAGCCATGAACAACATGCCGACGCCTTTACCTACGACCGGGAAACTAGACACCGATAGACGACTTTTGTTGCAGCAACAACTAGGTAAGAATACTTGTTGAAAAATTGAAATTCTCCATACATTGTGATCAGGGCAGTCAATAGGGGAGGTAGGCAAGGGCGCAGAATCTGAGCCTCGTGCTTTCTTTTACTTATAGAATAGGACGGTCCTGATCGTGATAGTGAAGTTTTGGCAAAACATATACATAGGGATGTTTAAAATGTATTAAACTAAATGTTTGTGAACAGAATTGTTTTTCGTTCTTTTATTTTACAACAATATTATTTTTTTTTAGCCGGAAGATGGGGTAGCGTGGACAGTGTCGATTCTCAGAGCGTAGTCAAAGAGGACGCTTCAGACGTGCAACCGAACAACGTGATACGCAATCAAGTGGAACGCATCGAGAGCTCTGGCTGGCGGTTGCCACCACCTCCAATCACCCCTTCTAGATCCAACAGCTTTTACAATCAAAACATGTGAGTCACAATCGATGATTACAAAAATATGATCGCGATTATAAATTGTTATTACATTTCGATCGTTCGTTTAAGCACACATCTGTAACAAAATGTATATGCAATTTTAACACTGAAAAATCATTTTCGTTAGGAAAAAGAACAGTACCGGTCCTCCGGCTCCCATACAGCCTGTGACGCGTGAATACGACCAGAATAATATGTTCCGGAATGCGGTGCCAAACAACTACACCGCCGAACCACAGCACGAGGTCGAAAAAGGCCCAGAGTTCAACAGTCGTCCCGAAGCTAGAATACAATCGCCGACTCAAAACGAAGACGGTCTGTCCACGAAACTGCTGCAAACGCCGCCCAATTCCTTTTTCACTTACAACCGTGTACCGTGGAAGCTTAACATCCGGAAGGAAGTGAGTAACGCCTTTTACCATGCGCGACATGAGTTATGGACGCCGTCTGAGTGATACCTACCACAGAGATAATAAAAAAAAACTATTTTGTTTTCTGTTGTTTTCGTCAGGTTTTTACCCCTAAAGAATCGATGTCTAGTCCCTTGGTGTTGCATTTGATATTCTGTCAAATAGTCGGCGATATGTTTAACAAATTTCATTCGGTGCACGCCAGAATATCCGCCGACGAACGTGAAGAGATGTTAGACGTACGTATAATATATGAATAAAAAATAAACTGATTTATTTAAAACGGTTCAAAAATATTATTGTCAACCCTTTAAAATGAAAAAAATGTGGCCACATAAAACTATCTGGATATCGTTGTCGTTATTTATTTATGACCGTATAACACGAAAATGTTTTAGTTATTGGATCGTTTTGGAGTGACGGCAAGCAACATGCAAACGGGTCATCACAAAGCCAGCACCAAACGTTCCATCGTCGAGCTGGCTCGTCAGTGGCCATTGTATTTTTCACGCATATTTCCAGTCTCGGTATGTTCAATATTGTGTGTTATATTACCCATCATAACTCATAATCGTTGATCAGTGAACGTTGTAGTGATATTAAATGTCTTGCTTGTAATATTGTTATTGCAGTGTGGTTATCAGCATAGAGAAGTCGAATATATAGCCATTGCACACGCGGGCCTTCATTTACTACGCAAAGAAGAAAACCAATTTCAAATCATGCAAACACTAACGTACGTGAAAACCCTAGTCGTGTTTAATGTTCAAACAATTTCAATTTCTATCGATTGTGTACCTATGCAATATTCGTAGAGTACTAATAAATATAACTAAAACGTCGGATTTTGGGTTTTATCAGGTTCGAAGACATCGCCGATGTCTCGATGGGTAAGGCTGGAGGCTCTGTACAGCTCACTATAATGTCGGGTGAAACAATACCGTTCCATTCTAATAGATCTAGGCAAATACACTCAATGATGAGCTCATTCTGGAAGGACGCTGCGCCACTTGGTCGACTTCCCCGTCAAGTGGTAATTGAAATAGAATATTTTTAATTAATTTGTTCACAAGCTCAAAAACTGCGCTGCAAACCCAATACACATTGATTTTAATGAAATGTCCATGACATAAGAAATTATGTGTATTACTTTATTTCTCCTATATATTTTGTTTTTATTTTCATTAATTAAATCGTATACATTTTAATAATTTTAGGATGAAAAGATCCGAGCTGCTGAACACAAAGGTAAATAAATAAAATTATACTTCATTGTAGTTATTTGTGATAAGCTATAAAATATTTTATAAGCCTATATGGTATAGGTTACATAATATAAATGTTTTTATTATTATTTTTAGGGTGGCAACAAACAAACACGAAGTATTCCAAACCAACTTCACCGTATAAACAACATGAATCACCTCCACCTATCCACTTTGTACGAAAACATTTTTGGCGTTTGAAAAATAAACCAAATAAAATATTCTGAAAATTTTCACTAATAGTTGCGTTAAAATGTTTTTAATTTATTTGCCTACAGGCTGCAGATGATGGTAAACACTCGTTACTTCAATTCGCAATGTATAATTTCAGACACAGTTCGGAGAAGTAATTCAAATTATTTATAAACTTTTATTTTACAAAAATATACTCAAATGTTTTTCGTTTAATTTGCCTCTAGGTTTGACATGCTGAAATCAGCGAATGGTGAAATAAACGGTTCGTTGAAAGTCATACAAAACTCTAAGAAGAAGAGTGACGATTGGACCTGGAAAGAACAACTTGAGATGGTAAAATACACAAACGTCCCAATACCCGAATCGCTGCTAAAATTAGATCCAGAGTTAGACGCACTGGCCATCGAATGCTTCGAGTGCGTTATGAGGTACATGGGTGATTTGCCTACAACGCCCGAGTTCACAGAAGTCAAATGTGTTTACACGATTCTCATGGTAATATTTCGGATACCGAATAGTAAAAAAGGTTATAAATAATAAAATGTTTTTCGTTTGTGGGTGTTTAGCATTGCCATAAATTCGAAAGCTTGAGAGACGAAGTCTACTGTCAGCTAATGAAGCAAACGACCAACAACAAGACGGAGACGTGCCAACGAGGATGGCGTTTGCTCAGCATCGTTGCGGCGTATTTCACGTGCTCCGAGAACCTGAGACCTTTTTTACTGAAGTATTTGGAAACGGCTGCTTACGACAAGAGGAGAGCTTTCCACGGTAATAAGTAATAACGTATTATATTGTGTCGTGTTCACGCGATGACGTAGAAAACTATAAACATAAATCATAATTTGTTCTTCTTGTGGTCTTGAAAGACCACGAAAAAAAAATCGTATTTAATTAAGAGTTAAAGTTTGACATCCCCTAACCAGCAATAAAAATGGTCGGACAGCCGAATTCAGTTGTTATATTTTATCTAAGCTTTTAACGGCTGTCAGTACGTTGGAGAAAATATCTGAGAGGGCTATGGAATATTTTTATGTTTTAAGTATTTCAAGTATTTGACTCTATTTATAAATTGTCATATAACATCAACACGTTAGGTACAAAACTATAAACGACTCATTATTATTTATCAATAACAGTCAAATTAAATTAGTCTTATATATTAATTAAAATACTGCCAACGATATGTTTAGCTGTACATATTATGTCGAGCCAGCATGGTGTTTGAACTTGGTTTTTTTTTTTTATCCAGGCACCGCGAACGTATGCCTGCAGAATTTGCGAAAGACATTGAGGTACGGTGGCCGGAAGAACGTGCCCAGCGTCGAAGAGGTGACCGCCGTGTCAGCTGGTCGCAATTCCAAGAGACAGATGTACCGGTTACCGGGTGGCAGCGAGACCGTGGTCAACACAAAATCCACAACCGTGGTAGCCGACGTCATCGCCGGCATGTGTTCGCTGATCAACGTCAACGACCCGTTGGAAATGGAGGAATTCTCGCTGTATTGTATCGTCGAGGGCGACGCGTTTACGATGCCATTGGCCGCGGACGAGTACATACTGGACGTAACTACTGAGCTTCATAAAAACCAACAGGTAATATTATCACGTGCAGCTATAGTCGAATAAAATCCATTTCTAACCGGAAAATTGTTGTCGTTGTCGTTTAGGTGTTTTACTTGATATTCTGCCGGTCCGTTTGGTATTTCCCGCTGAGGCTGGACAGTCAGCTGTACGTCCAAGTGCTGTTCAACCAAATCGCACCCGACTACTTGGAGGGCCTACTGTTGGTTTTGCCCTTCGGACAGTTACCCCAAGATTTATTAGTGAGTCTACGTTATAATTAATATATTTAATAATATGAAGTAGTTTATTTTCTCCGTAAAGCCGATTAACGTGAAATTTTGATTTTTTTCTAGTACGAAGTGTGTAGAATAGCTGCTCTGCTGCATCGAGCAGCTGACATGGTTCAGCCACCAACGTTAAAAGAAACGAAATTTCTTTTGCCCAAACCTGCACTCATGCAAAATGAAGTGAATCCTCAGCAGCTGGTGCAAATGGTTCAAAACAATTGGCCGCAAATTGAAACTCTACACAGCGTGGAAGCTAAAGCTCAATTTTTAGGTAAGTAATCAGTAGTAATCGAATTCATAAATAGTTGTCTAGAAACCCGTAGATTGGCCAGCCCGAATTAAAATCTATACTACTGTCTTGTTAATAGTTTAAATTGCAATACGTATTATGTTAATATTCTTATAATAATGAATGCATAATTTGAGTTGTACTTGTTACACTTTTAATAAATATGTATATTATTATTATTTTAGTATACATAAATTCGTGCTTTGTAATAAACTATGTCAACAATAAAATATTTAAGTGAGGATACGTTATGTTACGAGTATACAGTACTCTACTACTGTTTATAGGTAATATTAAAATGGCCACGCCACAGCTAATTTCTGACAAAGCCCACTCTGTGCGTTTTATTGTGATTACACGACACTTAACTATGTTTTTATTATTCCGAGACTGCAGAAACTAACACGGCAAACTCATTATTCTTATACAAGCCCATATCATATTATACCTATAATAACGTTGCACTTTCCGTGTCTAGTTTCGAACTCTGTCTCAGTCTCATAATGTTTTTAGTCAGTCAGTAAAATTTAAACTGTTTCCTGTTGGTCTATGGCCCTAGTTGACAGACTTTTTGGGGAGGCACAATTTTTTGTTACACTTTTTCAGTATTAGGTCGCAATCCATTTCTTGTCGTCAGCTATAGGCAAAATACGGATCGTTCATGGGTGACATAGATATTCGAATGTTAAACGTCTTTATTCTTTAAACAAAATATGGAATGATATTTTATTTTTATTATTTCTTAGTTTTCATTAAAACTACATTATTGAATGTATCATGTGGCTTACTAGAAAATTATGGAAAGTCGATAGTTTTGTGATTTTCAGTGCACACAATACGTAAGACGTAGGTACTTGCATTGTTACGGATATTTCTATTCCGTATTACATCACCGTTTTTATGGAGAATCGGTCGAAATGAATATTATTTTTCTGCTTATGTTTGTTTAATTTGTGAGGCAAACTTTGAACACATTTATTGCAGTTTTAATATTACTTAATAGTTAATAGTATGCTTATCGTATTGATTTCATATTTTTACAATCAATAAAAAAAAACGTATAATTCAACTAAAATGAGTAATATCAGAAAAATATGACTTAACATACGAATAAATTTGCTGAATTAAAGTTTTCATCACACGAGAGGATTATCTATGATATACTGTTGGGGATTTATATATAATTTATGTATAAAAGTAAAATATAGAAAATTAAATGATAACTTTGAAAAGTCAAACACAATGATTTTATAAAACATTATTTTTAAAAAAACAACGTTAATCAAATGTAACATACATTAAATAACAATTTACTTAATTTAAAATTTTCGAAAATTACTTATAGATACGATTCTTAATGTATTAGGTAGTGTTTTGTTTCGTTAAAGCTCTGTTCAACATCGTACGATTTTATTGCACGTACTTAAATGTTGTCAGTCTCCAAGAGATAAATCGTAATGACAATTTTAAAACACTGTATGTGTTTGGTTGGACTGTAATGTCTTATTGTCTCAGCTAACGCGTCACCACAGTTAAAAGTTTTAAAATATACCATAAAATGTGAATTGTTCATGCATACAGTTGAAATATAAAATTATATTCATTATATTATTCCGAGGTACGCAAAAATATGCAAAATGAAAAATACGACACTCGTTTCAATATGACGCGATTTATTAACATAACTTACCAAAATTCATACATTTTACATGCCGGAAAACCCCTACTTATAAGTTATAACGTTTGTCGTTCTCGGTACCCTTAAAGTACCCTCAAACAAAAAAAAAGTTTTAACATAACTTTACGTGTATGGTTAAATCGTCTAAATTATAAATACTTTTATTTAACGTAATGACAATACTTTATTGCGTGCCTACATTTTTTACAGAAATATTAAGCAAATGGCCGCTGTTCGGTTCCAGCTTCTTTGCGGTCAAACGCAGCGGAGATCAACAGATATTGGCTCTGAACAGAACCGGTGTCCATTTCCTCCACATTGTTACCCATGTGAGTATAGACGACCGCTAATCGAATAAACGGACATGATATTTTATACCCGAAAATGCGTATGCGTACGTACAATACCTACGAAATATGTAATAACTCGACGACGTTCGTTTACGTGTTTTTAGAAAACCTTATCGACAGTGCCATTTAGTGAAGTGATATCGACTAGGAAAGTGAGAGCTGGCGAAGGTGCCACTCTCTACTTAGAGCTCAAGTGTGGCAACCTGTTCCAGCAACGTGTGGCCAGACTACAAACCGACCAGGCCCACGAAATCGCCCGGCTCGTCAGACAATATATAACTATGCACCGACGTGAGTTTCTTTAATAATACATATAGGTAATTAATAGTAATTCGTCTCCGGCACACGTACCCTCCATACCTATAATAGTTTCGTCCGACAATGACTTTTTGTGTTTCGCGTCTCGCGCTCGAATATCGATACGTATTTATGCGTTGATAATACATACCGTGGCCTTATCGAATACTCGCGTGTTTTATTTATTTTTGAAATACCCACTTTCTTTATTTTCTTCTACAAACGTTTGAGATTTGCTTGATTTTTGTATGATGAGTATCGTACGCCGCCGCGGCTGTGTAACGACACGTTATAAAATGTGTAATAAAACGATAACCATTGACGGCAGGTAAACTGTTTAAATTAAAAACTAAAAAACAATTTCACGCCTATCAATGCGGTGAGTAAACCGTGTAGGTAAACGAAAATATCTTAACATTTTTTTCTTTAGATTTTTCAAACAATAATTGTATTTCTAACTTAAAATATTCCCAGTGTTATTTTAATGCGTCCGTCCCACTCGAATATCCGATTGCTTCTTTACTTTTTGCTATTGTTGTATTTTTTTTTTTATAACATTTAGTATAACAATTGAATTAAATAATATAAAATATAATAACATAAATAATATTCAACCATCGGTGGCGAGGAGAATGAGCAAGAGGTCTACCGCGAAACAAAAAATTACTAGTTTAAAACGAATTTTATCCACATGTGAAAACGGGTTCCTTATTTTAAAACATGGTTTTTATCGGAATTTTTTTATGCATCTAATTATAGGAAATACTAAAAACATTAAAACCGTCTTGTTTTATTTTTAGATAATGTCGGTGGTCATTGATACATCAACAATACATTGACAAATGAAAACATTCTTAGGTTGTGCTCAAACAAAATATAGTGTGTTAATGTTAAATGTTTTAATTCAGATTTGCACCGTTCAACAAAAAACTCATGTGTATAATATCATTGTTGGTACTGCAAAAGAACAACGCGCCTATTAATTTCAACAGAAATTTGTATGGTGATTTTTGAAAATAAACAGGCCAAATACAAAAGTTAAGACTAAATTATAATACTTATTGATACAAAAAATGATTACCTAGTTGTGTAATATTAAATAATCATAGAATTATTATTTAAATTTATTTATTATTTTTTTATTTCATAAAATAAATCAGTTTATATTAAATTACATAGAAGTTATATATTATACATATTTAATATAATAGATGTTGTTTTAATTTTTTACCATTTACAATAAATTTGAATAGTATATTATCATTTTTAAATTGTACGTTGTCATATTTTATAATATTAACCCAAAATTCTAAAACTGTACCTACATAATATCTAACCCACTTTTGGGTTATGAATTAGGTATTGCCCTTGTGTTATTAGTATAGCAGTAAAAAACGTTTATACACGTCTTAAAAAAAATGATTATTTTACAGATGTGGAATAAAAAAAAAAATGTCAATACAGTACAACAGGTATCTTTTGAATGTTTTGTAGCTTAACTAGAAATATTCCACGGCCAATGGTCAGTATATACCTAGTAAGTAACAATCAATGTTGTCGAAACGGCAAACTAAACATCATTGGATATTATTATGGTTTTTTTAATCATAAATAACTGTATTCGTTTGTGCTATTATTAAAATGTTTTGAGAATCAAATTCTCGGATATGATCACAATCGTTTGGTTAACCGTTCAACACGTTTTGTCCTAACCAACCTATTATAAATCCTTCGCAAGTGTAAATTTCCTGTGTTTTTATCAACTAGTTATTTTTTTGTTCGTCCTCGGGCTATTCTAACTGTAACTCAACCTTTCCAAACTCGTCTCATTAAACACTAAACATATACAAAATGTATGGAAGATATTCAAATTAAGGTCATGTATTTTTGCGGATGATTTAATAATAATTGTACAAAATACCCAACCGCCACGTTAAACATACCTGTTGCTCATTAATTGAGTATTATCGACAACTTATTAGCGAATATTGACATTATTTTTGTTGCTCCTTGAACACGTAGGTTGTATGTTATAATATAATATATTATATACTTTTGTGACTATTTGCAATAAACTAATAACAAAACATATTATTGAAGGCTGTACATTTCTTCATTACGAGTTCCTGCTTTGTCTATACCAATATAAATACGAATGCGTTATGGTTTAACGTTTAAATTCAATGTTTAAAATATGTACTCTCAATAAACCAATTTATACAGTATAGGCTATGTAGAGTATAATATTATTTCCTTAAGATGAAAAATATATTAGATTATCTTTTTTAATAATATCAAAAAATAATAAAATATTATGTAGGATTTTTTTCAAGAACCAAATTGTATTGTTTTTGTATAAATGTTTTATTCCATACATTTTTTCGTTATTCTCAAATTTAATTTATCTTGTGTTTCGAATGTTTTATTTAATTTATACTGGCTTAAGAATATTTCGTTACTAGGTAGGTATAATATTACAGACAGAAAATTGAAACGAAATAATAATTCTAAAAAATATCTCCACTCAATTCTATAACAATTTGTAAGAGTACAATTATTATAAATATAATGTAGTATTAATTTAGTAGTAAGTATCCATTTATATAATTAAATAAGAAAGTTTAATTTTATTAGTCACATTGTTTAAAATCAATCAATTCAAACTATCTTTAAATAAAAAAATAAAAAACATTTATAAGCATGATACTTACGATTATTATTTTTTAGTTATTTTGAAAAAAACTTTATCCACTAATAAGCTAAAAGTTTTAAGACCTGATTAAATAGTTGGAAAATGATATTCGTATTAAGAACTAAATAAAATCTTATAATCAGCTTCACTATTATTTACAGTTTCAACCTATAGGTAATAATTCTTGTACAAAGAAGCATTTTTTCTTAAACATAAAAATATATCAATAGATTTAACTGATTTGTTTATGCATTATACAAAATAATGCTAAAAAAGAGCACCTTGAAATTGCTATAACTGCATAAATGACACAGCTTTTATTTAAATGTTTAACCATGAAATGCATTTTATGTTTCTTAAAGATAATTTTGATTGATATTTAATAAGTACCTATACACTATTTTCTACAACACTGTCCGTGAAAATACCCCGAAGGTAATTTATAGTTAGGTACTTCTAAACAATGACTTTTAGTATTTTTATTGTCACCTATAAAACTGAATTCGAAATAATTTCCTATTTCTAGTAAATAAGTAATGAATGATTATGGGTTTTAACATTCTGGGTTTTTTCCAAGTTGTTGTCACGCGTGACCACTGTTTCTAGTTATAGGAATGTTCCAAAAGTCTATTGTATTGTGACATTAATCAATTTGAAATTTAACGCAGGCGGAGTACCTTGTAGAGATATTTACAATTATTACAGCAAATAAAAAGAGGAAATAGTGATAAAAAGAAATATATAGCATTATTTTTAATGATATCTATTTTGGTCATATTGTTTTGATATTACATTAATACCTATTATAATAGGTACCTACAAAAAAATAATAACATTTCATATCTTATCCATGTTATCATATTTAATCAATTATTTGTATAACTATTATCATTTTATAATTGTTTAACGTTATGGTATATCGTTCTAACTATTATCCCAAATAAAAATCCAGTATTTCGTATACAGATTTTCCTTTTATTTAAAATAATATATTTTTTTTGTTTTCATGCATTAAAAATGAATTCAATAGTTTTATTATAATATTTACGATTTTGTTTTTTGTTTTATTCCACTATAAAATATAAATTCAATTTAATCTTTATACAGTATCATTTATCAAATCATTCGATAGTTGCTTAATCAATTTTCGAAAATATTTTTATACACACAGAACTCTCGCCATTTGATCGTTTTTTGGACATACTTAAATATTTTTTATTTGTACTTGAGTAATATTTTTAGAGCATATTAATTCATATTAAATACCTTTAAGATAATATTAATATCATAATCATTATAATAATATATTCAATATTTTCTTAAAACCTTTAATCATAAATTTCTTACACATTTTACTCACCCAGTTACCATACCTAATTTTTTTTGCTTTTACATTATTGATAAAATACTTTATTTTATACTATACATCAGAGTAGTAACAAGTAACAACTACACTTTGAACTCAACTTTGAAGTATACGTACATTAGATACGTCATTACACTAATACAATTAGTTATAGATTTTAATAATAAGTATTTTTTTTTTTTTAACCAAAATAATAATGTTTTATTGGATGAATCGATAGCATAATGTATTTTATATAATATATATAAATTTAACACGAAATAAAATTTCTGGGTAATAAGTTTTATCTTCATAATATCAATTTGACACCAACATTCACGTTTTCATTTTTGAATATTAATAATATTCATAAACAATCATTATTACGACATTCCAGACCACAATCACCTACAGGCTACCAGTATATTACGATACGCCATTTCGGTCGTTGAATCATAAAAACATCGAAAGACGTATCCAAAATAATTTAGACAAGCGCAAAGTTAGAATGGAAAGTTTAAAATGAGTCGTTGTCGTCGTCGTAAACCCAGAATTACATGAATCTCCATAAAGACGGAGCAGCGAAGTGAAACGTAAGATAAAACGAATATTTAATTTCGCATTTTGCCGTATCCCTCTTAAACAAATGTTAACTTATTATAGGTACGCGTCACATTATTACAGCAGTGTACAACGCATAGAAACAAAGTCCGGTTCAGACTATGTATATATATACTATTCCTCTAAAAAACTTAAACGCGTGCGCGCTAAATAATACACACGACACAGGGACGGATTGGGATATAAATTCGGCCCGGGAAATCTGCAGTACCTATGTCGGCCCTTTATGAAAATAATACAGCCGTGGATCAAACTGTTCCCGTGTTTACAAGTTACAATTGATAAAATATGATAAAAATACCGTCTATACAGTATGGTTTAAATTTATAATTAAAATCTGTTATTCTGAAGAAAAAATGGCACGCTACAGGAGGACCGGCCCACCGGGAAAACTCCCGGTGTCCCGCCGGCCCAATCCGTGCCTGACACGACATAACATAAGAAAGTTCCTATACAATAATAATATCTACACAGCGTTTCGGTATTTTTGGGGATTCGACCGTATGCGCGTATTCGACTTTGTAGCCGTGCATCATGACGTACCTGCTGCGCCAACCATCATGCCCCGACGAGCAGGGATCAAAACACTGGGGGTGCTGTATTCCCCAATTTTTTTTTTTTTTTTGCTCATTCATATGTGGTTACGGATTACACGATGAGCAACTTTGCCCCGCCACTCGACATGTTTAAAAATCGTAAATAAATATTTAACAATGACTTTGGGCTGTACATTGCTACTAAATAATAATAGGCATGTATTTATAAGACATGATATGTATAAATTCCATGATAAATTAACCGCATATATTGCATCAATTATGAGGGTTCTGGTTTCAAAAGTAGAGGTGCTAAGCACACCCAAGCCACCCCAGAAATCGTACCTACTCCTGTGAGTAATTCTAAATAACGGTCGAACACGCTATCGTACAACGGTTCAGCGCACTATTATTATGGCCCTTTGGCTGAACCGAACCCATACAATGTTGTGAATAAATATAGGATAAACGAGACAATAACGAAAAATAGGTAAAAGACAACAAATACTAGCGCCTCGACGCTTGTGCCGTGGTAGAATAAGAATAAAATAATATCCATCATTGTACACACGAAACAAGTTTTTAACGCGCCGTCCATAAGAAAGTAACGAGCCCTAGCTACTATAATATTATGTACCTAGTAGAAAATATTATTATACCTATTAAATTATATTGTGACCGCCGCGCTGAATCCAAATGCAGACGGAAAAATTTCTCTTTCTCCGATTTATATACATATATATTATGTATACTGCAGGCTCGGCACAGTATAATATATGTATATATATATATGTGTTCGTGTGTACGTCATTTTATATATTATTATCGTGTCTGATCGGTACCTATCGTAATAACACCGTCTTCGAATTCCACTCTCGCAGACGACTAGACGATGCTCCCGAACCTCGACAGCCTATACTGTAGTATTTGAGCTGACAACATAAAATTGGTTCTGCTGATCACAAATATAATATTTTGAGCGAGAAAACAAGCAGTGCGTTTGAATCTTCTCAAATATAAATTCACCCAAACGATCGATTATATTTTCTCACTCAAATGATGTATGATGCTTTAACCGGCTAAATTTTGGGTGATTCATAAAAATCAATCCCCCCCCTCCCTGTGAACCGAAAGAAATATACCTAATATTATATTATATCAACCGTAGACGCGTATGAAGTGAATTCAAGTGATCGCCGATCACGGATTATTACGATCGTACTTGCTCGTAACTACTGTGGCGATTAAAATATAATATTTTTGCCCGATCGAGCCCCGCATCAGGTCCTCAGTTTAAACTTTCAAATTGTATATGTTTAACTAAATTACTTTCTATAATAGTATAGGAAGCTTATTATTACTTGAAGCTAATAAAAAAAAAAAAACTAAATTACATAATTTCAGAATACGTATTTTACATCAACCATTTTGCGCTTATTAGCTATATAGTGACTAAATTCCACTTACAATACCCACTTCACTAAAAAATCATTTTGCAAAGATACCTATTTTATAAAGAATGTATACACTTTGGATGTGGTCAATTTTGTCTATTAATCCTGCCTGACTGGCACGTACATGTCCCCAACCCCACCCAATCAAAATCTTGAATTTTTTTTCAAGTCGACATTTAGCAGTCAATTAGCAACAATTTGCAAGGTGGTCGCACAAACATTCAGACCAATATTTCGCACGCAAATGAGGTTTTCGAAATTCGCACATGTCTCCAGCCTCACCCTTAGTTTTTTTTGTTTTATGATTAAACTAAACGCTTGCAAATTGTGAAAGTTGCTTTGCAAATTGTTGCTAATTGACTGCTAAATGTCGACTTGAAAAAAATTTCAAGACTTTGATTGGGTGGGGTTGGGGACATGTACGTCTGACTGGCATTAACTAAACTATATAGATCCAACATCTAATAACGGACGAAATAATGCAAGGTACAATATTATATATATATATCATTATATCATTAATATATTATTATCATATCGGCTAATAATTTATATAATATTGTTTTTATACCACGCACAGTTTCGACGATCGGGACCCGCTACCGATCTAGCCCGGGGAAGCGCGCGAGATTAGCCTGCAAAGCACTTTCCCTGACATTGATTCGAGTGCATATAAGACGCGCGCGTGTTACTTTTAAGAAAATTCGAAACCACACGACCATAATATTATTCAATTACACTTTATCGGCGCGTCCTAATCACAGCTAACAAGAACGAAAGTAACCAATTTTTTCACGTGGGCGGTTCAGGGATATTTTCGCTTTTAGACCTAGGTATATACCTATATTTTATACGCTTATCGCGCCCCCGCAATTATCGCATTTGCTGCCATTATGTTTTTTGCGTCTTAATCAAACAAAACTGCCACCATCCGCCGAATCGCCAGATAAAGTATTGAAACACTTCACGCCGGTCTACACTGTGACATTATTTTAATGACAAATACTGAGTTTCACCGAAACCGTTTTTTATTTGAAAAACTATTATTTAAACGCCTGCCCGCTGGCATCATGCCTTATTATCGTTTATCATCCTTTCTAAACACATACACGCATCTGCGAGATAATATCATATCGCCACACCGTTGAGATGTAGGTACTGCAGCTACTATACACAGTTTAAATATATGCAAAACAAAACAAATTCAAAGCGGGACGGCGAATCCGGTATTGAGCACTCGGTTTCGTTTTAGCCGCCTCGGTCGGTATTTATTACATTTATATTAAAGTTATTTATATACAGTAGGTATAACGTGGGAATTATTACGATTTGGGTAGGTCGTCGTCATTTGCTGCAGGTCGGGCGTGTTGGAGGTATGTCGTATTCTAAAATTGTAAAGCGATTATTCACCGCATTCTTTAAAATGGTTCCGAACCGAACTCAGCGGTGTATAATAATAATATACAATATTTTTATATCAAAGTCGCCGTATTTTTTATGTTTTTCATTCACCACCGCCCCCGCGATAAACGCGTATTTTTCAAATATTGTCTCCGTTAAATAATTTATATTATTTGCAATAGTTTTGGACAGCACTCATACACTGGTGTCACGTTACATTTAAAAGTCTTCCTCATAGAGGTAGAATTGAACGCATATATAATATGTTGCAAAGTCAGGTATTAACTATCAACTATAGTTAAAAAGTTGTAAATTAAATTTTCAAAGTAACTTAATAACTCAACCAGATTAATTTTCCTTTGTAATAACTTATCCTTTTTCAGTTATTTTGAAAAATAATATGTACGTTAAGTTAATACCATGTTAATACAAATTAATAATTGTAGATAGAATTTTAAGAATATTGTTTTGTTTGATCACACCGTGGACGACGATTTTAAATGAAAGTAAAACAATTAATAATAATTCTTGACTTAGTAACTTATTCATTTACCCAAACCACTAAGTACAGTGAATCCATATAAAAAATAATTTAAGCTAAGTTTTTAACAAAATGTTAAGTTAATTAACAAAAAAAAAATTCAAAGTCTTACAATTACTTTGTGTGGTCTATGCAGTAATTAAAAAAACAAATTACCTGACCTTTTTTAATAGAGTTAGGTTGATATCTGTTGCCACATTAACTTTTTAAGTTAAATATCATTTTTTTTTGGTTACTTGATTAAATGCTCGAAATGAAACTCGAGATATTTTTTTTCATTAAGTTCCCTACTTTGGTATCTACCTAAAAGGTAAAGGGGTAAAAATAATATTATACTTAACCGCATATCGAAAGCACGGAAAACAATAAAATGTTTTTAAAAAAATAATCAAATGCGAAACATGGGACGCGTGGTGTATCGTGTAAGTGAAAATGTTAGGATTACAATCAACGCTGAAAGCTCGCAGTATTAAATCAACTGTGGTTTACATACACGTGAGTGCGTGAACATAATAATATATATAATATTTTATTAAAGAGTGGGGATTTGGGATATATAAAAGTAAGTTGTTTTTTTTATTCATACTTTAATAAAATAATATTATGTTCTTCCAAGTAGCAGAGCAGTAAAAATAAAACAATTATACATTTAAAGTGAACGTCATTATATTGTTTCAGCGAATACTATGAATGTACTATTATAATTGTACCAGTCTGGTGTGAATGTGTAATATTAATAACACAGAATAAAACCATGAATAGTAGTCTTAAACTTTATACTTATACATTCAATTTATACCGTAAGCTTTATAGAGGTTAGTGCTTATGGTGTGATTAGTAAAAAAAAAAATATTAGCCTCAGCGTGAAGTTTAGCACAAATAGAACAAGGGTACCTACAACAAATTAGAGAATAAGACATAGTTGCACATAGTTGCACCAAAGGATATGGTATATATTTAAAAATACTTTTGTTCTAGATAGTTTAACGTTCTAATAAAACGGTGTTTTTTTATGTTGGTTTAGGATCAATATTTTACAATCAATTTGAAAATGTGTTCGGTAGGCTGCAGTAAACACTGTCTATATATACCTATAAATGCATACAGCAGTACGCCTAATTTAGATGGAAATTAGTATGTATTAAATTTAATTAACAAACATTAATTGTTTTCTTTTTTAAAAAGTACACTGTAATTACGTAATTCGAAAAAAGAAAAATTAGATTAAATAATTACACTTTTCAATTAATTACCGATGAATCCCTAAATCATCACATGCAGAGTTTTCAATTCCCGCTGATAAATTACGACCAACAATGCGCTTAATAACAAATTGCTCGATTCGTTTATTAGGAAATTATCAGTTAAGGCATTATCGTAAAAGTTCGATAGTTTATTTATTGAATGTTAAAATATAAATTAAGACGAAACTATTACTGAATATATGCAAAATTGCAAATGTAAATTAAATATTTATTATGATCATTAACTACCATCTGTATTTAATAATAAATATTATAAAATGTATTGAAATTAATTAAGTTTTTAAATACTTAAGGTATTGCGAAATTTATATTATGCCGAGTAAAGCAATAAGAATGTATTGGTCTTATAACGATAATATTATGTTTTTTATTCTTTAGTTAATTAGTTTAGTCGGCTATCGGATTTTCTAGTAAGAAGGAGTAAGTACTCCGAAAGTTTCCATGAAAGTTTATATATTGCAAACATAATATTAACCAGTGAATAGATATAATACTTTAGAGATGTTATTTTTTGATCTTATCAGTTATTAGCAGTTATGCCCAGTGAAAAAAATTACAAAATGTACAATATTCCATGGTTAAACAAAATGGATTTTGCAGGTTATTATTATTGTTACATAACAAAACGTATTATCTCCTAGATTTATAATAATATAAGTACGCCACTGGTCGTGCGTAGTGATGAAACGAGCGCCTAACACCACAATATTGATCTCTAAATCCTATCTGATTTTAGTTATTGGTTTCAGTTTCTCAATATCAACAATGTTTGCGTTTTTCTTTTGTTTTAGGCATTTGACGCTATTGGAAAGTTTAAGTTCCAATACAAATTGCGTCGTTCAACGGCGCATTCCCTATACGACAAATTGCCGGTGAAATTTAACTTGGGTATGCGTATAGGAATATATAATTGACAAATGTTAAGTCATCTGCAATATTATGTTGACGTATACCTAATCTATATCCTTTTAACGAATACTCGCATTAATCTAATATAATATATTATGCATAAGTGGTATGAATTTGAAAGTTAAATATTTGTAAGTTCTTACACTGAAAACAGAAAACAAAACAAAAATATAACGTATGTATGCACAATATTGCAGTCAAAACATTCTGCATGTGCTTAACGTTAATGATCCCAACGATATGAATATTTCTGTACATAATTATTATTATTGTAGCTTGTACGAAAACTCCCTAACTCCGAGACGATATTTGGAGAAAAACCGTTGAAACTTGTATTGTCACCGTTCGCACATTGCGTTGAATTGTATTAGCCTTAAATACAACAATATTATACTTGAATTTCTCGTCAATATAATGTGGACTTTCTAATATATCTATTTACATATAATGACATCACCTGAATACAATATAATAATGTTGCTGCATTTTAACAAGTAACTATTCAAAAATCAAAAAAAAAGAAACGTTTTAATATGAATTTCTCCGTTATTATTATAATTTAGTACCTACCTATGTGTAGTAATTGGTAACGAGTCATTATTATTCGATTAATCATAAATAAATATACTGCACGGAATTTGCAATTCATTTTCTTGAAATGTTCATTTAAACGGCAAACAAATGTTTGAATGAAGACTATTTTTATGCATATTAAGTTTGCATACCAAATAAAATTATGAACAATAAAATGCAGACCGTTTGTACTGAATACTTCATCAAAAACGTAATTTGAGTTCTTGATTCAATAATATACAGATAAAATAAATTGAAACAAATACCAACATTTCTTATAAATTAAATATAAATGCATAAGCGACTTCCAAGAACACGACGGTCAACTATATTGCAATACGAAAATAATTTTCTTTGAAATATCTTTTAGAGAAAAGGATAATTATTATTTCAAAAGTAATACGTGCTATTCGGTGGAGCTATGCTCTGTCCTTCGTGTTTGCGAATACCTTATGTTTTTAGAATGCATTTCGCGTTTAAAAATAAAACTCTATGCAAAATCTAAAACACTTTAATATTGTTATATTTTAATATTATACTCTGCGCCGTAAACAAAAAAAACGTACAAATCGCAATTAGTGGACGGATATGATTGTTAAGGATATTGGTCACAGGAGCAGAAGTTGTATAATGACGTAATTAATAATTTACGACGAATAGTATTCACTTCGTGCATAAAAATATAATATATACAACGAATCTAAGCCGATCTTTTAGAAACAAGTTTAAATTCAATAAAGACTATCCGCCCAATGCCTGGTCGGAATTAGATCAAAATTTGCACTCGAGAACCGTGTTCATGTTGTAACTCATTAAAATAATAATATAATATGCACCGCAGCTATAAATAACATTACGTTTTACTATGGCGAAAAGGATTATAGTTTTTATTAACAGTTACGCTATACTATATAGGAACTGTAATGAAGACTTTTTAGAATGTCGATTAACCCAAAATTCTCATTCCTGTCGATTTGCTATCCACATAAAAATATTGATACTGAAAAGCGCATTATATGATAACGCTAACTATCCGAATTAGTGTGTCAAACAACTGATGTGCCTGGACGGGATCGAATAATTTCGACTTTTCTTAAACATAAAATTGTTATCATACTTCAAAATCTCCATTTTTCTGTTTATTATTAATATTAACCAATGCAAAATCCATTACTATTTTTTTCTTTGCGAGATTTAATTTTTAAATCTTAATCATAAATTGTACAAAATAATTGATGATCCGTAAAAACCATTTTGGTTTTGTCGTATTTTTTTTGTACCAAGTTCCTCACTGCGTCTCATGATTAATATTTATTTTTTTTTTGTACTGACATAACGTTTACTTTAGTAGCTTTATTAAGTATACATACAGACATTTAAAATAAACACATAATAAAATGAAATAATATGATGTTAAGCAATATGTTGAAACTCCTAATTTATATTCCTTAAATAGACAACAACGTTTAGTAGATACATTTATATAGTGTAGTTGAATAGAAGAAACAAAATACTCATGTACAGTTTTGTGTTAACTGTAAATCGTATCAAAAAAAAAAAAAATTGGTAGTATTATTTACACTTAAAAAACAATGCGTACGAATAATTTACTTCGCATAAATACATAATATTATAAAATAATTGTGTTGGCATACTATAATTCTTATAAACACGATGTTTGACTGTTTGAGTACAATAATTATATTTTAAATAATATATAACTGTTTGTTAAATAATACAGTTAATAATAATTGTAATATCTGAATCTGAATAATTGATATTAAAAATGTATGTATGTATGTACTTACAGAACTGACTGAATTAAATGTATACTTCACAATGCAATAGATTATAAATGAATATTCATTTTTAATGGATCCAGAATTGGTATCTAATGACTCATGAATCATTTCAATGCATGTAACATCATTTCTAACACTAGTAAAAGTAGTATCATATTTAGGTAAGCAAGAAAAATCAGAAATAATATTTTCTTCTATTAGTATAATATATTCAAATGAAGTCTGGATAACAACTATTTCTATATAATTAAAATAACAAAAATTGCGTTTTTAAATTTATATTTTAATTTATAGTTCATATAATTTTATTGATTAGGTATGTGTTATTAAAAACTACTGGAACAAGTTACAAAATGATTTGATAAATTAATATATCTACCTTTAAATAATTTGTGATAATTATTTCTTTTTTTCTGCTTTTTATTTTTATACTGTTTATCTTGATAATTTTTTTTTGAACTTGAACTGTTGTACCTAATAAAAATATATTATCATTATTAAGAAACTATACAGTATAAGTCTTATAAGTACCTACATACAGGTACAGCTTTACAGACTTTACATGTGAATTGTGGCGGTCTCCTACACAATATGAAAATAAGTTTCGTTTCATATATTTATTGTGTGTCTCAAACACAACAAATTATAAGTATAGCATTTCATTTTGTTCTCAGACATTGTCGTCGAAACAAAGTGTGTTATCGTACTTGCGACTTGCGTACGATAATTTTGTGAACACGAGTAGTATATAGGACAATATTAAACTTGAATGTGATGGGTTATCACTTTCAAAAACCAATTCCCGACAAAGAAAGTTGTTCAAAGCAGTAATAATCTAATACTAAAAAGTAGAATTTCGATTTGTCGTGGAAACAGTGTCGAACCATACTAGTTCCGTGGAATTGATCGTCAGTCATTAATTTCCAAACCGAATGCAAAAGTACCACTGCAGTGTACGAGCCAACTGCCCGGAACATGTATTCGAGTAACTATAGGGGACCTCCACCAGTTACTATCTCTTTTCCGATCTGCGATTTCATCAAATCAAAACCAATAATATGACTTATTAATGATACCTATTTAGAATATCGAGTTGGGTTGTAAGTTATTATAGTGCGGTGAGAATGAACATGGAAAAAAATATTAAAGTACCTATGCTGTGAATAGACGTAGGAAAAAAATATGCTTATATTTATAAGCTACTACAGTATAACCTAATCTCCTCCTCGAGATTCAAACAAAACTTGTTTTTATCGTGTGCAATATTAAACGTCATAAACGTCTCGTTGCATAAATTAAAATCCAAATGTCGTCGCTCGCGAACGATGTGCACGCATTTTATTATGTTCCGTTTTTTTTTTGCTTTGTTTTATTAGGTATTTCGTTTTAGAAATTCGTCGTATTTCCATAGGAAGAAGATGTCGATACATAATAATAATATTGGCAAGACTATTATATTATTCTTATATATATACTTACGCACCGCCGCCGTGATTTATTTTTACTACCTACTGACATACGGGCACATCCGCATAGAGTATAGACGATAGACCACAGTTGAATGGGACATAACGTTGTTATTATGGTAAACTAAATTCGATTTATTTTTTTCAATCGGAAATAAATATCTTAAACGAAATAAAAAAAAAATCCATTTCCCACAACTGTATTAATAATTTGAAATAAATCCGTGTACGTATAACATTATATAATATATTGAGTTTTGATATAGTCTCGTCCCGTCATAGCAGCAATAATCCTTCCGGACGACCGCCGCCTGTCTGCGATTATTCTTAGCGACGTGATAACAATATTAACTAAAAACATCTATTATGTATAAGGTGGTTCTTTTTGCAGTTAACAATAAATTACTATCTCGACGACTATTTACGTTTTTCAAAAAAAAAAATATTACACATGGTGATTCACCAATCATGCTCACGTCCATTTTTCAATTATACAAATTCTGATTTTTGCAATTTTTAAATGAGAATTAAGATCATATTATCAATATCTTGGGACTTTTTTTGTACTACTTAAGAAGTTTTATGCCACAAACTTCTATTTTTTAAATGATAATTTCTTAGTGTTAACTGTAATATATTAATTGGTAGATACTTTTTCAGAAAATATTTACATATCAACATCGAAATTTGAACGAATAGTTTTCGAGTTATTTAACTTTGTGTAACGACTAACGAAGATAATTGATCCACAATAATTGGTTTAGAAGATATGGATAATGAATAATGATAAATAAAAATGTTTAGTCATTTATATTAATATATCAATATTTATAATTTATAAAAATGGTCCAAGTATAATAAATACTTTATCCGGTATTACATTTATTTTATGCTATTGTAAAACAATTTTAATGACTATTATCCTAATACAAACATTTTAATGACTGAAAAACTACTCAATCAAATTTTGAATTAGATACATCAAAATTGAAAAAAAAATTATCCACTAAATAATCGAAAGTAAAAGAGGGGGGTACTCATTTGGAAAACAGAAGTTATTACTGCAGGTCGCGGGACACTCCTTAAGTAATACAAACAATCTCAAGAATTTAAAAATATATTCTTACGTATATTATAAAAAAATTCCGTAAATCATAATTTAAATAAATGTATTAGTAAATGAAAAAATGGGTGGATTGTGCTTTGTGAATCACACTGTATAATATCAAAAAAAAAAACTAATTTTGAACTAGTACTTAATAAGTTATAAGCACAGACCTTATACTCAGTATAAGGTCTATGGTTATAAGTATTTAAAGTTAAGATGAGCAGGGTTTCTGGCCATGATTTTGCGGGCCACTGTACCACTCCGCTCACCCAAACTTTAAAATATATTCAAATAGCTAATTAGCAATTAACTACTCGCTTGTAATTCGATTTTTATCCGACACAACTTTCAGAAAAATATTCTGCTTAGGAATATTAAAATGTTTGCTGTCGTTTAAAAGAGGAAAACCTTTTAAAAAATGATTACGATTAAAGTTATTAAAAATAGTTTTTAAAACGTTAATGTTTTTCGAGATAATAATAGAGTTTACTGTTAAATTAGTCACTTAGTATAGGTACAGGTACCTATATGTGTAAAACATTTTCAACAGAAATCAACAAGATAATTAAAATTGAAATACAATTATAGGTATTCAAAGTAAAAAACTAAACATTTTCAATTTTCTTTATTAAAAACCGCATTAAAAAATTTGAATTTACGATATTTATAGACTGATATGGGACTTTTGGGGCATACTATATATAATATATACATGACATCTAAATCTGTAAAGTCGCTGAATCGGATTTTAAAAAAATATATATTATTGAAATACCGTTTTCTGGTATTCAACCGTCGGCCGGCCGGACACAACAGTGGGAATTTATTTATTTTTTTCAAATCACACACGTTCACACCTAAATAATAATAATATATTATGATATAGCCTACTGGCCCGGACCGACCGAGATGCCGCGCTTTCTCTTCGTATACATTAGCCCGTCCGAGTCTCCGCAGTCCGACTTGACGATCGCTGCATGTACGTAGGTATATTATATATATATATATACACAAACACACACACACACACACACACACATACACTCACTCACTTAAGCTTAAACGTACCTTCGTGCGGCGGTGCAGGTGACCGTGAAACTGGTTTATGGTCCGGGGGCCGTCCACCCCGGGTAAATTACATTATTATTATTATTATTATTATTATTGTTATTATATATATATAATATAGGTACCTATGCCCGTGGCGTGCTGCGACGGACGCGGTAGCCGTGACCTACAACGGTCGCAGGGGAACACTCCCCGCCACTCCCCTACGCCCCGCCGACGACGACCGCCGCCAAGAGTGATCATCATCATTATGTCGTATCGCGGGTTCATTCAGAAAACCGGACGATCGCCTGCGCCCATTTATTGTACGCGATGTACGCGCGTATATATTAATATAATATGCAAATATCTTTTACGTCGGCGGCGACAGTTGTACATTAATATATTATTTTATTATAGATTGGTCTCTCCGCGACACGCGACCTGGGCTCGCCGCACAAGAATGACATTTTAATTTTTTCGACTCCGCGGCAATACTATTATGAACGCGCATAACCGTCGTCGTCGAAACGTATGCGCGAAACGAACGACTCCGATTAACGGCGATGATGATGATGATGATAATGATGACGATGATGATAATAGTGGGCAATGAAAACTCTCACTGCGACAATATACCTATACACGGTGGCAGTTTCCAGCGCACGACATAATAATAATATATAAAATGTGTATGATATTATAATATTATAATTATTATATACCCAGCAGCAGCAATATAATTTTTATTTATCATACGTGTATGAGGCCGAGTGGCATTTCAATCGAACGAATATTATAGCAGCCGACTGTGAGCTGCGGTGGCGGCGGCGGCGAAGACGACGTTCAGGAATTTATTAATTACGATACGTCCACCACGCGAGCGCGTTCTGTGCCCTTCGACGTCGGTCGCGCGCGTGTGTTTTTGTGGGTCACTGGGTCTGCCACCGTCCGGTGTCCGGAGGCCGGTCCACCGCCCCACTCCTTCTTCTATCCACCCTCTCACCCACCACCCTTCCACACCGGACGACCGTCACAGGCGGGGAGGACAGTCTCCGGCGACCGTCCACGCCGAAAAGTACTCTTCTCCTACTCCTCCCCAGCGCGTGCTTATCGTAGGCCCCGGCGCAGGATCGTAGCTTCATATTATTATCGTATTGGTGGTACCTACTACAATAATAATATAATATTGTTTCAAACATGTTAGGTACCCGGTGTAAATCGGCATTGGAAAATGCGAAAAACGAAAGTCTGCGACGAAATCGATTCTATAATATTCCGATGGACGTTTTGAAAAATAAATATACATTAGTATTCCACATACGAAATCACGGTGAAAGTATACGACGTATATATCACATCTATATAAATATAATAGCGACCAGTTTCGTCCGGACAAAGTCGATGTCGCGTCGATTCGACTCGAAGAATCCCGATTAAAGTATTTGAACTCGAGAAAAATATGCGGACCACTGTACGACTATAGCAGCAGTGTTATAGCGTACCTCTATACTATATTAGGTACCTATTTTATTATATTATAGGTAATTTCAGAGTCCGTGCAGCTTTTTTTGTAACCACTTCATCGTCGTGAACGCGATGTACTATTTGATATTATAAATGTAAATTAAACGTATTGAACCTTTGTGCTTTATATTATAATAACGACATTATACCCTTAGAACGGTATAATGTTATATGAAATTACAAGATGTGAGGCCGCACGAGTGTACTAAAAAAAAACTATAGCCAGCTCAGAGGCGTATTTAGGACTTCGCTACTATGAATACACATTTTCTTCATGCCCCCTCACCTGGTTTTCGTGTAATATATTATTATGTTTAAAACAATTAAATTTAATCACATAATGCATACATGTAACATTGTGTAAGAGTTTTATGAAATTTCATACCTTTTAAAGAACATTTTAAGTAGGTACCAATGTTATAAGTTATAAACTTATAACATAGGGAAAAAAGAAGTATGTTATGACAATAATGTATTAACATTGAAAATTAAAATAAACTGTTAATCAAATAATCAATATGTATAATTTATTTAAAGATAAAAGAAATGAACCAAAGCATTTGTATTTTTTTGATTAATAGGATTCAGTGGATTTTTAATCATGTAAAATCTTTAATTATTTCGTCACAACTTAATGATGTTGACAATAACTGCTTAATATAGTTATGCTTAGAATAGTCATAGAATTTAAACGACCGTCATTCATAACCGATATGATTTAACTTTTGTTTAAGAAAACTGAATGAGCGTCCCGCTGAAGCATTTTGTGCAGCTCGATACAAAAACATACTTAGTGCAATAGACATGTAAGGATTAATATCATACAACATTTAACACTGATTTTGACAGTACATTTCTGGTCAGAATTTCAAATAACCACGAAAATGAATGTATTCACTCATAATAGATGAATTAATTTATTCAAATCCACGGCATGATGTTTTTTTAACTCTCTTTTTGTGTCTCGGGTTAATCAGAAACTTCAAAATTGTTCATAGTTCATCGTTATGTTATACGCCTATACGTTATAATTATATTAATGATAATTTCATAAATTATATTGTATAATTGTTGACGTGTCACAATATTGTTGTTGACACGTCAACTCTAAAATTTGCTGCCCCCAAAAAATGCTATCTTGTGCAATTTTTCCTCCTTCTCCCCCAAATACGCTACTGAGCCAGCTATTCGAAAAGAATAGCCCAAACTTGCTCACAACTCACAAGTATGTGTAGACTGTAACAACAATTTATTATTCCCCCGTCGCACATTGGTCCAGAAACTACATTTAGCTGGTTAAAATGAATATCATTTATTATAAATTACAGCTCATACAATGTTGAATTCAATGGATTTATTTATTTTTGACTTTTTGTGGTCGTTGGTACTAAATAGTATGTATAGTATAACAATTTTTATATTATATAACAATTTAATTTTACTGTTTAAGATTATAATCAAAAAATATAGGTTAAGTAGGTGAACGTTGCATGTTATAGCTACTTGATATTTTTCCTATACAAAGAAAATCTATGAATCATAAATATGTTTTTATAATGCAAAATATCAATAAAGCATCTATTTTAATATAAATAATTTGTACGAAATTAAAGTTGTATCCAGCCCAAAAACATGTATAATAATGTTAAAAATGTACTTCAAATTAAAATATTATAAGTTTTCACTCCTCACTATCACTCTGGCTTCTCGGTGTCATCAGTTTCGCTAAATTCTTTATCTAATTCATAATCATTTAAAACTAGTCATTATTTTACTTGTTCGGGTAATTGAGTTATGTTTTTTTTAATTATTCAAAATTGTCTCATAGTCGGCCACATGGATCGGAAGAAAAAACTACCATAATTATGAAGAATGTACTCGTTTGTATTCAATCTTTAATGTTTTCTTAAGTGATGTTCTTTAAACATGACATGTGTACATTTTTATTCGTAACTGTTTCAGACAATAGCACTTCAATATTTTAATATTTTTAAACGCATAATGACCTTTTACAACTTGATTTTTTTTTTTATTCCCAAAGAAATGCTCATAACACTCAACGTAATATAAGTCTTGTTAACTAGAATATAAAAATGGGGTAAATAGCTTAGTCGAAGTAAATTATACCTGTTATATCTGGGTATTTTCGTAAACATATTATGTTTTATCTACTCAACTGTAATAAAGATAATAAACGAGTAGATAATATTCGAAACCATAGGCAAATTAAAAAATTTTGTCAATAAACAGCTGAAAATCCAAAAATGAATAACAAATTATTTTTCTACTGTATATAATACATAATACATTGTGCATGCTTATAATACCGTTGTATCTATACTTTAGTTTTCTATAACATTTATGTTCATATATTTATAACGTAACATTTTTCATCGTAAGATTTTAAAATTATACACAAATAGGTTGTGAAGTAGATGAAAATGTGGTTGTATTTATTGCTATGGTCACAACGGCGGTATTTAATTAATACGATAGCGAGTAACGTTATATCTTTCATTATTGTCTGGTAAGTTTCACGAAATCTGTTTATATCACCTTTAACCAGCTAAACGTACTTTCTGGACCACTGAGCCAGTTGATAAGATCGCACAGCTGTTGATCGGTAACAAGACCAAAATGCAAAAAAAAAACAAATGTTCGAAGGGCCGGATATCTCAGTGTATGATTCCGAGTAGGTCTGAATTGGTTTCCTGTTTGAATTTTTGTTTCGACATCTTATGGCTCCCTGTCATAAAAATAATTATTTATTACAATTTTAAATAATCGTAAATTTGTAACTAACGTAAATAAAATATAAATATTAGTACCTATATTAGGTTTTACTAAAACTTAAATTTGCTGTACGGCATTAAATATTATGATGTAATTTTTTTCTTTTTGTGTGTCTAATTTATTTTGATTTATAATTTATTATTAACATTTTGTAAATTATATCCGTGGCACATTCTACACAAAAACGGAGGCCCTGCAAATGATTTTATAAAAAAATCCCAGTGGAAACCAATGAATTCAGACAGCATTTTTGTCAAATGATTTTCTGTCGAGATATTTTTATTTCCAATACTCGTCTTGTGTTTCTTTTTTCGTTTTGTATATTATTATATCTTATTTAAAACGTATAATATAATAATATGTAGTATATTACAACGTCGCGGTGCGAGTGCCACGGTAGCGCGTGGAACCGGTCCCGCGACGTCTTTCTTTCGGTTTCTTTTATCCGGCGATAGTTCCGACAGATTATTACAGATAATTTTTATTTTTTACTCGATATTCTTTTTTTCTTTTTTTGGGTCAAGGATGTCGGGACAAGTTCAACGCACTTATAAGGAACCGACTGGTAAAACTTACACACCGCCGGTCGACTTCACTCTCTCGTACTCGCGCTCGTCTGTGTTTTACATTATTAATATACCTAATATTGTTTCGAATGGTCAACACCACGAGAGCGCGACGGTGTCCGCGGAGACGACCGCGGTCCTTGTTTATATTATTATTATTATTTATTTTGTACGATTGTTCGAGTTTGGTTATTGAATGAAACCACCTCCAAAGGCCGTTCGCGCCGTCCAATCGATGTAGAATATTACTATAAATTATAACGCTCTCATTACACGCCCATTATATCGAAGTTATATTACATTCTGAACGCCCGCGTATCCAACGCCCGAGCTCTATATAATATAATTATTATTTATTATGATATGACCTCCAGACCGATTTACCGACGAACATCATCAGCTCACTGCCACCTGTGACTTTCTCCCGTCTCACCGATATAAGGACGTTTAAGCCGATTTTTTTATTTCCACCACATTATAATAACATAGGTACTATCGTGTAAAGTGCAACCGGGTGAATGTAAATTCTCAGATGAGACATACAAAATTTCAATACCTACTATAAAACAAATTGTCTTCCCGTTTTATTCAGCTTTAGGAATAAAAACATAAATGTAGTTGGGTAAGGTTAAAATGTATTAATAATTGTCTTCGTGTTGCATACAAAACGTATTTAATTCATTTATTTAGCATTCGACAAAACGGTTTGTCCGCATGCTATTTCCTATCACGAGTAATAAAGAAAAGTCATAACATTATAATGTACCTAAAGTGTTAATAGAGTTTAAGACTATGTTATCATGCTATATACTTGTAGATTACCTACTTAAAGTAATGCATTTAATTTTATATCCGTTTAGGTTAGAGGATTTTTTTCTGTGATAATTTACATAATATGTAACCGTTTCCTTACCTACCTACTATGTTTTGTGTGGGAACTTATCGAACAACCCCGCTTACAACCGCATCAGCCCTGTTCCATCACACAGTATAGTTGTTATTATAATATCGTGCACTGTCAGTGACGCCTTTGAAGGGGTGGACTCTAGGTCCAGACCTCACCCATTGTTAATAAACAAATTTAAATACAAATTTTTTTTATTTTACCGACCTAGGTCATAAACAATAATTAATATGTACTGCTGTCGACATATTTTTTATGAATGTAGGTGGTATTTAAATGCATCGCGTTATTAAAAAAAAAAAACGTAATGGAAATACATCTCTCGATTTGGACGTCCTCACAAAAAATCTTGGTTGCTGCATTGTATGCCGTGATGTAGGCACTAAGTACCTCTGAATGCTTAACGAAAGTCACTTTGTATAACATATTATGTAGAATGACTTCACGTGCCACCGCCGTTTGACGATCATCGACTCCGGTAGTCGATTGTTCTTCGGCGTGCGCCGTGGAAGGCTCAGCTTGCACGACTTTGGACAATCTTAATGACACTTCGTGGCCCGTAGGTTTAAACTATTTATATACTTGGTATCATAATAATATGTAATCGATATATTATGTACATAAAAAAAAACGGAATGCACCAGTGCGGCAATACCCATAATAATAGTACGACTGTTGAGTGTTTTTTTTTTTAATGTTCTACAATATAAACATTATAAACGATACCTCGAGCATAATCGTCGGACTGCAGTTAATTTCAAATATGATCATTTGAACGTCGTGTGTTCCGATAATGACAAAATCGAACCCGTCATAATTGTATGATACAATATATGATGGAAATTTGTCTAAAACGATTAAACACTGACATTTTTGCGTTTATCTATATTGTTACTGCTATTGTTTATTGTATGATTTATGTTCGTCATTATATCGCCATCATTGTTTTTTTTTTGTGCCAACACTTGTTATGGTATTGAGGTATACGTGACGTATAATACTATTACACTGATAAAAGTGATAAAAATGAATTGTCTGGAATAAATTAGTTATGCGTTTCAATAATATTATTGCATTATTATGTAAATATCATTATTTAAATTTTCCATAATTGGATAAAAAGTAATCATTTTGTTGGTTTTGAATGAGTTGACGGAAAATCCCCACGGAAATGTGTTGCTGTATATATACATATATATATATATAACAGAAAGTTGTTGTAAGTAAACTAATAACAGTTGATTTTTAAACAATACCTAGTTGAATAAATCGTATTAAACACAAAGTAATATTATCACTAATATATGCGGTGACACTGTAAGTGATGTAAATATCAATGTTCAACGACTTATAACGACATAAAACAACTATTTTTATTATACATTAACAATTTTTTTATTACAACTAAACGTTTTAATAAATAGTCATTAGCATTCAATCATAATACGTATTACTATCAAAACATCTAAACGTTCTTTGACGTTTCCATTTAAAATACATCATTTTGACTAAACGATATTAATTGTATATACCTATGTACAGTGTACACTGTACAGTGCACATGGATGAAAATATGAAATACAATTTTTATAATTTTAATAGACAAAAAAATGTTCAAAACTCGAATGGTTAACAATATATATATATATATATATATATATATATGTATAGCACAACAAATATCGAAAACAATCAAACATTCTTAATGTATATTCATTGATTGCACTATATTACTTGCTAACAATTTGATATGCTAACACAGTTTCGTGCACCAATATTATACGTGCATACCTAATATAGAGTTATAAATTAATGTTTAATGCATTAATTTAGACGATACTATTGAATTAATCGTGAAACGACCACATCTCATTCGATGAGCATATGCACGCACGTCGGTATTCAACAACGAGGGTGACATATCGAAATCATAATAATTATTGCATACCTACTAACGAATGTATTGCAGCGGAAATGCCATAATGTGTGTTTGAACAATTAATAATTAATTGTGTTTCATTTATCCGGTTTACAGTACACTGGTTAGGCCTACTGCACTGATAGGTGTGTATAAAAATACATTTTTCTCTCGAAACCAACTCAATGAAAAAAGTAATTCTGCGTTATTTAAAGTCAGTGAGGGATATATTATAGTTTCAAAGTCAATAATTAAGTTCGTACAAATAGCCTTGTTTTTTTTTTTTTTAATTACAAGAGTATTATACCTACATAAGTAGGCCAAATGGTTTACCTACGTTCAAACTAAAACCATTTATTGGTTTTAATTTCATATGCATTAAGTAACTATGCGCTAGCGCAAGCAGCCTGAAACCTGTATTTAGAAAATAATACTATTTAGCCGAACACCGAAGAGAAAACGTCTCTATATGGGGCATATTTGATATCGAGTAGAATAATATAATAGAAACTGGTGGGAACCTACAAAATAATACCTAGTAACTTATTCGGTTATCATTGGGTAGTTATTTCTTATAATATAATATTATTATGCAATACATATTTAATAGTATTGTAATCCCAACGGCGGTTATCCTCGACAAATATTTAGACTATTTAATACTATATACAAGTATACTTAAATATATTATAATATTACACTTATGTTATACGCGTGAGTATAAAAATTCTATTAAACAAAAACCAATAGTAGGTATAATGTTTATTATTTTGGATTTCAAAAATCTTCGATACACATAATATAGTCCCAATATATAGGACTAAAATATAAAATTAAAAACAACAGAAGTGTAAAAAAAATATAAATACATCATTAACACAAATTTGTTGACTTCCACTGAAGCAGTGGGAGACTACGAAGACTGGTGGCCCACCTCCCATGAGAAGTTTTTTTTTTCAAATAGATACAGTAGTTTGGTTTGCTCACACAATTCACCTTAGTGTGGTTTTGCGAATCGAGCAATTTATAGAAGCTTTAACTGACGTGGTAACAATTAAGTGTGCATTACAAAGTTTGCATGACAATGTAATGTATAAGTGGTGATGGATAATTCAAACAAAAGTTCAACAATATTTACTGAAATAAGAAAAAAATCAAATCAAAAGTTTACTTATGATAAAATAGATATAGAATAAAAATTATAAATAAAAATAAAATTTTTTTAGAATTTTAACTATCTACATAGAATGTAGCCACCACATTTTAAGATCCTAGATACTCCACGGTATCGAAGTAGTTTTTTTCATATATATATATTTAAAGATACCCTCGACAGCAGTGGACATTAGTCTATTCGCAAGATACTGATTTACATTTAGATTAAAATATGATATTAATGACTTGGGGTGATCAGTTATGAAATACTATTAGTTATTGTGAAAATCAACGACAATATCATTTTATTGGTGGTAGATCCCGATTGAGCGATTCGGCCAACGGTTCTGAAGGCTTTGAATTTTCTCTGTGCATATATCGTTATATTAGGTATATATGTACGGCAGTCGGTGAAAATATGATTAATGGAAATAGCGTTTTATCATATGCGTTCAAAAACAATATTAATTTTGATCTGAAAGTGCGTGTGCAAACGTAAACCCGAACAGTTCGCATCCCGAAATCGCTATCGTCGATTTTCTGTGTGCGTGTGTGTACTCGTATAACGTAATAAATAATAATGTATGTCATCAACCGCACGGTTTTTGGCTTCAAAAGTTTCTCGTCGCCGCGGTAAACCAAATTAGTGTATATATTTATAAATCTAAATCGGGTTTCCGTGTCGCGCAAAGAATTAAACACGGTAATTCGTTTGTTTATTAATTAAACTTTTTTTTCCCCGCCTTTCTCTCTTTCTTTTTATTTTCAGCGAACCGCGTGACATGCAGGCAACGATATTGTGATATATATTAAGCGTATAGCGACCTACGCGGCACCGCATCAGAATGGATTACATTTAATGACAAAAATTATTTTACACTAAATATTATACTACCCACGTACTCTGATAAATATATATTACACTTACTACACTATACATAATATACCACACAGCTAAATGTATTATGCACGTTATATACGTAGCGAGGTAATCGGCTCAATAAAAATCCAATTTTATTAACGCGTGGCTGAGAGCCGAGAGCCGAGAGCCCGCGGCATTTGTACAAAAATGTAAAACTTTCTCATGAATATTACTTTTATACTTAGAAGAATAAAAAAAAAAAAAAAATAAAGAAAAAAAAACCGTGTTCGTAATAATATTATTATTATTACCTATTACACTATATACGCTCGCAGCGTAGTTCGGTCTTTAGTCGCTGTCCGATCAATTGCCAACACGATGATGACGATGACGACGATGTGGTGAAATGGGACAAAAATAGTTTATAGCTCGAATAGGTACATACCTATTTTAATTATTATATGATATTCGCTTTCTTTTGTCAGACGCGTATAGAATTTTACTGGTGGACATCATATTTGCAAAATTTGTCGTATTTACCGGTTTTCTGCCAAGCTGTTGAAAATGTCAAAAAACCGCTAATAGAAACTTAACCGGTTGAAAAAAATCCCATTGATAGCTTTCATGCACACTCGTACAAATTCCTACAGACTAATTATTAGAAATTTACCATACTGAAAATACTACTGTTGTAGTACTATAATAATATGTGCTAACACAATATTAGTGTTATTGATAGTATCATTGATTATACATAGTACAATGTACAATGTACTATGTATAATCAATGATAGTATCTAAAAAAGTAAGTTATTTGAAAAAATGAAACGAAAAGTGAGATGAGTGAATAAAAAATGGCCGTTGTGTGTAAAATATGATAAACTTGTATTTGAGTGTCAAATCGTAGTAAAACTAATAATACACTTTTCATCAAAACAAATATAATACAATAAATTAAAACTTGAATTACTCTTTTATACAAAAAAATTAACAGACCTGATGTGTTGACCAAAGTATGAAAAACAACAACATTTTGTACAAACAATATAAATCATTCACTTTGCTAAATGGTTTACGCAAAACCAAACAATATTGTTAAATGTTAACATAATATTATAATATCTTGGTCAGCTAATCTTAGCGCAGAATAGTATTTTATAGTAGGTGTATAATACAGTTGTTTGTTGTATATTTTTTTTTAATTTAAACTCGATAATAATCAAACCATTTAATATAATTTCTGAGTGGAGAATTTATCTTTTATTTAGAAATAATAAAGTTACTGCCCACTATACCCTACACTATATTACGTTTGAGCACAATAATATTTGCATATTAATATCGTATCAACCTCGATATACAATCAAAAAATATAATCACTTTTTATTTATCAACTAATAGCGTTTTTTTGGTAGATATTTCTAGAGATTTTAATATATTTCTATCTACAGTGTTGAACCAGCAAAAATAACATTATTTTAATATTTTTTTTAATCTTCATCATGTTTTTGAATATTAAGTAGAAATTGTATCATTTACTTTTTAACTTAAGTATTAAAATATTAACTTACTAATTTATTTAGCCGTTGGGTATTGCTAATTTTAATTAATGTAAGCTTTCACGTTACTTAATTATTTAATAAAAATTATGTTTTGTGGTACAAAATTCTCTAGAAGTTTCAAAGTTCTCAGCCTTTGAAAAATATGATACTATAAGGTTTAGTTGACTGACAAAAAAAATTAAATTACTCAATATTCAATACCCATATTTGTGTGTGGTTCAGTGTACGATATACAATTCTTAGAGAATAAACCAAATTGATGTCTTATTCGATAAAATATTCTAGTCATGACTCCTATGACTCGTAAACTTTTCCATTTTTCGAAAAAAAATCCCTTGAGTCTTAACTTTTTTCTATACAGTAATTTGTTTCACGTAATTCAATTCATTCATTATTGATTACATTATAGTGTTGTAATAATAAGGATTAGAAAACAATATAAACAGCTGAAAATCAATATAAAAAAATGTTTGGCAAATTACTAAATTTTTTGATTTTAAAACGTATAAAGTCTATTTATAATCTTCCCCTACAAGAATATTTAACAAAATACATTTTATATTAGGTAAGCATATTTTACTATATAGATTTATCAACTAATCATGCCATGTTATATATTTTTTATAACCAACTCATTGTCGTGTTTTTTCAAATTTTAAATCAAATAATATATATTTGTACATAATGTTGTTGAATACTTTATAATTAAAGAGTATTATTCAAAGTTGTTACAACATGTACAAAATACATGCATAAAAAACACGGATAAAATGGTTGATATAATGTTTAATAAAATCAAATAAGTTACAAAATAATATCAAGGTTTATTTTTTATATTTGTTTGGGTAATGAAGTACCTATTTACAACATTAACAACACTTTTAATATTAATAGTATATTTAATAAATTATAAATATATAGGGTCTTGCACCAATGGGAATACAGTGAGCTGGCAGAAAAACTAAGTCAATATAATTTGTGTAATCTATATATATTATTTTGTTTTTTTTATTTGAGCTAGTTGTGTTTTGTTTTACTATTGATCTGAAAAACATCGACGGCTGAGGTCATTTATATCTGATGTGTATAATATTTATAGAGTTAGTTTTTAATTTGTTATACATTATTTAGTTTTTTTTTTCAACCTAAGTTATTTTTGGACAGATATAATTTAATTGTATTGTTTTGTGTGTTTTAGAAAATGAATTATGTTTGTATTTGATTATACGTTGCTTGCCTGAACTGTTGTGGAATGTGCAGCCGTGCAGATATAATATTGTAATGTAATTAGTTTTGTACAGCATAGGAACACTTTGATTATTTAAATATGCATAATTTTGTTTGCACGTTTTTTGAAAACTAGACTATCTATTTAAATCGGCACAGTTATTCTGATTCTTTTGAAACAAAACAACGTACGATTTCGTTGGTAATCTCTATGATAATAATATGCCGAGTCCTAGTAGTAGGTATGATGTCGTGTATTCTCAACTAGGAAACTCATTATTTTTTCTCTTCCCGTAATAATCCCCAAAATTGTATAGGTGTGTCGTGTGTTCTTAAATATAGTAAATTAAAATTTTGACGATAAACCTATACAGTAATAATAATATCCTAATTGACATTATGCTACGGCGTATTGGTGTCCATATTATATTAATAAATTATGATGGTGTTTCAATAAATATGACTTAATCTTTCCTCCGCATTCTGCACTTAATAAATGAACTGGATCCGTTTCCATCAGCTCGTCCACTCTACTTCAAAAAGATAATAATCAATAATATCACTCGTTATTATCTGTCCATATTGATTTTGTTGACTACCGCGATAATAAAATTACATGCAATACGCCGTTTCGACGAATAACGGCCAAGAGAAAACACAAATCCAATAGATCAAAATAAATGTAGGTATAATAATATAATATAATAATGATCAAATCGATTATTCACGGAATATTACGACGGACACCGCGACACACCGTGAATTATTATAGCTATAATATATTATTATTATTATGTGTAATCGATATTTTATAATACAACTAATATTATTATGTTGTCGTTAAAATAATAATAATAATATCATTATTGTATTATGCGTGTACACATTCGCGTGAGAGTTTTGAGCGGATCTTCGAAAAAAAAAAAAATCAATAGATATATTATTATACTTGCCAACGTTTTAATTTCGCTTTTATATTTTTGTCATCGTGTACAAGCAGCCAAACGTACTTTCACCCTCCTCTCGTGTGTGTACAACAAATGCAGAACACCCCTCACGACTCGCCTATATACACTATACGGGCATATAATATTATGCATACATACAAACCTAAACATAAAGCGTGATGTTTTAATGATTTTCTTCCGAGTGATGTTGACGTATTATAATTAAATATTCCGCGCGCGAATATATGAGTATACCGTGGTACATGCCAACTTTATTAAACTAATATTGCACTAATCGTTCGATTCAACCAGCGGTGTTTAAGTTCTAGGATAACTGCTGGGCGCCGGCAACACAAACTTTACACATCAAAATATAATAATATTATGTATCACACAAAACACAATAAACCTATCGCGGATTTACGAACACACAATATTATTACCTACCTACCTACCTACACAATATGTTATATTGTTTTTATGAAATACGTATATTATGCTGTTATTGCTGTACGCGTGTCTATCAAAATGTACGGGGTGTTACACCAAGCACACCCTCCATTTTTCCTTAATAATAATTAATAAGTATTTCAAATTCTGATTTTTGGAATTTCAATAGTAAGTTTACCTGATCGGTTGGCCGGCATTATACCAAAGATATTGTAATAGTTTCAACTTCCATTTTTTACAAAGTCCCTCAGCTGGGATGAAACCTCTTTGTGATTATACATTGTATAATAACTCAGAAACTCTTCGATTAGACACATCAGCATTTTCAAAAGAATCATCTGATTAACAATTGATCTTAAAAAAGGTTGTTTATCATTTGAAAAAATTAAGTTTTTATTGCAAGACACTCATTAAGTTATATACAATTTGAATTATTTAAAAATATAGACCTTATAAGCATACTTCAAAATTTCAAAAATCAGAATTTTTATAAATTCATTATTGATGGCAAAACCTGGGGTGAGTATCGTCGGCGGATCACCCTGTAATGGGTATAGTAACTCCGCTTAAAACTTTTATATAAAGTTGGTGACTATAAATATGTACCTACTGCTGGCGCATATAATACCTTTTCGACACATGATGAATAACATCAATACACTCGCGTTTTAATACAACTCGAGTTTAACCGTTTCGGTGGGCATTAGCGCATTTATTTATTTTTTCGATAAACGAATTTTGTTGATAATCTAACACCGATTTATTAACCATGTACAAATGTTTTGAGTAACTGAACAGACCAATAAAATTTGTTTATTCTATTGAATAAAAAATACTACGTCAATATACGTTTCTTAAACACACACATATATAATATATATATAGCTACTCAGTAGCCTCAGTAACCCATTTATCAATAATCACTCAATTATTATTATAAAATAAACTATGGAGCATGGAACATGGTGAATATTTAAAACATTGATTATATCATTATTACGAGGTAAGTACTATGACTTTGATTTGGAAACAAATTTTCGGAGAACAACGTATTTTATTTCGTACAATTTTTATGTGATATTAAATTTGAGTTCTTTCTAAATGTCCATTAAAAAATCACTAATACTGCTTAAAAATATAAAAACAAAAAATTAAGTCTCAATTGAAATGTGCTTATATTATGAACCTATATTGGTGAATTTGATTCTAAATTGATAGAATCGATAGGTCCTATTACATTATCTGATTTTTTTTTATTACATAAGTACAAAAAATATGACTAGCATTTATTCACTATAAATAACAATTTATGGTACCTAATATTTATTTTTTTCAACAATAATAATCAATACATTATACTAATCCAACAAATCATATTATATCATTTATTAAAAGTCAAGGTTCATAAGCATTTTGATGATAATAATGTATTTTTTATTTTTTTATTACTATATATTATCTAAATGAAAAAAGAAAAAAACAAATTTATTTTAATTTATATTAAAATAGGGTTGGTATAATTAATATACTAGGTAGTAGGTACTAGAATAATAGTGTAAGGTACTGTTTAAGTTAAAATTTTATTTTACGGACCATGAGAACAGTGAACTCAGTTATAACATCTTCGAAATTTATTGTTGAAGCCAATGCATTCTCCGTAGATAAAAGAGCAAGTGAGTTTAATCGTACTTGACACGTTGTTGTCTGTTGAACTTTGCCACATCTTCAGTGAATTTACCAACTTACTGAAAGACCTTTCTGCTTCTTCTACAGTCACTGGAATAATACAAAATATTTGGAGACTAATAAACACGTTTACCAAAATTGTTTACACATTTTTCGTGTAAATGGAATTAATTAATAGTTCAAGTGGTGGTATTACAATGCTTTTTTGAAATATTAAAGAATATATAGTTTTCAGATGTAACATGTCATGACTCATGACACGTATTTTCAAATAAATCTAATTTGTATTTGTGTACAAGTGATTTTGTTTTCAATTCTAATTCTTCAGTGATAAAAAGTTTAATAATGGCTCCAAATAGTTACAAATATTTTTGACCGCTTGAAATCGATGTTCTAAATCTAACAGAATAAAGTCAATTGTGTAGTAAATCACATAGTTTCTAAATACCATTTCAAGTTCCGTACTTTCAGAAGTTTCATCGATAAATGATTTTTTTTCTTTTTATTGCTCTCGCATTTTCTGCGAAATTTTATGTTATTTGCATTTTATTAGCTACTTGATTTTGAATAAAATTTAAAGCCAACTATCTCGTATATTTTGTAAGACTTTTTAAATCTGAGAAGAGGTTAATTTCTACATCTAATGATATTCCTCTTTTTTGTATAATATTATTTCTTTGATCAATACTATCAACACGATAATATTTTATACCAAAACGAAGCCATAATCAGGATTTTAAACGAAGTGAAATACTTTTTCTATAATTTAACTTCACTGTGATTTTTTTCTGATAGTTAAATTTTTGTTAAATTTTCGGTTAAATTCGTGTTAAATAAAATACGAGGTAAACAGTGTAAAGCAATATTAGTTTCATCCGTGTCGAAAATTGCCACATACCAAGTTTGTATCTGGCACAGACGAATCGTTATTAACAAGCACGTCAGTCTCCGAAGTTGATTAAAAAAAATTTGTAATAGTAAGCCGACCCTTTTCTTCTTTAGCATCTTCTTCCAATTTTTCTCTGCGTTTCAGAGCACCTGATTTATGCTTATACATCATTATACGTACAAAGAACGCAATAAAATTATAATATTGTAATAAAATAAAACCGATGGAATTGACGGATTCGACGATTCGGATGTTGGTGTTTAACACTCGGTGTATTGCATAATACTGATTAAATCTAGCCTATAGGGACTAGGCATAAAAGTTTAATCATTTTAATCGAAAATCGTTACAATCCATTACAAGCTGTACGGAAGACTCAAACGCGATAATTTATAGGTAATCAAATTAAATATCAAAATGACTAAATATATATATCATAAAATGTTAATTTATAATATAATTTAATGAAAAAATAGTATTCCTATTTAAATTAAAATTGTAAATTCATTTCAACGGCTCACGGTCCAACATCAACAAGGAGCAGCCCTGCTTGGACATATCAAAATCCTAATAAATAATTTAAAAACACTCTCCGGTCTGTCTAGATACCCTGTACCCTTGTCCTTATGAGAACTTTAACTAGGAAATATAGAATATAAATAGAGAGCTAAATATATACTAGTTTTATGTCATATGAATATTTTGTTGGCGTTCCTAGTGTTATAACAATAACAATAACATGATAATATATCTTATACTAGGGTGACCATATTTAAAATAATAAAATACAGGACGAAAATATTATACATAATATTTTTAAATTAATAAGTATTTATTAGGTATATATTCTTTTTGTTGTTGATTTTTAATCGTACGGTATACGTCGCCGACAACAATGTGATGCAACAATAGGTAAAAACAAAAATCCAAAAATACAACTGAAAAATATAGATTTTTATATTATTATTCTATTCAATAATGTAGTACAAAAATATAGAAAAAAAACCATTTTTTTATAAAATAAATATCAAAAATTATAAATTAACAGTAAGCAAAAAACGGGTTAATATGGGACAGACTTGAAATTATGGGACAAAACGCGTCCTGAGAGAAGTTTCAAGTTTGCCAGGACAACAGGACACAAAGCCGAAATAAAGGACAATCCTGTATAAAACAGAACCTATGGTCACCCTATCTTATACCACGATATTTATCCTTCGAATGGCTCGTTCGGTACAATAATTATTTTGAGTGTAGGGCTATATTTATATTATATTTGATGCAATATTATTAATCTATGAGCTTATAATATGTCAAAAGTATGGCATATTATACAGTATATTCTATGTGCTTTTCTATAATATATTATTGAACGTAATATGGATGGGTCATAGCATAAAATTACATTTTATTGATTTGATCTTTTTTTTTATTATTATTATTGAGAAAAAATTAAATATGGGGCTTACATTTAATCTTTCACTTCAACTGAAGTGGTTTTCTTTTACTACAGTATTATAAAAAATAGTGGCTCATAAAAAAGGCAATAATTTAAGGTCTATTTTTTAGAATAGGTTATGTTGTTTAAATTTTTTTGCATTAGTTCCAAACATTTATTTATACTAAATATTTATGACTTGTTTTTATTTAAACAACTGTTTTATATATATATTTATAAAATCATATTCAAATTTACTTTTTATTTAATAATAAAGTGCAACATTTTAAAATTATTGTTTTTCTATGGATTTATTCACTATGTCGTATACAGTATACCCTAACCAATGAATAATAATAATAAAACCAAGCCACCATTTTAATTTTATATCTTACATTTTTACGTTAATAAATTGAAGTTAAGCTGAGAATCTATTTTTATCTATCCTTAGATAAAAGCCGAATAATATAATAAATTAATAACCATAATCTTCATTAGGTATAACAGTTATTAATCATTATGCACTTTTGTATGTATCTTGTCTTATTTATATTTTTCAGTTTTATTCTGATCTGCATAAATATTATACAATGATTTATTGATTTCACGTTTCATATATTATTAATCAAAGTTACTACCTTTTTTTTTTAATTTTTATTAGAAAATATACAATCTATACACAAAGAAATAATAAGAATATGTGCTATAATATATTTAACATGAATAGGGTGAGGGAAGAAGCCATCCAGTGATTGCACTTCCTTTTGCTTAATAAATTATAATTTTATTTTTTTGTTTTTTTTTGTTGTTTGTTTTTGTTGTTTTTGTTGTTTTGTGGTTAATCATTAAGAAGATCTCTGCACCAGTTTATTTTTAGACGCCCGCGCCGTTGTGGGTTTCCAGGAATCGTGTGAGTTACTACGTAAATAATTAAATATATTTATATTGTGTTTTATTTTTTTTAAAGTATAAAATGATATCGAATTATTTCAAATTTTATTTTGGAAGATATTTGCTTATGGGCCAATGCCTATAATAATAGGTATGATAAATGTATAACAAGTACACAAGTACAAGGCCGAAAAATAAATTTTGTTTCAAGAGATCGTATTTTAATTTTATCTAATATTTACAGACATACTTTATATATTATAATGAAACATATTTATAATACCATAAATGTAAGTTGTTGAACATTTATGAGTTTGAGTAAATTATTTCATGTACTAGGCACACATTAGATTATTGAATAATTCACACAGCAAGCTTATTATTTTATGGTTGGTAAAGTGACGTAATAGAAACTCCGTAGCTCCACTGCAAAATGTAGTGAACGTCTTTAATAAATTATCTTGTGGGTATATGAATATGACATGTGTAATAATAAAATAGTATACCTACTTGAGTATATATACGTACAACTAAAAAGTTTAGAATGGAACTTACAATGATTTTGATCTTTTGGTGTGCTATTCTTACCTGTATTACAATTGATGATTCTGACTAAACTACAAGTAGTTCAAATAACAAAGTTCTCCTCTCTCGATCACTCTGTATAAATTAAACCCGAGTAACAATGAGTTGCAAGCGGCTTTAGTAATTTTCAAAAATACTCGTTGTTTTGTACAAATCATAATCCGCTTAAAACAGATTATAATATAACTATCACATAATCACATACCTGTAGTTGAAAATAAAATATATAGGTGTAGCGCATGTGTACAGGTACTTAATATGAGTGAGTGACGTTTATTGTATAGCTGTGATAAGCTATAAAATAATTTACATACAAACATAATTAATAATTATACTAATATCAGTGATAAAAAGCAAAAGCACTAAGATAAAAAAAAAAAATCGATAAAAATCGAGAGATATCTCGCACTCTCGGTATTTCAGTGACAATAGAACCATAAAAATGTAATTTTAGCACACAAAGAGGTAGGTATACTATACAGGTGTGATAATATTATGTACCTACACCGTACACGGCAGCTTAAACGTTAAATGCGTCACGCGTTATAGACCGCGGGCTGACTGCAGTCAACTATTATAGTACCAAAAGTTAACATTGATAACTATAATATATGATAAGCGATACGATTGAAAAACAGCCGTCAAAACCGGAATAAACAAAAATATTATACTTATTCGTGCGTTTGATCAGTATAATTATTGCGTTCATTAGCAAATTATTTTTCGTTTAAAAATCCCGTTGTAAAGTGTTGAAAAATTTAGCACCTCAAATAAAACAAGATCACGAGCAAACACACCTCATATTATCATACCACGTCATCGTCATCCCGAATACGTACGATATACAATAATAATAATATTATAAGCGCCAATGATAGTTATTATTTGTTGACTCATTTTAAATATTAACTGTAAGATAACCGACACGGTTAAAAATATCTACAAACGTCTCGAGACATTTCAGTGACCGCTGTAACGAGAAAAAACTATATAACTTATATACTATTATATTGACAGAATATTATATTATTAACTTTGGGAAATGATCGTTTGCATTAGGAGTAGTAAAAGTTTTAATATTTCACCATACGATAATAATAATATTATATCATCGTAACTATATTAATTGGTCGTATATACCATTCGAAGTAGGTAATATATTATTATGTGTCCTATCAGCGCATGACGTCGCTCTGCGTGTAACGACGACTCTCAAATAATAATATTAAATTTATAATAAATAAACGTCAATAAAACATAATAATAATTTGTGTAATACGAACGCGAATGATGATTTTGGGCAGTTGGAATGCAAACGAAGGTAGGTATATAAAATAGGATGTACAAAATGAGTTTCACATTGGAAAATTATAGATGGATATGAATGTGTGTGTGTGTGTTATAGCCGACGATTTTTGTCTTTAAAAAAAAAAACAACACTATATTCTCCGGCTGCCGGGAGGATGGAGGGGAGGGGACCACGTCCTAGGGAAAGTCTTCTTGGCGCGCACTTGGCACGGCGCAGGTCATCAACTATAACGGCACCTTCTCCGGTATATAGCTCTTCTAAGTTTAAACTACTCTTTTAGTCAATTGCTGAAGCTCAGTACGCGCATTTAAGAGTTGACTGAATAGTCGGAGAGTAGTACAACTGCTGCAGTGTGTTCGGTTTGCTGATTCGCGTGCGTTTACCATCTGATATCCGTGCGTGCGTGCCATTACACAGAGTGTTGCGAGTTATAATTTTTTTTTGCCACCGATTCGCGACTGCTGTTCGGATCGTAAACCGAAAATCAATTCCGTGGTGCGGAACTGACTGACGCCTAGAAGACGTTTTTATAAACACATTTCAAAGGTTAGTGTTTTGTTTTTCGCCAATACGATTAATAAAAAATAAATATATATATTTTAAACTCGTACACGTTGATCAACAACAATATTAGACACAACAAACAAATATATTATATTTTACTGCGGAACATCGTGTCAGATAACCGAAACGCCGATGCCGACGGTTCGAGAAATTACAAAAATAAAATTAAAATAATAATATATTTTTAATTTGGCGTGTAGACTCGGACTGTGATTATACCCTAAACATTTTAGGATGTATACGAGCCAGGATGAGAAATATAATAAACGACCCTTGGATACTACCACGATCTCCATTAGTGCCCCTAATGAGATCAGCGATGTCAAGTCGCCTCCTTCTCGCAATCTATCGGTGAGAATATTATTACTTCTTGTATGACTTCCTCCACCCGTGGGTTCTGGGATCGCACAAAATGCAAACGCTTTTCTAGGTTGTCGTCGTACGAGTGGGCAAACTGAAGGCGCTTGTTTTTAGCTTGGTGTTTTATTATAGTAATTTTTTTTTTTTACGCCAACCTTAATATAATATAACTTTATTATATATGTATATAATAAATTATAATATATATGGTATAATGTAAATCAAATAGTCGTTGGCGAAAAAAAACCGCATAATATGTAGACGTAGTGGATATTATCATATATTATATAGCAATAGGGTACACGCAATGTGGTGGTTCTGTGACGGGTTTGTTCGCGCAGCGTTCTGGGAACGCACCAAGGTTCAAGGTGAATTTATACCAATAATAATAATAATTACATAACGATTCGAGTGTACCTACACTTGAACCAGTTTCGGGTCGATGTCGTGGACGACGCGTGTAGGTCAGCGACGTACCTCGACCACGTTTCCGGGTGACGGTTTAACGAAAAGTCGATCTTATAAAAAAAAAAACCGTTAAACTCGAAATATTGAGTGCCGGCCGAAACACTCTTCTCGAAAAACATATACGTCGTGTCGTCGCGCACAACGTTCGTATATCGTATCCGACACCATAATAATTGTAACCACGAGAACACGGTTTTTTTTTTCAAGGTCTCGACTCTCTATACTTTGGACAAATAGTTATTTGAACGCGGCGCCCCCCGAGCCCCTAACTCGACGTTGGGAGGGGGTGCCCCGAACAACCAGCGTGTACATATTACAATAATATTATAGAACTTCGTAGTGTGTGTGTGTGTGTGTGTGTGTGTGTGTGTGTGTGTGTGTGTGTGTGTATATATATATATAACGACATAGGTTGTTTATTTGTGCCGCGATGGTGTTGCAGATGATAAAATGGGTGCTGATCGTGAGTCTGGGATGTTGCGCGCTGATGTACAGCGCCAGCTCGTCTCCCATCGTTAGCAGCTCGACTTCCGAACCGGAAAAGGAACACCATCATGCGGCCGCGCCCGAGACGGCAGACAAGCTGGTAGCCACGTCGCCGGACAGCGGCCGGCAATCGGCTGAGACGGCCGCCGTGCAACCGGCCCCCGTTTCCGAATCGGTTCCAGTGGCTCTGCCGTCCGCGCCGGCCGCCGTCGCACCGGAAGCGTCCACAGACGAGGACGATGACGATGACGACGACGACGACGACGTGGTCGACTTGGACATCACCGGCGATGACGACGACGACGACGACGAGGAAGAGGATGATGACGACGACGACGACGACGACGACGATGATGAAGAGGAGGAAGAAGAGGCCCCAGCGGTACCGGCCAGCGCAAACGCCGCCAACGGCGCCTCCGATCCGTCGGCAGCCGCTTCCGGATCGACTTCCGGTACCACCGCCACAGCAGCCCCGGCCGCGAGTTCCGGTGGCGACGACGACGACGACGATGACGAAGACGAAGACGACGATTACTTCGACCGATTCTTCGAAGACATCCTCGGAGGTCAGTCACGTTTTTTGATTTACAAAATTAAATAATATTATTTTTTCACGTACGAGTCGTACGACATATTAAAATCATAATATATTATAGTATCGTGTTTGAGCATCGCTCTACGATCTCTTCTATTGCCTTTAAATGCTGCAAAGGGGGAAACGAGAAAAATGCTTTAAGCCGGGTTCTCATTATATCGTGTCGTGTAAAGTCAAATACATTCAAGATTTTAATATCCATGAACGGAACACGAGTCGGTGTAGTGTGAACCCGGCTTCACCCAGCACTTTTTTGTTCTGCACCACGTACCGATGATGTATTGCCCGCCTCGAAATGCAGGAATTTGCTATTGTTAGCATATCGGGTCAGGGTTTTTTTTTGGGGGGGGGGGGATTTGATCAAATTTAAGATAATCTTCCACAGTACACTTGCACGTACGTGTAGATTGATATTCAAAAATACAGAGTATGCCATTCGCTATCATTCCGTAAGCCAAAATATGGGTTGGGTTAGTCAGACTTTTTCTCGACAACGATTGAACACGATCGATCCCGCTGCTGTGTGAGAAGTCGATCAAAACACACGCGGTTTGTGTATACCTACTATTCTATACCGAATTTTAAAACGTCGGTTGAACCGTTCAAACGCTGTGTCCATCCGATCGGATCGATATTCGTTTCCAGTTTGTCGAACAGTTCAGGCGACACGCAATCAAATCGATTTAAGTTCACGGAAGGCGGATAATGGAAGTGGACGGTGGAAACTCCCCCCCCCCGGATCGCCCGTCGAGAGTGCCAGACGTTTCGACGATTTCGCCAGTTCGTTTTCTCGGCGACCGCCGTTTTCTGAGATTCGAATTTTCCCGTATACCGTACGATATCAAACGTACACGTTGCGTGCACGAGAAAAAGAAACACAAAAACCGATATAGATAAATAAATGCGTTTCCCGCGATTTCGTACGGATAAAATCCGATCTCGGTCACGATCTCTGTCACCGCAGCGCACGCGCCTCTATACATAGCAAATTATTATACGCCTGCACAGTGGGCATAATAATTACATCTCCGCAATGGTACGTGGCTGAGAAAATCGCTGTTGTGCACACTTTTTATAATAATATTATTTGCTTTATTTTATTTTATTTTTCGTTGTTCGTCATCATCATTTTCTTCTTCTTCTTCTTTGCTCGCTTTACACACCTAGCTGATAACGGTGACTCGATAAACAATGATTAATACTCTCGATCGTTGACACCGAAAATCATCACAAAAGCACTACATATTACCAAAACGAATTGCGAACAGTGAACAATGCAAAACTGTAAACATAAACACATGACAATTATGTTTTATAGTAATTTTTATTTAATATTGCTTTTCTCGCCAGTTTCATAACAGTCACAGGACGATCACTATATCTACATATATATTTATACTACTACCAAAATATAAATGTATATATATATATATATATATATATAGTTTCACGACATATATGTTATATTTTCCACTCATTCATTTGATCATTTCATTTATTTAAGTTAAAATCACCGACAACGATATGCATAAAATTCAACCAAAATTCGTCCCCGATCGTATCGTTAAGGAGTCATACGAAACGTTATCATAATAATATAGTAACGATAATAATGCACGAACTATAGTTTTTGTTTTTAAATACGACGTCGTTTCCGACATCTCCACGTCTACTGTGTTGAGCCGAGGCTGGGTAAAACGACACTCTTATTCGACGTGAAACATCGCGTTATTATTCTCTACAGTGGTTTTGACCACTGTCACCACTTACGACCATTTTATTTTTCATAATTCATCAATCCGTCGAGGACAAATTTTGGTTCAGATTTTTTTCCCCGTGGGTGTATTTTGATGTACGTGTAGCATGTCGCACGCCACATAACTTACCTACCTATATATGCCATCAATTGGAATCTATGACACGAGTGTAATTTTGGCATTGTGTGTCTGTTTGTTTTTTTTAGGTTGATCGAACCCGATCGACCGCGGGAGACTAACAATTACAGAAACATAACATCAAGATACGACAATGTGTACATAAAAAAAATTCATGTATACACATTTTTACATTGTATATGACATGTGAAAAACAACATCGAGAAACTCATCTCACTACTTAACGGACTCGATCAAAAACACTTTGATATACAAAAAAAAAAAAAACAACAACAAAAACAACGACATAGATTTAAGAATGTAAAAACAAAACTTATTTATTTAAAGTTTTTATTTATTTATTTATTTATTTATTTATTTATTAATAATTTATTTTAGATATTAGAAATTCAATATTTCAACGCTATAATATTACACCTATAATTTTTTTTTTATTCATATATAATACCTATATAATAATATATAAAAATATATATTTATTTACGACAATTTGTTACCAAACAACAACTACTCGAATAACGAATACATACATGCATATATATAGTAAATATAATATTATAGTGTGTCATTTAATCTAACAGTCAAAACAAAATTATGTTAATTCGTGTTCAATATAGCGTAAGATTTATTATAATAATATATTTGAGTGTCATAACGAATTATTATTTTTTTTTATCAAAAAGTAAAAAAAAAACATGGCTGTGATAGCAAATATTTCAGCAAATAAACAGATTTGAATACATTGAAATTACATTATGTTAATAATTTAAATCCACACCTTATTACACATAGTGGTACACACGCTGAGTACATCATTATTGCGATCATGGCGTATATAATATAATAGAATACGTACTAAAAATATGAAAAAAAAAAAAAAAAAAACAATAACGGTGAAGGTATATTATATGCACACACACACACACACACACATTCACACTTATACACTGACATACACACATCACACATGCATAATAAACGTTGTTTTTCGCTTTAAACTGTGCGTGGTGTAGTGATGTATACCTGCAGGATGGTGTGTGGTGGTGAAATGTTGCGCAAGCTCGCAGGAACTTTGCGAGGAATTTCGCCCGGAAAGATGTTCCGTTATAATATAATATATTATTACAATAATAATATTATTATCTAATATGCGTTTTCTGTCCGCGCACTTTATGTCTATATCTACTAACTCGACGCCAAACTATTATTATTATTATTATTATCATAAGCACATAAATCCACACTCGCATAATATTATTAATTTATTTATATCGGCCAAATGTTATAACAGACTACCTATACAATTATAATTATAATAATATTATGTACCGGTCGGTATTGTGATGTAGTCACGATGTATAATATTAAGGTCTGTAAGTATATAAACCACATAAAATATATATATATATACATACTATACTATATGTATACGGCTTAAAGTTTAGTTTAACTTTCCGCTTGAAATTCAACGGCGTGCAGGCTAATAGGTTCAAGGGGTGCATATAATATAATAATATTTATTTTTCGCTGATTGACGGCCGGGTTGGGCTGCGGGTTGAATCTCGACCGTAGAAAATATCCCGATTATGGCGATGTTTTCGGGGTAGGGTGAAAAAATGATCAAAGTTAGTATATATATAATACCAATAAACCAGTAACCTACACGTACCTATAATATTATAATTTACAATAACCGACTTTATGATATATATATATATATATATATATATTATATACTATCGTCGTACTGTAAGCTGCGATCCGGCGACAAAGAAGATAAGCGACGATGGAGGTGACTCCGGTGATGACGAGGACGAAGGAAGTATGTAATTAATATAATAATATAAAAGGGACACTTCTTAGTTCATTATTCGCCCGGAGGTAAAAAAAAAAATGAAATCGGTGTGTATATAATATAACTTAATACCTATACAAGTATGCTATCTGTTTAAACTTTGCGGTGTTTGCCGCCGACAGGATATACGGGTTTGTCAGATTTTCGTGTAAATATAAAATACTTCAAATCGCTTACGTGTCATGTTATAATATCTTTAATTGTTATTATTATCGATTTGGCGATAATACTATTACTGTTAACTATTGTTCCTAATAATGGACGTTGTCGTTCTTGTGTGTATTGCATGATCACAGATGACGACGAAGAGGACGAGACGTCTTCGGTCAGCACGCTGGTGTTCGGACAGACGTCCACCACGGCGGTGCCCGTGCAGGGTCTGTCCGTGTCGTCGCCGGCGGACGACTCGTCGGACTACGGAACGGGCGGCGACGGCGCCGCAGTGTCCAGCGTCAGCTACGACGACGCCGGTGGCTTGGACGACACGGCGTCCGCCGACCAAGACGGACCGCACACCGTCACTCTGCTGTCGCCCGTGCCCAACGACGACGACCTTGCCGACGGCGAGGACGGTGTCGCGTCCGTAGCGTCTTCCGTGCAGGCTGTCGAGTCCAATAGCATCGCGGCCGCGGCTGCACCGGCGCCGGCCAACTCGAGCGACGACGACGACGACGACGACGACGATGACGACGATGACGATGACGACGACGACGACGACGACACGTCCGCCGCGGCCACGGGCGGCAGCGACGACGACGACGACGATGACGACGATGACGACGACGACGACGACGATGACGAATCCGGCGAAACCAGAACGGTGGCCAAGGGCCGAGCTCGTGAGTGCATAAAAACTTCCGGTAACTTTCGTCCGGTTAGGCCACCACCGCTTTCGCCGCGTCCACCACCGCTACACGACACCCAAATCGATTACCTGCTATTGTTTTTACATTCTCTGGGCCACTTGCATACGCCTGGATTTCTTTTAAGGTTTTTTTTTATTAGGCAAAAAGGTTCGTCGATTCCGCCACAAAGTGCAGCGATTTAGTTAACACCCATCGATACCGCCAATATAATGTAAGTCGTAAGTTTAAGTCATTCGAGATCGGGCTATTGTTTTTCATACCTACCAGAAATACACTACTTAGTCAAACCAGGGGGAAATGGAGAGAGAATAAAAAGTTATAAATCGTTGTTTCATCAATCATTTTTTTAATTGGCATAAAAAAAATATTTTTTAATTTCTAAAACATGAAAATTAATCAACATTTTGAAAAAATTATTTATAAAAATTGACCTTGTATTAAGATTTATATATGGTGGTTAAATTTATTGAAACCAGGATGACCGCAGATGAAAATTTATAGGTGACAGAACTGATGGGTTAAAATTACACCAATGCACCTATACTTGCGGAATCTCCGTTATAAAGTCGAATCTCTCATTTGCGAGCTTCAATTACAATTCACGTATTTTTAGCAGAATCTTTAAGCAGTTTTAAAGAGATCAATCAACGGGTAAAACTTTAAAATTAAATTTATATATTACGGACGAAGCGAGCGAGAGAGGTTCAGGTAAGCTCCTGTCGTTCTTGTGCGATCACGAATAATTATGTGCTGCGCACGTCTATAAATGCGATTATGATCTGTAAAGCCTCTAACCTGCAGTCTAATGCTTACGAGCTTTACAATATCAAACGTACATGTATATGATTTTTTGAACTTTATTTCTCGGTTATCCCGATAGTTGCTAAAAAAAATAGCAATCGAAGATTATGTTATAAGGTAGGTACGAGCCACGTTGTCGATCTGACACTATAAGATTACACGTAAACAAATGGCGCGACGGCAATTATATTTATATGATCGTTGCTATCGCCGAGACATGTAAAAGAGACGAAAAACACCCAAATAACCAACGTGCCCATCGGGTTTAATGTGCTCAAATTCGGTTCAACGGCATTTTAACAATAATATTTGATATCATAATAATCATTATTATAACATAATAGTCGGGTACCTATTGCATTTACCGAGGGGCACAGTATTATTTTAGGTCTAGGCAAATACTTACGCCACATCGAGTTCATTTGCCCCCGAAACTTTGGTGGTGATTTATCGTACGATTTATCGACGTACCCCCAAACATATAATATATACGGACTGCAGTGATTAATTACAATATTAGATAGGTATAATATATCGTGTTTTGCTTATACACCGCCAAATGGTTTGTTCCGTGTGGATTTTTTATTATTATTTTTTTTTTCGTGTGCGATTTAACACGCGTAATTCTTCAAGCTCGCAAATATCAGTGATCCAATAATAAGGAGACAAACGTAGGGCATACTTCAGACAAACCCGCGGCGGAGGTTAAATATACAATACCGATTACAAAAGAAAGGAAATATTAATTATACGAATGAGGGACTCGATCGCGTTGCACCATATCATAATATAGTTATACCAAGGTACAATAATATTTTATAAGCATCATCATTTCACCTCGCCTTACACTTGAATTCTCGACTTATTTCCAGGAGGTTGTATCGCTATTTTGAGATGCATAATTTTATTACTATTATTTTCAGTGTAAAAAAAACTGATTACGATTTACAGCGACACTTGTTGAATTTAACCTAAAATGTATACTAATTATTATTGTAAATCATGTTCGGAGGTACAATTACAACATATTTACACGATAGAACCGTTATAACCAGTTATACAAACTACCACAATATAACCTATCTTAATGTTCACATTTCAACGTATATATAAGTAGTATGTATACTAAACTCGCCGTTTAACCTTCGAATACTATAATATTGTATATAATAATATAGATACACAGTTATTACATTTCTCCGATATTATTGACGAACGCAGTTTTGTTGTCGTTGACCGGCGATCGTTTTCACTGCAAATTATACATAAATCGTATACCTACCGATCTCGCACGGTTAGCTCGACGGCCTTAACGATAATAATATTAAAATATTTGCCAAGTCTGTGGCCCTAGAAAGTCGTACCTGGCTTTGCACCCGACCGTAGGTATACATCCGTATCCGTATGGAGACGAAAGGTCTAATAAAATGGCCAGTAACCACACACGACGTATACGCGGCGAAAACGATCCCGGGATATATTCCGTGACGTCACCAATCCTATGTTATCCCGGAACGAGTGAGAGAGAGAGAAAGACAGAGACAGAGAAAGAGAGAGACAGAGAGAGAGAGAGAGAGCGTCGAGAGAGAGTATAGTCTCACCGCGTAGACGTCAAATATCCGTCTGCATAAGTAAATAATAATAATCAACACGGCCGATGCCGGCCCTAATGCCCGGGTACCAACTACCTGTGCCATTATTAATTCTCGAAGGAAGGATAAAATGGAAATGTCTGTATTTTTTCAACGGGTATAGCAGAGCATTGAGATTGAGATTTTTTCAATATCATTAAAAGCACAATATTATAGTTATTATTATTGAATAATAATACAATTATTAAATCCAATAAAACGCAGATTCCTTGCATTCTTTCGTTTTTTTTTTCGATCTGTTATAAAAAATAGAGAACGGACGCCATACGCACTGCGTTGATCCGTATTTCAACTGGCCAACCTATATTATTAATATTTACCTATATCCGACCTGACCGCGTCCGCCGTCCAGTGGTATTCCGGAAACCTACATCCGGATGCGGGCGCCGAAGACGGGCGCGGGCTCCCACCGAAACGGGTTCAAGGATGTGACCTCCATACCGGTCGCGTATATGTGTCGACCATGTGGGCGTGCCAGGACGCTATAAGCCGCCGCCGCGTAGAAAGCAACCGGAATCGTCGTATATAGAGGTATAACAGACACACACGACGCGAGATTTATATATTACACGTTGTGTACTCCGATAGAATATTATTATAATGTGGTACATAATATTATTATTATTATATATGCCGCCGATACGACGACCATGTCGTGTCCCACGAAAATCGTTTCTCCAGAAAACTGGTACTTTCTAAACGGCCTGGACCCGCAACCGCCCCCGGGGAAATTTCTCTCCGATCCCCACCTGCACGGCGGCGTACGGATCACCCGTAATCGTATTTCATCGCAGCGTTAAGTATACCTACTGTTTTACTTTCAATCACGTATATATATATAACATATATAAAAGCAGTTTTCATCTGCCCGTACCCGTCCACGACTATTTAAAAGCGTTCTGCTATTTATTTTTTTATTTTTTTATTTTAACGAAAACGATTTATTTACATTTCGTCCTTCGAAACGGTCTTTATTACTTTTTTTTTTTTTACCAATAAAAATATATTATGTCGTGTACAGGTGTCGCGTGGCGTTTTCAGAGACCTGCTGCAGTGTATATACACATCGTAAATTTCGAGTCACGTTCCAATAGCAATTCACTAAATTAGAATCACTTTGTTTACGTACCCTGCACTTACGCACAAGACAATAGCGCCGAATGACTCGACGTGCACTTGACAACAATTGTAATAATATAATTGGTTTCAGTTTATAAATTATAATCAAATAGAGAGGAAAACAAGGACCGTATATATATACGGATCCGACAATGTTTGTTTGACATTTAATGATCTTTCGTGACTTAGTAATAATATAATTATAATATCAAACGTTTTAATACATTTACAATTTAAGTTAGAAATATAACGTAGAACTGACTTCAAATAAAAATGCCGGCAGTATTTTCGAAGAAATATGTAAACTTGATTACGTTTTTTCTTACCAATTTTAGGACTCAATACATACTTCACTCAATTTACTACCGTGTTCATGTATATCGTATATTATGTACACGTAATTCTCACGATCCTTCTTATAATGTCTGTTTGTATTTTTATATTTTCTCCGGAACACTGGATAATATTATAATATTGATGGACTTTCGCTAAAAAAGTATTTGCATTTATATGAGTTATATTTTATGAATAAAAAGGAAAATAAAGCGACATAAACATTTTTCTATAATACTTGCAATTATTCTAGTTGAACAATAATTGTTTAGAAAGAAAAAAACATTTTTGACATCCAATATTTAAATAACCAACAACGTGAGCATATTTCCTGTCCTATAAAATATGATATTATTCACTTGTAGTGGGCAAAAAATGTGGTCGGTGTGTGTTACATCTATCACAACAATGCTGCGTGGTACATCAATCTAACAACATAAATAATATTTTAAAACATTATGGTGGATCACCGCGTTTTACTTACGATTTTTTTTTTTTTGTATATTTATTCAAAATAGCTAACCCTATAAGATATTTTTATCCAAAACTTTTAAAAATGAATATCACATGCTAAAATCTCGAGGAAAACTTGCTGGCACGACATGGTAATATTTAATGAAAAAAGAAACAGTTTTGTGGCTGTTTCTGACGATAGAGTTCAACTCGAAATGCATTGCACCATAAGCGCGCATACTTACCTATATAACATAAGAAGCCAGCTGATAATCATCGGGTTCGCCCTTAAGCCGAATGAATTTTCAGGACCTGTATAAACGTAAAATAAACAAATAACGTGTTCTTCGTTACCAACTGTGCAGTTGATCATATCAAAGAATTATTCTCGTATAAAAACGGATTTCTCTTTTTATTAAAATAATAGGGAAATCAAATAATATTTTTTCCTACAGTCTACATTTCATTTTCATTTCATTTTTTTTTTTTTTAGTTGTTTCCGAGGAGAACGAAATGATTAAATTTATATTAGCTGTGCGTATGTGTGTGGTGGTGAATAATTTGTTCGTGTTCCTTACCGTTTAGCGTAATAACCGTTAGGCCGCGGAGAACGAGCCTGCAGACGTCATAATAATATTCGATTTTTTCCGGTGTGGATATTAGGGTAGGCCACATTAACGAGTACCTTTACGTCCACCTACCTTCTATACTGCCATAGAATAAATAGAATCGACAGCTATCAAAATGCCATTGTTCGCTGAAAAATATTGGCTTCAAATCCACTGTTATCACTTGTTTTCGTGTTATTCGGGATAATGATAGTTAAAACATTAAACCATTTCTTATGTCAGTATGAATAAATTAGTTTAATTTTGTTTATGCTAACTTATTAATTACTACTCGTACTAAAATATAACGTGTAGCGTTATCTTTCAATCTGCTTATAAATAATACTTTATTGAATCGTTTATTAAAAACTTTTATTGAAACAATATACCTATAGATAAAACAATTACAACATCATGTCGGGCCTCCAGAATAATTTAAACAAATCGATCAGCTATCAAACGACTGTCGCTTCGATTATATTCTATGAAACTGCTGAAAGAGGAGTTCTCAGAATGCATCCCGTAATGACCCTTTCCAGAATCTTTATAACTTTCTGTTAAATAATCCGTAAATTCGTTGAGTTTTTGATGTTCCGGTATTATAGTTATAAAATCTTCAACAAAACATTTGTCAACGTCTTCTTCATTTAATAACGGTGATCTAAATATAGACTTGTAACGTAAAAGTTTTTAACCGATTAGTTTATCTTAAATATAATCTTAAAGGTACTTATAGCTGTGAACCGGGGACGCACTCGGGCTATGAAAAAGGTAAAATTAAAAACGGGAAGCACTTGGGATATCTCCGATGGAAGACAGCAATAACGACTAACAAAACTTTGGTAGCTAAAAACATAGATACAATACTGCAATAGATGAGTTATCTCGTATTTTTTATGTTATCATAATATGTGATGTATGTTTTATGTTGAGTTGGGATTTTGATGTAATGTCGTTGTTTTTTTAATTGTTTTAAAACAACAATCCTGATTATTTTCATGAAATTTTTCAGCATATATGTATATGTGAACATTTCTCATAATTTATTTTTGAAGCAAACGTAAGTTGTAGTACAAAATGTAGTAAAAACCAAGCATAGCACAGTAGGTTTTTATCAACCAGGTACATAGATATAGTGGTTAAGAAGTGTCGATCGTGTAAATAGTAGAATATTTAATATTATGTTATACCGGTCGGCCATCACTGTTTTCTTATAGTTTATTATATATATTATATCTGTACACAAATATTATTAAAGAGTCGATAACAATATCCTTCTATTTTAGTGTCTAAAAGTGACTTCTGGAAAAAATTGCACCATTGTACAACACGTTTCCGTCACATAATTTCTTAAACCGTAAGAAACACTGCATTTTCAAAGAGTAAATTTAAAATTTTTAAGCCAAATCGTCTGTAGACCATCAAAACACCAGTCCCGCGTACTTATATACGACGTATTCATAATTTTCGTATTTTATTCGACCATAGGGCGCGTGAACAAAAACGCCGCGGCCGGTGCAGTTCACGAATTATTATTTTAAAAACGCACCGCTCGCTCTGTACACGGCGCGCGCGGTCATAATATTAAACGTTATCGATTCGCGTGTACGATATAAAATAATATAATAATAATAATATTATATTAAATATAATATTTTAAACGCAAATAACGTTCGACGGCGGTGCCGCGGCTGTCGACCGCACCGTATTCGCCGCAGCCGTCGTCGTCGTCTTCGTCTTCGGGTTCGCGCAGGAATGCAGTTATCGAATTTTAAGGAGGCCAAACTGGTCGTGCGCCGTTGTCTCCGGACCGGAGCGCGTACCACTTATTATTATTATTATTTTTGCGGTGGCCGTCCCATTTCGCGCGAACCGCCGCCGCCGCCGCAAGACGGATTAATAGCTGATAAATAATTACGTTATTATTTCGTAGGTAGAGGAGGTACGCGTGTTACTATCGGACGCGTGGCACTCGAAATCGTTTCCTGTCCCGTTATTCCTCGCCAAAATATATATATATATATATATATATAGGTAGGTAGGTAGGTAGGTACAATATAATATTATATTATCGTCGTCGACTTTTCTGCGCACCATTGCAATGTCGTCGTCGTCACCCGGCCCACAATATATATTTTTCGACTGCATCGCCCATCCGACGTTAATAATTATTATTCAAACGCGTTTAAAAAATTCCAAAAGTATTCTTACCGTTCCCAGCACACGACTATGACGACTGATGTGACACGCGTAGGTAGCGAATTCGTGGCGAAACGATGCGATACCCGCCGGCCACCGACGGGGATTTTCCGAATAAAGAGCCGCGTTTCCAAGTCGATTCGGTTTTCGGGAAATCGCATCACAAGCCACCCACGGTGGAAAATTCCAACAAAAAGCCAAGGGAAAATGTACGAAAATCTTGGCAAAATATTGTAAAAACTCCGTCGTTTCTGCAATATGATAATAATATTACGCCACCCACTACCGCCGCGGTAATGCTATTTTAACGGATTTTTTTCCCAACTCCAAACGCTGGAGGCCTCCCGGGTCGTATAATATACGACGAATTTATACAGGGCGAATCACCAAGTACGCTCACCCAGCCTATTCTCCCTTGCATTTTTTTCCATTAATAATCAATTCAAACTATTTTTAAATTTTTAAGTAGGTATATAGGTATGTAAAATACTTCGATTTTTAAACCATTGCGTGGTGTGTTCTCTGCCGGTATCAACTTCTTTTTTTTCAAATGAGAACCACATTTTTTAATTATAAATTGTTAATCAGATGACTTTTTAAAAATTTTTTATCGAAATTTAATCGAATATATTTTAAAAATATAGGAGTTGTAAGTTATCATACACATTTTATAATTTGTGAAAATTATGTGCTTATTTTTGTAAAACCGTTTTTAAGAACTATTATCTTAAGTTAATATATTTCAATAATTCAGAAACCACACATTTAAATTTAAACTTAGATGTACATAAACATTTTGTATAAAGTAATTAGCTGCATATCAATATACATAGTAAAAATGGTTAGTTTTCATTTGAGAAGAAACATTCATGTTGCCACTGCAGAACACTCTTTAAATTGTACAAAAAATCTAAATAATTGAAAATATTATGATCCTTAGATGTACTTAACAATTAATAAAAAAAAAAAAAAACAGAATTCCAGTAAGCTCTTATCCGAGGGAAAAATGGGGGTGAGCATAGACGCATGGTCAATTACCATGCATAATAATATTATTATTCTGTGTCGTTTTGATTCCCCGGACGACACCAATTATTCGACGTACGACAGGCATTTATTACACAATCGTCGTCTACTTTGCCGAACAATTTATATTTTATTGCTACGATCGGGTCTGTGAATATTTCCGTATTTTCGTCAAGGTCTTTATATAACAAGCATAAATTCGCCAAATATTCCGGGTGTAAACCAGCCACCCTGCTCCCGCCACCAACACCACCGCCGCGCCACTACCGGTAGGCCATAAAGCGGTTCGGAAGGGTCATCTTGGTATAAACCTTTAATTAAAATATTGCAATAACGTAATGCGGTATGCACCGAGTTTAGTAGGCGTAGTAATGTACTGTGCAGTGCGGAAACGCCATAAATTAATATAAAACTGACTTCAGCAATAATAAATCGATTTACACGTTGGTCGCATTTTAATAATATCTATGCGCGCGAGTGCCAAGAACGTTGACCTATACGTCGCACCGTAAAATAATATTATGTACACCTCACATATGCATATAGTATACGTGTATATATATTATACAAAGACGCCGTTAAAATAATAATACCACCGGCGGGTTAACGGATCTTCGGTAAATGTGTATTATTATTATTATTATTATTGTGTTATTGCTATTCGCCCGTATAACGTGAGAGGCAATTTGTTTTTTTCAAGCCGTTCGTTTTCTCGGTAAAACGCTTTTTTTTTGTATTCCCAACACTACTTTTTTTTTACAAATTTTTACAATACCTATTTCCAGAAATTTTATTTTGTAAAATGGGAGATTCATGTTAATTTTTGTCCATACTACATGTATTCTACAGCAATATACATATTTTTTTTTTTTAATGAAACTTTGTTGCCGTATTTTTAATACATATTGTTGAACTGATGTTTTATTATTTATAACTTTATAAGCGTTTAAGGTTAAAATGAGCTGAGTAGTAGCACAAAAGTTTGCGGCGAATCTGACAAATCACCACAACCTCATTATGTAACTTTAAATGCTTACAAGTTATAACAATAAATAAAAGCCTAAATGGTTGGGTTTTTTTTTCAACATATTTCAAAAAAGTATTCTGCACCGGAGCATGAAATTAAAAACAACGGTTATGATGTTTGCAGAAAAAAAACCCTAATATTATATTACAGAAATAGCATTTGATTTTTTTTCTCAAAAAATATTGTCTCAGACACAGTTGTAGTAAAATGTATTCGTAAAAACGTATTAGCTTTTGTACTGAGAAAAATTATCGTCGTTTAACGAAAACCACATTAGATACCTATTATAGTTATAATAAGTTTCGTTTTATTGTTATTACTTATTATTTATTTAAATTTTAAATAGATCTACGATCTAGATCGGATCTACTACTGTTCTGCATGAGTAGGTAATAATAATATTATTATTATTATTATTATTATCATCATCATCGTGACGCAGGTGGCCGACCAAAACACAATATTATGCTATTATAATCCGAGATTAAATTGGAAAAACGATCAACGTACGCACATTTCACCCTACATAAGTAGTTATAAGTACTTATAAGTATTTAAAGTTTAAATGAGTGAAGTTGTAGTAGACTAACATTTTGCGGGGTACCAATGTGCAACTCCACTCCGCTCATCATAACTTAAAATACTTATTAGTTATAAATTATAGTTATAAACTTATAACTTATAGTTAATTGACTATACTCGTTAGAAATACAGTTTTTATATATCCAAATTCTAGGAAAAAGTAGTGTGCTCAAAGGAATTTGAAATTAAAAATGTACGGCAAAATGGTAAAAACGTAAACACTTTTAGTCATAAATATAATTTACTGTAAAAAGAATCATACCACGTATATTTTACAAACCACAACCACCGAAAGTATGTGTTGTACACTCATTAAAACATAATAATTTACGGCACGGGCGACGACGTGCTGCGGTGCATTTATCGTCGTCTTCGTTATTTAATATTTTTATCATTAATATATTATTATGTTATCATGGTTTGACCGTCGTCTTTTCGTGTATACCTGCCAATGTATAATATATATTGGCTTTGTAACGACGGTTTTTCTTTTCTTTTTTCAATTTTCATCGAGTATGGTGCTCGAAAAGTCTTGTGTAGTGTTACTCCGTTTATATAAAGATTGGCAATCGAGTGTGGTAAGCGATGCGTTGGAGTGGTCGGTATTTTTCTCTGGTCGACATTTTTTTTTGTCAGTCATCTAGTGCGGCTTTTACCGAACTCCGCTATGAGCATCGTGTTTTGAATCCAATGATTTATCGAATTTTGAGTGTGAAAACGCACAGTCGTAGCATTATACGAACGAACGATAAATCCATGTAGATTGACGGCCGTCTCGGTCGCGCCGTTGCGTGTCTGCCATAAGATTAATACGAATTTTTTTTTTATCGCACTTCCTACAAGTATCCGTCTGTGATGCGGACACATATAATATAGTCCTGAGATTTACTTCTATATGTGCCAGGCAAGAGGAAGGAGTATAAATAATGAATATGAAATTCACACCGAGGTCCAAAACTTAGTCGGGCACGTTTTCGGAAAATCTTTTCCATTGATACTCGAGACTCTATTTTCACTAAAATGTACGTGTACTTTTTTTATGTTTCTGCCGAATGCTTAAATAGTTAAGACCAAAATGACCCAATATCAATGACATCCTAGCTAAAATCTCTACCACCATTACTTCTTGTTTTTCGCCACATAATCGTCGGTTTGACAGTGGTAAACCGGCCGACTGCAATTTACGGCTCGTTGAGTGCCTTATACTAACAAACTGAGTGCCACACGAAACCCGCGCGTGCCTGTAAACGTTTTCGCGTAGATCATCATTCATTATTATCTCGACCTACCTAGATGACACCATAATAAGATATTATTATCATCATTAATGTGACAAAACGGCTCTGCAAGTTAAAGGGTGGGAGGATTTATTTATTTTTCTTTATTATTAGATACTTGAACATATTTTATGATTTACAAAGTTCTACTCAGTATTAAATTAAATGTTTGTCTAGAGAATGGGGTAGGGGGGGGGGAATAGAATCCCCCTATATCCACTTCTGGACATAACTGTAAAGTCTCACCACCGAGATGAATATTCCTGAACGCTTCGTGCGGACGGCGGAAGGACTGCGGTGATTAATGTGCGGAGCGAATTTGACGTAATGAATTTTTGTTTATTGACGATTCGGCTGGTCTTCAGGTGCGATGGTCAGCAACCCGGTGACCTTGCCGTCCTCGTACGTCGCCAAGTATAACAGGTTCGTGGACAACATACTGGGCCGGATCAACAAGGTGCTGAGGAAGAACTACGACCCGGTCAACGTGCGCCTGCAAACACCTACGCAAACCACCGACCACAAGAAAAAGGGTACCACCTCTCAAAAACCAAAAACCAAACCCAAAATTGAGTCCAGAGAAAGGTAACACCTGTAGCCTTTTATATTACACGTAATGCATGATTGTATCTATAGATTATAATTATTTATAATACATTAATACGTATATATATATTATTATATGTTTTGCATGTCAAAATAATTTTTAAGTGAGTAAAAATTAATAGTTAATTATTACCGGATTTATGGATTCTCTTAATGGAAATTTAATATCACCGAAGTCAAAACAGTACCTACCAATCGTGGTAAAAAAATATTATTGGATACGTATACGTACAAACTTATATAGAGCCGAAATAGTCGTAACACTTAAAAATAAGTTTTACTTATAATTTATAAATCACTATTAATCTTTTGTCAAAATTATAAATTAATAATAAAGGTAGAATAATATGTTAAGATATCACTTAAAAACGAATTATCGAAGAACTTAAGTCCTAGTAGACTTATTTATGAGCATATTTATCCTGTAGGTATATTGACGTATTCAGTATATTGTCATTCCCCTGTCGTCCGTCGTCGTCGTAAAATGAATATCAAATATGTTATAATATATGCAGTGTATATACTGACGCACTGACAGTGTGATGTGTGACACTGTAAAATATTAATCAAATTTAAAATATTCAATTCTAATGTAGATAATCATGTTATATAGTAGTATTATAAAGTATAAAGTTCTGAAAAAAAAAATATTTATTTTAATAAATTCTGTTTTTATTTGTTTCTACATAACACGGGGTTCTGTGTACGAAATACAAATACTTCACTGCAAAAAAATCAGAAATAAAAAAATATGTATTTTTATCTGAACTGTTTCAATATTACCTGCAGTAAATAAATAAATAATTGAGTATCTATAACACCTACGCATATTAATTATCCGAATACTCAGTTAAAATGCTATGCGAATATTTCTGGTGACTGCAGAAATAAACAAACACAGTACCAAGATCAATACCGAAAGTTTCGAGTGTTAAAATGCACACAAATCATATGGTGTCGGTAAAGTGTTCAAGAACGAGAGCTCTGTAGTAATACACTTTTATTTAAATAATTTGTTAATATAATTATTAACACGTCTCCTCTTCACTGTCACTCCTTCAAATTATAATCCTCGAATAACTCCCCCCCTTGTTAGCACCGCGACACCGGGTCAATCTATTAGGTATATGAATTCCCCATCTCTTGCTCAGTTTCCATTCTTTAGCAAACACAATTCATTTTTACTCTTCTCAATTTTTCAAAACACCTTTTTTAAATTCCCAACCCCACCACCCAATCGAGTTCAATCATAATATTTTCAACAACATTAGTCTCATTAGTACAATTTATATATATGTTTTATAATATAATAAAACGGAAAATAGCTTAAAAATAAGCACAATTACTATTATATACACAATTATTATTTGTTATACAAATAATACAATACTTGTTAGATGTTTATATTTCGTTATTGAGTTAAACAGTTAAAGCGTAAGATATAAAAAATTACTGATTTAAACAAGACGATAAATATTTGACGGAACACAGTGTATTATTGATTTAAGTTAATATCAAACTTACACTTATATTTAAATATTTTACTTTGTAGCTTACAATATTAGTTACCTAGCCTAATCATTTATACTAATTGAAATAATGCTTGTATGAAAATAGAAAAACTTATTCAAGCCAGTGTTGGCGAATATGTTGTCGAGATCGCTGTTATCACTCCATCTCTAGTCAATATGATACGTCATTATCGCATAAAAGTTCGGGAGTAACCGAATTGGTTCCCGTTTAAAAAATGTATTTTATTAGGTTGAGCCGAAGGGGTTCCCGTTTGTGTACAGTACTGGTAAAACAATTGCGAATCGTTCCATTCAAAACTGAATAAAGAATTTACAAGTGCCCATCCTAATATATATTTTTATTTTATGGAGACTTTAAACAGCATTTAGACATTCAATTACATTCAATTTCTAAGTAATACTACAAAAAAACTTACTAACAGACAGGAAAAAATAACAAATACTTGGAAAATTGTATGACTGCAGAGTACATTAATGAGAAGCATCGAATTGAATATTTAAAGAAATTTGCAAATCAACGGTTTTAAGTTGTATTCTTGTATTTATTATATTTTGTTATTTGTATTTTGTACAAATAACCTAAGTGATGACTAAAGTTGACTTCCAAATCAACAATTTAAAATTTTATAAATTATATCATTTTATTAACACATATTGACGCACATTTTTGACCAAGTCTATTATTTATAGTTGACAGTCCTATAAGTCTGTAAAATTAGGAGCCAATTCGGTACCAGCCCGAAAATGTGGGTAATTAAACTGGAACCAATTCTACTTACCCAAATGAAATACGTTTTTCAAATGGGAACCTGCAATTCGTTACGTGGGGTTGGGGCTCGGGAACCAATTCAGTACCAGCCCAAAGTTCTTGGACTTATTAATAACGGTTCCTACAATACCTACAATATCATATACCTGCCCAACAATATGCGTAACAAATATTAATTGTATAAACATTTGGTGCTCGCGATTTGTTTTGGTCGATGCGATTGCTTTCGAATTTTAATTTCAGTTTCACGCAGTCGTTTATATAATTTGTCGACGACGGCGCGACGACACGTATACCAATTCATTTTACAACGGCAGTCACGTTACACACACACACACACACACACACACAATATGTATGATATTATATAAAATGATTATAGTAATAGGTACAGTGTTTAAAACGCGCGTGTCTAATTCATTTTTATACGACATTGTGGCGCATTGTCGCGAGTCTAAGAGCGTGCTTAAAAGTGTGCATATATAATATTATTGTACACGTCGCAGCAGTAAACGTCCCAGAAAAGCTATTACCGAGTACTCGCACAATACAGTATAGTAACGCGCGTTCTACTATACACAACAATCGAAACGTCACGACGAATGCTCGCCGCGAACGTTTATTCAAATAACAATGCGCCGCCGCCGTTTTCAGCTGCGCGGGAGCCTAAAATACAATATTATATTTATATATATATATACATACGATTTTCGAAAACACACACTTCAGCTGCAGTTGTGCGGAGCGCGCCTTCTCCTCTCTAACCCGACAACACCACGAGGCAAAGTTGGGCTGTGGAGACCGCACTGTATATATATAACACAGCCACCGGCTGTTAAAAACGAATATATTAAACGGTCGCGTGAAATTATACAAAGGGTTTTCTAGTTTTACGATTATAAACCGCACATGGACGGGAAAAATAAGTTCTTAAATAGTTTTCGGGTTAAAAGTTGGTTTTTAATTTCCCCGGTATCGGGAAGCGAATGCCGATTCGATCGCCCCCCTTTGAGCACCCCTGATGATTTTATCCCGAATTAAATTGGTAAACATCCGAAAAATATCATGACAAACACACTAGGTGGTAACGTATGATGTTTTCAATGAAAACCCGGACAAATCAAAAGTATTCATGAATCACATACCTATTATAATACTAATTAGAGCAGACTACTTAGTTACCTAACTAATTTCAAAGAGATACCAATTTTTTCTCGATATTTTATTTTAATCATCTTAAGTTCAGATAATATAAAAAATACGAACAAAATATTTTGTTAAATTTGTTCAGTAAAATATACGACTTTGTTACCCGGCTATGTAAATCCTTATATGAATTATGAATTATGATTAACTTATGGTTCTACCGCATCTACCCAAAAAGCATACGAATGCCTTCGGCGCAATTTATGTATGCGACTATCGTTGTGTTTTTATTTGTTATTTTTTTTTCGACAACAACTTGTGTCCTTTATACATATTTTTCTACACGTACAATATCTGATGATAGAAAATAAGAACGAATGTGTAGTGGTTTCTGGCTAATGATTTTAAATCAAATTAATTTTTTTCCATTTTTACCATTTTATAATTTTATTTTATGATATTTTATCTTCCTCATTATTATATCAGACATAGAAATTACTACAAAATAAGTGTTCTGCTATAATTGTATGGTTAAAAATATCATTATTTTTCAAACTTTCCGTCCACGGTCCAAGTTTTCAAACAATAGACTCACAAAATTTTAGTTACTATAATATGATGTGTGTTATTAAAACTAAATTCAATTGGCTTTACTTTTTCTCGCTGGTCAAAAAACAATACACTTGTGGACACGGACATCGCAGACAGTTGTCGAATACGATACGACTATTGTATACGTCTAATTTAACGCCGATGGACTCAATTCCATCCGACACAACTCGCAAGGACAACACTTTAGTTTTCACGCGACACACATAATATTACTTTGTGTCTGGAATTTGGGACACGCGTCATAATAAAGTAGTTACCTATATTATATCTTAGACGCCTTGAGATAAGACTTAAACAATTTCACGCCGACTGCAGACTGCGTACTCAACGACGACAATATGTATATATAATTCATAAATTTAAATCGCTAATTTAAAATGTTAATAAATCGTAATCTGTCATATTTTTAGCTGCAACCGGAGACGTGGTATGTGAGAATATATACGAAAAGTCTTTTTCTTTTTTTTTTTTTTTACTCGCATTTATACATTCCGCAGCTACTAATATTGTACGACCGTGCTATATATTTTCGAGTTGTTTCCCGCAAGACTCGAGGGATTGATTTTATCGTGAATAATTTATAACTCTGCGGAGAAATACATGTATATCGTATCATATAATTGTGTTACCCACCTGCTGCCACCGCATATTATACATACGCTCTGTCGGAATCCACCACCTGCAGGCTGTGCGCAATTTATCCGAGTATTAGACGCCGGCCAAATATGATGTCGAGACGTGGCGCGCGCGTAACCACAACTGACAGCGACATTATATACTTACCGCTACTATGGTATAATATATATTATATATATAGGTAGGTGCATGTATAATGTTTTTAATGCCGTCGGGAAGAACATAACGATCCTTCGACTGCTAAATATATAATATTTTGTACATAGTTTTTGAAATTGGACAGTGTGAAAACTATAATATAATAACGAAATCGTCAGGTTGGATTAAATCATATCTTCTGCGCTTGACGTTTTTCGGCGTTACATAATATCCGGAGAAAAAACAAAAAGTTCGTCCGTACGAAAGGGTTTATTACTTTACAGCACAATAGATTCGCACATTAAAGCTCGTTGGCAATATTATTTTCGACAATACAAAAACAATATCAATTTCACCAGCCCAAACGCCCGATAATTCAAGCGTAACTTTTTCCTTTTAATGGAAACGGGGATACATTTTTTTTTTCATTACGTTTTTCGTTTGACGGTGTTCCACTATTATTATGATTATTATTATCACTATGATTTTTATTTGTTTTCCTTTCTTTCGTTCTTTGACAACAACATAAAAAATTAATAAAATAAAATTGCAAAAATATATATATTTATAGTTTACTAAGGCGGACGCCTTTATATATTTTTAGAATTTTCTGTTTGGCGTTCGTCGTCCACCATCAGCAAATTCAAACCTACTGTAAACACGCAATTAAACATTATTTGCGTCAGTGCAGATATTTTACAGGGTCTCTATTTATATTATTATATTATGTTATACTACTTAGCGATGTTGCTTTCCTTCAATACAATCTTCAATACGATTATAGTTTCATGGAGTGAGTCTTGTGGTCTAACTTTAAATGTAAGCAAATGTAAGAAATTATTATTTACTCGCTCATCAGTTCTAATAATACCCTAAAATTATTTGATTAACAATGAACCTATACCCTCAGCTAATATGAACTTTTTAACAAAGCATCTTGCTGATGAGATTGATTCTCACACTGCTTTCCCAAATTAATTTCAGAGTTTCCACTCGCCAAACGAGAATCTATTTTCCATTCTATATCCCTCCACTAACTATATTTATAGTATATATTTATCCTACTCTCCGTTATCGTGTCTCATGCGAATGAACCCCGTTTAATGCCTGTTTTATTATTTAATCATAAATTGTTAGATTCATTTTTAAGTAATTAATAGCTAATTAATAAGTTATATTATTTGCTATAACAATATTTGCCCCTTATTTTTGTTTCGATGGCTTCAGCCAGTGCAGTTATAAATCAATATAAAATGTATATTATATTATATAATAATATATATTTATATTATAAATCAATATTGCGTGGGTGTGTTCATCATGTAAAATCATATTGTTATTTTTTTTAAGCGTTCGCCAGGAGGAAGTAACAAAAAACGGCACTGTAGCAGCTCCGGCAACGGAAAAGTCAGCCACCCCTGTTCCACAGCATCCGGCCGCAGTGAACGGCACGTCGACCCGGGCACAGCGCAAGCACCACAAGCACCACGATAGGACGTCAAAGGCTCAGAACAACAAGCCCAAAGTAACCAAAAACAAGGTATGTAATATATTATATGCACGTTAGATAGGCGAGCATTTTATGGCCCCGTCCTCATCCTTATCATCACTACCCCCAAGGCCCCAAAAAGTATACAACATTTGAAGTGGGTAGATGCGATGACCGAACCCCCTTTCATATAAACACGTACACCACATTACCTAAATATGGGTCACCTCGCCATCCTTTAGTATCTCAAACGTTAGTTTTGGTAAATGTATAGTACGACAAACCACATTTTTATAATGAATTCCAGAACAGAAACCTGCGCAGTTGCATTTCTACTCAATTATATTATACGCCACTAGTATAAAAATGCTATCAATTTGTATGCCCGTTTAAAATACTTTTACTTGTAATCAAAAATTCGTAAAACAATTATTAATTGTTACGATTTTACGTCTATGTACATGCGTATAGGTACAAAAACTAAGTTTATAAAATACCCTCCTGCAGAAAGCTTATAAATTGTATATGTTTTAAGTGTCCGGTGTAAACCATAATAATATAATCGTGGCATTTACGAAACAACCCTCTAAAAGGTTCAGCTGACAATTAATAATGTAATAATTTAAAAGCAAATTATGGTGTAATTGAAAGGGAAAAAAATGAATCGATTAAAATGTAATTTAATATCTCGGGTTCAAATTAAAAATGTACGGCTAACAAAAACCACACGTCTTTATAAAACTGAGCCGGTTAAAGTACAATAATAATTACTATATAGGTAAACACTACTATAGGTACCAACAAGTAACCGCCAACAGCTGTAATGTATATAGGTACCGCCGAATTATAGGCTTCCACTTTATATTATAAAGGGACCAGCGATATACGCGCAGACGGGTCATTTATATGCAGGTGGATACACGCGAATATGTAAAGGCGGACACCGTCCTTTCATCGTTCGTAGGTATACATTACTATATTATTATAGGCTATAGCCATATAGGTCCTTATATATTATGGCATTATGCACGCCCTCGACCACAATCAATTCAATTGTTAGTATTATATTCAATAATAAAAGCTGCGAATTTGATGCCCTAAAAAAAAACTAAGAAAATGCCCTAAAAATGTATTCATATCCTAAACATTTCAAATAGTAGGTACATAATTTATAAAATTCACTATAAATCTAGAAAAAAAATTATTTGTTTGAAATCTCTAAATGTTATAACATGCATGATTGTACATTTTTACCTACATAGATAAGTTTGTTATTTTAATTACCTATGATAAAAATAATAAATCGGTGGACCAGTGGTACTATATTGATTTTAGATGCTCAACAATTTGGTTTATCTGTGTTCAGTGATCAAAATAAATGATCATAAATGTGTTGGATAGTGGATACCCAGTGATCCCTACCCCCAAGTATATCCTGTTAACCGGTATCAGTTTTATTAAAAGCGTGGAATTTCAAACACAATTAGAATATATGGGGTTACAAATACATAGGGTAAATTAAAATTTGTACCTAATTGTTTACGTTTATAGTTATTATATTTACATAAAATGTAATCTCGAAACGGAATATTTTATTACATTTAAATCATAAAAATGCTATTAAAAATGAAAAAAAATGCAGAGTAGAATTCGGTTATATATTTTAAGTTTCTAACATGAAACAGATTAAAACGAGAATCGTATAGTTAAAAAAATGCAAAGTGCATTGAAATATCGGCCTTGTTTATAATATTACGCACCGCCCGTTTATATAATTAAATTATGTAGACGCGTCATTGTCAATCGTTCGTTTTATTATTATTATCGTCTAATGATTTTAGCCAGCAGCCAAGCCCCATAGTCCACCCAGGGCCAGAGCCACCATGTACGGACTGAGCAGTCTGCGCCGGGACGGAGACGTCACCGTGAACGTGATGAACAGCCATACGACGGTTAAGACCAAGTTTTTGGTCGGCCCGCTAACGTTGAAAGTCGAAAAAGAGGTAAGTTTTGTTATTACCGATCCCGATGCAACCCGTCGCCATAATAATTAATAAATAATTACATACAATGCATACCGGATTCGCGACTATAGTTATTTTGTTACCACCTATATAGATATTTTGTACTCAACGGTTATACTTGTAGGCGCAATATGGTGTGGATGCCAGGGTTGTGATAAAAGGGAGGGGCTGAGGGGGGTTAGAAAGAGGAGGTTTAAATATGTATGTCGAACAGTGTTCGGACTTATCTAGATACATTTATCTAGATGAATATCTAGATAATTATTTGTTCATCTTTTATCTTATCTAGATAAATAGTTACAAGGTATCTAAACGTTCATCTTAGATATTTTTTTTACTAATCTAAATGAATTCATCTAGATAGATTTTTTATTGATAAAAATCGCGAATTTGTACAAACGCATTTTTAAATTTTTATTCAGATCCTCAAATAAAGTTTATGGTTTATAAATAATGACATTTTTAAATAGTATGTAGGTACAATTAATATGAAATAACGATTGTGTTATTAATTATTAGTTATTTCCCATTATCGCATGCCATAGCCCGTAGCCCGCAATGTACTATTCTGGGAAAGGATGTTTGCAGTTATTGGTTTATTATGGTCTGTGAATTGTAGACTATCAACTATGATCGAATGTTTATCGACTATCACGGTCCACGGACTATTTATATAATTACATTATAGTTAAAACCATGAAGATTAGAGATATCTCTAATCTTCATGGTTTTAACTATAATACTACTGTTCATTACATTTAACATACATGTAAATTATAATATACTTTTTAATACTCCACATTTTTAAAATGAATTATTAAGATTATATAACTATCCTGATAAGAAGATATTCTAATTTTGTAAAGTAATGCATAGGTTTTTTAGGTAATTTGAAAAACATTACTCCTGTTACATTGTAATTAAAACAAATTATTCAAGTATTTTTAATTTAGTTTGTTAGTATATATTTATATAATATATTATTATTATATTATGTCCATTTCAAAATTATCAATTTTATTAAAACATGTTAGCTGTTGGCTTCTTGCTAATTTTTACATAAATATAATAAAAAAATACATGAAACATTTAATCTGTGTTAGGCTATATCATACTATAATATAGCTAGGTATAGTTATAATGCTGTAGACTATATGGCAACAGTGAATAGAACAATAAAATAAAAACTAAATTGTTTGGTCCGATTATTTTAAAATCATTTTAAAAAAAATGTTATCTTTTTTTTATCTAGATAAAAAAGTATTTATCTTTATCTTTATCTAGATAAATATGAGTTAAGTTATCTTTTATCTCTATCTAGATACATAGATACATTTGAGTTGCATTATCTTTATCTTTATCTAGATAAAAAAATACTTATCTAATCCGAACACTGATGTCGAATAGGGGCGCCAAATATTATTGCCTTGGGGCTATATTATATTTCTAATGCTCATGGGTTAAGAAAATCCCATTATGACTACTTAATTATTGAATCAAGAATTAGGTATTTACTATTAGTATTATAAGTAGTACTATTAGAATTTATTAGATAGCTACTTATTTATTTACTTTTGTTTAAAATAATTTCTACCGTGCGATCAAATAAAAAAATATTTGATTAACTTGAAACTTTAACCATAGTTATAGATTTTAATTTAACGTGTACGGCGTACCGGGTACCTATTACTTTTAAATTAACTAGAAATTTAAAAAGCTAACTAATTACAGAGGACAATATTCATCTAATTAGGTTATTGAGTTTTAGAGAATTAACTACCTAATTTGTCAAGTTGAAAAGCTTAAAAAAACTGTTTAACTAGTTAACGTCGACATTTGCTAGTAAATTGAATTAACGGTTGAGAGGCGTCATCTTCCCCCTCCCAAAAAAAAAATATATAACTCCAAGTTACGTTACTGGTATTATATATATATATACACTGCGACGTCCTCTTGACAACAAAGAAAATAACTTAATGTTCTATGTACATTATATTATATAGGTAGGTAGATACGTAGTTTAATCTTTGATAACCGCGGATTTATATGTACTTACCAGTGAATTCTCAACAGTATTATAGTAGTATATATACATGATACATCCTTAGAATTTATAATGATATTCAAATCAACTTAATACTATTATGCGTATAGGTACCGTACGTACCAGCAGTAATGAGTGCCTTTATTGTTACTAGTGACTTCACGTTCCAGCAATCTAAATAATGTAAACAATCAAATAACGATTTTTTTTTACCAATTTTCCAGTCCAATCATATTATTTCAAATTTCGATTTTAAACTCAAACAACTGTATAATATGTTTATATGCAAGTACTCTATTTAAATACGGTCCATTTGTAAAGGTAAAAGGACGGAATAGGCTATACTTAATGGTTAAAGTAAGTACCGATCACGCGTCAATCGATTTCACCGTATTTTGATTTTTTTTTCTTCCGTTCGTTGACGTGGTTTTGTGTATTCAGTAAATACACAATATGTGGTTAAAAAAAATGTATAATATTCTATGAAATACTCCGCATGTTCGGTATTTTGAATTAAATTCTATTCTGCGCTGTTTTTTTTTCCGTGTACGAATGTCATTCTAAAAAAATATTTTATTATTTTGAATTTACATAAGTACCAAAGTTGCGTACTTTTTAATACTTTTATACACTATTATTTTAATAATACTAATTATTATAATATTAGTATACGCGCGAACGTACATATTGGAGGCGTGCTGGCTGCTACGCACGTGTTTTGCATATTTTTTACGTTTCATAACAATAAAAATATTATTATCCATTTTCATTTATCAGTCCTCTGTGGCCGCAGCACGTGCGTGATGTACACCGAATGAGCTTTACGCACACGGAGTTAGAATTCATCGTGTGGTTACTCGGAACCTCCGTAATGGTGGCCACGTCTCTTCTGCCCATTTATGCGTGAAAAAAAGAAAAAGAAATTAATTGCGCGACACGTTTGTGTGGGTACAGTTGAAATGAAAAGTACGCGTCTCGGTGCACAATAATTATGATTCTAGTCGCCCGCGACGTAGTGTGTCCACCGTCCAGTCGGGGTTTCTGTGTTTTTTTTTTGTTGTTTTTTTTTTTTTAAGAGAAAGGCCATGACGATAAATAGAGCATGCTCTAATAATGTTTAATATTTGTATTTGTAAGTCATTCGAACTTGAACAATAATCTTACATTAGTTTGTTATTAATCCAGTATTCTTATTAATCTGTATGGACAAAATATTGTTCGGAAAATTATTTGTTTTTAGTATTTAAAATATTTAATACTATTGGTACCTGCGGTTGCTTTAGTAGTATGGAATCTAAAGTTCGTTTATCGATACACAACACACAAGTAGAAGGGTAAAATGTTTACAATATTTTTACATTAATAATTTCCTTGCTAACGAGAAAAATTAAATTGAACTAAAATATAATCTTATGGAATAATCGCTGTCTTGCACTTATATTCACTCAGTAAATCTATAATTCATAATATTTTTAATATAGGTATAGACTATAGAGTATTTATTAGATTGGAGTATTGCTCAAATAAGAATAAAATATTTTTATTTACTCCAAACTATAACTTATTACTTTTTAAAAGTTTACTTCTTCTTAATAATAAAATGGTAAGAAATTAAGAACCAATTTTGTTTTATTTTATACTTCTTATAAAATGTCTGTATAAAATATTATTAAAGACGGTTTGTGAAATATTAAAACTATTTTTTTGGTTAAAAGAAAACAAAAGGTAAAAAAAAAAGTTTTAAAGGAGAAACAAAATATTAAATAAACCGCGTTTGTTAAAAATAAAACGCTTTAGCCAATATTGAAATATTTTGTTTACGTTTTACAAAGTAGTAGGTAGTTTACTCATACGCTATATTAAAATATGATGTAGACTTAATCGGTAATATATTTTGCAAAGTTAAACAAAAATTTATGTTCTGTAAAATTCGACAGTATTATAACAGATATTTTATCATACGTCATCTTTGTACCGTCTGAACGGTAGAATATTTATTTTTTATATTTATTGACAAACGATAATCGGCGTGTCGCAATATTAAAACTAGGTATCCGTTTTACGAAAATTCAATATTATAAAACACTTTATTTTACATTATAACATCGGGTGTATACATTAGTCACTACTTATATTAAATTTTAATACGCGCGCGGCGTGTGGGGTACGGTCGGAAACTCCGACGTGCGCCTAAACGAACCGAAATTATTCGGAGGGAAAAAAAATATAAGAAAATCCAGGAATTTTACGGCGCGCCGACTTTTGTGTAAATTGCGTTGCGGGCGATACGCCGGATAAAGCGTTTCGGGTCTGATACTTTGGAGATCATAAATCTTAACGCCACCGCCGCCGACACGGCGACCGGAGTGCGTGTTTTCGTTAACGAGCTGTGGTACAGGCCTTGTCGTGATGCTAGTGCAGTATCAGAAATGTATGTATTTTATATTTGTTTAAACTTTGCGGACTCGTGTGCACATAATAATGTTATTATTACGAATAATACCTCCTATATTGTACAAATATAATTAATAATAATAATATTATTGCAGTATGCCTAATAAGTTTGTGCATTTTTTATGATACTATGTGCGTCGAGAGACGCGCGCAAACCGTTCTGTAATGTTAAATTTCCGTAGTTAAACAGCGTCCACGCGATAAATTTACATTAAGTGTGCTATGATAATTATAATAATATGTGTCTACTAGATTAATTACGCTAGCTGCTCGTATTGTTATGTCTCTTTGAAGAGATCTAATAAAAACGTCCCGTACACAACTCATATTATAGTCGCATAATATAAACCACGACCTGAGTTTAATGATGGCTATATAAAATGTATAATAAATAATATGTGCATGTACATCATAATATAAGTATGTGCCCTATATATTTATCTATCATATGACTTTAATATAATACATAATATTACAGTACAGACGATGTAGGTTAGGTATTAGAGTTTTACTACTTATACGTAGTATTTATTTATATCATAATCTGCTATCCAAATTTATTGTAGATAACAAAAATTATTAATTGGCTCATTAAACAACTGATGGTGCTGAGTACATCCTAGCACCTCCCTCCTAATGTCGACGTGGCTATAGCGTTAACATTTTTACTATTAAAATACCTTTAAAAACGCTCTAAAAATGTATTATTATAAACTTACGTTTGATACACTTGTATATTAGATTTAAAAAATGTGACAGTTTATGCTAGACAGGCAACCGGGGGATCCCGACTTACAATATTATTTATGTATTTTTAATAGGTTATCCTAACTTTTTTAATTTGCGTCAAGTTGACAAAAAAATAACCTATTCGTTTTTACAACAAAATATGCTTACTTATTTTAAAATAGATACTCTTGTACATAATATATACATTGCGTTAAAATAAGTGCAATACATCATGCACTGGGAGGTACTAATTTTTCAATTAATGAACATAATCTAGTATGATATTGATATTGAATCGTCATAATGACATCATAGTTTAATCATTCGGTTTTTTCTTGTGTTATCATAGTTCGGACGAGGTGCCAAAAAGGAGCTGAGATCGGCGACTGCCACCACCGGCGAACTGGTTGGCCGACTTAACATGCGAGTGCTCACCGGCGGCGCGGCCACGCTGCACTCCATCCGCGTTCACCAGCCAAAACAAGTACACGACAATGTTTTCCAACAGACGAATAATAATATAACATAATACTATATTACTATATACATATAATTACTATTAATGTAATTTATGTTCATTAATACTATATTATAAGTATATATAATATTTAATATAACGGTGATGGACTAGGACACACTAATATTGCTTTGCGGGATAGGTATATGGACGTCAAAGTCTAGCGCGCGTGTCTTGAAAATATGGATTTTATTATTTTATTTTGTACATCACGTGATAATAATAATAATAATAATTGGTAACCGTGATAACTCGTATCATATCAATGGGTCCACTGCTGCAGTTAACGCTAAATTGGTGTTATGGAATGACCACCGGATCTTTGTTTTTTCATATAAGCCGTGGAAACAGTTAACGCTAACACATATAGGTATCGGGAACGATTATATTTTTTAACACCTAACTGTACTGTACTTGCTCTCATTCGGTCAAATTTTAAGTCCCACCTAAAATTGACATGTCAAAGTCGGATACAAACATTAAATTAAGCTCTATAATTATTCTAAATCCATTATGGGAAATTGTCATTTGAGTTAAATTGTTGATTTTAAATATAATTTGAGAGCACGCACACGTATAGGTACCTCATTTTCCCCAAAAATCATATCAAGTATTTTATGTTGTAACGCGCCACCCACGTTATGAAAATATAACCTCCGCGAAATGATATTATAGTCTAAGGTCGTCGCACAAAAATATATTTTAGTCGGAATTACCACTTTTTTTAGGGCACGCGCCACGCGTGATAATAATATAATATACAGATTCCGCGTGGATTTTCGAACCGAAAAAATGTTTGCACGTATCTTAGGTTTTTCATCGCTACATTAACAATACATAACAATAACGGCGATAGTAAATAATAAATAATAACAACAACAACAACGCCGTAATGGATGAAGCAACTAGTGGGCACGGCACGGCGTGCATGCGGCGAATGCGGTTGGCGGGCGCGCGCGCTTTGTACATATTATCGCGCCGGTTAGGGACCCAAACGAGACGTTTTTGCCGAACGTTAATGCTTAACGGTTTTAGCTGCAGATCGACAGCCCGGACGACCACGACAAGACTAGGGAGTACGTGTGGAGACGGTCCAACATGATCGCCCACCTCGTGTCGCAGAAACTGACGTTCGCCACGAAGTCCATGTTGCAACCGGTCCCGCACAAGACGGCCTCTAAACCATAGTAGGTGTGTGTAGTGTTCGCGCCACGTGTTCGCGATGGTACTGTGATATACCCATATGGCCATATTGGATAATAATACGATATTGTATATTATTATTATTATTATTTATTATATCGTGTCCAAGTGTAAAAGGTCAAAACTACCCTCCTCCGCGCACCCTTTCAATCACTGAGTAACATCTCTATATTTTAAACACTCTGTAGTCACGATAAACGAGATAATCGAAAACGTTTTCAACAATTATTATTATTTTAACTCAATAGAATAAATTCCTTACGAATAATTTCAACACGAAATATAACTATAACGAAACGCCCATCTGGTCATACGCAACTGGTTGTGTCTTGACAACCGTAAAATATGCCAATACAATATATTACAAATAATATTATCCTTCAAACTCAATACAATACAATACTACCTATGACATATACTTACATATGCAGCTATAGTAATGTGATCTCCATTTCCACTTCGTTTTAGGGTGGTTTTATATAAAACGTACTTTTATCTACTGTAAATGTATCGTTGGATCCAATTGTGTTACCTGTGAATTTTTGTTCAAAGCTCAATATTTTATTAATGTATTAGACCTGTCTATATAGACTAGTTTGCCGGCGTCGTGATTAATATACATTATTTTCAATAGGTACTATAAAATATAATATATCAAGCACTGTTGAAAAAAATTTAATTTTCAAGTTGCATCATTCCAAACGGAAGTTTGTATCGCCATAAAACACTACTTAAGTAGCATTTCAAGAATTTGAAAAAAATGGTCTTTGGATTTATTTAAAAATTCAGAAATTCAGAATTCGAATAAATCCATTACCTATTGAAGGAAAAAATGGTTGTGAACATGTTACTTGGTGAATCACCCTGTATATTATTCATATATTGGTCGTATTCAGCGTGTTATACTATAATAGAAGCGTCAAGAAATGATTCTGAGGAGTCGTGCTGGGTAAAAACGAATGATCGAATCTGTAACAGAGGAATAGACCAAAACCAATAAACCGAATAAATGAATAATATAACAACACTTACAAGACCATAGATCCGTGTCACAAATTGTAAAACCATCCCTTAAAATATACAGTCTCAGACCTCCTGTAATAGGTATTTGCACTGGTTATGTATGTAGGATGTACCACTGGAAACATGACATATTTAATTTTTTTTTTTTTTTATTAAAGAGAAAAAGCCTCGGTAACGTGACCATTGGCTTGTATTTACATGGAATGGTAGCTTAAATTAAATTGTACAATTTAGTCTCTTTCAAAAATAAAATTATATTTTGGATAGATTTTTCGTCAGTGCCCAGTGCGTCGTGGAGGTATTCCGGTATATCATATTTAATTATTGTAGTTTTAGCGTACAAATTTCAACCCCTTCGACAACACCCTGATATAAATGTTCTGCGCCACGTTTCCTCGTTTGATATACTGCAGTAACAGAGTAGAAGAGAAATCAATGCTATTGTAGGTACGTGTATATATTTATATACACATATTGGTAGTCAATTATATTTAATATGAATGCATTTTTACAACAATATTATTAGTTAAATCGTAGTACAGCAGAAAGTGATACGTGGCACTGTAGCACAGGGTCGTATAAAATGATAATGGTAAAAATTGATTTTAAATTCCAGCAAAAAATTTAAATTTGAATTATTATTCTGATAATATTTTATTATTATGTACACGACGCGTTGAATTCATTCCAACCGTAATTTTGTTTAATTTGTCATTTTAGTTACCTATAATGTAATACTATAAAATTACATAAAATAATTTGTATAATATATATACATGCATAATAGTTAATAAACCAATAATTATTCTAAAATAGAAATTCTACGTTTTATTTTACAGCCTGACAAATGCATGTATAACTTCATGATTTGAATTATTATTCATTAAATAAAAAAATATTGTTGTAATTACGAACAATAACAAAAAATATTGATTTTTCATAAAAAAAAACGACCTATCAATTTAAATAAATATATATTTTACTTTCTTGAATGACAACATACATTTTTAATAAAGTATTCTAAATTCGTGTTTACGGCGCACCACACGCAGCCTCGGGTACATAAGTCCATTATAATAATATAGAAATTAATAATCAACGGCTGCCTATAGTATAGTGTAAAGACTATATACAATCATAATATGTCATCAACCAGCTAAGTCCTTATCACTATCATGTATAATATTAGTACGGGGGATAGCGCACCGATGTTTACCATCGGTTAATAATTTATTAAATGTACCTAATTACAAGAGCTGGAAATATTCAATTCTTATTTCGAAACTCAAGATTAGTAATAATATAGTTTTCATCACTATTATTCGTCCAAACCAGCGCATCGCGGAATCACCGTTCGTATTATTAATATATCCATTTTAATATGTCGTCCCTCCATAATATCGTACAAGACAAAATAATATTACATTATAATATTGTCGGGTTGAGTTGTATAATATTGTATTGAAAATATTTTTCCTCTATTTCCGCATGCAACTCGCGTATGCAAATAGTCCGAGATGTACGGATGCTGCCTAAGTGCGTTTTTGTTTGTTTTAAAATACAGCGTTTTGGGTGTCAGCGTTAAACACAAAAACGTGTCATCGGCGTACAGATTTTTTTACGATTACCATATTAATAATATAACGCGCGAGGATAAAATACATACGGTTTTAAAGGGGACGTATGCGTCTATATATTATACGTATATGCGTTCTGAGGGAGATGATTGCTTTATTATTTACTAGGAAACCGTTAACACCTTGTAAGGACTAAGGTGTAATAAAAAAAAAAAATGACCTGTAAAACGCTATAGCATAAAATCGAAGCAAGATATTATAGTAAAACTAAAATATTGTACATTTTTTATTATTGTTATTTATTTTTTTTTTTGTTTTTCAGAAATGGAGTTCAACCGTACTCAATGGCTGATTAAGTGTTAAGATTTTTTCACTATTTATTTATTTTTTTATATTTATTTATTTATTAAAGTACATAATAATATAATATTGTATTTCAAGTCTGTATGACAACATTTTGTAGAATAAATTATTTTCTACGCTTATAGATTGGTTGTTTTTTTTCCTTTTTGAAAGTTCAATGCATATATCTATTGTTAAATTTTCATCAAGCTGTATTATAATGTAATTTGATTACATATTATATGTATTATTAACTTATTTTCCATTTTTATGAAATTACGTTTTCATTTTATTAAAAACTTATTGTTTATTTAAACTTAACACAATTATATTGTGTGTAGGTACGTGAATAAATAATGTGAATTGTAGATAATTGATAATACGATGTACATATACTCAATGTATTCACTACATACATTATTATTAATGACGTCAAAAGCAAATACTCAACGGCTGCACATACATATACGATATACGGTATAAACTAACGCCACTGTGGCATTTTAAAGTTCAAAAAAAAAAGGAGGTGGGAAACCGATTTATCAAAATCCCGTTTTTTGTTATCATTTTTCATCAGTTTATTAGATTATATTTAACTTAATTAATTACGCATATAAAGGTACGTGCGCATAATACTGATACAGTGGTATTATTATTATTATTATTATTATTATTATTTCAATCACAATATATATACAATTTAAAATGAAAAACGAAATAATATATTGATATTTTATTCAAATTTATTTTAGTGATAATTTTTAAAAAAGTGTAGTATTTTATGCCTACTTAAAATAAACATAAACTAAAATATACTAAAATGTTGCTTTCAAAAAATAAACACAATGTTTTTGTACAATAGTGGTTAGATAGATTATATAGAACGTAAAATTACTACGCGGATATCCATTTGAGATAATACCTATATACGAAATAATATAGTAGATTTCTCGAATTACTTTTTATCTTATAAGTTAAAAATGGGCGATAGTTATTAATATTCGAAATAATTAACATATTTGGGAGCCTACTATATAATAATTAATGTACAATTCATACATAAAATAAATTCACTCGTATTGTATGCGTATAAATCGAGTTTTATACCCTATAGTTTGACGTGGCCACACAAGCAACTGAACAAATTTGAATTGATTTATTCAACTTTTTTTAGATGCTAAAACTATTTCTGTATCAATTATCATATTATTTTATAGTTATTAATTATGCATTAGGTGCAGACGTATAGGTTGTCTACAAATATTTGCTCTAATTTTAATAGGGTTACATCATTTAGCGGCGAAGGCTTGCGGGACATCCTGCATCAGTATACGATGACGATTACTGATTAGTGTTTATAGTTTAGACGTCGTACGACCTCTCGACCGACTGTGTGATATGGTTCGACGGCCCATCATCGGAGTTGACAACGCGCCATGAACGTCAAAACGTCAGACAACAATCAACATCAAACACGATAATAATATTGTAATGCAGTACGATACTATTTAATATGTATACTTATATAGCCATACTGTTACTTGTAATCCGTGCCGCCGCCGTACCTATATCAAACCGTCGAACGAGTGAATACCTATTATAAAATAAATATATACATGCAAGCAATATAGCAATCGCCGAACTCGTTAAAGATGTATAATATTATGCAAATATATTATAAGTTTTAATGATGGAGAAATTCAATTACAAGACTATATCGGCAGTATAATATAGATTATTATTATTATTATTATTATTATTATTATTATTGTGTAGAAAATATTGTGCCATAAAACCGTGTATAGTTGTGCATCGGACGATCAAAATATTACTAAAATGGATAAAATGACTAGATAAAAATCCTGTGAAAGCGTGACAAACACTTAAAAGATCGTCCGAGGGAGTAATCAATCTGATTTTTTTTTTTGTTCTAAGATAGGTTTGATTTAATTTTGACCTATACTCTGTTCAGCAAGAAAACACGCCGCAGACCGACAAAAATCGGTTCATCTGCGCATCCCAAGTCGACAGCCTATCCTAGGGAAACCGTTTTTGATGGTATAGGGCGACGCGGTGAAATGTTCAGAATCGGCGTGTTCTCTCGCTGAACAGATATAGGTATGAATGGACCCCCTCCCTACAAGTTTGTCTAGAAGGATAACTTCTACATATTACAGACTACAGACACACTACACTACTACAGACTCCTTATAACTAATCCATTTTACTCTGTTATTTTTTATTATTAGCAATTAGCTATATAAATGTATTGGTCTTCTGAATGTGTTTTTTTTGTGCATGTATTTACATTTTGGAGAAGAAAAAATTCATCGATTTTTAATTTTAATAATATTACTAGGTATATGTCATTCATTACGATTACGTATTAGATAGTTATTAAGTTATACCTAAGTCAATTCCGATGTAGGTACCAGAGAATGGTGTAAATATTTTAGAATAATTAAAAATTTAGAATATTTTGAAAATTGCTTTGTATGTAGGTATATGTCTGCTATTATAAAATAAATTTGATGAAAAAATAAAGTCTCTACAGAAATTTTGTTTTTAATCTACAACAACAAAACGAAATCAATTTTGTCAAAACCAAGTTTTGCATTAAAATACGTTTTTTTTAAATTAGCTTGAAACGATTTTAAAATCTAACATAGCGTTACCCCTCAAAGAAGTATTTTACTCATAAACAAAGATTTTTTCCTATATTTTTTCTCCTCCAATTATTCCTATTTTGTAAAGTACTGAGAAATTTGACCCCCTCAAAGTACTAACTAGGTCCAATTTGCTACCAGAAACCACCTTTTAAGTTGAAAATTGAATCAGTCTTACTGCATTACAATTTAAAAGTTGATGATAGACACAAAAAAAAAGAATCACATCATTTGTAATACCTATACTGTTATCGCTCTGTAGTCTGTTCTAATCTAAAATAACATTCTTTCAGTAGTGCGATAAGCATTGTCTAGGGCTTAAACTCTAGACTAATCATTTCAGCAATCAAAAATGAATTATTTATATATCAAAAAACAAAAAACCATTTACGCACATAATTCATTTTTTACTATAGTGTCAATTTGTAGGTATACAACATTATATTATTATACCTAAATTATAATCAAATACATGCTGGGTAATCCATATATTATTATGTATTAGTGTATTACTATATATTGGACTTGGTAAGTATGTAGAAATACTTGAAGGAATGATTAGGATGTAGGTCATAATGTCATATAATAAAATAAACCATAGCCAAAGGTCGTTCCTCTATTTAAGTTTGCTCGTTAAGATTAACACCTGTTAGGAATTAGGATCAATATAATATGGTTATGGAGACTCGACTCCATAAATTCAAACGAATATCAGCTTTGTCATTATATGACATCCGAGATTATTAGAGTAGACTACTTCCTGTAATTCTTAATAATTATATAGTAAATAGTAATGTAGGTACACAATTATTATGTGCTGTAGGTACCCGAGAAGTAATTCTTATAAGCTAATCAATGATATGCTTACTGCTACAGCTTAATCTGGTCTTCTTGTAAGGAAATGTCTAACGTCTATAATTATAATTTTACATAAAATCGCATTTAATCTTGATGTCTTGAACATGACTAAAGTCGACAAATTTAGATACAAATTTATATCTCCATGTATAATACATATGACGTACATTTAAGGTTAATTTGAATTGAGTTTTCGGCATTTTGTCATTTTGAGTATCTACCCAAACTATCCTAAAGTATTTACAATACCCACTTATATACTTACTTTTTAAACAAATTATTTTTTTTTTACAAGCATCAAATTTTGGAATACCTAATGTTGCTCAAGTGTAACTTGAATTTAAAAGTTAAAGTTTTTACTCTCGTAAGTTTTTTTTAAACTTATTTTAAGGATTTATATGGTTAATTAAATTATTTTTTAAATTATATTGATGTTTTTTACATAAACTCAAAGTTTTTTTTATACAAAAGTTTCTATAGCTTATGAATAATGTTTATCATAAGATTATAATATTTTTTAAAGTAGAATGAATTTATTTTTAGTTTAATATTGTATAATTTTCGTATAATCCTTGGTATATTAGATAAATATATTATTGTGAAAAGTTATTTTATATAAATAGGCAATTTAATATAATATACATTATACAGTAAAGGCAGTACTATAATTACAACAGATACATGGAATGCTTATATAAGCACTGTTTTTTGTAGATACTTGAAAGTTGAAGTTGTGAAACCTTATAGAATATAGACTATAGGTGTACAAATTATATCTAGGTATGTGCTCCATAGATAATTTGCATATAGTTACATTTCACTGGAAATTTAAATAAGTAATTATATTTTTACAACCGCAGTGCCGCAGTGGCATGCTGAAAATGAAACAGTTGTGTTCAGGTCAAAGCAGATAATTTGATATCACTTCTAGGTGGTTTGAGACTTTACCTAAAAACTTCAAACAAAGCCGCTCTCAAATAATAACTAATACGTAATGATAACGAATATTATGTAATAAATTAGTGTGAAAAAACATTGATGTGTTTAAACGTAGGTATTTATTTGTACGTAATACTGTACCTAATATTTTACCTATAGCCTATATAGGTACTAATATATGAGACTTGAGGTTAGGTTAATTAAAACTAACAATCATAATAACAATAATATGAATTATACAAAGAATTTTGTTGGCCTTTTTTAATTATGAGTAATTGAGCTTATACTACTAGTTAAGTGACGCCACGCTACTATAATAATTTTGAAAAAATAAGTTGTCCATCTACTCACAAACCGCAAAAAATTGCAAGATGATAGAATGATCTTAAAATAAAAGTTTTAGTATGTATTGTATGTACCTAAAGTTCAGTTCAGAATCATTTAAGTGCTCGTTATTTCAAAAAGTTTCAACTTTTTTAAAAATATTTTTTTACACAATTTGATGGACCACTCTACTACTCATAACTAAACTTTAAATGCATATAACAAGTATTTACTTGTCCGAAATTTAATCTTTATAGATTAAAATACTCCGAAAAATATTCTGCTTCGGGATATGAAATGAAAAATGCATGGTCTTATTCAAAACAGTAAAATACGGACATTGGACCTTTAAAATATTATATTAACAATACTATTAAAAATGACATAATATACCTACTATTTCGCGCTAACTCGATTTGTTTACATTCGTACATTAAAGTTACATATATTTATAGGTTAAAAGTTGAGACACTGTTATGGGTCAAAAAAAAATTTTCATCGTCAATTGTAGGTCCATTTTAATTCTAAAATATTTTTTTTTGTATTGCATGTAAATATAAATAATAAAAGTATAATTTCGTTACGGTAATTTGTAATTTTCGTTACATTATTATATTCGTACCTACAGAGCACTCCTGCAAAATGTCTCAATAACTATTATAAACAAAATTAAAGACAAGTGGCGGCATTACAAAGTTATTATATAATGATAATATTTATTATTTTTAATTGAGTGTATAGGTATATTAAAATTTGCTGCCCAAAACAATTCCGCCCCTCCCACCACCCCATAAGACGGAACGGATTGTGATTATTAATTCTATAGCTATAATTACAATGCACGCATAATATTATACTATACTATGTTCAAAAAATGTTTCCGAATAATGTGAAATCCTTGGAAAACTAGAATTTAGTAGTACCTAAATGCTCTCGTGATTTAAAAATACATGCAACGTACCTATGTTATAAAATGAGCATCGCGTATCTAGTTTTGGAAAACAATGCAAGGTTCATTGAGATCCCAGCCCTAATTATAACATAGTATAATATATGGATACCTGCCATACTTTTGTTCATTAAAATAATTTTGTTTAGCCCCTCCCCCCAAAAAAAAATACAGGGTGTGCCACTGATGTTTGGTTTATATTGATTTATGAGTTAGATTTAAAATAATACATGCGCTATTAATAATTGCATACCTATAGCAATTGTCTTATTTAAAAATCAGAAAAGGGGACAAATTGCGCCCAACGAAGGTAAAATTGTAAATCGCGCCCAATACATTTCGGTTATACATGTTTAATGTTTATGTAGTACCTAAATAATTGTGCCCACCAGAGAATATTATAAGTAATATTATTTTTATGATAGCCATTTTGAATTATCCAGAAAACTTTTTCAAGGAGGCGATATTACTGTTCTCCAAAAATAATTGTTTGGTTTGGTTAAAATAAATAAATTAATACAATTTTTTTTTTTATTAAATAATATGGGTGGCCGGGTAGATATGTTAAGTTTTAGAAAAAAATGTTAAAATGTTTAGTTATTTTTGTACACAATTAATAATAATAATATAATAGGTTTTTTTTATAACAATATTGTTAATTTTGTTAAAAATGATTATAAAATTTTATTTTTTGCTAAATCCATTTACGGTGAACGCAAACAAATAACTAAAATGGTAAAATATTACTACCTAAAGTTGTACCTCGTAATATACGTAGTCATTGAATCGATAATATCATAAATTCTTAACGATTAAAGCGATAAACTATAAGGGCGCAATTTACTATACCACTTTTAAAAGCCGAAAAATACCGGGTACAATTATTTACTATGCTGCTTTTTCAACCTTTTTCAATTCACAATCGCCCGGAAAAAAAAGAGCTTTTATATTTTGAAACATTTTTTTTTTAGTGATTGTTGCTTCAGTTATGTGAAATGGCGGAGTGGCCTACATAAGAATTATTTTCAGTATGGGCCAATTTACCACAGTTAAGCACTAACATAGCCATAACTAGAATTTTTTAGAGAGCCGTGGGTAGTTATAATTATGACATAAACAATACCAATAGAGGTGGCCCAATTTCATTTCATAAATATTTATTATTACATGTAGGTATTAAACATATTATGTATAATTCATTTTTATGTATTTAAAAAAAAAATATTTTGAATTTGATCTATATTTAATGTTATATTCCGATGAATCTTCATCAAAGCAAGTCCTGACAATCTAACGTTTCCTTAAAAAGACTAGTTGAAAAACTACTGTAAAGAGTGAACGGATATCCATTTCTAATAAATAGAACGCACAATCGACGTATGTAAGCATAGCATAGCTATTAAGCATTGATGGTCGTCACTATTCACTTATCAGCAAGTACACAATTTAAATTCCAAATTTTATAATTTATATAGACTATACCAAAAAACGAAAAACCTTAGGTATAACATCAACAATTCAATATACGCAAGTGATTGAACCTGGGCACAGCCACCCACAGGGTACGGTGATGTTCTGATGTAATATAGTATAATATACATAAAGCAATATGCAATGTTTTAATTAAACCTAAAATTTCATTATGAGCCCTGGCCCAAGGAGCCTCCCTCCTCCCTCCCCCGCCCCTATATACGTCCCTGGGCCGGCAGTAGGTACCCAACAAATCAGACTTTATAATAGGTCCTCAAAAAATGAGAAATGTATACCTAGCAATAATATTATTCTTATATAAATATTTGGTCCAAACTTTTTTCATATTTAGAATTGACATTTAAATAGTAAACAACTTATAATTAAAACTTAAAATTAATATCGATATTATTACACATTATTTTCCGTACACGGTGTTCTTAATAATCATATCAATAATATATTATAGCATAATAATAGACGAGCTTCAAAATAGTTAATTCACTGTAAATAGATATCTTAAACAGGAAATAGGAAACGAACATTATTACCCCCCGTCGAACACCAGCGTTAATGGATACGAGTTTGGAGGATAAATACGCAGCATGCTCACAACACTAATTGTAACAGATTGTCGTTTTGATTTTTTTTTAACGAGATTGTATAACGAAATTAATGTAGTCTACATCTACAGCAATACATTTTTCACGCTGAAAACAATAATGAATCTGCCGAGATTGGAATGTTGGATTACGGTGTCATTTTACAAAACAGTACACCTTTCTATTATTTATTATGAAAACACTTCTAATTTAATGTATTATTTTGGTACTGGTATTATATATTTGAAAGTTCCAAAACTCTATCTACATTTAATACATTTTGATTGGATCACAATATTTTATTTTTTTAGGCACACACTTTAGGAAATTGAAGACTTTTAAGAAAGTCAGAATGTAAGGTTGGATGATTAATGAATGATTTATCATTGTTTTCCAATTTAAAATAACAATTCAAGCTACAACTCCGTTATGGGCTGAAGTTGAAATACCCAATAACCAATATTCAATGTACACATTTTGTTGAAGCTTTAGTATAAATTATTACTGCTGAATTTGTTGGTAAATATCCATATCATATTATATTAATTTCCAGCAAAACATCAGCTAGTGACTATCACAGTTCAGCAAACATTTATATAAGAAATTAACTATAATTGGATTGTAAACACTGTAAACGCCATGTATAAAACCATTTTTTTTTTCAAAATGTAATAGTATGATATTTGTAACATAATTTAGGTTGTTTTGCATGAAAAGTTATTAAAAAAAAAACTATAAATCTTACAAAAGAATATCAGTTTTTCTTTACTGCAAAATTATCTAAATTTACATAGTAATATAATAACTAGGTATTCATTTTTAGACATTCTGATACTATTCCTAAAAATGAATTCAAAGTAAAAAACATAAGCTTTTGTCAATGATGGTAGTATGGTACTAAATCACAAATAGTTATTAATTATATACAATGTATAATCAATTAACTCTTCTTGTATTAAATTATTTAAGCTAAATGTTAAATATGAGCCTAATTACACAATTAATTGGTATGGATAAACCAAAATTGACTTTTGTTTTTATATTAATAATTTGAGTACAGGTAAATTCAGTATTTTAAACATACATTAAAATTTCAAAACTGATCTAGATTTCAGTACTTTTTATATTTATTTGATAAGTTAATAACATGGAAATTAAAAATTTTAATTGTAGTGGTACACAGAACAAATAATTTGAATTAAAGTAACAAAATAAATAACTAATTTAAAAATAATATAAAAATAATAATTAGTAAAAATATATATATGTATATATAAAAAAAATGGAATCCTTATAAAGATAAAAGGTTATTTGAGTCTTGTAAAATTGTAATAGCTTAAAATGAATACTCGATGGTCTATTTTGTGTATTTATATATAATATACATTATTATTATTTATTAGCATATTGTGCAAAATATAATATAAATCATAATAATTAATAAATGTTAAATAAAATTTTTTTTTTTGTAATTTTGAATTAGTTTTCCATGATTTCAATTAATAAACAAACATTTTTAACTGGTCCCAAATTAATTTATTATATACATTTTGCTAATTAACAGTTACAATTTGAAATAATTCGCATCAGATCTATGATCATATAAGCTATATGAGTATAAAGGATAGTATAAATTCTTAAATATAATAGACATTAATAAAGAAGAAATACAAATGTTCAATAAGTAATAAAAAATAAAAATTTTAAATGCAATAAAACATCATTTATTTATGAAAGTAATGACTACATTCTTTTAAGTCATAAATATGGGGTTGAAAAATAAAAGTAACTATTTTTTTTTTTACACAAGATATATCATTTATTTAGAAATTACAAGGTTAAAATAAAAAGAAAAAATGAATATCGTACAAAAAAAAAAACACATGACTATATAAATAAATATCATGCGTCTAGTAGGTCCAACAACATTTTATAAAGAAACTCAGTAAAAAATAACATTAAAATTCTGATTTTTTAGATATAACAAATATTACAAAAATGATACTATAGGTTTTGTTGCTTTTGTACATATTTCATATAATTTCTATATACACAATATTTTATACTCTAAACCACTGGAAAATGCATTTATGTCAGTTATACATGATAAATAATTGAGAATAATAAGCACACGGTGCTTATTTTGTAAATCCATAAAGCTTAAGACATAAATAAATAATTTTTTGATTACAGCCTAACTTAAAATAACCATGCTACTATTGAACTGTAACAATATTACATCACTTAGCTTATATTTTTACAATTGAGAATAAATTGCCAACATTACCCAATTTATCATGTAACTATAAGGCGTTCAAAATGAATGATGGTATTTTGTAGATTTTATTTTTTATGTTAATTATAAATTATTACCATACACAGTACATAATTTGTGGCAATGTCATTAGAGAGTAAAACAAAATTAAAGTGATATTAAAAGATACAGAAAGTAAGTAGCACCAAGCAACTTAATAGAAAATAATTGTAAAATAATTAAAAAAAAAAAAAATTCACAATGAAATTGATTTGTATTAATTTACAATTAAAGAATTAACTTATGGATTATTTAAATATATATATATTATTTTTTATAAAAATGATTAAGCTATATAGATTACATGATTAGACTATAAAATTAGGCCATAAGTTTGTTCAACAGCATTATAGGTCCCTAGTTAATATATAAATTTCTTATCATACTTTATATTACATAATTTAAATATTATGTGCGCTCTATTATTTTGCAGGAAGAACTTTTGTTTTTTGTTAGTTGTTATACACCAACAAAATGTGTATCGATTGGTGAACTGACAGTTATCAGTCTTGGACAATCTTCCATTTGGATTTAAAGTCCCTATTTCATAAATATACAAGATAAGCCTCAATTTTGAATACCAAAAAAATTAATAATTAATAATTCTATTAAGATATTGTAACTGTTAATTTTTTGTTATGATAGGTATTACAATAATTAATTTATATCTTTTTTTTTTTTTTTTATTAAGAAAGACAATTTACAATCTGTACACAATAATTACAATAAGCAAATAAGATAAAAAAAAACAGAATTAAGTAACATGAATATCGTGTTGAGGAAGAAACCCAATGGTAACACCTCCTTTACTAATTTAACAAGTCTCTACACCATTTACGCTTAAGTCTGCGTGGTGGGTTTTTTGGGAGGGTTAGGGTGGACATTTGTGATATTAAAGTATTGCTATGCGTGCTTAAATTTTGGTGGAAACGTTTGTACATCGTTTTGGCAAGTTCAGTGGTAGTTGTTATTTTTAGGTCATTGTGTAAGGCAGAGTTTGAAACGTACCAGGGTGCTTTGGTTACTAACCTTAGTGCAATTGACTGAAAGGCCTGAATTGGCCTGATATTCAAGGGCTTGGCCGGACCCCAAATTGCTATTCCATAAGACCAGACTGGTCTTATGATTGACTTATATATAATAAGTTTGTTTTGTAGTGGTATTTTGGAGTTGAGGAGAAGTCGGAGGAGATGAAGTCTAGTAGTGCCGATTTTCTTTTTTCTTTAAAGTGGGGGCCCCAGGTTAGTCTTTTATCAAGTGTTATGCCTAAATACTTTATTTCGGTTTGGACAGGGATGGGGGCGTTGTTCATAATTAATTGAGGGCACTCACGGGGAGACTTTTTTAACGTGAAGGTAACTTGCACAGATTTATCTGTATTTATTTTAATTTTCCATTTTTTGGCCCATTTGTCGATTTTATTAGCATGATCCTGAAGTGCATCTGAAGCTAGGATAGGATTTGAACTGGAGGAGAGAATAGCTGTGTCATCAGCGTATGTTGCAAGGAGGGTTGCTGTGAATATATTATATAGATCAGGGGATAAATCAATTTATATCTTATATAATATTTCAAAGAAATAAATTAAAACTTTATAGCCTAACAGTACACAATTCACAATTAGAAAATTAAGATTTTAAAATAATAAATTAACTCACCAGTGACAACATAGTCATGATTGTTAAATTATTGCGCATTTACGTTTATTCTTAATTGGCAGTACAGGACATAAAACTGCTCTAATGGCTTCATCAAATACAATTTTTAGACCTTTTTGAGTCAAAGCACTACATTCCAAGTATTTCACTGCTCCAATTTCTTTGGCCATTGATAAACCCTAAAAATAAATATTTAATAAAATAAGTAGGTAAAGTACAATGTTAATCATATGAACATGTACCTGTGGATATGTAATAGCAGTTAACTTTTTTTCTTTCAGTTTATCAATTGTTTCTTTATCTTCTCGTAAATCAAGTTTTGTACCAACTAAAATAATTGGAGTACTTGGACAATGATGTCGAACTTCAGGATACCACTAAAAATATATTTCATTAATTTAAATAAACATCAAAAGAGTGATTTTGATTATTATCTTACTTTTGCCCGTACATTTTCAAATGATGCAGGATTTACTAGTGAAAAACATATAAGAAACACATCCTGTTAAAAAAAAAAATTCAGATTAAAAATATGTAAAAATATTAAAACATCTATTATTTGTTAAACATGTTAGAAAAATTTTAAAAATAAATGAAAACTAAACATACTGTTTGTGGATATGAAAGAGGCCTAAGCCTGTCATAATCTTCTTGACCAGCAGTATCCCACAACCCTAAGTTTATAGGTTTCCCATCAACCATTACATTGGCCGAATAGTTGTCAAATCTAAAATAAAAGATTATACAATTTATAAAAATATATTTAAGTTTGATGATAAATCAACATAATAACAGAATTAAATTAAGGTAAGGTGTAACAAATATTTTGAAAATTTTTCAATAGGTATTTGTAGACAATATTAAATGTTTAATGTATTTAACACATTTCATAAAAAAAGTCTTTTAAAATGAAATTATAAACAATTAAGACAAATTGTATGAGTTGAATATTTATAATTTATATACTTTTATATATTATACTATTATACTTCACCATACTTTTAAATAATAACATGAGATCAGTAATAAAAGTTGTTTAAGCATATATCCTCATTAGCTAAACTGCCATTATCAGGTACATAATTAATTTTAATTTTTAACACATAAAGACAGGTTATAATATACATATTCAGTGCTTGAATGAAGGGAGAGGAGGTCCCTCTTATTTTTAGAAATTATCTATGTGTATCTCTTTTAATTATATTCTTATCAATAATCAGGTACGGAATGTTTTTCTTACACTTTGACATCCCCCTACTTATTTTTTCCCAATTCAAGCACTGCATATATTATAATTTAAAACCATGTAAATACATGGAACAAACTTAAGCATAAAATGATGAATCTTAATACCTTGGTAATATATTTCAAGCATTTCAAATTTATAATGATATACTCTATACTGGTTACAACCAATCTAATTATAATTTTATAAGATATAACCAATTTAAAAACACAATAGTTGTATTACAGTGAAATTAATCAAATATACTAATTTACCTTATTGATTACACATAAAACATATAACTAGATACCTGTAGGATTAATTAAAGGTTTGAAGTTACTTACACAGTAGGTATGTATTCTCCAGGAAATGCATTGCTGGTATAACTAATGAGTAAACATGTTTTACCAACCGCTCTGTAAAAAGAACAAAATAATAATGTACAGAACTCAAACTAGTTAGAATCATATATGTTTATATATATATATTTCTTTAACAAAAAAAAATTTGCAATATTAACAAATTATCATAGGATAATCGTGTAAAAATCAAACAGGTGTGCAAAACATCGTTTGACAAAAACATTGAATCTTGGTGGGTGGGAAAAAAAAACTTTAAAATAACTAATACAATATACGTTTCTGAGTATAGTGAGTACATAGGTAGATAATGTTATATTAGCAAAATTCATCATCTATGATTGACGATAAGATCTGTAGTAGATTAGATACACGCTTACAAATGGACTCAACTGTCCATAAATTTGTATCAAAATCTGCAGGCAGATACGGCAGAGTTTTTGATGATGAAAGTGATGATACTCAATAACTACAGCACATCAATCGTTTTCACTCTTAAGAAACAGACTAAAAACTACCGAGATAACGGGGCTGGTATACGTGAGACAGTCGTTGGGCGTACTGACGGAGACAGTACCAATTGGCAGAAGATCATAGTTTTTTTTCCCCACACACAACACAAACACATAATATGTATATTTACATATACGCAAAAGAAGTATTGTTTAGTATTTACTACTTTGTAAGACTTACCCATCGCCGACTACGACACACTTGATGGCTTGCATTTTGCGCGGTCGACCCGAAACCGAACACTACCTACCGGGAAATCGCGGTGCACGTTGTCTGGTGAGCGTTTAACATGTACAAATCGTTTTTATTGGCCGCCAAATGGATTTTATTGATGTGGGAACCAAACATCGGAAAATATCAAAACTGGTGGCCGCCGTCGTCGTCGGACGTCGTGATTTCGGGGCTTAGCAAGTGCAAGGACATTCCAGTGATTCCACCCACGGTAAATAAAATAATTAAAAAAAAAAACATAAAAAAACCATTTTCCATGGAAGAAACATCATGGCGGAAATGATCGCCTGTCCGTTTGTCCGGGCGTGTTTGACTATCAGAAATCAGAATTTCAGAATCCCTGGGTCCTGCCAGTCTGCCACTTTCGATCATCCAAAGCCGAACCCTTTTCTGTTTTCTCGTTGACGATTTAAATTATTTTTTGGTTTTATTTTTCTTATTTTTAAACTAAATAGGTATGGTATGAAAAATTTGAAAATATTTTGTTGATCAGCTGTTCGATCCTTGAATCAGCCGCGGCATCGAAAGTAAAAGTTGTCTCGCACATCTGTTATCAATTCCCTAATCAGCGAATACGTTTCGCAAGCCCGCGCGCCATAACCCGTTTCCACCACCGCGATTAGGAATGTTATTGTTTTGAATTTGATATTATTCTTACAAGTTACAACGCAGACAGTGTCCCCGACCACGGTCCGATGGTTCATTTGTAACAATAGTCATTACTCATTAGTCAATAATAAATAGTATTATCATTTTGATCGTTTTGTCATGATAATAATGTGACAATAAAAACATTGATTTCGTTATTAACATTAAAATATATTCACGTTTTTCGATTTGTTTACACCACGATACGTTTTTATCGAAATGAGTATATCATTCAATGATCTGCACCAAGGTTGAACACCACTGAATAATTGGGTACGAATCGTAGATACTCAGAATCAAAATATAATGTTTCGTACAAAAAAATTGGTAAAACCGGAAAACCTCCACTCGTTAGAGTACCTCAAGTAATTTCTATGGTCTACAATACCATAATTACCCATCATAAAACAACGTCGTTTATGTGTAATTTTGTTTGCAGATACATTTATACAGTACTGAGCAAAAATCAAAATGTTGTGGAAACCAATCGCACATTGTTAGTTGAATCTTTCAGGAGTATGGCCGAAATTTTGATTTGGGGTGATCAAAATAGTCCAGCAGTATTTGAGTAATTAAATGCTTATTTTACTATTGAAACTTGTACATATTATATAAAGCATATAACTATTACCCAGATCCTTTATATTTTAAATTGATTAATACATTTAGGTAGATAGTTATTCTTATTTAGTTAATATTACAGTTGAAATCGTTTTGTCGTTTCAGAAAATAAATTTACTTTTGTTTTAAATTATTCAGACTTATAATTGTTTAACAAACAAAGTGAATAATGACACATATTAGACCATATACATTCGAACAATAATGATGACTTATTGATTACTTTTTAATCCATATTTTGTAGTCATCATAATATTATCCAAATTAATAGATTCCATTATGCCATAGTTTGAAAATATCATACTTTTGTTTATTATTCTTTGTGTTCATTGTAAATAAAATGTTAGATAATCTATAATTTACTAAAAGCGCTGTCTACTTATAAATGGGAACTTAATACCTAACTTACAATAGCATCGCAGAATTCTATGATATATTTTGATCCTACATAACATGATCTCTTTAATGTTATTACCTACTTATTATGCCTAGTTAATCATTTGTCAACTAAATAAAATCCCATTTATGGATACTATTTTAGTTATTATTATCAAATATTAATCATATTATTATTTTTGTCATATGAGAAACACTACAACAAAATTTAATATATTTACCAACAAGGTAAATCTAATTAAGTTAAGCAGCAAATTTTATTATAAAATATTAATAAAACAATTTTAATGATTAGCAAGGCCATAACTCTATTTGACCTTTAAAATAAACTATACTTATAAGAAAAACTTGGTAATGCTATTGAATGAACGACATTGACTCAGTGGTAGGTAAGGGGTATTCCAGGGGCCACGGCTTCTATTCTTTTTTACGTGGGTAGGTAGGTACTGGGTATCATTAAAAATTGTAATAAAGATATTTCTAAACAATTATTAATAAATAATAGGTAAGCAATGCAGTTAAATATTCAATTTGGGGGTTGGTGTGTTGGTATTCTGTATTTGGCACCTGCTCAACAAGTAATTTGCCACGCCACTGCATTGACTTAACAGTAATTTAAAAATTATGAAACCTTAGTAAGTTCAATTATTTTGTTATTAAATCAATATAATTAGTAGGAAATATTTGACATTCCACTTACCTATGTCAAAATAAAACATCAGTTAATAATTAATATAAACAAAATCTGTCAATCCTGCCAGTCTGGTACACTGTAGTTGTCAATTGTCTACCAGTTTAAATGAGTTTGTTACACGACAATATTAGATACAATGAAAACAATTTGTATATATTATTTGTTTTGTAATGTGTTTTTTTTATACATAATAGGTATCTGTATTTAAATAAATAATGTATTATTCATAGTTTATGGGTTTAGTCAAATTTATTTTAAAACAAATAGCAAAAAGTTGATTTTTTATGAAATATTATGAATTTTAATTTTAAAAGTATCAATTTTTATATTTATGGACAATTGTTTTACATGTTATAGGTACTTCTTGGAAAATAATATGTTCAATTACTTTCTTCATATCTTGAATCAGAAATGTGGAAATTATGTCTGTGTCCAATTGCTTCAAACACTGAATATCATATTTGAAAACATTAAGAATAAGACTGCTTTATGTAAGTATTCATTTTAAATCTTTATATTTTTTTAATAAACCACTAATATTTTATTTTATTTCTAGATTATTTACTAAGCAATAACCATGTTAATAGCATAATAATAAATAAGTTGGATTTCTCTGATGAGGATGTCTTAGCGTATTACATATCTTTTTTAAAAACATTATCTTTTAAACTTAATTTAAACACCATTCACTTTTTCTATAATGAGGTAATACAATTTATTTAAAAATTCAACAATATATTAATCCTAATATTTATTTTTATTTATTACTCATAGACAACCAATGATTTTCCTCTTTATACAGAAGCAATTAAGTTTTTTAACCATCCTGATTCTATGGTACGTACATATGTTCGTACATTGACACTTAATGTTTACAGAGTTGAAGATGAAAGCATGTTACGATTTATCAGAGATAAAACATGTGCTCCATATTTTGGAAACTTGGTTTGGTTTATGGGTAAACACGTTTTAGAATTAGATGCTAGTGCAAGAGCTAAACCAATTGATGTCGATACTCAAAAAAATATACAGTAAGTTAATTTTCAATATTTAATACTTTATAAAGTTCTCTTGATAACAAATATTTTTCTGTCCTTAGAGATCAGTATAGAGTAAAACTTGCAGATCTTGTCAGTTCTCATCTAGACGATTTACATTATTTGAATGATATTTTAAGCTCAAAGGTTGATATGTTAAATGAAGTGCTTGTTGATCATTTAATGGATAAATTGTTTGTACCTTATTATATTCATTCATTAGCACCACCAGATAAATACATTATTGTTGAAACAGAAGAGGTAAAAAAATGTATTTAAATATCTAAGAACATTAAATGTTATTAAAATATCACATAATTGATTTGAAATACATATATAGTTTGTAGATGCTGTAAAACAACAACCACTGATGAATAGTGATATATGTTTATTTTTACTAACACAAGTTTTTTTAATTATTCATCAGACCAAATTAGTTACACCATTAGCTAAATATTTATTGGAAAGCAATTTTACTGCAAAAAACCAAGTAACTTTTTTTAAATGTTTTACTATTTAAAATTAAACTATTTTCTCTTATATACATTTTTTTTTCTTCTTAGATTGCTGAAGAAACCAATTTACAAGATGAAGTATCAGTATTACCAGAAAAAGAAAATGAAGAAAAAACAGATATTGAATCAACTGATGTTTTTGATCTCAAATCATTAACGTGTATGAACATTACAGATGAAGAAAAAGAAATACTTTTATCAAAAAATGAAGGTAATTTTAATTCTTCTCTTCTTCTTTTTTTCCATCCTTTGCTCGTAACTATATGGGATAAACCACCCTCCTTAGACTGTCTACACCTCCATAAAACTTTGAACCATGCCTCCCCTTTACTCACAGCTGCTATTTTTGTATCATTCTCTATTCTGTCTATCCGTTTCTTCTTTGGTATTTCTTTCTCTCTCTTTACTTCTTCATTTATTTACTCTTAGACAAATAAAATATTTTGATTTGATTTGTATTTAATCTTTTTAGCTGATTCTGTGCATAGCCGCTGTTTAGAATCTATATACAGCCAATTGATAATTGAAAAATCTGACAGTTCTGCATTGTTTGGTGTATGTTTATTGTACGCTATATCAGAAAATTCAAGTCTTTCCAAAGAGTATTATGAAGGATTTTTAACTCCTATTAAAAGTGAAAATAGTCCTTCATTTGTTCATTGTGATGAAAGAAATGAACTTATAGATAAGTTAGTTAACATAATTACAGCTGCGTCTGAACCTGGTATGTGAACTAATCCATTAAATAAATTTATAAATTTATTACCTTTTATTTTCCAGTTTGTTATGTTCGTTCAGTTACATTAGAAATGGCCATAACATTACTGAAAAAATTAACAATTCATGAGGAACAGGTATTTATATCTGACAGACATATTGCTGTCATTCTTAACGCCAAAGAAAAGATTTTACCACTTCTTCGGCAATTTTTTAAAGTAAGCCCAATACTATCAATTATATTTATTTATAATTAAAATTATGTAAGAAAATAATGAAATTTTTTATTTTCAGAAAGAAGAAATGTTTTTAGAACTGTTCGAAGATGAATATAATGAAATGCATAAAGATATACTTAATGTTCAAAGACTTTTAAGTGATAGCACATTATTACTTCCACCTGCACATTCTCCCATGACAGGAATACCACTTTCAAAACGTTTACCGTGTGGAGATGTATGACCATCTTAGTTTTAATTTTGATTTTAAAAATAATTTAAATAACCATATTAGTATTTTATTTTTGTTTATAATTCACTTAATTGTATTATGTAAATGGATTATTTACTGTAATTATTTGCAGTTATTTTATCATTATTTAAATTATTACAAAATCGCTTATATTATGACTTACTCTAATATATACTCTAAGCAATAATATGTTTTATTATTTATTAGGTTGAAAGAACGAGACATTTTATCTGTGTTTTTCTTAATATACACAAGTTATTAATGACATTTGAAGGCAAAGAAGAAACACAATTACCTTTAGTTGATAGAACTAAGTGTTTTGTGTTTGATACTCCGATCAATCTAAGTAAGGAATTGTAAATAATAAATATTTAACATAATACTTAATGATTTTTCCTTGTTAAAGCTTAATTCAATGTATCGAATTAACTACGACAAATTAGTTATATATGATACTATTAAATTTAATCAGGACTTAAATACAGTAATAACTAGGTATTTGAAATTTGTCTCATATTAAAGTAATACAAAATTGTAGTGATAATTAAACTTTGATTTTTTTTTTGTCAACATTTTAAGGTTATGAGTTCAACAATTATTGATCCATTTTTTCAACGGGGTAAAGCCTTAGGCTTATTTCCGAAAAAATAGTGATGATACCTACCTCAAATTTTAATTTTATGCAATCCATTTTGAATTGGCATCAGCACCACTGATAACTATATAAATTAATATTGTGTAGTATTATCAGTTAATTTCTTAGGTGTTTTGCAAATTATGTAATTAATGCAAGTGCAAGTTATAATATGGCTTTGCTTGTTTTCGGATGGCCAAAGCTCGGATACCGGTTTGTGATGAAGTTGATAATTGGATTTTATTGGCATTTTAACATTGTACTAATATATTTTATGTAAAATACATTAATTTAATAATATTTATATCAATTTTTAAGTAACTTTTGAGTTCAAATATATATATATATCAAAATAACATTTAGTTTAGATAAAATGTTTATTTAATTCCGTTACAATTAATTGAATCTATAAATTTTAAATTAGTAATGATTACTAAGGAAATTGTGGGTGGTAAAAATTTTGACTTTGTCTTATTAATTCTGTGCATACTTTTCAATTTATTTAGTACTCAAAATTTTAAATATATATTTTTTCATTTTAGATGGTAATGATTTAATTACTTGTATGATAATTGCTGAAAATGGTGCAAAAACAAGACGGTATCTATCAATCATTAATAGCCAATTAGTACTAGTTGAGCCACATAGTCGTTTTCTTGGTTGGGGTGTTTGCAAATTGTCTTGTTATCTTCATGATGCTGAAGTAAAAACTAAAATAGTTTTGTAATTAATTAAAACAAAATAATATGATTAAACTCTTAATATGTAGGTTACTAAAATTGACAATGAAACAAAAACTTTGCACATTACTATGCATGATACAAAGTATAAAATTACAAACACGGTGAAATTAATTTTTGATGATCATATTCGATGCAATGCAGCAAGACAAAAGTAACATTTTATTTATTTATATTAACTGAGTACTAATATAACATTTTTTTTGTTTTCAAATGATCAATTTTATTATATTTAGATTGTTGAATGGTCGAATCAAAGCAAGAAGAAAACAACTTAATCAAATTGCAAGTTTATTAGAAATGACTAGCTGCGAAACAAATTATGCTCCATGTAATAATACCCTAAAACAAAGTTGGTGTATATTTTACATATTTAAAGTTTTTTTTGCTGACTTGGTAACTTTTATTTAGGACATAATTTAAGAAGCCACTTCACTGATGTTGCAGTGCACTCATCTAATGTGATTATGCCATGTCCTATTTCTATGAGATCTTTAAATAGTAAAGAAAATCAACTCTTTTAAATTTGTATACATTTTAAAGTAAAAATGTTAATTATTTAGGTGATGAATGTAGTGCAGACTCAAATTGTAGTAGTGTGATACACTCTAGAGACCAATCACCTTGCACAACAAACATAAATAATCCAGAATGTTCTGACTCTCAAAAGGTATATTATACATATTTAATTTCAGTTTAAATAAACTATGTTCACAAATGTTACTCAATATATTTTATTCCTGATAGCCGTCTTCTTTAGCTCAATGTCAAGACAAAACAGAACCAAAGCGAAAAGGAAGGGTAGAGAATGTTTAAACTTTAAAAATAAACTTTGATGTGGTACCAATTTGAATAAGCCAAAACACTAAGCAACACCACTGTTTCTCATTTTGAAAAAAAACATAAGTGCACCTACTAACTTTTAACTTATGACTGATTGTTAAAATTAATATTGAGTTAATAACTTAAATATCAGTACATTTTTCGTAAATAGTATGTTGATTATTTTGTAATAAAATATTAATTCATATTTGACAATATTAATGTTTTATGTTACCATTCTCTTGTTATTTATTCGACATAATTTACTATGTTAGGGATACATAGTATTAATTATTGTTATTAAATTTGTTTTTCTTTAATTGTACAATAACATACATAGTTTATAATAAATGCTCAATATTTTAACACAATGTAAAAAAGCTATAACCATTATTTATTAAACATTGTTTTGTTGGTTTTCTTTTAGAATTTATTTGAAAATTGTTTAAGGTAACAAGTTAGTTGTTTCGTAAAATAAAACCACTTATTTCAGATTTTGTATATAATATATTATAATAAAAATGTATACCTCAACAATAAAACGCTGAAACAATGCCCTGAACAATAAAATATATAATTGTACAACAACAAAAAAGTATTAAAGGTGAATCAATTGAAAATATGTACTAAGAAACATTTTTACTAATAATTATTTTTTTGTTAGTTGATAAGTGCTAATATAAATGAATAATTTTAACCATTGAATAAACAAAAAGGTATAATACTTCAGACTAAGTTGATTATGTATAATTGATGAAATACCAAAATGGAAATGTGAAAACTGTATGAGCCTATATTATACACCAGATATGGTATAGACGATCAGACATCAAATATTTTAATATTTTGCACTAGTCCCAATGATAATTTTTAGAGTAAAAAAACTTAACTAATCTTTTTTAATTAATAATATCCAATAGGTACATAATGACATAACATTTATAATTATTCTACTTCACAAGAAGGGAAATAAAAAATAGAAACATAAAGATTGAATATATTTTAAGTAAGAACACAGTATTTAATATTTATAAGTTATTTTTTTTTTATATTTTCAATTTGTGAATATTTCAATTCTTTCATTTTAGTTTTTTCTATCTTACTAACACAAGGATTATCCCGAATATAATATCTAAGGAATTTGTCTTGCCATTTTTTTTCACATTTAATACCTATTCTTGGCGAGCAAACAATCGTATCAACTAATTTACTGTTTTCGTCTTCTTCTACCCACAATCCATCCCATGTAGTCAGATCTTGTTTATTGCAAGATTTGATATCAATCGCAAAGCTTATACATAACTTTGCAGGGCCATTGCATAAATCTTTATTCCTCATCACTGTTTTTATACATTTTCTAAATTGTTTTCGTAGAGATGTCATAGTGTTCAGATTTTCCAAAGGCTCTATTGACCTTAACAAAACTGCAGCACCGTCTCCTATCAAGATAAAACAGTTTTAACTTGAAACAATGTGGTTGGAATGATATAATAACTAACAATACCTTTGCTTGAAATATTGAAGCAATGGTACATTCCATACGTCATATAAACATAAGCTGTTCCTGGTTTCATGAACATAGGTTCATTTCGAGGTGTGACATTCCCTTTGAACGAATGGGAAGCTGCATCTTCGTGGCCCAGATAGCATTCTGTTTCAACAATTCTACCCCTGATAAAGGTATCTTCATTCAGTCGTCTAACAAGTACTTTGCCTAGTAAACTCATGGCCAATTCTTCACATGGTATTTCGTAAAATTGAGCATCCAATCGTTTCCTGTATAGAACCGGACTGGAACTGAAGTATTCAGACACACACTGATCGTTTTTAGACATGGTTAAAAAATCTTTCTTCTAATTATTACATACTGTTGAATGTTGTGTTTAAAAGTAATATTTAAAATTAATAATATTGCTTTTTTACTTGTTGTAACTTATTTTATAAACATTTGTTTTGTCTTGGTAGTACCTATAAAATAATAGAGTTATATAATTAATAGGCATTTCATAAATAAAAGAGTAGGCAATTAATAAGCGTACAGTGGGTACAGATATATTATTTGTTCGTGAAATAGCAAATATGAAAAAATGAAAATTTAAAAAATGTTTATCTCGAATCGATTCACGAACGATGAACGAGTAACGACAATACATAATTTAAAATGGACAAATTACAAAGCATCCTCCCTCCATTAGAATTATTATCACAGAATGATTCTGTGCTATTATCAAATTTTATATTTACTAGTTTTCTGTGACCTGTGCTATTATCATCGTTAGAACGTGATGGCGACAGGGTGCCAAACGCTCATTCCGTGATATTAAAAAATATATTCATAGGCACAAATCGCCCAAAAATAATATGGAGACATAACTACATAAGCACCATTCAAATTTTAGAGGAAACAAAGCTGTGAGGGGCTTTTTCCCTCACACCACTCATAAATTGACAGGTCTCCTCTTTATCCTCTTTACGTTTGATATCTCTATTTAATAATTTAATATTTATAAAATAAATTATAGACTTAAATCAATATTATACAGGGATGTGAAATTGTAGGAAGATTAATTCTCTTTAGCTCTTGTAAAACATAGCTTTCTTTGTGCAAAGTAGTAATAGTTTGAACTAAGTACAAACGAACTTAATTTTAATCTTTTTTTGCATTTTATAGGTCAAATGTTCATTATTTTAGTTACATTTTTTAGATATTTAAACAATTGTATTTAACAAATTTCACACACATTTTATGAATTTTTTTCTAATTCTCGTCTTATACATTTTAGTAAGCAAAAAAAAAAAAAATAATTAAAAATTATAGTTTTTCTTTTAATACAACTTGGATAGGTTTTTATTATGTTTTATACTTTGGATATCTCTGAATATCTCTTTCGACGTGTATAATAAAACGATAAGTCCGATAGTCTATCATGACCCATGCATAGACCTATAAAAGAATAGTTCTTGGACCCATGTTAGTGGTACCTACGTCGTATGTGTCCAAGATTTTTAATTATTATATTTATAATAAACGTGATAGATTCGGGGTGCTAGCATTAAAATGCAGGGTACAAAGCATCCTTAACACCCCTGTGATTTACACTAATAGATATATTTATATTTGTTTGTTAATTGTTATTTATGTATTTAAAAATATATTTAATTTTTATTCAAATAACAAGTAGATACCTATACCTATATGGCAATATATCATACAGATACAATTTATCATGACAAAAGAATCGGATAAATCAACATACTACAGTTCTAAAAAACATATGTCTGTTGCCCTGTTGGTCACCGCGGCATTGTGATTTGCTGATTCCTTATATTGTAAATCAATTATGATTGGACATTTGGATATGTGGTGTTCTTGCAGTTTCGGTGTTTTTTATCTACTCATTGATTCTAATCAAACACTGGTGGTGAGAGAAGGTTATTACTTATTACTTATTTACTCATATGATTAGTGCCTACATATAGTGTCCTAGTGAGAATTGTTCAATCGTCCATTCGTCTCATGGCTAAAATGTGGTGGTGGTCGGTGGCTGGTAGGCAAGTTATATAGCTGCAAGTATCTAGTGGGTACCTACCGATAAAGTATTGGGTATTTAAGAGTTTTGTATCCGTGTATTGAATATACCTACATATAATACTATAATAATATTGTTTGGAATAGAATTTAGATAAAAATTAATATTTACCAACCGATAAAATTATTATATATTATCAATATACAAATAATAATGTCGATTTCCATTCAGTTGCAGGTTGTTAATCGTTTATGGTCACTCGACACCGACTTCCGGACTACTATATTATACAATATCCACCTATAGTATTTTCTTTCCGCCCGGCGCCCACTCGAATATAACGAACGCCTCCGAAACGCGACGTACATGACGACACGCGACCGTGCTGCCACTGGTCATGCTCTGCAGAGGGGGCTTTGCGCGGGCCCTCCATCGCAGCCTTTGCGCCGGGGTCAGGGAGTCTGGTTTTTGTATTCGCGTATATCATAATATTATTTTTAATCTTGGCGACGCCTAAAATACGTAGCTGTTTATTCTTTTAAAAACGTTTTTATTTTTAACTTATTACCTACATTTTAAGCCATAATGTTATTCTTCAAAGTAAAATAAATCACCCACACGCGTTTGTTTCACCAAATTCACTGTGATATTATTTATTCCATAACTGTGTTCTATTTTGAATGACCAATAATAACCATCATTCTTCGACGAACCCGAAGCGTACAACAGCACAGTAACGCACCCAGAGGGAACTTTGGGGCTAAAGCCTCCCCCTTTTTTTTAACATCCCTATGATTTAAATTATTAAAATTGACTGGTTATTGTGTAATTGTGTGAAAAGGAGCAGAGCAAGTCCAAGAGTAGAGCAATTTCTAAGCCCTCCAAAAAAAAATTCTGAGTTCACGGCTGCAACAGAACCAAGTGGCTTCTGAAAAACTATAATTAAAAGTTGATTTCGGTAATGATGTATATTTTCATATAGTTATCGATTAAACATTTTTTTTAACTCATAAATTGCAATTACAGAGGATTTTGATTAATAATTCACATAATAGATGAGTAAGTTTGATTAAAATGTAAATATCAAAATAACATGAAACCGATAACTATAAGCTTATATCACCATTCGCTAATTATTATGTGTTACATTCATTTTTTCACTCAAATTTAATGCCTTAAAAAATAATTATAATTTTACTTTAAAAGGTTTTACGAAATAAGCCACTTGTGTTTGATTTAGCGACCATACGGATATAGGTATTTATGTAAATTATGAAATAGAATTGTTCAATAATTATTGAAACGATTGAATATGACGTCACTATAAAATTATTTGACTATGCAGATTATTCGAATATTTTTCAAACAAATTACGTCATTTAATTGATAATTTAATAATTAAAAATATTATATATGTTGAGGAGAGTAGGCCAGTAGGGCAAGTTGTCACGGCAAGATGATTTAATTGATTTTAAAATTGTATTACGACATCTAGTGGTGATTTTCAAAGACATTTAGACACTGAACTAAATACGTAGCCAATTGTTTAGGAATAGTCTTTTTTCTATAATATGCCGAGCCCATCATGTAAGCGTTGGTTAAGCATTAGATCAAGGTATTTTACTGTGGGAGAGGAGGGAATACGGATATCATAAAGAAATATATTTGGATATGGGACGTGCCCAAGTGTGAAAGTAGTGTGTACTCGTGTACTGATTTGTTTTTATTTACTTTAATTTCCATTTAGTATACCAATTTTGCATCAGATCTAGGTATTGTAGAGTAATGGAGATAATATACCACCTTGAGGAACACCGGCACTTGCTATTAAAGATATAGCAGTTCCATAGTGAATTTTAAGGGAGCTATCTGTAAGATAAGATTTAATAAGTAGGAAGTAGGTTGTAGGGAGGAAATATTTCAGTTTATAAAAAAGACTTTGGTGCCAAGCACGGTCGAGAGCTTGAGAAATATCAAAAAAAGCGCACGTACAGTACAATTTTTTTCAAGAAAGTAAGATATTGCATCCACTACCCTGTGCACCTGGTGTGTGGTCGAAGGTAAGGTTCGAAAACCAAATTGATTAATCAGTCAGGTTATGTTTTTCGGCGATGAATCGAACGTTTCGATACTCGTAAACGTTTTTTGTTTAAGGAAACTTATTAGTCTATAACAGTGATGATCAACCCTTTTTTACCGAGGAACATAAAAAAAAATTCTTATTGGTCCAGGAATTTTAAATTTGTCCATAACATTAAAGTTTACCTGCAGGTATAGGCATTTAAACATAATATTTAGTCACATTTTTTATTGAACATTTTAATAATATACTGTTATAAATCTTATTATTTATTAATTCTTGATTATTATAGAATATAAATAAAAAAAAAATTTAAAGAATAAAAATATTTGTAAATGTATTAATTTTTTTAATTATTTCCAAACAAATGTATTTAATGAGAGTGTTGACTTTGTTTTTGTTTACAGAGGACATCAATATTCAATATTTATTAGGTTCTAATTTGCTAGAATTCCCACGAAGAACGCCGTGAAGATGTTAATTTGTTATGCGAAACCGAGTTTTACTTTTATTGATTTTCATAGTTGAAAGTACTTGCTCACAAATATATGTTGAACAAAATATATATGATATCTTGGCTGTGAACTTCCGAATGTTTGGAAAATCGTCTTTCCTTAGATTTTAAATTATTATTAGATTGAAGTTCAATAATATCTTGTGGTAGAGAAATCTCAATATTTTCTGGATCGATGTTAAAATAGGATTTTCAAATACATTAATAAGCTTTTCATTTGCTCAAATGTGCATGAAACGATTTTAAAATTCGCGTATTAGTTTATTTATAAATTATAATGTTGATGAAACGGTGTTTTGGAAATACACCACAACTTTCTTTTTTAAAATAGTACAACATTCAAAATGGGAAAAATCATATTTTTCAATTTGATTTAGAAATAGAAATAATTTTTTTGAAAAGCTTTTACTGTGCCAAACAAAGTACTAACAAGTTTTTCTTTTCCTTGTAATTTTATAAATATAATGAATTAAGATGATGAGTTACATCTGTTAATATTGCTAAATCCTTAAGCCATTCAACATCATTAAGTTGTGCATATGGTTTATTTTTTGCGTTAAAAAGTTAAATTTCGTCATGTAAATAAAAAAATCGTTTTAAAATTGTTCCTTTACTAAATCATAGGTACTACATTACTGTGATATAAAACATCTTTATACTTAGACTCTATTTTTGAAATAAAATTTTAAAATGGGAAGTGGTTCAATGCATTATAATATTAATTTTTAAGTATTTTTTTTAACACTTTAGCTTTAGCGGACCAGTTAATAAGTGATCGCGGGCCGGATTTAGTCACCACTGGCTCTGTAAGGTAAAGTAGAATCTGGTTGTTTATTTGGCTTTTGGATCATGATTATTTTTTAAAATTTAAAGACAAGTGGGAAGTATGACAGTCTAAGTATTGAATTATATATATGATCTAGATGAACAAAGACCCTTTTTGGTAGATTTCTTATTACTTCTGCAGGTAATACGGTTAAAACCAAGAGACTTATTTATAGTGGATATTTTATGTGTAAGATGTTTTATATCATTAGGTGAGAAAGATTTAACTGAGAGTGATGGTTGAAGAGGAGCATTGAGAGCCATGTTCAATGTTCATAAAGTTTGTGTTTTCTACATCTACAATGTCTTATTAATTTATTGACGCTTTATTACGATTGTTATGCTAGTTTTTATTTAGGTGGGTGAAATATTAGTCTAGCCTCTGAAAAATGTTAAGTTTTTGACGCCATTGATATAAAATGTATATAATCTATAATATTCTATATACTTCTGATTTTAGATCACCTGACCCAAAATAGTATAAAACAACATACGTAAATATTGACTCTTGCGGTGAAACCAGTGCCATTTATATAAAGTACATTGCACCACTGTCACCAAGAGGACGCAGCTATGTAGAAAAGCGCGTGAGTTCATCGCCGCTCCGAACTGAAAGTATTGAGATATTTTAAGAAAATAACTCGAACGGATCGAAATATTACAAATACTAGAAATGTAGAAAATTAATATCGTCTATAAGTTATTGCATACCTATTCAGTATTCAATTTTAAAATTGTGTTGAGAATTGTATACCTATCTAATATCTATCAATCATAAACTATACCTATTAATTATTTTAATATAATAAATACCTCCACTATCAATTAAAAAGAAAAAAATATATATATGCCTATTATAACCTATAGGTATATAGTCGCCTTTAGATATAGTTTTAAATTAAAAATAAATCCTCAAGTACCTAACTATATATTTATATCTACTATTGATTTTTGTTTTAAATTTCAACTTGTATGCAAAATAATTAGTTTATACATATAGATATAAAAAACAAATAAAACTGTGAACCATGAATTTGTTAAACAATATATATTTATTATATTGGATTAAGTATTATAAACATACCAATTAAATTATAATATTGGTAAAGTAGGTAGGTGCTTTAAAAATAAAAAGTTGTTTTTAATTAAATTCTAAAAGCCAAGCATTTTAAGTTTCAATTTTTTATTTGTATCAAAGGACAAAGGTAGGTAATAGGTATTTTCAAATAACTAATAATTAATTTTTTTTGTTAATTATAAACTCAGAGTGTAGTAAAAATAAATAAATTCTAGGTATATATAATTGGTAGGTACGACTCTATTAGTTACCAAATACATATATTATGCTTTTATAATATTGGAGTCTGAACTGCAAAACGTTCATTATTCAATTTTAGTCGTTCGCTCGTTTAGCGAATATAATTCTAACGGGTTAAATTATTATAATCCAAACTTTTTTTTCTATTAACTACTAGGTAGTATATGAACTTTATGCTATATAAGAGCACAGCGATTATAAATGTGTCCAAACAAAAAGCTATTACAGCTTAAGAGTCAAATGACAAAATATAGATAATTAAGAATATACAGTAATACAGAACAGTGATAATAGTAATATATTTATATATATTTTTTTTGTTAAGGCTTCGACAACTAAGATCATTAGCCTATAGAACTGTGGAGGAAGGTACTGTACTTTTTTAACACGTGTGTGTAAGTGTGGCTAGGTTTAGTTAAAAGACTAGTTACAAAACCAGGATGGTCACCCATCCAGGAACTAGTAGTAGCGGGCGATGCTTACTCTCAGTCGCAGAACGCGACTGGTAGCAGCCAACGCTCCAAGCTAAGCCACAATAGTAATATAGTTTAGTTATTAAATAATAACAATAAAATATTACTTAAAGATATTATACTAAAATAATATAATAGTTATAGATTAAACATAGTACATTGTGCATTTAAATAGGTATGTAATATATTTAATATTATAATATAATACTAAATTAATAGTTATAGTATAGGGGATATATATGGTTGAATGTATTTGAATGTATTTAATGATGCATTTAAATTTGTTGATAAATACATACATATATATATTATGTTGTCCAATGATAAGGCTTGTGGTTGGCTATGAATGAAACAACTGCAGGGATTATCAGACTACGTGAGCTTAACAAGTCTAGGAATAGAAGGGTGACGTTTTTCCTTTTTTGTTTTTGAACTCTGCGATCAACTTTTTGTTTACTGGACATTCTTTGTAAGTTCTGCACAAAGTGTGCGTTTAGCCGGGAGATAGGCACTTGTCCGAATCACCTCAAATATTATTATTACACTAAACATAGGTACCTATAGATAATTTGTTTCATATCTACGTGGTTATGGTGTATAAGTTAGGTTATGATCGAAATAAACACACCTATAATACTTAAATAATTAAGAAAATAATTATAATTGGGAATTTTTGTTTGACCGGGAAAATGGTCATTTAGGAAAACACCCGGATACCCATTTAAAAAAAAGATTGTATGTAGCTGGAAATTAATAAAATAATTCTCAATACAGAAAATTAGTTATTCTTTAAGCAGTTTTTCAATATATTATCCAATTAAGTACTTAATCATAACTACAATGCAAGCAAATATTGGATATTTAGGTATACACATAATAATACCACATTAATACATTATCACTGAAGATTAATAAATTATACCTACTTAAATAATAATATTTATAATCTGCAATAATACTAATATATAGGTGTTGCGCATATTGAAGACTTTATGTAACTTGTAAAAATGGTACAAAGTACAGTACTTATATATAATTAATTCATAATATAGATAGGTATTGCATTATCCGTGAACAATGCGTAGATCAGATTATAGAACACCAAGAATGTAATAATAATTAATATCAATAGTTGAAGAAAAAGGCCAGCGATAGAGAAGCATACGAAATTGCTGCAAACCAATCATTAGATTGAAAACTGCAGAAGAAGATTATCTATGAACTACTGGCACGAATATCATCCCAGACGTTTAAATCAAACACATAATATCATAATTGTTTGTTTCTATTTTTGGTCTTTACTCTTTAATTCATATAATGAAAACGCGTATCCTAATATACAAGCCGTTTGTCAACGAGGGTATTAAAAAATTTGAATTCCGTGACACCACTGTATAGCTTCGGTTCGTTTATTGCACGCCCGTTTCCTGTACATAACTGTCTATATGGCTATAATATATTAGGGTCTAAAACCGTGTGCAGTGTCAAATAAAAATAAAAAAAATCGTACGAAATAAACACTAACAACTGATAACACGACTTTTATATTACAATGACGCACACCAATACACCATATTATAAAAACTACAAACATTAAACATCCAACTACGCCATTGGAGTATTCACTGCTAATATTATGCAATCACAATAATTATGAATAATAATCGAAACACTTCAATCATTCGCACACAGCCCATACGGCCATACTACAATACGGCGCGAGAGTCAAGTTTTTCCATTAAAGGAAAAACACATTCGTCGAATATTGTGTTCGATGTCCGTAATAATAATATGAATGTGTTTTTTTAGATTTGAAAATATGTGCACACTGGTAGGCTACAATATTATGTACTCAGTTGGTGCTTTGAAGTCATAAGAAAACAGTAATTTTTTTTAATGGAATCGTTGTATAATTTATTGGGCTGTTAATTTAATTAAAACTACTTTTTGTAAAAACACGTCATATAGTACCTATTATACTTTTAACAATATATTATGAAATAAGAAAATCAACTTACACTTTTATTATTGTTTATAAAAAACGTATATTTTTCATGATTAGAATTTATGAATTGTAATAAACTATTACATTTTTTAGATACCCGCTTCTTAAACGTAGGTAGGTACCTACTCATAATAAATTGGTTCGTGATCTCATAGAATATACAACATGAATTGATATTTAAATCTAAATGGCTAAATGGCTATTATTATTTTGCGATTTAGAATATTTTTGTTGTTCAAATTAATATTGTTTTTTAGCTGAGTATTTCAACTATTACCAAATTATGAAATTTATTTGATACTATTACTAAACTAAATATGGTTTTATTGTATTAGTTATTAAACTGTACAATAATATTATTCAAAATGTATCAACTGATGCTTTTCCCCTGGCTTCATAGGTCACCTGATTCCACGCCATGTAACTACTTCTTTTGGGGAAATGTTAAGATACTGTGAATATACCACCATTATTATCAATCAGGGAGGAGCTAAGAAATTTTCTAAAATGGAAATGACGTTAAGTGAAAAAAAACTCAACATTATTGTTGAATTTAAATACGGATACCAAAAAAAAAAAAACTATCTGGAAATATCAAACGGTGTATTTGCACAAAAATAAATTGCAAATCATTTTTAAACTAAATATTTTAAATAAAATTGACAAAAGTAACCTCGAACACATATTTTAAAAACATACTGAGCAAGCAATAAAATAAAACAAAATACAAAAAAATCTTGATCATCTTTCAAAATTAATTTACCAAAAAAGACTATAGTTGATAGTGATATTGAACAGTTAATAGTTAATGATGTTTTTAGGATAAGACGAAGTATTCAACCTAGATGATCAGTAAGTTACTTAAATTACTTAAAAATGTTTAGAACTACTACAAGTAGCCTTAAATAATTACTATATAAGAACAAATTTTAAATTTATAAATAATTGGGAGAATATTGGGAATATTGTAATTTTTACTTGTCTGCATAATTTATAGAGATGCTCGGTAAAATGAAAATCGTGTTTGTTGATGAAACTTTTAAAAGTTGCTCTAACTTATTTTATCAGCAATTTATAACTCAGTAAATTTAGTAAAGTTAATCATTATCATCATTATCATTATTATGAAACCAGCTCAATGGAACCAATTCGTATGTTACATGTACACCATAACCAATAGAATATTTATAGATACCATTACATTTATTTGAAACAATATTATTTTGTTTAATGTATCACTATATCATATTATATTATTCCAAACCTAAAAACTAAAAATATAATATAAGCATTTGAAATCGGATGAATCATTTTGAACAACCCTGATGTAAATTATTATTTAATATTATTTCATTGTATTTAAATAGTTTTGAATTTCACTAGAAATTACGTTTGAAATATTGAACTGAAAAGTTTAAGTTTAAACAAATCACAATGGGTTTGCATGCACGCACGCATAACGGTGAATTAAATAATAATTTTTGTTTCGTGGTAAAACGGTCTAAATGGGTGCTAAATTTCCTACCTGCTATTTATTACTGACGTAGTGACGTCATGAGCTTTGTTAGTTATTTTCATTTAAATTAAAATGTTTATACCCCTGAACAAAAATCAATGCGTCAAAAATGTAAAAACTAACGTTGATTGAATTATATTATAAGAGTGTGATTAATTAATGAATTAATACTTGCATATTATACACAATTAATCTAATAAAACAGAGGAAATATATAATACACATAACACTCGTTATTATATGGTAATATATATGTATAGATAAATTTTTTGTATGGTAAGGTATACCTTTAGGTTAACTTTACTGAGAATATAAAAAAAAATTAAATAATAAATGTACATAATATACTAAAAGAAATATTGTATTTTTATTTGCACCACTAAATATTACCATTATATACCTAGGGTTTTATTATTTTTACTACCTAATGTGCATTCATGCTTGTAGAAGGTGTTGAATAAATGTGTTGATCATCAATGTAGGAATTTCATTGCTGATATACGTAGGTAATATCTGCAGGGTACTTATGAATTATGATTCATTGATCACAGTCCATGGTATGCACATTTACATATTATGTAACACGGAAAAATGTGTTTTGGATAAAAAATACGTTATCGTTTACGATAACATGGATTTGTTTTTAATTATGAGACCTATAAATTATTATACATGCGTTTATAAATTATATGACGTCCGACCATCGTATATTTTTTTTATAATTAATATTTGTTTTTTTTTTTACTTGCTTTTAACTCAGTACCTATACCATTATAGGTACCTACATATAAGTATATAACACAAAAAGTTTCATTTTTATCTTTCGTAAAATCATCAAATGTTGAAAACTGGTCGAATATGGTTGATAATATGTACTATACACTTTCCATTAAATGTTTTTCTTAAACTGAGATGCTCGACAAAGTTCAGAATGAACCATTTGCCATACTTTATGAATATAGCTATGTCAATTTAACGTCGAGTACACTTTCCACAATTTAATTTTTTTCAGTATATTGTATGGTTCATGTATCTGTTTCATTTTTCATGATACAGAAAACGACTTAATCTCACTGTATAAAGAAAAAAAATTGAGACTAAAACCTATACACTTTTTCCTACATACACGTATTCGCCGTTGCTCGTATTTCGTCGCGATTAGTAACTATCATACAATGTTTCACTTGTGCGTAGTGCATGTTAAGTACAAACAATATTTTTATTTTTAAATAAATCATTGAAAATGTTTATACTTTAGTCTTTAATACGCCAAAGTGGGATTGACTTTGCTAGATAATTATTAATCCTAATTGATTTTATTTACGATGAACCGAAACGTATAAAATTATTTTGGTAGATCACTCATTGTTGGTTGATCGCATACAATAGTATACCTTTTACCGCTACCGTATATATTTTCAACTTTCCATATTGTCAAAAATAAAACTTTTGAATATATTTAAAGTAAAAATGCAGTTTAAATTTTATTTGAAGTGGCTGTTGCATTTATAATAATATTTGTTTTAATATTATTCTAACCGTGCGTGCGTGCATCATGTGCACTCATATAATGTCTGTCATAATATTACATAAAATCCAAAAAAAAGGATCACATATAAAACTGTATTGTTTTGATTCAATGTTTGCTTCGTGTTTTGTTCATGATAAAATCAGAGCTAATAATTTATTTTGAACTACTCTGATGGACAATATTTGATAATTGTTTTTTTTTCACGCCGTCAGTATAACTCTTGAATATGTTAAACAAAAAAATATGTAAGCTATTAACGGGTGGATATAATATCAGCGAGGCGCACTAATAATAATAATATAATATAATTGCGTGCAGCGTATTAGAATATTGTATTATTATAATAATGATGATGTCAAATTGAAACAAGGCGCGTGTAGAAGTTGTATAGTTAGTACAAAAGCGATTTTGTTTTAAAATATAAAATACACACAGCACACCCCCACAGCAGTATATATATATATAGATATTATGTAGTCTATAGCAGATTCGCGCGTCGTTGGGTGTATATTAATATAATAATATACAAAAACTTTCGCGCTGTGGTCGACCGTGGAGGAAAAAGTAAAAACTATACCATTCGAACTCGTGATGTATAATGTACCTCGAGGTTTGTGTTTATTATATATATATATAATAATGCGTGCTAGCGATATAAAAGTATAAGTATACGCGCAATCAACCACTCCTCCCCCCCCCAAAAAAAAGCAAACAAAAAAGAGAAATCGTCCAGCGGAGAGGGATATTATATATCTATAATACACACGCATTGGTATACGTAATATATAATAATAAATAGTTTTGCGTGCATAAATTTTATTTGTTCGCGAATCATACACGACCGCGGGGCAAGGACCACGAGGGACGGAGAGAAACAAAAAAAAAATTTATAAATTCCTACCGTCGTCCTCTATACATACACACGTATACCGTATACACGGTAACGTACTCGCGGTGGCGTAGACACACGAGGGGTCGGTGGTGTGTATAGATGTGTCGGCGACGGGATGCGAGCGCGACTCTCGGAAAGTGCATAGGACGTGTGTATATAGCGACCGAGGCGTGCGCGCGCGTCTGTCTCTGTGTGTGTGGGTGTGTGTGTGTGTGTGTGTGTGTGTACGTGTGTACGTGTGTGTGCGTCTGTGTTTTTGTGTGTATTTGTGTCTGTGTGTGTGGGCGCGCGTGTGTGTGAATGTATCTGCTATTGATTTTTCGGCGTCGTCCGCCGCCCGGGCGGTGACGGAGACCGGGCGGGTCCAGTGGGGCGGCGGCGGGACCGTGGCGCCGGCGCCCGGGCTCCGGTGTGCCGCCGCCGCCGCGCGAACGTTGTGTGTTTCGCGTATAATGACGAACGCGACCGAAAGCTGTACGTCGACGACTAGCGAATATCCGGTGCGGGCGGTGGTGCGGACCGAGGCCGTAAAACGACTGCAGGAGAAGAACTAACGCGCCGTCGCTGCAACTCCGTCATCGTCATCATCGTACTAATATTATATAAAATAATATTATTACAACAATAATAATAATAATAATAATAATAGTAATGTTTCATATATTTGATCGCAAAGATACACCTCCGCCGGTGACGTTACACGGATCTCGTCATAATGTTATTAGTACATACGTGCGGTGAACCAGCCTGTTATAAATTGCAACGATAAGAATAGGTAATAATAATAAATACGTCTCGTAGTATAATATTATTATTATTATTATTATGATATCGTCGTAGTATGCGCGAGTCGGTGCACTCGAGTTTCACCATTGCGGCGACAGTAATAACGCGTAAAAATCGAAATTTCGAGTGAAATATATTATTATTATTATTATTAACGTCTCGCGCGCCCAATCCGACGACGACGACGACGACGACGACGCCCGCGAACGCGTTGTAGTGTGCCGGCGGTGGTGCGTTAATCGCTGGCAAACCGCCGTGTAGTATAATATAATATATAATATTTTAGTGATCGTAATACGAGTCGGCGGGCTTTCGGTGTCGTCTTAGCCGCCTTTGTGTCAGTGGTGTCGTTGTCGTCGTCAAAATATCCGTTCTCGGCCGGTTCGTCGCGTTTGTTCCGGCGTCGTCGTCGTCGCCGCGACCGGGCGATGGCCACAAGCGGTTTCCGGGCCTGCCGCCGCCGCCGCCGTCGTAACGCGATCCGACAAAACAGCTGTCCGCCCGCCGACATCGTCGTCGACGGACACGTCCCAAACAGGTACGTCGTCTGCAAACGTTCCATCGTCGTCTTCGCCGCCTCCGTACCGAGTGAGTATGACGTCATGACGATATAATATTATAATACAAAACATTTTCCAACCGACTATCCTATATACACGCAATAGGCACAAACATCTTCGATGTTGTTCATTAGGTGAAGGTATGCGCGCGACTCGTATAAGACTCGTTTATTCGGGAAAACCATAGTGTGAGGGCCTGCCCCCCATAAAATGTTAACTGTCTTCCGAAATACGAGAGCAACATTTAATCGTCCATAACATCGTCGTTCGTCGAAAAATTGTAAGCCCTACCCTTCTACCCAGTACCCGCCTATAATTTTAAGACTGTGTATTGGGTGTGCGTATTTGTTTTTATTCTTTACCGTTCTCTCTGCATAATATAATATTATTACAATAGTCAACATCTGACTATATATACATCTGATAATAGTTCGTCTTTTTCGTCAGTAAATACATATTATAATATTATAGGTCGTTAATATACTAAAGACCAGGGATCCGTTCTGCGACCTATATGACACGCACTCTAAGACTTGTGAACTTTTTTCGATCAGCACTCTTAACATACATTTTATCACGTATAGTATAGTATACATATAGTTGTATTATAAGTTACTACTGGTCAAGACGACAAACACGACCACACATAGTTGTGTGAGTTTAGCTTTAGGGAGATCAGTGGGGCTAAAGCCGCCCACTCTCCCGGATACGTCGAGTACAGTAGGTTTCACCGAAAAGCCAAAATAGTAAAATGCATATTATTTCACCCCCCCCCCCCCTAAAACAATATAATAATATTGTCTGTTTCGCGTTTAACGCTTACGCGAGCACAGTACGTGTGATATTATGATAATATTATGTGCAAAGCTATTGTATTGAATCATATGTAGTCGTAGAATATAATTTATATATACCTACAAAATTATAAATCATTTTAACATTTTTGACAAAATAGTACAAACATTTCAACAATATTTTCTGATGTTTGACGACGCGCCTTAAAGAATAATAATATATTACGTCACTATACATTGTACGAAAACAGTGATTTACGGAAGATTTTACCTCGATCGGGTTTCACGCGAAAACGCAATAATAATTATTATAATAATATCATGTACAATAAAAACGGAGGTACTGTACACAAACTGAAGCGTATTATAATAGTATGACGTTTGTTTAATAAAACGCCAACGCTGTATTGACTATTATACGGACTACGGAGTAACCGAGTACGACCTAACCACAATAATATAAAATGGTTGCATTATAATATTATATAATCGTTATTTTACAAGAACCACTCTCGTAAAGAGTATAATTGATATCGTCATCAAATCTTGCGTCTTGTACGGTTTTTAAAATTTAATTTTAAATACTACTTTAATACCATAATATTATTTAGCTGCGGGTTTCATATTGCTTTGTTTTCAGTTTAAGGTCACGCTTGCGCCTCATCGGTCTGTGCTACGGCTTTCCACGAAAATGCCTACTTTCAACCGCAAAACTTCCCAACTTTCTATCAAATTGATAATAAATAACCAAACTTGCCTCAAGTCTAAAACATTTCATTTACTGATCATTTAACGTATAATTTATTGTTTGCATTAACTATAATATTATAACGTATTCCGTCACGTCAGTATACGTCACAATCTATAGATATTAAAATTGTATGATTATAATAAAAAATTAAAAAGTGTGTGTTTAAACCAATTTGCTTAGAATAGAAAAATATTTAATTAGCCTCGAAAACATTCGTTTTGTTTAATATATAATCAAAAAATGGCATTTTAAATATTAGCGGCGTGTGCTTATAATTATTAATTTTATTGTATAACAGTATCTTATAAACTAAAAACTGATTCAAGTTTTAATATTTGATATTATGCTGGTTAAAAATATTTTTGATTTTTAAACTATCTACATTTTGCTTTCAATTATAAATTACAAAATATAATCATAGTTGAAAGAAAATATTTTAAAAAGGATAATAATATTATATTTCATAATTATTTATATTACGTAATTACATAACTCATAGACGACATTATATTATAAATACTAGTATTTATAATCAATATTGCTAGAATTTATGAAATTTAATTAGGTCTTACTAAAATACAATTTTCAGATTAAAAAATAGAATAATTATTACTATATATACCTAGGTACCTTCTTTAACAAAAATATAAGTCTTATTATTAGGGTTTCCTAATTAAATAAGAAGGTATTTAAGTTTCTAACTTTGAAGTATTGACCGTTTTGAAGAATACAAAGGAAAAAAATACAGTAAAAAATATAAACTTTTATCACTTTCATTTAACTCGTACTCATTTTAATAAAATAAAAGTTATCTTTGATTATAAATATTATATTTAACTTACTTTTTCTTTCTATTTTGTTTAATTTAATAATAATAACAATTTATTATATAAATATAATTCATTGAAAAAAATCTTAAAACTTTTTTTTTAAAACTGGTTTGATTTTTTTTTCAATTTGTTAAATGTTATGACATTTATAAACCTATATGATTCTAAGTGTAGACACTGTTAATTTCAAAATAATAATAAAAGAAAATATTATATTAAAAATTAATGTTAGGTATTTAATATGTTTTATCTTATTTAACAAAGATGCATAAGGTACTTGTAGCTTAAAATACATATTTACATAACAATATGTATTTTACTATTTTATATAATTATTTTGTTTTTTATGCTTGTATTGGTTAACTCAAAAAAAATATTTTATAATTTTTAAAGACTGAAAAATCCATAAAGTTTGAATAAAAATTCCTTTATACTGTTATTTTATAATTTAAATTACTATTTTAACTTAAAAAAAACAATTATCATAACAAATAGTTTGATAAGTTAAATATTCAATTGTACCTATATTATTATGAAATGTTGTTAACCATATCATTTTTATTTCAAGTTAAACTCTCAAGTAATTATTTTATCATATTAAATACCAGACACAACGCACCTTGGTTTGGGAATACTAATACTTCACTTTCAGTGTATGGCATAGCCAGTGAAACCATCTAGTTCTCAGTATTTTAAACTCAAACTTTGTAAAGACAAATTTGTAGCAAAAGTGCAATCCGCCTTAAGGATATTCAATACCTAGGTCAGACAAAGTTGGGGGAATAGTTTTTGGGAATTTAGCCATCGTCGTATACTCGCATGTATATGTGATCATATAATATTATATTACATATTTAAACCAAACAAAAAATGATCATAATATTATATTATGTCTGAAATTAACGGCAATGGTGTACCTGATTTGCCTATCTAAGACGCCGGCTGATGATTTTTTGTTTGTACCACAAGTATTTAACTACTTATGAACAGTTACGACTTTATGAAATAAAATAGGAATGCACTCAATGTTAGTACCAATTTTGAGACAAAAAAGGGATAAGTCATGTCAAAAGCGTACACTAAGTATATCCTAGTCGATGTTAAAAAAAAAGATAAAGATAACATAATAATTTATTATAAAAGTAGGTAATTAATAAAACAATTGATGTTCTGCATCAATATTGATAATTGTATTTAGCTATATTTAAGTGATTTTATATCATGATGATATTGTTTAAGATATTTAGTGAGAAACTTATTGATTTTAATTTAAATTAATTTCATAAAATTCTCATTTAATAAATTAAGTTATGTTAAATAAAAACTAAGGGCTGAATATTTTCCATAAATTATGTTTCAATATTATAATAATATATGCTTAATATTTATATTAAAATATTATTACATAAACAACTAACCGTATAATAATAAATAATTATAATTTTTATGAGATATTTTAGATTGATACATTAATTTCTGTTTTTTTTTATTTAACAACTACAGTAATATGTTCATACTAAATTTCAACAATGATAACTTATTGTAATAAATAAAAAATAATATATATATATAATATATTATTTGAAGTTAATCTATACAACTTTAACAACTATGATATAATTTCATATTCATAAAAAATATCAAAAGTCGCATTTTTTATTTTAATTAAGTAAGATGCAATTAATCAAAACTATTTAAAACAAAATAACAATATACTGTTATACCTGTGTAATAAACAACGATACATTTATATAAACAGGTATAATAATACATTTTATCTATGAATTTTAGAAAATATTTAGTTCAAATCTGGTGATGAATGATTTCATTCTGTAATCTTCTTATTCTGCGGTGAAATTATATTTTCTATTTTTTTCATAATAACCAAAAGATTTTACTTCATATTTTCTGATTGCATTTCTCGAATGATTTATGAAGCTATTATTATTACGCCTATATATCTTCATAACAGTATCGTATTATAATATAGGAACCTGCCTACTTGTAAAATCTATTATAGGTAATATTTTATTTTTTAAAGAAATTGAATAAGATAATTAACTAAAAAATATAGTATAATATATAACATTATTATATCATATCAAATAATATTATAATGATGTACGTTAACATTAAAGTATTACTAAATATAAATGTGTAAAATAATTGTTGTTTTGTTTCTTACAATCATACTTAATACATATTTATCATATTATATTGACGACCTAAAAATGAATTGTTTCTTAATTAATGTAAGTTTAACAGTTATCTTCTATGTAACATAATAATACATATACAAATATCAATAACAAGTAATCAACCTAAACATTTTTTTTATTACGCTTAAAATGTGTTTTATTATTTCTGTCAACTAAAACTCTTTTAAAAAAAAATTGTATTTTGATAATCCTTGCCCCTCGGTTCGATCGATTGGATTATAAATTACATTTATACATTTATTATTTACAATATGTAGAATTAAGACTTGAATAACTTTGAATAAGTTGATATTATTTGAATAGTGTTAATTATTCAGTGTTGCACTGGTTGAGAAATTCGGATTGGATATTGGAAATCTTGGACATCCAGCTCTCCTTATGGTAAATGTGGCATTCAATTAAAACATAAACTTAGTAGGCATTATCGTAAAATGTTTTTTTTTTTTGCTTCAGTCAAATCATTTTCTTAGTTTAATTTTAATGATCTTGTACAATTAATTAAAATACATAGGAATTATTATAGTAATAATAATTATTATTATTGTTAATAGCATTACTAATATGACGTATATTATAAAAATTACTGGAATTCAAAGTCATTGATGTAGAGTTCTTAACTCCTAGATATGTATTACTACAATAATAATTTATAAAAGTATTTAACTTAATTCTGATACTTCTACAACATTTTATTATTATTTTCATAAGTTTTAAATTAATTTATAAGAAAATATTAATTTAGTAATAAATGATTTAATCAAAATTATTATTTATAAATAATACAATTTTGTTTAAGTATCAGAAATGTAAATACCTTTAAAACCTTTATATACACATATTTTATTTCCTGAAATAAATATTATATTAAAAATAATATGAAATTAAATTACTTGGTTTCATTTTTAAACATATATTATTGAGTGTAAAAGGCTTAGACAATTATTATATTTCTTGTACATTTTTCAAACAAATAAAATACATACCGCCATGACATTAAATGTAAAATATAACATCTGACGGTTGACATGCATTATACTTTTTTATTTCAAATAATAAACGTATAGAACATAAATAGATAAAAATAATAATAATAAAAATGTTTGGAATTATAAAAAGCCGAGAGAATAATATATAACGTCGCGGTCGGTAGGTACTTATATTAAATTCAAGCAATACAAGTATAGTTAGAAAAATAATATGAATAGAATACCTACGCAATTAAATTAAAAATAAAAAAAGATCAAAGAAAAATTCCAAAGAATAACCAATTTATAATGGGCTTCTAAATTACTCAACTATACATTTTCGTAATCACGGTACTGTTTTAATTTACTGTATTTTTTATTATATTTGTATAAACTGTAGTCTGTATAACTAATAATTAATTTGGTCTATACTTAAACTTAATTTTTTTAACGTGTTAAATGTATATGTATAATCTATTTAGTATTTATATTGCTATTATAGTAGTTATTTTACTACTAATAAAATTGTAGGTTTTCCAAAAATATAGTATTAATTATTTAATATGAATAATTATAAAGTTAATATTTATTTAATATATTATTGTTTTTAACACTAAGCCATACAAACTTACCGTAGAACAGAGTGCATAGATTCATGGCATTAATAGGCATTACTATAGATTATTAAAAATTGCATTATGTATAGTAAAATATAATATGTAAAAGTATCAATAGTACCTACCATGAAAAATATTTTTAAATAACAACAAAATAGCTAAAATTATTATTAGATTTTTTAGTTTAAGTAAGAAATACTTACGGGGAACCTATTATTAATTTATCAAGCGTAAGCTATTTTGAAAATTGAACATTTTATAAATTCTTAACTATAATCATTTGGAAATTGTCATTATTTTAAAGAATTTCATCAAAATGTTTACGTTTTATCTCCTAAAAGTACCAACTAGATTCAATTTGCTAATAGAAACCATCCTCAAAGTTAAAGATCGAAGTATTTTTTCTATTTTCTATTACGTATAAAGAGACACAAAAAAAAAATTTTTGATTTAAATATACACATAATTATGAAATCAATACTAGCATCATTCCGCTCAGAATCTAAATCATGTATTTTATAGGTGTAGTAAATTTACTTTTTTTCCAAAGCCATGTATTTAAAATTGGTTGCATATACATATATACGATCGTTTTATTCATTGTATATAATGGTACCAAATTATTATTAATAAAAAAAAGTGATAAAGAAACGTCATTATATACTATTATGAATACCTAACTAATAAATGTGTATATTATATTATATTATATTGTATATTATATTATACTATATTATATTATATTATATTATATTATATTATATTATATTATATTATATTATATTATATTATATTATATGATATTATATTATATTATATTATATTATATTATATTATATTATATATTATAAATTTATATTATATATTATATTATGTACACTATACACATTTATTTAAACCTGCTAATTAAAAATATTAATAAAAATACAATTTTACTGTTACAAATTTAAAGTAGCTTCATGTTATTCTCATAAAGTAGGTACTAGTTCCGCAATTTTATGATATTATGTGTGATTGTAGTGAAAGTAAAAAGTACATTTTAAAAGTCAAATTGGTTTTCGTTATAATTGGAGCCTAGATTCGTATACAATTACAATTTACTACCTATATGAAATATTGTCAAGAGTATGAATTAAGTGTCTATTATTTTACTGCTAATGTTCTGGCAGCCAGAATTGTCACGAGGTAGTTCTTTTTTTATTTTCATACAATATTATACTTCCATCACCAAACTCGCGTATTTAACGTTTGTCTAAAGCACACTTTTATTTTTACATTCGCGGTTTTAAATTTTCATATTCTTGGAAATTAATTTTTGTTTTAATGTTTTCGTTTGAATTCGTGTTTTACAGTACATATGTAAACACCAAACACTTATACAATATAAATATAAGCAAATGTAGTCCCGTAGAATTCGAACGAGACTGATGAGTCACGAGCAAAATCCATAGCTGTAATAACTACAAAGCCAGAAACCCGTAAACGAAATATAAAAAAACGAAGTACCATTAGTAAACATAAACCGTACTTGTGTTGACGAATTCAACCAAAATGAAAGGTTTTAAAATCTAAAAAACGCTGTGAAAACTAACTGACTTGAAAGTCATGTTTCATATTTTAGTCGTAATTTTATCAGCGTTTTTCAAAAAGCGATTCGTTTTATAAAATAACTAATAAAAAATGATGTAAACATTTTAATCTGGTATACTGGTGTTAGTAAAAAGTATACAATTTTTGGGTAAAGCGTAAATAATACATTGTTTTTATCCTGATATTGTTTGAAATAGGTAACTTAAGTTACTTTACGAACAGTCATAATTTAGCAGTTTAACACTTTAATGGTAACATATAATTATTTTATAGATTTAGAGAAGAAGTACAAGAAAAATGTTTTATTAACCAATATATCAATTTATTGATAAATATTATAAGGAAATTCAAAACCTAATTTTATTATTGCACATTCAGACAATGAGTTTAAGTATTATACTTAACACTTATCCATTATTCATAGATAAATGTTAAAATAAGTTACAGATATCTTGAAAAAACAAATATATTTTTAAAATTTAAAATTGTAAATACATAGTAGATAATAATATTCAAAGAATATATAATATTTCATTCGATGCAAAAAATATTGTTTATTTTATGATATAATAAACTATTTAGTTTAGTAAAATCACAAAACTGTATGATTTTAAACTTAATAATAATAAATCGTAAAATGTTCAACTATTTCAAATTTTAAACATTCTTGGTTATATCAAGCTTTCCGATCATAAAAAAATATTTTAAACCGTTATTTATTTATTAAACGATTCAAAAATATTTAAATTGTTGTATGTTAACGATTTTTATTATGATGGTATTTTCAACACCCGCATGTTCTCAGTGTTTTCTCCATCTACAAACGTATAACACAGCAAATTTTACGTTCACAATAATCCATTTGCTCTGTAATTTTTAAAGTTAGAGTGAATTGACCTATTATAAATTCAAATGTAAAATTATTTATCTAGGGCATCACTAGAGGCTTTTTATTGATATTTTAATTTTGAAGCAAGCTACAAGCATTTTAAAACTGTGAGACACCATATTATGTGAGTCTCCACCGCTTAATAAGTTAACGGTTAAGTAATTTTAAGGAGATTGTGTACCGATATTGGTTGTATCTGTCTTCCATACGTGCAACATAGTAAAAACTATCCATTTTACGTCCACCAGTACGTTAAATAAAATATAATATATTATAAATATTATAAAAATGAATTGTTCTAATATAGATTCGAATTTAATGTGAAGTTTACACGAAGTCGTCAAGGCCATTTTTCAGTTGAATTTAAATTTTTTATTAAACAATTTTTCAAACATTTAAAACTTTCAAATTAAATATTAGGAAATTAGGATTCATAAAAGTGGGCCAATCATCTCATGTACACTTTGGGTCAAATTAATTTTTTTTAAATAAACTCCTATCTATGACTTTGAAATTAAATCCTATTACAATCAAGTACAATGCGATTAAATGGCCAAAATATACCGAAGCAAGGAAAATCTTCATTAACTCAGCCTCACTGTATCATATGCACTCAAATGAGAAAACACTATGCTACAATTGCAGGCTACTCGCTGATAAGCGGTAGCCGGTATGCACATTTATTTTTACAATAATGCACGAGGTTTACATATAATTGCTCCTCGGTATTTTCCAACTATTGTTATTCTCACTGCAGACACTTTAGCGAACAAGACTAGTAACGACTGTGATATAGATTCATGGTGATATACATAAGATCGGTACCGATATGTTACACGTCATTATCCATCGGTTAGGTAAGCAATTTATGCATTTTTCCTAAGTATAAGCTTAAGCTAAATATTTTGAACACATAAAATACATTGTTACGGTCGATTAAAGTTTGAACTTTTGAAGTATAACTTGTATTTAATTTTAAAGTAGGCTTGTAACCATAGTTGTTGAAGTCCTGACAGATAATAATAAAAAAATAATCTAAACTAATTTCTTAACTAAATAATGTTAGTTACTTTGTAGTTTGTTAATTTATTTGAGTATTAATAAATTATAAAATGAATATCATTTCAATCGTTAAATAATACATTTTTTCTTTACGTCTAATAAAACATTCATAACCAATAACATAGTGTTATATTATTAATATGAAAATTATGTGAATTTATCAAAAAGGAAATTATTTTATTTTTTAATGTACGAAATAAAAGTTCCTATGTACATATTTGTTGTGTTTATCTTTATCAATATATTTTTTAATTATTTCAAAATTTAGGATCTGTACAAAAGACGTTAAGGCCTTACAGGTTTAATGGTGGTTTTTAATTATTTATAGATATTTTCCTTCTTTCTTTTTCGCTAAATGCCAGCAATATATTGTTATACTTCACAACAAATTACATTAGTACTGATTGGAATTAAATATTTTAAATACTAATTTTTATGAGGTAATATTTAATATATTGACTAAAAATTGATTGAATCACAAGCATATAAATATTAGACGAGTGATGACGGAGCTTTTACGAAATGTTATCACCGTGTATTAAATATTATATTATACGTATTAGTACCACAGTGACCTTTATTTAAATTTTAAATACATTAAGTATAGTCAAGAGTAGATTAACCTATTGAACATTTAAGCTACGGCCTTAAGCTTTTGACATTTTTGATCATTTACTAGTGCACAAAACACTGTCTTGTTAAATATAATATAATATACTAATATAGATACACAGTTTATAAATTGTTTGATGTTCGTGTATCACGTAATAATAGGATCAGTAAAATATTTGTCTATTTATTATGTTTCTAAACACGCCTTTAGATAGGTATCTATTTTTTCTATAAAATTTAAATTTATCAAGAATCTTATTTTTTAATCTTTATTTTATCTAACTATTTTTTGAAGAGACAATTTCTACTTTGAACCCCAAATTGTATATTATATTATATTATATTATATCATATTGGTCAATGGTTGGAAGTAACAAATATTTAATTAATAATATATTATAATTAATTGAAATCAGGGACGAATAAAATGGAAGTGATGGGGGGGGGGGGTCAAACCCTACCACCATAGTGCTTTTTATTATTTTAATACGCAAGTAACTAGGTTTAAAAATGTTCCTTCCGTGATAACTTATTTGCAACTAGCCCTTCCCCCCTACACAGTGTTGCGCAAAGATAACTAAATATCTATCTAGATAAAGATAAAAGATAACTGGTTAAAATGTATCTAGATACAGATAAAAGATGATTAATACCTTAATTATCTAGATAAAGATAAAAGATAAACACTATTTATCTAGATAAAAAAGAAGATAAACATTTTAATAACTGAACTACACTTGTTGTCAAAACTACAATTTATTTTTCAATTATAATTATTATTTAGAAATATAGAATATATAAAATACGTATTTTGTTTCATTCAAATTTTAAGATTAAATTGTATTGTTATAATTAATTCATAATTATTTTTATTTTTGTCTAAAAAATAGACGATAGATGGGTATTATTTATTAATAATTGCGCATGTCGTTACTCGTTGGTACCCGTACCCATATCGTTTCGGAAAATCAGTAAAATCTATTTATGTTATTATTTTTATTTAGAACTTAACGGATAATTCTGAGAGGCCGATTAAAATATCATTAAGTGTGTGTGTGTGTGTGAATGTTACAACACAACATCATTAGTCGCAAAATATTTCGACTGTATGTCTGTTATATTAATTATTAATTACCCGTATCCGATCGTATAGAATTATTAGAAATGATGTAAATAAGCAATACGAAAAATTATTATTATTTTAAATTCAATGGTTTATTTATCGAAATAAAAATTTACCATACCTTCGTTTTTGAGGCTCTAATAAAAAAAAAAAAATTGTACCCATAATTTATTTATCTAGATAATTTGGGTTAGATAACATAATTATTCATCTAAGATAATTCATCAGATAATTAATTTTTTTATTATCTAGATAAGATAAAAGATAATTAATTATTTATTTAGATAATTTATCTAGATAATGCACAACACTGCCCCTACACCACTGATAGAAATCTTGACAGTAATTATTAGGAAACAAACTTCTGAATCATTTTTTGTAGGTAAGGTATACATTACGTATACTTGATCATTGATTACAAATTCTAAAACGCCCTAAGCAATGGCTACCTAATTTCTGTACCACATTTTTAGATTCTGAGCGGAGCGATGAATGTATTGATTTAACAATTATGTAAGTTTTTTTGTGTCTGTTTACATGATAGGTAGTCGAAATACAACTTCAATTTTCAAGAATTCTTTTCAATGATATTATATTATTGAATTCTAATTTAACACATCCATCTTAGTGACTCACTCGACACCTACTGTATACAGCAGAGCGGTATCCATTTTAATTTAAAAAATTTAAAACATAAGTAATAAAAAAGAAATTTTTGTTGTTGTTTATTTTTTATTTAAAATTTAGGTTGAAAAATATTTATATTATTTTCAATAGTATATAATTACTGTTATATTTAAGTTTAGTTCAAATTAACTATAATACCACAGACCAAACACAAAATATTACTTTATACGTTTTTTTTACACAGTACGATAATTTACTATATAAAAAAAGTAACCTTATCGCATGGAATTAGCTTAGTTTTCCTTTTTTAAATTAATTAAGATTCAAAATGAGTAACATAATATTCATAATATTATGTCATTTAAATTCAATGAGTTATTGCATTTGGGGAGATGATTGAAACCTAAAAATGTATCAAAATGCATTAGGAATAGAATTTCATGGTAAAAAATCAGGTGGATGGATTACGTGTATTTGAAAAATGGAAGCTGATTATCATGTATATACATATAATATAATACCTATGACTGAAAAGTTATGTATGTGACATATTTTATATTATATAAGCGTATAATGTATATTATATAATATTATATTCTTAAGATTTTTATTAGATGAAGAAAATCTAATCCCTTCTTTATACGCATCACAACTTAAATATATTGACTTATCGAATATATAATATATAAATGAATTATTAATATATAAATAAAAGACAAAAATAATAATACTGTTTGCTTATAATATATTATTATTTATTTTAATGCATATACACAACATAGAGTTGTAGGTATTATTACTAGTAGTAGTTATTATATACATTATTTTTTATACTTTACTTATACCAACAATATTGTAAATAAATTAACATATTATAATAATTTTTATTGACATACGATTATAAGCATCGTTGGGATAATAGTTTAAAATTCTATTACGTTCCATTAAATATGCATTTATTAGTTATATACAGGAAGTCGATAAAATATAATAATAATTAAAAATATATTTTATAAATAATATAAATAAACAAACCAAAATTAATCATGGATAATGATTGCATTTTACTAATGGATATAGGCGTAGTTTAGGAGGTGATTAGCATCCCCAGTTTTGAAATTAGTACTATCATAATTTATACCATTTGTGAACTAACTGAAAAAAATAAGGGGCTTAAGCACCCTCAGTTTTTTAATTTAAATTGCGGCACTGCTAATGGAGTATGACTAATTTTACCAAATAGTTTTTTTCATAGTCAAATTTTATTTTATTTATCAATTGTACTAAAAAATTCAACGAATGTTCATTTATTGGAATTTATAAATTTTTATCGTTATAAGTTTAAAATCTGTGCCATATAATTGTTTTGTTGAACACTGATTATAATAAATTCATATAAGATACCTACTAACCTACTTATGTATGATATGTCGATACTCTGCCAAGATATTATGATTTCTTTAAGTATCGATTTTTAAATTGAATTGAAAATGTATTCATTACTAAAGTATTGATTACACGCATATTTGTATACTCTAAAGAGCCGAGGGAATATGTGGTCAGTGGTTGAGTGAATCAGGCTGATTTGGCTTGCAATGTCTTTTGTGTCTTCATGTGTTTGTGAGTATATTCATATCTGTCCTGTTATTGAAAACAAAAACGTTTATTTTGTAAGCTTTAACAGTTTTAATTTAAAAATAAAAATAAACACTTTTATTATACGTTCAACCGTAACTGTGTAAATAATATCGTACAGTACCATACTACCTCTGTACACAGTAGGATGTCGAAAATCAATCGTAAGCGTCACAGACATACAACCTACAGTACCCTATAGGTAGGTTTGTTTTCGTATTGAAACTAAAACCCGTCAGTTCCACGATATAATGCTCATCCTTCTTCATATATAACAGACGGCAAATCAATTCCCGTAGGGTTTTATCACTGAGATTCAACCGCTTGGGTTGTATTGACAAATTAACGTTATTTGAGTTTGAAAAACAACAGTGGCTGGGTTTTTTTTACTTGTCATGTCGTACCCTCCTATATTCATGTGGATTTTATGTCAATATTATTAAAAATCTTTGAAACCAAATAATATGTAACGTTTACCGTTTTAAATAAAAAATGAATTACTGTCTAATGCAATGTAGTCGGGTTTAAAATAATAATACATAATAATTATAGAAGAAATGATGGTGAATACATTGGATGGGTACCTATAATGTTACATTATCACCTAACAGCAGTTTTGAATTGTGATGCCTTTTAATATTGATCTGGTTGTTCGATACAATAGTACAATACCTTTCCACATACTATTACATTGCATTTGTATATCGCCTGTTTGTGCGGTTGTAACGCCGCAATAGCGCATACATTATAATTTAAGTAACTATACTGCGTGATTCACCAAACATGCACTCGCCCCCATATTTTCCTTTGATAATTCCTTAAAAAATTGCATCTGCTTGACAATTTTTATTTGAAAATTGTAGTTTGTAGCACTACAAGACACTCATTAAAATATTAAATAGTATAAAAAAATGTATGAGTAAGTAGTTGAAAATATGGTACATAATAATATGATTAATTCCAAATATCATAATTTTAACAAATGCATTATTAAAGGAAAAATGGGGATGAATATGATGCTTGGTGAATCACTCGATATAAATATATAAATTGTGATCGATTCACATAATATTGTTATAAACTGCGCATTTCCCAATCGTGTCGATAATGATGACATCGAGAAAAATATCACATATCTATATTTTTCCATCATATTGTACAGATTTTATGCGGCCGTACTTACAACTACAGTAAAAATGCGGATTACAAAACGTTTCGAGTGGATATAGGCATGTGCACGCTATCGAGTGGGACCGTTCTTGTAATATATTATATACGGAATAGGATATTATGTCTTTACACACATACATACATACATACATACATACATACATACATACATATATATAAACAAACGCTAATTACGCGTATTATATTCTCGTTGTAAAAGTCGATAACTTTGACAGGGGTGGCGGCGGCTGCGGTACTATCAGAGAGTGTGTGTGTGTGTGTGTGTGTGTGTGTGTGTGTGTGTGTGTGTGTGTGCATAGTGTATAGTTATTGTGCCATTGTTCCGTCGTCGATCGGGCGCAAAAACGTTTTCAGTACCGTGGGAAATTTGCACTGCACATACATATTATATTATTATTATATATTCGAGCTCGATTTATTCACAAATCGCGTACTTCCGTGACGAACCGGCAGAGGCGAAGAGCATTTATATCTTTGCCGAAAACCTGCACGTAAAAATAATATCATAATTTCATACGGCATTGCTGCGGTATGATAATATCCTTATGGTGTTGTTTGTTCAGGGCCGTGATTTCGTCCACCGTGTAAATTACGAAATTCTAAACATATTATTCGCTTAGAACATTATTATTACGTCATAATAATTGATTGTGTGTTATAACTTATAAGAAATAATATTTACGTTTATATTATTTTTAAACGACACCTTCTGTTTTAAGTATCGATGTATTACGAAACGGCGCAACCCTTTTTATCGTAGCCCATTTGCGCCCCAAATCATAGCCCATATGTGCTCGATTTAAAACAACTGAAATTCGTGCAGCGTTGCCATTTATTGGGTAACTATAATAAAATCTAAAATAACTAGTATTTTGTCGTTGCTCGTGATAATCAAAATTGTACAACCCCAATCCATAAAGATAATTTTATGTTCAGTTTATAATTTGTAATTTCTGTATAAGTTCCATCAGCACGTGAGTAGTAAGTACTACATTACTAAGCCTAATGACATTCAATGAAACTATTTAAAGTAAAAAAAAACATTATTTAGTTTTAGTTATTTTAAATATCACGTGATTAGAAATGATGTAAACTGTAGGTTGTTAATCTAGTAGTACGTGTGGACGTTGTGTTAAAAATAAACTTTAATGCATAATATGTTAAAACCAAGAAAAGTGAATATTATGTATATACTATAGATAAATGTTTTGTATTTATGAGGTATTTATTTTGAATTTATATAAAAATTGATTTGATCATTGTAATAATTTTTATGGTGGATTTAATAAAAATAATAATAAATAGCGTGCAAAGATAATAATATAGGACTTTTATTATTTCAAAAATTATTAACTTTTTTTTACTTTAGCGATACCTGACCGAAATGTTGCATGGCTAATAGGCCCGTTTGACTATAAATCGGGGTATTATGTTTTTTTTGGGGGAGGGGGGCACAAATGGGCTACACTTTTGCGAAGATATTTTCAAAAATGTTGAACTTCGATACATAAAGTAGGTAGGTACATGGATGTTAGAACAATCAGTGTATAATCCACAGACTTGTATACCTATTATTATACTACATTACTACCGTAAGGCGTAAGATGAATTTAAAAATGGTATTTAATATAAATGTATCTATTGCTAGAACTTACAACCTGACCAAAATGTATCTATGAATAAAACTATGAAAGTTTAAATACAAGTGTCCTACTGGCTAGTGACTACTGTCTTAGAGAAGTAAAGATACTCAGATACCTTGACATTTTCACAGCTCTATTTTTCAGAGTTAAACATTAAATGCTTATAAAATATTAATAAACTGCTAGTTTAAATAGTTGGTACTTTTACATACAAATGTTGGTTCATTTTCTGAAAAATGTTATTTATCTGTATTTTGTCAAATAAAGATTAAAAAATTGTTGTTTGGAAAATGTATAAAACATTAAAAAAAAATAGTAATTACAATAATGAAATTTACTTATTCGGAGTTAGGTCGATAAGTTAATTTTGTTTTTTTTTCTGCAAAATGGTATTCAGAGTGGATCGTGAGAATTTATCCCCCGAGGCTCGTGCAAGTTATTAAATAATGATTATAATAGTAATAATAATAATAATAAAACGTCCATCTCTGGTCAACAGAACGTCATTACACTTTGAAAAACGCCAGAGAAAAAACTGACCGAGAAAATGCGATCGTCGTAAAAATGCACCTTATATAATATTATATAATAATATAATCATGTACAGTGACGTGGACCGGGAAACGACCTCTTCGTGACGATGAAAAAATAAAATACAGAAAAAACACAACGAAAATACTGAGAAAAAAATGGATTAAACGGAGGCAAACACGTCACTGCGGCAATGACACTCTGTACACGCCAAGTAGTCCTTATATATTTTCGTATATATTATAACGTAGCGAGTGGGGCGAGAGGAAAAGATCCACTAAAACGTGGTGGCAGCAAAAGTATTACGGGAGGGATGAGCGAGAGAGGTTGCAGGAGGGCCGTGGCGCGGCGGCGGCGGTGGTGGAGTGAAAGAGAGAAAAAAAATCGACCGGCGTGTCCGGAAAACGCCTACGCTTCTACGGCTGATCAGACAGGCAGCGCGCAAAAGGACCAAAGTTGTACACGCTCGCCGCCGCCGCCGCCGCCGGTCTCTCGTCGGTTTACCACCTCGGCCGCGAAGTTTTGCCACTGTATACCATGGTCGCTGTTGCCGCATTGTGCGCGCGTGTTTGTTCGACCCCCCAAAAATAAACTTTACGATAAACAGCCACTAAACGCCTTTACCAGCGACCAACGAGAGAGACGAGTATATATTATGTACCGTATATATGTATAGGCGTGCGCGACTTGAATTTCAGTCTGTGCCTGTGGTATTTGTTTTGGCCCCCTTCTTTATTTGGCTCTCGTCTAACAAGACAAGTAACGTTAATTAATTATTGCGTACGGAGGAGGTATATAATATTATACTCGTACAAATTAATTTTTTTTTTCAATATTATTATATAATATAATAATACAAACAATATCAATAATATGAAATCGCATTATTACAGACGCCTACTACTTAAATGGTTGAATGCGTTCGTTATTAAATCTAAATAAACACTTGAAGCTATTTATTGATCTGTAAAATAGTAGAACTACTCCAAACGATTTGAACATAATACGTCTTCTTCTATTGTGATAGAAGGTTTTTTCACCCAAGTGTAAAATGGAATACCTCATATATACGTTGCATAATGTACAATAACACGAATTTCGGTATTTATTTTTTTTTATCACGCATCTGAGAAAAATTTGGATTTTAATAAGAACAGATAAAATACAAGCCTTTGCCTCAGCGACTTAACTTTTAATAACGATTAAACAATATCAGAAAGTGAAGCACACCAGGAATCCCGCGCACACAGCGCACTCCTATGTACATATAACGTCATTTCTCGGATGTGCAGGACGAATCGTGTGGGAGTGATCGAGCGACATAGGGTAGGACGAGTGGGGGGGGGAAGGGCCCACATATAATACAATATGCGACACAAACTGATATCGCTCTTCGATATATTATTGTACATTTTTCTCTTAGAATGGTTTGAAATTCACCCACGTTGAATTCTCCCTTCTGCGACAATACAATATATTCCGGATACATACATAATTATTTCATAAAATATTATAATTCATAGACGACAATGTAGACGCCCAACATTATTTAAACGCTTAGTAGCTGGGTACTATTATCAAAAATAAGTCGTTTATTATTATGATATAATTTATGTATAGGCGATGTTATAATATTTTATCGTAAACGAAACGAATGAGAAATTCGAATGACTTTATTATTTATTGTATATAGGTCGCGTTGTGCGACGACGACTATATTATTATACGAGTAGAAAAGAAAAAGAATTTATGATTTTTATTTTTCCTTTTTATTTCTTTTTGTACTTTTCAATAAGTATCAATATGACGACGTTCATTATTTATAGAATTGCCATTTTAAACCACTCAATATCTGCTCGTCATTAATATACTCGTTTAATTCTCTAAAAACTAATAGGTACGTCATTCGTGCTGCTTAACGCTACAATGAATAATTTTTTTTTATCGATATTGTAAAATACATTATTAATGGTAGTCATAAATAATAGTTAAATGTTTTTTTTTTTTTTACAAGCAAGTATTATTTTACTGTTTTGTATAGTACAATTATTCTAGTCGAAGAAAGTTAAGTTTTTTTTAAAAAAATGTCTGTTATTTTATTTAAAATCAAATAAATTAAAATAATTGAATTTGTATTCTTACTCAGCGACAAGTTATATCTAACTTTCTTTTTTTATTACATTTTGCATTCATTTATTCATTGAATTAGACGACAACAAAATGAAACGACACAATAGTATAATAATATGTATAAAAATCGGATGTTTTGCATTCGTCTCATTTCTCTGTTAAACCGTTTAGTTGTATCTACTATTAAAACGCATTTGAAAGCAATGATAAATTATTAACATTCAAAAATCGAAATTAATGAAACTTGGTTATTCAAGTGCTATAAATTTTAATAATAAAAAGTTCTGAAAAACATTGTTAGTAACGATTTTTGAAAAATATATATATATTATAAAGTAAGAATTGTGGCCTATAGAGTGTAAGTAACTTTTAATTAAAATGAAAATTCTTATGAATTACATTTTTACAAGTTATTACAAATAAATTTAAAAATAATATTTTATGACGTACACCAGCCTATTTTTTAAGCTGTTTTTGAAATACTTTGCAATAGTTTAAATGTTTAATTTTGAACATTTCAGTAATTAAACTATAATATTTTGTATTTGAATTTTGCGTCTTGTTAATATTCTAAGTGGGATAATAAAAAAAAAATATTGAGCTTGTACTTTTTTTGTTAAACTATGATTAGAAAATGTGTGATGAATTTTAATTATGAAAGTCGTGTATAGTGTTATATTGACATAAATTTAAAGTTTAAATTTAATTAACCTATCCACTGAATATAAATTCTAATTTTGATATTTTCACATTAAATTAAACTGAAATTAAAAATGCAAAACTCGTTTTAAAGAACATCACATTTTGTTGCATCTTATTAGAATACGTTCATAATAAACACATAATGATTTTCACATAGGTTTTAGTTTAGTTAATGGCATAAAACTAAAATCTCAAATTATTCCTATTATACAGTTCATTAAAGTTCTACACTTAAGTAGTTCTAACTTTAATGTAGATTTGATAATCGATAATAAATACTTATAAATCATATTTTAAATCGCATGTACCTAGTATAGTAATATTGCATAATAAAAAATGGTAATTCAGCAAATTACGCGTAGTACAATAATGAATGGAATAAATTGCAACTGATCGTTAATTATAGAATATATATTTTGTTTAATCCTAATCAAATTGTATGGCACCGTAAGTACACATCGACTACAGTTAATAATATAACAAGCAATATTACAACTTTCAGAACGTACAGTATGTAATGGTGAAACTGGAGAAATATAGAAATTATAATTTATGACCATAAAAATATCAGTCTTGTCGTTTTTTAAAATACTTGATAGCGGTTTTTATTTATCATCAAGCGAAATATTATGTTTTAAACAGTTGGCGTAATAATTTAAAAGAATTTTTTTGGGGCGTGGTGATATTAATAGATACTTCTGTTCTAAAATATTTCAGTTTTTCGATATTGTCATTTGACTTGTTTAAAATTCTGACCCACACAGAGACTTTTTATTTTAATATCATGTGCTTTTCACTAAACACATTTTATGTTAGTAAGCGTCCTATAAAAGCTTCATGTTCCATAAAAAATCATGCGATTAATTGGATATCGGACATTAAAATGTATATCTCTATATAGACTTTGGTCACTGTTATCAAGTAGTAAACATTTGACGAGAAACCCAAAAATGCACGGTAAAAAGTTTAAACTATATATTTTGCTTATATTTGCTTTTAGAACGCGATGATTAATTGCATTCAAATTTATACGGACATCAAAAGTCAAACGTTTTAACTCAGCGCAAGGCAGTACTAGTTATAGTAACCTAGGGTTACTAACCTTCTAGAAACTAAATTCTGTCAGAAGCAAAGCGAGTTTTCAATTTGGTAACAATTATATAATAGTCCCAATCGTATTATTGATTTTATAGGTCTTTTAGTACATTTTCGTTATTAAGTTAATTTAATAGCTCTTTGAACAAATCTTTATATAGAACTTTAAAATGTATTTAACTCGTAATGCTCTATTTATTATATTAAGAATATTCATTTAATTATACCACTAATATTTTTCAAACTTTATACCATTGTATATGTTTTTAGAACCATAAGTAAATCAATAAAACTAATGTTTTCAATGTACTTTTCTAAATATGTAAATAAATCAAAACCATTCAGAGCAGTTTTGTTATTTTTTACTCTGAGCACCTGTACTTACTGTTCTGTACTAACTAATCAACTAAATATCACTGCTTATATCTAAAATAATATATAGGTACATTTCCAACATATATTTTTGCATAAAATAGGTATTCTTCAAGTAAAAAGTGTTTTTAACTTATCAAAAATCATTATTTTATAGTTCATATACATAATTAATATCAATCTAAATTTATACTTTATTTTTATTGAAATATCATTTCAATATTAATTTAAATATATTTTATTTAAGATAAAACGTTACTCCTTTATACTAAATAATAAATACTTGTTTTTTTTTAAGCATACCACTGTACACTTTTTTCTGATATCTCTAATTGCTACCATGGTTGTACTTTTTGATAAAAAAAAAAATACGTGTGTACCGTGCACTGTACACTAATATTAATAATTAGTAAATAGTAATAACAAGAAATAACATATTTTTACAATTCGCTCAATGATAAACTGATTTATAAGCAAATATATAAAATAAATCAATTTATGAACAATTTTGGTGGAAGATAATAATTAATTTAACCATTCCTTTGCAATCAAAATAATTGTAATCACTAATCACTATAACAAACTGTATAATGGTACTTTTAATCTAAATAAATAGTCATAAATATATTCTTGATAATTTTTATAATTTTTTTTATTTTAAATTAGCGCAATAATTTTAATTAAATGGTTAATTAAGAAAATAAACAACGGGTGATAATATTTATCAGTAATAATTATAAATAAAAAATGTATATTTTGTTTTGTAAAAACTTGTAGGACGGCGTCTTAAATATACAATATCATTACATACATGTGTAGGTTTCTATGACATCGTATCGTATTATGATATGAACAATTAAATACACTTTATAAGACAAGTGATATTTTCATCTTCTGATAATACGAGATTACAATGAATTATTATATTATCTCTGTTAGGTAAAAATACATTTGAAAACACCAGTGCAATAATCAGATTAAAATTATCATCATGAATATAGTAATGAACACCAAAGGCAATTATTTTATTTGGTTTTTATTATTTATACGCATAATATGACATCACATTTTTAATTTTTGGTTAATTTACCAATTTTTAGGAAGTCTTTCCTGTGTCCTGAACAATTTCTGAAAACTGATTTATCTGATTATTTTACCAGTGCCTTCATTACTGAGATACTATAAAATCTTTTTATTTTTAACACATTAATAGGAAGTTATAATATTATAATTTTTTTTTATTTTATAACTTTTTAAACTATTTAATAACAGTCTCAATAGATTTGAATCATACACAATACACAATATATTAATTGGGCATAGTGTAGTGAAGTGGACACAGTTTAGTTTTCAACCAGTATTAATGTAATAAGTTTAAAGAATTTCTTTGGTTGCTGGTTTTCGGATGAATCCGATGATTTGAGTTACACTTTATCACAAATGTTATAGAATTTATTGATAGATTTAAATATTTGAAATCATTTGTTAAAATAATGCTCATTTGGTTCTGAATATTAAATTAGTCATTCAATCCGTATATTGATCCTTTCTATATTTTTGTGAATTTTTTTTTTTTTGTAATTCACTGTGTTTAAAATTTAGTTTCATAGTAATTTAATGTTTAGGAAACACAAGTGCCATAACGTATTAACCACCAAAAATGGTTGTATATCATTTTTAGAGACATAACATACGAATTCAGTCGAACGTTATTATTTTTCCTCTCTAAAATCTTCTAACAAAAACAATAGTGTACGAAAAAGTTATATTGTTGTTGGATAATAGTTTGATATATTGTTGAAAAAATTATAATTACTATTAGTACAACAGTAGTACTTAAAACTTTGGGATATTTTATACAGAAAGTTTCAAAGTTATTGCTTTATAATTAACCCAAGTGAAGCCACCGTTTGAAGGGTCGATGCTGAGTGCTGACCATATTCCGGGTAGGTACTTTCATTATTTATATGCCATTTTCGTAAAATTTGTATTTAATGAAAATAGTTTAAAATTGTCATTCAATGGAAAATACATCTGAGGGCTGAAATATTAAAGAATTTAAATAACCCTTTATATTTATACACAATTTAATGCGCATAAAATAATATATATTTATATATCGTGTTTATTTTTTGTGACTACTGAGTACAGCAAAGTTTATCATATAATGTTGAATTTCTTTACGACTTTCTAACGTTATTTTTATATTTGTACTAGTAAAACCGTTCTTGTAAATATAAGTATTCTCTATATATTCGCTATCATATGGTACTAATGTTAAATTATATATTTATCTAGGATACTTTATCTTATATTCAATCACATATAAATATATAATTAGTGATGGTAGTTTTTCAATGTCTGTACCTATGTTACTATTATAAAAACATAATATAACTGCAAAGAATATCAAATAAATATAGTTTGGTTTAAATACAGCAGATGGTAGAATGGTTATAATTTAGCATTGTTTTAAAACAATAAATATTATAATAAATAATAATAGTTCTGTACATTGTCCATCGAAACAAGACATAATTATTATATCAAATACTCGGTATTGTGCCCTGTCTTACTTTTTATTTTCATAAATAAACATATAAATGACTTGGTCAAAGACAGTTAATTCTTCACTTGAAATGTTACATCATTCGTAAAATGTTCTATACAAAAAAAAAAATTAAAAGGGTGTTTTAATCGAATTGAAGTTCAATTGAAAATGCATTTATGTTTTATTGAGATGGATGGTACTGATATATACATCCCTCACATCAGAACTAGGTTTTAGAAATGTTTTAAATATTAGAAATTTAGTTGGTGCATAAAATATCTAATATGTGTGAATGGAAAGATTTTTTTATAATATTGAATGTCCAATAGATTGTAATTATTTTTAAAACTGATTAGACTATTTAGAATATTTAAAAAAATATAATGTACTGAAGAATTTAAATAGATAGGTATATTTATTTATTAAAATAACATTATTTCATCAGATTATGGCTGCAAGTACTATTACCATGGTTTGCAAATCATATCAATTATCAGTTCTGGGAACTCTTCGCATAGATTATCAAACCTTTTCAAACCCTACAGTACATGTTTTTAATTCAATATTAAATACATTTTTAAACGTTTTAAACATAATTATTCAGCAGTCCTAGAATTTAATTTAAATACGAGTATATTCATACATTTTTAACAAATAAATTTAAACTATTTGAAAATGTTTTAGTATAAAACATAGATTTCCTGTGAGGTTTATTTTATAATCATTGGATACAAGTTTTAAAGATACGTTTAGCTACCTAGGTATAACGTTTTAAAATTAAAACACACGAATATCCAACTGAATAAATAATTATTACAAATTATAAAAACTATAAAAATATAATAATTATTATCATTATTGAACTAACTTGCATTTATTTCGTATACTAAGTTTTCTATTAATGAATATAAATTAATTTGTAATTTGTATTATTTACAGGCGACTTGAGAACAAAATTCACATGTTTATAAACATGACGATTTTAATTTAGTAGAGCTGGCACTGTGTACCCAAACGCATCCAGTGATAACATCATTTCTTTTTCACATGGAGAATATCAGCTGAAAAATACAAGGTCAGTAAAAGTGTAACAATATAAGTATCAAAATATTTTTAAAAGTTTTGAATTGTTGATATAATATAATATATAATAATAAATAATATGCTTTAGGTTAATTAAAAAAATATATAAATAGTCAACATCATAAAATATTTCTTTATTCAATATAGACCTAAATACTAGTTTTATTTTAAAATTAAATAACTACAATATAATATTATATAAACTATAGCTGGAATATACCTACATTTTTTCTAAGAATTTTGCTGCATAAAAATCAAATTTTCAACGAGCAGTTAATTAGATAACTAATATGAATATTTAAAGTACTGATTAGCAGAGTGAAGTGACAAAAAACCACAAAGGTGAACCGCAAAATGTTGATCCTCGTCTGCTCATGATTATACAAACTTAAAATACCTACTTAAACTAATTAACTACTCGTTAAAAATTTGATTTCAATACATCAACATTTCTCAGAAAAATATTTTGTTCTTGATTATAAAATTAAAAATGTATTTTATCTTTTATGAAAGTAAAAAACCTAAAAAAATAATACGATAAAAATAGTGAAAATATAATTTGTTTTCATAAATGTTGGCTTGTAATAAATTCAAATCATGTAAAAACGAAATTTTCAAAAACGTTAATACATTTTGGGATAATGAGTATTTTTACGGTTAAAAAATCATACAATGTGCTTAAGGGGGGAGGCCTCAATCCAAAATTCTGACAACGCCACTGCCAGACTCGATTTATTTTATTGACTGTTTTAACCCTAAAATTAAGACAAATTAATATTAAAATTGATAATTTTCATAAAAAAATAACTATCTTTTTTTTTTAATGAATATACGTATACATTTAAATTAATGGTTTTAAATTTGACTTAAAGCTTGTTTAAATTATTTCACAACATTGTTTTTTTGTATTTTTTTTGTTAGAATTTGTAACTTATTCAGTTATTTATAAAAGTTAGTAATTGAATACAATTTAACTACTCTCTTACTCGTGTATTCATTATCATTTCTTTATTCAATAAATTATCATTAATTAATTAATTTTTTTTTGAGGTGAGACGTATTATATGTTTAAAATTCAAAATAATCATTTACTAATATTCTGATTTCTGCCTCAATGCGATAAAAACAAGGGATCAATACACAATATTTGTGCCTAGCTAGTTCTACAATAATTGCTGAAAAAATAAAATGAAACATTTTTTTGTAAATATGACAACAATAATAAAAATAAATTCCTAAAATTAATCCGTTAAACCTATTAAATTATTTTTTTTTACAAAATACGATTAATATAATGACATATAATATTGATCAACAAACAGATCATGTAATCACTACTTTTAAATAGTAAATTGGAATTCTAAAACAAACATTTTTATTTACAGAAGACTGTTTTAATGTACTAGATAATTTATCCATTTTAAAAGAAAATAAGTAGGTCAGGTTATTGTTGCGAATGAGCAATTTACCCGAACAAGCTACTTAATCTGAATGGGTCACAGGGGTAAGGTTTTATAGCATAGATTGTGTATATAGTTGCGTTTCTATATGCATTAAATGGCAAAAAAATATACTGTATAGCTCAAAGAGTGATTTCGATTTTCAGATATGATAATATTATGGCAAGTATTCATTACATAATATACTATGTCAATTAATATTTAATATATTATGGCACCTTATCTATAAAAAAATTTATTTTTCGTTGGTTAAGTATTTTTAAAGAACACAGACAATAAATACTAAGAAATGTTGACCAAATCGCATGACATTTATACAGTATCATATTTAATTAAATATTATGGCTGAAAACAATAAAAATGAATAACGTTTTGAAAGAATAAAATAACTTCTATACTTGAAAGTATATGTATTTTCGTGGAATTAAATGATATTATTATATAATATAGAATTTATTAACTTCAATCTTCAATAATGCCGTTGTTTTTTTTTTATTACATGTACAATTTTATAAAAAATTTTACAAAAAACGAAGACTTGCAAAGTAATTTTAAAATTTTCAATTTTTAATATTTTATTAAAAAGTAATTTAGTAAATCTCTATTCAGAATTTAATTCCACTATATAGGTAGGTTGGAGTTTATATTAATATTACCTACTATTATATGTATACGTTTTTTATAAATACCTTACATAAAATATTATATATTTTTTCTTAAATGTTTATGTTTTGGACTTAGGGTGCTAATTTAGTACATCCTTTTACTTCACTATTATGTTCTAAAAAATAAAAATAAATTTTCGATTCTAACTGCAGGCTATAAAGGCATATGCTTTATATCCTATTTTTTTATATATTAATTTTCCAATACATTCTCTATAGTTTGTATTCTACTTCGATAATTACTATACCTTTTCAATTTGTTTTTGAAAATAAAATCTTATATAAATTGCTTTTTTATAGGATCATAATTCACTATAGAGTTACATAATATTATCCATTTTATACATTACCTATATAACTTGTAGTATTTAATGTAGCGGCAAAGTTTAAGTTAGTATTAATGAATATTTAACAATATATATTCTAACATTAAAGGTTATGACAATTCATAATTTTTGTAGTTCATAGTGAAGTTATATAATTTCATGAAATATATTCTTGGATAATATATATCTAGGAATCATTAAATTTAGAAACTAATTGGATGTTCTAAGAACATAATATTTCAATTTCCAATTCTATTTAATTTCCTGGATTTATTAAAATATTAGTCTTCATTATAATATATTATAATCAAATATTCATTTTTTTTTCAACACGTTAAATTTTAAACAAATGCTGGGTTTTTAAGTTTATTTTGATAAGTAATTACATGAAAAAAATAATTTTTTAGAAAATATTTGCTCCATCAATTTATTTTCTATTTTTTAATAAACGTTTTATATCAGCTCGAGATAAATAACACTTTATTTAACATACTATTTTAGTTTTATTATAACTATAAGAAGGTTTAGTAGTTCTGTTACATCAGGGCCGTCCTTAAGAATTGCTAGGCCAATGGCAAAAATAATTGTTAAAACCGATTTTCTTATATTTTTTGAATGCAAGAACCTAAATCCATGAAAAATCACGATTCCCAGGCCCTAACCCCCAAAGACAGCCCTGAGTTACATTCACAAGTCATTTAAACTTAAAATGTATTCCAACAAACAATAAACTTTCGATTCAATATTCAATGTTGGTAAATTATCAACATTATTTTCAACAAAATTTTCTGTTTCAGAATTTAAAATTAAAAACAAGCGTTGACATTTTAAAAGAAGTACCTATATCTAAAAAATAATAAAAAGAAAAATGTATTTTATAAATAATTTTTATTATACTTAAAAATAATTAAAACATTTAGACTAACAAATCAGTAATTATCATCAGGTATACATTAAGATTGAAACAAATGGTTGATAAAATTCTCAACCTAAAGAAAATTATTCCATTTTAGTATTTAGAGTTATATAAACATAGTTTACACAGATTATAGGTGGTGTCTCACTAATATTACTAATTTAAAATAGTGGGATAATGGAATTTACATTAACCCATCACGACATCTTTAAATTATTAAACATCTCGTAGTGCCCATAGCCCATAGGACTCTCTGTATATGCACGTAAATTAAAATTTATATCTCATGAAATATACATTGTTGAAGCCAATCATATTAGTTTTTTAGTATTCTATCATTTTTAGTTGAAAGGTATGAAAATATTTGAGTCATATAATATGTAATATAGTGTGAAAAGATAATACACTGTATGACTTACTATAGGTAGTTAAATATTTTAAAATAATAAACATAAATAACATTTTTTTTTAAATGATTATAAAAATTTATTTTTATTTTTAATAAGTTTGATTAAAATAATTCGTCGTAAGAGTATACAATTTATAATATTATATGTAAGTGTGTAATCAATGGCAAACCTATAAATAAACAAGGTTTATACAAATACCTCATGGAAAAAAACACTTTTGTTTTTTCTAGCATTTTTCAATTATCCGGTCAATTTTCCAATTTTTCTTTCCGTAAAAACCTTATTTGGACTATAAAAAAATAAAAAATAAATTAGCTAAATTGATTTAGCCGTTCTTAAGTGAAGCGATTACTAACAAACATCATTTCATTTGTATTTACATAGATAAATAATAAATATCTTTCTAACTCTCCTGAAAATCTCACAGAAAACAAAAGTCAATCCATAAGTAGGTACAATGTCTTATTAATTTATTAACAAAATTTCAACAATTTGACAACCGATTTTTTTTTTTTTTTTGTAATTTGTATCAATTAGTTATTAAATAAAAGAAAAATTTACCCAGAGAAATTATAACAATGAACAATAATAACAACATTAAACAAAGTATGATGTTGTATAAGTTATAAATGTACATTTTACATATTATATAATATTTTAAGCTCTTAAAATAAGATTATGATTAATTACAATTTTAAATTTTAGATTTTAAATTAATTTAAGAATGAAAATATACTTTTATAATTTGGTTTAGCCTGCCGGATATTTTAAAATATTTACTCTTTTAATTATTAATAAGCAAACAATAGTCAAATGCATTTTATATTATACCGTACCTGACGTAATAAATGTCAATAAATATAATGAATTGTAATTAGGTATTCGTTTTAAATCAAACGTACAAAAGCATTAAGCATTTATACAAATATATTATATCAGTAATTTAAATATTATAACTATTGATACAATTTAAAGTGTGCATAAGACTTAAACATTTGAAAATCGTTAATAAAATACAAAATGAAATCCTACATTATATCCTCTGGGATCTAGTTATTATAGTCCCTACATCTCAGTCAATTAATTATCGAAAATGTCTCGTTCAATAATAATATTAAAATTGTATCCTAAATATCTCCGAGGACTTTATAACGTTGTGCTCAGTGGATTGAAAATATTTGTGAAAATTCATTTAGATTTTTATGAAACAATGAAAGCCCTTTTACAAATCAATAGTGAATAGCAATAGAATTGTGGGATATAAATTAATATGAATGTTTTCAACATAACATAACCAATGTATCTACGTAATTTTAATTATAATTGTAAAAATACTCTGTATTCTTGAACACAATTTAAACTATAATCGTTAAGACAGCATAATATTTCCTAGGTTTATAAAATGATTTATACTATTAATCATTGTATGAGTGTACAAATTTATGTATAGTATAAATTTACGTTATTTATTTATTTATTTTTATTCAAACGGACAAAGCCCAATAATATTTTTAAATCGAAACTTAATAACAAAATCATTTAAACAGATATTATGTAGAAAGAAAAAGATAAAATTAAGTACCTACTATTACATTTAAACTAATATAAAGTACAAAACATGTGGCCATGTATAAAAATACAATCATTTTTAGGACTTTATTAGGAAAGTATTATACATATATAATATGTATATAAATGTGTGTGTGTGTGTAGGTACTCATGTAGTTTCTTACATGATTTTATAATTTATTTGATATTAACTTTTAAACTTTTAATACTTTTAATTTGTATTTATTCCATTCTAACACATATTCATGTGTATTACATTTTCTTGATCAAATTTAAATAATAATAAGTCAAGCTCAGTTTTTATATTCTTTGTAAGCTAATAGATTATCCTAAAATTTATCTAAATATGAAAAAATATATCTTTGGAAATAGATTTTTAAACATGTATTTATAATATCTTCTGTCCACAATAAACCAAAAGTTTTGAAATTGAGTTGATTTAAAGTTTAAATTAAGAATGATTTATGCTGGTCTGGTGGATAAAACATAATTAAACATTATATATTTACACACGAACATAAAGGCAGATTATAAAATTTAAAATTATTATAATTTTAGTGTCTAATAAAACGAAAAACCAATCAAAAATAGTGTTCAGAATATTAATTTGATGTACAAAATATTTTTAAATATATAACACACACACTGAACACAGAACAATCACTTAAGACGGTTAACCCTACAATGCATGATTTTTAGATAAAGAGCGGAGCAAATAATGTATTGATTTTACTTTGTTGTGTATTTTTTTTTTATGCTATTCTAAAGTTTTGGGGCAGTAAAAGTACTTCAAATTTCTTCATCGGCATCTCTTCTGGTAGAAAAATGAATCTAGTTGATACTTCTAGGGGTAAAAAGCAAAAAATTCCCAATAATTTAAAAATGTCTCTGGAAAAACAAAAAAAAAATTAAGGAAAAACCACGAAAATTTTGCAAGGCAAATTTTTGATAAAATTAATTTTGTTTTTTGGTGGAACAAAAAAGAATAATGACATTTTCTATACACCATAAATGTTTTAAAATATTTTGACTCTTTTGAGCTATTTTTAATCATCATCAGTAATAATTGTCGGTAAATTTTTTTTTATTATTAATGATAAAAAATTGTTTGCTCGGTCAATATACTTGAAAATATTATACAACATTTCTCATAATCTAATTTTAATGATAATTAAAAACAGTTGAGCGTGAATCCACAATAGTTTTTTATAAACGTCTAAAGTTAGAATTTCAACTAAATACGTAAAAATCACGAAAATATCCAATTTATTTCCCCCTAAGATTTGGAATTTTAACACAAAAATTCCTAAAAAGTTTTTCTACTTTTAATTCAACATTCTGTATTATTAATAGTAAAATACTAAAATAAATTACTTTAATAGCATTAATATCATCAATATACTTAGATATGTAAGTTTTTCGTATAGGTACAATGACATTTTAAGTTTAATTTGGACGAAATTAGATATATAAATGAAGAATAACTGTGTTCGTTATTTCATTGTAATTCAAAAATATTTTTCGTATGTGATTGAAACTTTTAAAGCAGAGGTTACCAATTTTTTTTAGTATGGCCCATCTCGTACATTTTTTAAAATTTTGTGACCCACATATTATGTTTTATAATCTATTTTTTTTTTACTCTTTTGTTCGTTGATCAGTGATATCAGTTACAACAACAACAAAAAAGATAAAGATACATATTTTATTTTTAAATTTTTATCAAAGGAGTTTTATAATTATTTATTAAATTCGTTAAAAAAAAAATATGTAAATAAAAATAAAAACCTACATCAAACATTTTTTTTAAATATTATTTTTCACAAGTTTTTTCATAAATGTTCGAATTTTTTCTTGAACTTAAAAATATATCTCCGTTTATTCCTTGCAAATATAAATTGAGTTCGTTTTATCTTAAAAATATATCTGCCAAGTATGTAAGTTTTAAAATTATCTTCTCATTACGTAAGAATTTTACGTAATCGTTTTTCTCGTCCAAATAATACGTGACTTCTTTGCGAGATCTTGAAAAAAAATGTATTAATTTATATAAAAATTTAACGCGACCCACTAAAAATATTATCGCGATCCATATCTGGGTCGTGACCCACAGTTTGGGAATCTCTGTTTTAAAGTATATTATTATATTTTATACACTCAATGACATTTTAAAATATTTTCGCAAAAATTAATTCAAGCTATTGTATAAAAATAGTAAAATAAATTACTTTAATATTAATAATATCATAAAATATACTTAATAATGTAGACTGACGGACGAAGGACCGTCTTCGCTCAGAATACAATCATATACATTTCGTATGCAATGATATTTAGATCATTGAATTCAAATTTAATACATCCATTCCAGTTACCCACTCGACACCCACTGTACAGTAGAGCCACTTGCCGACGTTTTTAGTATTAATATTTTATTATATTATTTTCATTATTACTAATATATATTTTTTTTAATCTATAGTTTTAGATTCAAATCTAGCGTTTGTATTAATTCTGTATAAGACCATTATTATGCACGTTCTTTTAATTTAGATGCTTTAAATAGAGAAACGTAAAATCATTAAAAATTTAAAAATCGGGACCTAAAATTATTATGTAATAAAGAATAAAGGTTTTAAAAATTATTAGATGCATCAAATTTTAAAAAATTGTATTAAGATATTATCACGTGTAAAAATTCTTAGCTAAAAAATATTTTAAATATTGACTACCATAGTTAGATTCATACAAAATCCAGTCAAGTGCCACTAGTGTGTGGCTTCTTATCATGTACCTCATGTATTATTGTAACTTATCAAATATGCTAATTGTGCATAAATGTACAGATCGTATATATTATTGTGTAAAATAAAAAAATAATAAAAAAAATATTGACTATAGTAAAAATAAAAATTAGACCACTGAGTAGAGATTTAAAATAACTGAGTTTTATTAAAATATACTAACATTTACTACCTACTAAGCAACAGCCCGGCCAACAGGTATAATTATTTTATATGTAATAATATACATATTATCAAATTTATCAGAGTAGATAAGCGGATTGGAATGAGAAGAAAGGTGTATAGTAATACATATTATTCCATCATAGGTATATGTTATCTTAAAATCATTATAAATTTGAAAATTAACTATAACTAATGTATTCTTAAAAAATGTTTCTTGAATTTATTGTAAGATGAAAAGTTGAGTTTATATATTTGAAATTCAGTAAAGAAAAAACGATTTGATACAAATGAAAAAAATTATTATTTTTTAAACATAACAACCTTGGTATATTATATTTTATATTATAAACGTAAAATATAAGTAATATTTGGGACTTAATGAAAATTTCTATTAAAACTCAAATTTTAATGGTTTACTTAAAGCTTTATGAAACTCCTATTTTTAAATAGTAGAAATATATTATAGTATGTAAAAAAATACAATAATAAATTTAAACTTGTAAAGCGTGCACATTATGGACTATTTATACCACTATTTTAATAAAATATTTCTTTCCCACCGTTAAATTAATCTACTTTATAATATATGAATAGTGTACAATGTACATACAGTTAAAATGCAATTAAAGAGTTAGCCATTTTTTAAAAATTATGTCCTAGGTAAATTATTTTTCTGCATTATTTACTGAATATTGGCAGTGTTTTGTATTAAATGTTAAACCTTTACTTTAAAATTTAATTTAAGTCTTTTTTTGTGATAACCTTATTTTATTAGAAATAATATTCTACTTATACTTAGGTTTTCAATTATAACTCAAGATACAATATTGCAGTTTAAAATAAATATTAATACTTTAATACTATTGTACGATTAAAAATTCATAATGCAGAGGTGGTTTAGTTTGTTGAGCACTTTTCTCCCAGGATCAAAGTAATTAACCTTCCGAAAGCCATATAATATGGATGTATTAATAATTTGATACTTTATATGATAACTACATTAAAAGTAAAATATGATACGCTTCATAATTATTATAATCACATTGAAGAAAATAATTGTTAGTACATCACACCAAGACAACACGAGATCTCCATGAACCACCTCAGAATATATCATATGCCTACTTCTCTCATCAATCATCAATACTTAAAGTAAAGAGAGCAGACAGCATATACCAGCTGAGAAACTCCCCTCTCGTGATTAAGTTCATCCTAACTGATTATCGGGCATACGAAAAGGAGTGGAGAGAACTATTGGAAATATCCAGAAACCTCTCAGAATCTTGTGACCTATCGATTATCTGCCAAAGGTAACATTCAGAACCTAAGGCCTGCATGTAGTGGTTTGCCGATTTTGAGCAAGCTTACCAACTAGCCAAGACTCAAAGGGCTGGATCGTTGTTTAATTTGAATAAAATTCACAACTGGAACATATTACAGAAAATAATTATATATTAATTTACAGTAGTAATAGTAAAAAAAAAATTACTCTCAACAAAAAAATAGATTCAAAAATATTACATTTATAAAATAGGAAAATAATGATGCCTAAAAACCCAAACAGGCATAAACTTAGACAGAGAAAAAATCATAAGACAGAGAAAAATTATATATTATAATGAGGACGAAACGGGTCAAAAGACCGTCCCGCGACTTTTGTTGCGTTTTTTTGCTTACGTCACTTTTAATAGGTAATAAACTAATAACATAATGTCGTGCCGGCTGATATTCAAAATGGGTAATAATAATTGTAATGATACAACGTACAATATAAACTATATACCTACATGGAACAATAAAGGTACCAAACATTCGTCGATGGTCCTTCAAATAGTTGTCATGCCTTTCGGATATCACCGGAGAAGATCTTGGTCGGTAACTATTCCATTGTAATAGAAATTCAGTGTGTCGGACTGTCAGAGTATATCCGTGGACGGTGAAAATCAAAAATAAAATCTGGGTAAAAATCGAACGGAACAGACGGCGTTTTGATGGTCCTCATTTGAAAACTTAGTGAAAGGCCAGTATCAACCCAATATGATAATAATCATTTTAATACTCGCGTGATGTGATTGTGCGGACATGAGCAGAGGCGCAGAGCGTTGGTGGGTATTGGAAACGTGCAGCGACTCAGGTGGTAGAGTGAAACTTTCGCACACTGTCGTGTGGCACGCACAATAAATTACTATTGAAATAATGATAAAAACTAAAAGATAAATAAATGGCCAGAATAACGTATAAACCCTACTTACACTGAACGTTGCAATCTCTCAAGAACCAACGCAACATCCACAAAATACAGGGTCCTATAATAATTTCAAACGTTTTTACTTTTTGGACAGATATAATGAATATATTACGTCAAAAATCAAAATGTAAATTCCGTTAAATGCAATCATAATCTTTTCTGACGACAGAATGCTACTTAAAATGTTACGCCCAATTGCCTTAGATGTCACGGACGACGGTCAGTATTCAAATAATACAAAATAAAAAATGTTAGTAGATATAATATTATAAAAGCTGTACACACTTACTTTTTAAAATATATTGTATACAGTTGAAATGTCACAGTGAAGCCTGTAAGATAGTATTGGCTTTTAATCGTGTTTTTTTTATATTTATTTCTTTCCGACCAATTGAAAATTAAACATAGATGATACTTTTAGGATGTACCCAGTTTCTAAAATAAACCAGGTAGTATACATTTTCATATACATTTTTAAAAAAACTTCCCAAAGTTGTGGGGAAAAGATGAAATGTAATGTATACCCATTTTAAACAAAATGTATGATTGTGGTTTTTTTTGATAGGGAGTTTATCCAAAAAATAATAATATTATAAACTTTGTACTCCCATTAACAGTTTATTTTAGTAACTTACGTAGACGTGATACAATTTTAATTTATTCACTTTTACCTTTTTTCTTAAAGTTTTCGAAAAATTCGAGAAGCACCATCTGTTATTCAAATCCAATCTATAAAGGTGTTGTAAAAGGCACTTTTCGAACTTTTACCTAAATCATTGTAAAATTAATTTATAGTTCCATAAAAACAAATATTCATTTGCACTCTTTGTCTAGTAAATTGTCATAAAGTATATTATATTATTAAAATAAAAACATTATTTGTCATTCAAATCATTATCGGGTGGTGGAAAATATTATTTTCGATGATATTGTAGCAATATCATTATTATTATGAATCGCTCGAATCAAAAATAAAAGTAAAATTTATTTGTTGATAATCATCTCATTCACAACCATAAAATAATTCTATTCAATTCATACTCAATTCTATTAAATATGCATCAATATTTACTATATATAGGTTCTACTATGGAATGTATATTGTATATGATGGATTTATTTATTCCTTCCAATAAATTATAAATTTGTACATATAATTTATTATCATGTTCGATCAGAAATTGGGAGTTGAAAATATTTTTTCGAATGTATACGGATTTTTCTTGTGTGGTAAAAAAATACGCTATTAATTTTTGAAAACGTAATCAAACAATTAAGTTTTAAAAATAATATTAATAATTTTCATTGTATATAATATGTATCGTATAATTTGATCAAACTGTTCTGTTCTACACAAACTTATACATATGATATGAAGCGTACTGCATTTGTAAGTGTTCTCCTTGGGATAAAAATGTGTACGTTATTTTGTAATGTGACACTGTGTAAAAAAAACACGTGTTTCTCAAGTCAAAGCAGCCACCTAAAAAAGACCGCTGTCGCGCCTTACGCATTTACTGTGGTTTGAAATTGAAGTGGCACGGTGCAGCAATTGGTTAAAATCGAAAAACATGTCTGCTTGTATCGTAGGAATGTGTGCAATGAACACATCTTCTCTCTCAGCACTACGTGTTATGTTGTCACTTCTATTACGTTGTCGAAAGAATACCCAATTTTCACATACACACGGCATGCTTACGTTCTACGATTTAGGTGCCGAGTGCCTAAGATTTCGCAATAACAATATGTGTGCTAGAATTTTCATGGTAAGCTTGTGTAATGTTATTTTTCAGAAATTTCTAAACAAAAAAAATAAAAGAATGAAATGCGATAAAAATATGTATACAATATTATATTGTTAGCTTGTACGTGAAAATCTATCTTACAATTTTTTTTTTAAATTTATATATATTTTTTTATTTAGACAGCGAATATTTACACATCAGTGAACAATAAAACACACAACAAGTAGGGAATACATAACTATATATATTTCGTACAAAAAATTGATTTTTACAATTATAAGTATATTTTTATAGCGATTTTCTAAGAGTTTTAATTTTTTTAAATAACAGCCCATATTTTTATGTCAAATTACAAGTCTAAAAATGTTGAGAATTAATGCATTTATATCATTTAAAATGCAGGTTAGTAATGAGTATTGGACATACTATTTCACCATGATTTCCTTTGCCACTTCTATACTTTAAATTTCACATCGACCAAAAGTTTTCTTATTCTAATATCTTCATTTTTTTGATGATAATATACGAGTAGGTATATTAGATTTTTATTAAAGCAGAAATTTAAAACAATATATATTCGTTTTTCAAACATTTATTTTAATGTAATTTGTTGTTTGGGATTCTACATTTCAATATGGCAAAATGACTATATTACTATATTACGTTTGGTACGTACATTTAAAATGATTTATCGTTTATTTTAAATTCTAAATAATAATACATCACTGGATGAGGACCGAGGTGACCGAAGCGTAGGAAAATCCTTAAAATACTCGTGATCTCTGTTTCCCGTCGGTACCTACTTTTTTTTCATTCAAATTGAGATTAAAAATAAAAGCTGGAATAAATGAATATACGGCGAAAGCTTTATATTAAACGGAAGTAAAAGCGCGTGGTATTGATTAAACTCGGCGAGTGAACTTAAAACCTCTCTCCGTAAATTGTTGTTTTTTTAATGCTACATAAAAAATAAAAAAACGAATAATTCGCCTAGGATTTTACCTTCTGTATTATAATACTTTTAATATTATAATACTTTTAATATTATAATAAACACATTAAAGCATTGAGCAGATATGACGCGTGTATCTACTACTCATCTATGTAAGCTGATATTATTTGAAACTCAATACAAATTCCCAATTATTTTGAATAGAATAAAGAGTTTCATGCACTAGTGTCTGATTCACTATCAAACATACATTTATGCATCGTAACTACTTAAATGTATACGGTAATAAAATATGAAAGATGCATAAAACAGTAAGTTAATCAAAAAATAATTTTCTAACAGTTTGTTTCGAAACATTTTTAACTATTTTATTTTTACTGCTTTTACATTCAACATTTTTCGAAAAAACAAGGTATAAAATATTAAATACAATATTATAGCCATGCAGCACTATTATAATGTTGTAGTTATTTGTTTCGTGTTACACTAATAACAATTCTCCATTAAAATTTAAAAATCTTGATAACGAATTACGTTTTGATTGACTTTATACGACATTATATAATATTATTACATTGACATTAGCGTTCAAATAAAATACACGATTTTCAAACAATTAGGAAAATAGTTATTAATAAACCATAAATAATATGCCCTAAAAATCTTTAAATGTCAAAACATGTCGCAATTTGCTCTTATTAACTATTGACAACGTTATATAAAATATATTATGTTATTCTTTCTTAACATACAATACTTAACATACATACTTGACAATTTCTTTATATACAATAATAACGAGAAAAAATACACACAAAAGTTCTTGTTTTTTAGTAAGTGGGTCCCTATAAGTAAAATATGATATATATATATTCCCATTAAATATTTCGAATACCATAAAAACTGAAAATGGCCGTTTCTAATTGGCACATGAAATCCAACGACTCTGTTTGTTAGACATGTGTATTTCAGTGAAAGATAATATGTTATATTTAATTTTAAAACGGTTTAAAACTATCGGGATGTAGAAAAACAAATCTGAGAGGGGCTCGTCGAGAAATGCAGTTCATGTTCTTTCAATATTTCTTCAAAATTCTTCGATTGTTGTCAGTAGTCAGTGGCGTGCCCAGAAATTGTCAATGAACGGAGATGCTATAAGTAATAATACACTTTAGTAAACTGTGGAGATAAAACCAGACACGGTTTATGTGTTTTTAGGGACCCCCGCACAAGACATAAGAGTGTTTACTGCTGGATACTACCATTGATTTGTAGATACTGTGTTATAATCAATGTATATTGTATTTGCGTTGTTGGTGCCACACCCAGATGCTCTGGACCCGTGCCTGTCGCGGCTTAAGATAAAGTATATAATCTATAATATTGTGCTTACAATAATGTCCGTAATAACAGTTTAGTTTGATACTGCAGCTACCTAATAATAACTGAGTAATTACACACAAGCTCACTGATAGGTCATAGGTACCACATTTGATACAGTTTTATCAATACTTTGTATAATAGTTATAGTAGGTAATACTTAATGAGTAATAACTGCTATAATAAATAGGAAGGTTATTTTTTAATTTCAGATAGACCAACTTATGGGAAACGTTGTAATACATTTTCAAGCTTTTTAGTAGAAATTATAATTTTTTATCAAAATGTTAGACATTTTTGTTTGCCAGCTGTCTATAAATAGCTCAAAAACAGCCAAAATATTTTTAAAAAATTTGGTTTTTGATTTTAAATAACAATAAAATAAAAATATTGATTTTGTTAAAAATTGGTTTCGCACTTTTGGTTTTACCTAATAATTAAGAAAAGTAAGGAGAATTTGTAACTTTTGACTCATTTGAATACATTTTAGCAAAATCTAGACAATAGTCTGATTTAACCACAAAAATATAGCTAACCAAGTTTAATTTAAAATTGAAATACCTATTTAAAAATATATTTGGTCAAATGTTAACACCGTTTACCGTTTCAGATGTCTTGACAATGACGCCAATGGCGGCAATATGAGACCCTTACCGCCGGGTCAAGATGGAGTCGACTACTGTAAAATCCGCAGAGACCGAAACCACCACCACCATAATCACCACCATCACCACAACAATCACCACAGCGTTGGCGGCGGCAGCAGTGGCGGCACGCTGCGCCGGTCGTCGGCATCGTTGCTGGAACCACCAACTCCCGCCGAACGGTACCACGGCACCATCGAAGGCCATTACCGTTTGCATGACCTGGCGCTCGACCGGTACGTCCCACCGCCGTCCCCCGAACGGTACTCATCGGGCACATCGTCGGCTGGTCGGTTGTACCAACAACACCACTCCCAACCACAACACCATCACCAGCAGCAGCCGCCGGACGATCGGTACTCGTCATCGTCGTCGTCGTCGTGTCATGGCACCGCCGCCGGAACAGGAAGTGGCAGTGGCGGCGGCGGCCGCAACCACTATCTTCCGGTATCGCAGAGCACGTCTGAAAGCTTCATGTCACCGCCGTCACCGGTGGCCGAACGGTTCGACTATGCCGCGCGTCACCACGATAGTTACGCCACCGCCGCCAAACGAAACGAATCCGCTTATTCCAGGTAAGCCAGCCCCAACTATCGGTGATTCCGCTCGTTTTTCTCGAGTGTGTACTTTAAACTGCAATGACACACTTGCGGATATGAACAGCGAACGTTCCGCAGTGAATATTCCGCAATATCAAAACATGCTGAGACATTTTATTTTGTCCACGCTGAATTTCCGCTCTAGTATAATATGCACCAAGAATTATTAAGATCTTAGTTCATGATATGTTCATGTATTTAAAACAACGTGTTTTGATATCTGTGGAATCCTCGAGTTGATTTTCCGCCACCGATATTCCACAAGTGTGACACCGGCCATAAGTCACGTCTGACGACACCCCACAATGCAGCATATTAAGTCATCTCGCCAGACAATATAGTACCTAAGCGTGTAAACTCAATATTTTTTTTTAAAAAAAAAAGTAAGAAAGAAAAATAGCAGAAATCCTTATCTCGAATACGAATGAAAATCGTTTAAATTAAATTTTCAAACTATACGTCATGTACTATCTAGATACGTAAAAGTAAGCTATCTGATTAGGTGTTGATCCTCAGGACAGTAATTTCCTCATCCACCATTTTATTTTTAACGATATACGTGTTTGGAACTTCAGGTTCTACCCTAAACTTCTTTTATATCACACTGATAACGATTTTGTAAGACAAATTGAATTAAAACCTCGGTAAAATTGGTTTACGATTTATTATAAATATTTATATTTATATTTATTTATTGTACATTATCGCCACTTTGTATTATTCGTATATTTCATTAATCCTATTTATTAATCGTGTATGTACACAAATATTTTTATAAACTTGATACGTAATAGCTATACTTTGATACATTAACATCGATCAAAATATGCACATTGCACACGGTTATTTTTAAACTATTAATTGTAATTAATTCGGCATTTATTTTAAACTGTATTTAAACGCTGTGAACAAAAGTATTTGATAAAAAGCTAGGTAACATAAATTAAAACTAATTAAATACCTATAACAAATTAACAATGATAATTTTCTTGTATAATTAATACTTTATTCAATTACCTATAATTATCTCAAACTGGTCCAAACAACCAAATAACCTACGCCAAATTTGTTTAAATAAATGCAAACTTGACAAGACCTTTTAAAAAATGTAGGTGCAAACAATTTATCAAATTTCAGGTCAAATATCCAAAATGAGCACTAACGGTTGACAGCCCTCTATAATACTTTAATACTCTATAGTGATCCCTTGGACTTTAGAGGTAGGTAATAATAGGCTACAGCCTGCCCCTTATATACTGAGTTTGTAGTTTTTTTTACAGCGAAGTTGGAAAGAAATCATTACATTAAGAGGACGCATCAGTAAAAACTTTTCTCCGTCTTACACACGTATTAAATATTGTTGAAACTTCTCTCTGTATTTCACTCATTGTGATTACATTGTTTAAATATATGTATTATAACCGATTATAAAAAATATAAAGAAAAACATTATCTGTCTTTAATAGGAAGTTTATTTTAATATTATGATTTTAAAGAAAATTATTACTTATTAGATTTAAAATTTTTAGTTATATATAATAATTTAAAACTTATTAAAAAGCTCATAATAAACATAGATAATGTTATTCTTTATAATTTCAAATTAGGATATACTTATAATACCTTAATTTAAAACAATGTAATCACAATGAGTGAATTACGAAGAGTGGTTTGTAACTATTATACATGTGTAAGAAGGAGAAAAAAATATACTAGTATATACTAGTATGCCCTCTTAATAATGAATTAGATAATAGGGTACGCTTTTCTTTAACGGGGTTATCTAAAATGTCTATTTTATGGTTGGCACCATAAAAATGAAAACAATAAAACGATGCGAAAGAAGAACCTATAGGTTCGTAACTATATAAAAAAAACAGCAACCCTAATCAAAGCTAAATTTGTAATGTAATTCTATAAAAAATATTGGTCTCACTTACTTTATTGTTTGTGTGTTTGCGATGATTAAAGAAACGGTTTAAATCGATCACACGATATTGTCGATCGATGAGGGACTACAAATGGTCGAAAAGGTTTTTTCCTAGTTTTTCTGATACTATTTCCGACGCACTTTATCCGAGTACAGTGAAACATAATATTATATAACGTATTAAATCGATTTATTTTTATTATAATTACAAGGACTGTTAAAGATTTATTGGTTTTTTTAAATGTAGATATTAAAATAGCAGAACAGCGTGGAATTTAGTAACGATTCACTATACATTTGCTATATCTATCCGTTTTTCTAAATAATTATATAGTAATTGGAAACCTTATTTTAAAACTCAATATACGTAGTACATAATACATTTTTAATTCATTCCAAATATTTAAATTCATAATTTATACGATTATACAAATATAATATTACAAGCGAAATGAGCATTACGCGTCAATGAAATATTTTCTAAGTCTTTAACTATGAATAGGTAGTTGAGGAAAATACTCATGAACAATATAATTGTCTAAATAATATTAAATAGTGCCAACTGCATTTCCGACCACCTCTATTTACTCTATATTATATGATTTTCTGTAAAAACTATAACTTACAGTCTAAATGCACCACTGAATAATAAATTATTGTATAGCATATTAGGTATACCATATACGATGTCCAAACTCCAAACATAGGTATACTATGAAAGTATGAAACTTTGTGAAACAAACATCACATAATTATTAAGTATTTCCTTTTATAAATTACAAAATCCCCTCCGAGTGATCCCTCCATACATTTATGAAAAACGTATATACATACGTATTAAATTCATTTAAAATTGTTGAAAACTGTTTTTTAATGTGTGTTCACAGTTGACAAGAGCTATTTAAAAAAATAAAAATTGTAATCATACGAGTAAATTAATTTTTTATTTTGTTTATACTACTAAAGCTACATAGCTTAAACGAATAAGGTGTGTGGGTTTATTATTTTAATACTTCAAAACTAAAATGTATAGTTATTATAATAAAATGTAAATTCGAAAACTTTAATTTAAATATGCTTACCCATAATAAATGTTTCTGTCCTGAGGGGGGTCAAACCCAAGACCTCCGTAAATACGCCACTGAACGTTTGTATTATACATATAATATGTAATATAGTTTCCAGCTAAACCACTGCGCAGTGTAAGGTATATTTACTTCCTTCGTAGTTTATGTGTATATATTATATTCACGGCAGCATAATTTAAGACAGTATGACAGAGTATTGATTATATAAGTATCGTATACGGTATACCTACCCCAAACTTACCTTTACGCTCACGTATATAATGTGTGTTTGTGTGTGTGTGTGTGTGTGTGTGTGTGTGTGTGTGTGTGTGTGTGTGTGGTACACTATACAAGAGGTTTATTTTAAATTCAACAAAAGCTTATAAACGATATACCTACACACACATATTTTATTTTTTTTAACCAGCAAAAAAAACCAGAAAAAATAATTTTTCTCCGGTATGTTTTTTTCCCTAGTTGGCCAAATTCCTCAAAGCTTTTATGAAAATAAACACGCGTTTATATACGTACGTCCTGCACGCAAATTATATGTACGAGGGCGGTATATCTTACCGAACCAACATTTATTTTCTAGTTCAACGATTTTTCTCTAAAACTTTTTAAACATTATAAAATACGATTTATTTCTCTATATGTAAATATAGCTATACATAGGCAAATGTCTTATATTCGCGTTTTTTGGGAGCAGTGATACGCGTAGTGTTGGTCGAGGATTTGATTTTCGTATAATAATTTATATCATAAATACACATAGCGCCGGCCATCACAATAATAAATAACACAATGTTTCCGTCACTCTTGAAACAACGATTTTAAATCCACGTGACATTGTGTGCAGTATACATTCTATATTATATATGGGGGGGGGGGGTAAAATTTTTTTAGCAAAAAAACTAGCAGCGTGTTTATGTTAATATGTATTTAATTTTATATCTGAATGAATTAAAATTGTAATACATGTTATCAATAAATACTTATAAGTAATGTACCTATAGTTACATAAATATTCATAATTCATGTATATAATTGAAAAGTCTTATAATATTATGTACCAATCTACCTGAGTTTTTCCGACATTAAATCGTTTGGATATTTTCATATTGCACGTACCTATACACATCTTAGGTTGTTATAGAAATTTCAATTTTTTTTTTATTTAAAATTTAATCTTTTCTTATATTATTTTACAATTTTTCCTAATGTATTAAACACATACTGGAGCAAAATTCAATGATACATTTTATCATAGCATACATAATATACAAGTCATTTGATACGATAATCGTATATCCTATCTCATTTATATACGTTGAAAAATAAAATAAGATGTTCGTTGTTGTACGATTACAGTTATATTATGTGTTCGTTTCCATTATAGAAGGAATCCGCTATTCGGCGGTCATTATATACTTAAACCAATTTCTCGCGTATATTAATGCCTAGGAATTTAGAAGTGTCCGCTATTGATTGGTGTCCTTAAACAGAGTATAATATGAAATGCACGGGTGGGCTGACACGTTTTTTCTATTTTTCTCTGTGTTTATATACTTTAAAAACTTGCGTGAAATTACCACGGCGGCCCGTTCCACAACACCACACACACACACACATACAATCGATTTTCGAAACGGTATATATTATTATTATTATAATGACGAAAAAACACGTGATCCCGTGCAAACAATAGTAAATAAATGCCTGTGCGGTGTGTTATATAGATCGTGCGCGCAATATCGATTCTGGAGGCGATAACACGAAACACACGATAATTATTAGACCTTCTTACATATAATCACGACTATAGATACCTGCAGTGTATATAACCGTGTACTTTTATAATAATATAAATGCGGTGTAATTCTATAATGAATGTCTGACGTTAAATATGAACCGCCCTGCATAATGTAGGTATCGTGTAATCTTTCGTAAATCGTAATATATTATACCCATTACACAATAATATCTCAGGGCTCGGAAATTAGCACTAAGATAGTTACTTTTAAGCATTTTGATATGCGTCAACAATTGTGAAACAAAAAATAATACTATAAAAAGTAAAAATTTTAAAATGTACAAAATAAAATTTTTAATAAAGAACCTTTTTATATTTTATTAATTTTTATACAATGATAGAATATTATGTAGGAAACATCTATATAGGTTATCACGAAAAAAAACAAAATGCACTACGACCCGCCGATTTTATAAAGTTTACTTTTCCGGTTTTCCAATAATTTCAATTGTAATTTTGAACATTCATAATTAGCTAGTAAAAAAAAGTATTCATCAAAATGTGTTTGATACCTTTATAATATAATAATATGAGAAATTAAAAAATCTGATAATATCACTTAAGAAATTCTAAATAAAAAAACCAATAAATATGCAAAAATTAGCAACAAAAAAATGTCTTGTATTATGACATTTTAGCAGGGAAGTGTGAAACAACTTTTATTTTATTCGGTATGTTCTACGATTTACCAAACAAAAAAATACTTAAATACTAAGACTTTCAAGCCCTGCACACCACAGGATAACAATTAATAATCATTATTATAATATGACCTGTCGCAGATACCATATACCGGCCGAGAGGTTTGTTCCGATTGTTTCTCCTGACGATGGTTACGACGGCCACTATGACCGGTGTGATGATGCAGCGTACAGCTCCAGGAAAGAGGCGGCCGCGCTGTACTCGAGGGCGTCGGCGATCGTGGACGCGATGCCTTCTTCGGCGGCCGCGCTGTCCAGGGCGTACGCGACAGCCACCCTGAGACCGTCGAACCGCTGCTGTACGGGCCCACTGTACAGTGGCGGTGGCAGCGGTGGCGTGGGAAGCGGCGGCGGCAGCGGGTGCGGTTACCAGTACGGCACTGTCGGACGATCGCGGTCGCCAAGGGACCTATCGCCTTCCGGACTGGTCAGGCAGCAAGCCGCCCACTTGTCTTCCACAGGGTCGCCGCCAAAAGGTCCGCCGAACAACAACAACGGTGGCAGCAACATCAACAACAACAACGCGTGCCTGGTCCAGTATGACGCGCACTCGGCCAACACGCTGCCCCGGTGCAGTAGCGCCAACGTTGTTTGTGCCGGGCAAAACAGTTACGACGAACCGGCGGCCACCAGTTACGGTGGCGCCCACGCGGCCACGCGCCGCATATCGTCGTCGTGCATCAGGGAGAGCTCGGCGCTGGCGTGCTGTTCGACGGCCGCTTATTCCGGCCACGCTGCGCTGTCTGGCGCCAAGAGTGCGGCGGCCTCGACGTCAACGGCTGTGGCAACGGCCACATCCACCCCGTCAGCCGTCGCCGCAGCAGTAGCAGCGGCGGCGGCAGCGGTGGCAACCTCCACATCATCCACCTCCACCCAAGCTTCCGGCAGCGGAAGTGGCGGTGGCAACAACAACAACAACGCACACTGTCCACCGGCTCAACCTAACGCATCTTGGTAAGTAAATAATACTAAGTTTAGATATATAGGTTTCCTGTGGCTTCCAAAAGGCGAACAAGTCAAAGAACAAAATTAACTTGAGTTGGTAGTTAAGATAAGTCAACGTTTAGCTACAAAGCATAAGTATCATAGTTCATAGTTGGTAACAAACAATAAAATTATAAAAATGTAAAGTTAATAAGGAGACAAATATTAACTTTACTTGGTTAAAAAGAAGTTAATTCATTTTTTTTTTCAATCACTACCTAGTTCACGCAGATGATTCAGATGGTTTCACAATGATTGCGCAACTTTCAATTTTTTTTTAAATAATAACTAATTTTTTTCGTTTAATAAAAAAATTAATGAATTTGTGGTAAATATATTTATAAATAAAACATTTATACTTACACATTACATATACTTATACCTATATTGTTTAATATAGTTTATAAACATGATTCTAACTTATCGCAATATTTTTCTATATTAACTGGAAAAATGTAAGTTAGTAAAACGGATTCTTTAACTATAGTTAGGTTATTAGGTTAGTTATAAAAACAACTAACTATAGTTAATGTCCACCTTTGTGGCTTCATGAAGCCGGTAATCACTAATCAGTATGTTTTATTGTAGAGACTCAAGCCGGACATTTTTAGTCGTATATAGACTATTTGATGGGGAATGAAACATTTTGTTTACACTTTATAAAGTTAATTTACAAAATTTAGTAAGCCATCACTAGCATTCCTCAGAATCATTGTATCGTTATTCCGTTTGTCATTTCCTTCAAACGTACTAAATAAAAATAAATAAATAAACGTAGGTACTATATTCAGTATACAATATAAAATAATATAACATATCAATATTGGCTGTACAAGAAGATAAAACTTTATGAGTTTCCGAAATTCAGTCCTCAATTTGTATCCTTTTTTTTAAACCTACCTATAGTTATGCGGTGACGGGCGTATATCCAAATATAGGGTAATATCATTTTCGATAACTCATATAAGATACAACTGTTCATAAACATTTTTGTTATGTACTTATGCTCGTATCTCAATATTGATTTTCGTAATCAATTGATGTAAAATAACTGTGAGAAAAAAGTTTATGGAAGTGAAATCTGGTATATGTGATTCTATATAGTTCAGTTGTCCGTAACATCCTTCATCCACTTACCTATAAAACTTCATGATCTATGTAATCCTTGTGTGGCTGACTTAAATCGTGTAATCCTCTAGAAAAGTACCAACTTTGTTTTTATTTTCATTCTAAAATGTACATATTTTCATTATTTATAATATAAAATATTTTAATCTTTGTTTTGGGCGTTTTGGCTTTAAAACAGTGTTACTTATTTAATATTTATTAATTATTATCAATCCTACTCATCAAGTGTTTTTATACAGTTTATATCCAATATACCATGGCTAATGAAATCATGCAAATTATTGCCATGATAAATACGAGAACAAGGTCAAAGGAGTGTTAGTTTAGTTTCCTCCAAGCCCTTAAGAACTCACGGTGGGGGGAAAGGGTATTAACAATCTTCCGAGTTTTTTAATATTTTAAAAGGAAATCTTCGTTATTAATTTTACCGCAGAGATATTAACAATAACCTTCTTATAATTGGCATGTATATACGATGAAATAGTCTGGTCCTAAAAGAATTTATCATCATTTAATTTAAAATCCACATCATAATCGACTGAATGTCTAGAATTGCATATAGACACAATTTTTTTTATAAGTGGGTTCATTTAAATTCATTATTATTATTATACGTCTTTACATTTCGTAGGGAAATAATGTATAATAAATCTTATACATTCAATAATAATAGTTAATAGAGTTTTATAGCCTTAAAAAATTAAAACATTTTTTAAATTTAAATTTTTTGTATGGAAACTTTTTCCCCACGCGACTACGTGTAACAATATACGTCACGCAAACCCTGCAAACCTATGATTTTATTTATGGTCGTGGCATTATATTAAAATATCGCGTCCATGATTAGGACGACGGAACAAAATATTTAATTAAAACCATTCCCTATAGGTACGCGTTATATCACCGAACGTGCGTGCATTTTTGTGTACATCACCTATACTCTCCTATGTACGTTATACTCATACTAGGTACATACTACATAATATTATAAAGGTAATGATTATTTTCTATTGTCTCGAATATAAAGAGCAGAACGCGTGATACATCAACTGCTGACAATGACGACGACATTATCTCTCGTAAGTCGTACAAAGGACACTGACATCTTCGAAATATTACCTTTTAAACTCTATTAGCAAAAGAGCAAGTTGTTTTATAGTGTTAGTGTTAGACTACATCGCAGTTTTATAATATACGGGTTGGTATTAGATCTTGATGGTTGAAATTTGATACGGACATATTATATGCAGTCGTAATTGTATATCCACGTCCACTCCTTCAGACTATATACGACATAAACTGAACAAACAAATTTAGGCCTTTTGCAGTAGTAATTATATTTTTCAAAGTTATAAAATAAATGATAAGTTAACAGCTACACTAAATATTAAATATAAATAATATATATATATTATATATAATAATAATATATTATAGGTATTACATAATTACGTATTTATCAAGACTTCATAATGACCGTTAAGTATGAATGTGACTGTAATAGAAAACTTCTAGCTGTATAAACGCCATGTAGACATTTTCATTTTTTAAAACATTTTCGTTGGGAGCTAAATTATATTATATTAATGGACACAAGCGTATATGGATATAAATGATATAATTATTTTTTCACGGAGAAACTGTATAACATTTATTAGTAAAAAATGGTTTAATATTGTATCCTGTATATTATTCACTTATGTTGGACTTTTTTTTTGTTTTGGATTTTAAAACTATAGGGTTTTTTGTAGTTTTGTACTTTATGGTTTAGTACCATTAGCGTATTTAGTATCCAATGTGCAGCAGATGTTAAAGAGTTTTTATAAATCCAAATAAATAAAGACATAATAATTTTATAAACAACACAAAACAAATCAAAATTATTTTATTTGTAATTTTTCATTCTATAATTTTATTATGTTTAACAAAAATCATATAATATTATTATTTACTGTAGACTATAGTTATATAAATATATATATAAACTTAAAACTTACAACTCCTATTTCCTACTTTATTATTTAATACATTTTTAGTAAAACGATTTATTTCAATTGTATTTAGTATTAAAATGTTAAACAATTTAAATATAAAGTAAAGCCGAATAGACTTTTACACACATTTTTACATACTCATTATCGATTTGGCTGAAAAATTCCATTAATAATTTTTTTTTCTTAATTTGACCATTTTTTCACTGAGAATGAATACATATAAAAAGGTGGGCAAGTGGGTACCACTCTGCTGTACATTAGGACATTAGGTGTGGGTCGCTGTAATTGATGTGTTAAATTTGAACTACTAAGTTTATATAGTTAATATATTTTTTGGGTTGCAGTTTCATATACTTATATACTTATGAATTATGATAACCTTGTTTTAAATATTCAATTCTAAGATATACAAATTAAACATCTTTATAAAAATAATTTCAACTACAAAATAATTTGCAAATTTTCGTGATTTTTGTCAACATTTAAACTTCAGATGTTTATAAAAAAAAACTAAAGAAAATCGAAAATTTTTACTCTTACATAAATAACTCAAAAAAAGTCATATGACTTTGAAAATTGTATGATAAATAGAAAATAATTATAAAAACATCCAGTATTTGTAATGCTTTTAAAAACTACTTAGAAATTTTTACTTTTGACATGTACAAACTTGATTTACTTTCCTACCAAAAAAGAAGCCGATAAAAAAAAACGAAGAATTTTTACCTTCCAAAAGGTGATGACACACACAAGAAAAAAAACACACTTCATGATAAAAAATATGTATCGCCCTGCTTAGAATCTAAAAAAAATGAGGGTCTCAAACAAAACCTAGTCCCTCTAAATTGCTCCTATGATAAGGAAGCCATGCACATTTGTGTTGAAAAACTAATACACTATGTATAGTAAAATTACATTTATTATGTAAGTTTATAGTTTATACAGAACTGCAGGTGCCTATTTTTGTTGCTCCTACTATTACTGTTTATTTTAAATATAGTGGAGTAAAGCTTTTAAATTATTTTTTTCATTAAAATCTTTATGTCATAAATGTTATAAATACCTTATATATAGATCAATTAACGATTTCCCCTAAGGTTATTTTTTATTGTGCATATTCACATCATCATATCCAACTAAAACAAACTTATTAAAAATTACTTTTCATCAAAGTTATCCATCATCATAATAATAATTAACGTACAGCTCTAGTAAATTATTTCTATAATAAATTGATTCGTTTTTTTTATTTCATAAAAGTTATGTTTCATTCACGTATAATTTAACCATTTCACCCTGTACAGGTAGGTCGTAGGCAGGGGCGTCATTTCAGTTTTTCTTAGGGTGGGACAAAAATTTTACCGGCGCAATTCCCTTAAAATAATAAGTATACTATACCAAGCCGGTTGCTACGCTCAAAAAATGTATTAGTACTTAATAAAACAAATAATTATTTTTCATAATATTAGTATAATACCTACATAAAGCAGTAAAAACACGAATATTATAAACATCTGGCTATACTTGGTAGTTGATAGTCAGTCCGGATGGTTCAGAATTAGCATAGGTAGTTGTAAAAAAATCTGATGATTTGACAGATTTGCAAGTAACAATTTTTTGTTAAAATAAAAGCACTCATTCGAATAATCGACAATGATATGAATAAAATATGCAGATAGATGGATTATTTAATTTTTATTTCTACCATTAATAAGGGGATTGGAAGCAGTTCTTTTCTTAGTATACATAATGTTTTTTTTTAAATCCATGCATGTTCTCATAAAATAGATTTTAAAGTAATGCTTTATTTGTTTAGGAAGCTTTTATGTGATGTAAATAAATAATATAGGTTACAATAATGATTCATATTATGATCTAATTAAAACAAAATTTAATACCAAAAATAAATAATAAGTTCTTAGAGAATATCTACAATATATCATATATTTGCAAATATATCAATAGCTTTCCAAGCAGAACTCAAAAGTCAGAAGCTCGGGGGTGCAGAGTTCGAAAATTCTAAGTACAAAAATCTCAAATATGTTACATTAAATGATGATTTGATAATTATAGTCTGTAATCAAAACGGAAAACCCATAAATCAAAATCACGGGTAATATTCTAATAAAACACCGGAAAGGTGAAGAACGTTTACACCTTCATGTTAGGCTTAGTATTTAATCTTAATTCCTGAATAATAAATTGTGATCGTAATTCCTAGTAACAAAAATATTAGTTAGCTTTTAAAGTGTCGCATTTTAACATTTAAAATAATTTTATTTTCTATCGGTATGTTTCTTAAAAATATAAAAGATTTGCGATTATGATCTCTGGCCCAATGGGCGAGCAACCTTCTATGATCAGGGCCGCCATTCCAACGGCCCTATCGGCCGTCATACTAAAAGTCCAAACATTTGACCAGTCCATAAAAATCAAGGGTGTGGAAAATGCCTCCGCCTGCCCACCTCCCCCTCCAAAGACGCCTCTGGTTGTCGTAGGTATGTTAATTTGAGAAATTGGATACCTTTAGTATAACTTTTAGCTGATTCCTAAATAAAATAAGATATACATTTGTGTACCTATATTATATTATAGGTTAATTTTTAAAAGATAAGCTAATATATGTAGGTCAACACAGGCTTTCATTCGTAGTATTTCCATCGTAATGCATATATGGTTACATAATATCACGTACTTACCCATACATGATATATATAATATATAGGTACATGGCTTATTTGTCATGTTAATATTTAAAAAAAATATGTTCAATAGTCAGACACACGTACGTATGAATGAGCACTGACGGCACGTCCATATTATAGCTGCAGTAGTTTTTGCAGCTCTATCGTGGTCGTTAAAATTAAATTTACAGTGTATGTAATTCGTTTTTGTATAAGTTTATAATATATATACGCGCAATGGCCTGAAAGATGTATTGTAAATTGTCAATTGTCGTCGAAATAAGAAAATATTATTTCTAACAATAACAATATACTTAATACAATTTACTACTAGTTTTACAGTTTACATACGCACTTTGCCTATACACATACGACATATATAGTATATGTATAACTACTATAACTTATGTAATATATGCATATGCATATATATACTTCGCGTCCACACTCCACACATATATATATATTCTATATAATATATGTAATTGTATTGACGATTTTGGAAATCCTGAAACGTGTTGATAATATGTTTATACACACCGACTACCAGTTTATATATTCGGTATTTCGAAAATATATCGGTATGAAAACCACGTATACTGTTATACGCTATATCTCCGAGCAGGTACTTATTATCATTGGTTTCGCGTTGATTCGCAATACATATACCCACACGGACACACAGACATATATAATACATTGTCTGTATTGTTGAGTAATCATTATTTTTTGTTTTCAACTCATAAATGCCACTTAACTCGATGCAAATACTCATTACCTGTATTAATATTATTGTTATTGGGTTTCTATTATTCGCTGCTATTGTTTTGCGTATCTGCGTGCAAGGTTTAGTATTATAAATGCCTGCAAATGGTATAATTATTGTAAAGGGTCTTATTGTAATTTCCCTTTACATCCCACTATCCATAAAAGTACCTAGCTACATTATTATTATATTATGTTTTTAAGTATTCGTTTCTTGTTTGTCTTCTTAGACGATCTGCTTAAAAGACATTTATTAAATCATTAAAATATCATCATCTAATATTAATATTTGTTGATATATTCAAACACTCCATAGTCTAATTAGTTTTTTCAGTAAAGTGTGGTATACTGTCAACTAAAGAAAATATTTTTATTCTATATCAATTAAGTACCAATTAGATACCACCGATTTGTGAATTGCTTTATTTGTCATTGTACTTCTATTCCCCCGATAATTATATTTATCATTATGGTTACCACTTGCAATAGAAAACTTTTATTTTTTTAAAGTTAGATAGGTACAACGATTAAGTGGGTCACTTTAAGTAACTTTTTTATATTTAAATTTGTACACAATAACTAATGAGACAATATGCATTCAAAAATCAATCCTAATTTCATTGCACGGTTTGTTGGTACCTATTAAAATATAAGGTTTTAACCGTTTTAAAAGGTTCGAAAAAAATTGACACAATTGACACAAGCACGAAATATTTTTAACGGACTATAAATTAATAAAAACTTATAAACTGTTCAAATAAAAAAAAAAAACTCATCGTTTTATAATAAATATATTTACCTTCGAATATTAAAAAAGTAGCGTGCGATAAAAAACAAGCCTCGACCGGCTATTTCATATCTACCTCGTCCGTGCAGTGGACTCGGCAGTGGTATGATTATTAGTTTGAACTAGAGGGACTGATATAATTTTTCTCTCTGCCGAAATCCGTATGGATTATAATATACAACGCCCAACCAGCTAGCGCCGTCGCGCGCGTAAATGGTGCCCACCACTCGCCACTCGCATCCCCTCCGGTTTGGACACTTTTTAAATGCTTTAACTATATAGTACAGGCACAGTCACATTAAATAATACAATAGGTGTTACATTTCCATTCTTATATAATGTATACTTATACTATATTTTTAAAAACATTGAAAAAACAACAATAGTATAGTCAACGAGTAGGTAGAGGTACTATATATATTTTTTTAAATTGTAAGTAAACAATACATTACATAGTTACACAGCTTTTTTTTAAAAAAAAAAAACTATCGTCTAACGATTTTTGAATGGGTATAATACACCTATAGTTACGCAATATTATTATATAAGCCAGCTATAGGGGTTGCGAACCTATCGCACGCAAGCCAAAGATGGCACGTTGTCCAAATTTTGACGGCACTCGAAAATTATTTTCTTTCATTGTTCAATCTTGCATAAAATGCATTAAATAAATAAAAAATTAGATATTTTTTATACTCATTACTAGCGTCTACATACAGTTGTGTAAGTTTGTTTGTTTTTCACATTTTTTGCATTTCATAAAATCAAAACAGAGGGATAATACTTTGATAGATGAAGCTAAATCTGATGTTTATGTTTCATTAAAATATATGAATAAGCTAACAAACTACACACCTTATACAAAAAAAAGGTTAGTGCATTTTATGAAGATCCCATCACATCGAAAAAAAATGTTTATAGGCACGTACAATTTTTTTAAAACATTGATTACAAAATGTTTGCACAATGCGTGACCCGAAAAAGGTTTACCACCCCTGCAGATATAAAATATAGTTTGTATTAAACTATCAGATTTTCAAAATTAAAATCGACTATTTCATAATTATAAGTATTAAAAAAAACCCCAATTGTTAGGTAATATTTTGAAATCATCTATTGGTATATATTATATTATAAATGATTATATATAGGTAGGTACCTACCTATATAGAATTATTTACAAAATTCGTAAAACATTTATCGTCATTATAAAAAATAATAAAAATTAAAAGTGGTTGTCGAAAATGGCATGTTCCTATATGGCTATATAGATACAATGTTAACTTATAAATTAATTTGTATAGAAATAATGTTTTAAAATTGATTTTGCAGGAAAAACAATATCATCTGTCGTGTTTAATTCAACGTTTCTGCCAACCAAAACATAATACTACACTATCTACCTACCTATATTATAGTTATTAGTTCATAATATTTTTAGTACGTTCCTACTTATAAATTATTTTAACAATTTGTTGTCGAAAAGCTCTAGAACAATCTTCTCCCACGATAACACCATTGTGGTCATTGCCCATTGCGGTCGACCATCAAAGTTTTTTACAGGAAATAAGATAATCAATTTAACGTAAGACACCCTTTATTCCAGAAAACGTTTTTGAAAATTGTTTACATCATTTTAAGTCAAAACAACTATTTTTGATAATTTTTTATCGTTATTATTTTTTAAGTATTTTACTTCTTTTAATGACAACATACATATATAAAATAATATTCCAAAACAGAATATTATAGTATTTCGATCCATACGAATCAAATTTCAGACAAGTAGTTTGTTAGTTAAAACTGTTATAACTTATAACTACCTATAAAAGTATTTTAAAGTTTTGATGCGGAGTAGTAGACCAACATTTTGCAGGCTACCACTCCACTCCGCTCATCATAACTATAAATACTTCTAAGTTATAACTCATAAATTACTCGTCCAAAATTAAATTTTAAGCATTGAAGTACCCCATGAAATATTCTGTTTTGAAATAAGGAGTTAAAATTCCATGTTGTTATTTAAATAAATTAAAAAACTATAGCAAAAAAAAATAATTAACATTTAAAATTATGTAAAATAAATTTTCTAAAAGACGTTCAGTTTTTGAAATAATGAGTGTCTATCGTCAAGGCCAAATCTGAGGGGGCAAATGGGTCTGGACCCCTCTGACATTTTTTCAACGTTTTACAAATTTTTAAAATAATTATTTATTTTTATTACAAACATAAATATAAATATTTTCAGTCATAAATGGACGTTTTGGAAACGTCAATTGGAACGTACATTTAATATCAAATTTGTTTTTTACCAAATGTCGAAACTCATATTCAGTAGGTATATATTTATTAAAGTTATATCAATAAAAATATATTTCAGATCCCCCACCTCACTCTCGAAATGTTTTTTTTCCGATTACAGCCTTGAGTCCGATAGTCGTAATGCAAATATCAAATTAGTATTAGGTACCACATCTCAATAGCAATGTGTTACGAGTTTACGACATTGTACTTTCATTTTAAAATATGACCATGGTCACGGAAAGCAACGAGTATTACAACGCTGCCAAGCGGAAAACGAGTCGTTTCGTAGACCGTAGTCCATAATAATAATTATAAGTTATAAGTTATAACTAACAGGTGACAGCATCCGTGTAAGGTGTACGACCATCTGCAGCTGTACACCATGTTTTATCGGATCTAGGTAAATTCATCGAGTTGTCAAATTTATCCGTTATCAGAAATTGAACTAGAAGAATTTTTTTTTATAATTTTACTACAGTTAATAATAATAATATAATCGAATGAATAATTTTTTTTATTTAAAAATTGTTCGCGACAACCGGATATCGTCTTATCAATAAGTACTTACTGCACGTCCTCGACTCCTCGTATCTTGTATAGCGAATGGTAAATGGTAATGAATATTAGAATAATATATAATTTCATGACAGTAATTTAATGACATTAAAGTATTAACATTAGTCATTACGCGATATCCTTACAATATAATATAGTATTACCCTATATCTAGCGGGTAATGTAACTAAATTTCACTACTCAAAAACAAAATTGTGCCATTGTGACATCTATCGGGTTATTATTAGTTTGAACACCTATTTGCTAAAGGTAGGTAACAAATTTAACTAAAAGAATATTTTAGAGATCATTTCATGTTTTTTTGTAAAATATTATCTATAACGGGGAAGTTACTAAGTATGAGTAATATACAATATACTTATATAATTTGATCATTGGTCTTAAAATATTAGATTAGGTACGTACAATGTAGTTGCAGTAACTTTTTCGTTGACAATATTTTATAAAATGTAGGTAGACATAATAGGAAATATTGTATTATTATTACTATAAATAATAATATTTGATCACGGTAATATCCTCCTATTAAAATTTGGTGATTGGTGATTTAGAACGTGATTTATACTCGAAATGATTTTGCTTAGTGGAATTTATTTTGCATGTTGCTAGATAGTAGACACATGGCCACGGTTGTACCTATATTAGTAGGGATATTATACATTTATTATTTCAATTATTACGATTTACGGGTGTGGGTATCACCATACCAGTTAAGTTAAAATAAATTAGTAATTAATATTTTTACATTACCTACTGAACAATATTAATAAAATATTATCACTGATAACATGATGAAATGTAAATAAAATGTGATAATAAACGACGATAAGGTCTAAACTAAGACCACGGAGGCATGAAAAACTATTAACATTAAAATAAAGAATCATCTAATGTTTGTGACTAAGGTCTAAGACGAACGCATTTTTTACACTTTTTGTAACAACTCAAAAATGATCAAATTGTTTTGTATTATTACAATATTATATTAATGGCAGTACAAATTGAAAATTTAAATAAACTTTTCTAGGCAATTTTATTTTTCATGTCTTAATTTTCTTTTAGGAAACCTGGGTTTGCTAAAGGGTTGACTATTCAAGCTCAAACAAACTCAAGATCTCCACCACTCTCCATAACTTCAAGCCCTGGATCCATTCAATCATCTAGCAGGTATGTTTCTTGATGCATTTTATTATTGACTAAATGCAATGCTATTGAATAATTTGTTTTCCTAGTTCAAGCAGTGGTGTACATTCGGCTCCACCAAATATGGAATCTGCGGCTGAACGCAAGTATGACCCTCCATTCAGGTGTATGTCGGCACCTGCGCCCAGTAATTCGCAACCATTATCTTCATCCACTGAAATGACAACTGATAATTCTGAGGAAACTGCTAGTACATGTACAGTACCTGCCAACAGCAGTGGTTCAGACCAGCCAAATAGTCCTCCGTCAGAAACTGTTTATCAACCAAAACATATACACCATCAAACGTCTTTACCAATTTTATCTTCAAATATATTGAATAAACCTAGAACATTTCACAGGTCTACGTCCAAGACAGAAGCTGTAAAAAAGTAAGTTTTTTTTTGTATGAATTATACATAAATATCAAATACATTTTAGGTTGAGTCTAGAGAAAGGTACCTGATGTATATTTTGTTTTGTAAATACCTAAACGCCTAAATTTAATCCTCAAGACTGCAATGATATGATGCATTATGCTTATTTACAGGAAACTGATTTTTATGTATAATGTATATAAATGTAATGAATAAAATTATGTGGCAAAAATCTAAAAATATGTAACCAAAACTAAGTATAATATTTCTTATTTTTTATTTATACATTTGTGTATAAGTTGCAAACCTAAAAGATTTTTTTTATATGCCTTGATATTTTATGTTTTGAGTATACAATTTATTGACGGTTTAGTTTTAACTATTGCTTATTGCAAGTATCAAAATTGTATGATCATAGTTTGTAGTATAAAAAATGTAATGATTATATTATTGAATATTATTGAACATTCAATTATACTAATTACTAATTAGGTACTAAGCAATTTTATTAGGTAATAAACAAAATTACTAAATATATAACATGATGTACTTAAAATTTCTAATGAAAATATATATGATTATAAGAATCATTAAAGACTAAGGAACTAAAAGGACTTAAACATCTTATTTATTAAATTGTTACAAAATGTTAGAAAGTGCAAAAAAATGTTTGATATTGAATTCATAAAAATTCTTTTCCTAGGTATACATAATTTCATTATTCTTTAGAATTTATGTCTGAAATTTACCATATTTTTTTGGAGTGTCTATTTAATATTTTAAGACTCCCTCCCCCCCCCCCCTAAATTGTGAATATGATTACTTCTTCAACGTAACACAAGCTTAAAAGTGATCATTAGGACATTTTTTTAGAATATCTTACTCTCATTAAATTTTTAATTGATTCAATAATAATAAAAAATCATCTATCTAACAAACTTGTTATCTTATTTTGTTTAGTTTCATTAAGAGAGAAACAGCCATGTTTTTTGGACTTGATGAAGAATTTGAAGAAACTGAAAAACTTAAATGGTTAGATAGGAGAAAACGTTTAGCTACTAGAAAATATGGAGAGTTAAAAAATGAATACATTAATTCTGTAAATGAAATTCCCATAACTCAAATTGCACAGGTATTTTAATATAATTTAATTCAAACTGTTTACTGTCATATTATTGTGTTTGTAATACCTACATACTAATAAGTAATAATATTTTTTTTTAGCCGGATGTGTTACAATCTAGTCGTGATATTGATGAGAGAGATAGTGCCACCCGTGTTCAACCTTTAGGAAGGAAACCATCCGTTGCTAAATTAACATTAAGCGGGTTATCTTTTGTTGTTTCGGTATCTACTATTTAAAATTTAATTTAGAAAATATGTTTTGTGGTGTATCTTATTATATGTATTTTAAATTATTTTTAATCATTTTTATAGAAAACACTTAGTCGTAAAAAAAAAATAATAACAACACCAAACGAATGGTCTCAAAGTTATCCTTCGTCCATCACATCTGATGCCCCAACCAGTTTATCCCAAATGGCTGATGATGTAATTATTAATTATATATATATATTCATCATAATATGTATTTATGAGTTTGTGTACATTTTAGGTGTTTTTTGATCGACTCTCCTCGGATAGCGGCGACCAAGGAATAGAACAAGAAGTCGTGGATTCTGGTGGAAATTATGAAAGTTCAATTAGACAACATTATAAAAAACCACATCAAAGTTTCAGAATGTATTCTAGCTGGCAAAGAAATCCATCAAGAAGAGTTGAAGATGATCATATGCCAAACATTGGTATGGGTAGAATTTGGGGCAGAGTATTGGATAGAGCATTTGATAACTCTGATAGAAGGCAGTATGGAATGGGTTTTATTGGAAGAATATGCAGGTACTAATTAAAAATAATTATTATTTGAACCCATTTATATTTTCTGTTTATATATTAAATGAAAAAATTTTAGACGTTCTTTAAACAAAACAGTAGTTAACAGAAGAGATGTGAAACAACAACTTGATGATTTAGAAGATCACAGGCCATTTTTTACTTATTGGGTGACAATAGTTCAAATTTTGGTGCTATTTTTATCAATATTTTCCTATGGTCTTGGACCTTTCGGTATTGATCTCAGTCACCAATCTGGTTCTGTAAGTAAATTATTTAAGGGTGTTTTATTTTACCAAATAACAAAATGATTCTTTATACATATTATGTTATATATTATTAGGTCATGGTCACAAGTTTATCCGTACAAATCATTGAATACATAGAACCTTCTAATTTTTGGATAGGACCACGAGCGGTAAGTAACATATATCAATTTTATTCTACAGCAATTTTTCTTTAATTTTAAATCATTTATTTTTTTCATAAAATCCAGGCGGATTTAATACATTTGGGTGCTAAATTTGCCCCTTGCATGCGAAAAGATAAAAACATAATGAAAGAAATTGAAAAATGGCGGGAAAAAGAAAGAGAAACGGCTTGTTGTATACGAAATGATGACTCTGGGTGTATTCAAGCGTCAAAAGAACAGTGCACAGTAAGATATAAATATTGCATTTCTATAATAAATTAAAGTAATTTATCTAAATCTAATGTTATGGTATACAATTACTTATATCAATAATTAAGATCATATTTTAAATATATACTTAAATTAATAATTGTTTTATAAGCGATAGTTAATTATTATTTACTATTAAGAGTAATATAATATCATTAAATATAAATTATATAGAGAATGTGTCTACACAAAATGTCTATGTTTATTTTAGAGATGAAATCAGAATTATCAACAGCACCTTTTATTACTGTTGCAAATATATTGCATAGACAAATCTTTGTAGAATTTATTAATAACATAATAATATTATTTTTTATTAAGAATGTATTTTTTTCTCACGATTATGTTCAACGTAGTACTATAATAGTACTTACTATTTAATATTAAAACAAAATGCAAAATTGCTTAAATTGCATAGATATATTTAAATTTTCAATCTATTTAATTTACAAATGGTAAATACTAATTTTGTATAAGCAATTGTTAATCAAAACTGTTTTTCTGAAGCAAAAACTGTTTTTTATCTATAACATCTATTATTTTATAACTACTATTATAGCATAACATAAACTACTGAATTTCATATTGTAAAAAAAAAACAATAACAAATTAAAACTGTCAACATTTTTATGCTAGACTTGTCTAAAAAAAACTTTTTCTTTTAAAAAATTTACTTTTTATTATATTACTAGAAAACATTAAAACAACAACATTATAAATTATAAAAATTTAAATTATAGACTTTCTTGAGAAAAATGTTTATTTTTATATATACATTTAATTTTTAGAACAGATTATTATTTTTTGTTCTTATTCTCTTATTTTATTTGTAATTTTCATTCTTGTCTTATACTATACTTGGACATAGACCAAAGTATCATTACATTTTACTTTGAAAATATCAATTGACAATATTCAAATCAAATTTAAAATGTTTTTAATGAGTATTAAGTTAATTAAATGATAATTAGTAAAATAATCTATTTAAAAATGGCTATTTTCCAATATGCGGTCTACCCCTGTTTTGTGTACCACTTAACTATAAATATAAGTTTAATCATAAGCTCTAAGATTTCAAAAGCCATTGGGTCCTTTAAGTGAAAAGCCTCCCCATTAATAATAGTGTGTAAAGGTTTTAATCCATAAGACTATTATCCAACAATTTATTAAATTTATTTGTTAAATAAAACACTTTTTCAAAGTAAATTTATTATATAAATTAAGTTAATTTAATTCATTTATTTTTTTTAACTATATTTATTATAAAAAAATTTGATCCCAATTCTTATGGTGTACTTAGCACCCCAAACAAATAGCAATGAGTGCTCGAACATTCGGGCATTTGTCTACATTGGCGCCTATTAGTATAATATTATATAATTAATGCTATTTTAGGTAACAACTGTTTAGTTGGATTAGTATTATGCTTGTTTGTGGTATATACTAAGTTATTCTGAACTACTATTGTTAATAATAATAAACTTTTTTAAATGTTTGCATAAAAAAATTATAAAGTATATTTTAAATTGGAGAATCTGTATGTAAATTACATAGTAGTTACTAATAATAATTTTATAAATGTTTTAATTTTTTCCATCTATTCAATATTCTTGGTCATAGTTAATACTTTTATTTTATTTTCACTATTTCATTTTTATTTTAATAATTATTTATTTGATAGTTCATGTAAAATCACTAAACCAAATATAATTTGTATTGTAGACCACATACTATACTTTTATTACTATTACAATAGACCACATTTCATTGGTAGAAGGCATTTGGGAGATAGCCTAAAAATGTTGTATATAATAGGTGGTTAAAGTGGGGGCTATGGATCATTGTTTACACATTTTTCCACCAACCTAGAAACTTAATTTTTACAAAAACTAATGACGGTATCCATCTCAATATAAGGAATATACATCTTTTAATTATATACTGCTTACATTTATACTTCAAATAAAAACTTATTTTTTTGTAAGTAGGTATCTATTTTATTTTATTTATAAATTTAAAGTGTTAAACTGTTGCAAAGTTTTAAAATTTAAGCTTCTTTCTTTGTTTCACTCCAAGTTATGCAGTTTTAAACATTGGTTTTAAGTTAATTAGTTACTAAATAGTGCAGGTAATTAGTTAAAGATATTCTTAAATTTGATCACTATAAAAACTATTAAACCAACAATTTGATAGTTTTATTCTTATCGAGTGTTTGTCTGTTTGTACTGTTTCTAATACCATCGCATAAACGTCTCACGGATTGGGATGGCGGTAGTGGTGGAGGAGGAGGAGATGGAGATAAACCACCCTCGGTAAGAATGTAGAAACAAACATAAATTGGCTAAATGCTATTGTTTGACTTGTTATAATGATTATTATTAAGAAAATAGAGCTTTCCAATGTTGTTTTTTTTAATTTAATGCATTTGAAATTGTATACTTTTTCTTTATATTTAATTATTATTTTAATACAATTTATATTTTACTTCTAGTAGCATTTAAATATTTTGTATGTAATAAAGTATTATTTATTGTTTTGTTTTAGTAGATATATTTTTAGTTGTACAGTTATCCTTAACAATAGTTTGAATGCATTTTTAGAATTAGATTTATTTTTTCAAGTAACTTAATGAAATAAATGTCATAACCATAATAATTATACCACATTTTAGACATCAATTTCAAAGTGGAAAAAATGGTCAGAAGTTGAATCAGGACCTGGAGGAAGAATATCTGGTTCTGTTTGTGGCCTAGATCCAAAGTACGCATTTTTTGCATTAATTTATTTTATATGTAACTATTAACTTTAAACTAATCACTTGTTTTTGATAGGTATTGTGAAGCTCCTGCATCTATAGCACCGTTTGAATGGCCTGACGATATAACAAAATGGCCAATTTGCCGTAAGATGAGCGGTAGAGGTAGTGCAAGACATAGCAGTTGGGGTAGTCCTTTGATTCAAAAACTGACATCTGCTGAACATATGATCTGCGAAGTGATAGGGCACCCATGCTGTATTGGAATACATGGCACTTGTCGAATAACTACAAGAGAATATTGTGATTTTGTACATGGTTATTTTCATGATGATGCTTCGTTATGCTCTCAAGTATGTTATATTAATGACTGATGTACTAACATTGAATATGTCATAGTTAATTAAATTTAAATTAATTACATTTTTGTTTTGTAGGTTTCATGCCTAAATGATGTGTGTGGTCTCATACCTTTCTTTTCTCCTGAAGTTCCTGATCAATTTTACAGATTGTGGATATCACTTTTTATACATGCTGGGTAATTATTAAACATATAAACTAATAATACATTTTAAAAGATTTATCATTTAATGTGAATATTTTATTAATTTTAAAATATGAAAAATATTATACAGGGTGTAACAGAAAGAACCGACTAATGAAATAACTTTTATAAAATGTATAGACACTTGCTCTATATTAAAAGTATAACAATTTTTATTTTTATTTTGTAAAATTGAAAATAAATTAAATTTAAATTTGATTCAATTTTTTTGGAAAAATTTAAAATAGCTAATTTGTAAAACCGTGTATGAGAAAAATGTTGGGGGTAAAAACATTTTTCTAAATTAAGTGGTTTATTTTATACAATTTTTAAAAATATCAATATTTTTTGGGACCGTAATTACTTTTTTCAAAATATTATTTTTGGGAATTTTCGAACATGAGTAAATATTAAATTATTTACTATCCATATAATTTTCAAAATTGTTTTCATACGTTAAATTTTTATCAATTTTCTAAGTTTGTTTGTCAGGTCTTTTTGTTACGTGTATAGTTTTTACTTTTTGCTAAGGAAAAAGTATTTATGTATGTTCTTTTTGCCCTATATTTTATTATCTACTATGCAGAAATGTACAAACATTATAGGACAATTCATAATTATTACTTATATTTAACCCAATTATATTTTATGTTTTAAAATTTACCCACAAAACATTTATATGTTTAGTAATTTTAATAATTAAAGAATAAGATATTTTACTTAAAAATGTTTTTAAAAATATAGTTTTTACATTATTATAAAACAATATGAAAACTGGTTTCCCCATTCCCCAAGTGTCGGTGTTTTATGAATAAAATGTAGCACGCTACTCTATTCGCTACTCACTTCAAAGAAAATGTATAAAAATGTAAAAATATCGAAGTTGTTTTTTTAAAATTTATTTTTCTGGACAGATAGTGTCACTGATGTATACAAATCTTACCCAAAATCGGTTCTAAAAATAAAATAAAAGTACCCAGCCAAAAAACATATAATATGTTAATAACTTAATATAAGTATACATTTCTTATTTAATTTTTTGATTTTTCTAGTATTCTTCATTTAGCAACAACAATTGTAATACAGTATTTTTTGATGAGAGATCTAGAAAAACTGACTGGTTCTTTAAGAATAGCTTTAATCTATTTGGGTTCTGGAGTGGCAGGTAATCTTGGCAGTGCAATATTTGTGCCTTATAGAGCTGATGTAAGTAAATTCATATTACGATTCATTATCAATTCATAATCATTTAGATTATTAAAAATGAATTTTTATTTACATTATTAGGTATAAACTATAAAATATTAATATATATTGAGTGTCCAATTAAAATTTAATTTGTTTTATGTATTTCAGGTGGGTCCAGCCGGTTCCCAATTTGGCCTTTTGGCGTGCCTTATAGTTGAAGTATTGAATTGTTGGCCTATGTTAAAGAGGCCCGAGCAGGCACTTTCAAAACTATTAGCCATCACATTCCTGCTGTTTCTGCTCGGGCTACTGCCTTGGGTGGACAACTTTGCACATCTATTTGGTTTCATTTTTGGATTCTTATTGTCTTATGCATTGTTGCCATTTGTTTCATTCGGACCATATGACCGTCAGAAGAAAATCTTCCTGATCTGGGTGTGCCTGTTATCTGCATTGTTCCTGTTCTTGTTGTTGTTGTTACTGTTCTACCTGATACCAATGTATGATTGTGAAATGTGTAGCTATTTCAATTGTATACCCATAACTAAAGACTTTTGCGCCAATCAGAATATTAATTTAAAAAAAGATGATTATATGGTATGACAAATGTGGTGGCGACGGTGCAAGACCGCGCATACGTTAGTGACGACATTTGCGAATTGTTTTGTGACTTTAGCCACCTCCTGTAAAATGCTTGAGGTACTCGTTAATATTTATGCTCCCTTTTCAGTGGTAAAAAGGAAGAATAATAAACATAATAAATTTATTATAGTTATTAAGAAATTTACTTACTCAGTTTCATGTTATTGTGCAGAGAAATCGTTAAAAAAAATCAAATTGTATTGTTTCTAATAAGTTATAATATTATTTACATTAATAATGTATGTTACATATTAGTATTGACTGAATTATTTTATTAGTATTTTATCGTTCAAGTGTGAGGGATAGCTTAAAGTCAGTGATAAATTATAATGTTATGGTTTTCAATTTTAAGTATAAGAAAATTAATTAAAAATCTATTTGGTGAATTTAATGACTTATTGATTGAAAATTGTAATATACACACTTTCTAGCCAATATTCTAAATTGTTCCTTTTTTAGATTACATGTCATATAATAAAGAATAAAAATGTTCAACTAATTGTGGGATGATTATCTTCCTTTTTTGGTATGCTATTAAAAAAAACTGTTTCTTATTTATTGTCGCCCCGCCACGGCGCCACCACACCACCGGGACTTAAGTAATTCAACTGTTTTATATTATGAGAAATACTATCAAAAATAAATAATAATAATAATTAATATATTGTTCACAATTAATTATAGCACAGTTAATAATTATTAATGTATCATTACACTTAAACACAAAAATAGGTAGGTTATCGATTTCCGAATGTTCCTTTATAATATCGTTATTTTTTTACCATTATCACACATTTAATTTATTTTAGGATACAATATCTTTTTAATTATTTATGTTTATTGTTTTTGAATGCCAATTTTGTAATGTACCTAACTGTGAATAACTTATTAAAATTCATTTTTAACAATATTTCAAAATAATGTTTTTAAGATTGATAGGCAGTGCTTGAGTTGATGAGGGGAGGGGGGTAGAGCCCATCTTTTTTAAAAAATATTTATCTTACCCCTTCTAATTATATCCTAATCAATAAGCCATTTAAATATTCAGGTACACATATTTTTTTCACACTTTTGAATCCTCCTTCAATTTTTTTTCCAATTCAAGCACTGTAGATTGGTACACACTTATACATACAATAGCAACAATACAAAAACATATTATGATAGATTAAGTACCTGCCTATAATATTATAGGATAACAATTAAAATACTATTCAAAATGTTAAGTTTCAACCAAGGGAGTATTTTCATTTATCTATAAATAGATTACACAATAGACTTACCTTTTTGTAAAATATCAAAATACAGAAATATATTAATCATAAATTTCGAATTTGTTGATTAAAGACTGCCGATGTGTGGTTGCTTGATGGCGGAGTTATACAATAAGGTACCAAAAAAGTAATACATATAAAAGAAAATTGGTTATGGATTCACAAAAATTCTTAATTAATAATATCTTGATTTGCAGAGTAAATTATTTTCTTATATTATTATATTTATTCCAATTTCTGCAAAAGGCAAACTTTATTATTTATAAAATATTAAGATGTATGAACTCGTGATTACAAATGTTTTATACAGGAAATAGCTGGAAAATAAAATCATTTTAACTATCTTAATTTGTTTTTGTACGCTACATTTGATATTTGCGCGCAAATACATAATGTGTAATACAATAATAAAATATGATTTATGATAATTGGAGCATTACAGATCACATAAGTATTCATCTATCCGAGAATAAATGTTGATGTGTTTAAATAGGTAGGTAGGTACTTACAGTCCAAAACCTTTTGATTTCAATTTATTATGTAAATAAAATAAATCTGATTTCTAAAAAAAAAATATATCTACAATGTAAGTAATGTGTACGATATAACTTCATCTAATTTTTCTAACACTTAAAAAGTAACATTTTTCATTTTAATGTAAAGACAAACCATCAACAATGAAACGCAGCTGAGATATCTTAAAAGTTTCTGTAATATAGATATTAGATAGGTATTGTAAGTTTTATTAGTGTAATGCTTCAAAGTTCAAACAAGATGCGAAATAGCTGTTATCATCCGCCCGTATGACCGTGTGCATAATGTTCTATATTTTGTAACTTATAGGTGTTATAATATTTGCCCGCCGTTGCGTTAGTTAAGCCCAGTACAGATAATTCACAGATTATACAATAGGTACCTACCTGTTTAAATAGCAATATTATTATCGTGGTAGGAGGGTAGGTACCTATAACTTTAAAGGCGTTTAGCCTGTTCGAATATAAGAATAATGAGAAATTGTACAGGTATCGTACTCGTGTCTAATATAAATCGACCAAACTCATCGTAATTATTATTATTATTATTATTATAACGAGCGAAATCCGTTATCTAAATTTTCTGAATTTTCAGGGTAAAATCCTCACGATTGCTTTCGTCCATTTATTTATTCATTCATATTTTTTGTTTTTTTCCCAGCGAGCATTCTTTCCGTTTCGTCACTCAGCACATATAGGATCTTTTTCTTTTATTAAAATATAGGCGTACATTTTAATAATCATATTTGTATACATTTGATCATAGCCAGTAGGTTAGGTACTCGTAGACCGCTGGGATTAAAGGATGACGAGACCATCAATGATGATCTAAGTCCTGAGAGGTTCCCACATCGTCGTCAAGACGTCAACCGTATTACAAAAGTGCATATTTATCATCCGAGTATTCGCGCGTCCGCTTATAATTTATAATATTTTGCTTTTAATAATACGCACGTTGCATAATGTTGTTATAATATTAAGACTGTTTAACGATAAAAAATTGTACGTACAATTATACTTGTACAGTTTAGACTTTATTACATTAATAATTATTAGGTATAATAACTATAATTTTGAATCAAACGTCGAACTGAATTCGTACAAGGGGAAAATGTATTATTACCTATTATATTTAATAGATAAAACTTTATAATTATATTATTTTATTTAAAACCATTGTATCATTAATAATATTTATCGTAGTTGACGCGAATGCGTATCCTCCGATAATGCATTTTATATCAGTTCGTGCATTTGTTTCGGACATTACTGTATGATAATAATTAATAATATAATACAAACAGTCTTAAAGTATATTTTTTAAACGCTCTCTATTATATAATAATTTTTAACATTTAAAACGGAAATCATACATATTTATCAGTTTAATTTAGTATTCATACTTCATAGTACAATTTCGCCTTACTCGTCGTGTACTTACTTCCTAGGATCTAGATACGTTGTACGTTGTACCTACTACCTACACATGCGTTTCACACAAATAAGTCGATTTTTTGGAAGAACTATAGGTACCATACAATAAATAAAAACTACTAAAAAAAAAAAAAATTACGAATATATGAACTAATTTGAAACATTTTAATATCCGAACAAATAGGTATCTAGTACTTATAATCAACAGTTATTATAAAATATTTTTTTCAAATTGACCGATTTGTGTATACACTACGTAGATTGTAATACACACTCATACATGACGTGATCTTGGCAAGCGGTACTTAAGACACGCGAGTAAAATTAAGACAGCACGCACACATCGCATAACATTCACCCATTATATCAATGCTACAGCAATTATACGTCTACGCAATCTGTTTTGTTATACTATTTTTTCGAAATAGACATCTATACCTAATTTTCTAATTGATTAAGATTTTTTATTATTGCATATTATTATGTACCTACCTGCCTAAAACCATCTTCGAAAAATGTACAACCATCGCATGTAGGCACGTGGAAAATATCATAAATACCTGTAAAGTTACGAGCGCGGAGTGACAATTAGATATCATTATTGTATGAATAGCGAACGCAAAACGGCATTTTTTTTTCCTGTAGCATAATTTATATTGTAAACGTATTTTTCATTACAGTTTTGTCAGTTTTTTTTTTATCTATATAATATCACGATATTTTAATATCTCCCTGTAGCTGCTGGTCGGCAATACACTCGAACAAATTTTAAAAATTCATAATCCTATATTATATATAATGTGGCTAATTCGCGTTCGTCCGAACAGTAAATATCGTATATCCAATATAAATTACACATTATTAAAAACAGGTACACTGCTATAATTATTGTACCGTTCACTCGTCATATTAAATATATACTTATAATAATATTATGTATACCTACGTAAAAAAAAAATAAACATTTGTAAAGTGATTTAACGATTTGTTTTGTTTTTAATAATTATATTGTAATATGTACTTATAAATTAATATTACATTCGACTATAAGATTATTTTCAATAAAAATTATATAATGAGTATATTATTATAATACATAGGAATTAAGATATTTTTTGATCATGTATTGATATTATTAATAATAATATTCAGTTTATGTGTCTCTACATAATATAATTGTCATTAAAAAAAAAAACGCTGAGCTCCTTAATGGCACCAACTATATAATATAATATACGTTTGATAATAATTATGTTATATCGCAAACTGATTAATTGGACAAAATGTGCGTTGTAATATTATTATTATATTATATATTATATACATATATAATAATTATGGTGTAATAACGAAATTGTGTAAATATTTTTGTATTGTAAATCTTCCATATTGTATCCTAATGACCAAAATGAAATGGTAAAAATGTATATTATCCAATATTATATAATTATAGTATTTTGAAAATCAATATACTCCGTATGTGTTGACTTTGTAACATAAAAACTTCCAGTACACTCCCAACGTTGCCAATGATACTCCTGTTAAGTGTGAATCACAGGACCTAAAACATTAATGAACAAATATATTATGTACCTAGTACCTATCAATAAAGTAAGCATCGAAATATTCCAGGATTTAGGATTTGAGAGGACGTCGTATCCGCGATACAATGTGTTGAACCTGTCCTCTTAATTATTATTAATTTGTAATTATTCTGTTTAAAAATTAAACATGCATTCCCGTGGTTTATCTTAAAAACAAACGTAGTTCAAATCTGAATCCTGCTATGCGCATCCTGTTTTCTTGTCAGTTGTCACCCAGCAATATTTCTAAGAATATTTTAATTTTATTATAATATTTATACTGCGATTAAAGTTATTTATTTTTCTATAAGTTTCGTTCATTCATTTTCATTATTTTTAACTAACAAACAAAAATATTATTAATTATCATACATGAATAATTGTAAAAAGCTTAAGAAAGTCGACAATTTTAAATGTCTATAAATAGCACAAAAAGAGCCAAACTTTTTTTAAAATTATATAATGTCTAAAAGATTCCAAAAAATGTTTGTAGAAAATTCAAGTCTTTACAGTAAGTTGTTCATTTTAAGAATTACAACAAAAGCCAACTCAACTTGTTAAAAACTGGTTTTGTTTAAAAATGCTCGTTTTTCAGAATGATTTTGAAAAGTACACGAAAATTTGATTCCCCCCCCCCCACCACTCCAAACAAAAAATACCAAAGGCGATGAAAGGTATAAAAACACACACACACATTGTAAAACCAATAAATACAATCATGCTCAGAATCTAAAATTTAAATATTATATTCTAACTTTAAATTCCTAAAAAATATGTTGACTACAGTATTTGCTATTTCTGAAATCAGACTGATATAATTTCAGTTAATATTGTACTCTTAGAAAAAAATAATGTGTATAAAAAAAACACCACTATAAAACTAATACATTTTTACTTCGATATGAATAAAAAAAATATCCAAAACTCATACCTATGTTCATCATTCAAAAGAAGTGTTGGAGCCTAAAAAATTAAAATCTAATATATTTACGATTTGTTATTTTTGTGTTGAATACACTCATTGTTTTTTATTGAAGACGCAATAATTGAAAACCATTCCGGGCGAAAGAAATCGACCATGTTTTGCATTCCACAAACTGCAACTATATAAAAACAACAATTAAAAATAAATTTCATGGTACTTATATTAATACTATCTACCTATTTTTATTATGTTGTTTGTAAAATTATTATGATGGTAAATTTAACAATATCAATAAATATTTAATATATAAAACCTGTTGGTAACTAAAACTAATTTAAAAATAATTGTACTCGTTTATTAGAATAAGAACAATTACAATATTCTTTATAGTTTAAAAACCGTAGGTACCTATCATAAAAATCAGCCAGAATTTAAAGATGAAATAAAAAACAACATAATGATCGATTTTGTGATACTAAGACATAAATATTAAATTCATATATTGTTAAAGGTGTGGATTTTAAAGAGGCGAAATGCCGAAATGTGTATAAAACTATGTATCTATCAGAGAAAAAATATGAGGTTTATTATACATTATTTTCTATAGAAATGAAAACTATTGTCTATTAATAAATAATAATGCCGTAGCGTACAGTATTGATTTTTTAACGTGAATTTATTTAACAGTCAAATCGACATCACGTCTTTTGAAAAACAGTTAACAAGCTTAAGACGTATTAAGTGGAAATGACAATAAATTGATACACTTATAATGAACAATGGGGTTGTATATGTTAATACTCTAGTCAAAAATGGAGGCTGATAATATTTTTATAAACCTAGAATTATCAATTAAGCTATGTTGTTTATTAATTTTAATTGTGCATATAAGCACATTTTAACAACCTTAATATTTAGGTATACCGTTAATTATATCAAATTAAGGCATTATTAAAACGAAATCGTGTGTTATTGTAGTTTTTATTTTTATATTTATTATTACAATTATTACCTATAACTGCAGTAGTGTTGAGCCAGAAGGGTCGATTATCATTATAGGTTTGATATTGTTAATTATATTTATGTTTTTATTTACACAATTACAGTGTAATTATTACACACACGTCATATCCCTGGCACACAGGTATACCACGTGGATCACTAGTTTTTTCAAGGTGAACCTAACCAATCAGGGACGTAAGCAGAAAAAAGTTTCAGGGGGGGGGGGGTGTTTTTGAAAATCAATTGCTGAAAAGTAGAACTAATAAGCATATGAAATTTTTTTTAAGAAAATTAGCCATACTTAGTACTTACAATACTTTTTTAAAATATAAGCAAAAAAATTACAATACTAAATCTAGAAGTGAAGTTTCAGCCATTATGTTAAGAATATCTTCACAATTAACTTCTATGTCTCTATGTACATTTAACAATGTTAATCCATTTAATCTTTCTTCGCCTGTTTTATTTATAAATTTGTTAGTATTATATTTTATTTTGCTTTAGTCGGTTTTTCACAAACACAATGTAATATTAGACCTGTCTATTAAAGTACCTACCTATAATATAAAAATTAATATTGAAATTGAATAAATAAATAACCATACAAAAAACCAAATATTTCGGGGGGGGTGTTTGAACACCCAAAACACCCCCCTGTGTACGTCCCTGTAACCAATAATTCTAGTCGAGCTTTGGTACACCACTACACAAACACTTAATAGCCAACTTATACACATAGGTCTGGTCGGTGGTGAATTAACACACAAGGTATTTTAGAGACCGGTTGCGCATAAAAATATAGAACATTTTACCCAATTGGCCAGCACATAAATACCTATATATTCTATAATACTATTGTTAACAGTCAAGTGATCTTACTTTGTTCAATGAATAAATCTTTGTATCTGTCCAGCATTTTTAAATCGTTGGCTATGTTTTGAGCTTCTTCAAAAATTGCACTGCATTTATGCTGTATTATTTCTTTTAACACATTTGGATGTTTCAAATGTTTACATTTCATCTGACGGAATCAATAAAATAATATATTTGCGTCAGTTTTATATAAATTATACACGGTCGAATAAAATATATGTTACACTACTCAACTCTCTTTAAAAGATGAATATACAACACTTGGTGTGTGAGCGCATATCCGAAAAATTGTTTTTTAAATTCTAGTTGAAAGCATTCATACGTGACATTGCACGAAGAAATCACTTGACCAATGCATTTATCCGAAATGTTGCGAAAATATGTATCACTGCTGGCTAAATTATCCTCATCGAACCATATTTTAGCAGGCAATGTAATATTTGATTTGTGTCTTAATGTTTGGGGAGACATCCAGAGTTTATGATCGAGAATTGTTCTTGCTGAAAAATAATATTTATTGTAAAACCCGTTCATAGACATATTCACTATCGACACGACACTAACACCGTAGAGTTAGGACTTAAAAAGCACCATTTAGACACAAAATGCACTTATATAATATGGTGCGCAGCTTTAATCCATCGACATTATATACTTATTTAATTAAATATATACTAATAAACTATAATAATAGTATAAAGAAATAAATATCCTATACTGATTTTTAAGTTTTCAATGTATTTTAAAAGTTAAAACTTAAAAGTAATGAAATACATAATAATATAATCATGTATATTGTATCTATAATAAAAGTTCTTAAATATTTCATATATAATTTAAAAATTAATAGACAATAATTAATATTAATGTAAGTATAGGTATTCATTACAAACAATTTTTAAAAATGTTTTTAATTAAAAATTAATTTTGATTTATACGATTTATGATAAAAAATAATAACACAACTACAATACATACATTTTTTAATGGATGATTACCAAAAACTAAAAATTAAAACTATCATTTTGACGGGAAATATAAATGCAGGTACCTTCATTACTGTGAGACGGTAAATGGACTTGGCCATAAGTACAAACGAAAAGGCAAATTTTGGCAGAAAAGTGATTCATTCAATACATTAAATATCAATATAATATATCAATTATCTTCAAACCCAGTGTCGGCCTGCAGGTACCTAAATGGGCCCTGGATGCATTTCTTCGAAAGGGCCCCCAAAAATGTCATGTCATAATTCTCATATAATGTAAATATAATGTAATAAAAGTGCTTATAAGTAGTGCAAATTTTTATAATTTTCCAAAATAGTTTTAAAAGAGTCGGGAAAAATAAAAAAACAATCAAGGATAAATAGAAGTTTTTAATTAAAACTGGTTTTTGACAAAATCAATTTTGTTTTTTTCTCGTAACTTATAAAAAGTAAAAATGACAGTAGATACATGCAATTTTCACCAAAAGTTTATATAGGTAATTTCTATACACCATAAAATGTTCAATATATTTAGACTTTTTTGAGCTATTTACAAGCATAAGCAATTTTCGGTACATTTTTATTTTATTTTTATTATTGTCGATAAAAAAGTATTGATTGGTCAAAAGACTTGAAAATTTCATACAAAACAAAAATAAAATATATTTCTATTAGGTATAGAATTTTATTTTTGAAAACAAATTTGTAAACATAGGTAGGTAATATTATTTTGGTAAACTTTTAAAAGCAATAGAGATTGCGTAAGTCTCTATAAAAATGTTCTCACCGGGTACCAGGAACAAGCTGACTATGTAAGCAATTTACAAAACCCTAAAAAAAACCAGAGGGGCTCTTGCCGCAACCAAGCCGACACTGTCCTAACAGCTAACCTATAGATAAATACTTAAAATTATTCTATAAAAATAATTGTTGACTTACTTGAATCCATTAAATTGTTTTTATAAAATTTCACGTAAAGATTTCTAATCATTGTATTTAATTTGTGCATCTTGTAGAAACCAGTAATATAATTTATTCGAGAATTTGCAGTACATGACATGAATTGACCTGTAGATTTATAGGTACAAATAATTTACACAGATTAAATACTATTTGAAATAAACATGAATTAACAATTCTATAAAATATAGGTTATGTACCTATACATTGTAACAATACAATTAATATTTAAAATTTAAATACAATTAGGAGCGGACTGGACAATCCCAGCGGCTAAATTAGATGGCGACCCGCGGAACAATGTAAATATTTAGCTTCAGCTCGCAATAATTCTTTCAGTCACTCAAATTATCAAAAATATCGTTTTGGAACAAGCCTTTTTATATTATACAGTGATTATACCCTAGTCCATGTCATATAACTTGTAATTTATGTAATATTTAATATTATAGACACATTGCAATGTAATAATGTCCATACTCCTTAATAGTTATTGTGCCCTTATTAGTTGAACATACTAACAAGTAACAACCAATTTTTTTTTTAGTTTTGAGTTTTTGACATTTGAAAATTCATAGGTATAACTATTAAAACTAAAAAGATTTAATCATAATGACTATAAAGTATTTAATTTTGATAGAAAACTGCACTCGTATGAGTAGTCTCCGTCTTACAAACTAAGTAGGATCCACATTACAAATGTGTGTTTAGATGTATCCATTTTGTATTAGTTCAATATGAATTGGCCTAGGTACCTACTATCAAAATTAAGGGTAAAAATATTATTTATAGCATGTTGTATAGGGTTCTCTTGTTATTTTAATTTTAAAGCGAGTTATAACTACGTTAAAATATAACAATTTTAAAATGATAACTTGGATTAACATTTTAAATATCAATAAAAAGTAAAAATCTATACCATAAAAATGCATAATATATGCGGAAATCCATTACAATTTCAGAGGGGCTAACATTTTTAACATCAATGTGAGCCCTGTCTTCGATTTCACACAACTAAAAATCTGTCTGTTTTTGGGGAGGGGACAAATAGGATTTTTTTGCTGGTGCTAAGAGCCCCCCCCCCCCGATTTCTGTCAATGTAATGATGCCTAGCGTCTAGGGCCTTACATTTAACTCTGTCCTTTTCAATTCAATCTTAAATAAAAAATAATGATACGAAATCGATTCTGCAGCACTCAAATTTGGAATGTTGTATACATTTGTAAGATGGATGTCCGAAATAACACTACAGGCGGGTGAAACGTCTTTTTATCACTCAACATAACTTCAAACCTATTTTACTTATAGGTAATTATAAAATGTGTATTATTAAAACAACAAATAAATATTAATGATGATACAATATTATACAATTAATATAAAATGAATACTTGTAAAATGTGCTTGATGATAGCCGATAGGCCTAATATATTATCTGTTGGACGTTGAAACAGCTGGTAAGTGGTAGGTGGGTGATATTGGATTTTTCCATAAACGTATATATATTATATGTACCAAATTAACTTTATTTAATTGATTTATTATTAAGGATATCGAATAAGTACAGTGTATTAGTGTAGGCTAAGATGACTAATTTCATACAATTTTAAAGCAGTGGACAGTGGTAGATCGTCGGATCGTAATATCGATATTTGACAATAATAATAATAGAGCGTCCTCTCTTCAATTTTAAATCCATAGCCAAAAAATTAGCTTGTTCTAGTTCTACACGTTCGAGCATTATAATCCAAAATTAACAAACAAATATTTTTTATGTGCGTCCAATTTTACGTCGGCATATCTGGAAATGAGAAAGCAGACTCTACAGTCGCCAACGCCTCCACATCATATTATTTTCTACAAAAATTAATATAACGACTTCGTTTGAAATTTCCAAAACTATTCAATACAAATGTATGAAAGAATGGCAGAAATACTGGCTAAGTTAACCTCTCTCCGACAAACTCTAAAATGTAAAAAATAGTATAAAAAAATACCCCTCTGACAAAGAATAGGGCACTCTCGTCTAACCTACACTTACACCTACTCCTATACCTCGTCAGCAAAGAACCAGCACTAGTATTATAGTAGTATGTGAGAATTGCACTGAAATACTCACAATACAGCATATAGTACGATCAACTGCCAATATGCCCGGATACGCCGAAGCCCACAAAATCCTAAACAACCCTCTTTTATTACACCAAGCCCTCAACGAAGAGAACGCTGGAGCAATTTATACATTTTTTCATACAATAAACCTAAAACATAAATAGTAAATCTTTTTAAACATGTAATCATAATATTATGATGTACCTCCCGGCTCCCACACAGAAAACTAATATTTTAAAAATATTTACAATTATATTTTATAATATATATTTTATATTATACAATTTAATGTATTTAATATTAATTTCTAGTTATTAAGTTCATGTAGAATAAAAACCTTTGTTGATGATGTCTAAGCTTCATTTACCAAATAAATATATAAAAAAAAAAGAAGAAAAATTAATTTACAATAAAATACATGACATATGTATTTAATTAGTTATTAATTTTTAGAATTTGATATTCTAACTAAAATTGTTTGACATACTGTATACCTATATTTAATCCTAAATTCCTGTAAAATGTAATAGAAAATGATTTTTAAACATTTTTTGGGGGGGGGAATTAAATTAAGTATTTTTTTGAACTTAATTAGGTTTGTTTGGACCAAATTAGGTGTAAATTAAATATAGGTTCATGGGATTCCTAATACATCTCTATAATAGTAAAATAGTTATGTTATTTTAGTAGGTACCTCATAAAATAAATGTCATCTTTACTCTTTAGAATAGTTGCGTCAAAACTTATTGGCATTTGTACATTTTACACAAATAAAATTATATAATTTGTGGTTAATTTATGTCTATTTTACATACATTTTGCATAGGTACCTAATAACATTTGTTTTCGCCGAAGCCGATCCTACGATTACGGCGGTTATCGGCAACGACTCGCGTTTTTTGTTGAGGACGGGAGCGGAAGGGGTTACAAAATACAAAAGTAGAACTATTTTTCTATTAGCAAAATATTACGGCCGCTGGCCGTACGGTATATATAATTATTATATGACAAATATTGACAATAGTATAACGCATATATGAAAAAATTAATTAATATAATATGCGGGCGTCCAACATTAAAATATGAGATATAAATATTAATATTGGATTGAGTGCACTGACCTCAAATGCTGTGATGTGTAACAAATACAAATTTATAATAATAACAACGGTCGTAATATAACACTAAGGTCGCAATACACAAATAATAATTTTGTTAATATTTGGACACTGACCACGAGTGGACAAAATATATACGTGACCTGACGTCCTTATAGCGACAGCAATCGACGAATGGCTGGTTCTGCGACACTTCGTTGACTATTTCAACAAACTTGAGTTGGGACAACCTGATCACAGGTTGAGATCAGTGTCGGCATGGCCAGGGCCGCGGGGCCGCGAACGCGGCCGAGGCCCTGACCTTTTTTTTTTTAGTTTTTAATTAGTGGAACTAAAAATATGCTGACACGACACTGTCAGGGCCCGCGAGAAAGTAAATTAAACGAAAATAGTAATATAGTATCAATGATAGCGAAGATGATGACAACACTGAATTAGTAGACTGTGATAAATGTAATAAATGCATTGCCTGTGCTTATGTTATAATTAAAGAACTTTCATTTCATTCCAACTCATTTCATAATTTATTAACAGTTTATAAATATGTACTCTTGTTACCCTCAACTCAAGTGACCTGTGAAAGGGTATTTTCTAAACTAAAACTTGTAAAGTCTAAAATCAGATCAACAATAAGTCAACAGCATTTATCACCTTTAATGCTTATGGCGATTGAAAAAGATATAAAAATTCAGAAAACGCAAATTATTGATACTATAGCTAAGTCATCTAAAATGTTACACGAATTACTTATTTAGTATTACATGTTTTAAAAATAATGTTGTGTCAACTTTTGTTCATTGTTTGTATTCTGTTTCTGTATTATATTTTGGGTGATGTCTTTTTCATAATTTGTATTATATTATTTGTTTGGTAACTTATTAAAAAATGTCATGTGTTATTAAGCATGACAGAACTCAGAAGTGAATATCTACTTGGTTTTAGTCAAGAATGGTAAAAGTGAAAACAGTTTAATCGAATGACTAGTTGGAAAGTGGGGAAGGGGGAAGGCAGTGTTTAACGATCTGCTTCAAATCATACAATTATAGTCATTTTTTATTTAATCGTTTTTTTATATACAACATTTTGACTGGCTGGGTGGGGGGGGGGGTAGGAGGATATACATTAATCCACTATCCTATGAAAAATATAAAAAAAAATTGAGGCCCTAGAGAAAAATTGCGGCCGAGGCCTTTTATATACCAGGCCGACACTGGTTGAGATTTTCGTGTTCACACGAGGTTTTCCCTTGCGTCACACAAAGGCGGCGAACGAGCACGACGTTGTGCTTAGTTCGACCGTTGGGAAAAGATAAAGCCGAAAAAACAGTACGGCACATATTATTTGCGGACGTCGTGCTGGCTGACGGCTCGTCCATCAGTTGACGAGCTGTCACCGGACAATGGAGGGGGGAGCTTGCCGGACACTTTATCTTTCCCACACCTGTGGTGTCCCGAACAGATAGGGGCCAAACACAACATCGTTCCGCGATCGAACATTTAAAAATTTTTTTTGTTAGCCATATAGCTATTTGCCTATTTATCTAATGGCTATTTAGTATTTATTTTAATTTATAAAATATATTTTTGACAAGAAATACAAATTATATAATCGACATTTTGATCTTGTGAGTATAATATATACAACGTTAATATTTAATGACAAAAGCTTTGATTCAAATAAAAATATTTTATACAGTTACTTTTAAGATTATATATACTTAGGTTGAATTATAAAATGTTTTGTTCTCGTAGTCCTAACCTAATCTACTTCAGCACTAGGACCTTGGCTCATCTATAATTATTTATATTATATAATGTGTAGATGAATTAGTTATTAGTTATTACTATTTCTTACATAATACCCTAAAAATATATATATTATTTATTAGCTGTTCTATAGTAAGTTAAAAATATTGAGAAATATTCTACTTTAGTTTATTTTCAATGCATATTAATATTAAATAGGTACCACTTTAATAAAAATAGATTCAGAATAATCAACGAAATAGTATGTACACCTACCTACGACTTAAGAGTTAATAATAGTAAATTAACAATAATTATATAGGCACTTACCGACCTAGTGTCATTAAATGTTGTACAATATGTCAGTACATTATATATTAAACGAAAACAAAATAAATATCCCTTACCTTTCATTATGGATACCCCAAGCATCAAATTTAAGTCCACATTATTATTATCAACATCCGATCTTAAATAATACTGTATCGGTGGTTCAACTAAATCCAGTATTCTGTTTTCCAAGTCTCGGACGATACTCAATTCTTCATCAGCAGTAAAAAACGGCGACCCTTTGCAGCCAAGCAATGCTTTGCTTAGTAGTGCTACGCAAATGGCGAACCGCAGCAGTAACATTGTCGTTTGCAAAGGTAAAACTGATGGAAATGAGAAGTGTTGTAGATGCGGTGATTTGCGTGGTCGTTTGTTTCTCGGGGAAAAAAAGGTTTTATTGTGACGAATTGTTATAGATGTCAGACAACATTGGACGGTGTGTTGGAGCTGTGACGCTGGGTATATATATTATTATTAAACTTGTCACGGGTTTAATTTTTTATTTCCCAAACCTAACTCGTCGCCTAAGGGATGAGATAAGCTTAGTGGTTTTGAGTAACGCAATTCCTTTTTTTAATTTAAACGAAATAGCCACACAACATTTTTATTTTTATTTTTATTTGTTTTTATGTAGCTTTTATTTTATTATATATGAGAAATATTTTCCGACACCCAGTTTTTAGGTAACCCACCTACCACAAACAATATTATTATAGATCATTAGATATTGTGTTTATGCATCATAAACTTTAAAATATTATATTATATTTTTTGTTGTAAACTGTACAATAATTACACTGTGAATTCTTGATGACCGAAGAATATGTTCTAACCAAATTCAAAAGCAACTTATATACGTATGGAGAAAATGGATATAATGTAATAGGGATATTTTATGTTCAGTGAAATTCGTTCTTTATGCTGCTACGTGCGATCTACCAAGGATTCTGATGATAGTGGTTTTTTAAATAAATGTTGTAGATAATTCCAACAGCAAAACAATATGTCTATTAATTAACAGTAAACATGACTACCAGACTACATGAGTAAAGTTTAAATGTATAATGGAAAAAGTGTACAAGTCGCAAGTGTGTGTATATGTGTGGCGTGAACATGCTCTTGAATCAACTACGGCTATGGTACATCTGTCTATGGTCTATGCTCTTCTCCAGGCTTCCCAGTCCCCGTTCCCATTGTTGTTCTCGTATTTGCAAAAGATAATTGTGTGGAAGACAATGAGTGTCCCCTATGCAGCTGCTGTATTTTTGGTGCAATTTTAAGAAATGCAAAGGTTAATTCAACATTTCAAGTATTCAACGTATGACTGTCATTTCTATATAGCCATATAGGTAGGTATATAATATATAATATATTATATTAGTTCGGTTTCTAGGAGTTCAGGTATTCGTTTAGTATGAGTGACCTACCAGACCGATAATTCATTTAAAAACAGTCAAATTAAAAATCATAAAATAAGATTATTTTATTAATATTGATTATATTCAAAATCAGTCAACAAAATACCAATAAAAAAAAAAATTGTATCATGCTTGTTAATAGATAGATACCATGCCTCAATTAAATGACATAGCAACATTTTAAATGATGTTCCATGTATTTTTCATAGGATTTTAGTTTTTAATACTCCCCATGAACATTCAATTGTTTGTGAGTGAGCTCCAGTAGTTGGATCAACAACATTTTTTGAATGGTTTACTGTTCTATAATCATATTATCATAGCCTCTATTTTTTAAACAAGGATATGCTCTCCATTTTCTGACATTATAATAAAACCAGGTAATATTTCTTTTTCAATAATCGGAATTTAAGTTTCTCTATCACGTTTTTCTACAACAAAAAACTTTCGTTTCAAATTGTTTCCAAATTTGTTACATAATACTCGAGGTCCTTCTACTCTGCGACCATAATTTCTGTTTGATGTAAGCAAATTAACTATATTTATTTGATTTTCTTGATCACTGTCAGAATTGAGTCAACGGAGTTATCTTTTACTTGTTCATGACGCCGATCACCTAGCATCAGTCTTCTTCGGTTATACTTTCTTCTCCCTCTCAATAATGATTCATAAATTTGTAAGACTATATTTTGTCCTCCCATATTTTGATCATTTTAGAACAACCTGGTCCCGTTGCACAATTTAGGTGGTTTCAAATTTCACAACATAATAGGTGTGACCAAATGCAGAATAAGCCTATGATATGGCATACTCGGTGGTTTCAACGAATTTAAAAATTCAACAGGATAATTAGTTGCATTGTCTATGTTGACCACCGTGTCTATCGAAGTATATACTTTTTCTTCCCCCACAAAAGACATCAGCAGTGTATCATTGATAAGTGATAACCACCATTTGGTAATTTTTTGGGGTAAGTATAGCACGTTCACACAACCATTCCATAGACTTATCATGCATATGAGTAATATCTGGATACATTTTTGATATTAAATCCTGAACTGTAGTTACAACTGTATACACGTTTTCTGGGATGGTTATCATTTCATCAAATGATTGATAACCACCATTGCCAATTTCAAGTAAAAGATCTGCAAACCTACCAGCAGACTTTTCCCCTCCGAAGTGTACCCTCATATATGTCGACAGTTTGAATATGTTAATCTGAGACCACAAAGTAAATCTTTTAATGCATGACTTGACTTCATCAGTTCTAGTCCCTTTTGGTACTACTGGTGGAGTTTGCCTAAAGTCTCAGACCATCAAAACCGTTACACTACCCTTAACCTTAACTACATTAACCTTTTATCTTCTCTTATATCCTTTAGAGATCTATTTAAAGCCTCAACATCACCTTCATGTGTCATTGTAATTTCGTCCCACACTATTATTTTTGTATTTATAAATACTTCCACAAAATTACTTTGTTTTAATATATTACAAATAGGAGTGCTCGAAGTTGTTAGATTGAGTGGTAATTTGAAGGTAATTCGACCATCCTCAAGCAATGTAGCTCCAGCCAAAATCACTATGAAATTCGGTCAGTAGTTTTGTTTCCTAACAAACATAATCCAGACAACAACGAATACATACATACATTAAAATTGAACTTCAGGAAGTATCCTTAATTTACTTAATTAATTTTAATTTTGAACATCCTTTCTTAGTGGATGTCTACGTCAAGAAACAAAACTACTGACCGAATTTCATACTCATAGCTTCAGCGGTTTCGGCTGGACAGTTTTTTCTATTTTTACACTTGTCCACCCTTTTAACCCCCTTTAGGTGTTGAACTTCATAAAATAAAGTTTATAGACAATATTTATTTGTGTTATAAAGCATGTAATGTATACTTAATTTTAAAAAAATCAGAACAAAAAAAACATTTTCAATTTTTACCACTTTTAACCACTTTGGGTTTAAAATTAAAAATATATATAAAGGTTTCTAATTGAAAGTGAAGCTTTAAATTTCATTATTTGAATAATATTTCAAAATGTTTTTTTGTTTCATACTTTTTGTATCAATTACAAATGCTTGTGTGTTAGAATGTAATGAAGATTTGAGATCAGCCGCATAATAAGATTTAACCAATTTAGGATCGTAGAATATAATTTTATTATAATCTTGTCCACCTATTAGGTATAGTATTCCGTTCAGTACTATAACACCTGGAAAATAAATGTAATACTATTAAATCTATTTAATGTTTTTGACAAGCTAAAAATGTATTATCTATATCAACACGTGTCATCTTTTCGTTTTAAATTATATGATTGTCAAATTAGCAAATTTTAGAAACTAATTCTAGTGTGACGCTTAATGCAATAAACTGTACATAAATATACTCAATGGGAAAAAAATATTTAATTACATAACGGTTAGGTTATGATTAGTTCCCGATTTGTTTAAAACGAGTATTATTTTTGTTTTACTGCTCAATGCTTATTTAATTGTACAATTTAGATTGTGTTTTAAATACTAGTCACATTACCCGGTGAGATGCTGAGGTTTGCCAAACCTTGGACTTTGTGCCATACATTCAGTTGTTGATTGTATTTATTAATAATTATATTATTTGTATAACGATTTGTAGAAATAGAACGAACACTGCTATAACCAATCATCCATAATTGGTTATTAAATGAACAAATTGAATATATATGACGTACATCAGCTTTCAAAGGACAGATTAATTGTCCAAAGTCTGTTTTTGGATCATAATAAAAAGCTTTCTCTCTGCAAACCTTAAAGTAAAAGATTATTATTCGATTATTAAAAAGAATTTATTAGAATGTCACAATAATTAATAAGGTTATGGAACGAGTTGCCAGCAATTGGGCCACATTTTATATACACCTGCTTAGTATACAATATTGATTATAATTAATTACCAGGGTATTGAGACAAAAAAAAATGTTTGACCTGTTAAAAGGGTACCGGCAATTGGGTCACAGATTTATAACATAATATTATACATATATAGCACAGTGACAGTTATATTTTTGTTTTGATGGCATGAAGTAGATAATTTGTTAGGTAAACGTCAGGTGGGGGGTTTGTCCCCCCACTCATTGTACAAGCAGTACCCGTTTCCACCAAAACAATTTCTATAGTATTTTAAATAAACCTATTACTGCATTACCTACAGCATATAATATAACCGTAGTATAGAAGTTGATTTGGTGGAAACAAGTAATGGTGGAAAGAGGAAAGGTTAGGTTAGCCTTAGGTGGAAAATGTTACGTTATTTTTTTTAATATACCACTATACAGTATACACAGTAAAATAATTTATATTAAAAAAAACTCATACAGTAATACATTTTGTGTCTATAAATGGCCAAATTCCCAGACTGCCGATGGAACATGTTTGGTTTAACACACCTCAAGAGAAATTAAAATAATTAATCGAACTTACATATTTTAAAAACGATATTGCAAACTGTCACTTAGACTGCCGGACTTTGTTTTGAAGTTCACCAATTCAGCATTTATTAAATGTGTTATCATTGTTCTAAAGCCCCGTACAGACCAAGAAACATTTGTCGGAAACATATGTTTTTGACATGGCCGTCGACAAATATTTATGTTACAGCTTATGACGGGAAATCAAAAACACGTGTTTCCAACAAATTTATCTTTGGTCTGGACGGAGCTTTAGACTTGTATTGATTCAAAACAATTGTATAGTGTTATTAGTTACAATTAAATATTTATCAAACCATTAAATTTGAAATACGGAAGTTCCATCTTTTTTTTTAAAAAATGTTCGAGGACTGAACAGCGTGGTAAATTAGACTTAAGTCAAAAAGATAATTTAATATAACAAATATAATATGATTATGATTTAATATTTTGATTTGGGTTTTGTATTTTGATTCCAATAAATGGTTGAAACGTGGAATACTCACTGTATTTTAACTCCAATATTTTAAAAGTACTGTATTAAAACTAGGTATTTAACTTACACCATAAATTAAATCGGAAACAACTGCAAGTTTCAAATCAGAAATTCCGCTTATTTTGAATTTAACTTCTTGCCATGTTTCTTTTAGAATATCATAATACTCAACACCACTGGTGGATATCTAAGAAAAAATAATTGATGATGTATTATATTACATTTGATTATTATTTTAGATTCTATATATCTGTTTACACTATAAAAAGTACAAATAATGATTCAATTTTCAATATTCAGTTACTTTTTTGGTGCGACCATAAATCAAAAGTGGGTACATTCAAGAGCACATTTTTAAAAATTATCGAAAGGAAAAACAAAAAACATAATAATTAAAAACTGTATAAAAACTATACTATTATTTATTGCTATTAAAGTAATTAATTTCACTATTAATAATACAGTAGGTTGAATTGATTTTTGTCAAAAATATTGCACTTGAAAATGTCATTAAGTGAATAAACTATATTAATATACTTTAAAAGTTTCAAGCACCCACGAAAATATTTTTTAATTACATCGAAATAACTAACATCAATATTCTTTATTTAAACAAAAACAACTAATTCCGTCCAAATTTGAAGTTAAAATATCTGTAAAAACAACCATGTAAATATATTTTTTACGCTCACAATTAAACACATTTTTGATGAATGCAGATCATTCAAAACACAAAGAGAAGAACTAAACATAAGTCACGACGTCGGATCAAGCTTAGGTCCGAACCCTGAAAACGAAATCAACCCAATAGAATTCTTAACTGCAACTAAATTATTAAATTTACTTTAAGATAAAATACTAATATTGTAAAATTATATATATATGTACCTTTTTTTTATATAGTTAATGTAAAGCTAATGGCCTCAGACGTCAAAGCGGAAATTTAAACTTAAATTTAAATTTCAAGATCAATAAAAAAAAAAATATATATATTTTTTAGAGTTTTTGGTTACAATATGAACCACTTATAAGAAATCTTTTTTAAATTTTCAATCCTTAGCTACCTATAAAAATTGAAAATTTTATCATTTTTTAACTACAAAATAATTGGCAAATGTTCAATATTTTGATGAATTTTGACAAAATTTGAAATAGAATGCCTATGTATTTAATAATTTTCAACTACTATTATAACAACTTATGACAAACCTTGTATACATTTTCAAGTATTTTGATAGAGCAAAATTGTTTTTATCGATAAGAAAAAAAAAATAAACCAAAAATCTCTCGTGCTTATAAATAGTTCAAAAAGAGTCAACATTTATTAAAAATGATATGATGTATAGTAAATGCTAATATAAACATTTTGTGAAAATTTCATGTATCTAAAGTTATTATTTTTTGTGTTACATTAAAAACTAAAATCAATATTGTTAAATATTGGCTTTGCTTAAAAATTCCCGTTTATATGTAATTCATAGTTTCATACTGTAACCAAGAATCTAAAAAAATAATATACACATAGTATTTTTTATAGATATTTTAACGTTCATTTTTGGACGAAATTACATATTTAAACAAAGAATAATGATGTTATAGTTATGTCTTTATAATTTAAAAATATTATTTGTGGGTACTTGCCACTTTTAAAGTAGGTAGGTATATTGTTATACATTAAAGTACTATACACACAATGACATTTTAAAATGGAATGTTTTTGGCAAAAATGTATTTAATCAACATACTGTGTTTCTAATAGTAAAATAAATTACTTTAATAACAATATAAATACAACATAATATTATATTATATTTAGAAATATAGACTGACAGACCATATTTACTAAGAATTGTTTTTTGTACCTAATGTACAGTAAAGCTGTACCCACTTGCTAACCTTTTTTTAAAATTTAAATAGAATATTTGAATTTGAAAGATTTAAATTTAGTATTTACTAAAAATTATTACATAGACTTACTACATAGACTTGATCATAAAATTGTATGATATATGATTGTATATGAACAAAAACAGGAGTATTAATAGACTTCCATATTTTAAGATGTCCATCATATAATTTCACGGAATTAACACTGAAATCAAATATTTATTACCTATTACCTATAAATTAAATTATATAATATTTCATAGTCAACTAGTCAAGTATAAAGTTGTTGGGTTATTTAAAATCTTTTAATACTCTATAATTCAAAGCATTATTTTGTGACAAAGTAATATTACTGTCAATAATCACTAGGCATCAACTGTCAATTCATATTTAATATAAAAAAAAATAAATTAAGGGCTATTTCTAATCCTCAAATCATTGAATATATTAACTATTGTAGTACTTATTTAATTTAAATAATATATTCCTGTCATTTATATAGTAAAACTTTTATTTACCCATCACTGCAGCTCATACTAAAGATTCTACCATCTGTTAATATTAAATTTGATGTAGTACTGTCAGAGGGCCAAGTTAATGAACATTCATGAGTAGCATTGTTAATTTTGTCAAACCACTCTATTTTTGATAAACATGATTTCCTATATGTTACTAGGACCTAGAAAAAATAGGTATCAACAATTCTATTAGCAGTTTATTTTAGTAGTATAGTACATAATTTAAGTCAATAATAAATCCTTAATTTTTCATGCTGCAGCAAGAAACTAAAATTAAATTTATAAAAAGTAAAAACTGATTCTATAAATAATAAATTATAATAAGACTTTTACTAGCTATCTTATTTGATGGCATATAAAAAGTTAATATTTATGTTTAATAAAAAAAAATTCAATACATATTAACTAAAATAACATCATAAATTATTTTTTTTTTATTACTGAGATTTTAACCTTAAAATAAATTATTTACAAAGTATATTAATTGTTGTATTAAAAAATTGTCGTATATTTATTTGCCATCATATATTTTTGAAATGAAAAAACAAAAAAAAGTAAGAAGAAAATTAAAGATAACAATTTATAGAGCAAAATAGTGCAATATGGACGTTGTGTGCATAATAATAATTTACATTATGTACATTGTTATTGTTGTAATATAAGTATGTAACCTTAAATCACATATTCTAACGTATTCGGTGTGTGTAAACTGTCTTTTTGATCAATAATTATAATATTATATGTATATTATACTTAATTAGGTACATACTATATTACTATATAATATATTCATGATCTACATGCCACTAGATTAGTAGCTGTTTAATTTAAATATTATTAGTTATTACGAAATATGAATATATTACTGTGAATGTGAATGTCCTCAATTGGTGAGTGTTGACAGTCACCGGTTAATGTTGTCACTTGTCATACACCAAAATCATTGGTGAATGTTGGCATAATGATTAACGATTAATGATTTATGTCTTATGATTGATTTGTACTGTTTGTAAATATTTACTAGTGAATGTCGACATTTATACAATGATATTGGTGAATGTTGGTAATGCCGATATTATATTTTAATCTGATCTAATCATACTAATATTCTAGTACCTACCTATATTGGCTATTACCTATTATACAAGTTGATGATTTCGATAAAATGTTTTATTACCTTACCCTGCAACTTATTATACCTGGATAACTGTCATGCTATGCTGCCTCATTAACATTTAGTATGATATTGTCATTCAACGTAGTTATAGGTATAATTTATTGTATACAATTGATTTGCACAATAACCAAAACATTTTTTTTTTAATGGATAACATACATGAAGAATTTTATAGTAAATTTAATAATTTAGTATCAAAAAAAGACATTATAATTCTTTTTTTCTATCGGCTGAAAAATATAAGCTTTTAATTATTGAAGTGAACATTTTGAAAGATAAATCTAATAAACAATGTAATGATTATAGACGATTAAAGCGGTATAATGTTTTGAATATAATAGGGACTACTTAACTTATAGTTCCTGTAAAACCAGGAGAAACATATATAATAGTATATTATGTAAAAAATGAAGACATATTTGATATTATTCAACAAACACACATTCAAACTGGACTAAGTTCAGAGTTAAATTCTCGATGTCAAATAGATCTTGTTGATATGCAAACATAGTAAATGCCGTAAAAATGTTGAGAACTTCAAAACAAAAGTTTCTTTCGACTAATGTAAGGGAAACTGTTCGTATTTAAGTTCCAGATGTTGATCGTAGGAAAATGGATCCCCAAAATATGTCAAAATGGATCAACAAATTTCCTTAAGGCAAGCTTTTGCATAAAATTCATCAACTGGTGGGCAAGGGTATACATGATGTCATTGCAAAACAGAGTGCACCACAAAAAAGTGTAGTTGTAGAAATGTTGGCATTTTATGTAGTACAAAATGTCATGACAGTTTGTCATGTTGCATTGAGTAGAATAATTTTCGTCGTTTTTTTTTAAATAATAATTTTTGTATGGCGAAATAATCATAGTTTAAATTAATAATACAAATATAATATTGTTTGATAATAATAATAATTAATAAAATTAATTATTAATATTTAAAACTAAACATATCGTTTCTATTTTTTATTATTGTCTATAGACTGTAGTACTATACTATAATATTATGTGCGAATACGTGCCCTATGTCCACATTAACTAAAACCATGTTATGTATTGTAACGTAACAAAATATGAGATACGCCGCGTCGACTGTACAACACCCGTAGGCCGCACCACCACCCGCACGCCGCACCACCTCTGTCCGCGATCACATATATTGCTATCACTTATAAGTTATAATAGATTAATATCGTACGTTGTTCCCACCACCTTTCTCGGCGACGGCGACCGGCTAACGCCGGCCTGTGTTTGTTCTCTCGCGTTTTTCTTTTTTTTTTTCTTCTCTGGCTGGCTGCCAAGCAGTACTCAAGTCCGCGGTCCATTTTTTCTGTCCACGATATATATACATCACCACTATGGAGTAACGACACATAGAAATCCTCCCTGGCGATGTCCGCAGAAAGGCAGGTAGTACCACCAAAAGGATGATCAGACATCGACGGGTGTCTGGTCCCTTTAGTGTATATTATGGGTGCGTATTTTTAAACTATATATTTCTGGCTGGTGAACGTAACGTATATTATATATTATTATTACTATTATTATTATTTTGATGTTTCCATATTATTATTCATATATTATTCACGGTGCATATTATCGGTGGTATATATTTATATTGTATATGGCCATGTGGACCGGTAACCGTCCAGTGGAGCCGTTGAAGTCCCGGCATGGCTCATTATCATTATAATGGTTCCGTGTTTATTATTATTTCTTATACTATAAGTATTTTGGTTGCCTCGTCGTTGTTGGCTCGCTGTATACATTATTATTTATTTCATTCTGTCCGAGTTTTACGCCCTTTGAGCTTTCTCGGCACCAACTTAAGACAATATATATATATTTTCATACCTAACTTGAGTTGTACTTTATTATTATTATTATTACCCTCGTTATTATTTCATCCTTAGTTACACATTATTCTAATTAATAATCAAATCCACGATGCTCCGGCCCATCAAGGTCTCGGCTCGTGGTTGGCGGCCTTGCTCCAAAGCTTAGTCGGCCACGGGGGCATTTCGACTAAGTTTTATTTTTTTGATTTTCGTTATTTTGAAATCGATCAAATTCGAAATGTCACAGTATGTCAACATTGACCAAAATCCTAATGTAAATGTCAACATCCACTAGTACATGTTTATATTATTTTAATTTTTCAACATTCATCAATTTAATAGGTGTATGTCGACATTGACTAGGTGATTGTCAGCACTCACCACTTGCGGACATTCACAGTAACATACACATATAACATATTATGATATTATTGATTATTGCTTTATAGGTTATAAAGAAGATTCACTTCCCAGTTCGGCAGTTCCCATACTTGTAAGTTGTAACACATACACATTTTCTTTATCTGATCGTCGGATAAGATGATCTTTCGATCAGCATAATATTATGACGATAAATTAGTAATTACTACCTGGATTAATTATGTGATAATAATAAACTGCTGAAAAAATGTTATGTTATGTTAACAAAATTAAAAACTTCCTTGCTGAAGCACATGCTCAGAATGTTTAACAAACAAAAATTAACTCTTTCTTTCCAATAGGCAAGCACTTCAAAAAAGTGACAAAATGATGAATGTATTTTTGATATTTTTATAATTTTGTAATACATTATAATATTATAAGTAATTCATTAATATTTAATAAGCCGGTTTTACTTTAATTAATAAATAAACTTGATATTTTAACTACCTGTTTTTTTTTCAATTTCTGCATAAGACGCTCTTCTGAGCTGGTCCCTAGAATAACGTCTTAGCAAGTTTTATTTTTTAATATAAAAGCAATATGTGTGTAGTTCAGCAGTTATAGTTAATAAACTCAAAAACTAATCAATCGATTTTGATGAAAATTTCAGTAATTGTTCAGTATAGACATGTATAGTATGCTAGTACATACAATCTATAGTTCGATAAGATAGTTATTTAGAATTTAGATGTTATTTAAGTGTCTATAAATATTAAACCTACATAATTCTGTATATTACATTTGGTATTTTAAATTAGTTTTTATTTGCCATCAGTTATAATTTTATAAACAATAAAAACGTAAATGATAAATGAGAGCCCCCTTCAAAATAAAAAATGACCACAAGGGGGCGGTAGCGCCCATGTTGGGAATCACTGATCTAAACTGATTAACTCATAATGTTATTGTACTTAAACCAAAATACACGCCAAAAATTCTATCCAATTCAAAGGTTGGGATAGATAGATTGCCCACCTTGGTTAGACTAGTACGAGGCGAGATATAAACACCGACACTCCCGTAAACAGAGGTACATACTAGCACCAAATACCAATGTACACAGAGTTCCAAAAATTATAATTGTTCATTTTTTCCGAGGTGAAGAAGGGTTATACAGTTAGTATTTTATAAATTCAGTTAATAGTAAAATTCCAAAATAAATATTACTTGATTTAAGTTATGATTTCTATGGTTGAAAATATTAAATTGACTATAATATTTTGATGGTTTCGTTAATCCAATTTTATCAAGTGTAAGCATTCTGTATGTATCGAGTAAAAAGTCCATACCTATAACAATATACTACATTTATTAATGAAAATATAATTTTTAATTAAATATTTTTACCATCATTAAATTAGTCATAATTTAAAAAGACAAGTAAAATACAAGTAAATCAGTTAAATTATAATGGTAACGTTGTATACACAAATGATGTTCACAAAAAATAACTATTAATCATTATTCATTATATTAATCCATTGATTGAAGTGGCTCAAAATAAGTAAATTAAATTAAATTTGTCATGGGTGTAATGTGACCTTAGATTAAATGTCCCGGCAAAACTTCCATATTGTATGTACTAATTTTTATCGGTTATTATGACGTCTATATAATGACTAAACGGATGTTATGACAGTTATTTTTGGTTATATTGGAAAAATATTTTATCTATAATCACTTTACTTTATCGAAGGTATTATTACAATCGATAATACTGATAATTTCATCATTGTTTAGTCGTCAGTTTTATTTTATTTTATTTTATCAAACAGAAGCAATTCACAATTGAAGAAAAAGCCAACGTTATTTTTCGTTTAAAAAAAGGTGAAAAAAATTCCTACATAGCCAATGAATTAGGCGTAGATCACTCTACAATTTCTAACATATGGAGAGCTCGAGACAAAATCGAACAAGAGTTTCAAAATGAAAAATTATCAGTTAAAAAACTTAGAAATTGTACAAATACGGATTTAGAGACTGTTTTATTACGATGGTTTAAAAATCAAAGAAGATGAAGATGTACCTATGTATTAATGCAGTGTTCAATGCTGCAAAAATCTAAAATAATAGATTTTTTTAAATAATAATTGAACTAATTAATTTAAATATGTACATATATTAAATGTTTTTATCTTTACTTTTTTCTATATTATACATTACATAAATAAATAATAATAATATGTATTGAAGTTACAATTTTTTTTCGTCATTTTGGTTGTAATGACCTATTTTCTTTGGTCCCTTGAACGTCATTATAAACGGTTTCTACTGTATCATATATCATTGCTTTTACCACAAAACAAATGCTTTTACACATGAGAAGTAGGATGAGATAAAGTTGAGTTAACTTCACCCCTTATTATATACCTTATTTCATAATACAATTTAAAGAATAAATTATAAGGGACCTTGTATTAAAGTTTCATATATTAGATAGTTTAAACGCTTATAAAAAATATTGTGGCTTAGAATTTTTGAAATTTTTTAATTGTATATAATCAACTAATGAGGTACCTTATATTTAAATTGTCAACCTTATAATATGAACAATATTTTAACAAAATTTAATGTAAAAAAAAATGTTTTTTTCAAAAATTCCCGTTTTTCCTTAATTTTTATTTTGTTTTTGCCAACGCTTTTCAAAAAAACTGTGCATTTTTTATTTTGACCTCTCAAAAAAGCCAACTTGATACAATTCTTCATCAAAAACCACCATAATGTTGAAAATCAAATCATTATTTCGACTACTTATCGTGAATACTGTATACATACACACACAAAAAACAACAACACATAATTGTAAAATCAATACATGTCTCGCTCCGCTCAGAATCTAAAATGTATAGCCAGTTATGATGAATAATACTTTTTTTTATTTATTTAAAAAGTAGCTGGTTTTGATGACTAATTTTTTAGACAGTACTTACTTATAATAAATTAGACAGTATACAAACAAAAATACTTGCATATTGAATTTGAAGACACTAGTTCTTCACATTCAACGATATTGGCCAAGTCTTTTACTTGCATTATTGATAAACGAATTGAGAGGAATAACTCAGGAAACAATTCACAACGATTTTTTTCATCATATTTTATCCATGCAATAGTAGCTTCAAAAACCTAAACAATTATCAAAATTAAAATTAGTACACATCATATTCATTATATGTATATTTTATTCTTAATCAAAACTAAGATTGTCATTTTCTCACATCAAAAAAATATATGATATTATTATTTTTTATTATTTTAAATCATAATTAATTTGTACAAAAAAAAAAAATATTATATTTAGAATAAAAAATTGTATAGTATGAACAAAAGAGAAGGAATGAGGTAACCGCTAAATATGCTGTACAATAGTTGTTGAATATTCCTCGTGATTGAGTCAGTGACTGTAATGTTTGTGTTAAATTTTAATTCAATGATCAATCGTTGCAAACAAAAAACAATTCTGATGGACAATAGTCTGCATTCTATAATAGGTACTATTGTACTAAGTTTATTGTATGATATACCTATTTATATTGCTATTAGGTATCTGGTAAAGTAATTTATATAAGTGCTAGTAATATGCTGCTGTCAAAAGCCACTAAGTAGTAACTCTTAGTAAAATACTAAGCAGCCACTAAGCAGTAAAATATAAATTTTTAACACTGAGTTAGTCCATAGAGTAAAAATAATTATTTTTTTAAACATTAAAAAGATAGTATGTTATTATATGTTGTACGCAGAAACTAATGAACACAATTTTTTTCATAACTTTTTATGGGTTTTAATGGACTTACCCCATATTGACTTATATGAATCAGAAGACAAAAAGCAGTAAGCATACTTTTATTTGGAGTTACTGTAAAATGCCTTCTCATATCATTGGCATAAATGTTTATAAAGTAAAGTATATGTCTTTTAAAATTTGATATTTAAATAACTTGTACGTAAATTTTAATATTAGATTAACTCAAATGTATTTAATATTTAAATTAACATGTGTTAACTCATTCATACCGTGTGTCCTCTAAAACAGGGTACACTCTATCAGTGGCGGAACTACGATCATTGAGGCCCGTGGATATAATATTTTTGGAGGCCCTATATCTGTAATTTAAATTTCTAAACATTGGGCTGTTTATTTGTATGCAATAAAAAAAAATATATTTATAGTAAATTAATAATTTATTGAATTATAATTTCGGAAACAGTAATAATAATATTTTCTTTACATTGAAAATGATTTTTTTCTGCTATGGTCTTGAGCAAACGTCTTCACCAATAACGATAAGTTCAATTTTTTAGCACGCTCATTTTCTATTGAAATCATCGTTTTGAGAATGTCCTTCTGCACTCTCCACAGTAACCGGTAATGTAAGCCGTAAGGAACAAGTAAAATGCCGTTAATAAGTCAGGGAAACTAGTAATTAGATAGTAATTATCTTAGCGATAAGACATGACAATCTATACTTATAAAATCCAAATACCACTCACTCACTGATCGCTGTATCTCAAAAACTACTCAACGTACGGACTTGAAATTTGGAATAGAGGTTCTTCTCATATTTTCATCGTGCAATAAGAAAGGATTTTCAAAAATGTTGCGTTTTAGTGGAGTAATTAACAATTATAATTATTCACCGCCAATACGTATTGTGCGGCACGGCGGCCCGCGGGTTTCCAGCTACCTGCAACCTATCCTTTTTGTTCGTCGTCGTCGTGTAGATAAGAATAACAATTATTGTTCCGAGAAGTTTATCGATAAAAATAATCTCATGCATCGCGCGTACACCAATACTCCTATTTTATTATAATGAACGATAAAATGCACACCGATAACATAAACCAATACACATACAAATTACACATACAAATTCTATTGATCTAGATACGCAATAAGAAAGGAGTGTTTCTGATATTAAATTTTTAAAGAGGTGGTAAAACAAGGATCTTAAGATTCACGGTGGAAATTGAAACTTTTTTTTGTTTATTAAGTGTCGCCTTTGATTGCAAGTTATATAATATGCGAATTATTTCACAAATCTAGGTACAATTACGCCGGTTTGTCCATAAAAATAAATTAAATAACCCCCCAAAGTATATTAATACATAAATATGAAATATCCTAAAAATCCGGGATGATCAACTATGACTTCAATACTATTTTAGGTACACTTATACAAATTGTTTTTAACTATTAAGCTGTACTAATATAGTCTACCTATATTTTATCTCCCCCCTCAATGTGTCCGCGATCTACCGCAGGTAGATTGCCTACCTGATAATATACTGTTCGAAATTTTTTTTAAAAAGTACATTTTGCTGCAAGGCGCCGAGGCCCCTTTCACGATGAGGCCCGCGGAAAATCCCGCCTTCAATCATATGTAGTTCCGCCACTGCACTCTATAATTCAATAAATTATATTACTCAGTACCCTATTTTAGAATGTAACAAAGAAGATAAGAATTAGAAATGTATGATCCAAAAGTATAGTTTCATGTCGTGAAAATAGAACTCAAAAATATGTTTAGGGTACTGAGTAATATGGGTAATTGAATTATAGAGTATACCCTGTTTTTGAGGACACACAATACATCTAAAATTCTAAAACATAACTAAACGGGAATCAATAAAGAATTAAAATAAAATATAAAAATAATATAAAATATCAATCGATTTTGACAAAAGTGGAGTCACTGCTTAGTGGCTTATGACTGCAGTATGGTAGGTTGACTTAATTTTAGCAAAAAATATTACATTAATTATATTTATACAATAAAAAAATAATAGTATTTACATAATATATAGAGAGATTCATTGAACGTATAACACTCGATTTGAGTAATTTTATTGTAATTAAAATATATTATTCGGGGTACTTCTTATAGCATCATATATGATATACCATTGTTCATTACAGTCAAATTAGCATCATAAATATAAAACGTAGGAAACTACAAATTATACTAAACATTATTATAACTTCCAAGTTTTTTAAATACCTACTTGTAATTCTTCAGCACATAAATCATCACTTTTAATTAGTTTCATCATCTGTTCAAATTTTAATGACGAAAATTCTATCGAAGTTTTAAAATTCCTAAAAGAAAAAAGGTTTTTGTTATTAAGAAAACATTACAGTGACCCACATGACACCCAATGTACAGCAAAGCGGTACCCACTTGTCACCTTTTTTTATTATCAATTGGTTGATTTACCTATAAGGGAAACGGATTGGATTATTATAATATGTTGACACGACATATTTCCAACATTTTACATCTCTTATTTTTATTTCATAAAATTAACATTAAAAGTTTTCTCAAATTTTCAATTTTTTTTTTACACAACTTAATTTTTTAATTATTATTTTAGTGAAAATAGTAATTTTATATAGTAGTATTTAAATTTTTAATCAAAGATTTTTTTTTTTTTAAATGTTTATCATGTAGTAATTTACTTGTAGAATATCTTATGTAAGCATCAAAGTGATAATAATAACGTGTTCAATGTTCACATTCAACTTTTTAATTATACTATTTACAAAAGAGTAACATTTTAATTTAAAATTAATGAGTTATACCACAGACAAAATTTACGAAATGTGTGGTCTCCAATTTACAAACATAACAGATAGAATATTTGTATTCAGCAGATCAAAGTCGATGTGTTTGATATGAATTGAAATTTGAATTGACCTATTATAAAATGCAAAGGTTAGGTTTGTTTAAGGACGGTTCCGTCCACACAGTTTAGCATAGGACAAAAAAAAACCTTGAATAAAATTAATTTTATGTATACCAATTTACAAATATTAGTAATAGATAAGTTTTAAAATTGTAGGATTTTGATACCAATTATGAAATAAAAAAACCACTATGATATAATACTATAACATAATAAACAATTGCATATGCACGTAGAGGACACAAATGACATAAATAAAAAATATTGTTTTGTATAGATTTTTAAATATAAAATTAAAATAAATTACTTACAAAAATGTTTCGATTGATGAAAAATTATCTATAAAATCTTCTCCTGGATTATCTAACAACTGTAATTTTTAAAAATAATTTTTAATTTAATTTAATATAATAATTGGAATAGAATAGATTAAAACAAAATAAAATATTGTTATTTTCAATTTTATTACTTTATTTTAGCTGATTTATATCACTTAAATACAATGATAAGCAACTAACACAATATAGCATCGTCATAACAATGTACTAAGTTGTTGATGTTAATTATTTCAAACCAATTATTACGACTTTATAGTACTTAAGTAGTTAGGTACTTAGACATTTAGACAATTTTTCTGGCACATATATATTTTTTAATAAATTAATGCTTTTTAATATACTAATACCCATTATTTTTAAAAATTATGTTAATTCAATACATTTTTAACAGTACATTTTATTTGTATTTTACCCTGGTGAATTTTCGACGTGTATTATTGTTAGCCAATACTAATCCATTATCCATTGTCTTTATCTGCCTGTGGACTTTATACGCATGAAATAAACACCGCATACCTAAAGATAAAAATACTTTTAAATATAAATTTAAAAAAAAGCAGAACTTTGGGAAGTAAAATATATTTTGAGAGGGAAAGTTTAATAATATATTTTAGGCAGGGAATAGTTGATTATGAGTCGAGATCAGTGGAGTGCAGAACCCTTTTTGTGAGTGGGGCTTAATTTTCTTACACCACTCAACCATCCTCCAATTAATAATATAGGAACATTTTACTAAGGAACTTATCATAAATACAATAGCGTTTTAGGGAAAAGCAATATTATATAAAAAGTACCATTCACCCACCCTACTCTCAAGTGGAGCCTAGGCATAATTTGTGACATGTTTGCACGCCACTGGTCGATATGCTAGATAAAAAACCTTCTTTAAATTAAAATATTTAGACTTTTCAGATAAATATACAATTCTAGCAAACTGATAGATCTTTTCCGTGTGATAACATTGAGTTTTAGTAAAGGTCAAGGTTATTATGTTTAAGATTAATATGTCGATAAATATTTTTGATCATCATTTGTCAATAGTGTTATTTACTTAAATTATAAATTTACTTGTGATATGGTTTTTGAAGTATATGAAAGTAGTGGGGTTTAAACCTTTTTAGGCTGTTCATTTTTGTTTTAACAAAGAACTTAATATTCTATATCAAAAGGTAAAAATGTTAACAGAATGGAATTTAATTTACATTTAATATCAGATTGAATGAGCTCCTCTTCTTGAACAGTACTATCCAAATAATCAACTGACATTATACTTAACCGAATGGACTTAATTAACTCTGGCAAGTATTTTAAACGTTCGTCTAAATTGTATTTTAACCACATCATAGTAGATTCGTAAACCTTAAAAAAAAAATAATGTGACAAGAATAATATAGTATTGAACATTTTGTACAAAAACATAAAATACTTATTTAAGCATTAAATGATTCTGTTTTAACAATTTAAGTACATACTTCTTCTTCTTCTGCACACAAGTCATCACTCTGAATAAGTTCCATCATCAATTCAAACGAAAATGATAAAAAACTATTTGATTTAACAATTTTACTAGATAATGAAATGTAATCGAAAAATTAATACGACTTAAGTAGGTATGTTAAGTAAATACAATTATGTGACTTAAGTTGAATAGGTTACCTAATATATTGTAGTTTAAAACAAATGAATTAAAAGAACGCGTTGCTAGCAAGCCCGCAGAATAAAATCCCACGTGGGGTAAGATAAAAATTACTTACAAACTAATATACATGCCAAAAAAAAATAATAGAATAATAATAGTTACATGTTTATTTTTATTTGTATTTCTATGCCTCGAAATACCAGTTAGATTCAAATACTATAGTTAGACAACTGATGGTACTTTGTACTTCCGTAATTTCATAACTATTGATTTTAGTTTTTTCTATAATTATAACCGATAACTGATAAGCTCAAAAAAGTTTTATTCTAGAAATACTTTATATTGTTTTGGTAAAATGGCATGTGTTACACATTCTATAAAGACTTTTTTGTTTTGGTTCAGGACTCTAGTTTAGATTTTGATTCTCTTTCTATCCGGCATGGTAAATGGATCTAATGTATATGTTTATGATATTTTAAATAACTATATAAATTATCAACTGCGCAGAAATTTCAAATTTAATTGGATTTAGAATCAAGGGATTCCATGTACAAATACTCATAATTCTAATTTGTTCTATATACCTAAATTCAAAACAAATTGTGGCAATAATTAATTTTTTTCAAGAGCGATTTTAAACGCAAATAAAATCTCCACTGTATTAGATTTTTTTTGGTTAATTTTGGCCAGTCTTTAAAGCTGAAACTTTATTATTTTTTAAACATAAAGCTTAATTATTTTGTTTTGGTTTTTATATAATCAAATTTTTTTGTCCTTCTGTTAGTTTTATTCATATTATTATCACTATGTCTATGAGTTTCCATGTGTCATTAGTTTTATATTATTCTGTAATCTGTAATAATTTGATAAAATGCTTTTGCCTGTTGATTATTATAAATAAATAAAAAATGGTATGCCATATGCTTGATATTTAAGTACATAGAGTTAAAATTCCCAGTTGTAGGGGGGGGGGGGGGGGGTAATGGCCCCTAAGGCACCCTCCTGTGCCCTTGGGCATAGGAGTCTACTACATGGTTAGTAGATAGTAAGTAAACAAAATTATCTTTGAATAAATATGTAATTAAACTATTAAACTAATATTAACAATGTATTAAATCATTCAGTACACTTATAAGCAGGGCTTGTAAGTTCATGCCCTAAAAAATGCCTAAATAAGCATGCATTTATGCACTCAAAATTGGCAAAATATGCATTGAAATATGCCTTAAAAAGTTAAAAAATATGCATTTATATGCACTAAATATCTAAAATTATGCACTTACAATTTTTAAAATAACATCAATTATCCATTCATTTTTTTATAATTATATTTTAGTTTTTTATGTCACAATTAAAAAAAATAGATTTTAAATACTATTCTTGATTTTTCATGAACTGCGTATAATGTATGTCTTTGTCAGTAATTCATTCACCGAATTCCCAATTTTTTTATATAAATATATAGTAATTCATATCAGTGGCATACACAGGGGGTGGTATGGGGGATAGATCCCCCCTTTGCAAGGTATATTTATTATTCAATTTTATTAAATTAATAATTACAAATCAATATGATATATAGCTACTACAATATCTCGACACAATATTTTATGTTATACCTATATTTCTTTTTTTAGGTTTTCAATGTTTATTTTCCAGTAAAATTGAAATTGAACCATTTAAAAAGCTTGTAAATTTTTATATTGAAACAGACTTTCAAACTGTATAAGCAGAATTAAAAATGTGGAAAGAGAAACTTAAAATAACAAAAAAAAAAATCCTAAATCAGGATTAGAAGCACTGCAATTATGCAAACCCTCAATTTTCCCTAATATATATTTATTGTTAAGAAATCTATGTACTTTGCCTGTGTCAACTGCAAAACCTGAAAGGACGTTTTCATGTTTGAAAAGACTGAAAACGTTCTTAAGGAACACTATGTCTGAAGTAAGGTGTAAATTGTAATAATATATTTTATTATTTCATACAATCTAATCAATTATTTTTTTAGACTCGACTAAATGGATTAACCATGTTATCGATCCATCGTGAAATTCCTGTTTTGGCAGATGAAGTTCATGAATTCATGATATCATGTCTACGACGAATAGGAAAATAGATATTTTACTATAAATTTAAATAATTAAAGTTTTAATAAATAAATAATATGTTCTATTTTATATTAATGTATAAGTGTAAAGTGTTAATTGGTAAACTATAATGGTTCGAAGTTAGAAGTTAACTTTGTGAAAAATATATTCATCCCCCACCCATAGAAAATTCCTGTATACGCCACTGATTTATATTATAATGAAAAATTATAAACGATCGCGGTTTTTTTCCTTTAAATGTTGATTTTTTCATAGTATTTCCATAAAAAATGCATATTGATATAATAATATAAATAGGAATATCAAAATCATGTATAATATGCAAGATAAAATAGAAATAAGCATAAATATGCAAAAACATGCAAAATAAGACTTACTTATTTATTTATTCACATATTTAACAGTGGTACCTTGCAATGGATTTCTATGTCATCTAGTATTAAATACAACTTAGGAAGATTGATACGCAAATGCATAAACTTACGATCCCTGCTTATAAGTACCTATTCACTGAAAAGTAAAAACCAGTAACACTGCCTACAACACGCCTTATATGGTGTGGTATGTTATGCATTATAATTTATAACAATAGATATTACTATACAAGTAAAATAAAATACAAAAAATATATTTAACATTTTAACTATTATTAACAAAAAGAAAGATAGAGTAACAGGTACCTAATGAAATATGAATGACCCAAAATTTAATCATAGTAACTTAAAATCATTAATAAAATAAGATTTAAAACTTACTTATAATTTTTTAATATAAACGACAAAAATAATTCATCCAGGTCTCTTATTTTATTTATATCAGCAGTACTTTTTATTGTCATAAAATTGTCTATATCAATTGTTTGTTCTATATAATTTAAACATTCTTTTTTAACATCATTGATCGATAAAAAATTTGACGCCATTAATAAATCCTAGCATTAAAATTATAAATATAAAAACATAAATATGAACTAAATTATAATTAAAATAAGTAACAATTGTTTTATAAAACACATTAGGTATGTTAATAGGTTAAGTTTAATAGGTATTAATTACCTATACATTTATACATTTTTTACAAAATTGTTGAAATTAATTGTACAACAACCAACAACTAAAACTAATATTACTACATAAATTACCTGCACATTAGAATCATTAATTGTTAGTTGTGATGTATATAGAAAATCCAATAATAGCTCAAATGAATTATGCGAGATCTCTACATTTTTAACCTCCAACACAGTAGTATCTTTGAAATTTCCAATAAACATTTCATTAAAATAATTACTGTGAGAAGCTAATATAACTTTGTGAGCTGCTATTTTTTTCCCTCCAACTACGAATAGTACATCGCAAAATTGATTATTTCTGAAAATAGTCATGATAATAAGTTAAAGAATAAAATATAATATAGTACCTAAATAGATAAATACATAACGATACCATTTAAAAGTAATGTTATAGGTACCTATTATAAATTTAAAAAATTGATACCTACTTAAAACACGTCTTGGCATTCAAGTTCCCACACAAAAAAAAATTATATCGAATACTAATTTTTTTCTCACATTCTTTTACTTACATTCAAATAAAAGTGTCAAAACAGTACATTAACAACATGTAGCAAGTATTGTTTTTTAGAGATTCATCCATAGTTATTTTATCATTATAGTCCTCAATTAGTTTTACACCCCTTTCTGTGACAATTGTTTTTAAAATAACTAATGCTTTTTGAAAATCTTTATTACTTTTCCAAGTTGAGGGGTAGGTACACATTTATAAAACCTGTGTTGATGGCTAATAGTTAAAATAATTTTTTGTTTATTTACTCAGAATCTAAAAAGTAAGGCAGGATATAAGGTAAATGTTGTAAAGTACTCATCAAAGCACAATATTGTCAGTTACATTGTTTAGAATAGTAGTGATTACTGGTTAGTGCGGAAAATGGTTAATTTAATTTTAAACAATGAAAAATCATCATTTTCCATTAGTTGTATTATTATCTTCATTAATATAACAATAATCATCTGCAGATTTTTCTGAAACTACTGAGAAATAAAAAAAATACTAGCTACCATTAATAACTAATAGAACCGATTTCCAAACTTTATAGATATTATAATATGTTCGAGTAATTACATTAAAAATGAACCTATTAGACGTTTAATGTTAATGACCAATGAGGATCCCTCTATCGATATTTAACCATACCTTTATAGAGTAATTTGTACAGCATCTTGTTTTTTCTGCCATATTTAAAATGTATTCCATATAATATTTAATTCTTGGATGTTTAATTTAATTTATAATTTATTATATTTTCTTTTGTAAATTGTAGTTGTTGTTATTAGTTACTAGTTATTTATGTTACTATTTGTATACATTTTTCAAAAGGGTTTGAAACCTGTTTATTATGTAAAAATACAATAAAATAAATAAATAATATGATACTTACATTTTGGAGGACATCTTTATTGTACACAGAAAAAAACATGTTTGTAAAACCAATATAAAATTAGTTTAAAAATAGTTATTGATATAGAGCATATTCAATAGTATGTATATTTTATTTTAAAGGTATTATTATTAAAGCTTGTATAGTTATTAGTTTATTACCTTCGCATAGTATTTAATGCATCATATGATAATGAAAAACGTTTTTCAGCACAAAAATTGGTCTGCGTTGGCTTTTGATCAGACATACTAAAATCAACAGTTAAAAAAATATTATGTTATTTTCATCTATTATTTAGTTGGTAGCTTCGAAATAGACTAATTAAGTAGAATAAATAGGCAATAATATTTACCAATACCTATGTTACTAAAAACAAAACAAATCTGTTGAAGAAACTAAATTACATGTTAATTCATTAAATTCTTGAAAGATTGCAAATTTTAAAACTGAAAATTCTCAGTTACATTATATATCATTAAACTTAATTATACATAATTTGAGTACAATAATGTGCATTTATCCAAAGCCATAATTAAGAAGATACAAAACCACAGTAAGAAATAGGCCAATAGTTTGGTCATATGTAGGGCTGGGATTTATATGTAATAAAATACCAAAAATATGTACATATATACGTAACAAAAAAAGGCCAAAATATGTAGTATAAAATAAAAAATATGTAATAAGAAAAATTAAAAAGTTTGTTAACATGTAGGTAACACAATAATTCATTGTTTTTAATTTCTAATAAATTTAATTTAAAAAATATAATAATATGTGGTTAAAAATAAAACATATGTAATAAAAAAAATTCAAAAATATGGTGTACTCGTTTTACTGCCACTAACACCATAGCAGTGATTAGGGGACCTATAAAATTTAATAAAACATTTAGAATACTGAGTTTTTGGAATATTTATTTTGTTAATTTCATGTCTGCGTACTCGATGTATTATTACTCGTAACAGGGTGTAACAGAAAGAACTAACTTTTAAAATAACTTATGTTCTAATTAATATTTTTTTTTTATTATTCAATTTATAAACACTTCCACTACGTTTATAGTATATTAGTATACAATATTTATATTTATTTTTTAATACTGAAAATAGGTAAAAAAAAAATTAATTTGAAATTCATAATAGACAATTTGTTAATGTGCTTTTTATAAAAATGTTGATGGTATAAATATTAATTTAAATTGTGTAGTATATTTTATAAATTTTTGAAATATCAATCTTTTGTTAGTAAATTTTGTACAACTATACATTACATAGGACACTACACAGGCGACACAGCTAGGCGCTAGCTCCCTAAGATCGAATGGCAAATGGGAAACATAATATGAAGCTGAAGGTTAGTTATACAAAAACATCAGTGAAAACTGATGTTGAATTTTTAGTTTATACTGTTTATATATTATTAACAGTTCTAATATAATAAAATATATTATATTAATTATTATAAAATATTTAATACAATTTATAATCATTAAAAAGTATTTATATAAACCACTGTAAAAACGAGGAATGTAGTGGTTTAGTGAATTTATTATCAGCTTGTATTTTATTTTATTTTGCATGTATTTCATTTATTTCATTTTATTTATTATATTTTATTTTGCATGTATTTTATTTTTAATAACTTTTAAGTTATAAGTTATAACAGTGGTAGTGGTCGGCAACCGGCGATGCGCGGTCTGCATCCGGCCCGGTCGTTTCTTGTATACGACCTGATTTAAATTCTATAACGACGAAATTTAATTTAATATAATATCAAAATAATCAAGGCTAGGCATTTATAAATTAAAAAGTTAAAGTCGAGTTAGTTTGCACTGCGAAAAACGTTTACTTTGGGGCATTTTGGGAGGTGCACAATTGTTTAAATTACGAATGAAATAACAATCGTGTTTTAAGTTTGGGCTTTTAGAGTCCATAGGACCAATACAAGCCGATGGCGGTACTGGGGTAACGGTTACGCCAGTACCGCCACTGTAATATTGAGTTTGCCGAGTTTGGGGAGGTGTACAAATGTATAAATTACGATTACAAATCGTTACGAATAAAATAACATTCGATAGAATATTTTTTAACCTTCATATAAACGTTGGTGGTACTGGGGGTAACGGACCTGGCCATCGTGACCGTGTGCTCAATAAAACAAGCCGCCACTGAGTATAATATACAAAAATCACAAATACATAAATCACCAATTTATCAATTATTAATTATTATATCTATCATCTAAGTTCAGAACGTCATACATTTAAATCGTACAAACTTTTTTTTTGTCCAACTTATACTTGTTAAAATTTAAAAAATTTCATCTCAATAATTAAATTACTAGTTTTGTGAATAAATTAACTATAACTATATACATTTAGGAAAAAAGAATTGTTAAAATTGTGTGTTCCCCGGCTGATTTATAAAGACTATGATTAATGGTTTAATTTTGAGTAAAATACAGTAGTAATAAAAATATGTTGTATAAAATCGAAAAAATAAAATAATAATTGAATAAATTATTATTTTTGTATGGACAATTTGGGTATTTAAAAACCGTGCACGGCTGTGATAGATAACCGGTTTTGACCTATGAAGCGGTATTGCTGCTTATGCTCGCGGGGTGGTGGTATAAGTACGGTTTTAGAACGCTGCCGCTGCAGTCGCGATCACAGCTTATGACTACGGCAAATTCGTAATTTTTTTTACCGAAAACATGTTATCGTACTTCCCATTTTCCTCAGCTCTTGAGCTCTCATTAGACGTACATCACCCCCCCCCCACCCATTTAGAATTTTAAAATACAAATTACGTACTAAAATATGACATTGGAAAAAATTCGAAAACATTGAAATTTTACTTATGGGTGGGGCTGGGGTGACGGCGTTTTTTAAGTACGCGCGATTGCCGCCGAAGGCTGATCGTACAAATTTTAATAACCAGCGTACAAATTCATACAAATTACGTACTAAATTATGGTGTAGTTAAGCCTTTGAATTTATAATTTTTAACCTTGGGTGGGGCTGAAATCACATCACCCCAGCCCCACCCACTATTTTTGGCTGATAACGAGAAAACCAAGATCGTACAAATTTTGAAAATTGTCATACAAATTCATACAAAGTACATACTAAATATTGGTGAAGAAAAAATTCTAAATGGGTGGGGCTGGGGTGATGTACGTTCTCATTAGTCGTAGAAACATGATTTTTTCAGCAAAATAAACTTGAGAAGTTCTTCTAGACAATTGGGAGCCAGATTTTTGATATCTAAAAGTCTATTTTATATAATTTTTTAAGAAATTCAAAAATCTGGCTAGCTGTTGTCTAGAAGAACTTCTCAAGTTTATTTTGGTGAAAAAATCATGTTTCTACGACTAACGAGAGCTGAGAAAAAGGGGAAGTACGAAAGTATGTTTTTACTGTCCAATTTTGTTACCAGAACAAAAAATATTTAATTTTTTCAATTAATAACCTCCATCAGTATTTGGGCTATTGTTTGTAATTATTCTATTTATTAATTATTATTTAATATTTTTTTGTTTTTATGCCACCAGCCACCATACTATAAATATGGAAACTGTATAGCCGGCGGAAATTTATATTAAAACAACGGAATCAATTATGTCATATAAATATATAATATGTTAGTCAGTGACATTGGTTAATTAGACATGACGTAGGTACTTACTTGTAAAACTAGTAAGTCATATACTATGTAGTACACTGGTTTGCTTGTGCACAAAACCAAATTAATAGCCACTATTTCACGTCTTCGAAGAAGTAGGCACTTCGCTTTCTAGTAAGGCTTCTACTGTAGCAGTGCTTAGGAAAAAGAAAATATGAATATAATGACATCAAACTCTTTATAGTAACGTTTTTTTAAGTTTTACTTGATTATTTTTTACAATTAAGTATGCACTATGCAGAGCTGCAGACACGAATCATGAAACTATTTTTATTATAGTATGGTAGGTAACAGTCGCTAATCGGTAGGAACGATAGAAAGACATGAAGCGTCGGAGTGCCGGCTGATGACTGATGAGTGATTCAGTGATGACGAATGACGATTGAGTTTGGGTAGTTGTGTGCCCGACGCCCGATAAGTGGTGGGGCGAGTGTGCAATGCCGTCATGCGTAGACTTACAGATTACAGTCGACACCTATATACCTCAGGGACGTACTTAGAATTTAGACGCCCCGGGGCACTTAAAAATTAAAAATGCCGCCCCTCTTTTTGGGACAGAAGTGGTGGGAGGGAGGGGGGGGGGGGGTGGATGCCCTGTGTTAAAAATAAGTAAAAATTATAAAACTCAACTTGAATTTTATATAATTACTAAATAGTATATAATATTATTATAATGGTTTATTAGTATCATTCATTCATGTGTTTATTTTTTTACCAATTAAAATGGAAATTTTAAGTATACTTGAATACCTATAGGTATACCTACCTACCTATTAGGTTTTAGGTAGTACCTAACATATTAAGTACTTACATGTATTTAGTGCATAGTGCTTAATATTATAAATAAAATATGTTTTATGTATAATATATTGTATCAAATAAAAAGTCCAGAATTATACAAGTTATCGAAATAAACAATAACAATTTAACACGTCATGTAAAAATTGAATAACAAAATTTAAATATATTATTACAATTTTTTCTTCTTGTCTGTTGCTGAGTAAATATCCTTATTGTTTCATTAAAATCTAATTTATTTGCAATTATTGATGATTCAATAGCCAGAGGACTACCAAGCGGCCCAAGCTGCCAAGTTAAATAGTAATTTAGCTATGGGCTGCATTCTGCGTATTGTAGAAATGTGTAATGTCATATTGTCGTAAACCAAGGAATCGTTCAGCGTTCGTATCAGAAATAATTATCAGAGAATTTCCAATAATAAACCTCAGGACGTTATACCCGCATGTGTTATCTTGCTTACAGTTGACGTAAACTGAAAATATTAACGAATTATTTAAACAAATAACATTATGACGATTTGTGCATCAAGATTAGAAAAAATGATATCTTTAACCTATTATAATATTTACATTTTACAATAGTGTCATGCAGTGTCATCATAAAGGCATAAGCACAACTGCACAAGATAAAAAAAAAATAACAGTACAACCGATTATAATATCGACACGTGTATATTATACTATTTGTCTTAAAAAGTTTGCTTATGTGTTTACGTCAGTTATAATTTATTTTGTAATCTATATCTATATTCTATATTTTATACTAATAAGTAATAACTAATAACTAATATAAAGACGTAGGCATTCAAATGTTTGGTCGAGGTAATTTTGAGTCCTCGAGAACTACTCGATCGATTTTTGTAGAAGTTACATAAAAATATTTGTCAGGTTAACCTTTTGTGAAATATGATTTTGAGTAACCATTTTTGTTTTTTCTTAATTTGTGTTACATTTTCCAATACTCTTGAGCCTTAAAATCTGAAATACTGTATATAGCAGAGAGAGTTCCACAATTATTTGTTTTTAAAAACTTTTTCTATGTTTATGAAAATCAAATGAAAACTAGATTATAATTATACTTGGTGACTATAGCGTTGAGATGTGATCATATATTCATATGTCTTAGTTACAGGCAAGTAACAAAAGTAGTTGCCAAAGTTGCTAAAATATTGGACAACATAACGCTATCTCTGGGTTACAAAATTTAAAATTAAACTTCAAGTATCTTACTAACGCCAATAGATAGCACTGCAGTAATAGAAACTTTGAAATGTATACTCAACATATCAAGTACAAAGTAAAATAAAATATTGATCAGGGCCGTTCCGAAGGGGGGGTGTGGGGGGGTGTCCCACCCCCCCAGATGTTTGCTGTTTAAATTAGTCGGCAAAACCAACTAACGTAGAAAACTAAAATAAAATTGGTCGGACAAAAATTTAAAATTATAAGAATTTTAAAATGATTTTTATATTTTTCATTTATTTATGTAATAGTATTCCGATAATAAAAACTAAAAATAGTCATAATTTTTATTGGGACTCTTATCTTCATCACTACATGGAAATACCACTATGAATAGTCTAAGGCCGTGGTCTAAGATATTTCTAAAATATAATAATATTCGCACACCACTGTCCGCTTGCCAGAGTAATAACACAATATCGTGCACATCGACCGGTTTGTTTAGGTTGTGCTCGGTAATTTCCGACCGTCTTCGCAAGTACCCGAAGTCGGATAAAATAATCGAACTTCATGCGGGCACGAGACTATTTTTGGACAGTGCATAATGTACACAATAAAATTATTATAATATTGTATAATTATTAGTCCGTAGCTGTAACTTTTAGTCAGCGCAATCGCCGCAATCAACAGTAACAAAAACAATTTTATTTCGTGGCTATCGTTTACTATTTATCTTATTCTGATTATTCATTAATCTATCATTTTTCTGCTGTGAAAACTAAGCCATTTGCCGACTTGACGTTCTTCTTTTATTATTGTTAAAGACGTTTAAGTTATTTTTATTTTTACTCGCTAACATGTCAGACATAGTGAAGAGTCAAAATAAAAGAAAAAGAATTAAACTAGAATGTTTAACGTGTGGGTCGATATTTGATGATGATTATCGAAAAAAGCATGAAATTAAGATACACCACGGTAAACGCTAGAACAAAAGCTTTAGGACTCAGGAAAAAAGTTCTTTCTTTTGATTTCTTGGTGTCATTGTCTTTTATGAAAAATATTATGTATAAAATAAAAATACTAACAGAAACTCTTGAAACTCAAAACTTGAGTCTGCTCGATGCAGCTCATCTAATTGACACATCAATCAAAAGTTTAGAAGATATAAACTCTGATGCAAACTCTATGGACAATCTTATTGAAAGTGCATCTTTATTTGCTAAAACATTAGAAGTGGATTCAATGGCAGACTTCAAAACTCACCATAGAACAAGAAAAGCACCAAATTGGTTAGATTCAAATACAAGCAACCAAGCAGAATTTACAATGCAGCTATTTTATAGGAAAGAATTTAAAAGTGTTTTGGATACACTTATTAATTTGTCCAAAGACAATTTAAAAAAATGCATACATACAATCAAACCACTTTTTGACATTTTTAAACAACCTCTTACAATTTCAAACATATCTCTACAAAACATACAGGATTCATTTTTGCTATTTCCTCCAGAAAGCAGTGGATCAAAAATATCTGACTTTGATGCGGTTCAGTCAGAATGTGAAGTGCTGTTTAGAATGTGCAACAAAGACAATTCAAATACAAATAATTCTCTAAACGAAGTTATGCAGAAATCTGAAACCGTTAAAAACATTTTACCATTGTCAAATATACTTTGTCGTTTGGCTTTTACTGCACCAGTTACAGTAGCATCTAATGAGAGAACATTTAGCAAATTAAAATTAATAAAAAACTATCTTCGGTCTACTACATGTGAGGAACGTTTAAATTCCCTAATGATATTAAATGCAGAAAAAGATGTATTGGATAATTTAAACCTTGCATTAATTTCTGAACATTGGGCAACATTAAAACAGCGTAGAATTAGAATATAAACTTTATATAAGCTTTTATGATACTTAAATAAATTATAAAATAAATGTAAATTTGATGTTTTTTTATTTTTTATACAAATTTGTTGTTATATGCCTTAGTGGATGTGTGTATTCATAATTGTATTGACTCTAACTATTGTTGAATTGTCATAGGTGTTACTTTGCATACTTTCACTCATACTAACACACTCTCATTGCATACACTAACAATAATGTTTACATGTTATCTATACATTTTAGTGATGTTACGAACCGTTCGATTTTCGAACCGAACCGAACCAAACTCGGGGTGTTCGGTTCGGTTCGAAAATCGAACTAAAAATTGCAAATAGTCGAACCGAACCAAATATCTGATAGTTCGGTTCGACAATCGATCCAGAGAATTCAAAAACAAGTCAATATTTAATTATATAATTTAAAATTAAAACAAAATGTAAATAAAAAATAATAAGAAATAGTAGCAACTAGTAAGAAGTAGTTAATACTTGATAATTAATTGATAATTTATAAAATAAATTAATAATTTTTTTTTTCTAAACCTAAATCAAGAGTATACTTGAATATTTAATAATTAATATTTATGTATTTATAAAAATAAATTGTAATTTCCATTGTTAATACTTTTTATTATTTAATGTTTATTTAATAACTTTATATTTTATAAGATAATCATTAGTTTATAGTAAATACTAAATAGTAAACAATAAATGAATAATACATTTTTAACCTTTGGACTTTTTTAATGTTCGGTTCGAGTTCGATTAAAAATATGTAGGTTTGGATCTGTTCGAGTTTGTGAATTTAAAGAAGAGTTTGGTTCAGGTTCGGTTCGACCTTAAAAATCAGGGTTCGTAACATCACTAATAAATTTATAACACAATAATTTCTTCCTAAAAAAATTTTTTAGTCGGCAAATTCATACATTTAGCCCCCCCAATATTTATTGTTCGGGACGGCCCTGATATTGATATTTTATGTAGTCTACAATTTAAAATTTGTTACATTGTAAATTTGTAATACATAATATTATAGTATAACATATAACATGTAACTACTGTAGGCATTCATTAAATGTTGTATTATTTTTATACAATTATTTTTTTTAAATAGTACCATTGACTATACAATATATTATATTATTATACTTAATGATAGAATTTTATATACATTAAACGCAAGTAAAAAAATAGAATTTTAGATTGGTCGTAAAATCGTTTAAAACAAATTAAATCATAGATTAAAAATAAAGTATAACAAAAATTAACTAATGACATTATGACAACATAGAATGCAACATGTTATAAACACGGAAAAAGTTGTTATATAATTTTCAAACATATTTAAGAGTTATGATGTCATGATGAATCAAATGCGCCGTACTGTTATTATTTATAAGACATATAGTAAAGCAATAGTGCAATACTTTAGACGTACTTGAAATATAAAATTGATTTTGAAATGATTGAAGATTATAGTATAAAATATAAAAGAGAATCGTCGTTTTGCTCTTTATAATTTCTTATGCAAATTCAACAATTCTATGTCGTATGTTAAGTGTATAAAGTTATTTTATCGATTCTTATTTTCATTTCTTGACAATAAGTAATAACAATTGCCTTCTCAGTTTTATTCCGTGCTAAATCAATTTTGCTATAAAATTTCATATTTACCCGACAGGCGACAACTGACAATGTTACTGATGTTGGACTCCTAGTAAATTATTTTTAATTACTAAAACACTAGTTGAAACGTTTTTAGTTTTCGTAAAATTCCATTAAAAACTTAAAACTGTCTATATCAAACACTTTTAAAATGCATTTACTTGCGTCATGAAATTATTACAAATGTTTATATAACCATTTTCTATACACAATACAATTTTCAATAATATGACTCTTTTTGGGCTATTTATAGGCATAAGAACTTTTCAGTTTTTTAAAATTGTTTTTCTATAAATATATATCAAAACATTTTCATTAGGTCAAAAAGCTTGAAAATTTTTATAATTAAAAAATACGTAAGCATAATTTTTTCTTAAAGCATTTAAAGTTCAAATTTTTATGAAATTAAATATTTAAATCAAGAATAATGATGTTAGTTATTTCGTTGTAATTTGAAAATATTTTTCGTGGGTGCTTGAAACTTTTGAAGTATATTATTACACTCAATGACATTGTTATGTAAACATAAATGATAAAAATTGAAATAGCGATTATACCTACTACATGCGAAGCAAAATTTAATAAAGCAGAGTCATCAAAATGACGACTACATAAGGCAACGTCTGCGACGGGAGCGGGGCCATTCGCTTCTTCTCGTGGTTGTCGTAGCCGACGACCGAAATATCTTACGTAATTTTTATTTGTTTGTTTTTATATATTTTATTATAGTTAATTCTTTTAACCAAGTGTTATTTATTTTTCCGTCATATATTTATTAGAGTCATATTACTTGTGAGTACGAAGACGTTTGTGGTGAGTACCATTTTTGGTAAAGGTAGTAGGACACTGTCATACTTTCTCGTCCAGTACTCGTTATCGTGGTCAGTCGAGAAAGAGTAAGACTTTGCCTAGGTTAAAGATATCCCACCCCCGAACATCCAGTACTCGTTATCGTGGTCAGTTGTTCGAGGAGTAAAGTAACCTTAGAGTTGTATAGTGTAAATCCTGTTGAGCCTAGTTTAATTATCCTTTTGTGCAGTACTCGTTATCGTGGTCACCAAAAGGAGAACTTAAATAAACGCATACCGCAGGTATCAATAATTTACAAGTTTGACGGTTTGGGAATCGGAAACCGAAATATATCTGTTATATACGTCAAGCCTTTGCGTGGCATATACGACAATACATTTTCAAACGCAATGTTTTCTCCAAAAAAAAATTCAACCTACTCCTAATGCATTATTAATAGTACAAATTATTATTCTATAATAGCAATAAAATAATTACATTTTTACCTACTTAGTTATGTAGGCTGACGGACTGTCTTCGCTCAGAATAGTTTTTCGTATACATTGATTTTATATCATTGAATTCAAATTTAGCACATCCATTACAGTGATCCTCTCGACACCTTTTGTACAGCAAAGCGATTCCCACTTGCAAACCTTTTTTAATTTATTTTATTTTTTATGGAAAATAAATTTAGAATTCTTAATTTTTGGCCACGCACACTCTCCTATCCATTAGTCAGGTCCTGTGTGTATGCATTGGGGTAATATTGAAATTTTAAGTGTAGTACCTATCTCTGATGACCATATAAGAAGTTGTTAGTCGAGTATTGACGTTAGTCATTAAAATTTAAACTCACCTTATAAATGATTATTATTTATTAACGAGCGATAATATAAAATATGTTTGTAAATAATTATAATATAATGCATACCTAGTATTTAGACATTTAGTAATGTGGGTTATTATGACTATATACCTATACAAGAATAATTTTATAACCTACATTAAATTTATTTTTGTATATCATATTATTATCGTTACACTTAACAAATGAAGCATGCTAAAGATGAGTAAGTAAGCTACATAACAATTAAAAATATTAAATAAAATATATTTATTTTTACAATTTATTGGAGCTTGTGCCATATACACTATATGTATACCGTATACCATTACAATTAAATAAAATGTGAATGTATTTCATCACTAATTAAAATTCTTTAATTTTTAATTATTTTTAAATAATTACATTATCTTTATTCATCATTGGTTTAAGTCAGTCGACATTAGTATTGTTATTTATGTTATCAATGTATTGTTGAGAAATAATAAATTGTTCCAATAAAAACCGCCGAAATCCTTCAGTTGCAAATAATAATTGTAATACATTATAATATTGAGTACCTACGTTAGCTATACTCTTTGAGAACCTGTAACAACCTCTATTGTTATTATTATTACTATTATTATTATTGTTACTATCATTATTATTATTATTATTATTAATAAGTCGACATTAAACTTGGAACAAATCTGTGTATGGCTTTACACGTCTACTTATTCGTGGTCAATGCAACGGGCAATTTGACGCGGTCTCGATTGATTTTGAGTTTTTAACAATAAAAAAACCGTTCATTATTGAGTGTGAAAATTGAATAATCATCTCCATCCATCAACACTAGCCGAGGATCAAGTTTGCGATTATGACGATTACGAGTAACTCGATAAAAATGGGCTCCAGCAGAATAATAATATAAATATAATAGTACCTATATATCCCGATATCCGAGTATAATGATTTTGTCCATCGGCGGCGATGTAACTGTTAATCTTATTTGGTTATATGTCGGTTTCGATTAAGTATTTTATTTTGAGGTTTTGCAATAAACACGGCAACGGTCCACGTTGTGTTTAATATTAATAATATGCGATTGTTTTGTTTTTATTCACTGGGAACACGTTTTGGATGATACGAAAGTAATTGATTAATTATAACATAAAAAGATTCAACATCACATGCGTCATAATATAAATGTCCATATAATGTAATATGTATCTATATCATGTCAAAAAACAACTTCCGCGGTTTAAATAATTTTAAGGTTTTCGAGATCCCGTTGTTTGGCCCACTGACTTATTTTCGTTATTATTTTTATTTTGTGAACAAAAATAAATTAAAAAAGTAACTTGTATTATAATAATAATATAAAATATTTTATTTAACAAAATTATATTACAATGAGTTCCGTTTAATGTAATCATTAGAGGTTTATAAAATCAACCGTTTATTGGAGTAAAAATATAAAAACCAAACTATAAGCTTTAAAAATATAGTATGTTAAATTATCATATTATAAGAATCAACTTAGACAATAATTGTCTACTAGTAATTGAATCACTTGATGGCTTAAAAAGTCGAAATCTGAGCTCATTATAATCACATAATAAGTCATAACATGAAATAATAATTATGTCATTTTCGGCTATTATGGAAATAAAAACTCAATGCTCAAATAAAATATGTCTATTATTCCTTTTATTTTTTTTATTTGAAAGTATAAAAGTTAAAAGGTATTTAAAAATAAAATACATATAGGTATACCTACTTTATATAATATATATCTTATGGGAACCATCTGGTAAATATAAGAGAATTAAAATTACCAATGTGATAGCATTAAGCTGAGCAATTACTGTATAATACTATAATATAATAAATGATTAAACCGTTGATCAAAAATTGAAACCCTATAATTGAGAGGTATAGGATCATACGAACCGTTTACTTACACTTATCCATTTTTATTTTATTATTATTCATGTTAGGCGTATACAACAGTGCTATAATACAACATAAGTAGGAACTATATATAAATACAAATGGATGTTTGTCTATCTGTCTGTTTGTTAGCTAGATCCTCAAAAACTACTGAACCGTTTTCAATAAAAGCTAAATTAAATTGATTCCTTTAGAGTTTAGACCTAGAGGATGATTATAGCGTAATTTTTAACCTCTATGGCTCTATAGGAAGCTGGAGGGTACACACCTCACACATTAATTTAGTTTTTGGAATTTATAACTCACGATAAAAAATTAATTTTTTTGATTTTTCATAATGTTTCCGATTACATATTATATTACTATTATGATTAGTAGAAATATTTCATGAATATTTTTTTACAAATATATTTATTAAAAAAAAAAAACTTTGGCTCTGGCAACGCCAGGTGGCACAGCTAGTAAAATATAATAATATAGTAACATACTATTTTCTCACAGACGATTAAGCAATATGTTTTACTTGCAAATCTAAGGGTCACAGATCCTTTTCCTGCAAAAAAATGAATACAACTAACATGTAAATTACCCTTTCCTCAAACGCAGTTTACAAAACAAATATGGAGTCACCCCAATAAAAAAGCGGCCATCTCTATACTGTACTCCAGTACTAAACATAAGCACATATTATATTGCAGACAAGAAGAAACAAATACAACAAGTTATACACCATAAATGGAAAAACAAAACAGCAAACTAAATACAATTAAAAACAAAAAACAATATCCATAGACCATATTATATATGAAAAAACCATAACTTAAAAAGGAAAGCTGAAATATTTTTAAATCACTTTCAAATTAGGCACTCATTTATAACACACAGCCACCTCATGGATATAGAAACGAAACTCCCATATGTGAATCATGTGGGATGGATTAAAAAGTCAAACACATCCTAACTGAATGGCTAAAATTTGAAAACTCAAGAAATTAAACACCACATAGGTACCTGATACCATAACAACTAGGAGAAGTACTACACTATGATCTTCTATCAAGACATTATGCATTAATATCATTAACTTCCTAAAGGAAACTGCAGAATTGTATAACTTAATCTAAAGCTAATTTATACTGTAAACAACAGGTTAGTATAATGTGAACTAATGGCCTAGTAGCCAATGCTATTAAGAACAATAATAAAAAAATGTTAAATATATATAAAGATAGTAAAATAAAATTAAGTATTTTATAAAGTATTATTAATTGCGTTTTTATATGGTTTCGGTCAATGCAAAAATGAGCCACGTTAATTCCTTCGTATGCATCTTTTTTTGGCTATCTTCTGGGGTGCTGGTGTAAGGACAAGCTGAGCATATTTTGATGATGTATTCCATTATTTGTTTTCTTCACATAGGCACAGAATGTTTTAACTTTCTAGCAGGCCTCCATTTCTTTAAATTATCTTTCATTCGAAGATACGTACCTATCCATTAAGAAACAAATTGATTTGGTAGGGGAAAAAATGATTCACCGTTGAGTACTACTTTTATTTTATTTATTTTAAAGCTGCTGTTGATATCACACTGCAAACATCGTGATGTGAATACATGATGACACCTAAATCAATAAAATATCGCATTTTCGAAGATCAATGGTGATAATAAATAATAATACTGTAGGTATCAATATAATTCTTTGTTATTTCGTCAAAACATCAGTCTTCGGCCAGGAAGACAATACAACAATCGTTACGCCGTTGTATTCATCATAGTGAGTACACTATTAAAACATTGATGTTTTCTATATCGAACGAGATGTCTTGATTTACAATTATAATATTATCACAACGCAGTTGCGTGACGTATACCTTGTAAATGTAAAATATAATATATATATAGGTTAGCTATATAGTATAATACTTGTACTGTTTAAATAGTTGTTAATGCCTTTTGATAACGATAGGTACCTATATATTAATACAAAGGGAGAAAATGTTTGAAAAGAAAATTATTTAAACGCACGCCATTAAAATAATTTTATAAATAGTATTAAATAAACGGTATCGTTTACTGGCGTTTGGCACGCGCTGCCCCGCAGCCGCTCCGACCGATGAACTCACTGCGTTTTGCATACTATAATACCTATACGCAGTATAATATAGGTTTATTATCATGAACCTTGTTAAGAGTATGTGTAGGTAAATGATAATATATAAAACTATGCACAATGCAACGTCACATTATTATTACTGTAAAATAGATGCACCTTGCCGGTCTACGGTCTACCACACGATGTACTGCAAAAACGCACTCTAATTTATTATTATACATGCACAGTTCGATCATAATTCATAATTAGCACGCTGTATGCATGAATTCACAATCCAATTTTGAAATTCACACTGTACTCCTCTCCCCTCAGAATAAAAATTACACAGAGGGGTCAGAAACACGGATTTTCATCACTTCTTAGTTCTTAGTAAAAATTAACATTTTTCAAATTTTTTTTTATCCCAATTTAATTGCGTTTATCTTTATTGCTGTTTGTATCGTTATGGATATTTATCGTCTCGAACATCATATTATTATTAATTCCTTAACTCAATAGCTCCCCTTTACCAGCCAATGAATATTATAGTTGATGAAGTGATTTTATATCACTGCTCCTCGGACGGCGAACTATAGGTATATCCGAGAAAAACTGCATGCACGACATGTGTAAGACTCTGTAAAGGTATGTATTGTATTATAAAAATAATTCAAGGCGTTACAACGAAAGTGTCTCACTATAATTTTTTTTATATATAAATAATATAGGTAATCATTATAAAACCGACAGTTTTATTTTTGTTTATTGATAGGTTCGGCACATTAGAGGTTTTTTTTGTGGCTTTAACTTTTTCCCGAATATAATAAAATTTGTTCAAGTTTCCTTGAAAATGTATCATTTTTCTATTCTTTCTTCTTTTTTTATATATTTAGCTGTCCTACATGTGCTGTGACTGTTCCGGGATTCCCCCGGTGTTTTTAGACACATTTTCAACTATAGTCGTCTTTGCTACAACGATGGCGAGTGCGAGTATATTGTAATTTGTAAGTTATAAGTACGACGCGAATGAGGGTTGTCGGGTAAAAAGTGTTGTAACGCGTTTGTATAGTGTGAACCCGACACCACTGAATACGACACAAAGCGTTAAATTATTTACATTATTGTTATTTTTTTCGGCACCCAATTAATATTTCCAAACAAATTATACACTAAAACTTTCCCTGAGTCTAGACCTATTAATAGTGAAAACTGTACTAAAATTTGCTGAGTACTTTTTGAGATTTTTGCGTACAAACAAACAAACGCTGTCTCTTTATAATATAATAGTATGATAAGATAAGATTGTATTTTTATTAACGAATCATGCACGTATTTATAAAAAAAATCTCGAGACGCTGTTTATAGTTGACCTACAATTTTCCAAGATATAGTTGAAAACGAGTATTTTTTGTCGTTATAACACAATCGATTTTCCTGAAATCTACTTGGAGAACACAAAGTTCTAATAACAATATATATTACACATTTATCATTTCGACGTCATTCCCGTTTCAAACAGCTATAACAATATTGTACAAATTGTTACGCGTTTACTAATAAAGCTGCTTTCAAATTTTCACTGATTTCAATCGCTTAATACTATGTAATTATTTGCATATTAATAAATTGTGTGTACATATTTAACACAACTTTTTCAATATTCGGACATTTTCGTTGTTTGTGTACCTAATGTTATTATCTTATTATCTATAACATCTTAAATCACACAATTGTGCATTATAAATAAACTAAATTCTAAAACTTTAAGTTTTCAATGTTTCCACCGTTAAGCTATACACTTGTCGTCTTTCCAAACTTACATCGTAAACTTTTAGTAGGTACTTATATTTAGTTTTCACATTCCCATTGACTTTCGAGTTTTTTGTTTCTCTCTTCTAGCTTTGTTCTAAATTTAATTCGTATACTTTTTTCTTTGGCTCTTATAAGTTCTAACTTCTGACAAATGCTCTACCAGCAAACAATAAAGTGCACGTAACGACAGAAACCCTTGACTGAACAACTTAATAATACCCATTTATAAAAAATATAATATATTAATTTTTAATATTTTCAAAGTGGATAGTTTGATTGAAAAAAAATGTAGATAAATATATTATACATGTCATTTTACTTTAACAACAACCATTATCTTCTAAAACCTAAATTGTTATAATACCTGCACTGACGCACTGTTGTGTTAAAAATTATTCAGTTTTGGGTTAAACGCTTGTTAATCAATATTCCAAACTGAATTATTATTTTTTTTCGTGTTGTATGAATGTTTACATTCAATTTAATTCAGTATATCAATGCTTAACTCTGGAAAAACAATAATATTTTGTTTTTAATTATATTAATTTTTGTAATGTTTATCCCCTTTTTATGTTTGAAAGTTGCTAGGGTATCTGTCACAAATATGTTTTACGTTAAAAAAACCAAACAACACAAAATAATTATTGAATCAGATATCATTATAGGCTAATGAAGTATTTATCAGAATGGAAAATTGTTTGTATTTTAAATGGGCGTAAATTTCAAAATTCTAGACTACATAAATTGTTTTTATTTGACATACATTTTTATTATTGTCGACTATCAAACAAAAACTGGTTAATGTTTTAGAATATAATAATAAAATTAAAATCGTTAAATATCTGATATCAACGTAACATGAAACACTATATACTAATATTATAATGTACAATCTGAATAACTCAAAAAAGCAAAAACAAAAACAATGTTCAATTTACAAAAAATAATAATAATAATAATAAACGTATAAATAAATGTTTTATCTTACAATAAAATTGGCACCAAGTGTTAAAAAATAAACAAAACGTCTTAGTCTAAAAATATAATAATGCTCCTATGTTTATTATAATAACTAATAATAATAAGAAGAATAATAGTCGTATGAGAATAAAAACACGACGAAAACGAATTTTTAGACTTAGACACGGTACAATACTGAGGGGTGAGAGGACCCTAGTTTTTAACACGTACATATAATATACGTTTGCGTCTTTGGTCAATTTCCTAACGAAAATATGATAAAATAGTGTCGTACTATGTCGTGGCTATGTAGATGCGTTCAAACCTATACCTACTGAAAATTGATTTGGCGCACATGTACTTACACATTTAAATTAAAAAAATTAAAAAAAAAGAAACTGAACTATCCAAACGGTTTAAATGATTGTATACACAAAAACAGATTTTGGTTCAAATAAATTATTATCAAGATACCTAAATAAACATAAATACGTGACTTTGCAGACATGTGCAACATGTATATATATACTGTATACAATATCCACATAATATTTAATATTATATCTGGAGACCTAACGTCGTTGTGTGTTGTCCACGCATATTATGATATAATAAAATATAAGCTATTATATTATTATATCGATTCAATTTAAATTAAAAGATAAAAAAAAAAAGATTTTTTTTATTGAAAAACCCCGTTTAACACAACGAAAACAGCTGATGCCGGGGAAACTGATCGGAAATTATGGGACGCCGAGAACATCACTTGCCGAAGCGATTAGTGGCGAGAGAAACACGTGGTCGGGCGACGCAGATTACAGGAAATCTGTGATGAACACTCGTTTCAGGTCGGGCACACTGCCGCCGTGATGTCCGCGGCCACCGCCGCCCAGCCGTCTGCCGGCAATGCCACCAAAGCCGCCGCGATGCCTGCCTCCGTGATGGTGGTGCAGCTGGTGGTGTTGGTGGTGAAGCTGCTGCTGCTGCTGCTGATGATGATGCTGCTGCAGCAGTTGAGTGGCATGCGGATAACCCGCGGCGGCGGCTGCAGCATCTGCAGCCGCCTGTGCAGCGACCAGCGAGTCGACCGACAGGACGGGCGTGAGACGGGCCTTGGGCCTGCGCGGAGTCGGTGGAGTGGGTGGCTGGGCCGGTGCCGCGGCGCGCACTTGGATCCTGTGGTGTTGGTGATACTGCGGCGTCTGTGGGTGCTGGTGGTGCCGGTGGTGCTGGTGGTGCTGCGGCTGCGGCTGGTGGTGCCTGGCTCGTCTAGTGGGCGCCCGCTGGTATGGGACCCGACCGCCAACGGGTGACCGGTCGGTCGCGGGCAGCGTGACGTCTTCACCACCAACTCCGCCGCCGCCAAATCGGTCGACGGACGCCGCGAAATACTCGAAATCGTCATTGGCCGCCGTCGTTGCCGAGCACACGCTCCGGGCGGACAGCGTGGCATACCCGCCCTCGTCGTCGCAGTCGTCGCAGTCGTCCCGCCTGTCGCATCCGTCGTCCGAAGAATCGTCTTCATCGTCAGCCGTCGTATCTGCGGCCACTACCTCCTCGGTCCTGTCCGCCCGACGCTCGTCGTCGTCAGCGGCCGCGTCCCGGCCACCGTCGCTTCCGCAACAACTCGCCTCGTCGTCGTCGTCTTGGGCGTACAACTTTTCGCGGAGCTGTTGCAAGTTTTGCGGCAATCGGTTGTCTGTCGCTCGAACGCTACTGACTACACCGGCGACGCTTGCTACGACCGTTTGGTCGTCCAAGCTGTCGGCCGGTGTCGAGTCGTCCGCCATTGTTTTGCAGTCGTCCATCGTTGTCGTCGACATGGCCGCCGACGCGGTCACCATGTTGGCGAATCGCAGTGACCGGTGATGGAGCTGCTGCTGTTGTTGTTGTTGATGCTGTTGCTGCTGATGGTGATGGTGATGTTCGTCTTCACAACAGTGACCGACCGTCGAATCGGTTGCCGTGTGTATAAAGTGTGGAGGTGGTGGTGAAGCCAGTAGGCCACTCATCGTCCTAACGCCTGGAAAACCACAAGACAACAGTATTAATATTGTATGGGTTGAAATAATTTGATATTATAATATAATATAGGTAATCAAAATATTATTTTCTTTGAATTAAACAAGAAAAATATATATTTTTAAATACTATCCAAATTTAATAATTAAAATTTTCTGAGTTATATTTGTCTAAAAATATTTGGTTAATAGCAAATTTGTTTTCGACAATATTCTATCCATTTAAATTTTCAACCCGCATGTTCCTCTTTATCTGAATCTACATTCTTATACAATGTTCACACCGTAGATAGAACCTAACAAAGTCCCTTTCGTATTTTTCTAAAAATTGTTTGGTATGTATTAAAATTTTTGTTTTACTATTTATATGCTTAATTTTAAACAATTATAATTAAAAAACGATGTCAGGTGCAAATGATTATGAATATTTCAGAAGGAATATAATGTCCCCGTTGTATAATAGGCTGCAGAATACCTATTGGCCATAATATCACTGCGTAATGTTTACGATACTGTTATTGTGTGTCGTGTAGGTACCTAACAATAACGCGGAAAACGTTCGATTGTGTGGTACTGTGATAATATACTGAATATCGAATGTACGGTTTTTAATCAGAAGAGAGGAACAAATAACAAAACTCCAAACGGCATTCGATCATGCAGGGACAATTGTAAAAATATTATATTGTTATTACTATCTACGAAGTGCGTAACGAGAATTTGGCATTTTAATGTTCCGAGCAAGTAATAATAATGTTTTTTTAGCGTTTTTAGTCAAATATGTGCACATGTTACACATTATATTACACAAATTAAATAAGTGCATAAATAAAAAAATACATGTACAAGATATAAAATATTATACAGAATATGGATGTTTACTGTTGAGCGTTGGATATCATTCTGTTCACATCGGTGCCGTAATTCAGTGATGTATTATTATTTGTAATTACAATAATTACTATACGTATTGTATTTTAAAACTGATTCTCAATGTAGTCCGCGAGTAGAATGGCCAAGGTTTAATCTAAAGTCAGTTATTGTGCTCGTCGACATTTCTCGACCTTTCTCACGTGTGATTTTTTTCCAAACTAATGAGAAATTCGAAAAAACGACCTATTTAAAGTAAGGTAGGTATACTAAATTCTCGAATTTCCAAATGACTTACGCGAATTCCAGGTTGGAAAATTGTTTACCGAGTAAAATATATTCGAGTAACGTTCACATCATTGTAAGGTTAGATTGTAATATAGATTTTCTCGGAAATCAGAATATACAATTAAAAGTCAAAACTACATTTTTTAAGCAATACAAACATCAAAATATATTGCGTTACGTGCGCTTTCTCGTTTCGTACTGTGCATTGTATACCCATCTAAAATATAATGCTTTATTTTTTACAAAGTATGTCATAGGATATTATACCTGGACGCCTTTTATTACTGGCACACGATTTTTAGCCCTGTGACCCGTATTATACAATATAATTTTATAATTTGAACATAGTAGGTAATAACTAATAGGTATACCAACCACTAATAATCGGCAATAAAATAAATACTCCGACGCGTATATACATAGACAATATCATTATTATTATTATATTGTTGGGTTACGGTGCACGGTCAAACGTCAACGCCGCCGCCGTGATCATAATAATAATAATAATATACTTTTATACATAGATGAAGTAAAAAAAAACTAGGCGATGTAATATATGTATATATATATATAATATATTATAATAATTATATTTGCTGGACGTCGTGTTACACGCTCGGCGCCGGCCGGGAATTGCATTGGACACGAGCAAAATTTAATAAATATTCCAACGGCCCTCGATGTGCTCAAATCACGTCGCTATTCATTCGTTCTTCAGATATTTTATATTATATTGTACAATCGCGAGAAGCCTATTGTTTGTATATTACTATAATACGGTATAATAATGTTATAACTACATAAATAATATATTGTATTGGTACGTATTCGGCACGAAGGACGTGATAATTACGCGCTCTCTGTGCGTGAACTATATATTTTGTAAGTAGGTGCTAGTAGGTATACCTGCCAAAAATATAAAATAATATTATATTAAAGTGAAAAAAAAAGGTCCGTTATTACATACTATAAATTTACTATATATTTTATAGTTTAGTGTATTTTATGTAGGTGTAGGTAAATATATATATACTATACCAATATACCATCAGTTATGTACCTATCACGGTATAGAGACGAGAAGATTTTTATTGCCTTCGAAAACAACCGAAATTCGTATACTGTTCGCAGTTAACCATTCCTCGTCCCCCGCGCACATATTATTCATTGCTTACGAATCATATTTTTAACCATCGACGAGAAGACTATTAAAGTCGTCGAAAATAATCGAAGTTCGGCCAACAGGCAACAAGTCTCCTGTGGCCACTATAAACTCAAAACATAACACTATATTATCAGTATTCGCGTTATTACTTGTGTATTATGATAAGTAACATATTATACTACGTATAGGTAGTGTGCAGCTCAGTGGCGCCGAATGAAATTGAAACTACCAGTTCAAAAAATTATATTCCCCACCCACACCTCCAATTTACCACCTCTTTAAATACCTCAAAAATTTTTTTTAGTTATAATCTATAAACAAATGTACCATTTAAAATAGAAAAAATTTACCAAATAATATATAGAATAATTAATTTGATTTTTTTTAATGATCATTTTTTATTTTTTAATAATGTTCAAATGGATTTCTTACAACTGTTTTGACCAGTTGTTTGCACATTAATCAAAATGACATAATTATTTTTTTTGTTTTCCTTAATTAATGTACAAAACTAATGTATGTTCCTTAATTAATGTATATACTAAGTATAAATGTATATAAAATATAAATATAAAAAAAGTAAAAACCATTTAATACAGATTTCATAATAACTTATTAGATAGGATTGATGATAGACTTGCAAACTTATCAATAACATCAGAGTTATTTATTGGAAGATTTTCACATTAAGTTTTCAAGTCTGCCTTGTGCAATTGTGCTACGTAGTCGATTTTTTATGATTTTCAGTTTTGAAAATGTGCGTTCAGGTGAGGCACTTGTAACAGGCAATGTGGTTGCAATATGAAGTGCGGTATAAAAAGTCGAAAAAACTTCTTTTAGTCCAGATGTATGACATAATTTTAATAAATCAAGTAAACTAACTAAATTTGTATTTTCATTATTGTAGTCCATTTTGTCATTAGAATCAGAATCATCGCTTTGTGTATTTTCACTACCACCAGACATCTCACAAACTTTTTCACTACACCCATGTAAATTTTTGGGTAAATTTATGATATTAGAAAATTCAGAAAAATAATTGGCAAATTGCATATACTCTTTTCTAAGATCATCGAGTTGTACAAACTTTGAGTATATTTCACAAAATGTGTTAAATGCATCAATTGGCAAAGAGTTGTTTGAAACTTTTACTTCATTTAATCGTTTTGTAGAAAAAAGAGAAATATCTTTTAGTAAATCTTGAGATTTAGAAGTAAATCTATCATTTATAGCAGTAATTATTGTGTCTAAAGATACAAAGTATGTTTTGATTTTAAATTCATAAAGAGGATCAGTAATAGAATGATCTTCAACTTCTTCATTCGATAATCTTTTTTTCTTTCTTAAACGATGAATAGGTAAAGGTGAGAACTCAAAATCTGATTTTTCCATGTAATTTTTACTTTTTTTACAAAGTTCTATGTATCCATTGTCTGTTCGCATATTATTACCAATTTTTACAATTTATACTACTTTTTTATGGTTGATACTTCATCATATAGGTAACCATTAAACAACATTTACAACCATTAAACATTTACAACAATAATGGTAAATCACAGCAGTAAAAGTGTAAAATAAATAAATATTAAATAATAATTAATAACAGACAATAGTTTATAACAAATAGTAAATAATGAGTGCCGAGTGGCGAATAATGAAACTGCGGCGTTCACTTTACGTATCCCGGGTATAATAGAACGTCAAAGGAAAAATATTCTATTTTTATCTTGTGTTAATGTGGGAATTCATACACAGTACACACCACGATTTAGTATCATCGTGGTACACACTTACTACCATAGGATCTAATAATAGTAATATTGATAAAATGTTCATATTCTATAATTGTATATACTATGCATTTTACCTAGTATACCATATCACAAATCACAATTCACAGAATTGAGAATAATATTTCTTCTATATTACTCCAAAATTATTCAATACACATATTATGCCTTATGCGTAATGCATTGCCGACTGCCGTATAGCGTTGCATTCAACATTCATACGTGCGGGTGCGACTGTTCATGTCGGCATAGGCAGATAGGCTTAAACAATTACATTCTTGTGTTTAATAAAATTATAGCAGACAGACTATACTAGTATACTCTAATATTTTACCCACTCGGCGACCCTCACCTACCCGGCTACCCAACCACCTGGCACCTACCACCCACCACCCACCCACCCAAATTTCTAGCCAGTTCAATTGAACTACCTGGAGTACGTGTTCGGCGCCACTGGTGCAGCTTTCGACTGAATAATTTAGCCGCTTGGAGTGAAAAACGTACTAAATATTATATTCGTCGAGTTATTTGGAAAAATAAATAAGATACATAACCAGATTAAGTTTTAATCGACGACATTTAAAAACGAATATCAAGCCGATTTACTCGAAAGGTAAATACGGACGTACGTGAATGTTATATACCTGATACCTCAAATATATAGTATATATTATTATATACACACGCGCGTGGTAATTACCTACACGCGGTGCGTCGTTGGTGAGAAATAAAACACCTACAACATGTTGCAAACTGGTGTCGTCGTTTTTGTATTAGGCACTTTTAAAATATTTAAGCGGTCCTGATGGAGAGGAAAAATTCATAATGCAAATATTTTATACTTCTATGCGCGTGTACTCGCGTCGACCATATGGGTTTTGCGACGGTTTTATTTTCGTAGGAGTTTTATTTTTTATTTCGTTTGCGATTATTGGATTTTAAAAAAGATAAGCAAAAAAATAAACCGATAAAATTCAAAAACAAAAAAACAGAAATAACGATGGTACAGGACACTTGGACTTGATATTCGTTGCTCGTGTCGTAAAAATACCACGTCGATAACCATATAATATAACATATTACAGTTTATTATTTATAATATATTATTATTGTTGTACACCGACGACGGAAAATCTACAGTTCGTGTATATAGTAACGACCGACGAGACGCTGGTAAACGAATCGAACATAACCCGAACACGCGAACCGCAATAATATCAAACACGGTGTTTTATTAATCAGCATACATATGTACGTACAAACACAATAATAATATAGGCAGACCTACACACGACGTAGGTACAGAATATTATCATAATATAATGTACACACGCGGAATTCGAAACGCGTCGCACCGCCGAAGACCTGAACAGAATAACGCGCAACGGTATATTATTATATTATTATAATATTACAGTCGCGAGCACATTTTATAATACATATTATAATATTTATATGTGCACGCGTATTATATATATATTTCTACGAGGAGGGGGCCTGCGGTGTACGACATAATATTCGTATACCGTATACAATAATATTATTTTACGCACGCTGTGTTCCGCGTGTGGAATTTTCGGTTTTTCACGACCGCGCGACACATTTTTTTGTTTCGACGACACGACCGCATTACAATATTATTATGTTGTCGGATACACGGCGATGAGGTAGGCAGATATAATATACATAATATAGGTATATATGGTAGGTTAACCATCTATTTATAATACGCGCGACGTTCGTATGTATCATCGCGTGGCCCGCGTTATTATAATATTTGTCACGACGGCGGTGATGATGACGATTGATGATGATGATTATGATGACGACGACGACGATAATAATGATATCACGTGAAAGAAAATATTTACAGTTACCTACATTATACGACGAGTATCACAATATTATATTCGTACATAGGTACTACACGGTCGTATAGGACACGGGGCCCAAAGACGCGAACAACCGCTCGACTTTACGAGGTCAACGATATTTAAATAGCTACAATAATATTTCAAGTCAATTTATGATTTTTTCGAAATAAATATCGATGTAGGTATATATACATATTATTATGTATTTAAAAGTTAATGTCAAATCGTTTGTTTTGAACGTTTAAAACATTTTCTATTATAATATGAGAGTATGAGACATGGGATAAATGTTTTTTTTTACTCGCAAGTGTTTGAAGTTTAGATAGGTAACCGAATAAATGGACCACAACTTTTGCAAGAATTGAATTGGAAAATTAATGTAACCGCTAACCAGTTGTTAAATGCGTGGATAGTGTTATATTATGACTAGTTAATTATTATTATTATACCGTTTGATATACACGATATCGCTTTCATAATCATTCGTACCGAAACACGCCGTACTTGCGTGTCTGTCTGGAGTCAAACGGTTTTGAAACTGTGGCTAGTACGATGTACTTACAAACGAAATATCGAAACAATCGAGTACTGAGTAAGAAACTAAGAACTCGACTTAGGTCTATGTTAGGTAACGTGGAAACATCTGACAGGGCCTGAAGCGACCGCGATGGCGATCGTAGCGTATTGTGTAGGGTCGGGAGAAACCGGTCAGGTCTCGTCTCTCGTGGAAAAAGAAAATCGGACGTTTAATATTTATACAGGTAGCACATGATATTATTATTATTATTATTGAGTTGTACGCTGCAACAATATAATGTTACCTGCAATATAATATGTTATTATAAACTATTGCGAGCTAGTGAAGTGCATAACACTGCAGACGGCTCGCGAAAAGAGTTTCGAAAATATTTTATTCGTTTTTTTTGCGAGAAATTCGATTGACGCTGCCGCCGCCACAAGGAACGCAAAAACGCATTGAATATTTTATAACATTTTTTCGACATTTCCGTGTCGCTGCCGTATAATTGTCACGACGACGACGACGACGTACAATTTATAAAATCTGCTGGATTTTTATTATTATTTTTTCTTTGTAGAAATTTCATTACACGCACGCACACACGTCGGCCGATATATATTGTGTTTTTTGGTGTCATATATATTATGTACGAACGGCATTGGGCGGTCGTCGTGGTAGGTAATATAATAATAATAATAACAACACGACGCGTATATTATTACGAGGCGAATTCCGGGATATGTATAAAATATAACGCGTACCTACCTACCTACCTATATACACGGCAGCTTATCCGTGTGTGAATACATATATAATATTATTCGAGAAAGTCACATCTGATGCGCAATTCGACAGACCCGACACGCATACAATATCATTATAACCGCTTGCACTCGTATATTATGTATATTATTATTATTTTTTGTTGTAGTAATATTATTTTGCTAAAGATATGGATACGGCGAGATTTTACGATCAGATACTCGCATGTGGACTGGCCTATCTGGCGGCACTAAATGTTATGGGTCCAGAACAAAATACAATAATAACATAATAATATTGTATCGTACACATCATTCAGACGAATATACTAATCCCGTAAAGTGCGCATCGATACAAACAATAGCACGACGCAAACAGAAATGGACGGTCGTTACGGAGTTGAGCCAATTCACGCGACTCGTTTCGACGTAAAATATTATTATTTATTGCCTTATATACTGCAGTGCAGTGAGTATAAATTAAAAAAACCGTCATCATATATAATTATTATATTGTGTCAGGACAACCCCGCGACCTACACAGATCTTGAACTGCTTGGGTACTTTAATAACACGCGTATTATATTATGGTACCTATATATATAGTATATAACACAATGCGAAGTGGTTTTTATAAACTACCAGAACAGGTGAAAAAATTTGACTTCTGGGTGAACTATATATAGTATATACTAATGCGCAGGGCGTTTAATTATTATTTATTAACATATATTATACATAAAGACTGCGGAATGTTTATGGTTTTCCATATTTTTTTTTATCTATATAGATCTTAAATTATCACGTAGGCACATTTATTTTAATAAATAAAAATATATTATATCGTTTAAATATGAAAATAAAATAAAAAAGTCATCTATAGTAATGTTGCAATACTTATATAGATATTACAATTATGTTCGTACATTCCATTCTAGTATTTTTTCTTTATGTTTATCATTGTAATCAGAAATAAATTATACCCAATTTATTATAAAAATTAAATAATTATATTTTCGATAAAACAAATATTTTATAATTTTAGTTAAATGTTGCAATAACAATATTTTTAAAAAAATTAACTTATTTTTCTTTGAAACGCAGAATATAACAGCAGCACATTTTCATGTTTTTTCTCATATTTTGTTGTTTTTATAGATATTATTTAATTTGTATTTAGATATTTTTAAGCTAGGTAATTTATATGTTCATCAGCCATCTGTTGAGAGTGATGCTGATAAACGTGTGTGTGTGTGTTTGAAAGAGAGAGATTGAGTGAGTATGTACCAACCTCGTCTGTAGTTGTGCAGAACCGGAACTCTGCCGTCCAGGCTGGCGAACAAAGATCCGTTGGTGATGGGAAATCTAACCGCTTCGCCGCCGCTGGGAGGCGGCGGAGGCCTTCGGGCATCTTGCAACGAACCGTTGTACGGACGGAACTTGCCGTGTAAGCCTGCAAATGGCAAATGCACGCAACGCGTGTTAAACGAAAATTATTTAAATATCAATATAATTCTAGTTTTTACGGTGTGTCTGATTCGATGTAACAATAATAAATCAGCAAAATGCCAAATTATATTATTATGATCGTATTTTTCGAGTAAGCGAATTCCGTTAAAATAGAATTTCCTACTTCGAACAATTCTAAATCATTTTTTATTAATTATTGTGTGTGAATGTACTCGTATGTATTCGAATGACATATATTAATATATTCTACATCGACTGGTCGCAGCAGGGTTGGATTAATCAGTCTGTACAACACATCATTTTTGATTTATTTTGGGAATCGGATCCCTGTATAAAGTTCTATATTAGAGGCTTAAATGTTTTACACTGGCACTGGGACACCAATGTATATAATGACTAATGGTGTTTACATTACTCTCACCCCGACACCCTGTATATGTATAAAGTAATCCGCCACTATATACCCGTATTCGATCGATATATACAGTGAAGAATGAAATGATACTTATTCTTTTCTAGAATTCTAGAAGCAACATATTTGCTGCACCGCAGGAAAAAAATATATATCATTCTCATTTCCGATTTTTCGGGACACGAAGTTACGCTTGGAACAATTTCAGCATATATATCATATTCTTATACATATTCTTATATTCTTATATTCATATACATAACTTTATATATGTATAATATTATAAGCTCTCAACGTTATAACCTACATATACTTTCGTTCTTCAAAGTTATGTATCGCAGTATTTTTCTTATAAATACAATGGCGTAACAGTCACGGATTTTCACCGAAAAATGAAATATTGAATATATGGAAAGCGAAGAAAGAGTTTGTTTCTTAAGCGATAAAATAGTCAACGTGGTGTGTATTATATCGAACCAAGTGTAATATAATAATATGTAATACATCTTTTGGTGTCAATAATCAACACCACAGCTGTAGAGGGTTCTGTTTTTTTTCACTTTATAATTTTCTCGGTATACTTTATTCACATTATTGTTATGGGAAAGAGAAAATAATTTCATTTAAACACACCGCTTTTGTTTAGTTTAAATATGATATTTACAGAAGAATTATTTGTTTAAAAAATCGGTATCAAGAAATCATGAGATAAATTACACTTTTCACGATTTTTTCATTGTAATGAGGATTTTTATCAAACAAATATAAATACTTTTATATGTATGAAGATGATTGTTAAGAACGCAGAACAAAATCAAATTCAATTCAGCAGTTGGAGGAGCAGAGAACACATAAACTATTTAGGTGTATGGATAACAATTTAATATATGCATCATATCATTAATAATATGTTTCCGGTTCTATACCATGCCCATTGCCCATGCCAAAATGTTGGGAAAATGAGAAATATATTATAAAATATAATATAATATTTTAATATCAACGTGTTTCCATTTCAGAAATGAGTCAAAATCAAATAAATGTTCAAGTAAACGATTCGTTCGATTTGCATTTAACGCATTTGCGTATAGGGATGCAGGAAGTTTCCAAAATGTTATTATTATAGATTTTTTTTTTATATACATTTTTATAAAATAAATTAAGTTAACCGGAAGATCTGACATCAGCCACCTAACCCGGTGGATTCGAAACTGAATTGGAAATATGAATTTTGTATAATATACACGGTACACACATCACACGTAATTTAATTCAATATAATATCTACGGTGTTTGGATAAGTAATGCGTATATACGAAGACTACGATGATAAAAAATGAATGCATTTATATACCTTGAGGGGGCTTAGCCCGGTCTGAAACGCTTCGTCTCCGGTACAAGTTTGACAGCCGGGGCACGAACTGGTCGTCGAACAGGAGCAACACCACCGGCCATAGACACGCCTCGGCCAGCGCCGCCAGCATTGGTAAATTTTTTACCACAGGCGCGTAATCGGCGGAAAACACAAACTTTGAAGGTATGAAATGTTCGGAAGCCATCAGCACCTGTAACGCATCGAATTTCTCCGTTAGAATGATCGATTGCAGTTAATATAGTCTAGATACACTCTAGATATTATAATATATTATATATTTATACAAAAACTAATAGGTATAGATATTGGAATCGAATGGGATGAAATATAATATAATAACTCATAATAATTGTATTTCAATTTCAATACAAATTAACATTATATGCGTCTAAAGTACGTATAGTGTTGTATTATTACATTTGTATATCTACATTTATATAACTACTAAACTACACATAGGTACACATACACAGAACGGTGTATTTCAATATTTTTTTTTCACATCGAAACCTTACATTTGCAATATATACTTAAATATACCTAATACCTATACATCATTGTATATATCCGATGACCTAAAGTAATTAATTTTAAATCTTTATATTATACATTTTTAATAGAATAGCATTAAATGTTTTATTAATAAAAAGTACTCTCTTCAAAGTTTGAAATTTTTTTTAATTCACACAATGTAACAAAATAAACTATTATTTGTCCATTTATCATCTCAAAATAATAGTGCCTATTTAATTATAATTATAGTCCTTAAAAGAAGAATTGTATATTTTACAAAATAAGTTCGTCCATGTTATAATTGATGTCAATTACTATGTCAATTCGAGGCCTTTTCAAGACTGCAGTGGGTCCAATTTGATACGCCACACTGTATCCAAGGCCCTTGTGCAATATGTATACACACCCTGCACACGCCCAGTTTTTACAGCACTGATTAGTATTCACTAATAAAATTCAACCGATACATCTATATAATGTCTTTGTATTAATTAGACAAATTATTATAATTTTTTTTTTATATAATAATAATAATATGGAGGCAGTGGCGACATTGATAAACCGAGAAACGTAATTTTATGAAAGTATCAGTCTATTGTCGTTAATTGAGTTTTTATTTTCAATTTGATGGTAACTGTAATATTGTCAAAAAAATAGTGAATATTTCGTAGTTCAAATTATAAACCGATGTTGAACGATGAATCCATTATTCATTATAAGCTATAATAATTTTAAAATAATATTTGCTTACTCAAATTCCTGATATATAAAAATATTTTTCGTTTTATTTTAATTATATCAAAATGTAGAATAAATTGTTAAATACTTTGTATGCATAATACTAATATATTATTGGATATTTTATAAAAAACCATAACTATGCTTAAAAAATCAAGGAAAAAATCCTATTTTATCTTTTGTTTTCGACACGATGAAATAGTAAGTACCTAGATATTACATATTAACAACAACAAAAACATAGTTATAAAAAATATTCATGCCTGCGTAATTCTTAAAAATATAATATTATTATATATTGCGGTTTTTGTTTCGTAGTTAAACGTGAAATTCAAATAAACCGCAATGATAATAATAATTATGAAATTCCTACAATACTTATCAGAATATAATATACCTACTACTACACTCCTTAGACGATATAATTGACTTATTTGATTACAATATATTATATGGCCAAACGTATTATTACAAAAAATTGTTAAAAAATTGATCAACAAGCCGGTACTGTATGAAATTATTTGTGTTTAGTAAACATTCTAAGACAACCACGAACCACCCATATTATATATTATAGTGACTTCCAACAGGGTTATCGTCTTATGAACATAATAATATATATAATTTAATGTAGTAGAAAATAATACTATAAATGTAATAGTGCATAATAATGTATTTATGTACTTGTATACTATATTAATATAATAATATATAGTATAATCTTACAGACGCCATTCGCCGTTTGCTACGCACATATTCGGCGTTTTAGACATCCATAAACTGTGTAATATAATATATAGTTGCTTATAAGTGATTTCGAAAATATTTTTCCGGCCGTCTGCACTGCAGCAGCGACAACCCGTTGAGATTTGATTTATGATCTATTCACGTACTATTACATTAAATGCGTAAGTACAGAATACTGTATATACTATATACATGTATAATATATACACACGAAACGCAACTATTATTATAAAAAAAAAATTGTTTTCGATGATATCGCGGTGAATTTGTTTCTCTCGTGCGTATCTACCGTGTGATGCTGCTGCTGCAGCGGTGCAACTATTATACACACACTCACGAGCACATATTTTATATATTATAATAGGTATGTATACACAGTAAATTGCCTCCTATTAAATATTAAACGTTTTCTTTCCACAGGCCACGTATGTGTGCCGCGTCTGTCCGTCTAAATATGCCGCCGAATTACCATTTATTATTTTTGAAATGTATTCATATCTCTCTCTCTTTATATCTATCTATTTATCTCTCACACTGGTATACATATTATAATAATAATATAATATATATATAAATATATGATATTTTTTAAGCCTCGGAGGCATACTATACCTTAATATCACGGACGTTATTACTATTACAATAACGCTACTATACGCGGCTCGTGTATAATATATATAATAAAATATGTATGTATATAATATAAACATTACACGAGGACCCAAAGAAGTATTTTTTCATCATGAAACGATCATCTCGCCATGATTTTCTCGGATTTTCACTCTCGTTCGACGATAATAATATAAGCGACAACGAATGACCGCGTGCATACGAGTAATTTATACTGTAGTTGTGGCATAGGTACATTATACATTGTATATACCTATAATACCAATAATAACTAAATAACATATGTCGTAACACACGCGATAGTGGACGGAGAGCTGTTTACATTATATATTATGTGTGTGTATATGATAGGACGTCTGTGGAAACCTGTGTACCTATTTATATCGAGACGAGAAACAATATAATAATGATATAACTACATGCAGAGAAAAAATTTGTTTCGGACGTCAAGAAATTAAGGAAAAAAAATTATACGGCTGTTCTAACGGGACTTGGGTAGCGGTGAGAGGAATAAAATATACGGGGAAGACGTGTGCACATAATACATACAATACTACTCGATGACACGTGAGGAGAAATAGAGAGACAGAGATAGAGTGAGAGAGAGAGAGAGAGAGAGAGAGAGAGAGAAGACGGAAAAAGCTAACCGAAAAACGCGTGAAATTGGATTTCGTCTCAACGAACACGCACAAGCAACTCGTGCAGCAGTCGTGTATTCGTGTGTGTACACAAAATATTATTATATGTTGATTACGTGTATATATATATTAAACGTATTTAAAATTTTAAAGTCAATAGGTATTTTACTGCTGCGAAAACCTGTCTTCCCGGTTGTGGTTTCGTATGAGAGGATAATTAAAACAGGACGAGTAGGAGTTTGTGGTTGGGATGGGTGGCCGTAAACTTGCAGCAGAGATCGTGTCGATAGTTCGTCTGTATACGATGTACCTACGTTTGTCGTAGCGGCGCTGCTGAAAGAAATTCAAAAGCAAAGGCGTAGGAAAAATATAATAATATTATTGCGGCGGCGGCGGCGGTTGCAGGTCAGCGCGTGACCGCGGTCGGAACAATAAAAAGCTTCGGCTCGCAGACATCATCTGTGGCGCGAGCGCTAAGGACGTGGCGTATTTCATGCATACTATTATACAGGTATATATAATACATGGCTGGTACTATATTATTGTGCCTATAATATATAATGTGGAAACGTCGGTGTCGGTCTCCTCGCACATTAATCACAAACGCTATCACAATGACGCACAAAAGACGGACTCGTGTCAAACGGTTTTATAGGTACCCGACGTCGCGAATGCATAATACGGCCTCGGGTGTGTGTGTGTGTGCTCGCGCGCGCCTTTAAATAATAACGACGTCGTTATAATGGTATATAATTCGTCTCGGCTAGCAGAAAACTCGGCACTTATTTCCTCGCGACGTCTATTCACAATCCAACGGGGTCGTCGTCAAACGTCGTTTGAATGATAGAGAACTATACATACGGCGACGAGAGGGTACCTAAATGTTCATACTATATATACATATGCGCACGCGTAGGTGCACAATGAAGACGTTTTTTTTATCCATCCCACAAAGTTGATTTTGGAAGGTACGGCAACGAAATTGCGAGCAACGCATTACGACGTAATAATAGCATCACCATTAAATTATTAATATAATATAATATAGACCTATACATTTTATTTTTTTCAATACAGAAGAACTTAAACGGGAACCGTGTTTGGAGATTCTCGACTTGTATTATATGGTTGTTTAGTTTTAAATATTACTTAAATATGGTAGGTACCTACTTGTATTATAAATGTTTACGGTACCTACTCGAGTGTTAATAATCTGCACCTTCAGGCTTCGGGATCAAAACACGATTTGAATCCCACGACACTATTTAGATGGGTAATTTATTCGCCCGCGCACGCGTTTGCATGTACGCAAATCAATTCCATTTTAACCGCTTCATGCGTATAATAACTGCATAGACATCCAGACAAGCCAGTTTTAATACAAAAAAAATCTGTCTTCTCTAATTTGCGAGAATAAACTCATTTTTATATTTTAGTACACAGAATCGTGAGTCTATAACGCGAGGAATTATTTAAATCAGTAAGGAAAAGCAGAAAAATAAAATGTATAACTACAACGATTAATATAACATTGCAAAACGAAAAGCGATAGGTATGTTCAAATTGAAAATGAAATCAAACTAAAAAGGTAAACGTATCTTAAAATAAGCCTATAGAATGTTTAATTAATTTGATACGTCATTAAAACAATATGTATACAGAGAAATTCACCAAGCATGCTCATTCCCCTTTTATCCTTTAAAAATGTATAAATAAAACAATTTTGATTTTTGGAATTTTTAAATATACAGAAGTCAGAAAGGGTTCGTTTTTAAATACTTAACCTTTTTACCATTTAACTAGTCGGGTGGCGATACGGACTTCTTTTTCTCAAATGAAAACTAATCTTTTTTACTTGGTATAGATTTACGGGCAAATGATTTTTCGAAAATGTTTTTGCATTTAAAATACATTTTATCTAAATTCAAACGAGTAATTTCTGAGTCATTAAACTTTATGTACTAAAAAAATTCATTAAAAATGGTTTATCATTCAATATAGCTGATTTACATAACTTAGATCCTTAGTATTAAAGTTTAATACGTAACTCAGTAATAACTAGTACACATTCCAAATTATATACATAAAGAATTTCAAAAAAATCATCTCTCTGACAATTGATAATAAAAATAAATTTTTCATTTCTGAAAATAAGAAATTGTCATTCCACGCTGTGACAGGAACACTATTTTAAATAATATAAAAAGCCAAAATACATACAATTATTAAATATGGTCTCAAAAGTAGATGGATAAACTTAAAAAGATCAGAATTTAAATGAATTAATTATTAGAAGAAATATGGAGGTAACCATGGTTGGTGTCGTTAGTGAATCCCCTGTATATTGAAAAAAATTGCATCGAATATCATATTTATATTTGAGAGTGGTGTATATACCAGTGGTATGTATACTCTAAAAAAATATCGTTAAACTTATCTTGTGCAAAATCAACGATTCAAAAATGGTATTGGCGGTAAGTGATAAACTGATAACCATATATAGACACGAACATAATTGTAATGAATAAATAAAGGAGTAGGTATTTTATAATATAATATAGAAATGTAAAATTACATTTAGTATTTAGATACTCGCGAGTGACTCAATAATATATAATAATAAATTCGTGTTCACACTGTGCATATTGCGGTTGTGTTATGCAGGTAACTATCCAAATAATATATACTACATACGTGTATTGTTATTTGTTTGTATTATACAACTCTAGTAATACATCTGTGTGGGTAATTATATAATCTCAAACAAAATTGATTTTTGTTTTTATAATAAAGCCCACGTACAACTTCAACGTTATAGAGTTCGTATAAGCTTATTATGATATTATAGTCACCTGCCGTTTGTCAGTCACGAGAGTTGACGTAAGAATCGAACAATATATCATACTGTTGTGAGCACAATTGCTTGTATTCTATTTATGTAGTAAGAAATATACAAAGTCATATCGATTTTGACGTGGGATACATTGATTTTTGACAGAATGATTATGACTTCTTTCAAAACATAATGCGTCTATTGGTATTTATAAAAATAAACGCTGTAAAGTTCTAGTGCCCGAACGTTGACTTACGTGATTTAATTAATTTAATATTAACTTATGAGTTATACTACAACTATAGTAAGTAGTAACTGACCTGTGATTAATTTAAGTTAATTTCCAATTAAACTTTTTCTCATCTGTAACCGTAACATTAGCACATTGAACTATCTATGTAATACGTTATACACTTTTACGTAATTTTACTATTATATTTTAAATTGTTAATTCATTTTTAACTAAAAATATACTATTATGAATGATAAGGCATTACACTTCTGTATTAATAAAAAAAAATAATTTCAATGGAATAAATATACGTAATTAATATTAATTGTTTTTTTTCCTTTTAGATATATTTTATATTTCATCATTTTTTATTATTTTTCATTTTCAACTTCTATAATGGTTGATCATTGTATATGAGATCTTGGGTTTTATAAATATTATTTAGTAAATTTAAATTCTGAATTATATTATTTTACATAAAACCGCATAGTAGTTTTAAAATAATACATAATATTCTACTAAATATACTTTAATATAATCGCAAGCAATTAAAGCACATTTGAACTCAGCATCATACACATTAGGTAATAATCATTATAATTTATCAGTATACTCACTATATTATGATTAGGTAGGTAGGTAGGTATAGATAGGTACAGATTATTCAATAAACTTGAATAAGCTGTCTTAAAAAAACTTTCCACTTAATAAATAATAATGGCACATGTAAGATTTTAATAACATTAATCGGAGTATAGAATTTCACATAAGTTTTGTGAGTATTTAAATCTACTATTGAATATCGTTTTCTGAAAGGTAATCTTATTAGTTGTAAGTTTGTCATATGACATAACCTAACTAGTAATAACACTCTACATACAAATAATTGGATTATATAGTTTGAATGCAAATATTATTCGTGACGTTTTAGAACAACAAATCGACAAAAAAAAGTTTATAATTATTAATTACCATTATAATATATATATTGTTTATTTAAGTCTTCAAAACGATTCTTGAAATTTGAATTGATATCCGTACTCACAATAATATTACAATAACAAGTGACCTATTTTTCAAGATCAAGATCCATTGTCGATAAAATCAGACACCTTGAGCGATACGTGATTAAATGTGACTTATGTAACTGGCCTCAATAACTTAATAAAATAATAAAGTTATATATTATATACATGCATTTATTAATATTTCCCACAAATCCCAAATGCGCTGTTTTGTTCAAACCAGTTGTACATATATTTATTATTGCTTTGTGACTGAAGAATTACTATTAAATATGAAAAAAAATAACGTGAAATTATATCAAATACCAGATTTAAAATAAATGTATTTATTATTTACTAGAAAATATAACAATCCATTTAGTAGAATTCAGATCTAACAATGCATTATTTTGATTTTAACACAATTGCATTTTATCAATTTGGTGTATAATTTATATTTTATACATTACGTATTCGACCTTCTACAACTAAGTTTTTTTTTTAAAATCTTGTAAAAGGTAAAATTTCTATAATAATTTGCTCAAAATGGAATCACCATATTATATTTTATCATATAAAAAAAAATTATCTTTAACAAAGTCAAACAAAACATACGCACGTAATAATATAATTATTCGGTTGATGAAGTGTAATTTTCAGAACATCATTAAACAATCAACTAAAACCAATTTCTAACGTGATGTGTGCTATAGTGTATGCTATCTTTACCCATCCGGGAAACTTATTAATGTATATCACATTGAAATAATATTTTACTAATCATCAAAAAATAATTTTTATTATAGATATAACTAAAAATTTTCTGTAACAGTGCCACCAGGCGAGTGCTACAATTTCCTTTCCCTGTGTAAGCCGCGTACAACAGAAGTTCTGTGATTTTATGCAACCATGACCTGTCTGAAGAATTTATTAAAGTCCATAAATACACGAACCTACTTGAAATGGAAATTACTTTCGTAGCGTAGGTAATCCATTTTATTCACAAATTTCCCATTCAAGTGGACCATGATGCAATCGGTTACCAACTCACATAATCATATACTAGAAGGCACTGTTCAATTGGGAAACACGGCGAGTTTATAATGATGTATATTATGTCGATTTATTCTGACCCCTGAGGCAACAATGATCACTAGTTAGATGCTCGGGAAACTTGATCACGGTGCATTTAACTTTGTCAGAACTAACGTGCGATAAAATGTGATTAGTATAAAGTATTTGCGAAGAAAATGCTATGACATATTTACTACAGAAAATGATGATAAATATATATATATTATAAGCATAGCATTAATAAGATAGAAATTGGGTTTTAGAGCTTGGTGGAAATTTAAAAAGTGTAATTACTTTTAATTTTTAAACCTTCATATCATATACCGTACCTATATACCGCATATACCTATGGAGTGTCCCGTGAGAATTCAATTATTTTGGAAGACGGAGAAAATATGTAAATTGCATTACCCTACCGTTTTACATATTTATAATTGAATCGTTGGACACAATTTATTTATACGTGTACCTACATGATACCTACTTAATAGAGTATAAATAATACAAATTTCAAATTTAATTGAGCTACAAAATATTTTGTTAAGTCAACCCATTTTTATCCGCCAACTGAAAAACTATTGTAACCCACGTTATATTTGACATGTATAGATCATACATATTAAAAATACAGATTTTCGAATAACTTTTAAAATGTTGATATATTTACTGTGAACAAAAAAATATTGTATTATTACTGCGGTAGCCATGTATAGATTTTACACACGTTGCTTATAAAAACTTACTATACAACAATAGCATACAAATGCAATTTCTCGTCCCAGTTTCTGGCGTGTTACATTAGTTATGTATGGTATATAAATATAGGTATAATATAAATGATATATTTCGAACATACAATTTTACAATTCGACTACATGCCGTTGCATATACCATATGGCACACAGTCGCTTGTTAACACTCGGACGAAAAAAGACAATTTCTATTGTAACAACAATATTAGGTAGGTATACCGTCGACGAATAAGAATGTCGGATCGTGAATGGACTGAAACATGTCTACATCGGTAATATACGGTAAGCATGTGCGTGATATAAGTGTATTATGGAATATATGCCAATAAGGTGACAAAATAGAGGTCATAATGTGAATATGCATTATCCGTAAATGGACTCTTAAACATTATATTATGTTTCTTAAGATAGTTAATCGTTGTTTGATAATAAACTAAGGGCACGGATTAAATACAATAATAATTAATAGCATAAGATGTTGTGTGTTAATATAATTAGTATAAGTACCTGTACAAGAAAAATAGTTAGTATACGCATATTCGGTACACACTAAAGTATTAGATATTTAGATACAAGTATAAGTTTATAAATATACATAAAAATCGCTTCTTGATTGGTAAGAAATATTTTTTTCTTATCATTGGCGATCACGAGAAATCTAATAGAAAAATTAATTGTTCAATAAAAAATAACAAATTTAATTGGACATATTTAATCATACGGTTCCATATAACTACAATATCAATGTTTAAATTAATATATTTTTAATTTTAGTCTAAATATTTTGTATTATATACCTACTATAAAGCCTATAGTATAGGTCTATAGGTACCTATATTATAACAATTATTGGTTAGTTGCAAGATTAATCTTGTAAATAATAAGAAAACCCTGAATCAAAACAATGTTTTATATGTTAAAAACTGAATGTATTTAAAAGTCTATATTACAGCATTAAAATTGTAATTTGTATTTATGTCAACAGTTTATCAACAATTTCTTTACTGAATCGCTTATTTAAAATTAATTATGTGACTTAAGGAATATAACAAAGTAATATAAACAAAATGTTGAAGTATTTTATATTTTAATAGGAACTGCTTACCATTTTATTATATTAAATTAAAACAAAATATTTTAAAAATACCAATTATTATATTCATTAGCTTTTCCAGTCCGATAGAAATCTGCATTTCCATCACAAGAGTATAGAATCAAAAAAAAGAAAAATGACATAACAAGCATAAAAACTAGTTATTAAAAATGTTAAACTATAACTTGTTGTCTAAATAACAAAAGTAAACCACTAAGTCTGTCAACTTGGCAAAAATGATAAAATTAATTTTATGAATTTTTTTTCTCCCAAAGATCATCGGATCATTATAAAGGTAATATATAGTTTTATATTTTAATTATACAACTTTCTCAAAACATAAATAAAATGACAATTTAAGAAGATAAAAATATAAAATAATGATAATCACGATTCCACGGAAATATCAAAGGTACATATAGGTACCTACATTACGTCATGCTGTGCATATTTTATGTAAAACAATTAACAAAAATAATCGCAGAAAAAAAATATTTGTTAAGTATACCTACTATTCTCTAGAAGCGGGTTGTTACAAAACGTTTATAATAAAAGTAGGTACATTTGTTCGAAAAAAAATTTAATAATGATGCTGTTTTACAAAAAGAAAATATCCGGTCACTTTAGATAGGTACCTAATAATTAGAAAACAAATTCATCAATTTAACATTATTTTCTCATTTTTACTTTTTACCAGTATATTATAAATGTAAATTTGCTATTTTACCTTAACCAGTATCATAGATTATTAAACTATTATTATTAGTATTATGTTTAATGTATATAATTATAACAAATACTTTGTATTTATATTTTATAATAACCGTATTTAACAACTATATTGTTTGAACACTTTATAAACTTTACACAATACTAAAACATTATGTCCATAGGTACGATAATAACAAAAAGAAAACATTGTATACCTATTGCATTACTGCAATAATAGCAACCACTGGTAAAAATATGACCAGTATAATATGTTACCAAACTAATAATCATTTAATAAACACCTAACCCAACTAGGATTTAGAAAATTCCGAAAATGTTGATATAATTTTTGAGTTATTCAAATTTACTTCTGGTGTGGTCTCGACTGGCACGTTTATAGGTAGGTTCTATTTGTAATTTTTTTTTTGTACAGATAGTGTTTATTTTAATAATACCAGAAAAATATAATATGTTAATAAGTATAGTACATAATTTTATTTATTACCATAATGGCAACTTAAAGTCACAATACTTGCGTATATATAGTATAAATAATATATTATCAACTAAATATAGGTTTTGATATCCATTTGCACATAAAATATATCATGACGTATTAAAATATAATATAGCCGTAAATCACTGCATAATGGATACTGGATAGGTATTATTATACTGTGCCATATAGGATATTGAACTGTATGTAAATAATTTCTGTTCCAATCGAAAAGTTCTCATCAAATAAATATAGCAAGTCACAACAGATTCAAATCATTATTACTATATACGGATAACTAAATTATAACGAAGAAATATTTCGTTGCGATGCACATTTCGTAATCTAATTGTAAGTTTTATGTTTTTTGCTTTAGTGTCACCCAATTAAATAAATTTAAAACAAAAAAAGAAACCATCTGTCAACCATCTATGCATAATGCAATGTCATTAAGCGATCCATTTAACACTGTAAATTTAGTTTCTATTTTACTCACTCGTTCACAGTTTACGTATATTTTTATTTTCTACTTATTTTTATAAGCCTCAAACGTGTATGATGTATCTAGATATGTAAGAGTTCAGTGAGTTATAAGCGTACCTACTCATTATATTATTTATAATACCTTAGTATGAAATATAAAATAATAGTATTACGCCTATAATTTTACACAACCAGAAATTAAATTACTGAAATGTTAATCAACATAATTAAATAATAAATTATAACATTATTACTTCATTCGTAAAAACTTAATCCAAAAAAATATTTTTATTCATTCTATATAGGTATTATTTTGTTACTGATGTATTCTTTATAACTAAATTTTATAGTATTGTAAGAGCTATTTGCTATATATGTAATATAACAATATTACGTTGAATATAAATACCTTAATACCTATTACTATTACATTTTATAAATTAAAATTATATTGCATTATAATAAACTGATTTGTTTTTATAAAAAAACAATAATTGTATGTGTGTTATGTATATTATTGTATATAATATAATAGATTAATAATTTTATTGTAACGCACGTTTACAATATAATAACTACTTAATACACATAAATATTACCTAATGTATTTTTTAATCAATAATTATTTAATATATTATATTATTCTAACTTCTCTAATAATAAAATAAACTATTACAATTAGTGACGTATACACTTTCGATGTATCAGTAAGTTCCTATATAATCATTACATGATTGAATACGTTTCCATTCAATGATTTGACAATACAATTACGACAATTACGTTCTTGTTTCTACGATCGTTATTTATTAAAATATTTTCAAATCGATTTTTTTAGTCAATTTTATGTTTAGATATATTTGCATTGAAATCGTTCAAACCAACTGAATTAAGCATAAATGCTTAAATGCGATTGTGTGGTTAACGAATTGTAATAATATAATTATAAACTAACGGTTTATTAAGATTAAAAACAGAAATTTAAATTTCTTTAAACAAATACTTAGATATATATGATATATTTTATTTTAAATTGGGAAAGATTAACATATTATTATAATACAATATTAGAATGTATCATCTTAAGATTTCATAGTTCACGCTACACCATGAAATGTTAAGTAATAACTGAAAAGTAATAAGCATGTCACTTCTCAGTGCATTTGTAAGTAGACATTATTAATTAATTAGACACTATATACAATAGGTTTAGTAACATTGGAACATTTAAAAATTTTTTTTTTTATACATTTACATTTTAGTTAAATACTTAATATTATTTTATTAATTCACAAAAATCATTTATATAGGAGCCTGGTAGAACTAAATAAATATAAACAAAAGAATTATAATTGCTTATGTAATTTGGCAAAATGAGTAATAAATGTACTTTGTGTAATATAAAATTAAAATAGTATACTGTGTTATTTTATCGCATATACAGAATACCTAATATTGTAGGTATATATTTTAAGTTCCAATTTCCTAATTATTTTCAATATTTTTTTAGTTTCATATATAAAATATAACTGTATAATTATATAGGTATGTATACTATATAAATCGTGCAGAATTGTCCCGAACGATCCTTGATCAAGTCCCACAAGTCACAAACAATATGTCAAGTGTAACAAATGATAGTTACATTTAATATATATTATTATAACATATTTATTGAATAAATAACATTATAATGAAAAATCATAAAAAAACACAACGTTATTCTATATTATTTTAAGTATAATTTGGTGTTTTTTTAAATATTATAACCTATTATGTTATAGTATATACATTTATTGTTTGTATTAGGTTTACTATTATATATTATATATATATATCATTTTAATGACAGGCTTATTGAATACAAGAGTGTGCAGCGATGTTGTAGGAAGGTAAAAAATGTGAAAAAAACACAATAAAATAGTATAATATACCTAATATTCTACTTTATACGACCTATTTGAAATGCTTGCAGATAATGAAATCTTCCACTCTACCTACTATTTGTATTAGAGAAAAATTACTTTTTTATTTCATGCACCATATATCTTGTACAATATATATTATTTATACATTACTCGAACGTCGACGTTAACATGAATGAAAGCAAAGAAAAAAAATCAAATAGCTACAAGACCATATTATTATATATAATAGTATAATACTGCTACGTCTTAAGTGTCTTCTATAACGGAACAAATAACACCCGATTGATAAGTTTGTCCATCTAAGTCATCATAGACATTGAAAAACAATATATTTTCATTAATAAAACAAAATATTTAATCATTACACGGTCAAATCGTCTGATTCTATCGATCTGATATCAGGCGTTAACACTTAATTAGGTACATAAAGACATAATACAGCTCGTCGTACCTTAGTACCTATGTTATAAATAACATAGTTGATTGTTAAGAATATTTTTGTAGCTATGTCTCATGTATAAAAAGCATTTCAATGATAATAATAAGTGCAATATCGTTGATTTAATTTTAAAGTTAAACAATTTTACCAATTTTGGTATTTTATCATATTATAATTAGTATTAATCCTAATGATTATATCATTATTTCATTATAACAATATAAGGCCTGTATAATTCTAAAAAAATACATTCTTTTTAGCTTTTCAAAAAAAATTACTAAAACAAAGTTTGAATAAGGTAACAAATTTTAAACTTTTATTTTATATTTGTTTTCACTTTTCGATATTTATGTCTTTAGTACTTTTTTAAGTAATTTCTTTTTATGATGTTTTTAATAATTTTCGTCAATTAAATTTGTTTACTCACATAGTTTGATGAATTATTATTCAACTTTTGTTTACTACCTAATTAAAATACAATTTTTCTTTTTAATAAAATTTGATACTTTTTTACTTTTTTACTTTTGATCTTTTAGTGCATGTTTCGGAATACTTATGCATTTTATACTTCATTTTTTCTGAGATTTTAAATGCATTTTTATGGGTTTTCGTGCATTTAATTCACATCTTTAATAATAATATATGATCTCTAAATATTAAACACGTACCTTGGTACTTGTAGAAAGTTAAATTATAAATACTTTTGAATTAATATACACAATATTATTATTAGGTATTAAAAAAAAATTACTAGAATACTGTAGGTATATTGGAACGTATTTCGCGTATTTGGACATATAGTAAATACATTATAACATCGCGGAAGACCAAGGTCGTGGCGGAAAACCGCAGTTCCGGTATAAGAAGACCGTGTTTATATACCTATATACTCCACAAGACGCACAATTCGCTATATTATGACGTCGCGTGCTCGGGGGTCATTGTCGGACCGAAAACCGAACGATACGTTATGTACGAGAAACGGAAATGGTCGATTTTCGAGCTAACGAATAAACCGTAAAGGCCGATCGGTGCGCAATACGTATAATATGTACCGGTACGCGCGTACATGATAATATAATTTATCGTACACGGCGAACGTCATTATAATATGTAACGCGCGTAGTATTTACGATAACAAACGGAGCGGGTTATAATAATTTATATAGGTACCGACAACAGTTTTTCCGTTGCAGATGGTGGTGTACAGTTATGGAGGTACTTAATATGTGCGTGCATAACAATATAGCCGTCGTATATATATATATAGATGGAATCGAAGAGAGTTTTTTCTAGGCTTGCGTGGAAGGAGGAGAGACGCGAAAAACCATATTATAATGGCGCGATAAACGCGAAACGAAATGAAGACTGACGGACGGACGATACAAAATACAAACCGGCCGCGAGATAAACTGGGACACTTACGGTAAGTTACGGCGGCGACCGTTGTAAATCGGGGTCAGTGCGCGGCGGCAGCTGTTTCCGCGCGCGCGGAGGACTCTCCCCAAGGGCGTCCTTGGCACAACCGCTAAAACCACAAATCGACATTCCGAATTTCACACGTTATCGCCGCGGCGTAGTGATAGGTATACCAACACACTTGACTGCCACTCTACATATTATTATAACACTGACCACTGTTAGTATTATTATTATCATCGTACCTAAACCGATATAGAAAACTGCTGCTGCTGCTATTAAACCAGCAGAGCAGTAAAACAACTACTGTTGTTTTACTAAGAATTTCGAAAAATACGCCACCACAGCCGATTTGCATATACGCGACGGTGACGGCGATCGTAAAATTAAACACAGTTCGAGGGAGACGGATCAAACGTTGACCCCACCTGGGTGTGTGTGACGTGTGTATGTGTGTGTGTACGAGCAGCATTATAAACCTAAAACGTACCTGTATTTATTTAAAATAAAATAATATATAATATGTATACACGAACGTCATCGATAGACGTATTTATCGGATCTAAACTTTGCAATCACATTCCTTTTTCGACGGAAGTCATGATGCCAGTACAGTTTTGTAGCCGAATATTACTGTAGCTCAATATAACATGACTGTAGCGCACGATTTGAAACTCCTGCACCAATATGAATGTACACAATCGACACCGTTTTCCTACAAAACGTATTTTGTTTTATATATCATTTCATCATCTTGCTAGGTATGTGCACTGTTGACCGATCAGAAATCACTACAATTATTTGAAAACGTCTGATTCCATTATAAAATTGATACCTACCCAGAAAGAGACGTGGAACTGAGAAAGAGGTAGTAGTTCGAACAACTCTGCATAAACAAATCACCAAAATGCCTCGTCGGAAACCAGAACATAAAAATAATTAAAAATCACCTTTTCTTCCCTATAATTATAGCTTACAATTTAATGGTAATAATCATAATCAATAAATATTATGAATCGATAAAACTAACCTTGTCTATTTATAGCTACGTTTTACTTTTTTGAAAAATGTTTGACAAAATACAAAAATCATCATGTCAATTGAGTCAGTATAGTTTCGAAGATTGTCCCAAACAAACATAGCCCATAAGCGACTTTCCTTTACATAAATCATGTATAATATGTAAAGATGAGAAAAGTACCTACTCGTCATGCGTATGCGTGTAAACGAATTGCGCAATACGGCAGAACTGTAGAAGTCTGCGCCTGTTATAAAGACAACATAATATACATAATATAATATATACGACTCGCGTGAAACGTTCTCAATTTTCCATTACATTGTGTTTCAATAATATAATAGGTATAAATAAGGAGCCCGCGCACTTGGATATTCTGCATTTTATGTGGCCATCCGGTTTCGACACGTGTAAAACGTTTACGGCGATTCCGGTTGAAGACAACTGCGGCGGGTGTGCAGACGTTCGCCCCAAGACGCTTTTTATTATTATGGATGGTGAACGCGTAAACGTGTATACATTATATACATAAATTCGATTGGTTGAACTCATTTCCGAAACAAGTTACACCGCCGAAACGTTGACAAAGAAAAAAAAAACAAACACGGTGTATGTACTATATATACAACAGCCGTCTTATAGACGACGACGTGTCCAGGTATCCTACATAATATTATTATATTACCATAAACGCGTCCGAGAAACGAGGACTAACAATTACACTCAAACGTCGCCGCCGCCGCCACGAGATCGATAAACGATAATTATTATTATATATTGCACACGCTATTTGAGCAGTAATCGCCGTAATAAACACTCGCGGCAAAATAGGATATCCGGTCAAATAATAAGATAATCCACCGCCGCGCGCCGTCACGTATCCGTGAGCTGCGGCACAGTTCGGATACAGCTCGTATAGTCATTGGGTTATATATAAATATTTCATCGTCCAATAATTACGTAATTCGGGTGCGTTTCGATTGTGCGAAAATCTCGTCCACGCGACCGCCGAGAACTCTGCTCGGATCGCGTTACGGATTGCTGATAATGGATATATATATAATATAGAATATTATATAGAAACGTCTGCACGTCGGCGACGGCGGAACGGGTGGAAAGAAATTTCGGTCGGATGGCGCGGAGAGGACATGAGAAGAAGAAAAAAAAACCGTCCGAATAATAATAATCTCGGAGAACAATGCCGTCGAAAATTTGCGATCCGTTGCGCGGTCTCGGGATCCGGTGATTATAGACACCGCGCTCATTTTTGTGCGTATACGGGTGGGCGATATCGCACATAAGCGTATATATACAATATAATGTTATATTACTATGTATCTGTGCGCCGAACGCAGCCGAGGAAGTTTCCCGTTTTCCGACGAGGAAAATATTTGCGTTGCGCAACCGCGACGGTTGAAAACTTTGCGCGGGCACTATATAATATAATAATAAATAATAATAATATACGTACGTAACACCGCGGGTGATCGTTTCGGTCAGAGGAGTCCGCGAGCGTTATACCTATATATATATATATATATATATATATATATTTAAACATATTTATAATGTACCGGGTCGATATTTTATCGTTAACCCGGCAATATATAAATCCCATTAAACGCGATTTTATAATGGTTTTTATTTTTCACTTTTGGGGGGAAAAAAATATTAAAATGAAATTGTGAAAAACGTGTAACATTGTATAATATTTGAATAACTAAAAAATTAATTGAAATGCCCCTGATCAGATACTGCGAGAAACATTACCCTGTATATTATTGTGTATGTTGTTATTATTATGATGATGACACTAGTGCGGTGTGATTTCGAGTGTGTAATTACTAATTGCATTATATTATCATTTCGCAGAGTGAAGTATTACGCGGCAGGGTAAGACGGCGATGGCAGTTTAATGTATGCGCGTTTCGTCCGACTCGGCCATATAATAATATATAATTGCCCAATAGAAAATGTAACATACATTTATATATATATATTAAATCTGTACACGATTCACTTGTATAGTATTATATGCGGTATGGGTTATCGTAATCCATTATTACGTTAAGATCCGCAAATATGTATGAGCCAATATCATATTATGCCGAAAACCATTTGACTGCATTCATCAATTATTTCAATAGACAGTTTATTCCATAAAAGAGAACAATATGATATATTGTGAAATTATTAGATAAATATGTATGCAATAAGTACGGGCTAACGACGGGACTGCTAACCAAATTCATACACAAAATATATTAATTCCACGTTTTTTTTTTCAATCAATTGCGCACAATAATTTTTTAAAATAGTAATTCAAATTATTACGGGTTTATGAAATTGACAAATTATACAAAAAACTGGCTAATATTTTTTATCTATAAAATAAATTCTTTTAACATTAAAAATACAACACTAAGAGATAATACAAAAATGGCAAAATAGCATTCATTGATACAAAAAAATAACTTTATTAACATATTTGCATTTTGGTTTAAAGACTGTAAATATGATCCCCGATGATAAATTAAGTTGTAATATAGTTACTCTTATTTCAAATATAATTAAAAAATTAGGTATCTAAAATATATGTGTATACTTCAACTAAAAATATTTATTATACAATTTGCCTACAAAATGTTTATTCATATTATATCTATATTATATGTATTGTATTTTACGTCCTAACCCACTCGTAAATAATATATTTTATCTTAAATTAACTTTTTAATTTTTAATTTTTGTTATTTTCGCAAGTACCTACTTACACTAGCTTTCCGGTAAGAGCCTAGCCATACGTTCTTTAATATTTAACCACATTTAACTCTAGTGATTAAATTATTATTATTTTATTTAATATGATAATATCAACGGTTAAAGATGCACCGTAACGTAATAATACACAGAAAATAAATAACATAATATATTTATAATTCATGTATTTTCGCGGCCAATTTTTCGTTTCTTTATAAACATTTAGGAAGGGAGCCCTTTGCATATTCTGCCAGTAACCTGCAACTACCACGGTATAAAATTACTGAACAGATCCCACATAATAAATAGGTACCTACTGCTGGGACTTAATAACGAGATAAAAAATGAATTTATTTTTATTTTTATAATGGAACATTCATTATACTGATGCAAACCCCGATGATGACGGTGAACAATGATAGTTCTTTTTCTTCCAATATTTCATATATTATGACGTTCAGCGCGTGGGCGCGAACGGTCAAAAACATATTGCACCTATATTATTGTGTACGAAGACACGTGGGCGGTGAAATCGGCTCGGCGGCGTGGCGACCGGTAGACTTGTATGTAGTTATTGTGTTCGTTGGAATTTCGACGAAAATTATACTATCAGATACTCGTATCATTTGCATACCGGGAGACTAAAAATAAAACCACACTAGATAGGTGCTTGAAAAGCGGTCGTTCGAAATGTAAAAAAAATAAATGCATAACCGAAATGAAACTTTTACTCTGGTCCAGTATCAGCGAGAAATCATAAAAGTATAAATATATAATAGGATATAGTAAACATTGTACATAATATAGTCACTGATTATAAATTATTCATATTGTAATATACGCTATCACACTATCCTCTTGAAAATTGCATTTATTCAACCTGTTTACATAACAATACAAATTACAAACACATTCGTAGGAACGTCGTCGAAGACATTTTACTTTTTAAAGTCGTCGCCACTACATATTTATTATTCATATATAAAATATAAATATTCTGTTCAAAAAATGTAGATAGAAAAAAAAATGATATTTATGTGATATTTCACACAAATATCATTAAACATAATATTAGCGATTATATAGTATAGTCGTGTAGATATCTTTAGGACCACTAGACCGAATAGGCCAGCCGGAAAATTAGGTCTGTTCACGTTCCCCAAGAAAAATGCAATTTAATTCTCCGTGTTACATAAATAATGTTCATTACACGATTACACAGTTATATAAAATACGGTATCCTACGTCCTCCAATGTAATTATGTTTGGTTTGCAGATATTGTATAGAAAATATTTTCCATTTTGTTGGCACGGAACATAAATATCTGGTAATCCTCAAATATTTAATTCCGTGGCGCCAAACACATAATCTACCGGCACTACTTCCGCCCTGTCTATATCTACAGCATGCATTGCAGTCAACAACTGTCGAGCGCGAGGTGCAGCGCAATAAACAGGTGTAATAATGACGTATAGCCACAATATAAGTAACCATCGCCGATACGACACACGGATTTACAATATTCATTGATTTATATATTTTAATGTGACGTTTAATATTTTGCAAGCGGTCCTCCGCGTGTCAGGCTCTCATTACGTGTAGCCGTGTAGGACAGTGGGTGGTTAACACTGTTTTGGGTTCTGTATTAGCTTCTGTCACAACAATTCGTACATCATAAATATGGCGCCACTGCATGTTATTAAATGTTTATTAATATTATAAATAAATACGTATTGGCATAGTCGCTACACAAACAAATGGTCTGGCTATATCTTGATTTAATTTAAACAAGTTTTCTACCACGCTAAACAAAATATGACGAATTCATTTTTTCTATAATAAAGTACCTAGTGAAAGAAACACGATGTAATATTATTATGTATATAATATTATGGTTATTGGTAGGTATGCGGTTGACGTCATGAAAGACTAATAGCATTTTGACAACTGATTATTTTAAATCGAAAACCAGTAGAGCACCCCACACATAAAATACATTTCAACTGCGCAGTTCTAAAATAATAACTAACTATTGCCTGTTTCTCTAAATGCGTTCCGATATTATTATAATATTATTCAAATATCTGAACAACGAAAAGAGACACATAGGTATATGATATATCGAACACATATATAATAAAGATATCGAATATTAATGAAGTAAGATCTACTTGCAGTTTATCTATAGTCTATACAAAAACAACAGTTAAACATTTTGTTGATAAAAAAAATAAGAAGTATTAAAATATAATTATAATTATATACAAGTACCTACTTAAAAAAAAAGTGGGTACTACTGCGAAAGTGACCGAAACATTTAATCGGTATCAATATTTTGTGTAAACCAAAAAAAAAGTATAAACGTGTTTCTAAAAATACTTTAGATTTTACAGTCAAATTTAAATCCAAGTCGTACGTGACATTAGTAGTAAATAGAATGAATAGGAGTATACTATTACATGTTAGGTATAAATTGGGAGTGGAGAGCAGCGTTTCGAGTGATCCTACAAACCCGGTTTTCTCTTATTGATTTTAAATGTTAGTGGCGAACCACATTGAAACGAGCAATACGACGATTGCGGTTTACGATCAATTGGAGCACGTAAAAATGTGTTATTTTTTATTGATTTAAAATGTGTTCCTATATTTTATTGATGACTTGGAAAATAAACCAAAAACGTGGGTAAACCAATGGTCTGAAGCACGAACAAATATATACAAATTTAATTTGTACGGGATTAGTAAACATGATATTTTACTCGAGATGCCATTATATATTATTATGTGCGTCTTTTCAACAATTCATTTAAAAATAAAAACCCTCACAGAAATGTCCACTGCACGTCTGCACAACACTCTTTATAATATATCTGACGTTTAGAAAACACAAATGGCTGAAATGATACCAATTATTACAATACTGCGATAAAAATGGACTCCAACGTGACAAGTACTTAGTAGAAGATACTGTACAGTGTACGGTTTTTAGAAATTATATTTTTTACGCGTTTATTATATTACATTATAGTATTATACTAACGATGAAATGAGAATACGACACGCAATTCCTATATCAGAAAAATAGAAAGAAAGTTAGTAACCTATACATATTGATCGCGAAAAACGTGCACGTGAAATACGTGACAAGAATATTGTAAACGTTTTTTTTTTTTTTGTTAATTTTATAAACTTCCTGTTTAGTCTATACTCTATTATAATATTATTATTGTAAAGGTGTGTTACAGTCATCATTTCTGGGAAGGTTTAGGTACATACGGTACATTAGGTATATAGGTACGTTAAAACTGAGGACTTGTGTTTTTATATACTTAATAAGTTTAGTAGTACTAAAAATGGGATATTTATTTACGAAAATATAACGTAAAATAATAACAAAACGTCTACAATATACATTTTGGATCAGTAAAAATAGTTGATTTTCAATTTTGAGGCCACCCTCAATCTATCTGGTAGGAAATTGGACCTAGTTGGAATTTTGGGAGTCAATAGTTAAATTCCCAGTGCCTACTATTAAAATTACCAAAAAAATAAAATAAGGGAAACCTAAATTTTCAAGCAAAATTTGTTTTTGACACCACAAATCGGTTTTCTGTTTTTGTTGTAACTCAAAAATGGGATCATTGTAAAGATTTGACATTTTTACAAAATATTCTTATTAGCATTTACTATAAATGAAAACATTTTTAATGTTATTCGATTCTTTTTATGCTATATTTGTAGTTATTTTAAATTGTTGACTTCTTTTTGTTTTTGTCAATTTATGTGTAATACAATTTTGTTTTTAGGTAAAAAAAAACGAAAATTTAACAAGATTACATACATGTTTTTCTTAAAAGAACTATAAAAAAAGCTGTATAGAATACATTATATTACATATTATACGCGAAAAAACCTAAAATAAAATATTATGCAAAATATAAAATATGATCGAGTGCTTGATTTTGTAACAGTCATGTAAAACAAATTTTAAACGAATTTGATAATAATATGATATATTAACTTCTACAAAGTATAGTATACAAAAAAAAAAACACGCGAATGCATAGGTACCTATATAATAATTTGTACATGCCCTGAGCAGCCCTGTGTAAATATTATTATAATATAATATTGTATGTTATAACTTATATTTGAACACTAAATCGATTTTTGGACTTACCAGTACTGGTAAATGGTCAACGAAGTAGCACATGAACAATATGGCCACCACGTAGCCGATACGGACGTCCTGGACCAGTGACACGCGTTTGGCCAGGCACGGAGCCCGGCTGTTGGTGGACGTGACTGACACGGACGCCGCAGTGGACGGCAATTGATACCGGGAACCCAGACCGCCGCCACCGTACCGGTACGGTCTGATGGTGGACGCGGCGTAGCTGTCCCGGTCGCTGCTCGTCAGCAACGTGCCAGAGTCGATAAGCCGCTTGGTCTCGTCCATCCTGCGGAGCGTGTCGTCTTCGGCGGTGACGCCGTTCTGGTGGTGCATCAACGCCCTGGGCGCGCCGTTGAGGAACGTGACCGGCGGGGCGTTACCGGCCGACGGCAACCGGAGCAGGTCGTTGACCATTGCGCAGTCGGTCCTGTGGTAGCCGCCAGTGCCGGTGGCCGATGTGGTGCACGTCACCGTCGTCCGGTCGCTGCAGTCGCTGACGCTGTGCCGTATACCGCCCCGGCTGCAGCTGGACACGGTGGATATCTCGGACATGCACGACGACAGATCGGACGACGAGTTGACCAGCAACGGGTTGGGGCCCTTCCGGTGACCGGCGCAACCGAACGCCGCGGACGCTGCGGCCACGGCGGCCAGGGACGCGTGCAGCACCAGCGAGAACACCGCGTACCGGCGGTCGGACGGCGGCGCACAAGGGTCCGTCTGGGCGATCAGTGCGGCGGCTCCTACGCACGCGCTCACCACCGACAGGCTGGCAAGGTGGTAGAGCAACAGCGGCCGGCCGCCCGCGGCCACCGTCCGCTTTTTGCGCCTCAGCCCGGCCATCAGGGCCAGCGACGCCAGCGTGCCAGCCTGCATCGTGTGCGCAGCCGTCCACAGCCACTGCACGGCGCTGCATAACGCCGGCTCGTCTGGCCGGAACAGTGACAGCGCTGAGCCTGCGGTGCCGGCCGCCTGTTTGGCGATCGCCTCAGCCAGCAGCGCTATGAGCAGCGGATCCGACGGCCGCCACTGGCCCCGGCCGAACCACAGCACCAGTATCGCCCAGCACAGCCATACCACGGACAGGGGACCGCCGATTCCCGTCGTCAACCACACCAAAGCCTCTGAATGCATCATTCATTTTTCTGAAAATTCCAAACAATAAAATATCATTATTATGAAATGTTATACATAATGAAATATTATCATCGTGTACACCGTAGTTTCATTAATCATTTCACTCTTAGACTTAAATGTACTACGAAATGCATGATACAGATGCCTGCGCTCGAGAGACGCCACTTATAAGTAATATTATCAAATTATTTTTCAAAAAAATTACATAAATTAAACGTTTTATGCTGTGAGGTTGGGTCAGGTGATATTTCGACCAGAGTGTGAAGAAGTGATTTCCCTTTACTCGTCGGATTTTGCACCGATAATAGTATAGATATGCGTATTTCATATATTTATAGAATCGATCGGTATTTGATTAATGTAACATAATGAACATTTATTTTGTTGTATTTTAATACAATTATAATTCATTTGAATTCTTAACACAGATTCAAATTTTATTATTGTTTTATAAAAACTCAAATTTAAAAACTTCTTATTTGCAGACAGATTAATTCTTCAGTTCATATAAACGCTAACAATGTAAATACATATTGTTACAGGAAATTTAAAAAATAAAACACAACTTGGTTAAATAACAGTTCATTACTAACTGAATAAATGTATTGATTTTAACTCAAAATCCTTTTATATTATACTTTTATACTAATGAAGTGTGTTTTATTCAATAATATATAATTTGTCATCAAATTGTTGAAGAAAAACTCAACATGTAAGTGTATATTATGTATTGTGTAACCATAACATGTTTCATAATGTGAGTACTGTAAATATTTTTGTGGGAGCTATAAATAGACGGTCAAAGATTGTGTATGCTCCCTATATAAAATAAAGATTTTTAGTGGGACATTCCCCTCTGGACGTGGTGTGATTACCGAGGTAAAAATTTAAATGGGATGTGAACATACAAATATAATATACACTTATCATACTAGCTGCAGTGCTGCACTGTATAATCGAAATAAATTGCGTTGCTTGTATTACATATTTACATAGGAGTTTATTTTCTGTTTAAAATTTATTGCACCGACGCTCGGTCGAAATCCGAAATGTGTATTCATAAAACGAAAGTACGTTTGATTTATGTGAACACGTTTTGGAATTTGTAGAATGACTGCGTCGTTTTCGACCGAATTGACATTTTACGAAAATCCTACACAATAGACAGTTTGAAATATTATTATGCAACGTAATTTGTTTCCGTATGGATTTCTGGCAGAAATAAATTATAAATTGTAGTAGTAAATAATAATAATACAAAGCAGCAATAATAACTCTTAACTTATACTCTGAATTATAAATCGATAATATAAATACATAAATACATAATATAATCAATAAAGTAATGTGGCTATATACGACCATCAGTTCACACATTTTATAAGCTCAAATGAATCTTGCCAATAATTTTAATTTGTACTTTATGTTTAGTACTTTATCAACCGGTTTTCAAATATGGTTGTCCAGGATACGGTGTTTATCTAAAAAAATTCTTTTAACCCTTTACAATTAACTAAATAAAATTATTAAAATTTGTTTTTCACTGAATAATGGAAGTTTCTTCGTGTCATAGTTTATTATAAAGATTTTGTATTATACTATATTAAAATTAGTCTGTAAAATATATGCCATCAAATAAGTAATAATAAAAAAAAAAGCTGGTATACATATAATGCCGAATGCCGATACATATATACTGTACGTCTTGACACTAAATATAATAATCGAAAAACAAAAAATAATACAATATATTATAGAAGGTTATAGTTTGGCAACTTAACTTAGTCTTATAATTGTATTGTTTATATTTGTATTATATTATTATATTCCGTTTCTTTCTGAATCTTTTTTTTTTCGTCCATATAGTTAAGATAAGTTTCAGTCATCGTGTGAGGATAAGAATATATTTAATCCAAAATAGAACACAGACGCGTGTACCTCGCAGACATCGGACGCAATACGATCAAACTGAATAATGACGAATGACACGACGACGGAGGCGACGGCGCGGCGGTCATACGACTTGCCGCCGTATCGTTCCGCGAAATATGCATAATAATATTGATAATAACGCGCGTGTTGTAGACATGCTGCAGGTGTTCGAAACGCAAACGTCACGGCAGCGGTTTTCGCAAACGATGTTTACCACGGAAACGAACTATTTATTACTCGAGTGATTGTGTTTGTATACGACGCGTGTTTAATATAACATTATTGAGTTCGCGTGAATGGATTTTCGGATGTATATATAAGAACCTACGTACAACGACGACATCACCGATCGACGAATTTCCGCCGTCAGTGGCAAATTTCCCATGACAATAATATTATTATGCCCGCATAGTTACGGTTTGGCATTTGAAATGAGGAAGGCTTATGTGTGTGTGTGCAGAGTATTGAAAATTTCTTTCATATTCGTTTCTGATAAACATATTATAATATTATGCGTACGATATAGCTATAAGACACATTATTATCGTGATTTATTAGAAAACGCGCGTATTATAATATACTATTAAAATCCGGCTACCTGTGGTAATTATACACATTTATACATCACTACTTCGCCTTACTTAATATACATACTTACTTACTTACGTATATTTTAAAGTCTAGTGCCTGACCAACAAACACTGAGAACGTTAGAAACACTATATAGCCTCTATAAACGCCTATACCTAATAGTTTAAAATATATTGTACTATTTCCTAACGTCGAAACCACTTTGATGACATTTTTGCGCGACCAACGTTGTGTAAAATCGTAGTAGTAAAATGTCATTTTCCGTTCTAAAAAGCTTTAAAAGTAGCTACATTAACTTCTGAACACCAGAAATATATAATAATCTATCTCGATTGAAATTGATATATATATATATTAGGAATATAAATATATAATAGGTATTGACTTACTTTCACGGAATACAATACTATTATTATTTATTTATTTAGAAGGATGACTTACACTAAGTGCATAATATATATTTGATTTCATATTTATTTCATTGTTAACTATTAATTAATCAATACAAATATGATTTAAATTATTGTATGAACGAATAGTTAATATTTTTGTATTAAATGCATACGAATTAAGTACAGGAAGCAATTTAAAAACCATAATGTTATAACAATATTATATTATGTTTAAAAATTGTAGGTGTTTACAAGGAGAGGTATAGACCTCAAAATTCCTAAATCAGACACAATGTCCGTCGGGTTAGGCACACTATGACTATAGCAGTATAATATATTATTATTATATGTATTATAAAAAGGCAATATATTCAAATATGACTTACACGTGTACACGTGGGGACTTATGGCATCAGCAATATGGGTGTTGACGACAAAGTTTTACAAAACACACCTCTAACGATTATCATTCGTTTTTGTTTTACAAACTGTGCCAAAAGAACTTAAACACGGTCAATTAAACGAAACCCACGAATACGACGGTCACGTTAATTCATTGTATTGTACATATGTACATGATGATACGTTTAATAATATAAGACGGTCGTTTTCAGTAAATTCTTATTTTTTCGAATTTTTTAAAATTTAATTTTAAGAAATCTGTGACATTAATTTTAATTCTAAGTTTACGTTTTGTCGAAAAAAAACTTCAAATGTTTTACTTTTATATCACTGTAAGTCGTATTTTTTTTTTTTATTATGTTATCTTCTATTTTTAAATTCGTAGGTATTCTGAATAAAAAAATGTTTCTGAACATTTTAGTATATTGCACACTTATATTTAATATTATTAAACCGGTATAAAATGTATTATTTATTTGAATTTAGCGTCTAGATGAGCTAGAGGAGATAATATCATATTTCATATATAAGAAGTTAATATTCAAGAAGTTTAGAATTACTTTCCCTATATTTTTAAAATAACTGCACCTCTAAAATTATTTCCTAGTTTTAAATTATTAAGTATTCCATAAACTACTTTATATATTCACATTTTCAAAAATGTTGCTGTAGTATATGAAATAAAAAATAGTAGTTAGTCATTAAAAAATTATAAAATTTAAAAAATCATAGGTAATAAATACCTACTCAATTTATATGTCTGCAAAATTATTATAACTACATAGGTAAATTACATAGAAACACTTTAAAACACAAACATATTGACTGAAATAATGTGGTATCTCAAATATGTTAGGAATATATATATATATATATCACACTGTGTATATACCTATTAAATTATATATTATATTATTCGATTTTTATGAAACCGTCACTACTGTGGATTTCTCTTCGAGACGAGACGTACACCACGTACGTGTATATTTTCGCGCGTATTATGAAAAAAAAAACCAGAGGGTCGACGACTTAATTTTCTCTCTCTTTCTGTCTATTCGCTTTTCACCGGTTCTTCACGCAAATATAATATTTATGTACGACGGGTGGTATATAATCATATATATTAGTCGGTGCCCGGCAAGTGTTTGCTCTCTGGATAGAAATGCGTAAACATACGTATATATTTTGTTACACACGTCGCTGTCTAATGCCGCGTTAAACCGTGAGCACGATGGTTTATTTTTTTTTCCAACGCGGATTACGCATATAGCACGCGTTTAAAGAAACTCATTAGAAAACTTACGACGCGAATTCTACGCAGACATAACAACCGTAACAGTAAGCATTTTTGCGTAACCGTCAGTCGAGTCATACCGTATAGGTATATCTGTACAATGTAAGATAATAATAATAATATGCGCATTATTATTATTATTAATATTGTTATTATGTGCCCGCAACAGCTATATGGCTGTACATTATAATATATACATTTAATACATATCATAGTCACGACGACGGTGATATATATTTCAGGGTGGGTGTCACCATATCAGACATAATGCAGTATAAATTATAGACGTATAATAAATAAACCACAAATAAAGTGGCGTCATTATTGTTTATACTTTTTAATACCCATTCGGAAACGTAATACGCGCACCTATATGAGTGTAGTTTCGTGCGGATCGTTTTCGATGTACGTGTAGCCGTGTAGGTGCATCGGTCGTTTGTTGATCAATGATTAAGTCTATTTATTATAATTTGTTTAGGTATATTTTGCGTTCCGACAAAAAATGATAAAATGCGTAACTCCGTCTATAGGTATAGGACGATTAGGACGGAATAGGTACACCGAAGTTTTGCGAAAGCTCTCGACGTTTTTCGGTGACCTTGTCGACGGCGCTGGTATACATAGTAATACACTAGTGTAGTATATATGTATATATATTATATATAATACATAGGCACACACTTTTGTCCAACAGTATAATGTGCACACGAAGAAAACAATGTAAAGGTACGTTTCACCGCGTTTTCTAAATCGCACGCCGACCGTATATATATGTACCAGCGTTCGGGAAAATCGACAAGAACAATACGTCTACCAATACACGTACTCACACGAACAAACCTGTGTTCCGCGGAGTCAAGAGGAGAAAAGGAAAACTTTGACTCATTAATACTATATTATATAGTATATAATATTATACCTCTGTATAATATACCTACAAAATGTAGAGCCGGCGTGGGAACGCCGACAGACGTTTAATAATTGGTCCTGGTCGAAAAACAAAAGGTCAATTTCTACACCATAGGTGCATATATATATATATTGTAAAGAATAAGTGTACATGCGCCGCCGTATTATTCTTTTCTATTAAAATATCAGTAATGCCTCCGGCAAGGACATAAATATTATATTAACGATTCGTAATTATTATTGTTATCGGAATGATGTGATCCTATTATTATTATTATTATTATTATTATGTTACATGTAGCCGTGTAGGTATACTAGGTATATACGAGATTTGGTCCGGACCGCACATATAATAATAATATTTATACACAACAATGGTCCGACACGCGTCTCATAATAATAATATATACGTATGCTGCATAATATAATAATATATATATATATATATTATATATCATGTGTAGGTATATCGTATATGCGTCACGTCCATGTGGCTGTCGTTGGCCTGAGGTCCACGACGTGCGTATACAATATTATATATTATTTATATGGTGTAGGCACGCGGAGGAGATTTTCACGGGCGTAAAGTTGTGCAATTTATCGGTTTATATTTAGACGTTTATAACACAGGTACGCAACAACTGCGGCAGTAGTGCATATTTATTAGTGTTTTACACCTATATATTATTACATATCAGTTATGATAAAAGGGAGGCCAAACGGTACAATAGCCACGAACGTACATTTTCTTATGGTCAAATTTGTTTTTCCACTAAAATAATTTTATCATTTACAACTATATAATTGTAATTATCTGGATGATTATATTAATATTAGAAAATATGCCTATACACTTATGGTTTTATTTTATTTGTTCACTATAAAACATTTATTGAATAACGCTCACTGGAGAAGAAAGGAAGAGAAAATCGTTAAAAGTATCGTCAAAGAAAAATTCGCATATCATACGTTAGAGTGCAGCCTATACATAATACCTATAGTTGATATATTAAAACCCAGGAAGTATAAATATAACAATATTACCTAAGTGCTAAGTATAATAATATAGGTTTAGATTTGATTATTGACCTAGCACATCGAGGTATTTAAAGGTCACCGCGGCAACGGTAGCTGCAGCCTGTTATATATATATATTATAACAACAATAATTATTATATAATTATATTATACACTCCGTTGGTACAATAATAATTTCTTTAATGGACTTTCAAATATAAAATTGCTTGTATACGACAGCGGATGCGATATAGGAAGTCGGTAGGTAACTCGGTTATAGGTATGTATACGCATATTATTGGTATGCTAGCACATAATATAATATCAACACACGCATACGCACATATTAAAGTTGAACATGTATGCATAGAAAGCAAACGACATCGTAATCGGCTTGAATAACACATACTTTATACACCCGATCTGGGGACTTTTCATTATATTATTATGTTGTGTTATATTAACATTTTTTTTTTACTCTCTATTATTTATACCTATCTAATAAGTAATAATTATTATTACTATTGCCGTTTCCGGCCGAGTCGAGTTGTTTTTCAATTGAGCGATTTCGTAACGTTGCCGGTTCTGCAGTTCAGACGGCGGCGGTGGCTGTGTTTTTTCACACCGGTTTTTGTTTTTTGCCAAACGAGAAACTATCGGTGAAAAGGTCAAGTGGTATAATAATAAGCGCGTATATCTGTCGTGTTTAATATAGTATGCGATGCACCACTACGTGTCCTTTCGAATTATAAACACATACACACACACACGCGAGATGAGCAAAAAAGTTGTTTTATTTTTTCCTATAACCTCTTCTTTGCGTCGTTCGAAAGTATTCGTCGTAAGACTCGTTGGATTTTCTTATTTATAAACGCGTGGCCCGGAGTGATTCAATCCGGGCTAGTATACGCGGCTGGTGAACCGCTAGGGTCGGCCAGCAAGTATGCAATTTTTGTAATTTAAATACGTTTACGAAACGCACACATAACATAATATAATAAGAGTACCTACATATAACGTTATAGCCGATCGTAATTAGCCAGTACTGTTGCGAGTTGAAAGTTTGGATAGTGAGAAAACACGCGAGATCTATAATAAAGATTGCTGATTAGGTATATAGGTACTTTTTATTCAACACTACAGCTGTTGTACAACGACTGCAGAATACTTGCATACATATATTTATCGTATCATTTCAGTTCATTTCAGAATTCAGAACAATTTATTATAGTCGATAGATATTATGTATAATATGTTATCTATAATAAAATAATATTATATTATATATAGGTAGCTGGGTAGTATCTAAATTATTTGATTGCAAAATAAGCGAGAGAGTTTATATATAATTTCGATATTATAATGAATAATAATATTGATAGATGAAATGTTTTATGAAATAGATTTCAATGTGATTGTAGTTACAATGATATTGTAATATATTAATATATATTATATACGTGATGATGTACCTACCTAGAACCTTATTAATATAATATAAAATAAATAAAATGTTGAATATGTGATAAAAATGCATTAATTTTTCTAAATACAGGATCTTATAATTTACACTGTTATGTCCGTAGACTATAGGTACTGATATACTATACTATTCCCTTATTCGAAATATTTAAATTATACCGTAACTTTTATAATTGTTTTTAGTGTATCTAAATTCTAAATATTCTAAAGAATAATACGGCTGTTAAGCTACTAAAAAAATTAAAATCTGTAGCTGATTTTATTTACTAAAAAATGTATAACATGCCTATTATTTACTTTTTACAAGTTTTTATAAAAATTTAATTTGTTGTATGTTTTAATTATTGGAAATATAATATAAATAGATTGTTTTATATTCATTTGTTTTTAATAATTTCAAATTTAAGGTTAAATCATTGCTAAAAAAATTATTTTTTTAAAGTGTATAGGTACGTTTTAAGCTTTTAATGTGCGTAAAAGTGCAAAAATATATTTTAAACTTCAGACACATTTAACCTTGAATAAGTGTGAGTATATATTTTACGAAATTTAGACATGGTAACTGATTAAAATCTCAGAATGAATTGAATTTCTATAATATAAGTATTTAACATATTTCAACCGAGTGTTTGTTATACATATGTTGAGATAGAAATGAGCAAGAATAAACGTATAGTTATTATATATTGTACTTGAGCTGATATAAATCGTAATGTCGTTTTAATTAATAAAATAATTATTTTTGCTTTTAGTATCAGCAAATTAATATCAGCTATTTACTTTAGATATCGTGATAGAAATCTTAAATGACATATTATGGACGTGATAATACACGGGCTTATATTGTTATTAGTTTCCATTAATTGTTTATTGACTTGTGAAAGTTATATTGAAATTTTAAAAGTATAAAATGACCGTCTACGAGCGTTCGAGATTCTATTATACTGGACATTTTCCGACTTTCTGTCTTCCAAATAATACTTTGATACAAAAAAAAAATCGCAATGCTTCTGAATCGATTTTACATTTTATACATTGTTGTATTGTGCGAGTACAAAAAAAAAAATGCAACGTTGTTGATTGTTATAATATAATATTTATAGAGTATCGAAAACGGCAACGATTCCGTTTAGTGACTGCAGCAAACCAACTATTTAAATTATATATTATATACTATAATATATAACATATATGCATAATAATATACCATATGAATATTATGCGGTATAACATGCATCTTAAACTCCTAAAATACTCGCACACGCAGTCGTGTGTGTTTCGGTCAAGGTCGGTTGAGATCGAAAAAAAAAACGAACGATGTGCAAGCGCGATGTAATACATCTTCGTGTATAATAATAATAATAATAATATATAAAATATTTGTGTGTGTGTGCGTTTTTTTTTCACTAGAAAGCGACGCACGACGCCCGCTCGTCGCGTAAATCGGTCGATCGTCTTGTTCGCATCGATGCATTTACAGTTTAAGTATACACCCATCCACAACCTTTAGACCTAAACTCTGTTTAACATATAATATCGTATATTATCATTATATTATTATCGTATGCGTGTATGGACGAGGCACGAAGCGCATTACACTATACCTGTATATAGTATATAATATAATATACACGTGCATAATAATAATAATATGACATTGCATTTAAAACCGTGAAAAACACTACACCGTGGCGGAGGTGATTGAGCGTAATATCGTTATTATATTATTATTAGTTACCTAGGTATATAATATACAATACGGCTCTACGCGCGTAACCAGGTATATTATTATAGTGACACAGCGCATAGCACACCACAGCTGCCATCACACCGAAATAAACAACTCACTTTCATCTCTCCCGTCGTCGTCGTCGTCGTCTTCGCGTCTCTCGCTTTGTTCTAAGTCACCCGTGTAATATAATATATAATATTAAATTTACTCACCATAATATTATGTTATTATTATATTGTTATATTGTTATATTACTATATATACGGCCGCGTCTGGAGCGTATGTATAAATTGTGTATATATACCAGAATAATTGTTCGTATAGTTGTGCGTACGTCGCCTATACGTAGGTACCTATGCGGCTATGCACATTGTAATGATATTATGCTCGTACGAGAATATTATATTATTCGTATACGTACTCGTCGTCGTGGCCTTGATCGTTTGACTTTGCGCGCCACTTTCTCCGCGCGTGCCAATGTGGGACACACGACAATCGATCGCGAAATCGTTTATCACGATCGCGCGCGATGTATATTGCCTATGTGTTATACATTTATACTCTGCGTATTTCTACACTATAACGTATAAAATATAAAATATATTATTATTATTATTATTATTATCATTGTTATATTCGGCAGGGTCGGCACAATGGCGGGCGGACTAGACTACGGCGGCGGCGGCGGTCTCGGCGTTACGCCCCAAAATGTGTCGCCAGATATAAAATTTAATACTATTATATTGTATACATATATATATAAATCTCGTCTTTCCGGACGAGAACGAATCTATTCGATCTTTGTATATATAACGAGACGAATCATAGTTGAATAACAAATTGCAGCTGCAGTGATTGTAAATATACCATCATGCGCCCACGACGATCATATACATACTACTATCCGACTATTCCATATAATAATAGGTAACAACAATATATTATATATACTCAATAATACTTGAAAATGTTAAAACCACGACCGCGGGGAGTCTTGAAAAAAAAAATTAATAACACCGTTCCTATCGCGTTTGGAGACGTGTGTAAATCGTCTCTCGTCATCGGTGTACGTGTGTGTGTGAGTGTGATTGAAACGAACAATGAGCCTGGAAAGACACGTCGTGCGTATAAGTATAGGTACGTAGACGAGACATTTATGCTGTGGCGGTGGACCAAAATCTCGCACTGTAACTACCAACTATATATATATTATATACCTATATATTGTTATATGTACATAATTGGAGCGCTTTCGTCGGAAGGTATACTGTCGGTCGAAAGAATGTGCCGATGAACGAGTATCCTATACAAGCAGGTGAAAGCGTGTATGACGCGCACTCGAGTCTCGCACCTCGCCAGCTGTAAGTACAATAATAACAATATATGTCCAAAACGGTTTTTCAGTAAGACTCAATCAAAATGTAGTTTTGAGCGATTCATCGGCTATAAACGACACTGCAGCTGAGCGTTGTACTTACGTAATATACTGCGAATAATGATATCATGATGTCTACATAATATATACATATAGATCATATTATTATTCAAATACTCATTGTGCGTGAAAAGCGTATTGAAAACGGTGTTGATGGAAACTAAACAAAAAACTATGATATACCATATACGTATAGACCGCGAAGGTTTTAGATTACACACTCCCGCACACTGAACATCTTTATATTACCTCTATGTATAGGTTCGTCTCGATTAAACGTCATTATACCGATTATAATTATAGTGAGCGCATGTACACATATATACATACGCACGTAGGTATATATATGCGTGTATATACGACTATAGTATGTACGGTTATTAATCAACCTTTCGCACGTATCGGAAAGTCATACGCCGAAAATTAAATAGAAATTAAACGTAGGTATATACAAATTGAAAACTCTCTCTCCCTCTTTCACTCTGGGAAAAAAAAAATCACGCGATTACCCACTATAATTACTGTAAGATAAGCTCCAACAACAAATAATATTATTATGTATTTATGTACCCGCACGCTTTTTGTTCCGGAGATGAGAAATATGTATATTAGAATAATGTTATTATTATGCACATTATTATATTTCGTTGTAAATACGAATAGGTACCTAGTGAAATTTGGTTTCGAGCCATTTCGTCCCCATCGCTGCGTGTAAACGCGAAACGTAAGTAAATACACCACACACACACGACACACCTACTAAAATACGCGGCTACATGTATCATAATTATTACAACGTGGTAATTATTAATTAATTATTATTATTATAATTACTATCATATTTTACTGTATTATACGCCTATTAAACTATCTATATATAAGTCTGTATACACTCAACATATAGGTAGATATGATATTAAATCTAAAACACTCGTGTCATCAATCGTACCTATTATGCCTAATATGGTCCGCATATATTATGTATTAATATTTAATTATATACGATACGATTTAGTCCAATATAAATGGCTTAATGACCGTGTCTCGTATTTCCTGCGATAATCGACTTACTATCAATATTATTTGTATTATACAATATTATATGTTTATTATTATGGCTTTAATATTATGTCTACATAACACCATAGTGTTCGTAAGTAATAAGCGTAGACCCGTGGAATCGTCAATGGTGAGACAATACGATCCTAATATTAATATTATTGTTTACCACGCGAATTGTGTAGAATATAATACCTACGTTGTATTATATTGAGTGTGTGATTGTGCGTCGTCGGTGAATGAATGATTGACTGCTTTAATAAGAGGCATTTAAACGATTTTTTAGTTTCCGCCGGTGGCCACAATAATGGTCGTAAGTATAAAATTAAAAATCATGAAATGTACGAAAGTCACATAATGTGTGGTCGAAAAGCGTTGATCTCGTGTACACCTACGAAGACCTAAACAATACATGCGGAAATCATATTGGAGATGGTTTGTTGTTCCGCCGTATCCACTCGTTTCATTGATACCATTATTATACTTACCTAGTTACCTAAATAATATATGTATGTATATAAACTATATAAACCTACTCCAAATCATCTTTGTTTAAATCGCAAGCCAAGTGTATAAAAAAAATTGTAAAAAAAAAATGATGTTGTCATTATAATTATTATAGGAAAATTTGATTTGTACCAAATATCTATGTTAAATATTAATTAACATACTTATTTTTTTTGTTCATTTCACTATACTATAATAGCTGTGATTCTTGTCGGTTCTCCGTATAGATGACTGGGGAGTTTTTAAGTCCATAAAATAGTTTAAATATAGTAAACGTGACAACGCGAGTGTTCTCCCAAGTGTTAATCTATATAGGGATAAAGAATAATGATCACATCAGTCATTACCTACGCGGCATTAGACTCGTAAAGTAAATAATATACGATTTACAGTTAATATATTTTATGTTACGATTCAATAGCCGGCCGCACGTTAAAATATATTCTTTTATAATAAACAAAATGAGACATGTAAACTGTATAAATAGCCTTGGATGCGTAAACATTTAACCCTTTAAACACGATTCCACTAATGCATTAGTCCACGAGAAATGGTAATTTTTAACAATAGACCGAAATTATTTGTTTGACTTGTTTAAATTATCTTGTTGAAAAAAAAAATAACACGGTCAAATGTCAATCGGAAACTACATAAAATTTAAAAAAACGTATAATACTATTATGTTATATACGTATATTGCAGCGGTTATATTATACTTATATATTATTCAAAGGGGACATCGTGCAGTGTCCCGGTTATTCGATAACAAACTATAAATTATAGAACCATAGTGAAAAACGGTAATAACCTACCTAATAATATTGATTAAATGTGTCATTGTATAATATTATATATTATACGGTGTTGTACTGTTGTATGCAAGAATTGTATAGCCATTAAAAAGTGACCCCCCCACAGGTGATGACAAAAGACATGAAAAAACATAACATAATAACAACCGAATTATGTGTATATCAAACACAAAATAAACGCTTGTCCGCTTGAAATATATTATAAATCATAATATTAATTATTATACATAGAACTATATACAACTGCGTATAGTATACCAACGTTATACATAATAATATGACGTATCGGAACACGTCATAATGTAACGTAAGTACAAAACTATATACAAACAAACGCGTAAGCGCATAATACGTTTGGAAGGAAAAAAATAGGTTCATATAAGACCGTCGCATTTTCACTTGTAATGTTTCCGAATAATATATTATATACTTACCTACACGAAAACTACGAATTCCTCGAAAACGTAAGAACAAAAATTAATATATTTTATCCACACCACGCTATGTGGAAGTTCCACACATTTTTCATTTAAAATATGCGTATAGGGATAGGATTTGTATGCCTCGGTATATGTTTTTTTCTGTGTCCTTTTATAAATTTGGTAGTTATGTCCAACGAATTGACTGATATAATAATATGATAAAATACGCAATTTACATGATCTATTAAGTAGTGTAAAAGGTTAGAAAGTAGAAACCATTGCATATTTTATAGCGTATTTTAACAAAACGAAATATATATTTTACTATTTTATATTGCATGTATAAATCATAGTCATAATCATATTTTATATAGGTACACACAATAGGAGCACGCCAGACATAAGTGCACATATATTTAGATTCGTCGTGGTCATTACGATTTGTATTATTTTGTTTTAGAAAACAGTTTGTTTGTAGCATTGTTATAATACGGGAATCCGACAAAAAGCTTAAGTCGGAGCGAAAAACTACAAACAAAACACACGAAAAACGCTATAGTAAAACTTTTGCTACCACGTACAGGTACGCGTCGGTTTTTCCGAAACACGCAACATACCGTGTGCTCGATGGAACAAACAAGAAGCATTTCAAATTTAAATAGGTAATACCTATGTACCCACTTGTAATATTATTATATTTTAACGAACAGTCGGTGCATGAGATATATCGATTTTCAGGAAATCTCCATCATCACGTATCTGTATAGTTCATATTATAACGGCATTATAATACAACGTGTAAGATACTATATAGGTACAACAATATTATATATTATATGCATGTAACGCGTGTGATGATTTTTTTTTTATTATTATTTTACAACGTTTCATGGATTATCGATGGAATCGGATGATATATATTTTCCATCAACGTTTTATTATTAATGTCATCGCAAACAAAACATTATATTTTATCCGTCCGTGACAAAACAGCCGTGACCTACGTGATTCGTGTATAATAATATATATATAAAGTTTTTTTTCCGTCCTTTTTTTTTTGTCCACCGAATTTCGTTTATCGGCCCGCTCCGCGCCAACGACTGATTGGAATTTCGGAAAACCGCGTGCGCACCGTGGCAAGTAGGACGGGCAGAGAAAACAATAACAAACACAAGTAGGTACGAACACGGCGACGGCGACGCACGGCCGGCCGGTTCACAGAAATATTGCGAATTAGTTTTGACCGAGACAAAAGCCATTTACTGAGATATTATTTTATGGCCACAGTTGTTGTAGGTATACTATATACAAAATATGGTGGTGGCGATGGTGCCACAGCTGCAGCAGCAGTGATCGTGAGACACAAGCCGTCGACGCAGGAGAATGTGCACTGTACAGTTTTTCGGTTTTTCAATTTTTGCCGCACTATTGCATTTCGGCTGTAGTGGGTGTATGCATCAACCTACTCACACTATATAATATATTATAATTTATATAATAATAATAATGATGATGATAAGACTTTTGGTCTGAGAGTCCGGTATTAGCAGCCGGTCACGTATCACCTCCGGTTCTAGGTCGGTCCTAATAGATATCACACACACACACACACACACACACACACATATTATATATATATAGCTTAAGCGGCAGCACCCGCGCTGACCGTCCCGCGAAGAGAAAGAGAGAGGAACCGTGTCACACGGGACACAAAAATAATAAATAATATAATAATAATACAAAACCGGCATACACATACACGCGCGCAGGCACGCACGATTCGTGTGACCTCGATCTGGATTTACACTCCGGGTATAGATCGGGCGTAGGTACTACACGTTCTATAATACCAATGGATCGCGGTGAAATTCGATCGGTAACTACTGGAAAAGAATTGTTGCGATTTTTTTTTTTGTTTTTCATAACGCCAACGCACTCGGGGGGTCAAAAAGCCACGGCCTCGGTCGATCTATATTATTACTTAGGTATAGTAGAATATACCGGCAGTAACACACTGTACGTATTATATTATATAGTGTGACTGCTGTAGTACGGCTTCACGACCGTCGTCGCAGAGTGGAAAAAAAAAACTACAATAATAACGCATAATATTATAATGACGACGGCGCTCTGCAAAGACAATGCTGATAAATTGTCGAGAAACTATAATGTTATTATATTATATTATTATATACGAGTGAGTGGTGATGGCGTATACAATATATTATAGATACCTAACAGCTACCGCAATAATAAACTCATATACCTACTATATGTGATATTATATATATTGTGTTGTATTAACTCGCCATAATGTGGTCCAATCAAAAACGGAGAGAAGTGAAAAAAATATACTTAACGCGTGTCGAAACCATTAGCTGCTAATGGTCGTTATAGTTGTAACAATATAATAAGTCACTGCTGCAGGGACACATATACTCTAATGTATATTTTACTCTGCAGAGGCTGCGACGGTTCTGTGTGACTGTGTGTCTGTGTGCATACTATTTTAACACTTATATTATACGGTTCCATTTGTCATAAAAATGTATATAATATGAGCCTAAAGCAGCGTCTACAACACGTGTCGTATAGTCTTTGTTGCTCGGAAACGGTGCGAGGATACGTGATTTTCTAATATTAGACGAAACTACGTACGATTATATACGTCGTGTAGTCTTTTAGCTAGGGTGCGACCGAGCCCGATTTCACGACTATTTCCGAATTTTCATATTATGGAACGTGTTGTGTACGTTCACAGTTTAGCTGCATAAAAATGAAAATTTCCTGGAATCTTTAACCACCGTGCGCATACAGTTCGGGTCGCAATGAGTGTTACATTAATTATTACCACCTGATACCTATATCTTGTATTCTATACATATATATATATATATATATATATATACACTAGACATATCCCAGTGGCCAGTATATAATATATATTATATACGTACATCTATGTTCACATGTTCACAATGTTTATTATAATATTGTATGCATATAGCGATTTGATGAACTATTTCAAGAGACGAATGCCAGATACATATACCAGCCATGCACCGTGCTTGATGCTCAAAATGCCAGCGCATAGTATTTAGTATTATAAGATTCATTATACATAATATTGAACTATATTGTATAGACATGCCTACATCGTGATAATATACATATGTGTAAAACACTGTATGGTGTACATTATAATATTATACATGCACTTACCACCGCCGTCGACATGTGTGTATATTATATTCAAAGGGCTCGAGGTGAACACCACACGTTTCTATAGCGACATTAATATTATTATAGGTACGAGTTTTACGTTCAATACCTAACAATATTGTTTTTACGTCCAACGAAAGGGCTGCAGAAAAAAAAAAACAAAAAAATAATGTCACACGCGTACCTATTGTTGTTACCATAATATATATTGTATATATAGGTATACACATTAATACGCATTATCGTGAACTTTAATTTGAACCATATACCCCACCTCGTTAAAATGTCAAGTGTGTAAAATAAATGTTAATCTTTTTCAGACCATGAAAACCACCGAACACTATTTTCGAAACAGATCCACATTACATTATAGCGAGCCCCACCGAAACATTACGATCCGCTGCGAACGAAAACCACAATCGGTCATGTTATTATATATTTTAACGTGACGTTGAATAATTTCATCGCTTGTGTGTACACGCGGTACGTGTTTTGTTATTAACTATATAAATAAAATACATATATATATGAATAACAAATGCGCTTGCAAATTTGTGCGGTAAAAAACCGATCAATCGATCCCCATCCCCCAGCAAACGGTTATATTTATCATTGCGTTCGCAAAAATAGCCTTTTACTTAAAGTCTTAAACCAATTATATTGGACTTAAAATGAAAAACACCCCCGGTCTTGTACGTAGTGGTGTATTTGAGATGGAAAACATAATCTTAGCGCTGTATACTACCCCGTGTTGCCCCGAGCGGAAATTTCATCAAAATATACACAGTTTAATTACCAACGACTAGAAACGGCGCCTGATGGTGCTGTGGCGAGAAAACGATGTTTTCCCGGGGGATGCCCAGAATATACAAAATTCATCGTCGAGCATACCTACAATATTTTCATTATTTTAAGAAATTGATCATAAAAATCTACTATAAGAGCATCTAGACATATAAATAATTATAGGTACAGTCTACTTCCTAGTATACTATTATCTGCTACTTGATTACTTATTTATAAATTCATTATTCAATACATGCGATTAAATCTATATACCACTATACGTTCAACATTTTAAACCGTAATCTCTTAATGTGTTTAGACTGATGACTAAAGGCAGGTTATGTATTTATTCAATAGGCTAAATAGGATTATCCGATTGCAAAATAAAAAGATCTAACAATGAACCTTCAAATAATTTGCAGACCACTGAGTGCCATTATCGTCTATTTTCTAAAAACAAAAATAGAGCCATAAAAGCTTGTAATAAGCTAAAATATATCCAGGGCACTATAATGAACAGTTTGAGGTGAGTGTCCTTGCTCCCGTGGCTTGGGTCTCATTAACTTCGCACAATTCGAGTGAATTTTCAAAACTATAGATATAACTAATAATATAATTTACTTTAATAAGATTCAACAAATATGCCTTAAAAGTTTTCAACTTAAAGTTCAACCCGTTCAAAGCTATATTATCTGTCAGTAAACAATAATATTATATATTGAACTCACCAGTGTCTCTCAGGTTTCCGGCAAATTTATTAATCCACATTTGAACGTGTGACAACACAAACGTTATTAATTATCCAGGGTATAGTAATCCCGGTGTACCGATTGAGAATATCAACAACAGAGAGCGGGTACGAAAAAAAATTTAAAAAAACAAAAACAAAACAAAACCAACGAAAATTAAATAGCAACCAAAACGTTCATTTCACCGGTCGGAATGATATTATGAGTCGTGTCGCGAATAGGTTTGGCGTGTTATTGTTACACCGACGAGAGTGATATTAAAAAATAAACCAAACTATATGTTTCGGGCACAACCACGATCGCGTTCGACGGCGGCAACAAAACGAACCGGACACGAGAGAACAGAGAACTGACTGCTGTGATACCGTCGACGGACTTGGCGGGCGCGGCTTACTATCGGCGGCGGCAGTGGCGTCGGCGGCGGCGGCTACGACGGCTGTTCGTCCGGGGGGAACACGCGGCGGCCGAGCCCGCGTTTTTCTTTCGTCCGAACGGATTGAGAGAGAAATAGGAAAAACATAAATGCTTGTATGAACAAAAATATAATATAATACTATAATATCGTGTCGTATTATTATTCTTATTATTACACTGTAATATAGAATATAGATAGATCCAATACCTGCAGGTACCTATAATCTCTCTCTCTCTCTGTATATATATATCATGATTCATGATGATAATAATAATACGTACAAGTATAACTATGTTATATACGGTTATGATTGATCGATATTATTTTATATTTTTTTTACTTTATAATATACCTACGGCCTACTCTCTGCCCGCGATATTATACACGCGCGGCCTACCTATTTGCTTGTTGGACCAAAACATCACTCGCGTGGTACGATTTATATTGAATTATCGTCCTTATTCTGCGAACGACAACGAATGCAGGTGACGACGACAACGACCGCGAGATGTCGATAGATAATTTCTCGTTTTTTTATTTTGTTTTTTTATTTATTTTTTGATATTATAACAACAATCGTATAATAATAACAATAATACACGGAGTGAGTAAGTAATAGGTGTATAATATATTACTCGCATATACTTACACTACAGAAGAGGTGTAAGTACTGTATTATTTTGTATACGTACTCGTATTTTTTTTTTTTTTTGCTTTTCGTGTTGTTTGTCCATAAAATATGCGTAAGGCATGACACTTAAATACTATATGTCAATGCACTACAGTAGTGAGTATAGTTTATAATATAGTACTGAATATAGCGTAATAATAATATTATTGTAGATGAGTATACCTCTCGGCGAGCGTCATACGGATTTAATAGTTATTTAATATTATGGTTCTGGTCGAGATTTTCGGATACAATCGCGGAATCACATCGGCTACTGCAAATCTATAAGCTGTCATAGGAGAATAAACATTTTTAATAAGTATAGGCACTAGATATGAACATAATAATAAAATCTATCAACTGTAAACTTTAAAAATAAATTTTTATGCAGAAGAATTTAATTCCTATACCTATATTTAGAGATAATATTTAAGTATTTAACATAATATTATATTGTAGGTACAGTATGGTTATTGTTTATACAGAATGTTTATGCAACAAATATCAACATTAGGATAAACATACTTGGAGGTAATGCTCTGCATGGTCCGTTCTATATCAATCCGGTCTGGTCCGGTCATGACAAATAAAAATTGTCGACACGTCGGTCCAATCCCGGTTCAAATATATTATTTTTGGTTCGGTTTTTTCCGGTTTCAGCAAAAAAAATATTATCAGTTCGGTTAGTCTGAGCCGATCCGGTCCAGATCACGGTCCTTATGATCTATTAAAATTATTGTTTTTGCAATATGCTTAAAATTAAATGAAAAACACTAACTACGGGCAATTGTATTTATTTGTATTTATATAATTTTATTAAACTGAATGACTATAATAATGGTCTGGTCCGGCCCTGGAAAAAAATATAAATTTAATTATTAGTCTAGTTCAGTCCAAAAAAAAATGTAGCCGTCGGTTCGGTCTGAGTTTGGTCTTTTGTTAAAATTTTAAGTTTGGTCCGGGGTACCTAAAATAACGGATCATACAGAGCATTACTGCCGTTGGAGGAGTGGGACAAAACGAATATCCATGTATTTTTTAGTTTTTTACTTAATACCTAACATTAAAAAAAAAAATGGGTTTCGTAGTTAGAAAATATATTCTGAAATTTTTGTTTTTGGGCCACTTTGTATATAATATGATGTATAAAATAATATGTTTATCCTAATCCTAATGGTATCGGTGTTGTGGAAACAATGTACGATCATATCTTAACTGACTAAACTTACATTTATTTATAACATCCCTGTAAAAAGCTACCACATTAAAGCTATACTACTCTTCACATCTCTCGATTCACTCTGAGTCCCAGTAAGTTCTAGATGGACTGGAATTTATGGAGCCATATTGTGCTATATCCAACTATTAGTTCTTATTTCTTCCTTCCACCTCCCTTTTCCTCCTCCGTTAGAATTTCCTTAATCGTGTTACGAAAGCCATCTTTCAGCTGGATTTGAACTCAGCATATAGTAGTGCTTCGTCTTCGGTGTCTTCCATGTTTAAGCCACAGATGATAATTCCTTGTATATATATATTTATTATACATTGAATTATATACATATAGACATATTTTAATATAAGGTACATTAGTTTACGGTAAATTCGGTTCCTTCATTCGTTGTATAATAGTACATAATGTATATTATAGAAAATCAACTGCGTTCTATAGTCAAAACTAACCTCGTTACAAAAATTAAAAAATAAACACGTAGGTATAATTCTGGAGCGCATGCATAAAAATCAAACGTGTACACAAAAGAATTTTTAGTTTAAAATAGAATACTTCTAGAGGAAAGATCTAGAGAAGGACGTTGTTTATTTATATAATATATATATAATATAGATATATAGATGGATAGGTATAGGTTATATTAATGTATGTTACACACGAGTACAGACTACAGACAGGTGCCCGTGTATAATACATAATATAAAGGTTCTTGTAGAATATTTATAATTTTGAGTTTATTCTTGACACAAATCAAGTGACTGTTATAAAGTTTGCGGTTGCACTATAATTCGCGATTCCGTACAACTTTAATAGGTAACAATAGTTCAAATTTATCTTTCCATTCGTTTTTAAAACGAAATAGGAGTAAATTATTTTAATTAAATATAATATTAACTGTAAGATTTTTCATTGTTACCTTCTAGATGCAATGACAATATATATATTATATATATAAATTATAAAATATGATTAATTCGATCTTCTTCGTTGTTTGGAACAATAGGTAGGGTGACAGCATCATAATATACGTCGTGTGTGCATAATTATTTAATTAATTAAAATTAAATTCTAACACGAGAAAGGTAATAGTTTGTTTCAAGGTTCAATATGTTAAATCTAAATCTTGTAATTATAATTTATATAATTTATTCGAACGTATGAGTAATACCTCCCATTTAAATGAAAATGTGTGTAATAACAAAATATTATATTCATACACCTATATACACCTATAATAATACCTACATAACAAAATTAAAACTTATTCGAATAATCACGGTTGTTGTTTGTATTTATTTTCAAAATAATAAACTATTTTAATCGGTATAGTAAACGTATATGACTAATAAAATTAAAACGTTAGCACTTTTTTTATATCTTATATTCTTATGCATACGTGTTTACTATTGTATACGACCAGGTTAGGTTATGAAATATAATATAAGAGTAATATAAGTAGGATAAAAACGAAATTTACTAAATATTACTCGTAAATAGACTTGAATAAATAATTTTAATATTATTATATTGAGTCTAAAATAAATCATAATAAAGACAGAAAGTAAAATATTAACACTAATTATAGTAATCTTTAATATTGTAAATCATTAAAATATGCAACAATAGTGCAATAATTTATTGGTGGGTATCTGGTCAGGTACCTGCAATCCACTTTCAAAACCACCAAATCCCAACTACAACTCAAACTAAATATTTAGGTCTAATCTTAGATAAGAGACTAACTTTGGGTCCACACCTAAAAACTAAAAGAAAGATTCTCAACGCCAGACTTCATCCATTAAGCCTTATTCTCAAGTCCTAACTCTCGATCAAAAACAAACTATTAATATACAAATCAATGCTATAACCTATCTGGGCCTTTGTCATCCAAATATGAGGATGTGCCAAGCCTTCCCAAATACGTACCATCCAGGCCCTCCAGTCTCTTCACCAAATAACATCTGCGCCATGATACGTTTCAAACCTATATCATTACACAAAGACTTTAACATCGAAACAGTTTCTATTACAGCTTAAAAATACTATACAAAATTCCACACCAAATCAATCAACCACACAAATCCACTAGTATCCAATGGATCCAGTGAATTCATCCCCCCCCACGTCGATAAAAAAACACAGATATCGGGATCTCTTGAGTCCTATACATCATACTTCACAATTAAGACTAAAATAAAGATTGTGTGGAAATGAGAAGATCGTAAACACTAATATTTTTACTTTGTTGTAGGTTATGAATCGGAATGCATTGTAAACATTAAAAAAACATTGATTCATATCAATAAACAGGGCTTGCAAAAATACCATATTTAATGCTAAATTTAGAAACGTAAAAAATACAGGTTATGATGATTTTAAATGTTTACCATTAAAATAGTAACTGTTAGTTTCTTTCTAAAGTTTAAATTGCTCATTTATGATACGTAATACACAATTTAAATCAAAACAAAATATGTTAATAATATGCTGATAATATATGTATGTGAAATTACTGTTACATCGTTGCCATACAATTTATAATTTGGGAGTACCTATGGGCAATGGTAAAGTATTCACTATAGCTTAGGTGAGTAGGTGACTATAGATGTATGGTGTATAGATTACATGGACAAAATATATTCGTGGGTGTCAAGGGAACTACTCCCTTTTCTTCTGACGTGTTCTTTCGAGTATTAGTTTTTGGAGCAGATAAAACATCAAAGAGTTCCTTGATGAAGTTCTTAGTTCTTAATATTACAAATTGTCAAATTGATCATAGAAATTTACATTTTGTGATATAAAACCATTCATTTTTATAATTTTCTGAATTAAAATCATAGAAAACCTAGATGTGGAAATTTTAAAAAACAACAATAAACGGTGAATAAATTAAATCAAACACCCATTAAAAATAAAAATAACTTATTATGATAAGTTGACGAGTTTCGTTTCAAATGTTTTTTCTGATGCAGTGATTTGTTGTCACTTTCAGAATTTTAAACAACTGTCCACAGTACTCCACGCAGACAATCATGACACATAATAAATATTAAAAGGTTTTGGCTGTTCATTAATGCATTAAAGTAATTTATTTTCAAATCCACAGTATGAACTTTTAAATTTGTTTAACACCTATATTTTTGATAGCACATATCTATCATACTTACAGAGCATTACATATTTTATTAATATATTACTAGGATGGGGTACTCACTACAAATCTACGATAGTTATTAAATAATTATAATAATAATTAACACTAGAAATGTTACGAACTGTTCAATCTTCGATTTACAACATCCTAATAAATAAATAAAATTGTTGGTACACATCTTAATAATCTAATTAAAAAAACAAAAAAATACCAACAAAACATGACATACATTATTTTTTTATTCTACTCCTGAGATAATTCTTTATTTTCTCTAGACCGGAGAAATATCACTCAGGAGACGATATTGTCTGTAATTAATAATTGTGTTCTTTCGGTTTGCAAAGCCCGACAAAATTAAGATTTATTGAATATTAAATTATTACATACCAAATTATCAAAAAAATTAATGTTTAATTTATTAATTATAAAATTTTACATTTAAACGTGTTTAACTTTAAAAAGTTAAAATACTGACTCATTAGAAATAAAAATTTACGTAACATACATTATTGATTGCCTTGGTTATGGAGTCGATCATCGATCTTTCTAATAACGTTGTTGAATAATATACTTTATTTTACTATAGTGGGTTTCATAAATTAATTAATAAAGACGTGCAAAACCAGCGATTAAAAAAAAAGAAGGAAAATATAATCATAATGAATATTATATTATAGTATACCTACACTGTGCAATGTGTGTAATGTACATAGGTACACAAACATAATAAAAAAGTATATTATGTAATAATAGAAAAAAAATACTTAGGTAATATATGATATTATTCTTTTTGATAAAAGAAAACCGAGTGAAAGTACAGTTTGTATATAGTATATAGTATATAATATAACTCAAGTACTCAATGAGCCTTTTTTAATTTAGTTTTTTTTCGGTAGATACCAACATTTTTTACATGGACTTTTAGTTTTAATTAAATTCCATAACAAAAAAAAAAAAAAACTCAGACGTGAAAAATTTCATACCTATGTGCAACTTTAAATGTACAAAACTAATAACAAAATGTTAAGTGAGATTTATTAAAAACAAATCAAATTCTAATTAATAGAATGTGTATATTAGTGTTTTTTTAAGCTTATTCATACGAAATTTTTATAATAATATAAATTTAATATATTATTTATTTTTTCACGATTAATGAAGCGAAATAACACAAATAATTACAGACTATAATTAACTATGAGATTTATTTCTGAGGTTTAAAGAGAATAAAGAATTATCTAAGTATGTTGGTACTATATAGGTAGCATGAATCATTTCTTGTGCTTATTTATTTATTTATTTATTTTATTGATCTAAAAAAACGATAACACCGACAACAAAGGCCATTAGTTACAAACAAATTAAGAGTGATTAGGTACAAATATAAGTTATAGAATTAGATTACATAAATATTACAATTTTTTTTTTTTTTTATTTAAGATTGAACAATTTTTTTTGTTTTGTAAAATTGATTATATCTATGTTTTTATCTTGGTTGGGTCTGAGTGCGGTGTCTAAGTTGTAGGATGTCCTATGTTCGGCACGTTGCTGGGTGTACATTAAACAGTCGGCTATTACATTATGTTTGACGGTTCCGCAGGTTTGGCAAATGGAGGGCTCCTCTCTGGCCATCAGGAAACCGTGGGTAATTCTGGTGTGCCCTATGCGAAGTCTGTTAAGAACAGACTCCTCTTTCCGGTTGAGTTTTGGGATTTTATTTTTAAATTAGATAGTAATAAGGATTTTTTTCAATTGTATATTTACTCTTAATATTAAAAACAAGGCAGTTAAAAAAATGTTTGGCCCTAAAAGAGGCAGTGGTCGTTTGGGCGTCTATCATTTATACCATTTGGGTGAATGAAATTATTTTTACCTGCGTGAGGTAAAAATCTGAAGACTTTGATGCTGACGTTTTAGTAGCTAATCATTGTTTATCATTATTGCTATTATCAAATTTGTATTAATGTTGACTGGATAAATGATAATGGATATTGGATATTACAGTATTACTATACCAATATCTTTTTAAAGTTAAGAGCGTATAATATAAATTACTTATTATTTATTTTGTATCTTGTATGTGACTTTATTTTTTCAATTGACAATAATGTACATTACTATACAATAAATAAATAATTGTAACTATAAACCTATTCATATTTATTCACTTAAATGGCTAAATGGTATTATAAGTGGAATTAACACTCAACCAATTGGTATATAATAAAGTATATCCTGTTCGATGCACCCGCAATTATACTTCTACATTTATCATCCCTTATTGCACAACAAATTATTTAGAAAAAAATGAACCAATTACTCGTATGACGGGGTTAGCCAATTATGATAAGTTATTTAATTTATAATATTTTATTCATATTTATATTTTATTCATTTATTCATTATTGTATTATATTCAATGTTATTTTGTATCTTATACCATTTTTGTAACTTGAGCCTATACGCCCGTTTGTATTTAAATAAATAAATTAAATATTCGTCCAAACAGACCACATAAACATTTTTTTATCAACGGAGTAGTTTTAGTTTTTCGTATTCGAGTGACTTTATTTTATAAAATAACTTACCCATTTAATATTGATAATTGATGTGAACACAATAAAAAAGGATGTTATTATAGTATTTTCATTGTCTATTTTAGGATATACCTATTAGACTTTATTTATTTATTTATTTATAATAACTAATAAGTATAATCAACAATTATGGCTCAGAACAGTTATTTTTCTTTAGATACAACAAAATTAAAACATAATAACATAAGCATAGGTATCTTAATATTAAATCTATTTAGCATTTAACATACCTAATATATTAGTATTTAATACTTAATAGTAGGTACCGTTTAACATTTAAATATTGATTTCAACCTGGTTAAATTGTCATGGAAAAAATCGAAATTATTAATTGAGTTACTAGAAATTAGCATTCTATTGCTCGGTGCGAATTGACTATAATTATTACGATAAGTAGGTAGATACATAAAACGTTTTTGACACACGATTATAATTTATAAGTTTGAGGAACATTTAGTGGTATTTGGTTAAGTAGTTCTGGACAAATTATTTGAGAGTTTAGTAAGTACTTTAGTAGTTTATACAACCAAGACACATCATGAAATTTCATTTTTATTGAGGATTCACCCCACGGAATAATTTATTTCACATTTGGTTCAATCATTCACCTATCTTCATTGCTGGAACATATTATAAAATCATTTAAAGAAGCATTTGTTGATGCCCCATAAAAAGTTTTATCGAAATATGAAGGTGAAATGAAAGACGTGCCAAAGAACGTGATGATAAAAAAATGGTTTCCATAACGAGATAGTCTTTGTAAAATTTAATAAACTGATTTACAAACTTATTTATAGTTATTAATTCAATAACATTTTATAATTCGTTTAGTGCATTCCAATATGTTATTTATTAGTCATGGAGGTATATCCGGAGTCAATGAAGCTGTAGACGGTGGAGTTCCTGTACTAGGATTTCCCTGGTTTTTTGACCAGCCTAGAAATATAGACAACTTAGGTATTGCTGAAATGGCAATCAGTGTGAACCTGTTCAAAATTAACAAAGAAAAATTGTTAAATAATATATTAAAACTCACTGATAACGAAAAGTGAGTTTAAAAATAATATAACACACCTACCTATAGACTAGTCTTATTTTAAAATCAAAGAATCGCTTTAATATTTATAAATAATTCTATAAGTATGATAAATTAATATTGATTTAATATAATTTTATTTTAGATACACGAGAAATGCAAAAATTGCCACTCAACGTTTTAAAGATCGATCTATGTCACTAGAAAAATCAGTTGTTTATCGGACGGAGTATGTTATTTGTCGTAAAGGAGCGCCTCATTTAAAATCTCACGGACTTAATCTTACGTGGTATCAATATTTTATATTTGAAGCGATTGCTGTAATATTATACGATTATTTCATTAGTATTAATCATAATTTATAAAAAGTTTACGTTTATGTACAAGTACACTTCAAAATATTCACACAATTATGTTAGGGTTAAGACCCTTTTAATTTCGACTTAAGATGGTCATTTATATAATTTTAAATATTTATCACTGACTCACGTAACTCGAAAATGTAATACAATGTTCTTCATAACTTGTTGTACTTGAAAATTAAAAAAAAAGTTGAGCGTATGTCTTTAATAGTTTTTACAAGAGTCTAAAGATAAAATGTCGACAAAATACGTAAAAATCACGAAATTATGCAGTTTTTTTTAATATTAGGAAATTCATAAATTTTTTTCTATTTAAATCTAAGATTTGAAAATTCAACACAAAATTCTCTATAAGTTTTTCTACCTTTCTAAAAAATAAAAAGTTTACTGGAAACTCAAACTAATTTTGAAATTAGACATTGGATATTCACCAGTTTTCTCCGGGAACGATTTTCTTATTTTAATGTAATTTAAAAAGGAATTACCGTAGACATTTGAAAATTTCACCAAATGTTCAGATTACTAATTCCTATACACATATTTTGATAATTTTTGAGCTAATTGTATAGGCCTAAGAAATGGTTTTTTTCAAATTTTTTTTTCTTTAAATATCGACAAAAAAATTTCGTTGAGTCAAATTTCTTGAAAATTTAATACAAGATTCTTCATATGTTTTTAAACTTAAACATAACTTTTGTAATAATTTGGATGATTTGTATTGCATTATTGGATTTTTAGTCGTTTCCTTGTAATGCTCTCTGGCAACGTTTACTGCGATTTGGCTTGGAGCTGTTTGTTCTTCTTATACGCCGGTTGGTAAAAGTCGAAAAACAGAACGAAGAAAATGGTCAAGTGGACCAAAAGTAAGGAGGCTACTAATTTTGGATATCTGTAGTCAAAAAACAGCACATGGGCCGAATGGAAAAACACTAGCGTGAACTGGAGTTGTAGAAATCAATGAAACAATATAATACATCGTTAATGAATGGAGAAAAAAAAGTGTTTATGTTAATAGGTATGTAGTTTTTTTTGGTGACCTAAAGTATATCCAAAAATATTTCAGTCAAAGTTATTTTATCCAAAAAATATTATATTCTATAAATATATTTTATAATTTAATAAGGGCTTCTGAAAAACAAAATTACAGTCTAAACGTTAAACAATTTTTGGGTTTATCGATTTAGAAGTAAAACGTTATACATATTTTGGAATAAATATTTCTACGAACTAATATTATAATTTTTAAGTAAATCGATTTTAAATTATGTCGTTTTGTGTTTTTTGGTTTAATTATATATTTTGTTGATCTTTATATGTTATGTTTTGTGATATTTTATTATTTTTGTTCACTGTTTTCTGTTTTACTTACTTTTACAATAACAAATTGCAATCGTTTTTTTTTTCGGCATATTATATAACGTTATTATAACTTTTCAAGCTCCGAATACAATATTTTAAATAACAATGTAATCTATATAGATAATATTTAAATATTATATTTTTTTAAACCTAACCAAAATATTACGTCTGAATATGATACAGCCGAAAATAAATTGTTAGAAAATAATGTCCCCGAAACGTATAGTTTACTCTAAAATTAATCCATCTTTCGGATATAATATTTTTCACTAAGATAATTTTTCGGATAAAATAGGTTACGGAAGAAATATATTATAGTGTTGTTTTACTTTTGGTGTACATATTTTTTTGACGAAATTATGTTTTATTTTTTAGATTAAAATATTAAATATGGTAATATTGTATTAATATATTTTATATTAAAATAAGTTAATAATAATTATTGTTCTAAAGTAATTTTTTTTACAGGTAGCTTTAATATTTTGTACGTTTTAATTTTAAATTTCATTCCCACCTATTTTTGTAGTACGCATTTTTGGCATTCCAAAAATAAAACGAAAGAACCGATACGGCGATACATGTGTTTTAAATTTTATATTAAGTCATAAATACTGCAATTTTGTAATTAATAATTATTTATTTATTTACTATTCAACTACATTTTTCTTGAGGTCCGACAATTGATGAACTACAAAGAGAAAATTGATAACTGTTATTAATTATATTATAAACAACAAATAATTGGTAGGTTATAGGTAGTAAAAAGATTATTTTTGGCATAACACTTTCTTGATTGTACAAATTGCGTAAGTACAACCTCCATCACCATGGCTCCATGTGACATGAACTCAGTACCTACTAATCTTAAAACTGTATACATAAGAAACCATGAGAAATCACTAAAATTGATATAATAATATGTAATGTTAGCAATATTTATTACTCCCCTTTAAATTAAAACATTATTATAAAATATCAACAAGAGAGCACGGATAATGATTTTGGTTTATAAGCCTATTAACTTGTATCTATACTCTATTATTATATTGAAATATGAAAAGTACTAGTAATATGTTACTGAATTTGTAGGATAGATATACAGATAATCAATGCTTATATTATCCTTTTAATCGTTCAAAAGTTAAATTATAAAGTAAATCATAAATATGAATACATCACAGTACCATACACAACGTCAACAAAAGAACTCTCATTTCCTAAAAACAAAATGTGAATTTGAACAAAATTCATAATTTTAGAACTTGAACATTTTACAGTCATTCAAATTAAATTAATTCTTAACTTTTTTCCAAAGTTAATTGTAATTGTACCTATATACAAAAAAAAAATCTATGTTTAGAATTTTAGATAGTAATTTATTTTTAAACATATAATTTAATGAACACGTAAATTTATTCAATGAACATGAATGTGAATGAGTTTATTTGTACAATATTATACATTGAACATGAACATGATCGACTTTAGTTTTTAAGTGCACTTTCCAAACACTGATCATACATGACAAAACGGATATATTGCTTCACTGGCAATTATAATAGTATATTACATACTAGTTAACAATAATTATTATTATTTATTAATACTATTTCATGGATATTAATATATAAAATATATATAAATATAATATTAATATTCATATTATTAATTTTAATAAAGTTATAATAATTAAGAATTTGAAGTAATAATGTGTTGGTAAGATCTTAAATATTGAAAGTTTAAACTTAATCTACAGTACAGTCCACAACAACAGGGGCTTCATCGTCATCCTCTTCATCTAGCCCATTGAATTCCCAACCAAACTTTTGTTGCAAAAATCTCTTTATTTGAATCGTTCCATCTTTAAGATCATCTTCCAGTATAAAATCACAAGTTTCTAATGTTCTAAATAATTCTTTTAGGCCATTATAAATAACATTATTGTTTTCAACAATGTCAACCAAAAAGCCTTCAGGTATTGTTTCTAGTTGATGACGTATTGCTATAAAAAACTTTGCAAAAAAGTTTTGATCCTGAGCAATTGCCTCTTTACTCATACAAAATAATTGAAACAACTTTTTCCAGCGCTCAAAAGACTCATAACTTAAACCAAGAAGAAAACAAACATAGGAAAATTGTAGTTCAGCTAATAAATCTATTTTACTGAAAAAAAATAAAAAAATAAATTGTATTAAATTTATATTGTAGATAGTATTTACTAAATATAATAACTACTATAAAGATAATATGATAATGACCTATCATGTTTTTCGGCCATGTTATTGAGTATGTATGAAGTATCAAGTGAGTATTTAGTGATTTCTGAAAGTGATGAACCAGGTGGATAATGACATTCTGGAGGTTCAGTAAATCTAAATCATGTTGAAAATATAAATCCACATAGTCCAAATAAATAAATCCACATACATTCAATTATGATATAATGTTAAACAATCTAACAAAATGTAATTCACTTTATTTTATTTTCTTCTTTTGGCACTAAGTTAGGCAAATGTTCATATCCAACATCTGTTTCACTTCTAATAGGCCCCCATTTTCTTCTTTTTTTTGTGTTTTCTTTAACCGATGTAGGAAATAACTCCATTGCCGATCGGATTAGTTTTGTTTCAGGGCATAACCTGAGTATTAAATTTTCTAAAATAAAAATAAATTACTAATAACTAAAGGTATATTGTTACATAGTTTTACCTACAGTTTTACATACCAGTAAGCAGTGAAGATAAGCCATTCCACTTAGGCAGTTCTTCGTATGGATATGGTCCCAAACAGTCGTCAAAATATAATGTATTTGTTTTGAATCGCACTTTTTCTAATCTGGGTACATCTACCAACATTTCATTGTTTGAATCCCACTTTTTTACAAGACATTCGCCTTTTTTAAAACCATGAAAAAAACCACAGCGTGGAGCTGTATTCCCATACTTATCAGTAGCACTGTAAAAATGATACTGTCATTAAATATGACTTACCTATTTAAACAAATGTGTTTAAATAATAAATAGTAGCCTGAAGTCACCCAATAATGTATTTTATTCATATTACCTGTAGTACACAAAATGTACACCAGGAGGTATCATTTTGATTCCTTTGAATTTATCACCAGTCGCCCAGGACATCATATCGATGCCAAACTCCATGCCGGACGGGATGTCAAGAAAAAATGCTGTCGCACCATTCAGATACAATTTCATGGCCCTGTCTTGATCCATGTCCGATGAATTATTAATGAATTATTGTTCGATGCAATACTAAATAAGGCAATCTAACATACACAATTTTTAAATTGTGTGCACTTGCAAATGATTTTGTTAAAATTACCTACTTGTGCAAGTTACATTTATGTATTTTACAGTCTTACAGATATAAAAATTTAGACATGGTAAATAACTAGATAAGTGACAACCGTGTTGTTGACAAAATTGATAATACTATCAACAAATTTATGGTAAACAAGATAAACGACTGTTTGCTTTGATCGGGTGATCCTGTATTACAATCACGAGATGTATAATATACATTTTTATCTACAATCTACCTTCTACAGTTCTACTTTTACATGCTACATTAGTCTGGACTCTGCAGTCTGCTACTGAGCTACACCAGTCACCAAGTCCGAAGTCGATCATTGATGCCATCACTCATCACGGACTACACACATTAGTACAAAACTTACTAAAAAATTAAAATTATTAAAATTATTAAAATTAATAATATGATATTATAGTTAATAGGTAATTAATTCTAATTATTACAAATAAATAACTTTCGTTGGCATCATTATATTCAGTTAGTTAATACTCATTTGGCTTGCTGACTTAAGCATTTCACTTTAAGTAGGTAAATAATTTATTAATTATTTGAAACTTGTTTTTTTTGTTTGTTTAAAAAATCCTTTGTTGGTGCTAAATTAATGTTAAAAGAAGGTAAGCCATTATACATTGTATAAATGCATGATTAATTTTAGTCAATTTATTTGATTGTGTTTATTTGGACACAATATAAAATAAACCTTCTAATTTAGGTACCTATTCTAATTATTTTTCTTTTAGTTTTTCTTTTTCTGTTCTTAAAGAAGAACAAAATCATAAAGATGTATAATGGTAATTTTGATATTACTATCAATTAGACAGTATTTAATATTAAAAACAACAGCATATTTAATAATAATAATAATAATATATTAGATAATAATTTTGAAGTTCTAACTTGTCATTTTTATTAAAAAAACTATTTAGAAGTTATCTGTTACACATTCTAGATAAGCAATAGAATATTCATTAATGTAGTAATAAGATTTTTGTGTTGATATCAAGAGGTTTTAATTCCAAAATAGTGTCAAAATTATGAGCTTACTTAAATTAATAAGTAACATTATTATGTATACCAAAATTGTAGAACATCATTAGATGTCTTAAAAATTATAAAAAGGATATTATGGAGAAAAAAATTATTAAATTTATGACATATGTACTGATTTTTAAACTAAATCCAGCCTTAACATTATATCTATTCAAAATGTTATGTAATAATAGAAAATAATTTTTTTTTTCCAGAGGTTTCTCAATATTTTAGTAATATTATGGAAAAAGAGTCAGATATAAGTGCTAGTATAGCAGCAATTACTACATTATTGAAACTATTGGAACATGATAAATGTAAGTGCACTTAGAAAATATAGATAGATTTATGTAGAGGTTGCTCAACATAAATATTTTAGACAATTCAATAACATTGCTATTTAAAGTTATAAGTTAAAGACACCATAAATTAAACTAATTTATAAACTTGGCAAAATAATATGAAAGCTTTTATGTTTTCACAATGAAATACTTATTGATTATTATTTTTATATTGTGGCAACTAGTGACACATTTGATAATAATAATAATTATACAAATTAAACATAGTCGATTATTGTTTTTATTTCTTAATGTTTAGCTGAAACTGTACAAGAACTCGATTTAAATTTACAATCTGCAGTGGAAGTAATTACAAATAGTAGCTTCCGTACTACTGGTGTATCTTCTGGATGTGCATTATTTATGCGGTTTATAACATTTGCTAAGTTGGATAATATCGTAAGTATTTTTAAATGTTAAGTGTTACTAATATATTACTTAATTAAGTTTCATTTTGAATATTTAGACAGTGAACCTATATTTATGGACTTCTCACAATAGCGGACTACTTATTAATGGATATTTTATCGGGTCCCAGCAAAAATATACTTATTAGATAGGCCTTAAGTATTCCTAACTTACTGGACCCTTCAATACAACTGTAATATATTTTTTATTTTGAATAGCCAACGAGTGTAAAAATAAATATAATTTTACTTGAATTAATAGTGAAATTAATTATTTAATATACGACAGATATTTCTATAAATATTATTCATCTGTGTTATGGCTTTACATAGCCTACATTGAAATAACTAGCAGTTTAAAAAGTGCAGTTATCTATAGTTTCTACATTTGGAAAGTATATATATATATACGAATATACCACTATGTCTTGTGGAAAGCGAAAAAGACTAACTTTGGCACAAAAAATTGAAATTATAAAATACGTAGAAGCAGAAAATGTTGGAGTACGAGCAGTGGCTGAAAAATTTAATATTGGAAAAACGCAGGTTAGTGATATATTAAGAAATAAAGTTTATTTATCACAAACATTGGAGCAAGGAAGCGAAAAATCAAAACGCAAATTTCCAAAATCAGATGGTGAAATAATCGATACAGTGATATTTCAATGGTACCTACATGCTCGTGTCAATAATTTGCCTATTTCGGGTCCAGTATTGAAAGAAAAAGCATTGGAGTTGGCATCTGAAGTTGGCCTCAATGGTTTTAAAGCATCTAATGGATGGTTGCAAAAATTTAAAGACAGACATCAGATTTCTTATAAAAATATTTATGCAGATCCTGCATTACTAAAAGAATGTGTTTTTACAGAATGGTTAAATAGTGTAAAAGAAACTATTAAAGGCTATAAGGAACGAGATATATTTAACTGTGATGAAACTGGTCTATTTTATCGAATTCTCCCTGAAAATACAATGAGCTTTATTAACGAGACCTGTATTGATGGAAATTTATCGAAGGAAAGACTGACTATTATGTTATGTACTAACATGGATGGAGAATTTGAAAAACCATTGATCATAGGAAAGGTTGGAAAACATAATTGTTTTAAAAACATTAATATAGACAACCTTGAAATTGTTTGGAAGTCCAATACCAAAGCATGGATGACACGTAACATTATGACTGAGTGGCTTTTAGATTTTGATTACAGAATGACTCAATCAAAAAGAAATATAGTTCTATTTTTAGATAATGCAAGTTCTCATCCTTTGCTTAACAATTTGAAATCGATTAAACTAATATTTTTTCCACCATATTTACCATCTTGCTGTCAGCCTTTGGATCAAGGAGTTATTCAAAATTTTAAAATTTTATATCGACAGTGTGTGTTAAAACATCAGATATCAGTAATGAATAGTGATTCTGGATTAATAAATAGAATCAATGTGCTACACGCAATTCTTTGGATAAAATGTGCTATTAATGAAGTAAAAAAATCAACAGTAAGAAATAGTTTTATTAAATCTGGTCTCTTGATCTCAGGTGAAAACCAAACAGAAGAAAATCTTGCAACTAATGATTATAAAGCCTTGTTAATTCGCGTGATTGGCGATGATTCGATTAATTATGCGGAATTAGATAACAAACTATTGACCGAAAATCAATCTTTAGATTTAATTAAAATAATGCAAGAACTCATTGACCCACAAATCAGTGATGAAGATGATACTGAAGATGATACCTCATATCTTCTCAATGAAGATATAGTCTTGACAAATTTGGGTCAAATTTCTGAGTCCACTGAAAAGAAAAAAATTGAACATCAAATTATTAGTTAAAAACCATTATTTTTTTTGTTTTTCTTTATCATTAATGTTTGCAACTACAGTAGATTCCAGTACGTTTAAAAGTTAATACTATACATTATAGTTTTAAGTAAAATAATATATAATATAAAATTTAATTACAGTTTTATGTAAATTAATAAATGTTTTAAATGTTACTATGTTAATGTGATGCTATGAGGTTGCTCTGCCTCTTTGTTTGTAAAATATCAATTTTAAATAATATTTTATAAGAGTTATAAAGCTATTACAATGAATAATATATTTAAATAAACTAGTTGTTCTAAAAAATAATAATGTACATTGTAAATGAGACTTTTTTTTAAAAAATTGTTTGTTCATATTATATTGTTTTACAATTATTCGATGTATATAAACAACAATAGAGTAATTCAATTAAATGTAATTTTTAATAAAATATTACTTAGACTTATTTTATTTTAGTAAATTATTTATAAAAATCTTTTACTGTTATTTTTATTTTAACAGTATCAAAAGCAAGAAATTTATATTTAAAACCAAAATGCAATTCAGTTAATATGTATATTTTTATGTACTTAATTTTAGACTTTTGTGGAATGTAAAAAAGTCATGTTGGATCGAGGAAAAGTATTTTTGAAGAAACTTACTGATGCAAGAAATAAGGTTGCCAAAATTACTCTTCCTTTCTTTGTTGATGGCACTGTAAGTATTAATATGCATGCATATTATTGTACATAATATATAATGTAATATAGTGGCATATTTAGAACTTTTTAAAAACAAAATATGACATTTTGATATTGTATAACATAGCGTAGGCGTGCACACCCGTGCACTAGAAGGTTTATGTGCTGCAACATTTTTTTTTTTTGGAGGGGGGGGACAATTTATTGGTCTTTGGCCTGTAGCGATGCAAGTTATAGTTGCTTAATCACAACTCGGGGAAATTTGTTATTTTAATATAAGTAGATGAAATGGATCTGAACCAATATTTTTTCATTAGATAATTGATACTTCAAATAATTCAAATAATTGTACCTAGTTTACAACAAATAGTCAAAATTTCAAATCATATTGTTATAGCCACTGTAATAATAACACAGCCTACCTGGGTATCATACAATTAATAATTTTGGCTGATCAAAATTTATTGTAAAAAATTGTCTGCTTTATTCTGTATGATGCATCTGCAATTAAAGTCTGCACATGCCGCACGCCTATGTTACATAGGTAATATAATAATTAAAATAATATGTATAAAATAAACTCTCCTCAAGTTTAATATACATTCATACAAACCTACCTGTAAATATGCTATTCCTAAAATGAAATTAACTGTATATTTTAGTAATAACAAGTAAATTAAATTAATAAATTATGTGAGAGTCATTAATGGGGGGTGGTTTCTTTCTTCAACATTTTTTCACTCATCTATTTATGTATTATTATTTTTATGTAAATTGTTTGCTAATGAGTAATGTGTTACTGATAGGTAGCTTCTTATTCATGTAACTCTTATTTGTGTCTGTTCACCCTTCTTATCACATGTTCTTAATATTATGCAGAAATCTGAATTGATTGTATGTATTTATTTAAAAAAAAATTGTATAATTTGTTTTACCCGTATCCCATTTGCCTATTATGCTCTTCATACAATTATGAATTTCTTGTATAATTTCTTGTTTTAGAATATCTTGACACATTCAAAATCTAGAGTAGTGTTGGAAGCCATGAAATTAGCTGTGAATTCACAAAAAAGATTTCATGTTTTTGTATCAGAATCATCTCCTGATAAAAGCGGGTAATTTTATAGTGAATAATATTCATACATCATAATATTATCTATAAAATATTTTTAGAATTGTTTTTAATACATTTGTTTGTTTATTAGAATTGAAATGTACAATTGTTTGAAGGCACTTGATATTCCTTGTACATTGATATTAGATTCGGCTGTTGGTTACATCATGGAAAGGGTTGATATGGTTATGGTTGGAGCTGAATGTGTTGTAGAAAGTGGTGGAATCATCAATAAGGTAATACATTTATATATTATACATTTTACACTTTTATCATATCAAATATATTACAATCTTAACGTTAATCTAACTACTATAACTTTACTAAGGCTATGAATCATAATACATATAATAGTATAAAATGGACAACCATCCACTCCCTTTTCGAAACTCTTGGTAAATATCCATTTTGACCTTTTGTTCATCATCCACAACATTATAGTTGATGTAAAATAAATAACTTTACTTGGTATATTAATTGAATTAATGTTAAGACTTCACACAAAGATACATCATATTGGCGGGAATTAGAAAAAATGTAAAAATTGGTTTCAATAATTAAAAACTATTACTTAGCTAATTTTATATAAAACTTGTTTCATTTTTTAAATGTTGAACAATGCAAACATTATTTCATAACTAGAACTTAAAAATAATATGATTTCAAAAATTGTGGCTTCCTTTGTATAACGTTATTACAGAATTTATAATCAACTTAAAAGTGTACTAGTTTTATGGATACAGCTATAACACATTTTATTATGACTTATAAGTTATAACCTTATTTTATGATATTTTACTATGTTACCTCTCTGAATGATAATTATTATATGTATAAGTGGTAAGATAAGAATCATTCTATATAATAATATATAGATATTAAAAACAATTCTTTCTTAATAAAAATGTTTTCTATTTTAATAATAATTTATTATATTTTCTGTAGATTGGAAGTTGTACTATGGCTATTTGTGCTAAAGAATTCAAAAAACCATTTTACGTGTTAACAGAAAGTTATAAGTTTTCCCGAATGTATCCTCTGAATCAGAAGGATTTACCTAATAATTTCAAAGTAAGTAATATTTTTCAAAACATTATCTAGTTGTTTAAATGATTAAATTAATCATTTTTTTGTCTAGATTATTATTATAAATAGTTTTACTTAATGTATTATGTTAATAACATAGTCAACATAAAAAATCTCCTAAAATGTGCAATAAAGAAAAAACTGACTGATTTTGTTTGAGACAAACAAATATTAAGTTTATGGTAGCTTACTCCAAGTAGTCAAAATGTTTTTAAAACAGTATAAAAAAACAAAAATTTGTGATCATTAAAATTAGCATATATTTAGTGATATTTACTGTACTAACTTACTGCTCTTTGGTTGAAATACAAATTCTATCCCTAGTTGAATTTTATAAAAATGCATTACTGCTAGTGTGAATTGGAAATTGGAAATGTTCAAAGATCTATTACCTAGTACTATTTTAAAGTATTTTATTGTTTTATTTTTTCATTTTAGTACACTGGGAATAATTCACACGATGATAATTTATTACATGCTCATCCTTTAGTGGATTATACACACCCATCTTATATCAGCTTGCTTTTCACTGACCTCGGAATATTGATGCCATCAGCTGTAAGTGACGAATTAATAAAACTTTACTTGTAAATGTTTAATACATCTTGTATGTTGATAAAATTATGTTAATAAAAATGTAAAATTTTATTTCATAAAAAAATAAAAATTTTAAACTATCATCTTATAATTTATACTATTGATTGTGTTTAAGACTATGTTATTTCATAATTATGAAACATACCACTTCAAATTATGTTATTTTCATTTGAAAAACATCAAAACATCTGTACCGTATGATTACTGTTAATATGGCAATAGGAGCCATTGATGTATCTAATTTACCTTTCAAACTTTAATGTACCGATTCTTAACTATTTATGTTAACTTTATATCTAGAGTCTAGACTTCTAAGTTCTAAACGTTCTAGTCTATTTTAAATTAATCATTAGAAATAAAATACCGGAAAGTAAGCTCACGGCCATAATGGTGTACTAGTGTGCCTGATTTGCCTATCTATATCGCCGTGTGATCATAATAAATTGGAAATACCGAACGGCGCGCTATAGCGCGTTCTCTCGGTCATTCGATACGTTTTACTTTCAGTGTAGCGTCGTCTAAAGAGCATTCACCAAAGCGTGTAAAGGTATATTTTGCTCCAAAAAATGGTAGTTTGGAATCCCTTTAAAAATATATTACTATTAAAATATATCGGAAAAATGGACGTTACAAGAACGAAGAGATAAAAAATGGCCTCAGGAGCTTACTATACTGCAGATAAGATAACAGACAACAATATTAGGTACTTTAGTATATACTTTTGCTCCTGCTGTTGTAGATTGTTATCATAAAACATCATTGATGAATCAACAATTTAAGTAATATAATTATACCTTTTACTATCTAAGAGTATGATGTATAAAAACTAATGATTGACATGCTCAACTTGGGAAAAATATCAAGTATAAATACTAGGACACTAGGTACTTGAGATACTCCTTAAAAATAAGTAATACTATATAATTAGTATATATATATTATATATGAAAACTAAATTTCAATTTTACTGCAATCTGGAAACTGGCAGTAACTTAAAGTACTCCATAAAAAAAAGATGAAGATGCAACTTAAATTACACCGGTACTTATGAAGTAGCAGGTAGAAACAATTCCGTAACGTTAAAACGATAAAGATACGGATAACCTTGTGCACAGTGGCAACGAATTTAACAGCTGACCTGTTGAGATTGATAATATGTTAATGTGTCTTAATAGTTAACTTCCGGTCTCCAGCAAAGGTTGTAAATATTATTATTCCACTGACAAAGCCCAGAAACACCAACCAAGTAACTAACAATTATAAGAAGTTAAAATGTGGTTCAACGACACACACAGAATAACTATAGCCTATATGCCTGTATGTAATGAAAAAAACAAGACTTATAGATTTTAAGGAGAAAAAAAATGCACTAAAAGCTTACCGCTGACAGCGGCCCTCTGTTATCAATGTTAGTTGAAATTGCATTAATTTAGTATTTTATCTACATCGCTACATTAAGCTTATACAAAGTATAAACTCGTAACTCAGGTACCTGCAATGTACCATTAATACCTATATGTCTGTACTCTATTATAGTCCGCTTGGCGCGCAATCGAAATAGAGTTCGCATTAGTGTACCACCAATACCAACATTGATAGTACCAAAATAATTGAGTCTGCCACGATAATATTGTATTTCTATGCAATCACGCCATTATAGTTATCTGTGTAGGTACCTACCAAAGTGGATCTTGGTACCTACCTTAGATCATATGCCTAGTACGCATGCGCGTGTAAGATACACAATTACAATGGACAATATTTGTGAACCGGCATAGGCGAGAGTGCGAGACCACAGACAGAACAATACTGGCGTGACGCAGGCGTAATGACGCGCGTTGTTCCCGAAATTAAATGAGTGGAGGGGATTATGACGGACATATAGCTATCGGTAATACGACTGTACGAGTAATACACACGTAGTTCCATCCATTCACCATTGTATTTGTATATGATCTAGGGTACCTACTGTGCTTAAAAGTAATATTTCAGAAGGGTTTATCAGTTTGCCACACAAATCCGTTATCATTTTATAAAGGAAATATAAACATTATAAATTGATATGTGTACGGTGAGACTGCGATCATCGTTTTCTGTGAGTACCTACTAGTCATTCTTAAGCACATTTTGAAAACGAGATTTTAATACACAGTTTATAGGCTACAATATTCATAACTTGTAGCTCTCAGTTTTTAAACATTGTAATCGTAAAACGTTATTACTCTGTATGACTGTAATCGATTGGGAATTAGAAAAATTAACAATTTAACAACACTACATTTTTTTTTAAATATCCAAGGTTGTTGACATTAACACAGCTAGATATCAATATGCAGTGGTTTCTAATGTTGTGCCTTTCAATCATTCCAATTGTAAATATTATGCTATCATCTATATTTTATACAGAATACGTTTTTTTTTAGATTCTGTGGATCTCATAATTTTAAATTTCTGTTAATTTAATAATCAATTTACAATTAAGTAAAAATAAATCACTTCAAAATGTCAAGTTCAAACCATAAGCGTACTAATAATAGCATTATAGCAAATAAAACAAATGAACCATTGATTTTTAGAATTATTTTAATGGCGTCAAATGGTGTGTGTGAGTTCATGTGTTATAAATATGTATAATAATATATATATTATGTAAACACTAACCACTTAAATAGATTATCAAGTATGCAGATGACTCAGATCACTTGACGATCGAAGGCGGTTCTCTTGGCTTTTCGTTTTTTAGTACCTACACGTTGTCTTGTGGTCTTAGCGACCCCCAGACTTTCACACTCTAAATTTGCTAATATAAATATAGTCCTTGCTCGCATACCTACGCCTTTCCTTATCCTTTTTTTCTACCTCTCCACCCGACTTCAAAATGCTGGCAAAAGAGAACCATACCTTCGATATATTTTAATATTTAGTAATATTTGGTTTTATTATTAATTCCGGAAAAGTTTGCCTATTAGGACTCATAATATTGCTTTCATCATGAGTCATGACATTCGATCTCTGGGCATATAGACTTGAACTACCTGTAGGCTTTAGTGGATATTAATTATTGAAATAACGGGTCTGCAGCATTGGTTTCCATTACGAATTCCTCCATGTATACATATTTTGCCATTAATGATTACGTAGAGGTAGGTAGGTACTAATACGTACTTGATTGAATGTTGACAATTCTTATACAACAAGCAGACACACCGAAGCTCAACCCACACGATTGTCATGTTAACACAATGAGTCAGTTACGATTGTATAACACCTTTGTCCTTACCGCAATAAGAACAAACATCCACTTCGTAGTAAAATATTATGCGCAAAGTAATTTAAGATATTTCCATAATCACAAGCTCCTATGCTTAGTTTCCACGCGCATGTGCAGAGATGAGTTGAAGTGCCAAAATATAAATTATTGTGTACGCCACTACTGCACTACTGCGGCATAGGTATCTATGTCAAACGAATTTACCGCGAGCGGTACTATAATAATAATATACGGTGACGCTAATTATTTGGGATTCGTGGCAATTTTAACTGTTTCAGTAATTTCAAAATGTTCATACGTAAACCGACAGAGGACCTAAAACGGTACGGCTACAGTTCGGAGCCTTACCTGATAATAGCCACGGCGTTATACACGACATCGCTTACGGTGTCTAGTACTTTTCAGAATGACTTGCTCAGTAAAACATCATGCGAGCCGTTCATTCCGTTCGGCGAATGCCTAGTTGGTGTTTATGAAAGTCATCTCCCGGTGGATTCGAATACCCAAACCTTACAGTATTTGATTTCTTCCGCAGTTGCATTAATAGCAGGTAAGTACAAACTAGTGAACCGAAATTGATAATTTTACCATAAACATTTTCAGCGAAGTATAGGTACTCTTATTAGAATCTATTAAAAATATAGTTGTTAGTTGTTACCATTTAAAAAAAAAAGTTGATTTTGCTGTTAGTATAACTGCGTTCTATACAATTTTGAACTTGCAATAAAAAAATTGCAAGATTAAAATAAAGAAACACGTCTTTCTTATTTTTTTTGAAATTCCATAATATTGATCAATAATCATTAAAAAAAACCCGCATACAACGATTCATAAATACACACTATGTATACACAGAATATTTATACTCAGTATAATAATACGAAAGTATAATCTATAAAATGTTTACGAAGATAAAAATATTAGTTACCTTAAGAACATACTGTTGCTGTAGGTTATTATCATAAATCATCTAAGAACAATCAATGATCAAAGTAATAAAATTATATCAATATGATTCATAAAAATCACTCATCACCCTATATCTATCTGGTACTCCCACTGGCCATTTAACAAAAATAAATAGTTTTATAAGAATTTCGCTCTTCATTATGGATAACCCCCGCCTGTAAATACTTAAACAATAAACCCATATACATACCTAAATCTGCATAATTAAATACCTACCTAGAACTAACCTTAAATAAACGTCTAACTTGGCTGAAAAATATTCACTTAACAAAATTAATATTAAATATATGACTTAATGAACTCAGTAAGTAAACACTAAGCAAATATTTAAAAATTCACTTTAAAGCTAAAATATGTTTATTTACAACCTATTATTATTATTATTACTCAACCTCATATGTATACAGGCCCGTATTTACAAAAATTGCTGCCTCCCCCACCCAAAATTTTTTTTTAAAAATACTTTACTTTATTAATCTTACACAATTTTAGTAGTAAATAGCTACATCAATATAAAATAAAATTCAGTAATAACCAATATGTTATTACATTTTCGACCATTTCAATATTTTGCCGTCCCTAAACCTAATTTTAATATTGCCGCCAGGGGCAATTGCTCCTCCGAGCCCTCCCTTAAATACGGGCCTGTATGTATGATATATAAATATGGAATCAGTTATAAATTTTAATATTCCAAAATAAAATTCTAAGACCAATGCCTTCTATACGTCTCAAACTATACCCACTACAGTCCATACAGATCTCCGTATTACCAAAATAACAGAAACATCCAACAACTTTACTCCAAATTAGAAACCGCCTTCAAAATCACAGTAATCACCTCGTTAATAACATATTAATAAACATTATTGCTGAAAACTCTCACAGAAGGTTCAGGCAAGATTACCTAGAATGATCGAAATTAAAAAAAAAAATTAATAAGATAACAAGTAAAAATATAATGATAAAATTACATTTTCAGATTTTGGCAATCCTCAAGTTAAATAACCAAATAAATAGATCTAGTTATGATACAGATTTTTTTTCTTTATTTGAAATATTCAAATTATTGTATTTAAAATTTGCAATATTAAGTGTATGGGATGGGTGATGGATTATTTTATTAAATTGGTAAATCCTTATGTATAACACTAAATTAAATTATATAAATGTTAACTCGCATTGCAAATTTATAAATGTAAAATAAACTTTTTCATTTAGCATTAAAACAATATAAAGATATAAGCACACATTTAAAATAAAAAAGAACAGCACAAGTGAAAATCCATTCATGTATAGTACATTAGTACGACGACAGACACGGAACTGGGATTTATTAAAAATTTAAAGTGTACATTTTAATCATTCTGCAGTTGTTTGAGAACAATTTTACGCATATTTTGCCAATTATTAAAGCACATGTATTATAGTAATTATCATTTATTGGGTGTGTTTAATTAACAAAGTTGCAAATAAATATATCGTATTTATAAACCATATTCATACCATACTCAAAAAAAATTAAACAAACATAGGTTAGGTAATAAAATATCACATTATCTGAGATTTCAGATAAGCTAACCAACAACGGTGAAAACACAAAACTTGATGAAACACCTATACTATAATTTGATAGTTAATACATAATTTTATAATAATACCACAAAAATATCATTATGTTCGTAGAACTCTTTAAAATATAGTAAAATTAAAATTATGAAGTCATCACAGTAATATACTAATAATATTCATTATTCATTATAATTGATCGATTTTTTATAATAAACATTATATATATGTTAAATGATTTATGTTTTCGTACGTAGGCACTTAGTTATAAGTTATAACTATATTTATGTTGGTTTAAAATATTTTAAGTGTATGTTTTGACATTGACAATATTATTTTAATTTAATTCGATATTCTCTACATCATACAATTTGCAATATACATCAAGAAAATCAAGGCATTTTTTCGTCTACTTATCACGTAATACAATTTTTGACACTAAAAAAAAAAATTAAAATAAAACTTATCATTGTAAAACTAATACATTATTCATTACTCCGTTCAGAATATAAAATAGTAAAATATATAACTTTTTTTAACAAAAATAATTTTTTTAATAAGTTTAAATTGTGTAAAATATATATTTTCAATAATATTATTCGTTTCAAGAAAATGAGATGTTTACCATAAAAAAAGAGTTTATATAATTTAATCAATCTTTTTTGAGTAGTAAAAATACATTGCACCATTTCTATAACTATCCAAATAACAGTTAATAAAACTATTTAATTATTTTCAGGTGCATGGAGTGACAGCCATGGTAGAAGACGTAAACCTTTGATTTTCTTACCGATTATTGCACAGATTTTAACAGACGGTTTATACTTTGGCACTGACTATTTTAACTGGTTTTGTACATATAGTTTTATCTTTGGATGGATAATTCCTGCACTTTACGTAGGTCGAAATATGTTTTGGGTTGGCGTGATGTCATATGTATCAGAAAATTCAACTGTTAAATCAAGAACTTTAAAACATGGAATAATAATTGCAACTTATCCTATAAGTTCCTTAATGGGCTCGGGTATAGTTGCATTATTAAAAATGTGCATACAATATCGTCAGTATAATTTATTGTTTTTTGTACCAATATTGTTAAATTTGGTTGCGTTATTGGTTGTCAATTCACACGTTAAGGACACATCTGACTCGTATAATAGAGACATTGTGTGGAAGAGACTAAAATATGTTCTCAAGGCATTCACAGATTTATTTAAGGATAAATCAAAGAGCTTAGCTACTGTATTAGTCATACTGATAATATGTCAATCAATATTAGTTACAAGAATAGGATGTAAGTAATAAATATTATTATTGTAAATATTATACATTGAAAATTTGTTGAAATTTCATATTTTAGGTGACTATGATTTAATAATGTTGTATATCAATGGATCATTTGTTTGGCGTAATAATCAGGAAGTTTATTTTACCGTTTTAAAAATGATGGCAATATTTTTCGGTAATTATTCGTTTGTATTAATTGTTATAAAAGCAAAATTATTTTTCCAAGAATTGTTCGGCTATTATATAGGTACTTATTCGAGATCTGTGTATGCGTATTCAGGATAAATACTTTTTAATTGTTTTTCATATTTTCACTTAAGCTTATTTAATATATCTTCTTTTTGTTTATAGGAACTGTGTTTTCGGTTTCGGTTTTAAGTCATCGTATGCAAATAAACGATTTACTAATTGGTATTTTAGCTTGCTGCTTTTATATCGCAGCTGCTGTATGCTACGTTTACGCCAATAAATTTTTGCAAATAGTTATGAGTAAATATTAATAATTATTCATTTATATTTGACTATTCATATATTTATACTAATATTGTATTTTGATACAAATCATTTGTTTTGTAGTTACAATAATTTATTTATGCCATGGAACAGCGATCACTATTATTAGTTCGTTAACATCTAAATTGGTGGCAATCGAACAACTCGGTATCTGCTTATAGATTTTTATTATATTATTATTCGTCAATGTTATTATAAAATTGTAATATTTAAATATTTTTAGGTTGTTTAAATGCCATACTAATGTGTATGAGCTCTTTATTAACTCTTGGTGTAGTTAATACTTATCAATTTGCATTTAGTCCAATTCATTATACTAAATATGGACATTTGTGTCTGTTCACTATATTGTATGTCATTTTGACTCTACCCATATTATCTGTGTTTGTGTAAGTTATTTTTCATCTCAACAAATATTTATTAACTTATATTTACTAATAATATATTTTTATAGGGTTTTGTATTCTAAGTACAAACATTTCTGGCAAAACGATACAACTGCAGAAAAACAACAATATGTATACGTCATAAGTCAATAATGTTTTAATGTTATTTTATATTTTATTTGTCTAAATTTAATACACAAACTAACTTTTGAAAATATAAGGAATATTATATTATTTGTTTATTTTTTGCGTTAAAATGTTAATTTTATTATTATAAGTTAACTTTTAAGCTAAAGTTAACCATACATCTTCAATTTATCAGTATTGGCTTTTTAAATTTAATACTATGAAATAAGATATTTTTCTAAAAAATTTAATTTAAAAATAACTAACTATTATTCAATTTATTAATTCCGTATGTTAAACATTTAGTTATTTATTACTGATTTGTATTTAATGGCCTAAGTCTCAGTTTTATATTTTTATCAAGATTTCACGATTGATTATTATGCACTTCACTCATCGTTCATCTAAGTTTTAAATACTTAGGTACGAGGTACCTATAAATTAAAATGATTTAACTTATATCTGGCATGTATAATTTATATAAAATAATACAGTTTACATCAACAAAATTTAAAAAAGTATATATTTTCTAAAATTTTAATTTAAGATATTTTAAATCTTAAAAACCATAATAATTCCAAATTGGCCAACTTAAACGATTCCGTGTATTTAAAGATTAAAAAATTACAATTACAATTTACTTTACAGATAATTGCTGACCCTTGATAAAATTATCACCCACAGGTTACCAATTCACCACATACTATTACAAGGCGGTTTTTCAAAAACTAAAGGTTTCTATATAATTCCAAACTTAATATTATACAATATACATGGTACATAACAAAATTAAAAAACATTGTAACTATGCATTTAGCGTGTTGTTAATCACCAAAATATAATTTAAGTGATATGACTTCAATTTTAATTCAGATAAGATGATTGGTATACAAAATAAGAGCCAACTAATCACCCACTCACTTCATTCTAATAGCACGACCACAGTATTATTTCTTGTCTCAACACAATTAATTGTCAAGAAACTGTCCATTATATTATGTAGATACAGCCGACTCGACAGATTGACGAAACTATTATAACGGCAACGTCTTGCGTCGGACCTTAAACAAATATTGATATGTACCTATAGTATAATATTAAATTCTTTTCCCGATTCTCGTATACGGTATTACAACTGCAATAAGTCAATTGGTCAAGAACACAATGAGGATATTTTCATAAACGATTTTTCGGACGAATTACGACGGCCATCTATACATTTTAGTTCAAAATAATATATTCTCACATATACATAGACACCAAGACTCAAGAGAATATAATTAATATACATACTATCACTATGAAATTTAATTCACGTAAGTAAACATTAAGCCTAAACATTTTAATAACATTTTTTTCTAATTTATATTTATATTTCTTGTAGTAGATATGTATGCATACTACTTAGGTTTATTATAGTGGGTACAACTTTTTGAAGTTTTATTCAAATAATAAAATAATTATTCACTTAATTATGTGATATAAATAATTATTAACCAAATTGTCTATGGTTTATTTATTTACTTTTGTGGCAGTTAAAATGTGAACATTTTATATTTTAGTCATGCTTTGATGTCTTGACCGCGAGTATTGCAATAATGAGAACAAATTATTTTATTTTTATTTTTAATATGGCAACTCAAATTATTATAATTAACTAAAATGAATGAAATTTCTTAGTAAAATAAAACTGAAATTCGGCGAAATTAAGTTAGAAAATAAAAAATAAAATAACACAACGTGAGTTTCAAATAAAGAAGAATCGCCAAACCCATTTTCAATTTTCTTTTTAATGATTTTTTTTAAAAATTATATTACTGATGCATTTCATTTATTTTTAAGAAATATTATTGAGACTGTTATTAACAGGTGTGGCTTCTCTAATCAACGTTTTTCCACTTATTTAAATATGAAATTTGTATGTATAATTAATATTTATGTATCTTACCAATGTCCCATTTATTTATGGTGCATTAGTTATTCCCTTATGTACTTAATTTAAATTTAACTCATTTCTGAAATAAAATAAATATGTTTATTCATAGATAAATCATTTTTCATCGCATCGATATAAAAAAGGTTCCTTATTTAAACATACCATTAAAATTTTTTTATTTAAAATATTTGTAATATTAGTAACTGTGAATAGTTGTGAAAATTAAAATTAATTACGTCTAAAAAAAATTAGTGTATGTACTTATATTATGATTTAAAATCAAATCGTTAGATTCAAAATAAGTTATGTTAAACACATATAGATACATTAATTATAATGTATTAAAACATTTTTATTATTTGTTTGATATATTTTATTTATCAATGTTCTATGATTCATAAAAAACAAATAAATCAATTTATAAACGTATCGTTGTGGAGTTTGATTAGTCATTAATAATTATGATTTTTACAATAAAAACGACCAATTATAATAATTTTTTAATTATTATAGCTTAAAAATGTATCTTATTAAAAAAAAGAAATAAGCAATCGTTAAACGTATACAACAATACAGCAAATATAGTTACTAATCTGTAACCTTAGTAAATAGCTGTTGTGGAAAGCAGATTTCAAACTTATAATTATCTATGTTTATCAGTCATTATAATTATAATGTCATTTAACAGTTTATATTTTTAGTCTTGACATTATTAATTTCATATCAGTCTGTAATTATTCCAGTGCATTTAGTTTTCTCGTTGTATGGTTAATATATTCTGCAAAATATAATATGTTTGTTATAAAGACTTAAGTAGGTACAATAATTGTTCTTAATTTTGTATAGAGAGCACTATTGTATTGTGCTCAAGGATTACGCGAGGGTAGGGAACACAGGATACATTTTTCTTTACTTGTACTATAGGTATCCAAGGATGGATTCAGGGGGTTTTGGGGCACAGGCCTCACCCAAAAAAAACATAAAGAAGCCCACACACTGCAGCGACACTATTTCGTGCACGAGGCGGCACCGGTCAATTTGTTTCAATAGTTGTATATTTGAGCTTGCATACCGGAGCTATATATAATCAATGTACATCGATTTTGTGTTGTTGCCCCCTCCCCACCATCAATAGAACTGTGCTCTGGATTTGTGCCTGTATGTACCTACCTCAAACTTTTCCTTGTTAAACTACCGACCTGTTATGAAAATTTCTCGAAGTAAACCAAAAATTGAAATTGTTCTGTTGAATGTATTTACGTAGTAGGTATATTATGTATTATATTCATCAGTAAATACTGACCAAATATGTTTATGGTCCTTCTGTTGACATTGACGAAATTTCTGCAAAAGCCCGTATCTGTAATCCAACTTAATTACTGATAATATTATTATTATTGCCAACAAGGACTGAACACTTTTGCATGATGTTATCGTTGTTATAATAATTGATGTACATAACCTTCAGCTTAACCCCGCATCATACGATAATAAAACATATTATTTATTTTATATTTTTGTATGAAAACCATTAAACAACATGATCCAACCATCTAAATGAAAATTCCTAGGTTTATTAATTTAGGCCATACTCTGCATATACCTATCAGTCTTACAATGTCATAGTTTATTGTATATATTATACAAAATTCACCCAAAAACCTAGAGGTGGTTATGAGAACTGGGGACACTTCAATATTGTAAAGATATTTTCTCGTATACATCAGGACGTTCATTTCAGTACAAGAAAAATGTAATAATTTATAGTTTATGTCTAACGGTTCCTACTATGTTTCATAATTTAATGGTTTAACACTGGGTATTTAACTTTTATTTAAATGACTTACGTAGATTATTGGTGAATAATTTGTGTTCAACCAACTTGTATTTCATTGTTCATTCTTAGACCCACCCTAGAATACACCTACATTATTAATTTGTATGAATAGGGTAAATTTTCTCAGACATATAGGTACCTCATTTAAAAAAAGTGTATTACATTACAACTGTCACGAAATACTTATAGGTACTTCATAATTAATATATTATTTTCAATCAGTTTGAATTTTTTTTCTGAATTAAATGTAGGTATGTTTCCGGTGAAAAATATTTTGACTAAACAAAAGAGAATAATAATATTGTGATGTTATTATCAAAATAATATTATGGTACTATTATTTATTTTGTTTATATATTCGTGGTAATTAATAATATTGTACTATCTTATGGTTTTTGTATGGTTGACACAATCAATATGAAACAATAGTTTTTGATTATCATTAATTAATTTTATCATGTCAATAGAATTTATTGGTTTTTACACTACATATAGTTAACTGTTAAGAACCGTTAGGTTCTATTTAGATTACTGTTAAACTACAAATTTGTAAATTTTATGATTTAGCATCTTTTAGTTCTGGATAACTCTGTGAATAATATCCTTACTTGGTTGTCGGAAAGCTTGAATTATAGATTAATAAACCAATATGAAAAGTGTATTTTCAAAAAATAATTGATTTAGCACTTTTTGATTCTGAGCCCACGATATACCCATCATACGTGTAGATTACACTTGATAGTATATGTATAAAACGTATATAGTTGCATACAAATAATCGAAGTTAGTCAAGTTAATAAAAATAATGAGCTTGAAATACTTAAGTTGAATCAAAGTTAAGAACATTAAGTAATAAGCGAATAGTTAACAAATAATATATTCAAATGTTTAAGTTAAAACTTAATAGGAAGCAAACATCAACTTAATTGAGTTAAAAATAATTTTTTTTTTTTAATCACCACCAATAATTATAGTGATTATCTCTTTAATACTACCGATATAATTAATGATTGTGAAACTGTAAATTTTTAATAAACATTGCAGTAAGAAATTAAACTAATAAAAAGTGCACTATTAACAGCGGATATCTAGCAGCTGTAGTGGTTTAGGTAATTATAAGTTTGTATCAACTAAATTATTAAATCAAGGAATATTTATTTGTTTATTTTTATAAAACAATTTAAAATACCTACTAGTGGTTCAACCAAAAAATATTAATAAATTGGTTTTAACTATATTTATATAGGTTATATTATTATGTATGCGAATGATTTTAACTTAACGAATTGTTTTTTAAATCAACCGGAAGTAACTAAGTTGTTAGACTTATTAAAGACAATTAAAAAACTATAGTTTTAAGTAAAAAACTTTGAAAAAAATTAACTTTTTAACCTCGCCTTAACTATTAAACGAGTTAACTTTTGCTGAAAATAATAATAGAATATCGACTGTTTTTATCTGGACCGGTTTTGCGGCTGTGCAGGACGCGTATCTCAGAGATGGGTGATGGCCGTGATGGGGATGCTGGGCGTGACAATGGCGTACGTGATGCGGGCTTGCCTGGGCATCACCCTCACGCAAATGGTGATGCCCGTGCAGGTGCAGGGACGGCGCAGCGACCCGCTAACGGCCGTGCAACATGACTACTGCCCGGTGTCGGGGACGACAGACCATGGGCGGCTGCACTCATGGACGTCCAACCGGACATCAGTGGCGTCTACGGCGGCGGCGCAAGGGCACGTGCACAGCGGCCGCCGGAGGTTCGACTGGGACGAGGAGACACAGGGACAGGTGCTGTCGGCGTTCTACTACGGTTACCTACTCACCCACCTGCCCGGCGGCGCGCTGTCTCAGAAGTACGGCGGCAAGCACACCATGGGCATCGGTATACTGTGCACGGCCATATTCACGCTCATGACGCCGTTTGTGGCGCACATCGGGTCCAGGCCGTTGACCATCCTGCGATTCGTCGAAGGACTTGGTGAAGTAATGCGCACGTGTACAATACTATTTTGTTAGGTACCTGTATTGCGTTATCATATTTGATATTATTACCGAGGCTGGGCAAGTTGACTAATAATATTAACTCGTTGAGTAAAGTTGATGTAGAAAAATATAAGTAAAGTTTAAAGTTCTAAGTGACTTTTCTTATTTTGAACATGTAAAAGTTAAAAGTTAAATTTAATCAAACAATTTATCTTACATAAAAATCAGATTCATGTTTAAGTAACTGAATATTTATAATCCGTGTTAAAACACAACACGTAAATTTGATAAAAGTATACAACAAAAAATTAATTTTTAACACATCACGATACCAACATCTCTTTAGACGTCGTTCCAAATTGGGTAGTGTTGAGAGATTTGAAATTAATGTATTTGTGTGAGATGAAATGTATTATTTTTTTATAAAAGTGTATGATACGTATATATAGATATAGTGCATTCAACACTTCAAATGTCTAAAATTTAGTATTTACAATTCATATTTCATACAACATTATAAACAATATTTATGATTCTTTTTAAAAAATTTTTTTTTCATTAAAACAATAACTTATTTAAAACAAAATATATTTTAAATATAATACGGGGTTCATATTATGAGAGAAAAAACTTAACGTAACTAAATATACAATTAATGAACTAATATTAGAAAAAAAAAAATTCGTCATGTAAATTAGTTAATAGTAATTTAACTAACTTTTTAACTGGTTAATGCCCAGCCTTGCATATTAAACGTACATGAAGGATTTGACGGTTTAAAAATTCAAACAAACAAATCCTTTTTCCTGTACATGCACTTACATACATGCATCACGATGGTTTCGGTATAATAGTCCACGGTACGTACTATAAAATGAATTATTGATGTCTTTAGAAAAATACTATGTACAATATTTAGCACCTTGGCCTATTATATACCTACGGGTTCTACAAACTGTACTGTGCATGTATACATCTTACTATGAATATACTCGTATATTATAATATGCACTTCATTATCCACAATAGTTACCTATTTTAAATGTGTACATACCTACTAAATAATTAAATTGAACAGTCCGTTATCTACTTACTTACTCATTTTAAAAAGATTATGGTTTGTGATATTCATATTGATATAATATTATATGTTAGAATGAGTATAATATTTTAGTAAACAACTTATTTTATAAAATATAAAATATAGCATATTATCAAAGTACTACACTTTTTACAAATTTATTAATTATGAAAAAGTGTGCCGTACCTATATAATATAATATGCATATTACGTACGAATACATAATTACTAATTATACAGGCTATCGGTGTAAAATATATGATGGGTCATATACATGGTTCAAAACAGGGCTGTATTTAGGGGGGGCATGGGTAGGCACATGCTTGGGGGCAATATTTTAGTGAAATAAATTTTTTAACGTATCTAAGGTCAAATATATAAACAGACAGACTAAATTCACTGGCAATTTTAAATATTGAGTCTCAATTAACTAATTAGGTTAATCATAGTGATATAATTGAAGATTTCTCTAATAACCAAGGAAAAAAATTATATTAAGTAAAAGAAAATTGTATGTTTTATTATGTTATAGCTTGTTAATTAAAAAAAGATTACATGTATTTTTAACTATTAAACGATTTTCATTTATTAATAATTGATAAGTTAGATTTTAATATTAAATAATCTTGATCATGGATGAAATAATTAGTGTAATATTAATATTATACGATTATTGTTCATTTTTTTTTTTTGGTGGGGGGGGGTGGTGGGGATGGGCAGCATAAATTATATGCCCGGGGGCGTTTAATTTTTAAATACGGCCCTGGTTCCAAATATTGCATTTATTTTTTGAAAGGCGTAAAAAGACCTTATTAATTACTATATCAAAAGGATAAACGCTAATTATCTCATAACCATTTTTATGGTACAACTGTTTTCGAGACGTTTACCATAAACTGAGTTTGATCTCATTATACTCTAGTATTTATTATTTACATAACATTTACAGATCTATAATATGTCATTATTTCTACTTACAATCGGTTGTACTTTATGCGCTTATTTTTTTTACACTTAAGGGAATGACGTTTCCGGCGCTTTGCACGCTCCTGGCTCAGTGGGCACCTCCCGAAGAAAAAGGGAAGTTTGCAACGCTGGTGTTTGCAGGTACCTAACGCGTATTATATACACGAGACAGAACTTTGTCGCACACGTGTGATAACTTATTAGAATAACTCTGTACACAGGTGCGCAAATCGGTAATATTTTGTCAAACTTTTTGAGCGGATTCATCATGCGGTACATACCCGGTGGTTGGCCGAATGTCTTTTACTTTTTCGGCGTTGTTTCAATAATCTGGTTTATACTCTGGTGCATGTTCGTTTACAACGATCCAAATTCCCATCCATTCATCTCGGACGAAGAGCGAGACTACTTAAAAAAATCCATCGGAAGACTAGAAAGGAAGAAGGTGTGGACCGTTTTTCAGTCGACCCTTGTCTGTTATAAAATAGTACGAACTTAAATGTTTATTTATTTTTGTTTACAGGATCTAACGCCTACACCATGGAAATCTATACTCACCTCTGGGCCAGTATGGGCGCTGATCATCGCTGGAGCAGGGCACGATTGGGGTGCTTTCACTTTAATCAGCGATCTTCCCAAGTACATGAGTGATGTCTTGCACTTTTCCGTGACGGAAGTAAGTTGAAACAAAAACTGTATGCCAATGAAGTATGAACTTGGTACATTTATTTATATTAATTTAAAATGTTTATGGTATAGAACGGTTTGTTGTCGTCTATCCCATTCCTCGCCCAATGGGTGACATCGGTTGTTGCGAGCGTCCTAGCCGACCGCCTAATAAGTAGAGGATCAATGACTGTAACCAAAGTCAGAAAAATATATGCCATTATAGGTATACAATATTGAGTGAAAATATCACTAGATATCACCCAAGCGATTTAAAAATAATTATAAATTGTATATCCTTTCAGGAAATCTTGGTCCTGCTATGGGAGTGATGTGTGCTTCATACGTTGGATGTCATAAAATTATTGCAACGTTGTGTTTTACCTTGGGCATGGCCCTCATGGGATTCTGTTATCCTAGCTTACGTATTAATTCGCTTGACTTGTCACCCAATTATTCAGCTACTCTAATGGGATTGGTGAATGGTATTGGGTGTTTGTCAGGAATGGCTACTCCATACATCGTAGGAATTCTCACACCCAATGTAAGCTTACGAATTTATTATTACAAATTAAATAATAATTTTTATTGATTTACTTTAATTATTTATTTAATTTTTCACCTTTTTGTGTGTAACGTCACATTATATAAATATAAGTGGGCAAGTGGATACCATTCTCTAGGTCAGTTATTCCCCGTCTTTTTTATTCTACGCCCTCCTTTTTAAATTTTCAAAAATCTTATGCCCCCCTCTTTAAATTAGAGTTTAGACGACTTTTTTCTTTAGTGAGTAGTATAATACATACATTTTACAAAATAACTATATAGTATATAATATACAACAAATTACTTATTTCTTTTTTTCATTATTAATTTAAAAATAAAATATAGGTAAATCAACTTTATAGTTAATAATATTATTTTTATATTTTTGAATACAATTTTATAAATATTTTTTTATCAAATAATATCGGTAAAATTAATTTAATGAAAAATTTGAGATTGTTTTTTCTCACCTAGTCCATAATCCACAGGGATCGTTATTTCATCATCAATATTATATTCCCCAGTAACTTAATTCCACCTTGGGAGGGGGGAGAATCCCCCCTGTTGAGAACCACTGCTTTAGGTGTCAAGTGATAGACTATAATATATGTGTTAAATTTTAATTCAATTATGTAAATATCATTGTATAAGAAAAACGGTTCTTTGAGTAGATGGTCTGTAAACCAATATTATACTAAGTATATTATGATATTATCACTATTTAAGTAATTACTATTGATCAAACAGTAAATATTTAAAAAATTGTAATTACAGTATGAAATACGTATGAGAAATCTTGTTTAACATTTCCAATCTTTATTTATAGAAATTAAAAATGTTATGTAATGTTTTAACTAAAAAATAATTTGTAAATTTTTGATGAAATTTGTCAAAATTTGAACTTTAAATTTTTATAAAAAAATAATTGTCCTTATTTATTTTTAATATGTTTGAAATGCTATCATAACAACTTATGAGGAACCTTATATTAGACTTTCAAGCTTTTTGCTTAAACGATAGAAAGTTGGTAGTTTACTGGGTAATATCCAATGTCTAATTTCAAACGCTCATAAAAATTTAGTTTGACTTTCTAGTTAATTTTTTTGTAAAAGTTAGAAAAATGTATGGGGAATCTTTTGTTGAATTTTCAAATATAAGATTTAAATAGAAATTTTTTTATGAATTTCTAAATAAAATAAAAAATTCTAAATTTTTGTGATTTTAGTGATTTTTACGTATTTTGTTGAAATTGTAACTTTAGACGCGTATGAAAAACTATTGTATACTTACGCTCAAATTTTTTTAAATTTTCATTTACAACTAGTTATGGAGAACCTTTTATTAAATTGTCTAGTCATTTGACCAATCAAAACATTATTTATCGAGAAAAATAAAAAAATTAAAAAAACCAGAAAATTTCTTTTGCCTTTCTATTACAGCTTAAAAAGAATCAAAAAATATTGAAAATTGTATGGTGTATAGAAAATACTCATATTCTAAACCTTTGGTGAACATTTCATGTATCTATAGTCATTTTTTTGAGTTACACCTAAAAAACAAAATTGATTGGTCAAAAAAACGGTTTTGCGTAAAAATTAGCGGTTTTCCTTAATTTTTTTTTAAGTGACCACTCACATACCTGAATATTTTATTTTTTTCAAATGCTAATTGCTAATCTATATTACTAGTTACCTAGTTTACCTATAATATGCTATCTAGTATAATACAAAATTACTTATTATTTTTATTTTTATGAACATTTTAGCGAACCGTTTTAGAATGGCGTTTGATATTTTGGATCATGGTAATAATAATGATATCAACATCCTTAATCTTTGCGTTTTTTGGATCTGGTGAAGTGCAGCCATGGGACGACATAAAACAGTATCGTCTAAGTGAAAATGAAAAAGAAAACAAAGATGATGAATCAAATGTAATGCAATTGAAATCAATAGAAGATGGAAAAACATCGAAATAGTTACATTCACAATCTGTAAGCACATAGACCACAAAATCGTCAAAACCATCCTATACACATTGTAAATATAAAAACATTTTACCTTTTGATTTAGTTATTAAACACTTGTTTTACTAATTATTTTTAAAATGTTCTGTTATCTGTTGAAATAATAAAAGAAATTGTATTTGTATATAAAATATGCCATTTATTTCTGATAAAATAAACAAATCATTTTTGTAAATTTTTATGTTATTTGGTTTTACTTTATAAAAAAAAATTAAAATACATGCAATTATTGATTATAATATTATGTATACTAACTATTAGTCTGTAATCATCAGCATTATAAATGTTTTCGTACAAAAAAATTTGCAAAAATAATAGTAATTACTTAGTATAATATACATATTATGTATATTATTTTGCATTACTTAAATGAGGAATTTTGACATTTATTATGTTTATGCACAACAGGTTAAGTCAAACTGCCGGTATGCATTTCCTCGTTTCTCACGAAAATGCGTATTTTATATCTTATGAACTATAGCATACTATAATGAAATTACCCACAAGCCAAGAATTTGATTATTTCCAACTGCTTTCGTATTGGCCAGAATCGCTGATATGAATGTGGTACAAATGCCTAAACGAAAGTGTGATAGGTTCAAAATAACATGTAACTGGCTTATGATTATTTTTTAAGCAACTATCAATTACAATACAAGATGCGTCATCACTCATCTGAAATATTATCGTATTTTGAGTCGCAGAACACTGTATTATCTACGCAATGATAGGTACTATATATTTATACATAGTCGACTACACGTGCCTCAAAATGTTGATGAGCTATTAAATAATATTTTAAAAATTCACTACGTCATATATTTTGTACTTTTTCAGTGCTTTCAACACACAGTCGTCAATCGATAATGGACCTTATACGATACGACTGCGCCCCGGAGCGTTCCATGCTTCTAATAGTGACGATAGTTTATACCACAGCACTGACGATGTCTGCTTCTAATCAAAATGCATTGACACAGAAATCTAAGTGTGACCCGTTGATTCCATATGGCAAATGCCCACTAGGTGAATATGAAGGTCAACGCCGAGTATAGATTCGAATACCGCGTATTTACAATATTCGATGTATTTCATTGTTGCATTACTAGCAGGTATGTATGCATTAAATCAATTACTCAAAACGTATGCACCGATCGATTTGCATGTGGATAAGTGTTGGGTTTGTGGGTCATAGGCAGTGGGTAGGAAAAGGCTAGGGGCAGTTGCCTTACCATAAAACCTCTACCAAATACACGATTACACCATGTCCAGTAATTGATCATAATATTGTATGCATAAGTGAAAATGCGAACTATATATTAATGACTGTTTAAAACAACGTATATTTTATGTTATTATTTTGGATTTAGAGTTGAATATTGATGTTATTTTTTTTTTCTGTGACACTGACATTAATTGCCATGTAATCTTATTATACTCCGTTTACGGAGAGAACGCAACTCATTACTCATAACATTCAAATGTACGCGCTCTGCTGTCTCATAGTCTAACTCTCCCACCACGCGGGTAGTATAGTGCTGGTATAGTGCTGGTATAGTGTTGGTATAGCGGTGGTATAGTGGAAGTATAGACGTATAGTGTTGGTAGGTGGGAATGCGCAGCAGTGTACGAGTTTTGAGCGCCACCCTGTTGCGTTCTCTCCGCGAAAAGCGTGTAGTTATTTATCATTTGCACGTAATGTTGTTTAGTTAGCATTTAATTTATTGAGCTTATTTTTGTAAATATTTTCGTAATTTCTATAAGCGTAGGTAAGGTAAAATTATCGACTACTGTCAACAGATTTTGCCTAGATACTTCAGAAAATGTTTGTAAGTAAGTGATTTCTTTTTAGAGTATCTAGATTACAATGTTTTGTCATCATAAAATGTAATATCTTGAAGAGTAACTACAAAACTATCCCGCATTAATAGGTAAACGAAGTGAGATAAACTATAATATGCTTAGCAGAAGTTAATACCAAAAATATATTCTGCTAGCAGTCCCGCCCGGCGTTGCTCCAATTTGTTTACTTTATAAATATATTTGTAAGAAAATGTTTACGCCGTATTTCTACTGATTATAATAGTAATATAATATGTATCTAATGGCAACCCTATAAATTAACTAACATTTTTTTTGAACTAAACTTATGTTTAAGTTATTCTCAAGTTACCTATAGAAGTTGAAAAAATACACTATAAACACCCACCAAGTCTCAGGAAATCTATTGATATAACTTTTGTTGAAAATGGTTCTGTAGTTTTTGAGTCTCTAGCTAACAAACAAACAGACAGACAAACATTCATATTACATCAATATAAATATAATATTTTTTTAATTTTTTAAGTATAAAATGTCCGTGTAATGACAGTTCATCAACAATTTAATATAATTATGATGAACTCTTAATTCTAATATTATTTGACTAAGTAAATTATAAATTCTTGGTAATATATAAATTTATATACACTTATATCTTTGATATAATATGTTTACCTGCTATATTAATGTTTTCAGATTAGTTGGACCCTACAGATCCAATAATCCAATATTTGAATTCTTCATTGTTGCTTGTACAAAATATTGCGTTGTCTCACTCAAATACTTATAGAAAAAAAAAACGTTTCACTTAAAATATGGACATTTTGCATTTTGGAACATCCTTTAATATTTTAACTTATAAAAAATGCACAAACCTTTTAATAATTAAATTATTATGACATCACCTATTTATTCCTCCAACTAAAAAAATAATACATTTATTGACGTGAGTTAATTTTAGGAACACGAAGAGACAGTCATGGCACAAGACGTAAACCTTTGATTTTCTTACCAATCATCGGACACATTTTAACCCAGCGGTTCCCAAACTGTGCACCGCGGTCTACGGTTCATAAAAAAAAGTTTAAAATGTATAGATTTTTTTCGTTATTGATAACCTACAGCAGGGCACCGTGGCTAACTTGGGGCCCCTAAAAGGGCACCGCAGAAAAAAAAGTTTGGGAACCGCTGTTTTAACCGATGAATTTTACTTTTAGGTATTGGCCTTCAACATTTAACTTAATCTTTACATCAGTAATCCCTGGATTGTACGTTGGTTGAAATATGTTTTGAGTTGGCGTGATGTCATATACTCATATGTATGGGAAAATTCAAAATTTTGAATGTAGAACTTTGAAAAATGGGATGATTATTGCAACATAATATATCTTTAGCCTGTTGATAATGTGGGGCTTAGTATCAATTTTAAAAGATGAGACATACTATTTTCATCGTTATTTATTATTCGTGGTATTGCTTTATTTGTTCGCCATACTGATTGTCCATTTGTATGCTGAGTTTATTTCTAGTACTTATAACAAAGACTATACATGGTTGAGACCAAACTCTGTGTTCAAAGGTTTCATTGATTTATTTAAAAACAATTGTAAAGGGTTTCCTATTGTACTAGCAATATTAATAATATGCCAATCAGTCATAGTAGCGATAATAGGAAGTAAGCTTATAATAATATAGTATATAATTTACCTTATATTCCAATATAATATTTTTTATTATATGTATTGTGATGCAATGAATAAAATAATAGTTAGAATGTACTTTTCTACCCTCTTAAATCAATATTTCAGGTGAATATGAAATAATAATGCAGTAAATAAGTTTTTTACTTATTTGGTACAGTTATGACTATATTTATTTTAGTGTTATCAAAATGTTGCCGATAATTTTTGTTTAATATAAATATTTTCTATATTTATATAATTTTAGAAATTTAAATATATATTTTTACACTTACTGTTTAATAAAAATGAATATCGTGTTAGTAATCAAATCGTTATAATAAGTATAATATATTATGCTATTAAGCTTATAAAGCCATTTTATTCAAATTAATTTGGTAAGCTCAATTATTAATGAAGGAATTCTGTGAGTATTGTTGATTTATTTATTTATTTATTTTTAACGCACTTACCTTTTACTTAAATGTTATTATTTCATAATAGTTTTAGTTGTTCGAAAAATCACAGCACTGCTTTTCTACATAGGCGACGACAATTATTTACAGGTTAATTTATGTTTTGCAAAAAATTCTAAACACATATTTTTTAAACTACAAAAATATTTTTATTTTATTTTTGTAATATACAATTAGTTTCAATAATTAGGTAATAAACATATAGAAAACAATAAAAAATTACAAAAATATTAAATAAGCAATTAAAATGTACTGAATAGTTATTTCTAGTTTGTGGTAGGGTAGACTTTAATATGTAAATATGGTTATGATTTGATTTATCAATATTGTTATTACTTCAAACTAAAATCGAAAACTTATGTTACTCTTAAAACCTGCGTAATTAAATAACTGTACGATGTACTTTAATATAATCAAAAAATATGCATAACAATTAAGATAGTCATTTGTATATATATTATAAATAATATGAGAAAATGTGCGTTAATAATAACACATTTTGTACCTATGTACCTTTTCAAATAAACTACTACAAAGTACAATTTGAAATCGAACAACAAGTACAAAAGGTCAATGATATAAGTAGAACCCGATTTTGATGGTTGTCGGAATATTGGTACGGTCTATGGAATTTATAACGAAAATAATTAAAAACGAGGAATACTGGTACTCTTCAAAATTTCATTTTCAGGGGTCCTAAAATAATTACAAAATATTATAAATATTATTCGTTAACTAGTTAAACTTAAATAATATGTAAAAAACAAATAAATAAAAAAAATAATATTAGCAATCAAAATAAACATGAAATTCAAATACATTTTGCTATATTATTTCAAAATTACTCTTGGTTAATTCTTTTATTTAAATAGCTCTCACATTCTTTGTGTAGTTTGTTAACTTTTAGGCATTAAATTATAGTGTATATTTGATTCAAACGGGTTTTTTTCAATCCGCTTCATCTTGCTAGATACACTCAATTTCCAACTAAAATTATGGTTTCTCGAGGTTTCCCATCGGTTGTCGATAAATAAAACTAGAAATAATCGTTCATATTTTATTCTTTTCATTTTCATGCTATATGAGGATGCAGGCTCTACATATTATGAGTGTATTTTATTTTATAGTTTAGGAAACCCTGACTGTTGAGGATCGTATCAGTATTCCGAGTTTATAAAGACCGTACCAGTTTCCGTTTACCAATTTTGATACCACAGACAGTCTGCTCTCAGCAACTCGGTCTGTTCCCAGCAAATACGCCTGTCTCGCACAGCACATTAATATGTCCAGAGCTAGTCACAGTTACTAAGCCTTAACTTCACTACGTTGACCGTTACTTCTTATTGCGAAATATTTAATTGAAACTGTTTCATTCAATTTAAAAAGTGTTTTAAAATAATTTAACTACCTAAGAAGTAATTCTTGTTCTGAGTTCATTCGCTCTGTGGACTTTCATCACCTGAGCTCAACTCAAAAGAAGATACTCAATACTTACTCGCTGTACACAGGTAAGAAATTATATTAATAATATACATATGCATTCATAACCGATGATAATTTGTAATAATATTAATGAATTAAATCATCAAATAAAAAGGCATACAAACCTAGGTAATAAAAAAAAACCTATTAGGTAAAATAACCTCCTTATATAAATCTGTATTCACGTTCTCTATTAATCGTAATAATATAGGCTTTAGTGAATAGTAAAACTAAGGTAAAGAAAGTCGACATTCCAAACCCCACCAATTATTATTCATTTAAAAAATGCCTAATTATAACACATTAGTTAATAAATTATTATAAGGTCATGTCTCACCAATAGCAACGCTCAAGCTCATTTTTGATTTATTACAAAAGTAAGTTTCCACTAATTTTTAAAGTTTCGAGAAAAAAAATTGATGAAAAACGGGAGATTTACTCAAAATTGATTTTGTTTTTTTGTGTAACTCAAAAACAAATAACTATAGAATCTACATAGAATAAATTAATGAAATTTCACAAAAAAAAAAAATATATTTCACTTGGTCAAAATGTTTGAAAGTTAAATAATACAAGGTTCCTCATAAGTCATAAGTATTTATTATAGCTATTTAAAAATACGAAATAATATTGTTACGTACCATTGGATTCTTAGAACTTATTAGAAATTTAGATATGTTTATTTCACAAAAAGTCGGTAGTAAATAAATACTACAAGGTTTTAACAAAAAAAACAACAGCTATTATACAAATAACAAGATTTTGGTATTTAAAAAGTTGTTTATCGAAATAGAAAATATATTAATTGGCTCTGTAAGCCTACTACAACCTGTCATATAATTTATAAATACCTCTACTAACTGGAGAGCCTCTCGCATTGAAAATGATGATCTAGCAACTACATTTACAAAAACAACATTCACCTACGAAAACAAAAACAAGGGTGTTGGCCGAATTCTAGGAAAAAGAGTATGGGAAACACCATAAAATATATTAATATATCAGGAAGTCCAAGGAATAGCATATTCATTCAGATGTACTACAGCCGTTGAGTTGTATGTACATTTACGCCTCACTGCTATTATAAATAGTCTTACACTATCACAAATGAACTTGTATTTATATGCAAAATATCGACTATTTTATTAAACTGTGGATGCCGATATTGTCTGAAATCAATTAACTACACTATCCTGAAGAACGTAGTATGTGGATCACTGGTTGAACAGCATGAAAAAATATAAACAGATAAGTTTAAGATACGTATATATATATAAGTTTATTGAGTAAATTGACGGAAATGATGGATTTGAGTAACTTTGTAATTATATTATCGGCAGTTCAGTTTATTTCTAAAAAGACATAAATATAAAAACAAACTTCGCAAAGTTCCAACTGAGTATACATATTTTTAGATTGTTTTATTTGCATCTTTAAAGGTGTTCATTTCGAGGAAAAAATTCGAAACAGATCAAAAACTGAAGTACAAATTATCCAAGTGTAGTCACAAGTATTTTCTTTATTATTTGATTTCTGTTTAAATGTATGCTTTTTTACAGTAAATATTACAAATAAACAGATGAGGTACTCGATGAAATACACTCAAATGACTGGCCTATAACCATAGATATCAAAATCTAAAATCGCCAAGATTCAAAAAGCGAATGGTATAATATTATTTCTTAACCATTATAATTTACATAATATATCTTACTTAAGACCACTGTAGGTTCCAAGAAGCAAGTGTTTGAAGCCATTTCTATTAAAAAAACTTGTTTTATATCCTACAACGTTGTACCATTTATACCTATCCGTGACCACACTAACACAGTTTTGTGTTATTCAAGTATTATAACTTTCGCGATTATGTGATTAATTAGCAGACACTATAGCCTATAGGTTGCATCTCATGCGGGCCATTCATGATTCGTATAATATTATGATTTATGAATACAAACCTACTGTAATAGTTATAATGTTATATGCATAATGTATAAATACATAATTATAAAAATGTTCCACGATGCAGTATGTTATGCCGTAGACATGGTTACTCAATACTCAATAGACGATTTCTTGATGTATTCCTGATTAATCCAGTTTGACCGTTTGGTAGAACGATAAGGTGGTGGTCAAAACTCGGTAACTATAGATGATAAATATTAAATGTGTTATACTATACAGTATATACACCTATGCACATTGTACAACTATTAAATATTAATCGTGTAAAAAAACATGCAGTCAGGCCTGTATAGACGAAACGAGTGTAAAAAAAAAGTATATATGAAATTAGCAGTGATAATAGTGATAATATTTTGTTACTGTACACGAAGAAGCATGACGTTCGTCCCCGTTGATTTCTCAGTGTTTGATTTGTTCTACAATATCCAGATAGTAGACGGTTCACGGCTATACCCTCACTGGCCACTACGATTAAAGATAATAATTATTGCTAATTGTGCTGCAAATTCGCATGTCTCATTTGTGTTACTTCGTGAAAGGAATTAAGTCCGGTAAACATATTTTAATTTATATTATTACTACCTATATATATCGCATATATTATATCCATGGCTTAAAAGGAACCACTAAATTATGACCGTAAAATTATATATATTATATAATTAAATAGTTGTACTTATATTGTGAAAAATATTTGTAATATTTAAAATTGATAATTATTTTTATATTTTTAAATATTATATTGTAATAAATAAAACGATATAAAACGTCAAACCCATACATTTTTCCCCAAATATATTATAAAACATTTATTTTACAGTTTTATGTGACTACTACATTTTCTTAAGTAAGCAAAATAAAACTTTTAGGTATTTGAAATGGTAATTTGTAGATCGCTTATCTATTAGTTATTAGTACTTATTACATATTAATAGGGTTCTAAATTAAAAATGATTCAATGTTGAAAATTTCATATTTTTTGAAATATTTTAATGAAATTGTAAAAACAAATTTTTTTTATAAACGTTTTCGGATATAGATGATTAGAAATTATTATTGATTACACACAGAAAACATCGATTATGAAGGACTTATCAACTAAGGTTCCCTGATGAATGTTTATGACTATAAACTTTTATTGGATATAATAAACAATTTTTTTTCTTCATAAATGAAATATTTCAAGAAAATAAATTTCATGAAATGTTAAACTCTATATGTATTATAAATGATAAATTAAGTTTATCGATATGCAAAATTATTAATCAGTTCACAACCCTGCAAATATTACTGTTGTAGTTAATATAGAAAATACATGACTTAACCTAATAATATGTATATTATAGTTTATTATTATAATTATTTTCAAACATTTTCTCACCATAATTTAGGTTTTTGATTTGTGTTGCTCCGGCAAAAAAAAAGGCCTGACCTGCAACAGATATAGATAATAATATTATTATGCATTAATCGGAATCGATAATAGTGTTCTTGCTATTCGATTCAGCAGCAGCTGCATCATTATCCAGTATTCAACGATATAGAAACTATAATGTTGCGTACAGTTTAAAAAAACACTGTGGGCATCGAGACTGTTCGATACCACGAAACGAGATAATATAATATTATTATACAGAACTACAGAATGATGTGAGCGACTAGTGCATTTTATCAGTTATAGTAGGTATTGCAACATATGTGTGGTCCAATATCCCTGGGATTACAAGCATATTTATAGGCGACAGATGGGAAAAAAATATCTAAAATGTAGGAAAATCGTATTGGTTGAAAAAAACCGTTCACCCACAAGTGATCAATCTATTGGTAGTGCGCGGGTAGAGACCGCGGTATCGAGATGAAGAGCTCAAGTTTATCTATATCTTTCTTGCACTGGCCACAAGCGCACAAAAATAATTTATTAGGCAGAAATAATACCAAAAACCGACGTATTTAATATAATGTTACGCAAATAGGTACCCTTTAAAAAATGTTGTAAAGTTTTCGCAATATATTATTACATGATACTTGCGGAGCCCAACAGAGAGCGAACATCCGTTTCTACTAACGATGATGATGTGCGATCCACGACCCTCCAGATATTCAGAATTTTGGTTGGAATACTAAATTATTTACTAATTATAGACCATAATAAGAGTCGCTCCCTATAAATACGATAAGACTTAAAAACTGTTATCTTTATAACAACATTACGAAATAATATAAAATATAGGTAAGCAACGTAATTAATCATCGTTTTGTCTTTAACACATAAAATCAATTAACAAGTACACTCAAACATAATGCAAAAAGATAATCAATATTTTGTTCAATTAAAATAATTAAGGAAATGCAATAGATAATTTAAAGAATTAAATTGTAAAACGTATACAATATACCAACCTTTTTAATCTAATTTATTTGGCAGGTGATTTTATTCAGAATGTTGAATCAAAATCAAAATTTGAATAATTTATTTCTAAGTTATCAAAATGTATATACTAAGGATAACAGTCCATAAAAATAATTTAATAATCATATAAAATAGATGTAATAATTCATCTAATAGGTAGACTCATAATAGACTCATAGACAAATATTACATTACAAACTATACAATTTTAATAGATTCAAATTATTATAAAATCATCATAATTCCCATTATATTCCAAACCTATTGTCCTTAGTATAATACAATGTTGCACAACTAAAAAACTACTAGTTCGAATTTCGATTCGGAAACATCAAGATGATCAATAAAAGCCACAGGCTTAACAATTTATAAGTAAAAATATTAAAATAGTGATTGTCCTATGAAAAAAGAAGCGGTTATTGGCGCAGGATACTTTAATGGTATAATAAATCTAAGTGTTTGAAAGCATGGTTAATAAATTCATGATTAAAGGAAACAATTTGGGTGAGCGTGCTTGGTGAATCACCCTGTATATAGACGAGATACCTCTAATATACTAATCACCGTATATTGTAATACACAGATTGAGTGGGTGGGAGAGGAAAAGTTTGGCTAACTACTACGACGGCGACGACGATGACAGTCAGCGGTCGTTGTTTGCGCAGAACGATGTCAAATAAGTAGGTAATAATAACCGACGGCCGTGTACTGTAATAAATTATAGGCAATAAGTGATCGTTTCTTTCGAGTGGTCGGAGAGCCGCCGCCGCCGCCGCCTCCTCCACAGAACACTCGTCCACGTGCATCGCGTAACCCGGGCGGGTAGGTTTACTCTCTCGGCGAACGCCGCGCAGGACGAACGACTGAAGAGCCATGGAGTTTTTCGTGGAAATCGTGACGCTCCTGTATTCCGCATCGCTGTCCATGTCCGCGTTCTTCCAAAACAACCTGTTACTGCGGAAGGCGTGCAACTCGTCCGTACCGTTCGGAGACTGCACCGAAGGAGAGGCGCACGCCCAGCACGTTGTGTCCGTCATCTACTCGTGGAAAGCGGCCATACAGTACACCATTCCCGTCGTGATGATCCTACTCGCTGGTAAGTCAGATAAATGATAATATACTACGATATATATCAGGTTTAGGTATCTACCTACTCTGACTTGTATAGGTACTATTGACAATATTATACTATTGTATAATAATAATATGTATTATGTAACAATCAAAGTAGGTATAACAACAATCGTCACCCGATAATAATGACGGCCGACCGATGGTAGTATGCATTAGAATACGATATCTTCAGGCGATCGAAAACTTGAACAGTTCTGCAGTCAGAATTGTCTGTCCAGATTTTTAAAAGTCTGACTAACTTACATATTATCATTAATTTGCCTGATAAGTATACCTTATAATATTATTTTAAAATGCAATATGATTACCGTTATATTTGTTGGTACTATCATGTCTCCGGTCTATTATTATCACCCGTGTCTTTCTTATCTATACGACTATACAAACGACGATCGGATGGTTGTTTTTTTCTTATCTACTATATCTGTCACCTGTTGTAGTAGTGTCACCAGAATTTACCATTTGAATTCAAATGGTGCTCACAAGTTCGTCGTTATTCGTTTCTGTATTGGGTTTTTTTTGCTATTTAGTTTTTCGTTTATGACTTTGAAATAGTTTAAAATGTTTAAATACTTCCCCTTCATTGGGCACTCGTCATAGGTAACAAACATGGACACATACATGCAGGCCCGGATTAATACTATCCTATGCCCTAGGCACTTGTTGTGCTTGACACTCACAGATTGATATTAACTTATCGTACAAATAAAAAAACATAAAATATCAAAAAAAGTTGTAGGCCAAACATTTTTGTAGGCCTAAAAATGTTCATAGTCCCTAGGTACAGTCCTGCATACATGGACAATGTACACATTGCCCGGTCAATCTGACCATAAACACAACCGAATTATTTTTTGTGCAGTATTTTTTTGTCTATCTATTATTACTACTAATTATATAATATTATAGAAAAAAAAATTTTTTATATTAATTGTTATAATTATATTATTACCTATTTATTATATTCTAAATATTTTAAACAATAATAAAAATTATTATTTATTATTTATAATTATTTTATTATTATAACTATAATATTGACGGATGGTTGATGCACTTGTATGCAGGTTTGCAAAATAAGTAAATACAAGTGTAGGAAGAAGGCAGACTTTGCAATCCTAAGTGCTATCCTAGTAAATTGTGTTCTAACAAATATGTAATAATACAATTCTAAATAATCTTATTTATTTATTTATCATGGCATTATGCTATTGATATTTTATAGATTTAACATGATTATTATCAATATTATAATAATTGTCTTACAATATTCATAATATTATATAATACAATTAATAATCATTGTTTTCAAATATTCAGAATATAATAAAATAATATATGTATTGATAAAGTTTTAATTAAAACTAAATTTTTTTTTTTTTCATCAATATTTTATTTAATTATTAGTAGTAATACAAATTGCCCATCAAATTATTTGTTTGTATTCGCGGTTAAAATTTCCCAGGAAGGACCAAATTGACCGGTATTCTACATTGACCGTAACATAAACATTAAAGTACTTTACATATTGTACCTACGTGTGGTTCAGTAAAAGTATCTTTAATGATTCACTAAACAGACATTTTATTTTGTTTAATTGTTTGATACCTAGGTACTTATACAGAAATACTTATAACTCGGTCTGCAATATATACGTGGTAATGTATTTGTGCAGATATTGGTTTCTTAGTTTAAATTAAAACTAAATAATAAACTACAATCAATGTGTATACTCATGGTAATATGTCATTAGAACTAGGTACCACGTATTACATAATAAGTATCAAATAAATAATATTACTAACAATATACCAAATAATAATAAATGACATACCAGACTTCTTAAATCAAAATAAAATCAATAGGAATACCTATAGAAAATAATAGGTATAACTGTATAAGGTAGATTTACAAATTATATGCACATGACATATTACACAGCTATTATACTTATAGATGTATAGTTCAATGGACTAGCCTTCCAAATCATCCTAATATATTCAGTACTTACTTATTAAAATCCACTTTCGAATTTCTATAATGCGTGTATAGTGTAAGTATATATTTGTATAAACAAGAACCTATATATTATATTATTTGGCTTGTTCTCATAGTTTAATCGATGTGTATAGTTACGAGTTAATACATGAATACAATTCGTTTCAGGTCCATGGAGTGACAGTCATGGCAGACGTCGTAGACCATTGATTCTAATACCACTTATAGGACAAGTTTTAACTGATAGTTTATGCATTTTAAATGTTTATTTTTGGAACTGGTCTCCAAAAATTGCTGCACTTTTTGAAGCAGTAACACCTGGGTTATTCGGTGCCCGAAATATGTTCTGGGTAGGTGTGATATCATATATATCAGATAATTGTACAAATGAATCAAGAACATTAAAATACGGAGTCATAAATGCAATTTACACTATCAGTACTTTAATTGGAACAGGACTGGCTGGATTTTTGAACGTTGGTCTAGGATTTTATGGTGCATTTTTGGTACCTATTTCGTTAAATTTAATCGCTTTTACGGTTGGTTTAATATTTATTAAAGACACTTCTAAGCCTTACGATAAAAATATTGTTTGGCTGAAACCTAAATATTTTATTCAAAATTATTTGAATGTATTTAAAGGAGGGAGTAAAAATTATGCAATTACGTTAGCAGCATTACTATTCTGTCAGGCTGTTTTAGTGGGAAGAATTGGAGGTAAGTTGTCTTATTTAAATAATATTTTTAAAATTAATAAATATGTATAATATTATATCATAATAAAATATTTGATTCAAACATTTATAAGTTTCAAACTACCAATACTCAATAATATTTAAAGTTTAGATGAGCGAAGAAGTAAATCAAAATTGTACGGGGTAACCACGCGTAAAACTCCTCCACTCCGCTGATCAATACCTTAAATACTTATAAGTTATAACTCATAAAGTACTCGTCTGAAATTTGATTTTTATATATCGAAATAATCGGAAAAATATCCTGCTTTGAAATATGAATTTAAACCTGTATGTTGTCATTCAAAAAAGTAAAAACTTGAACAATTATTAGAATATTAAAATATGAAAAAAATACTATTTCTTTAAAAAAATGTTATTTTGTAAAAAATTGAAACCACAACATTTTTTTTTTTTTGAAATAGTCAATACTCTTTGATATAATGAGAGTTTTACTTTAAACAAATCACCCTGTACATGTTTATAGGTACCCAGCCTAACCTAACCCACCTATAAACAATTTATTTTTTTGTTACTTGTTCACACTAAACTCAAGATTTGACTATGAAATAAAAATATTTTTGCTTGCCGGTAAAATTTGAAATTTAATATGAGCGAAGGAAATGTTTATAAATTATAAATGTAGCTGCTACATTGTAACATATTGGTAATTAGTAATTAAAAAAAAAAAAATGTTACAGTACAGGATGATTCAAAATTTTTCACCCAATTACGAATTGATATAACTCAAAAACAGTACATCTCTGGTAAACGACCTGTATACACCATTGTAAAGATAAGATGGGTAGTCAAGTTTTTTTTTATTTCTGTTGCTAATAAACATGTCTTATGAGTTGTGAGCGTTTGTAATGATTAGAGGATGGCCGTCAGTGCCTAGATGAACAAAAAACTTTTATCTATAGTATAGATGTATGGTGGGCGGGCGGGTGTATTGGAGTTATATTTTAAATCTCACTATATTGAAACTTGATTATTTAAAATTGATTATTTGTACTTCACTCTATTGTTGTTGTATCGGGTTTTGTATCTTTATTTTGAAAATAAACATGCATTTTTAAAATTGGATAAAGACTTTTGAATCACTTTGTATAATACCATAAGTAATTCAGTTTATAAAAAAAACTTATTAGTCAGTATAGGGAAATGTGGACTTTTACTTGGAGTGTATTTACACATTTTAAATTTGAATCAAAACCCTATCACAAATTAAATATTTTATTACAACTTTTGAGGTGTATTATTCTTTGGTTTCCCGGAAATTTTTAGTATTACATTTTTTTTTATTAATTTCCATACAGTTTAATTGAACTCATTGAATTCTTGTATTTATTATGATATTATAAACTGAGTACATTGTCTTCAGTTTAAATTGAAATTGTTTAATGTTTCAGGTGAATATGCTGTCACATATTTATTTATGAGATATAAATTTAAATGGTATGAAGTAGAATACAGTTATTTTGCTGCTTACAAAATGATGATGATATTTATTGGTAAGTAATAATTTGTCAAACAAAAACTATAAACATAATTTTTAAGGTAAAATTTGTTTAAACTTGTATATAATATTAAATAATTTGTTTTTATAATATTACGTTTTAAATAATTCTATAATATATTTACAACAATAAAGTGGTACCTACTTAAAAAAAAAAAAATAGAACACGATTATGGAATTCTTGTTATTGTTTGAGTATGTTAATTATATCTTATTATTGAATTACACTAATTCTGTCGTCATCTAAAAAGTAATAAAATGTATGTAGTGAGTGGATTAAATGATACGAGGTATATATAACTAGTTTCTTAACAACGTGGCCTTGCAAGAGTAGGTCGTGGTGTCCCCCTCCCTCCAAAAATTGTTTTTTTTGTCTTTGATGAAATAAAAATATAACATTTTTTCCCCCTGAATTACATTATTCCCAATGGTATATCGTACTATAGATCCGTTTGGTTATCAATTTCTATTTCGAGTTATTAGTTATACTTTATATAATTGTATCAAACATTAATTTTTGGTTTGTTTTTTAGAGCTAAATGTGAATTAATTTTAGTTTAACTCTACAGTGTTTATTAGATTTATATGATATATTTAAAACTATAAAATGTATCTCTACTATACACAACAATACAACATATTGTTTATTTAATAGAATGATAAATAATATGTAAAACAATAAAAACCTTATTTTTTTTCGATAGCGTTTAAAAGTTTTAATTTAATTTAATTTTAGTTAAAGTTTAACTGTTGAAAATTTCTAGTACATATTACAATATAGTTCAACTAAATAATTTATATTTTTGCTTATATTAATTTAGGTATTCCAGATTATTTGATTATTTGTCTTTGTAATAAAATTTATATTGTCTTAATATATTTTACAACTTAACAAGTACTAATATGACTAAATGTATATGATAGCTATTTATTATAGTTTATACAGTATCCAGTATGTAGTAATTGTTTTATGAATAATTTATTGATTTACAAAAGATTTACAATTCAAAATATTATTATGGAATATGGCCACCAAGAGGCTGAAAGTTCTTTACTTTTATCCTGTTTGATAATTTAACTTTATAAATCTTTGTCTAATTTAGTAGTCTGGTAATAACATTTTGTACTTAAATTCCTAAAACGATATGACTGTACTATGTGGTGCGTCCAAGGTTATTATCAGTTAATGAGTTGTGTAAAAAAGGATCAAAAAGGGTCAAAGCCTATTGGCGTCCAAAAGTACCTTTTCAAACGGGGATATTCCTAGTGCATCCCGTTTTTAATGTATACCTACCTATTTATCACAGGCCAATGATCATAGTGAGTCCGTGGTCCGTAGCTGTAGGCGAAATTTTGTACTTTTTAAATAAATATTACGTATTTCAAAAATATACTTTAAATCTTGTGGTAAATAATTATATTATGATACCATATTTAAGATTATACACAGTAATTACTAATTATATAAATAGTTCATAAGTAGACAATAATAAAATAAACGTATATTACACCACTTCAGGCTGTGTTAATAATAATTAATAACATATTCTAATTCTAATAATAATGCACTAAATGTACTGATAATTCATTTTTTTTTTTAAATATTTGATTTTTATTCTCGACATCACATTAGTGTCATTAATCATTATATTATATTATTTACAATTGTGGTCAACACTCGCAAACATTTATTTATTTGATAATTCTGATCGTCGATAAAATGTCTGTTTAAGCTTTGCTAAGTTCTTTACAAAAATTATTAAATTGTGTTAAATAAGAAGCACAGTAATGACACACTGATTTAGGTACCTACCCTCTGTTAATGCTCATAACACTTTGCATTTTGGCAGGTCCGTTTAAAACGTATTAAAAGCAAATCACATTAGTTTTAATTTTGTCCGTTCAATTTTATCTACCTATTTGTATTAACATTCTTACTTATACGATAATAATTATAACTCAATCAGCCAGCCATAGACAAAAAAATAGTAAGCGTAGATAGAAATATTTCTAAAGATAAATGGATAATAATAACAATGTTGTCAAAACATTTAAAAAAAAAATAAAACATTTTTAACTATACTTGATTTAAATTCATATCTAATTTATTGTACAAAATAAAATGTACTGATTTATTGTTATTCGTATAAAACGAAAATGTTACCTGTAATTAACGCATTTCATATTTTATGAAATGCTTTCAAAATTCCATAATTATTTATTATGAAGTGTTTAAATAATTATCATTCGAAGTTTGTTGTGAATGTCATCCATAAGATCGCTACATCTTGGTAGTAATTTAATTAATTATTATAATGTTTTTCTACAATAAACATGTAAAATATCTTTTGAATTGCAGTCCATATTTAAAAAAAAATGAATTGAAAAAAGAATTGATGATGTAATGGTGACCTAAGTTAAAATAGGACACGCGAATCTAACACACTCCTTTCTCATCAACAAAAAACTGGCCCCTACATGCGACACATGCAAGGAAAACCTTACAATCAATCAAATTGTGACCAAATGCAAAAAATCCACCGGAGCACGAAGAATCTTTACTAACTCAGTCTTTTTTCCAACACAAACTTAACAAAAAACCAAGAAAGCAATATATTTATTTTTCCATAGGTAATATAAACTTAAGCCAGAAATTGTAAATAATTGTAGGTATACAATATTATTTTGTTTCATCTGTTTATATATAATCTAAAAGTAAGCTTATAGTAATAAACTAATACCCATCGTTGTTGAAACCTTGACAGATGAAAAAATAAAAATAAAATAAAATAAATATGTTATATTAAACCGAAATAATTTTCTTTCGCATTGTTACAAGCACTGTCTGGAGCATAATTATTACAGGTAGGTAAAAAAAAATTTGGCGTTTTTATTATATAAATATTTTTTAATTTTTAATATTATTGCACTGGTAAAAGTTGAAGTGATAGTTTGTTAATTTTGTAACTTTCAACGGTAATATAATATTCTATAGACTATTGACACGTCTTAAAATGATAAACAATAAAACATTAATATAATATGTTATATAAAAATCTATAGTATGATTATCAACAGTCTTATTAATAATCGGACAACGATAATATTATTACCAATACACATCTAAAAATGCTAAATATTACTTAGACCGTGACTCTGGTATAACGTACGTCGAAAACCAGGGACGCAATTTGAATTAGACTTTTGGTAGTTATCATGGGAACTCAACTCATATGAAACCTTCCATTTCAATACCTCGTGGTTTCGTCTTGGGTAACTCTAAACTTTAGAGTCTAAAGGTTCCTGGGTACTAAAATAAACTAAGACGCATTCGGGCTGTGGTGTAAAAAATGATATTTTTCTGGATATGCATTTAGGTTATGACGTTACGTCAAAAAAACTATATTTTTTCTTGAGACACACTCGGATGATACCTTATTCCGGACACATTCGAGACGCCATCTGGAAACTCCGTTTTATTCATCTTAGTTGGGTTTTAGATTTTATTATATCACATAATACGTATTATATAAAAAAAAAATAAATAAATAAATACAAATTATGTTTGTCTTACATTATTTTTGGGATGCACTATAAGAGTACATTTTTAATTTTAAGAATGTTAATGTTTTAACGAATACATTATGAAAAATTATATAATAATATGTTGCCGGGACCCGTTTTTTGGTAAAATATAATAATAAAATATTGATACTAAAAAAAAAGTTTTTTGTAAATTAACAATAAATAATCAACACTCCTATCAAAATTGCCGTGATTTACCTCGAAGACAAAACCAACTATAAACAGTTGCGCACATCCTATTTCGTCGAAATTCCAAGTTTTCAGGAAAATATGTTTACAAGGAGATTAATTTATCGTAAACAGGCAATTTAATAAAAGGAAATACATGGAATTCTTAATTTTTTTTTTTCTAACATTTACCAATATATTTGTTTACGTTTATTTTTTATGTTTATCAGTATTAAAAAATTAACACTATAAAATACGATACAAAGAATTTAATAATAACTTGTAGATATTTTCTAAGATATTACCTCGCTTGTAATGAAAGAATCTTCTATCTATATAAATTCCATAACAAACTATTCAAAAATAAAATGGTAGGTAATATGACGACAAAAAAATCTTGAGATACAAATTATTACACCATATATAGTATAAAAAATCAAAATATAATTAATAATTCAACCTAGGTAGGTGATATTTATGCGTTAATTAATTAATAATTATAATATATTATAAAGTAAATGATTTATTAATAGCATGAGTGTAATAACAGTAATCACTATTAATCCTCAATAATTTTCAATTTTCGATTCCTATCAGATTTTATTCAAAAGCATACATCATTTAAAAGTATATGACCCTGGTTTCAAATATTGCATAAATTATAGTCTATATAGATATAACTTTTTTATTTGAACCGTATTTATTATAATTTGTAAGGTGTATTAGAATTTTGCATATGCTTCAGTGTAAAATTTTGGTAATTAAAAACTAAATTATATTCGATGTATGAGTAATATCAGTCGTCTGGTAACCTACTCAACTATAGTTTTGCAAATTAACATCATCTTGTAAATATTTAATATAATAATCAACCATAAGTCCATATATTAATCTAAATATAATTTCTAGGTACATTATTTTCTGTTACTGTTTTGAGCCACCGACTGAAAATAAATGATGCAATTATAGGTTATATTGCTTGTACTTTTGATATTCTAGCCGCAGTGTGTTACGTTTTTGTCTACGAACCTTGGCAACTATACATCAGTAAATATTGAAAATCAATTAAATTGTATAAAATCAATCATTTTGAATAATAATAATTAATATTAAAATTATTACTAATAGTTCCATCGGTTGATTTTTTTCACGGAACCGCACTCACTATTTCTACATCGTTGACATCTAAAATCGTAGATAACGAAAAACTTGGTAGGTATATATTATATTATTGTAATTAAAATGTGCACGAACCTATATTTGTATTTACGTTTTTAATTAAATTTAAATAAATGTTGCGTTATTATTATTTATGTATATTAGGTAGATTAAACTCTATTCAAGGACTAATGAGTACATTGATGTCATTCTTCATAGTTTCATTATACAGTGCAACGTATAATTTAACATTTGAATATTTACCCGGTGCTGTGTTTTTGTTAAATGTTATTTTAACTTTTCCTTTATTACTAATATTCATGTAAGTGATATATTACCTATATAAATGTTAAACAAATTTATATTTATAATTTTTAAAAATTTTTTTAGGGTTATTTACTGTAAATGTAAAAACATGTGGACGACAAAAGAAACAACGCATTGATAATAATAAAGAAGATTTATGTACTTATAAGTTTTAAATTTTTACTGTAGGACCTGTAGGACGGTACACATTGTATAACTTAATTAGTTGGTTAGTTGTATAAAGTATTCTTTAATGTATTTGTCCCATTATTATTAATTAAAAACGTAAAGTTCCAAAAATTGTATCTTAACGGAGAATAAAACTAATATGGTTCTATATGTGTTTACCAAATATTCTTGGTCAACACAAAGTGGATTTGAATGCCAGTTATTTTCCGCGGGAAAATCTTACCCACGACCTCTACATTTTTCGGTAAACGAATAACATACATTTTTATTGATAAGACAGTATAATATTTGCAGAGTCGACCAGTTGCTAAATGTTTTGAAACTACTTAAGTTTACCTAAAAATTAAAATTAGAATAATTACAATATTAATTATTTAATTATTATCAAACGGAACAATTGGGTTTAGAATGCTTGGTGATTAACCCTAAGTATGCGCAATACAGCTAAAAAAGGTTACACTGACAGTATATCAACTCATCGGTGATGTCGTGTGTACAATTGCGATTATGTATAATACCATTTAATTTCAGCATAATTATGTATACATATGAATAAAATTCAATGATGGCCGGAAAAAATTCTAAAATTTGCTATCTGATAATATATATAATATAATATTGGAGTTTGCCGCCGCATATACCCGTCATAAATCTATATCTATATAACACACCATCGTTGTATGTATCGCGTGATAAACAATAACCAAAAATAATTTCGCAGAGCCAAGAGCTTATTCTTTTAAATACTTAAGTTGTAGTTTACACTACACTTAAACGACCAAGTAGGTAGCTTCTTTACTTACACCAAGTTAAACCTCTTGTTTACTACATTTTATTAGGATATCATTTTTAAAAGAACTAACTACTTACTACAAAAATGTAAGTGTATATAGATTGGTATCCTTATACTTGTCCTTATTGTTTTTATTCAAAGACATAATTTTTTTTTTTGAAATATTTCGGGGAATATAGTTTTGTGAAAAACTTTGATGTACCAATCACAAATTTAGAACTTTATTCCGGTAAAACATTAGAACTAAATGTAAACACCGAAATAAGTTTAACGAATATTTATTTTTCCTTGGTGTGTATGAAATATATGTTTCTTGGATACTATCCGAAATTGTATTTTAGGTGTGATTTAGTAAAATCAGGAACGGATTATTAGAGAGAGCCTCTGTGACCATTAAACTGAGTCCTTATCAGTTTTTAAATATTTTCTGACTTATAAAAATTATTATTATTATTGAATGTTATACGTGTATTGAGATTTTTGAATCAATAATTGATATTATTAATAATGAATTACAATAACGAATAATTCAGTTATTTTCCTACATGATATTATGTAATTGAAAAAGATAAAGATTTCAATTGCGGATCTAAATATTTTATAGTTTTATTATATTATTTTTCATTCCACTTGATATGTATATATAACAATTGTTAATAAAACTAAAGTTTATTTAATTTAAATAGAATTAATGAAATAAACTAGAAAAGTTTAATTTGTTTGATTTTTCAAACGAATTACCTAAATGATGATTGCAACACGAGTCTTAAAATGTCCGAGCCTATAAAGGGACAACCCCTAAGTACCTACGTGTCACTGATAATTATTTTTTGTATACATACATACATAACAATTACGACTTTTAAGTTATACTCAAAGTTGATTTATGAATAACAAAATTAGGTAAATTACATATATTATTTTTATACAGTGATAATTTACCAAGCACGCTCACTACATTTTTTCTTTTAATAATTTATTCATTCAAATTCTGATTTTTGGAAATTTAAAGAATAAAATTAAACTTTAGTGTATTTAAGTATTTGAAAATATTTAGATTTTTTTATTCTATTCAAGAAGAGTTCTGTGGCATTCTATGGTGATATAAAGCTACATGTTCAAATTAGAACTTACCTTTTTTACTGTAAATTAGTAAGCAGATAATTTTTTAGAAAATGTTGATGTATCCAAACCGAAAATTGGGTGATTACTTTGTGAGTTATTTAAGTGTGTATAGATAAATAAATATAAAATACTAACTACTAAATATAATAGTCCAAAAAATGGGTTTAAAAAGTATAAAATAGATATAATATATAATCTACTACTTAGTTGATTCAGACAATTTTCACAAATTATAAGAATTATAGATTAATGTTAATTACTATAATTTTAAAATAAGCATAGCCCTATTACAACTATTATAATTATTAAATAACTCAAAAACTACTCTGTTTGAATAGATACATAAACTTTTCAAAAAAGTCATCTGCATAACAATTCAAAAAATATCACTATAAAAAATAGTGATTTTCATAATATTTATGAAAAAAATAAGTTAGTACCGTCACAGGAGTACAGGATACTCTTTAAATTGTATATGAAAATTCAAATATTTGAAAATATATGGTCCTTAATTAAAAGTTAAACATTTCTAAAAATTAGAGTTTTAATTCATTTATTATCGATGAAAATAAATGGATGTGAACATGTTGTGTGAATCACATGTATATGTATAATTTTAAGTATTAATAATTATTATTGTGTTTTTTGTTTATTATATAAGTGATTTTTTTCTTATATAATTTTATACAGTACCAATGTTTTTATAATAAATTCTTTTATGTATTTTTGTTTATTAAATAATATAACAATTTTGTTTTTAAAGAAAGTGGATATAATTCTTTAATTTATAATCTTATAATTTATTCCATAAATTAACCTATATATTTTTTAAATGTCTTTCGAATATTTTAATGTTCAACAACGAGTTGCTTATTATGTAAAAACTATAATGTTATGAAAATGTCTTCTAGACTAATGAAGTGAAGGTAAATTGTAATATTTACTTCACTATCAAAAGAACAAGAAAAAATATTCTTTTGAAAGTTCAATTTATTTTTATAAAAACAATTTAATTTTTGTCATACAAAAAACAGTAGTTTCATTTAACATAAATTATATGATTAATCGAAGGATTCTAAGGTTGAAAAAACGTTTTGAATAACTTGAATTATCATGTGGTAGGTAAACAAAAATAATAAAGGGTAATAATAATAATAAGTACCTATTTACCTATTGGCTATTATACCTAAATATAATTATATACATTTATTCAATACGTACACTTAAAACTATAATTGAAGATCTATAAAACATCTCCTGTTGTAGGTACATTGGACTTAAAAACTTATTCAAATAAAAACATATTGTATACAAAACAAAAATTATAATCTCTATTAGATAGATCGAATTAGAACAATCAAAAAATATTGATGCCTAATAAAAAGTTTTATCAACGCATTTTATACTATTTACACTCAATTTATGATTATTTACAATTTGGTATTAATTTGTATTAAATTTTACATTATTTAAGCAAATATGTTATAATTTATTACAGTGACAATTTTACATAAATACAATTTTGGTTGTACAATTAAAGTATAGACGGTAAAGGTAATGTCTATATTATAGGTAAGTAGGTGTATAAACATAATGGCAAATAAATATGCTGTGCATAATATTCACCATATTATTTTAACACATGAATGATGTCAAACAGAATCTATAGTTTTAATACATTCTACTTTGATACTATTATTACATTCGTCTTTAGTTTTTTGTGCTACACAATCATCTTCGTTATTTTTAAATACGTTGTCTTTTTGATCGGCTTTGTATGTCAACCTGAAAATAATACAAAGTAATATTATTTACACCCTGAATAATACCTTAATTCAAAGAAAATAACTAATAAGTAGTAAAAACATGAAACACAATAATAATTATTGTAGGCTTACGAGATGGATGGTAAAGTCTAATACTACATTTGGTATGTCTACTATTTAACAATACTTATAATTATTAAGGAGGGTTGTGACCTCTGCACCTGTGGCCATTCGTATAGCTCAGCTAATCAATTTTAAAACACGAACATTTTATATTGAACATAATGCATTTGAGAGTATACACAAAGACGAAAGACTATAAAAAAATAATCTAAAGAATGAATACAGAATTTCATGTCGCAGTTATATTATTTACATTTTAATTTTCAATAGACAATTGGTTTTAATTTTTTGTAGGGTAATTATACATAACAACCTTAAAATTTGAACTACCTTTAAAGAAATTATAGTTGATTAGGCATGTTATTATTGTAATGCTATTAATATAATATAGTTATTGTAGTAACGACGCTATTAAATAGTTACATAATACTATATTATAATTAATTAATTAGGTACTTATGTTTGGACAATTTTCATAGTATATTCATAAACGTTTTTTTTGTCGTTGTTCCCAATTTTTTTTCGAAAACTACTGTGGATATCGATTTAGTTATTATTTATGTATATTACTTATTTAAGTTATAACTTAAATATAAAGCTGACCTCTTTAGAGTAAAATCTATGTTCAACCTTTATAAAGATTACTAAAATTGGATACTACACAATAAGACATTTTTAAAATCCATTTTCGTGTGTTTGGAACCTCAAATAAAATACTTTTGTGCAGATAAACTAACTAAAACAATATAATACAATATCAGCATAAGTATTAAAATGTTCTTATGAAATCAAATTAGAAGCCATGGAAAATACAAAACGTTTTGTTTGTATTTTACAGCCTTATAAACTCACGCGTCCAGATAAAGTCCAGATAAAGTCAATATTGACCAACAGCCAACCATAATAACAATCAAAATCAAATTAAAAGTCTGACGGCCATGCTGTACCTATACCTATACTTTGCACCAAAATCACTTAATTTCGTCGAACGAGTTCCCACTTCCGTTATATATTATTATCGTTGCACAGACTTTGAGAAAATGTTAAACAATTTTATTACAATATTATCCACTCGCCAAATTCAACATTTTTAATTTATAGTTTCTACCCTCCATAATAACATTTCATTACTATGACCTGCTATCAGGTAGTTTGTCAAAAAAAAAAGCATGCAATTATAATTGAAAGTTGCAGTTCCAATAATAAATTCAATTCAAATAGTTTTGAGAAATGTGAATGGTTATTTATGGTATTTTATACATTTTAACGAGAAATAGCAGCAATTACAATTATTTCTACCATGCGTACCTATTCTAAATTTTGCAGTATTCAAATAAAATGAAATATTTTAAGGATTTTTCTATCCATTACGCATTATAGTCTTGATGATAGGGGTATGTAATATATACTCACTATCCAGTTCATTCTTTTCGTATACAAATGGTAAGTACAACAAAATTAATTTATACTGCATGTTATGATCAGAGAGCTATGCATTTAGTGCACGTATTGTACACGTTTTAAACAAAAATGTACGTACAACAGCTAAACAATATTTATATGAAAAACACGATTCTATATACCTGCCTATTGTAGTACCTATAGAGTATTAGAGTAAATAATATAGTGTATAATATTGTAAAGCTGCGTAGAATATTACAACATTGTATTTACCCGAATAGTATGACAACTGGAACAGTAATAACCGCAGTCAACAGGAAAAAAGCTCCCGGTAGTGTTTCAAATGTGAGCTTATATAATTGATTATATAACGGATAAATAATAATTGGAGCGAGCGTTTCCAGCATACCGCGAACTGAATTGAGTTGCGCTGAAAAAAAAAAAAGTATTAGAATATAACGTACGCCTTATAAGTGTTTATGTTATAATTATAATTTCGAACGGTAATAATATTGTATATTAAATGAAATATTGTCTTTGACAGTTTGCCGTTGTCCCGTAATGTTTGACATTTTAAATTATTTGAAAACACTTTTATGTCTTTTAGAGCGTAGCTGATATTATATCAAATAGTCTTAAAAAATAATTACAATTTCAAGGGGTTTATTGTTGACACTCGTAATAACATAATAATAAATTTACCTAATTCACTGTTATCGACGAGTTTTGACGCCATCGATGTGCTGACCGTAAACGCTGCGCCGTGGAAGATGTCTATCACAGGTACTGAAATTTCAAATTACACGTTTACGATTTTTGATTTAAATTATACATTTATCGAGTATAGGGGAATGACCGACCTGCATACAGCTGCCAAGGTTGGGTGACAAAACTATAGCACACCGCAGCGACTAGGTCGAAACTGCTGCCGATAAATCCTATTGCCGCGTCGTGCATTTTCAGTTTTACGCTCATTAACCATATGGCTACGATAGTACCTGTAAATAAAACAATATACACATAATATATTATGTTACAATCAACTATTTTAAACGATGAATAAATAGTAAATTATATAATTATTTATTTATATATATATCCTATAAGTATGAAGTGTACGCCATTAACGAATCGTTACGGTTTTAAGATGTTGTAAACAGTCCAAGACAAAATGTCTACTACCTACATGTACCCATATAAATATTATATAACATGCGTGTGCATTCGTCTTGCATTTTATAATTTGTAGGTCAACTTTCATCTGTTTATAAGGCTGGTTTGGAATCTTAAGTTGATAAATATATAACTACCTAGCTATTAATTACCTATATAAAACTGTGATGATCTATAATAATTGTCGTCCTTTAAATACTAACTACTTAATGTCACTATGTATAGCGCTTTATAGATTGCTTTGAGAAGGAAAGGTTGAGGGAAAAGAAAGAGTAGTTTATAAAACCCAATTTTTTAAACATAATTTACGGATTATGTAAATTATGTAGCAGGTATGAGATTGTCTTCATGCTCTAAATCTGAAACAGATGACTATACTTATATATTTGTAATAGGCTCGACCTCGTGATACCTCACAATTATAATGACTTATGATTGTTATGACGATATAAAGTTGTAATGTATTACACAAAAAATGATTAAATCATATAAATAGGTAATTTTCCTGTATGTAGAATCGCTGACATGTGTATAATGAAATAATAGTTTTAAATATCACTATATACCTACAAAATATTATTATAATATGTACTGTTGATAATGATGAAGTTTTTTTTTCGATTTGCAGGAAGTTAAAAAGTTTCTTATGTTTAGAGCAACAATGCCTTCTTAGATTAAAAATTAAGCACGGATTATAATTTAAAATGTTTTTTTTTATGAATTTCTTAGTAATTTTAGATAAATGAGTAATGCAAAAGAATTTAAGAATCGCGCAACTGTTATGATGTATAAAATGTTTAATATAATATGGATACGTGTAATATGATCATAACCAGTTTTTAAATTCTGCACGAATCTTTTATCAAATTCAATGATTTAGTTACTTTTGTTTTTAAACACCCACTAAAGTGGCTCATCCAAAACTCGTACTTCCTCAATTTATTTTTGTTTTTACTAACATTGAAATGATTTAACTCCTCGTAAAACCCAATAAAAAATGTTGGTGGGAAAAATTACGTTCAAATAGAACCCAAGACGATGGAGATGCCATAACTAGTAACTACTACATGCATGTATTTTGACTAAAATGATGCATACAACTCAACGTTTAATATTGTGATGATTGATATTTAATTAAAATAAACGAAATATCAATATTACGGCATGTACCTAATAGAATATTTACAAACGTCCATATTTTAATAACCATGTCAATAATAGTTTTAATCTACCAATGTTTTAGCCGGAAATACATTTTACGAATTGATTTATTTGGTCAGGTGGGTAGGTTGAAAGTAAGTTTATTAAAGATACTGTGGAAAATCGGAAATATCGTATACCACCATTAAATACGCCGTTTCCACATGAACAAATATTGTTTTTAAACCCCAAAAATATATTAATGACGAAATCTGTATATACAATAATGTACAATTCAACGTGGGTATTTCGATTTTCGACTGTTTGCATTAGGTTCTAATAACTTTCGAATTTCATTAATACAGAAATTAATTGCAATTAAACTTTATGAACAAAAAGTAATCCTGTGAGATTTTTCTCCAATAGCATATTATACATTAACATCACCTTGACTCTTAAGCTAAACTTATGATATTTCGTCTGAATAATATTTGTAATATTACCTATAAGTATTCCAGTCATTTTGTATGCGGCATAAAGGCTGTAATCAATTTCGTTCCATCCAAATTTATATCTGACAAAAAGATAAAGTATGGAGTATTCACCTGAAAAAAATTAGTTAAAATATTACTTATTGATTATTCATATTAGTTAAGTATTGAATTTATTACACATTATTAAACTATTATGTTTACTTTTCTTTTGCATTTCAGCATATAATAATATTTAACAATACAATAGAAATCTGCACAGTATTAAAATATGCATAACACAAAATGTATTGTAATGTATTTTTTCAGAAATAAAATCGAGATTTTAAATTACAATTATATTTGTTTTAAGAATTTTCAATAACTCGGATAAAATAGAAAAATGCAATGCATCATAATCATATAAAATATAATTTGAAGAAAAAAATGTTGTGAAGTTCTACAGATAAATTATTATTTTATATTATTAAATAAGGTTTAAGTAAAGTATAAATGTTATTTGGAGCAAGTTACACATTATTTGTAAGTAACAATGACATTATTTAAAAATAAGGAGATTGATACCTATGCAATTAAAAAATAAATGAATCAATTACCTAGATATTAATTAATTTAAAAATACAGTTAATTTATTATAATCAATATTTACAAAATATCAATGATTAACTAAATGAATATACGCCATGCACTCGATTGAAAAAACCTTTTCCTCGGTACCTATAAGATAGGTATTTAATAACACGCCAAACTTGACATTTAAATTAAAAATAATAATAATAATTTACATAGTTTAAATAACTTATTACTTATGTCACTTTACGTTATTTTAATTTCTATACTTTCATCAAGTTTACTCATTGATTATTATATCATATAAATTGTACATATTTCTATGAACAAAAAAAAAATAAGATTATAAAATGTAATATAATATGTATATAAAAATACATGAATACACCATACACGTATTGATATATTATACTTTAGCTTACAACTTAGAGTAGTATTACGAAACTAATATAAACTTTATTTTTGATAGTTTGTTTTGTAAAATACTAAAAAACAAAAAATGTAGGTATACGTCTATACCTGCAATAAGCAATATACTACACTTATACAGTTATACGTAAAGGTATAGTGTATAGGTTCTTAATACTGTCTAGCTATATTATATAATAAATAATCTACAATAAAGTTGTGTAAGTATATGAAAAATGAAATATTCGGAACTACCCTTAGTTTTCACATTATTGATTGTGGATGAACTACATACTTTCCATATTTAGCAAAATATATATTATAATATGTAAAAGATTACAAACTTTCAAAAGTTTTTGATAAATTAATTTTACATTAAGACCATTTCCTTATTGAAATCTCTCACATTTATTTTAACTTAACGTCCACCTATACTGTCAGTCTTAATATTTAATACCTCTACATACTAAATATTTTATTTTAACTTTATTTAAATAATCTTAGTTTTCAGAAATTGCCTTGTCATTATTTTGGAAAAATATTAAAGATATTATAATTGAATTGAATATTTAAATAAAATAAATTATGCAGTATATATTTTATACATAGGTGTATTCCTAATATAAGTAGTTGACAGTTATTTGGTACCTTGTATATTAACCTAGTATAATATGTTCTAGGTTAGGTAAGTTACTATTTATCAGAATCGAGAAGTGAAAGAGTCGAGTGACTTCACACATATTATGTTAATGAGAATATTTTTACAATGATATTTTACTATTGTAGTTTTGTTTGTACAGTAAATTAACATTAAAAAACCAAAAACATTAGAATAAATTAATGAAGGGCAAGAATTACTCGTATAGATGTGTAAATAAAATTACCATTCTCGATGGGTCACTATGTAGAGTCTAGACAGATGGATACTAATTAAGGATATGTAGTAGTAATTACAATTATTTTTGTTCACAAATTGACTGCCTACCCGCTACCGTGTTGTAGCATATAATAATTATTCGATTATTATAATATTAGTTATACAAATAGCTTATGTTCGTTTTGTAGTCGAACAATTAATAAATTATCGTTACAATATTTTCTTACAAACCGTATTTTTGTGAATACTATTATTATGATTTGCCAACTACTATTTCCATTTGGGAAATTTGAATCATCGCATAATCATGAAAAATATATTATCACTTTCAAGTATCTGTATAATATTAGGTTATAACTCTATAAGCAAAATGTATTGACCTTGATTACCTGTGTTAAGTAAAAAATAATGGCTAATACTAAATACACGCACAAAACACGAAAATGACTATACGAGTTATCTTAGGTTAAGTAGGTAAACAATTATTTTGTGCACTCATAGCGATTTATCGTAATTATATTAGTTAAATTAACTCCAGAACAAATTGGATAAAAATAAAAGTGTTTTAAGAAGAGAAATTGAGTTGTTACTTATTCCCAGATAATTTTCTAATACTTTTGATGTTCCGAATTCGTTGCGCGTGTTTATATTGTATGTTGTGGTGCCTACAGATTAAATAATTTAGATCATGTTTTCAGAGAAGAGAATTTCCTCAACACACTAAATGGGTGCGATATTATATCCATAATATAGGTAAATATCAAATACCGTGCTTGAGTTCTCAAGAAGAATAAACTATGTGAAAACAGACCTGCAGTGTATATGTGTAAGGTTTTTAGCAAGATATTCAGCGAATATCAGTGAATTGGTTGACAGTAGGACGAGTGGGTGCCGAATGGGTTCCATTCAATATTCTTTGACCTACAATCCTCTAATTTTCATACATACATATATGTATATAGAGCAACTGTTAAAACCTAGGCGAACAATAACTTTTCCATTGTGACTGCGCAGTGGCTCAATACGAATTACGTGGCGTTGTATAATATTCGAATAGGTGCATAATGTATTATATCTGTTTGGCACAAATGCACAATCGTATGCCGCGGGTAAATAGCTTTACCTATCACATTTATCCATTGTAGTAATTGGTAAATTTCAAGTATTATCATTATCAAACTAGCAACAGTTTAATATCGCATTTAGAATTTCTGCGGTACCCTTGGCTATACAAAGTAGACGTTATGTAGGTACTATATTATTACATGTTACACAATATCATATACTTGTATCACTGTGTACTGAACAGTTTTTAATTTGGCATACCTATAATGGTGTATTGCAATACGAATTGCAGATAAACTATATACTGTCCAATTCATCTATTTTAATTACCCGTGTAATTGCGATTAAAATTTCCACCTGTCGCTTCCTTGTCGGTTTAGTATATTATTTTGCAGAGAAGCACTCAACCTAATTTCGTTATAATATTGTACAAATAATTTAAACAGAACATAAAATATGACGGTTAACTAGAAACAATTTAAATATAATATGTGATTACAATAATGTGAATTTATGTACCGATAATAGCTAAGTCGTAGAAGCGATATGAAGATAAATAGAGTAATAATTAACAAGACTTTTTATTGCTGCTTGGGTATACACATTTTCTACTTTAGATAATGTATTTGTATCAGTGTATCACTGCAAGTTACAAATCTGAGTATTATTATATTACAATACTCATCTGCGCCAAACACCTATCATATCGCGTCGCCGTCGCGTACTCATAAGTACAGAGTTATACGCAGGTATAATATGTCATACTGACAATATTGACAATATATGGGTGGATAAGTGCAATATTATCGCATCAATATAAATATCAAATAAGAAAATAGAATTATTGTAAGATAATAGACAATAATATTGTCAGTCTAATAATTTGATTTCTTAGTAAATTATTATTTATATCTCAAATAATCAATTTATAAATTACAAGCGAATAATAATATTTATTAATAATATTTTGCAAAACAACGTCTCATGTTAATTAAGAACCATGAATATCACTTTGATGTTTCGTTCAAGGAAAATGTTAATTAATTTCGTTACAGACGTATAATTCCTTCGATACAAATTGAAACCACACCACAGTTCTACACTCTACAGTACACACACACACATATATATATATATACAAAATATATATTTTATCACTATATACTATCAAAATAGTTAGCAGTATATTATAATAAACAATAATATTGTATAATATGTATCGAATTACACAACTACTGCTATAGGCTAAAGCACATGGAGTATTAAATAGCAGACAGTCCTTAAAAAGAAGTATTCCACATACAAACACAATTTTGTGGAATTATTTATTTGATCCGAAACATCAAATAAATACTTTTACTGAAACTATCATTTCCATTTCCAAACGATACATAAACGATTATGCTACCTACCTTTAGCAATATGTAAAGGTTTAATTTTCTAAATGTTTGTTCATCGTTCTCTGACTAAATTACATATTCACAGGCACCCCACACATTGGGGGCGTTAAGACCACTCGCACATGCGATATGCCCCCTACTCGGAAAAAAAAAATGATATTAACTTATAGTTTAATGGACGGTCGTCATGAAAAAGTAAGTTTGTACACGGGTTGTTTCATTCAGGATACCTATAATATTAATGATATCCAACATATTAGGTATTATTTTTGGAATAAAATGAAGAAATGTGCAGTTCTTATTTAGGTGTTTAACCGAACATTATTTACAAATGCCGAATAATAAATTTGATTAAACCTGATTTATACATTTTTTTTTGTACTAATTAAAATTCATTTAGTTATATGAATACCTACGTAAGTTATACGCAACAATATAAATATGAATTATTAATACTAAATATAATGAGTATATTATTTACATTTATATGTTGAAATAACATTTTTTTTAGGGTTTTTTTTTTAAAAAATTCGGCCTCCTTAAAATGTTATTCATGGGCCAATGAACATAATATTATAATATTGCTTATACAACGCTATACGGTTGACCAATCGATCGACATTCGTTTAAATGCTCGATTAAATGTATGCTTTGAAATTTTGTCGACCTATTATAATATTATGAAGTTCAATACACTAATAATACGGGAAGGTACGGGCTGTATTATAATTATTGTTGTATAGTATTCTGTCGATATTTTAATTGACCCGCGGATAGGTATGCCTGCAGCGTTTCCCATTAAGTGCATGCCCGTGTTTTTTGTGTTCAGTTACAATTTTAACAAACACATAATACCTGTCGTAAAAAAATAAAATAAAAAAATAGAATGATACTTATTAATTGATTTTGTTGTGCCGATTGTGTGTAGGATGATATCCCGCACGGCATCGGTACACGGTCCGTCGAATGTAGAGCGTGCACCCAATTAAACGTTCATATTACGAACAGTACGCTGTATACTTCAACTACAGAGTTGTCTCTTAAAAAAATATTAAATTAATACAGTTTGAAATATTTGATCATTACTTACAGACCGCGTGTCACGAGGCGGGACAGTGATATTTTTTCTTTTTGACCCCCCCCCCCCAGATTTAAAAAATATAATGCTAACCTAAATGTGGTCAGTTATTATAATTGATCGTATAATCTATCATATAATATGGTATTGTTGTTATTATTATTATTAGTATAATATTGTAATTTTGAGAGTGAATCGCGAGTGGCGGCAGTAGGTAGTTGTGCCTAATCAAAATAATAATAATATGTGCAACCGACCATAAAATATATTATGTTACGCCAACAATAATATTATTAATAATGACGATGTTAAGATTTTATGCGACACTGCTGATGCTACCATTGTATGATTATTTCAAAACGTGTTCAGCCAAAAAGTATACGTTCGTTTCTCCTGCGCATATTATAATAATAAAGTTTGATATTATTTTCGTATACTTCTACTATAGGTTTTTTAATAATATATTATTAACCGGCGATTGTATTATAGACATCAGAAACTCTCGTGGAATACTTACTAAAATAGTGTTCACAATATATACTACGGTTGAGCACGTATTGCGTTACCTCTTCGAATAATAATATTAAAATAACTACACTGAAATACTGGATGAATTAATTAAAATATCGAAAAATGTTTGTACCGTTTATATAATTAGAACTCAGATATTTGTTAAGACTAAGACGTGGAGTTGTTGAAATGTGTATTTTGTTTTACACAGTAAGAAAACGTACATTTTTCAAATACAACCGTGGCAATATTATTTGTGAAATCGTCGGAATTTCAGTTTTTTTTTATTCAAAGTGTTTTAAAATAGAATATTTGAAATGAAAGATTAAGCTTACATTTTCGGGGAAAATTTTTCTCAGCATTTTTAAACAGCGCATTTTGTGTTTCGTTGAAAATGCGAGCTATTTCAAGAGCTGAACAGATATGTATAATAGGTGCCTCACAGGCCGCATCCCTAAACACAAAATGCGTTTCAAATTTATAAATTTATTATTCACCTACACAAAAAATATATATGAAATTTATATCCATACAATGGTACATATCATATAGTATATACTGACTTGAGTTAAGTGAAATTGATGGCTTCAACTCAACAAACGCCAATTGAAAAAAATTGTCTCGCCGGGCTCAAAATAAATGATTCTTTTCAACACAATTCCTCGAAACATTTAAATGAGCACCATCAAATGAAATACATACAACATACTAGTTATATACATAAAATAAATGTATTAAACCATTTATTTTTTAACGCATGTTATTTTATCTGGTTCAAATCTAACCTTATTTCATTATAATATTGTTAAGTGTCTTGACCATGATAAAATACTTAATAATTATACAATGAAATTAATGACTTCAATAAAATATACTAAACATGAAAATGTATCTTATTTTAAAACAATTCAGTTTAAAGAATTTGTTTTAACTCGTGTGTAAGTATAAAATAATAAATCAGAACTAATAGACGCAGTATAGAACCCCGCAGAGTAAACAAATACATTTTAAAGTACCTTCCAATGATTCAAATAAGATATTATTTATTCACTTGCTTTTATCGAATTGCACTCACTAATAAACTAAACAATTGTTTGGAAATTTTAAACTTAAAATTTATTTAGAACAAAAATAATAATCTTTAAATCATAGTTGTGGTTATTTGCACGCAGACAAGTACATATATTTTACTGGTTGTATGGACTAGTATTATTATGCTGTTTGGCTTATATTATGATTGTAAAAGAAATAGAATTTATAATTATAGTAGGTATAGTAGGTATCTATTATAGTCTGCCCTTCCCCAGTTCCTTAGCATAGTAATGCAAATGTTCGGAGATTTTGTTGGAAAATGATTATTCGATAAGGTATATAAAACAGTTTCTTATAAAGACATTGTTTTACCCTCGCCGGCCCAACCCATCATTACCTACTTACTAAATCGCCCTAATCCATTATATTATTGATAATTTGCTTTTTTATGTTAAAAAATTTAAATACTACTAATAAGACGAAACAGTCAATTTGAACATGTATAATATTGTCTATAAACCTTTTAAACTTAAATGTGATATCCATAATTCGTAATATTTGCAGGTTGACAAAAATCGATATAATTGCTTTTAGTTTTAGTCGTTTTCAATATTAACATGCAGTCAATGTATGTCGACCGACCACTCCCCGCGCGCCTAAACACCTCCTCCCTACCATCATGAGACGTGTCAAAACCTCCTCCGAGTACCTATATATCTATAATAATATTATTGTTAAAATGTTATGATAAAATGGCCGTTTTGACGCACCTTGCATGGGTCCGATGGTGAGCGGCGACACGATGGTCATGTAAATGAGCAGCGACCGACTGGGCCGTTTCTTGACCAGTACGCGCACCGAGTCGGCGATCACCTTCGGGTTGACCGTCTGCCAGATGGACGTGCCCTTGTCGTACGGCACGGACGTGTCCTTGACGAGGGCCGCGCCCAGCACGAGCGCCGCCACGTTCATCGCTATGCACACGCCGAACGTGCCGTAGAAACCGATGTTGACGTTGAGGAAGCCAGCGGTGCAAGCGCCCACCGGCGTGGCGATGAAGTACAGCGACATGAGCATGCCGATGCGCTTGGTCCGGTCCTGGACGCGCGTGATGTCGGCCACGTAGGACGCGACGCCCACCACGCAGCAAATCCGGGACCCGGTGAGCGCGGGCACCAGGCACTCGGACACGGCGGCCACGGCGGGCGACCAGTGCCAGTTGTACACGTTGAGCACGTTGAACGCGTCCGTCAGCAGCTGGCCGGCGATCGGTATGAACATGAGCGGCCGGCGCCGGCGGCCGTGCGTGTCGCTCCAAGGGCCTGCGAACAGTATGAACACCAGCGGCACCGAGTACTGGATGGTCAGCTTCCACGTCTGTATCTTGGCCACCAGCTCCTGCGCGTAGCTCTCGTTTAGGCACTTGTCCCTCAGGTCAGCCGGCTGCTCGGTAGCCGTCATGTCGCATCCCTTTCGCAGTATCAAGTTGGTGCCCACCTGAAACCGCACGCGCGCACGCTTATCTGTTAGTTATAAGTCATAATGGGTACTAAAAGTTTAGCTGGAAGTTCGTGCACTATGAAGAGGCTCTTAAGTTCTAAACGCAACTAAATTATGCTCGAATATGCAGTGAAAAAACGTTGAAGTATTATAGGTATTATAATATGCAATCACAATTAATAAATATGGAAAATCGATTTTTTTTTTTTTAATTTATAAACAAAACTTAATCACCTCCTTATAATTTTGATTTCAATCTTGAAGCGTGAATAAATATATTTTTGTATTCATGCATTAAAATGTTCAAACAAAATGTGTTTTTGATGCACACTAAAAAAAATGGTACCCACTTAAAACATTAAAACTATTAACGATGTGTTGACATTCATACAAATTAAATTGCATGATTATGCTAAAATTTGCCAAGTAACCTAAAAATATGTATGTAAAACTGTATGCATACAAAATGTAATATAAAAATATATTGAATGACATTGAATCAAATTTCTGTTAGGTACCTATGCAATTATAGCATTTATTTATTATTATGACTGTGCAGAATTAAAATGCAAATTCATGAACATACAAGCCCTGGTTATAATATATAAGCTGTTTATATTATAAGTATCACATTGGAATATTAATATTATTCTATGGAACACCTGTTTGAAAAATTCTGATTGCGCTACTGGCATATCTACTCAGAGCGATCATTAATACTCCACTGCTGCTATCGTTTATTGACAACAATAGTTTGAATACAATCTAATGTCGCGATGCGCAGGAAAGTCACCCACTACATGCCCTTATACAATTCATAAATAACTCATATCAATAGCTTGAACACGTAATGAAGTCTACGTTTAGCAGTTATGTACGTTTCAGTATTAACGCTTTAATTGTAATTTGTAGGTTTATATGACTGCAGGTTATCACTTATCACTTAAGCCTCGAATTATATTTCTAATCCATTTAGGTAAGTAGTACAAGATAATTTTTCTGAGTTCTCATCAATATGACCGATTCCCATAGTTAATTTCAAATATATCCCAGTAGTGGATCGACACTGAACTATATTTTGTTATTAAAGAGGGAATCAATTTGTTTTTGCACATACATTTTTGAAGACAGTACACATATCATGTTTCATCTCCGGGCTCCGGCGTAAACGTATATACCTACGACCTACCTAATATAAATATAATACGTCTGACAATACGTGAGCAGATGGATATCATAAATATTATATGCCTATAATTATAAATATAATTTTAAAACGGATCAATATCCACCCTAATATTAAAATTAACCGAAACTAAACGCGAACTGCTGTATATACGTCAATAGTTTGTTATGGTATGTGCTGGAAATACCTCGAGACGGTCGAGAATTCCTGGGCACCGTCCTATAACAAGATAACCGTACAATTTAGTCCTATCGCACGTCGCGATGTTTTGGAGTTTTGCAGGTGGAGGGCATTAATAATTATTAACAATATTCACCCATTAATGCCGTTTTCCGAGATAAAATCAAAGCCACAGGTGGTCGCATAACCGCAGTGACTTCGATAATATGGCATGTAGTGTATTCCATAATATTATATATTATAATAATTTAGTATAAATGTACAGCCATAACGAGAGTTCAAATAGTTGTGTACGCGTGGTTTACGTCAAGAACGATTTCTAAAATACATGTGCCGGTACGCCATATACTCGCGGAGAGGGTGGTGGACCCGCGCCCCTCAAATTAGCCAGCAGCAGTCGGTGCAGCCGGCGTCCATCGGTCGGACGCGATTTCAGCGTACCATAAACGCTCAATTTAAAACAGTTTATGAACGCCGTTGTAGCTATAATACCTACACACATAATATACGGTGAGTTGCATTTTATTAATCTTCAAAACACACGGCGCCGTTTTCGTTCGGTTTTCGATGGAATATCATTTTTTGATTACCCGCTAATAGGTTCGCCGAACCGTAAATATTGTTACGCGACCTGCGCGGCTCTTTATATTGTATAAATAATACCCTCATAGAAGTTGTGTTTGAACAAGCGAGGAGCAGAAATAAATACCGCGTAAATCGAGCTACCCTTCCACTCCGCTGTCTGCGAGTAAAACGTTTCTCTTCATCAAATTATGTCGCGTGCGTGGGAATTTTAAATATTTTTTTATCGATTTTTCGCGTTTGTTTGTATACTTAATTTGATTTCAAATTAAATCGTCGTGAAAAAAATCGGACCATCACCGGCACTCTACTTTTAACTTAATATAATATGCGTTTGTGTACTTTTCATTTTACCTTGACGACTGAAAAAGGACGATGCTGCAGGGATGCTATTTCTGCACTTCGGGTAAATAATAACATAATTATATCACCGGCATGTGTCTGTGTCTGTATTTATTAATGTGCGAGCGCGCGCGCTCCCTAAAATGCGGTCAGCAATCGAATTAATTTGACTACATTAATCTGGAATTATAATCGATTTTTAATTATAATCATAATATTATAACCGAGATAATAAAAGCTACTATTTTTTAATATTTAGATTATTTATGCCATTTAAAAGTATCCCGTGGCATTACAAATTACAATTTTTAAATCACAGCCACTATTTTTTACTGTAATTTGTCGTTGATTTGAATGTTGATGTCTATAAATAAAAATTTAAACAAATGGTTCTGAGTTATCAAACATTATGTACCAAATCTAAGAATTCTTAGGATTAAGGATATGGAGGTTCTGATGGTTTGAAAATTCGAAATTATAATAATTCATATTGAACCATGGACATTTTGTAAAATTGCAATATGTACGATGTACCAATACTAGACTAAAAATTATTAGGTAAATCTATTTTATATTATACGTATGACCTGAAATATTCAAGACTAGTATTTTATCCTTAGCATATATTATAACGTTTAATAATTTGGAAATTACTCGTTGAAATGCCGATTTATATAGGTAAGTAGTTATACGTATTGACATTTTCAAAAAAAAAATGATCGGCTTAATAATTTATAGTAAAAAAGTGAAATAGAAATGAATATGATTGAAACATTTTTCTTTGAGACCTACTTCTATGAAGCATAATACGTATATTATAATTTACGGTCCCAACATTTAAATAAGACTTATTTGTTTTGCATATTATGCCAATAGTACCTACCTATTGTTTTGTAGTTTTCATAGAACTTACATAGGTGCTATGATCAGGTGGACAAAACAACTACTGTTATATTATTTAAAAATAAAATATAATTATTATGGTTTATTTTTCATATCACGTATTCATTGTTCAACGTTGTTTACGTATTCTTCCCTTAGAATCAGTTAATTTCAATTTTGAGTTAGTGGTTGACTGTTAATTTATAACAACATACTAAAATAATACGGAATTTCATTGAAATCATTAAGCAATAACAGACACGTGACGAAAATTAAAAATCTTCATGACTCATGACTATTTCAATTTTTTAGTGTGTCCAATACCAGATGATCCATTTAAGTGTCTACACTCATTAGTTCAAAATGCTTTACCTTTTTTAAAAATATTCTTATTGTATAATTTGGTGTAATTTCAAAACTAAATTTCTGTAAAAAAAAATTTTTTTTATCGTTATTTTTTTTCAAAGTTTTTTTACTTTTTTAAAAGACGCCATACATTGTTTATTTCATATTCCGAAGCAATTTATTATTCAAACTATTATATTTGATTATTATAGAATTTAATTTATACAAAAAAAAATTTCGAACAAGTAGTTCATTAGTTATAAGTATTTTAAGTTTAGATTACCAGTAGTGGAATAATTGACAGCATTTTGAGGGCTACCCCTGTACCACTCAACTCCGCTCATCTAAACTTTAAATGATTATAACTAATATCTGACTATAACTTGCTCGATATTGGATTTTTATAGATTGAAATATTTGGAATAATATTCTGCTTCGGAATATGAAATTAAAAATGTATGGTGTCATTTAAAAAAGTATTAACTAAAGCCAATTATAACAACGAAAAATAGAAAAAATTATAATCTTTTTTTTAGAAATGTGGCTTTAAAACGACATTAATTTATATAAAAATAAATATTTATAATAAAGTTGAAAGTTGAAATAATAAGTGTAGACACTTTAATGGATCACTCTGTATATCAATAAATATTAAAATAATAAATAGGTCTTATTTAACTATTTTCATTTTTGTGAAGACAATATCTCATCACTAAATTGTTTATGCATACAATTCATACCTAATAGGGCTTGCCAAATTTTTACATAAAAAAACGATTGCAGTTTTTAAATCATAATAAAACGGAAAACGATAACCGATACAGATAAAATACCACCAAACAAAACATAATGGTTAGGTAATAAATGACATAGATTTATGAATCATTTATTTATCTATTATTTACCAAAAAACGAAATAATTAAAACCATTTTATATTTCTAAATCATAAATATAAAATATATTTTGGTCCGTGGAAATATTTTTCCACTCGATTTATTTTTATCTTAGGAAATAATCTAAGCATTATATCCCGTATCCCGGTCATTACAGCATTACTAATTAAATATTACTGTTAAATTTTTTTATATAGGTACCTCATCCATAATTGTATTTAAATAATGAAAAGAAATTTAACATTACAACCACCCTGACCCTATCGTAACTCCACATCATATGCCACCTGTTGCGCAGTAGACTTTTGTTACATAGCAATAGTTATAAGAATTGTACAATAATAACTAGCAAACAATTATTTACAATTTTTAAATACCTACTCATAACTCGGTTCAAAATTAAAAAATCAAGAAAACCCTTTAGAGGTGCATTAGATAATATTCTTGCCTTTATATTTGTTAATAGGTAAATAAAATTCACTCTTTTATTAAAAATAACAGAGTTTGTAACGAATTCTCCCAATAGGTAGTTGACGTACAATTTCCAATGTTATGCTTTAGTAAAACGGAGACAGCACATGTTGGTATAAAATCCTTAGATGTAAAATACTATACAATTTAAACGTTTTAATTCTAAAGATAAGTTCCATAGCATTTTAGTTTTAAACTTCTAAATAACAAAAACGCAAAATTTGTAAAACGTTTTAATTTTAGATAACAATAAACTCAAAAGTTGTATAATTTTTTCATTCTAAATAACGATAAACACAAATGTTGTATAATGTAAGACGAAATTTTCTTCAAATGCAAGCCCCGATACCTACATATATTATGAGCTATACTAGTACTTACCAAAGCTGAAATGGCCAATGTTACAAAATACAAAAACAGCATTGGTTCCACTGTGACCTTTTCGATCCATTTTGGTTTTGTGATAAACATATTTATTTAAAACAAAAAAAAAATGTTTAACTGTCTACACTAGTTGTCACTATTTCAAAGTACTTAAACACATCGAAATCATATTAAGAATCGCTAGGAAATCATCTCGAGCGTATGACAGAACTGTATTATTAATATTATTAGTGATTGTGATGTTTTATATTAGTTGTAAAGCAATTGAGACTATTCAATCGACACTGCTGGTATTTATAATTTTTTTTCCTCTGTATTTCACCAAAACGCAACTATCATAATGTCGTAATGGTAATGTCTGTCTCGAAACGGAAGGTATTTAAAACGCACGTCGAAACGCTCACGGACGACCTCGTCGGCGTGTTTTCTGGTTAAAAGTGAATTTTATTTTTTTTATTTTTCACACAACGCGTCCGGATGAATTATCTCAAAAGTTGTAATAATAATATTGTAATAACATTGTCCGATAATACGAGAGCGTTGGTCGGGCTGCGGCGGTGCGACTGCGCGCGTACCTGCACTGAACGACGAAGCGACGAAGCGTGCGTCGAGTATCCGTATGGTAAACCCACCTGTATCGCCGATGCGTCGGTACGTAATACTTTGGCGCGATTAAGTAACATACCGGTCCGAGGTCGAGTTCAACTTTCTCCTTCATTCCACACGGCCGTATTATGCCCAATATAAGTGTCGCCGAATCGTTATATTACGGCCAATTTTTTTTTCTCCGGCAGCGTATTATTATTATTAGTGTAAACCCTTCGCTCACATGGCGTACAGACGGTAGTAGCGTATAGTATGAAAACATTATAATATTATAATATACACAGCAATAACGGCGTGGACAGCGGTAAGTGGTAGTGGTACGGTCCTATCCGTAATACCGAATGTACATAATATACTATATGTATACAAGTTCCCATTATGAATAGGATTGTGCCACCCCCCTCCTCGCGCGCTAGCTATATATATATATATATTATGCGAGTTTCGGATAATAGGAAGTAACGATACGACGCGCGACGACGTGAACGAACGCGCGAAATCTGCTCTTTCTAGGTCACATCCATCGTTATATAGGTATAGAGGTACTCCAGCAGTGAGCTTGTTGTATAGGAAACGCATAATAATATGTAATATACTATTATTATTATTATTATTATTATTATTATTATGCTCGAACACGACCATTCACTGGGTAATAGTGTAATACAATATGATGTCACTACTGTTGCAAGCATCGCCGTTTTCTAGAGTCGCCCGTGTATAATGTTTTCTAGGTACTTACACCACAGAATATGGATTCTTTCATATCATATTCTGTGCTTATATACTTCTAATATTAAAACGACAGTGTTATTATAGCCATACGTATTATTATTATTATTATTATTATTTTGTTGTTTGCGAAATTTAGTCCTCCAGACATGGACCAGTTGCGCCTAGAAAATACAAAATTAGTATATTTTAGGATCAGTGTACCTACCAATTGCACATACCTTTCGGTTTTACATCAAGGTATGAAAGATATGTTTTCGTCCAGTCTAATTATTATTTCATACGTTCAAACTATATGTAGTATGTATATTTAAATAATTAAAAACCAAAAACTAATATAGATATGCCATACAGACCCCGTGTCTGTCTCTCAAACCATATCCCAGAACTTGTTAATATTTTCTATATTTATAAATTTATAATATATTATATTAATATTATTATGTGCGTACATAACATTCACTGGCTATACTACTCGATGCCACTACTCATATACTTTTGCAGGCGTCGTCGTTTTTTAGAGCCGTCCGCGTAATGCTTTGTAGGTAGGTAATACCTTCTGATATAACGATACCTATACGTATTGGATTTAATGGATTTATTATTTTGCTATCTTTGAAATGTATTTCTCCGGCCATACAATATAATATTTTATAACACACAGATAGATAGGTGTAGGTAGTAGGTACCTATGTATAGAACGTTTTTTGCCTTGACGCGATTTCGATAAAACGCGAATATAATATATGGACACACTTTAAGTATACACCGTGTACCCACAACACAAAATGTGTTTATACATTTTTATACCCCTCATAGATTGATTGCTTTTATTGCGCTTTTTTATATGTATCACGGATGAGTGAGTTGTATGTTTTTTATGCTCGTATTATACGCGAAGGTATAATGGAGGTACATATCATGTATTACCATAGGTATTCGGTGTACACGAGGTCATACGACACATGTAGGTACATATACATTATATGACTATATACTATTCGAGGGTTTTTATTTTTATCCGATGTTAATAGTAAAACGATTTGTGTTTGTTGTCAGTTTTTATCCCACTGCAGTACATAGTAGGTACTGTACTATATAAGTAATAAGCAACTAGTTCCGCAAATCTCGAGACGATACTTTCGAGTTAACATAATAATAACATCAGGTATAAGATAGGTGACTTGTTACCAATAGATATGTTTAAAAATTAGTTTTCTCATTTAGCATACCTTTTCTTTAGTAAAAAATACTGTTTTTATCGATTCTACTTAATGGTTATTACGCCATCGCCGCGCCCGGGCCATAGAATTAGAGATCAAATAAAAAGCGTGTTATTAGAGAATGTATAAAAGTCGAGTCATAATAGAGTTCGTACTATTTAAAAAAAATATGAATTTTTTGAAATAAGTACGCGCATACAATACATTTTCGTAAACGCAAACAGGTGAACACATTTTAACCGGTTTACGATTAAAACAGTGGGGAAATTAGGCAACCCCTCTGCCATAGGTAGGTACAGTATCTCAAATCTCTTAAATTTAAATTTAATGATAAAAAAAATAGCATACGAAAAACGATTCTGAGCTAATAAGACGGGTCTATCAGCATATATAAATACATTTTTTTTTAAATAAATATTTTAAGCTCAAATTGAGATATTTGAAAAATAACGATTTTGGTTATTTTTTTTTTAGTTTAAAAATATTATACCGTGGGTACTTGAAACCTTTTAAATTATATCAAATGAAATATTTTTGGTAAAAATTAATTCATCATACTGTAGCTACCAATAGTAAAATAAATTACTTTAAAAGCAATAATATCATACAATATAATATACCTACTTGTAGTAATATAGGCTGACAGACGGTCTCCGCTCAGTATAGTTTTTTGTATACAATGGATTTATAATATTGAATTCAAATTTAACACATACATTACAGTGACACACACAACACTTAATTTACAGCAGAGCGGTACACGCGACAGCGGATGCCTACCTTTTTTATTTTGTTTTCCTCAACTATTAAGAAGACTGCTGGGAATTTTTTTACTTTTGGCCTCCCAAAGTAGACTAGATTCATTTTCCTACCTGACAAGATATATATAAATATATATAATAAAAGATAAAAGATATACTCCAAATAAAGGTGATAATGGACACACAAAAAAAAAACACACTTTATTGTAAAATCAATACATTCATCGCTCAGTTTCTAAAAAAAAGAAAGAAACAGAAGTAGGTAGTTGAGATTTTAAAAATATTCTCCATCCACAACAGGTTATCTGCAGTACAAAGGTAAACGTTTTAGAAAAAACAAAAATCTATTCTAGAACTTCAAAAGGTTATAATAAAATGCTATACGAAATTTGATTTGTTCCAAGGTTTAACATTGTTAACGTGAAAAATAACTATATAAAGTAATACGTTATATTATTGGAATTCATAAAGCTCTGTATTCAATTATATTTCTTAGATGTAGGTAACTATATATCAATTTTATCAATTAGTATCGATCAAAAATATTATGAATTATCCACATAATATCTTTTAAATTTATTTTAAGGCGTTCGGTAAATATTGATTTTGGACTACTTATTTATTTATTTTGAACTTCCTTGTTATTGAATGTGCCCATTTTTATTTTAGTAAAATAAAAAAATAAATACACATTTTATAAAACAATAAAAAAAACAATTTGTTAAAAAATAAAACTAAAGAACTCAAAATCCATACAAATTAATACAAATATATATATTTTTTTAATTTTTACCATCTTAGCTCAAGAATACTCATGAATAAATATAGATAATAATAACATATTAAATATAATTTTTATTGGCTTTTATAGTGTTAAAAAATGTTTAGTTTTACACTATTTTATCATGATTTTCGAAATAGTCAATGGTGCTAAAATTATATAATATTATTCATTGTGGAATGAATAAATGTTTGTAAAAATTAAATTGTTATATAAGCAATTAAAAACAAGTTTTCTTAAGTTATATATTATTTCAAAACAAAATTGGTGTTATTAACTACCTATAATATATTTTAAATCGTATGATTGGTATGAATATCTCAATTCTCGTGAATTACTAGGTAGTCAAAAGATAAAACTAATTGTATACAAAATATCAAAATACACGATAATCTAACCAATACTAATAAACATTTTTTGGCAGATGCTAATGGAAATAATACTAATGAATCATTAATTAAACACATACTTGTAAGTTGTAAGTCATTATACGTATCATACTATGGCACTACGATATCTTAAGTACCTAACTATATAATTATAGACATTATAACCGTTATGGCAATCTGATCATTTTAACGACATGTTCATCGCTCATGATACTCATTGTTTAAATTTACTAAAAATTAATAACAATGGATAGTATAATTACATGGTTAAATTTCTGATACTAAATATTATATAAATATCAATGTTTAAATATAATTTATTATCAATAGGTGCTTAATGGAAAATATGATACATGATTATACTTGAATGGTTAATAATTGTACATTATATTTAGGAAAAACAAACTTAATTTATAATCAAAATTGGGCTGTAACGTACACAAGGAAGTGTAATTTAAAACATAAGAACACCATTATAGGTACATAATTTTAACAGTCTGAGTTTTCGACGGTACTAATTATGCAAAAATATTTTTATGGTAGAATTTTGTGACCAATTATTTGGTTGTATCTGTACTATAAAATTTGATGTTGGGATAATTATTGAAAATAAGTACTACTTTAATTATTATTCTAAATTTTTTTGTATGGATCTAACCTTGTCAGTTTTTAGAATTATTTTCACATTACTGCATACAATTCACAGTTCAAAAACTATTTTCCTGACATTTTAAATGTAAAGTACTAACTACCAATAGTCTATATTATTTACTATAATGGGCATTACCATTTACTACCCTGCTTCTTAAGACATATAAAATAAAAATGCAACAGATTTGATTGTTTGTTTGGAATTACTGTATTTTTTTCAGCTAATCGTCAATAGATACGTGCACGTGCAAGTGTACACTGTACTTTATTACCTAATCGTAAAACAGTTAGTCTGTAGATAATGAGGCTAGTGATTCATTGAATTATCGATATTTTTAATACGATTTTGTCACATCAATATTTGATTACGTGGGTACTATAATATATAGTACAAGTACTAAAGGACATATTTATGTATTTATAAAATTAGTAGAAATTTGAATGTTTAATATTCAACGTTTAGACAAAATATTTGATGATGTATTTATTATAGTTATCTAGTCGAGTGGTTCGTTTTTTCGTATTGTTTACAACATGTATAACACGACTATTCACATGGTGTATCTGATTATGACACGTTTTGATTGTCTTTGCGGGATGTGTATTTTACACAAAATATTTTAAATGACACGTTTTAGTCAGCTTATTCTCATTAGAATTGTTTTGAAGGAAACCTAAAACAGACACGTAACTAGCATAAAATACCCATGTTTGGATTTTCGGAATGTTCAATGAAAAATTGAATTCGTTCTCGCTCATTTCAATGTTAATAAAACCAACGCATTTTTCGTTTGAAAAATAAACCACTTACTTTTGCACATTCATATTTTTTACACTTGCTGTGTTTGCCATGTCACTTATCCGAAATTTCTACAAAATTATTTAAGTTATTCGTAAGTCATAATAATAAATAAATCAGGGCTTATTTGGTAAGGAACAAGGTCGTCTATACCTTCACTGACTTCTGGAAAAGAAAGTTATAATTATTCTAGCCGCTTTTTTAAAATTCCAAGTAAAATGTTTCATTTTTAGTATCAAAGCTAATGTTTCGTAAATAATACAACATATTACTATCATTATCACTACTTTACACTCTTGAGTCTCACACAAAAATATAGTTGAACCATTTTATGTCAATAAATTATTTACATTTTTCTTAAACAACAATTATGAAGAGCAAAATTGTATACGTTTGATAAAAATCTGTGGACGTTTTTATTCAAATACCTATTTAATATTACATAAGAGGCCATATCTAAATTATTTCTACAAAGAAAATAAATTGAAATGCTAATAATATAATATACTATCAAGTAAGTACTTACTAAACTGCTTGTACGTTTTAATAATTTTTGTAAAAGGCAAATGCATTATTTTTTTTTAAGATCTTAAGAAATGTTGGATAAATCTTGCTTTGCTTTGAAGTTTGAATTGATTTTAGAATGTTTATTTATTTATCAAACATTTATAATAATAATGCACACTGCAGATCTTATAAAAATTATTATTGTTATTAGTTCTTGCGATAAATAGTGTAATAATTAATACAGGGCTTACCATTTTTGCGGAACTGATCGAAAAGTAACAAATGTTCGCCGCCAACACTCAATATCTATATCTGTATCATCATTTTCGATATTAGTTTGTATCTGATTAATTGCATTAAATCGTAATGGTTTCTTAATCTTATTAAAAGCTAATTGTATTATTTATATGTTAAGAACAATTTTTTTTATCTATTTAATAATATGTAGTTATGACCTATTTTATGTACATTTTATCATCTATACATACCACAAAGTTAATTATTCACAAGTACTTATATCAAGCAAAAGTGTTTAGACATATTTTGTTTTAAATAAACACTTACGTATAATATCAATGAACCTATTTACCTATGTATAAAACAATAAAACTATAAAAGTGTACGTGGAGACGTATATCCCACTTACGGCGAAACACGGTTTAACCGAATGTCGCACTTATAAAAATGAGAAACAAGAGACAAGAATATCCAATATTTTGTCAGAAGTACACCCGAAAAACACACAACTGATCATCTTCCTCAACACCCCAAAATAAGATAAATTATTGTAAGCCATATAAAAAAAAATGTAAAAATGAATCTTAAAGTATTTTTAATTTAAAAAGTATAGCCATCGTTGCCGAGGCTTAATTAATAATAATAAAAAAAATACACTGAATAATAATTTTATTATATATGCAACATAAAATAACACAGAGTCAAAGTATGTTTTAAAGGATATTTTACATAATTTATTTTATCAAATAATTTTTAAATTAAGTATACTTCACTATTTTTGAAAATATTCTAGTGAATGTATTTTGTTAGTAAAATTACTATACGTTAATATTATCGAAATTTTCTTCCTAACCCACCTCGTCCACCTCATCTTCCAAAACTTCCACATTCGCAGTTGTAAAATTAGCTGCCACAACTACCGTTTATTTCGGGACCAGACACTTTGCATGTCTAATAAAACTAATTTTAAATCTAATTTTTTTAATAAATAGAATTATAGAAATTAATGATACTCACTCGAATAATGGACATACAAATGATTAAATAAAACACAATTAATTTCGTGTTGTACATGGCTTATTAAGCTTTTATTATATATATATATATATATAAACGTTTCGAAAGAAATTCAATTTATATTTTATTAAAGTATGATGATTTATTACAACGAAAACCAATTACGAATGAAATGACAATATTTGGTTGTTCTGTATTTTTATACCGATCAGAGTTAATAAACACTTTCTATAATGTCAACAAAATAGATTTACGTTTGATGGCACGTACACATTTTATATATTCAGTTGTTCAATTATTTTCGGATAAAATATTAAAGACAAAATACTGCAGTGTACTGTAATAATAAATAATTGTATTTAAAGCAAATCTGTATGTTTACAACACAACCATTTTAATAACACAATGGTTACATTCATTTTAATATTACAACAAACATAAATGAACTTTAACATCTTTACACATTCAATTATATTTCAAATCCACTATATTATTATTATCTATTTCATCAAACAAGGCGTACAATTATTCATTTTTGTTGTACAGAATAACAAATAAAATATTTAAGAATTAATTCACTATAGCATACAATTTAGGTATATAACTGACCGTATAGATACACAATATATAGTATTTGTTTTTTTTTTTTAATGCATTTGTATTGGATAGTTTTTAATTTCTTTCAAAATATATTATTATATTATACAAACAAAACTCATTCGTGATTAAATATTGACAGTAGATATCAAGACGCATCTCCATAAAATCGGATCGGCTTTACCAATATTAATCTAGATATTAGGGCCACTCAGCCAATTGATTTTTTATTATTTTTTCCCATCGTCTTATGAAGAATTCCCCCTCAGCCCATTCTTCTTACCAGCGCTGGCAATGTACGAACTATTAGCGTCCCGTTTAGTTTGCTTTTACATGAATATCGCCACTGTGCCCTCTTTGGTGTTTACCAATAACTATTTAAAAGTCACGTCTTACGCCGATTGGCAAGGCCAAATCCGGTCGGGATGCGTCTTTGTTATATACTTTCAACATTTTGAAATTATTTCATATAACCGAGTTGTATTACTACGTAACAATTCTTTAATGAAAATCAAAACATTTAAAATGCATAACTCTGTAATTATTCTGAGTCTATATAATAGACATGAAAAGTAACTTGCTAGGTGGGTAAATTAAAAATGCTTTGGTACAGATCGAAATAGATAATTATATTATATTATATTATACTAATATATTACGGAATACGGTTATTAACGCTAAATAATAATAATATAATGTATAACTCTAGTAATATTAGAATAGAATGAAAATATTATTTTACACACAATTAACAATGTATAAGCAGCTACATATCTTCTGTAAATGGTATTTTAATAACTAGTACAGTAGTACCTAACTAAACTATAATAGCCAGATTTAATATTACACTGGCTATGCTATTTAGACTATAATATAAACAAGAATGCATAATCTAGCGATAAATGTTTTGAGCATGTAAACATTTTTTTATACAAACTATAATATTATAGAAGACATTATATCTAGTTACAAAAAAAAAAAAAAAAGATAACAAAAAACAGTTTTATTATTTTCACTTAAAATTTAATTTACAACACAATAGAAACAAGGGTTGTATTTTATGTCTTGGTTTTTATATGTTTCTTATATTGACTAATATATAATATACTGTATATATATCTATACCTCGAATAAGTATAGTTGAGTTATAGAAACCAAGTTAAATTGATTACATCTCTAATTGAATACTAATACTAATAATATTATTTTATTTTTCATTTGAGAATAATATAACCTAGTTGAGTATTATTTAGTTCCTATAGTAAAAATAATGAAACTGTAATTCTTTATTACTTATAATTTATAATCTTAATGTAATTAATTGATCATTAAATTGTTCACCATAATCATAAATTCATAACTAATTGACCAAGTTTAACCCATCATTTATTTTACAACACTTTTTACAATTTTTTGTTGATTTAAATTCTTTAATAGAAACATAATAAAAACAAAATTGTAGTTTTTTCCCAAGTCTTCTTTGTGGCATTGAATATTTGACTTGAAGTCACGGTTTTTTTTTTAATTGATGAAACAAAGCTTTAAAAACTCAAATTATACCCCGATTTTTGTTAGTCATTTTAATCAGCTGTGGGAAAATATCAAGTTTAAATTGTTCATGTTACATAACTATTGAAGATGATATAATAAATAACCACATTTTTAATTTACATAACATATACCAGAATTGTTTATTTTTAAGTATATAATCTTAAATATTAAATTGAAAAATATCCACAATTTTAAATAATTAATTATAAACTGATAGTTGAAAATTTTTTAAATTTTTTTTTAAATAGCTTATTGTTCAAACTAGACCATCATTTAGATTTAGCTTATATTTAAAAAAAAGTGTACAACATTGATTTATTTTATATAAATATTTAGAAAGCATGTTGAATAATAAGTTTTATATAGAGCCCGACTAAAACAAATTATGCCCCAAATTTGAATAGCCGTCAAAACAATAAATGCATACCTACATTAAATTTAAATAATGAAAATATAATAATATATTTATATGACACGACCAATACAATTATAGAGTTCAATGTCCTGGGTGTACAGTTGACTAATTACTATCAATGGCCACTGGTTATAATACTTTAGGTACAACTGAATCTATGAAGAATGATTATACAGTAGTTTTTTAATAGTTTTAATAAGTGACTTGAAAAGCACAAAGCCCAAAGGTATCCATTGGAGTAAACCAATTAAATGCCAATAAAATTAGAAAAAATAAAAGGTATCCCATTTACGGTTGAGCAACTATATGTCTATACATTTATTTATTTTTAATTTTTCAATCTTAATGTTTCACTATTATGCAAAGGTTGGAATAAATAAAATTATGTATAGGTATTGCATAAAAATATGTTTGCAATTTAATTAAACCGGCAAATTATTTTTTTAAATCGATAAATGAATAGTTTTGAACAAGGAAACGTCAAAAACATTCAACATTAGAGTTTACGGTGTATAAAACTATTCCGTTTAAAAATAAAACAGTTTTAAGATAATATTTTTAATCTCTAAAAAATTTGATATTGATCAATTTGTATTATTTTCTTATTTATTATAATTTAATCCACTGAATAACATGTGCATAATCCACTCTGGAAAATGTTATTTTCTTAGGATTTATCTTTAATATATTTCCATAACATTAAATTAAAGATGCTAATGTTTAGTTAGGTCAGTGAATAAATATTACATTATTTTAATAATTCTTAAAAAAATGTCGGTAAATGATGTTTAGTTATATTTAAATTGTTTAGTTATTTAAACTTTAAAATCAACTTTTTAATAACTCATTTGTCTTAACTTTATTTTGCTTAATAACATATATTTACGTTAAATATGTTGGTACAGAAATAAAATAATTAATTGAATAGTTGTATACATGTACATGTACATGCATTATTTCTCTTATATTAAACTCTCACTGTTCTTTTGCATTGCATATTACTATCATTTTTATAAATTAAATTATTAAAATTGTATTGAATGTTAAAAAGATCAGTGTTTGTTATTTTGAAAGCTCACACATACAATTCAACTAGCATTAAAGTACAATGAACTATTAAAAAAAAAATTTATGTGGGACTATTTATGAATATTTTTATTTCTAACACAATAACAATTACATCGTGCCTACATAAAAAGTTACATTTATTTAATTTACATAAGACATGATAAATAAAATATCACTCTTGAAATGAAAAATGAAATCACAGTAAATGTTATTTCCATAAACTTTAAGGAGATTTTAGTTTAATGTACAATTGAATGAGTATCACGACGTAGTTTTTGTTTAATTCAATAGAATTTTTTAGAATTACATGTGTAATGGTGACACGTGTGATTCCGTGACACATTTTCTTTGAAACTATTCAATTTGAATTTATTCTGACTACCTGTACACAACGGTTAATGATTAAAGCAATAAAACAAGTAATAATGATTGTTTAGATACCTACCCATTAATAATTAACCTGTGTGGATATTCTGTTATTCCGATCGTGCTATAGATATTATATTAAATAGTATAGTTCAATTTACTAGATATGAGATCGTTATTGAAATCGTGTTTACATGGTATATAATATATGAATACATATTATGATATAAACGTCTCACTAATATTTTTAGATAACAATTTTATTTTATTAGTATAGGTCACTCAATCGTGATTTTTTATAAAATCACTGTAGTTGGAAATAATGATTTCTATTAAATAGGTAGGTAGTTGATCAATGTAATGATTAACAAATCTTATGAAATAGATAAAGCTAATTCATATTATGTGATCTTCGTTGAAAACATTCATAATAAATCTTTATCAGCAAGACTATATTATAGATGTAGATAATTAGTTATTGTGTTTATTTTGTTTTTACGATAAATAACGCTTGTACGTTGATCAAGAAAAAAACTAATTAATTTAATATTATTATCCTACATCCTCCTACCTAGTTCTTTTATGAATTTATTAATGCAAAACTAAACACAATAGTTTAATAATATAGTTTAGTTGTTGGAGTGATTTAAATAACTTAGTTTCAAATTAATAAAGAAAAGTAAAATTAAAAAGTATAAGCTTCTTGACAGATTTGATCAGAAAAATGTTAAAAATTTGAGATATTTGGACGTATTCTATAAGCATAATGATTTAAAATGTGTTGCAGGACTTTATAATTTTATAGCATTGTTTAGTTATTAATTAGAAAATTTGACATATTTGTTGAAGTATAAGAACTTAATATTATAAATTATACAATATGCCATAAAATGATTGTATGTGTGGCTGTTTAACATTTTTTAATCTCGACTAAATAAATGGCAAGGGGTGCAGTGAAAATACCTTATATATTTTATACTGTTAAGTCATTTAAACACGTTAAGAGAGGCGAGAAATTGACTACATTTACAGTGACAATAATTACTGTTTGCTGTTGTTTTTCATTTTACGTTATTATAATGATTCATATTTCATAATCATAATGAAATAACATTAAAAATATGGATATTTAAATGCGACAATATTAGATTGACACATTTAATTGATTGATACCCTGTGAGTTAAAATCTTCAATATTAATTAATGTTTGTATAGATTTGTAGACATGTTGAGCATATCTTGACTTATAGATAAAGGTTGTTTAACCTAATCTAAACGTGTTATTCTGATGTAGATGAGCCGACTTTTTATAGTTATTTTAATGTATCACATAATACATAAATATGATCATAATTTTATTAGAAACTGATTACAGTAGGTCTAAAGAAAATATAACTGCAAATTAAAAATCATTTTAAATTGTTTTATATATATTTAATTAGGTTTGGGTGTACGCTGTAGATATTATTTATTAATGCAAATTACAACCTATAAATATTGACATTCGATACTTGATAGACATTTTTTGAAAAAAGGAATTTAAATCAATAAACAAAATGCCATTTTATTTTAAGTAGGTATAGGTACTTATATACATTTTAAAATCGAACACACTTTTTAATTTTAATTCCGTTTTAAGTACGGTAAAATAATTAATGCTCACCAAGTTAAATTGTACATACAATTATTAAATTATAAGAACATTATGATTTTATTATGCCTTATTCGTGGTAATATTTAAATTGAGTTTGGGTATTTAAATTTATTATAGCATAGGTAATTGATTATTAATTTAAAATGTTCTTAAACTGTTTTTTTAATTTATTATATGTTTTTTAATGTTTATTTATTTACTCTTAGTATGATGCTCACAAAGTATAATAATTTAATATTTTTTAAATACGTTTTATACAACTTAAATTACATAAACGAGTACATTTAACTTAATTTATATTCAATTCTAGTTTCTATATAATTAAATAGGCACCTACTAAAAGTATTTTGTTTAAATTGTATGAGTTACATTGATTAAACGAAGCAAAAATCATCTAAAATATTAAGTAATTATTTTAATCTAAGTATCTACTAAATATAAGTGTTAATATTTGTAAAATCCTTTTTGTCGATTGTTCAAAATCAAACTTTAGTTTTAATAATTTCATGCGTATTGGTGTAAAAATAAGCATAAACATAAAATAAAATAAAATATGTTTATATCGTTTTATCATTTTTTTTTTTTTTTGAGGGGAGGGGGTTGGTAAATTTGTTAATTTTTTTTGACTGCATAAAGAAATTCTACGATTAAATATTTTAATATCCCAAATGCTAAATCACATTATTTTCACTTTATAATATTTACTATACAATCTTTTTGATTTGATTTCAACTAGGTAATCTTCGTAAATTGCGGCTATTTTATTGTCATTTTTTGATTAGGTTTATCATAGAAAGTTTGCTATGATGAAATGAGTATTTTATTTTTTATCTTATTCTAACATTAAACTGTATTAAAGTATAATGTAAGTAATTCATAATTGTAAGTTGGAACATAAACATTTGTAATAATTACCTATTGTTAAATTACCTATGTTTATATTTTTGTTTTTCAGTAGATATTAATATAAGTTATAGTATGTAAGTAATTACATTTTGAAAATGGAAAAACAAATTTGTTATTGGGTGTCAAAAAATAAGTCGAGTGAGTCAATAATAAAATTATAATTACTAACAGCTTTCACTGTTTCTATACAAATCTAATCATTACCTACTTGCAGTTGTATGAAACCATAACGGCTTGATTGAAATTAAGTTATGTAATAAACATAAAATTTACTTGTTGTGTACCTAATTGATATATTTTGTTAAGTTGATATTTTGAAACAATTTATATTAATAGTCCTGATGCAATATCAAATCTGTATTTTATGTATTAAATACTAATTTTAATGTTTTTTTTTATTTAATTTATTTATTTAGTTTACCTTTAAGAAATTACTTGTATTATTATATTAATTTTACGTTATAATGACTGGTTTCATACATTAAAAAAATACATATGAATGTTCAGATGTGATAAACCAATTACGTTTAAAAATAAATTCTACTAGAATTTTTTTCCTTTGGGCGTTTCAATTGCACTTTTAACCTCTTCTGGCAAATCTGAAAACCGTTCATTACTTGAATGGCAGTTTGTGCACTTGTTGGATTATCGTATGATACAAAACCTGTTACGAAAAATGTATTATTCGATATTAACTGTACATTTTTTATAAAAAATTGTTAATTTTTAAATAATTATATAATATGTTAAAACATTTATGCATGATATTATACTTACAGTTAGGTAAAATTATAGTTTTATTTTTAATATAATAAGTAATAACATATGTGAATTACGAATAATAAATTATGAGTTGGTTTAAATTTTGATAATCGGGTTTAAATCATTTTTAAATTAAATGTTTATGTGGCGAATCTTTCTATTTAACTTTGGTAATAATTAAATGCTTATTCAATAACTTGACTAATTGATCTATTTCGTAAAATAATTTTCAAAAAATGTACTTACCGAAACATTTGCTTTGATTTGTTTCCCTATCTATGTATACTTTTGAGCTCAGCACTTGACCGAATGGCATAAACATATGAGTGAGTTCGTTGTCACTAAATTCTTGTGGCAAATGGTATATAAACAAATTACTGCCTTCAGGTCCAAAAGTGATATTGTGTCCTAAAAAAATGTGAAAAAAAACCCATTAAAATGTACAATTGTATTAAAATATGTTTCAAAAATTAAGACTTACGAGGAGTATTTGGCATTGCAGTTGAAAATTGATTAAATACCGCTTGGTAAGGGACTAAAATGATTATAAAATAATTTATTGTAATGGTTGGTAGTGGTTATATTATTATACATAATTATTTCTCGAAACATTAAACTGTGCGACTACATTGAATAATTTGCAAATAATAATAATAATGTGATAAATGATTACCATACCTAGACGGTGTAGAGTTGAAACATTATTAAACGTGGTTGGATCTCTGTTTGATGAAATTATTCTGTTTTGATGCGCTGGTATTGATAATTGAAGAGACTCTGCTAATATAGCATGATCTACGTGAAATTATGTTTTCATTATTAATTATTATTGGTTTTTTACAAAAAAATTGTGGGAAATTATATTTATTATGATTATTGACAACGTATTTATATTTTATAGATATAGATAAAATAAAATAGATCATCTGAAAACTGTTGATACAAGTCGCGTGTAATAAGTGTTGGCTAAGATTGGGATCGGCTAAATGAAAAAGAATCAGAGAAAAAAATGTACGACAACATAAGTATAGTTCTGAATCACTATTGCGCTATAATCAAATTACATAATATTGTCTTTGGGCAGCAGAATCGTTGTGTATATTTTACTTCTCTTCCAATTATTATTTTCTGGATGTCAACGAAAAAAGCTTAAATGCTTGCTTAAAGACAGATAGTCTAGCTACAAAACTAATGAAAAAGTAAATCGTGAAATGTCAAAACTCGAAATGTATAATAATCCAATAAATCGGATTTTACTCAATTTTAGAATTACTAGATTTATTTGTCAATCAATTTTTGTTTTAATTTATTAATATAAATTATAGACTCGGAATGGAAGCTTAATTTTTATTGACTTGAAAAGAGGGATTTATATAGACATCTAGCATAAAGTATGTAAAAGTGTTCATGGTTCCAAGAAAATGTTTTTGGTTTATTAGTAAAACATAAACTGTACGTCTGTACTTTACTTTAAATTAAAAAGTTAATTTTTGTTTTGTAAAAACATCATAAAATTGAATAATAATTTTATATGTTTTCATTAATTATTCAATTATTTATACGATACTTTTGAACAAACTAGTTTACCACTAATGGCTACACGACTAATGGTTCTAAAGATTTTAGAAGATTTAAATTATATTTAAGTAATGTGTATAATTTTTATAACTAAATTAAAAAAAACAAATTCGCAATATTTAGCGTTCGTTCTGTTATTTTGTTTCGACAAAATCAAAAAACTTCAAAAACAATTCCATTTATAACAATTTTCAAATGCAATATACTAAGAAAAATAATGGCTTAAATCGTAGAAAGAATAACACTATATATGATATATATTTATAATACTGACACTCGAAAGACTCGCCCGAAGGCAAAAACATGTGGCTTACCAAACGTGTGAACTATTTCGGGATTTTCTTATATTTATTAATCATTTTAGATTCTAAGACAAGAGACAAAAGTTTTCTAATTATATTATGGACTATGTTATTTCTTAGAATATGTCAAATGATGGTATATACGTGTTATGGTCTTATGGAAGGTCCAATATTTTATTATAATCCTATACAAAGCCACGCATCGATCTAATGAAAATTATATTATTATATGATCATACGAAAAAATGTTTTGTTAAAAATATTAAAAAACTCCTTGAAAAACTACAAAATATTAAAAGCTGGACATACGCAACCATATAAAATACCGTATAAAATAGATTAAAAATCAAAGTTTTAATTGGATATTTTGTGACCAATATAATGATTTGTGTAAGTTTTTCATGATGGATTATTAAATATTTTACAAATAAATAAATAACAAATATATTTTGAAATGTTATAGTAATGTGAATATTAAATTTCAATATCGTCTTTAATATTAAATCAGCATCATCATACGCGCTCCAGTGTAACAGCGATGTGGGATGAAAGGCATATTTAATGATTAAAATACATTTTGTATAAGTAACCCTATTGAACTAACCAGTACAACTTTATTGGTTAATAATGGTTTTATATGTACCTTTCTACTATCGGATAGAAATAATGGTCTAAATGTTTTACAGGCTTCCATTCCTTTCATAGGCTAAACATTAAACAATTGGACACCGGTGATAATTACTCAAAAATAGCAATTTTCTCATATCTCTATAACCTAACTAGGTTTATTATACTATGCAATTGTACGATATTACTTAAAATGGTTAGTTATCATCATATTTTTACATTTAATAAAAAGTATTTTTCAAAAAATTATGTTGGTAAACTAAAAAAAACTGTATGGAACTTGGGGTGATTAAATGTTGAACATTTTGAGACGGTTTGAAAAAAAAAATGAATAATAAAATAAAAATTACGCGTGGAAAATGATTGTTGCTGCATAGATGATGCATTGTTAAACAAGATTGGATTGTTGGTATTAGTATTCGAATGCTGTTCTCTGGTCGATGTGTTTGGACGACTGTTAATTGAAAACATCGGCATAGTCGGTGACGGTATACTAGACAAAACATTGCGACTATCCATAATTTGAGCTGCAATGGTTAAAAATAAACATGACAATCAATATTATGCAATTATGAAAATATATAGAACATGAATTCTTACTGCAGTTGATTGAGGAAACGACTGGTGTTGTGATTGTTTGAGCGGTAACCATCGAGTTAATATAAGTGGACACAGACGGCGGAGGTTGGACTGTCGCTATTAACGAGGACTGTTCGTAAAAAAAATATTGCGTTAGGTACGTCATAAGACATCAACAATTTTATTTTCCGTGTTTAATTTTTTTAGAATTTACTCTAATGTCACATTAAATTTGCCTGACGCGTGTTTATAATGAAAATTATCGCTGTCCGTATACTTGATGCATTGATGTTGAGATAGTATTAATATAATAATAAATACTAAAAGGGGCTTTTTAAAGTATTAAAATATTAAAAAGTTATAAATTACATTTTTTTCAATTTAAAATAGTTGTCAGGAAATTTCAACAATGTTGTTTTTGATAATTTTTATATCAGGGTTATAATATCATAATTTTAATCATATAATCACACTCCATAAAGTATACGAAGATGGGTTTCCATTATACGTAACAGGGTAGGTAAAATTGCGCGTGTGCAAGATAGATGGAATTATATTCTATTTTAAAGTATTTTTGATTTAAAAATACATTTTGAAAATAGCCAACAATTTTTTATGGTTGTTTTTTATTAGAATGGAAATTAATTATTATTTAGTTAAATTTAATAACGATTAACAACTATATATAATTTTCAACGATGAATAAAAAAATATCTATATACAGATATGACTGTGTATAGATCACAATGAATATAATTTCATACAGTAATATATTCATAAATAAAAGTAAATCGTTTTAATAAATGTAATTTGTGCTTTTAAAGTAGATAGTTTTTGTTTAATTGTTATTCAATGACCTGAATTTGTTATATTATTTACACTTGGGATCAATCACCCTACATTTTTAAATTTCTGATAAAAAAAACTGATTTAATAACTGAAAAACTACTATTTTGAATAAGACCCCTACATCAACGTTTTCAAAAAAAAATTATCCACTTTAATAATTTACAGTAAAAGTGGAGTATTCTCATTTGAAAACTAAAGTTAGTATCGCATTAGAACAATCCTTAACTCTTAAGTACTATAAAAAAATCTCTAGAATATGAAAATATGGTCTGTACGCATGTAACGCATGCAATTTTTAAATACCTGACAAACTTGATTATAAGTTGTTCCATAAGTTCCGAATTGGTTATACACAAACGATGATGGTGAATTCAACACGGGAACGTTATGAGCTAAATTGTGCATTTTTACAATTTGTTGATTACTCTTCTCTGCTATCTGAAATTAACTTTGTTTTACAATTGAAATATCCCTAAAAATTTATATATTTCTTATTGATTAAGAATTACTGATTAATGATTAGTATATAACGTAATCAGTTATTAAAATTACATATTGCAGGTAATATGTTAACATTTATTTCAGTGTTTTTACACTTTGTAAGTGTTGTTAACATACATCAAATAACATCAGTTGTAAATTGTACCTAAGTAATATAATTTACTCAAAAACTGTATTGTTATATTATTTTTTTTAATTTTAAGAGTTATTTGAAACAAAAATGAAAAGATGTGTTTTTTCATAATCGTTTTGAAATATCTTTCTTTGATATAATATATTAAGACACTGTACTTTTACTATATAATTTAAATACACATATTATAGGTATATCTATATTTTGTTTTTGCTAAAAGTTTTTTTTAAAAACAAAATATTGATTTTTTTAAATATATGAATTAAGTAAAAAAAAGGTAATTTATTTTAAAAGAATGGTTTGATTTTACAAAGCTTTTTTTATTTATAAATACTTAAAAGTTAAAAAATAAAATACTTCTTAATTCTACTTTAACCATTGTTCACATACACTTACTTAAATACAACAATAATAGTATTAACTTATTATGCATAAATATAAATTTCAATATAGAAATAAAAAGTCTTCAGTATTGATTAATTATCTGAATATCATTTATTTATTGTAAATTGTAATTATAAATTACATTAAAATCTCCATTAATGATTTTTTTTAAATATATTCTTCTGTTCAGTGATTGTTTTGGATTTTGAATGTCATAGATATTTTTATTTATTTATATATTATGTACTTTTCAAATATTATACATTATTACCTACATATTATATTCTCAACCACTTTTATGAGATTAGAATTTTCAAATGTCTTTGAAAATTATATTTTTACATGGTATTTTGTAATTTAAAATAATTTTTAAGAAATTTCGATTATAATTATTGTAGACTATTAAAGATTTAGGTCCTATATGCGACCATCTACCTATCTGTTATTAAATTGCCATCATTACTATAAATTTATTTATTTTTAAATTAAATCATTTTTTAGGCCTTCTGTTAAAGGAGCAACAAGCTTAGTTTATAAAATAATAATAAACAATGCCATGAGAATAAAAGAGTGAAGAGGATTCCAATGGAGGTACTTCGTCATGAAATAATAGTTACCTATAAATTATAATCATAATTATTTTTTTTTTTAAATTTTATTATTACAATGCGGAACGAACTCATTGTATAAGTCTAAAATACAAGTGAAATGCATAACAGAAACTAAGCTATAAATTAGTAATTTAATTTTAAAAAGAGAAAAAAGGGTCGGTATCGGCAATGCGTATAAGACGGATGATTGGAGAGTTAAAATAGTAGTTGGAAGAAGAGAATGGAATATATAATTATTATTATGATTATACCTATTTAATATTGTATAGCTAATATTTGACCTATATCAAAAATATGTTTTAAATATTTTGGGCCATATAGAGTAAACACAAGACCGTGGTTCCAAAACAGTATAAGCCTAATCCTTAAGTATGGTGATAATTTTACACTGTTATCTGTTTCGTCTACTGCAGTTGATTGAAATTTGAATCCGATATTTGAACGCAAGACGCAATTATTTCCCTTTGATGGCGTATGTGCTTTTGAAGCAAGTTAATCTATAAACTCAAATAACAATTGTTTACAACCCAAAGCCGATTTTCTATTGATATATCTACATAAATGTTGTATTAACAAATTCCTATTTTATTTTTTAAACCATTATAACTTGCCAATATTGGTCTTCGTCGTCGTTACAACAATTATAGTTTCAGGCTATTTTTTTATTACAAATCCTCAGATTATGTGTAACATTTTAACTATATTATAATAACTTTTCATTTTCGGTTTTGGTTCACTGTACGAAATGTTAAATAATTTAAATTTCTGTGTAACTTTATGAAAAAACACGCTCTATCTATTAGAATTTTCTCAAATGTTTTCAACAATTTCCCTCCGTATTTATGTAATAATTGTTAATAATTTTAATCATAAGTCTACTTCACTTAAAAGTTAAAACGACATCTGATGACTTTAGGAATATTACAATGCATAGGAATAGTCTCATGAGAACAACATTTTTCAATGACGATGAATTAGTTATACTTCTTCTATGCATTACATACATTATGCTAATATGCGATTTTCAAATTTAAATATGATTTGTAATAACTACAGTTTTTAAAATATATGAAATTATATTGTTTTTTAACATATGGAAATAAATACGGCTGGTTCATTAATTTTTTTAAATTGTATACAATTACATATAATCGCAACAAATATACTAATATAAACGAGTTTTAAAAAAAACTGTAAAATGTTATGTCTTAAATTCCAATAAATAACTATAGGGTTTTTTTTAATATAGTATCACAATTCGCCAATTCGCAACTGAAAGGGAAACTGCGTTATTATTTCTTCCCTCATAAGTTTTATATATGAACCTATATTGTGTGCATAGTATCATATAACGTGTACAGTTTGCATAGGTACTATTACATTAAATTTAAATAAATAGAATAAAGATATTAAAATTAGATACCAACCGTATTTTTATAAATTATTTTATATTCAATTTGAAGTGTGTTCATAAATGAAATTTAAATTTAAATAATAGATATGCCAGGTAGGTACTACTTGAAAATAATTGTGTTTTGGTTGTTATTCGATTAAACACACGTTTAATTAATTTAAACCTTATTTTCATATTTTAATTTCTATGTAGATGTTCCAATATACAAATTATATGAAAGTGTAAACTAAAAACAAAATAAAATCAATATTATGTGGATTTGTTAAAATTATCGTTCAATATTCAATTTTGCTGACATAATAAAAACTAATTATACAATACTTATTAATATTATAATATATTATAATACTTATATTATAAAAAAAAAATAGTCCATGGAACTTTTTCGCTCAATATTCATTAAAGAAAATATTACAAAACTACTAATAATGAAATTGGCTAAATTGTAAAAATTCTTTATTAATTAAAAGAAGAATTCCATTCACAAAAATGTGTCATTGTTAAAAAAAAAAATTCAAATAGATATGGTGACACATATTGGTACTCTTTTATCTCTTATACTTATAATTAGCAATTAATAACTGCATATTTTAAATATTATATATGCTACCACCTATTAAAATATTGGTTTTAAAATAATGTAGTTTTCTCTTCAATAAACCCTAATATTAAACTGTTAACTTTACCTAACAACATTTTAGTTTTATCTATAATCGGTGTTATAGTAAGTATATTTTCGAAGTGGTTTATGAACTCTTGATTCACAAGCAAGGAATAGTGACAGTTAGGTAATTTATTCTCGTTTCAAATGGAAATTAAAATCATTTTTTTATCGATTATTTAAACGTATTTAATATTAGTATGAGTCATGCATAACATTTTTAAAATGTCAATTTTTTCTTATCTACTAATACAAATTGAAAATTGTACAATAAAAAGTTCTAGGAATTTATAAATATAAAAATATTGTACAATTCCATTCATAAATGTGGTACTAGTAACTATAATAGTATATACTTATAATTCATAAATATGAACAAAAATTATTTTTTTCAGAGGGACAGTATTTAAGTTTTGTTGAATTTTATTATTTTCATAAATGAAAACATTATTTTAAAATTGACAACTTTTGTTGCTTGAACTTAAAAAATGAAAACAAATTTAAACACTCATACCTATAAGCTTTAACTATTGGTTTTTATGTGGTAACTAATAATTTAACAATTTCAACATTTAATTCTATTTCACGTTTCTAGTTAAGATACTGTTTTTTTTTTTTATTGTACGGTGTGATTATTTTTAGACTTGAAATTTAGAATTTGTTGTTTTAAATATTCAGAAAATAATATTTCTTATGACGTATAGTTGTCATATTTATAATTTAATTTTAAATCTTAAAACACGAATTGATTTTAAAATGTTAAAAGAAACAATATAATATTAGTACCTTTTTCTTAAAAATACTCTCAATATTTTTTTTTGAATGCGATGATTTACTATTATTTTCAAATCTTAAAAGCTTCAACATAATTGAAACAAAGATATTTACCTTGTAAAAATGCACAAATATACAATACATCTAGTTGAAAAATAACTTGGAAAATTGACATTAACAAAAAACTTAACTAAGGATATACAAGTATGAAAATCCTTTATCCCTATAAATAACAGCTTAACTCCGTACACAAAATGTTCTCTACTGCAATGCACGGAAATAATAAAACCACTTCAAACCTACACATGTCTAGTATGGGATGATGCATCCAAAACAAAAATTAAAAAACTAAAAATTCTCCAAAATGAATTCCCGAAAATAACATTAAAACTCCTCGGTTCGTGCGAAATAAACACAACGTAAAGGGATTACCCTACCTATCAACATGGATAACAAATCAATTTAAAAACTTTCACGACCGTCTTAATAAAACTGAAGCTCTTCATCTCAAAATCGACGAAAAAACTAACGAACCCAGACGACCCAGAAGTCGAGACGCCTATCTCAAAATATCTTCCTAGACGACCACAAAGCTAAGCGTTAACTAATAAAGAAGATATTTCTCAATGTAATATTTTTATTGTGACATTGTAAAAAGATAGAGTGTGTTGACACAATCAATTTAATAAAAAATAATAACAAAAAAATCGAGTTATCTTTATTCTGTGCCAACACGAAGCAAAACAAGTGCTAAATTCTCTCAAGTCTTTTTATTATATCCAGTTAATTGGTTAATATATAGCTCTTGTATTTACACAACATTTGTTCTAACATTTAATAATCAGAATAATATAGATAATACTAACTTATAATTTAGTTGTGATATTTGCAGAATGTAAATTACAAACTACATCAATATTAATTAATACAAATTAAAATGATACAAATAAAACTAATATCTTAAAATTATAACATTATTTTCAAATTATATACCATTACTACTATCTATACTCTATAGCTGTCATGGTGTGTTATTATATTAATCAATTATGACTTATAATGTTATTTAATGAGTTTAAAAAGAGTTAATAAATAACAAAATAAATAATTTTATTGGAAAATTAAAAAAAATTAAAAGTTTTTGCATTTATTTTTTGCAAGTCAAAAATAATTAACCGTTATATCGTTCACGCAAATTGGAAGACTACATTTTTTTAAAACCAGTCATGTATTAAGTTTATTACCTTCTATCTGAATAAAGTTTCCGATGTGACTTTAATCCATTCTATGCGTTTCTGTAAAGCAAACTTTACTATGGAATAAAACTTTCAACATTTTAACTTATGGATATCACATGTATTTCAAAACTGAAATTATATATATTAATTTAAGGAAAAAGTGAGTCTTTGCACATATATTTGAAAACATAATTATTGCTTAGGTAATTAATGAAATGTCTATACGTTTCCGATTCAACAATTAGGTACTCTAAAATATAATAATATAACATAATAAACAACGTACTCTGTGTAGTTAGTAAGATAATTGTAATGTTATTAATATACAACTAAAAGTAATTAAATCTAGCGCTCCTATATTATTAATTTACTTCAACATGTCTCATTTTAATATTATTGGAAAATTATCAAATGTATTCAATTTTTTATCAATCAAATTGATAAAAAGCAATACAAGCTTGTGAAGCTTTTTTCTATTCTATAACGCAATTTTTTAAGATATAACTGTAAAACCAATACTCAATAGTTCTTTCACTCTACTTCTAGTGTGCAATAATGAAATATTTAAGAATATAGGCGGATAGCAAAATTAAAAGATTAAAAAGATAAAGCAAATATATATTTGTGTTTTTTATTTTTGCAAGCATTTTAAGATGTTAGTAATTTGTAATTTTTAAATTCTTTTGTAAAACTATAAGTAAGAGAATTCTTTTAGGTGCCTTAAAAAATATATACAGTACGGGTTGCTATTGTGTATAGAGTAACTCATAAATAAATATTCAATGCAATTAAAAATCTGTTAACTATTTTTTTATTATTATTATTATTATTATTATTATTATTATTAATTGAACAGTAAAATGTGTTTATGGATATTGAATTCATACACATATATTCATTATATTTTTATGCATTTAAAATTGCCAATATATAATTCATACTAAACCGGAAAAGAAATCATGAAATGTACAATTGAAAATAACTGGTATAATAGTATAATACCCATTAAAGATTTAATAATATATGATACAATTTAGCTTAAATACAAAACAGCCGAAGAGAATAAAATTAATATTACATCTGCACGCTATATTATATTGGCTTAAATAAATTGCCTAATTGGTTTTAAGTTTTAACGATTATTAATACAGCTCAATCATCAATGATTTTAGAGATCTCGTAGGATTACTTATCACCCGTCATTAATACAGTTACAAAGTTTCTTGGTTTTATAACCATTAAGCTCAGGGAAACTAAAAGGTAATAATAATAATAACAAATAATGATTGAAGTTTTTTTTTTTTTTTTTGATAAACGTATGTGAGTTATAACAGTTACTTAATTTATCGTACTCGACGATGAAAATACACAAATAATAAAATCTAAGTAGTGAAAAAAAAATAAACCCATATTATTTTATTGTCAAGAGTAAAATGTTGTTTTTTTATGACAATAACTAAATAACTATACAGCGACATGTATGAACATTGAATAATATGCAATAGAATTATTTTATTTAATGGTGTAAAATAATCAAACTAGTTGAGGAAACTAGTAAAAAAAAAAATAATGTACAAACAAATACGTCACGTTGCTTAAATGAAGTGCGATTGGTGCCGTAATTAATAATAATGTGATTATATAGATCAAAAGCAATGTTTGTGGGCAACATCACGGTTCTTGATTAACAATAGTAACAACACAATAAAATAATATATAGTCTTTCGCTTATTGTCATTGTTATAATTTTTTTTTGTATATTACTACTTTCCGTTGTTGTCAGATAGTAAATATCAACCATAATTGGACCTTTAAATGATATCTATTCCCCATTTTATTTTTCCAAAGCTTACTTTAAAACACGTGAGTTCAAAAATACACCATAAGAAAAACATCGAATCAATATGTCGAGCAAAACAAGAAGTAATAAAACACCTTAAATATAAAGTATTTTCGAAATTTAGGGACGGAGATATTTATATAGATTGTTAAATAATGCACTTAAAAATAATTTTGTGTGTAAAAAAATTGATTTATAAATGTACATAATATTAGACTGGGTACCCAGAAATATCATTAGGACACAAATAATGTTGACTTAAAAAATAAAAATAAAATCTTGAAGAAAAAATATATATGTAAATAATCAGAACTGTGATAAGTACTATAGGTACTAGATTCCCAGTCCCCGTTCACTCTTTTTCAAAAGGTATGCCATTAATTTGAAACATAATTGACAGACCTTTGTAGGGTACGTTTCGATATATTTTCTCTCTTTGACTTTATTTATTTCTTTAATATATTTCACTTGTAGCCTTTGACAAATATTTTAGCTAACTATACTTCAGTTTGATGTAAAAAAAATAAATACATATACACCTATACATCATAAAAATGAAAAATGAAAAATATGACAGAAATTGCATTAAATTTTACGTTCTTTATTTCATGTTTTTTTTTATCTATTTTTTTCATATTGACTGTTTTCCATTAATACGTCAGTTACGCGCACGCAAAATGATTTAACTTTAAACTGATTATATTATATTGTATACAATATACATATAAAGAAAAAAGAAAATGTTTTCATAATTTTGTTTGTACTTTAAATATAGTATTATTATAGTATCAAGAAATTTATTTATAGGTTTAATAAATTACGAATTCGTAAAAGCTTATATTACAATATACTTATGAATTTAATTTTAAAAATACTTCATTAAAATGTCAATTTATAATATGAATATTTACTGTTTTTAATTATTTCGGTAAATAGTTATATTATAATAATATATACATATTATTATTAATACTGATAACTTAGGTTAAAAATATTTAGTGATTTATTCAATATACGTACATTCGATATTATACATAGACTAATTAAAACAATAATTATGATACCTAAGGTAAATAAAATATAGGGGAAATAATAATAAAAATTAATGACATATTATTATATAATTTTTCAGAGATTTCTGTAAGCAATAATGCAATATATTATAACCTATATATAAATAAAACAGATTATTTTATTATTTTTTCTTCATCCGTATAGTGTCAGTTATGTTAACTGTTGAGTTCAAATGTGTTTAGACAAAATGACAAAGGACTAAAATATCCATTCAACATTAATTAAAATTGGACGGTTGGTGCGAGAAGAGTGTCAAGTCACTTTTTGGTCATTTTGATATTATGCATTAATATTATAGGAAATTTAATTTAATGATGTCAGCATGTCACTGTATACATGAATAGTTAATTTTAAGAAATGCATTTATTATAATTATGTATAAACATGACGTAGGTACCTATGTTATAAGCTGATAACTTATACGTTTTATAGCTCTCCTGTACTTTATATTTTACAGCTTGTAATTATTGATTGCGATTATTATTATAGTTGTTATTTTATGTCTAACGCCTACAAATTATTTTATTTATTAGAGTAAATATTATTTTAATTTTAATATGCCTATTATTTACTAATACCACACACTAATGAATTGGATGACAATATTATCTTAATATTATCTTCACGATCATTTTTGATCAGTACACACTACACGATAGATTTGTCTGCAGCCCTTTGAAGCTAGTGCTGTTTACATAGTAAGACATAGACTTGTATTATCAATATCCGTTATGTAACATACCAGGGAAGAACACCACTCAGACGTTTACTAATAAACATTATTTGTATACGATGTCTACGTAATAATTAATCCGAACGGATTAAATAAACTACGTACATAAGGTACCTACTTACTACAATATATTGGTAGGTAGGTAACTTTATTCATTAATTACTTTATGTACACCGCAAACAAAATATTGTTAAAAGTAAATTTAAAACTTTTAATAAAGTTTTATGGAAACAAACAAATCAAAACTATAACACTTTAATAGTTTATTATAAAATAATAAATTCGAACGTAAATATTGTACAATAATTCTGAAATGTATCAACAACGAGATTTGTTCCATTGTATTTTTCACTTTTTTCTGTTCGTTTGTTAACGCAACTGAGGTGGGAACCACGGTAGTATTACTTTCACGTTCCACCTAATGTGTTTGTCACCTACGTTTAAAAAAATGCTCGAATAAGATAAACCGGGAAGACATATTATAGGAATATTCCATTACTTTTTTGAATAACTAGGAAAAACTAACAAGTGGAAAAGCGGCTGAATTGGGTTTTTGCTAACTTAATTGAGTAAATAATATCCATTAATACTTGGAAATTTCATTAAATAGTAAATACTACCCTATAAATAATTGAAATAATCTCAATTTTTTTTTTTTTAAATTATGTTGATCTGGTATTTGTTTTTTGATCAAACAGTTTAAACATGTGATACAAAGTTTCTCATAAGGTTTTTTTAACAGCAGTAAAAAATTACAAAAATATATTCTTCATTTGTTATGACCGTTTGAAGTTCCAAAATTCGATATTCAAACACTTTATAATAAGAATAACGATTTTTGGTCAAACAATTTTGGATATTTTCTTGTAATTCAAAAATATTAATAATTTAAATTTGAAACTTTTCATTATTACGTTCATTATAATTTTCAATAAACAATGAAATATTCAAAACATTTAGACTAAGTTTAAGCGATTTATACTACGAACCTATTCGTACCATTCTATACGGTACATCGGTATTGAAATATAAGTCGGTGTAAATACGTTTTAATTCATGTGTGATATTTTTGGTAAACATTTGTTAAACCTACCGAGTTATAAAATATTATCATAATAATATAACTTAAACTATCCGTATAGAATTAGATGCGTATCCACTCATCTCATTTACTTGTATATTATACTCGTACATTTAATTACAATATTTAACTTTTAACACATACATTACAGTGACTATTTTAAGTACAGCAATTTAATGACGAATCATACGAAACCTACTACATAGTTAAACAAAGTTCCCCAAATTTGATGTGATATTATGAGTTTTAAATTTCTCAAATACAAGTTTCTAATTGTTATGCATTTGAATTTATTCAATACTTAGTTTATTTTATTACATTGTTTATTTTCACAATAATAAAGGTGTAGAGCCAAGCATAGGTTAGCCATAATATTAATCATGTAAACCACTATTATACATCCTTAAGTGTGAAAAAAAATCTTTTCGATTATTTTTTTATATTAAATTAAGTTAACAAATGGAATTCATGGAAATTGTAACTTTATAAATTGTTCAAGTAATTCAATTCAAATTGTTGAGTTAAAAAAACATTTCTAAAAATGTTTTTTTTATTACTAAGTATTAAAATATAGACATTTACATAATGTATCAAGCTATTAATTATTTTTATGTGAACAATATTTTTAAATAATTAATTTTTATAATCAACGAACTTGAAGATAGATTTATGGGGTAAGTGAAGATTTTTCAAAATAATCATCTATTGAACTTTATTACATTATTTATTTTTTTTTTTTATTGCATATATTACTAAATTAACTTGCAAATTATTATTTGTTTTATTTAATATAATAATACGTAACTTATATTAAACTATAAATTATATAAAAAATCTTTTTCATTAAACAAAAAAAAATACTGAAGACAGAAAACAGTATGAGAACCATTTAAGTTCATATTTATGCAATTTAATATTATATTAATTGCATTTTTTAAATAAGCATTTATGCATAATATATTAATACATTATCAATAGTATTCATCATTATAATTTATGCAACATAATATATTTACTAACAATAATGGCAAAAACTAATCGATTTTAAACATTTAAATTGTTATCGTATAGAATACACACAAAATCCGCATGCATATATATTATATATTACTATAATAATATAATTTATAAGTTATATAAATTCGACAATTATCGATTCACCGTTAAGATATGTGAAACTGATTACATATTTTATTTCATAGATGCCGATCAGTACGGGAAGTAAATTGTCTCATAATATAATAAAATAGTGTTAACAGTTTAATACATATTACGAAATACCTGTTGTTATATTATTACATTCAGTATGTATTTTTGAAACAGGCAACGTAATAAAAAAAGAATTAAAAGAACAATAATAACATCATGTACGTTGATTGATAGGTATAAAAAATAAAATAATTATAATAACATGCATTGTGTCCGAATAATTAGACTCCTGGTCGTAAAAATATTATATGTCAATGATTTCGGACAGAGACTAAATTAAGCTCAAATAATATTAGCATTTGAGTTACCTGTCGTAGTAGTCTTGCGTTTCGGTATACGAAACGGTATCTTAGATATTCACTTCTCTAGTTCGAAATGATCTGTGTTGGATTTTCGAGCGAACGGAGAGTGATGTAGTAGAGAGAAAGAGAGAGAGTGAAAAAATTAGAAGTATATTGTGTTGCAGGTGGCAGATAAAATCAACAAGTAGACGCGAACGCAGTTGTCGTTTCACTAGTTACGGCGCGTCCTGCCGCCCGTTGCCGAGAGTGGCGTAGCTGGTGGCGCGTGCCAAAAACGCCTGTTGTTTCCGAAAATACCTTTTTTGTTGCATCAATGTATAAAACGCATGACTAGTTTCCATGGGGACGGAAAGCGTCTGGAACCGTTACCGGGAAAATTGGATTTTGATTCCGGAATTGCTTTTGACAGAATATTTTGTCCGACTCTCTGACATTTATTGTGTTTATATAATAATAATAATAATAATAATAATAATGGTATATTCATGTGAATTTTGCAAAGGCGTTTATAATATAAATGTTATAAGTTTGCATACGAAAACGAAAATTACCAAACAACAATACGACTAATATTATTTACTGTACGTACAAACGTTCACAAACGGTACGTGATATTATTATTATTGACAACTGCGTGGTTATTATTATTATTATTTTTTGCTTTCTTATTGGTTCTTTTGAGTTTTGATATCTGATAGAATTATAGAAACATAAAGTTTTTACGATGGGAAATAAAGATGTTTTTTGTGAACGTGAAAGAACATTCGGACATAATTTGCATATGAAAGGTAGAATATTTGCAATATATTATGTCAGATATAGCTGGGCCACTGGTTGTTTTGATTAGGTCACTCTGCAGGGGAAAGGTATGTGGTAGAGGTGTGCCGTCAATTTAAATTTAAAAGCAGTGATCAATCGCATCGAAAAAAACTTGGGAAGTCTCTCTGCTGTATAATAGGTTTTGAGTGTAACACGTGACACGCCATTAAGTTAGTCACTATAATGGATGTGTTAAATTATTGCATAAGAAAAACGATTCTAAGTGGATACTTCAACGTATCCCAATATTTGTATGGATATTTTATAAGTTATTTATATTAGAAGAAGAAATTAATTTTTCTATTTAGATAATACGCAGTAGATTGAACTATTTTTAACTAAAAACATAGCGTGTAATATTGAATAATAATTATTTTAATATTATATCATATCATTAAATTATTGTAATTGACTTATAAGTCAAAACCGAAGTACAATAAACGATGAAAAAGGTTTAAATCCCTATAAGGTTAATATATTTGAATTAAAACATAATGACTAAAATCGTTATTAATTGTAAACATTCAATTTTGTCAAAATTAAAATTTCAAATGTCAAAAGAATTTAAACCATTTTTAACTACAAAATTAGTTAGAAATGTTCGTGATTTTTGACTAGTTTTGCTTACCTAAATATCCCATTTTTCGGTAATTCTATTTTCTTTGATTATATTGAATAGTACTAGTAATTTTACTTTTAATTTTTAACTAGATTCAATTTTCTAAGTACTAGTAACCATTCTCATTATTAAAGATTGAAACATTTTTTCTGTTATAAAAAGTATCTTCAGACTCAAAAAGAGTTAGTTTACAAGATTTCAAAATCCACACATCTCTGTATAGGCAACCAATACATCATCATTCTGCTCAGAATTCAAAACTAATTTTGAACGGTGCTCATTACCAGATGAACACATCTCCACAATCCACGCGTTTAAAACTCTTAACACTCATAAAAAAAAATATTATATAAACTTGACTCTCAATGATACTTGAGATAATTTTTTTTTTTAAAAACATTTCAGTATGTTTGCGTAAATAATTACCGAATTAAATTATTTTGACTTAAATTTAAAATGTTCACATTTAACGATTATAATATATGGTTTTTTATGTAAATACTTATACCGAAATAACGAACAATTTCGTTAAAATATGTTCAACGAATTACGTTAAATTTAAAGTAAAATAAAAACTCAATATTAAAAATTGTAAAACTTCTATATTCTACGATTCCCTTTTATAAGAGGATTGAGAACGTGCGTATTGAGTCGATAAAAGTATTTTAAAATGGAATAAACGTCAATATATCAGGGCAATCAATCTCATCATTTATCTCATGTTATTATATTATACATATAGATAAAATGTCATTAGTAAGTCTAAATTCGCCATCCCCCATCCGGGGCTATACGCACAATTCTTATCTATTTGATCTACGGAGTGTAACCAATTTCCAATTTATATCCTACATCCACCGTAAAAAAACACTACACAGCAAGTTTATCGTTGCAATTAAATCAAAAGGATTTTCAAACAGCTTAAAACGCCTAGCCCGGTAACTGCTGAACGGGCTGTAGAAAATAAAGTAAAAAATACATTCCTCACTTCGCTCAGAATTTAATATTGTGCTCGCAGACAATCTAACAACATTATATTCATTTAAATTATATACAATGTCAGAACATCTATAGAATGTTTCAAGATTTTTTTTTCGTTTGTATAGGTTTTCTGTTTTTATATCTAATCTTTATTATTAGCCAAACAATTAAATCACTTTCATTTTTTTTCCTTTCATTTTATTTGATAAATGTATCATTTTATATTTTGTCATAAAACTAATTAAATTATTATATTATTTTTATTTCTTCTTATTTATTAAAATATATTATATAACGACATGGCATGACAACAAAATATATTGTAGTAAGCATAGGAACAATATTATTTAGAATTAATTTTATATTTTGTAAATTATATAAAACATGCTATACAAACGCAATTTCATTTTTTTATTATTATTATTTTTTTATTTTTATTTTTATTATTAACTTTTTATTAAAACAACAATTATTTCCATTTTATAACAAGTTTTTACATTCATCCGATAACGATTTTTTATTTGTTTTAATTTAAAAAAAAATAGAAACAATATCTTTAATGAAATGGATGCATCTATTTGTTAAATATAAAAAAAAATAATTGAAATATTAGTGATATAACATTATATTATATTTCCAGTGAGTTTTCTCTTTAACAAATATACTGATTTTTAATTAATGTACATTGAAAACCATTTTCTATTTCGTAGAAAGAAAAAATAATTGAGAAATGACCTGTTCTAAAAGTATATTATCTAGACTAGGTTTCTTATTTACAAAGACGCAACCTACACGAAACTTCTTTCTCACTCCTACTCAAAAATGTGTTTACAGAAAAATATAACAGAAAAAAAATCACTGTTTAAATTTTGCAATATATTTGTTTGTGGTGAAAATAAAATAAAACATTTTTATTTTCTATACACTAAATAAGAAGCTTATTTCATTCGTACTATAAATATTGCTTTTAAACGGTTCAATATTTAATATATTGTTAAAAGATTTAGCAAAACATTATTTAAGTATTATTTATTTCCATATTCTATTCAAAAACACATTCAATAAAAATTTTAAAAAATAGCGTTGACAAGTTTACAAAACGTTAATCACTATATTGTATTGTGTATACAACCGGGACATCGGGTTGATGTTTTATCAGTATCAACTGTGCCATGAAAGGCTTAAATTATAATGTTATATTGAATTAGCGTATAACTTGGTTTTGGAACATATTTTTCTTATTATTACTCAAGGGAAATAAAAATAAGAACTTGATAGTTTTTATATTTGTCTTGCAGTGAAATTAAAAAAAAAACAGTAAATACCTAACAGGTGTCAGTATATCATGGGTACACAAATAAACTGTGCTTATAATAATACTAATGTTTTATTATAAATAATCTTAAGTACACAAAAAAGTTTTTTAATACATTTTTCCAAACCGTATGATTCATTTCTGAATTCTGAGGCAATATTTTAACTGTCGAAAGAAAAGTTATACAAAAAGCTATTTATGATGCTATTTATTTATTAACAATATAGGTAGTTATGCATTTTTGGAATTTATTTATAATATTATGTTTAAAAAATATATTTTTGTTTTTCTACTAAATTTATTATATTGTGATTTATGTATTATTTATTTATAAATATACTACAACTACAACTTCTAACAAATTTTGTCAAAATATATTATTATTTTATACCTAACAATAAATATTTAGGACATAGAAGACATCAAAAACATAAATATATAATTATAATAAACTTTTTAAAAAGTGTAAGCATTTTGCAAAGATGATATTTAATATAATTGATATTATATTTTTTTGCATTTTAACAATATTGAGATGTACACTCTGATTTATATAAAAAAAAATAGATTCGGTATTTACCTAATTTTACGAAATTAAATGTCTGAAAAATATATATAATATTTGCTCTATTTCTCAAATCATTAAGACAGTAGTGAGTAGGCTGTGCATTGAATATCGATACTATATATTTTGTTATGTTTCTGGACATAGGCCTTGTGCCATTTAATAGCAAGTAATTTACTTAATTTTGTAAGTATTCTTATAAGATAAAACCTAATTCGTATAGTGCTTCCACAATATTTTAGATTCTGAGTGAAGTCAAAAATGTATATTTGTTTTGAAAACACATTCGAACAGATGTATAGTGTTGCAAAATGTTTAAGTATTTTCATATGTATTTGGTTTTTTGAAGAGGTGATTTTCAATTTTCTCAGTAACTAGTTGCCTTAAGCATAATAAAAATTACTAAATGTTACACTGAATCATTAAAGGAATTAAAAAAATGTATGCAAAATGTAAATAACTTTTTTAAATATTTCAAATTTAGTGTAACAACAAAATTATTGTAACATACTCTGAACCTACCTAAATTATCCTGCTTCAGTTTTTTTTTATTAAGAGTAAAATAAAAACAGTTTTTATATATTTTAAGCCCAAATTTAGTTACATTGATACTTTTGTATAGGTTAATTTATTGTATACAAAATAAACACACTTTTCAGTTATAGTACATTTAATTCTTTTTATATAATACTTAATCAAAAAAATCTTTTTTTATACTATAGGATTATATTATATGATTTCTTATTTTATCTGTACCTACCTACGTTTTTTAGTTTAAAAATTTAAATCTTTATCTTAATTCGCTTCTATATTTTCATTCATATTCATCTTTTTTGCTTCTTTATGAATAAAATAAATTTCCTATTCATTTCACAAATTATTGTTCCTTGTAACATTCCAGCTAACTGCAAACGCTGGGTGAATAGTACATACTCAATTATCGTTGATTCTTTAACAAATTGACAATTGTTGGTCAATATTGGTCTAAAAATAAAAATTTTGAGATTTTTCTTATATTATGCAAATATTATTTTTTAATTCATTTGTAATATTATCTAATCTTTAATAACTGAAGACCAAAACAACAGTATGTCATCTACAATATATATAATATATTTATGTATTGTAATTTATACCAAACTTTGTTAAGCTGTAATGCAACACCTAGGTAGTTAATTATTATAAAAAATTATAATTAATAGTAGCAGTCATATACGTTACTAAAATCTACCCAACGACAACAATTAATTTTTAACGATACATAGGTAGTAGGTATACATAATTTATGGTATTACTTTCAAGATATCTTATACTTACCTATGTTTCTTCCACATTAACTATATTTAAAAGATAGTTGCTATACATGCAGTATAATTCGTCAATATCGCCTATTTATTTTGATATTTACACAAGTCTGTTAATTGAATTTTAAAGTTTATACATACTTCTAACTTTTACGTAAATATTGTATGTTTATATAATTGAGAAAAATTCAATCGCTTAAATAAGAGTAAATTAAATTCGCTTATATTTTCTGTGTAAATAAACTTCTTGAAGCCATTTTATAATTTGAATTACCGAAACTTTAATATACCTAGGTACTAAACTGTATAGATACTTACTTATAATATTGGAAATGATACATATTATTAGAAGAAAAGTAGACGAGTTAAACAAATATGAAGTGTATCGTGTATAATACTATTATTATCTACAGTCCATTTTATATTATACTTATATTTTATATTGCAATATTTATGAAGTAATTGAACAATTTACTAAAATACAAAACAATAAAAAGTTTTACGTCGGTTTTATGAAACTTTTAAATTTGTGAAGGGAAAGCAGGTTTTTTTTCGTTATGCTACAACAGTCTTGCGATTGGCTTTGTTACCAACACGGCTAGAACCGACCGCCTCTCAAGAATTCACGAATCAATAAATCAGTTGAGTTATACCTTAAAAATAATACATCTTCTACCAAGTAATATGGCGTGATTATTTGCATATTGATTTTTTTCAAACTTATTATAATAGTAGTTATTACTTAATTATTATTATTATGACGTGTAGAATATAATAACAACTGGTAAAATGGAGAGGTAATCATTTTATACTTACACGTAACCTACCTAAAATTTACTACTTCTCTTTAAAACAAAATTGTTTGGGTTTAATCACGAATTAACTGTCAAGCGGCAAAGAATCAAAATTTTTGTTTTTTCTTTTACTGAGTTTGATAAACGCAACTCCGAGAAAAAAGTACAATGCGAAACAACAAGAAGGTATAGCCGTTTAATTAACAAAAGTATATTTTTGACAATTTTATTTAATACAACAATAATAACGTTTTTTTATCGCCCTATTATTTATCTTGCATGATAATATAATATGCACATTATCCAACTTATATATAATGTATAAATTAAATGTTATCTTAAGAATATTATTGTGTGAAAAATTTAAATAAGTAATGTGTTAAAGCTGAACTTTGCACGAAAGGCACATTGTTGGTTTTTTATCCATGAGTAAGCAATGTGTGTGTCGAGTGATATATGGGTATGACCGATGCGTAACCTTGTTATCACTAAGAGTTTCCATTGAATTTCTCGGGGATGTGTGATGTGTCCATTGTGTGACGTCTTGTTTTAGTTTTGTGTCTTGGGAGTTCCTATTAACTTGCCAGTTTGAGTTGCATATTGATTTCATTATGGTGAATATGACGTTTTTGGATTGAGTATTTAAATTTTGGATGTATAAGGTGGCTGTTATGCATTTTTTACTACTGGGTCTAATTTTCCATTGCCCTCGATGGAGCAATGACCTGTTATCCATCATAGATGTATTTTAATCCCTTCATTTATATGTTTTTGTGTATAGAATAATATGTGATACTTGTGTATTAATATCTGAATGATTACGTACGTTTTTTATGTTATATATATATATATCAATGAGATAGTCTGAGAATATGGTTGTACTTGGAAAATAGAGATTTTAGTATCGTGACCGAACTGCTGTATTCATGAAACATGAATTATAATTTATAGGGAGTTAAAAATTGTACCCAATGTTTTTCCATATTACTACAGCGACTACCTCATCTTGGTTCTTTAATGTGTCTATATATGTTTTTCGTCATCGTTTCTTAAACTTTCTTTAACTATCTGTAGACAATTTTGTTTATTAATTAATGGATTTGTGGATTTTTTAAATGAGGTCATCTCAGTATTTATATTGACGAATCGTATCTTTATTCAATTGTTCATCTTGGACCCCCATGATGTATGACGTATTTTATACGATTTTTACCATGATTAAACGAGGGTTAATAAAGCTTTAAAGATTATTTTTGGGAATGCAGAGAATACTATGGTCTTTTTGTCAAAAGTGATAGCAAAAGTGCTTTGGTTAGAATTCTTATAGTAGAATTCTGAGTATTTATGGTTTAATAATACAACAATAATATTCGATTACATTTGACAGCAGATACCTTAAAAAAGGTTTAAAGTAATCATTTTCGCATTTAAAAATTCATCTACCTACAATGTCAAAAGAATTGTCGTTATTTTTCAATATTACAATCACAATGTATGTGTTTGAAAAACACTTTCTATCTAGGTATTCATTTTAATAATATCATATCTATATCATATATGTATATGAAAATAATTTTCATCAATAACGCAATAACGTAAATCATTGAAATTGGAAATAGAAATTAAATTATTGTTACTTTACTTTTAAGTTTTAATTTAGATTTTGGAAGCTTAATATTATGTAGTTTACTTAAATTTTTATTTTAAAAGGAAGACGTTATAATTTACGTTACTACTATTGTTTTTTTTTTTTTTGATTCCTCACAGAGTTAATTAGGCGTATCGTATATAACTAGATTAATCTCACAGATTTCCAATATGCAAAATTAGGTACCTTTATCTTAAGTTTTAATCTGTTTTCATACAATGTATATAAACTTAATAAATGTGTATCTACATTTAAATATTCTAACACATATAGCATCAAAAAAGGTTTTCACTATCTATTTAGTTGAAATTTAATTGAGAGTGTAACTTATGGTGATGAGGAATAACTTTTAACTAATGGAAGCATATCATATTAATATGTACGGTGAATATTAATGAATATTCATTTTTTTTTTATTGATATTAATATATGTTATAAATAGGTAAGTACCTACCTACTTTCTTTGATATTTATCAAAATAATTTTATATCCTGCGAAGATCATTTTTTTTTCTTTAAATGTAAACCTATTAAAATATTGTTGTAAAAAAAACTTTATTTGAATGGAAATGTATACGCAATGTATGTTTAAGCCTAAATAGTTAAAAATATGGTCGGATAAAATTATGAAGGGAGTATCATAGATGTCTAATTGAAAAGGACTATGATTATTCAGATTTCGGTATAGCAGAAAGGAATATATGAAGTTGGACGATGAAAAACGGCAATCAATGAGGAAATGGGGAATATTGCGTCATGTTTACATATTGATTCAGTGCTCTAGAGCGTACAAAAAGGTACCTAGTCATTTATGAATATTTTGAAGGAGTGAAGGGAAATCGAGCATAACTGATTCAGAGACTTGAAGAATAAATTGCTGATTTCACACAAAGTTTTAAGTTTCTAAACCGAGTTTAAATTGGTATAAGTGTATAACTAGTGTTTAATTAGTCGACAAAGAGTACAGATCGCAACTTTAGGATAGTTGTGGATTTTTGAATAATAATTACTGTTTTATTTATTTGTTTTATAAAGAGGTATCTTTTGCAAAAGTGGCCATTGGAAGCTATTCACAGATATTTTGGACTATATTTCATTATTTTAGCAATCGGATAAAAATAAAAATTGGAACGCTCTTACATAAGCTATGTAAAAAATTAAATCAACAACATATTAATGACTTTTTTTGTGTATATTATAGATAGATATATGTAAGCAATTTAAAAATTAAACATTTTTAAAATAAAAGATACTGAGATTTACTTTATTTGTTTACAAAATGTAATGCATAAATGTAAATACTAAATATTTAACTATATTATCGATGTTAATAAGTCTCAAGAAAAATAACATAATGCATTTATAATAAGCTATTTAAAATTTAAATAACATTAAGAATTGTTACTCGAAATGAAACTTAGTTTTGAGAAATAAATTTGATCTTTATTTAAAAAGAAAAATTGACTACTCAAGTATATCTACCATATTTTACATGGAAAAATGCTGTTACAGCATTATACATTGATTTTTAATTAGATTATTACGTGAATACTTGATTACTTGATTACAACTTGCCTACGGGTAACGGGCCACGGAATACCTATTGGCAATAAATAATAAATATCATAAATTGAAATATTGATGAAATTACTTAAAGAAAAATTTTAAATATTTATATAAATTAAAAGGTTGTTTTATTTATGTAGATATAATATGTAGGTTTACAAATTTGTAATTTATTTTCCATAGCAATAAATCCGAAATCTACGGTGAAATGTATGTATAATTAATTATGCTTAGCTGCTTTGGGGTTCACTAATTATCGAGTGATACCTGATTACTGATTAAGATTTAAGATCAAATTTAAATTAATTATGAACCTATATTATTCCATTTTTAATTTTGCAGATATTTTTTTCCCGAGGGTGACTTTGATAAGTTTGAATTAGGTAACATAATATTAACGACGAATAGTAGTGTATATTCAAGTGAATGTTTACAATATACACTTATTGAGTGACTTTCCAATTATTTTACCAATTTGATATTTTGATGGCGTAAAACTAAGTAACTCTTAAACAACTGTATTTTCGCATGTATATTATAGAGTTACACACTTACACGCCTTGCGGTAGTTTGACATTGTCGCCACGACAGTAAAAGTATCAAGCACGCGAATATCTTATTAAGTTTGAAAAACAATTTCCATTAAATTAATAACCACAACTTAACACCTACAAACGTATTCTATCTTAAATATAGAAAATAATCGATAAAAATATTATTTTAAACGTCTAAATTTCAATAATAAAAATAATAAATATATGCATACTTCAACTTTTGATTTTTATTTAGTTGGTTTGAGTTACAAAAGTAAAAACTAAAAAGTACATCAAAATATCAAAATACTTGGATTATTTATCACATACAATTTTTGTGTACATATCTAATTTTATAACATTATAGTATTACAAGTATATAGGTACATATATAGTGAATATTTACAATTTGTGAATGACAACTCTCTTCTGAAGTTGTATTTTTAAATCTTTGATTTTTATGTAGAATGCATATCATTATTTTATGTTATATAAGATATAGTAATAGTCAATAGTTTTACGTGTTAGTTTTTTTTATTAAAAAATAAAAATATAAGTTATTACTATTTGAAAGAAACAATTATTTGAATAGTTAACTAAAAAGAGAAATCAATGTAAAATTTAGTTATTAAAATTAAGAAAAAGAAATATTTATAGTATAAAATAGTATTTTCTGAAATAATGTGTGTCTAAAATAGTTCACCCAGTATAACCATTAGAAAAACATCATACCCAAACTGTTGACAGAATCGCAGTGGGTAGGTATTATTAACGCTTTACTAATTTGTTACAGAAATATTTTAGTTAGCCCGCCGAACGTCTTTAATAATATAATAGGGGAATAAAAAAAAATATCATATATATATGAACCGAGCACGTTTCCAACGAAACTCCTTACCATGGTTAGGTAACTAAGGTAATTACTAAATTGTACGCGTCACGTGGAATATTCGTGTACCGCACGCTAACGATACATCCTAAAGCTGCCGGCAAGGGCGCCCACGTGTAACAATTCAGAGAGGGGCAACTCGAGGAAAATCAATTTTGTGATAACTGAGGAGAGTAGCACTGCGATTTCAACACACTTTGTATTTTTTAGCCGAAGCTCTACGATGCTCATTTTGGAATAAATCTGTTTCACGTCTTGTGGAATGGGTATATAATATATATATTATATTATATAGGTACCAATTTATATTTTTTGGAATTGTTGATGTTTAAGTTTATTTTTTTTTTTAAGGCTATTTATAAGTAAACTAAAATATATAAAATTGATTTGGTTTATTTATTTAAAAAATGTTATTAAATGTCCATGCACTTTTATTTTTAATCATATTTCTTTCTTTATCTGTATTATTTAAACTTACCTAAGATACATGCATCTTTAATACTACCCATCCGTGAGTGGGCAAACGTAAATTGCGCCCGGTATTTTTCAGGTACAAATTTCTGTATAGTGAATTGCGCCCAATAGAAGTATTATTTTTATGATAGTCATTTAGCATTACCCAGAGGACACCACGAGGAGGCGACTATCATTTTATGACGGTGATTCACATTTGTTTCAGTTATTTTCATATTATTTTTTTCTCCAACAGTTTTCAAAAATGCATCACACGTTTTTACAGCACATCGCCACTTTGTTTCGCCCGAAGACAACTCGCGTTTTAATTTGGAAAATTTAAATGTTTGGTATATTATAACGTCGTTTTTTTTCTGGCTTTCAGTATGTATAATATCCATAATATTTATATAATGTTTAACTGTTGCGTGCAAACGGCTTACTAAAATGTACGTATGTATTACGGGCTGTACGCCTGTACGTAAAGTCGTTGTATACGCGTATCGTATCGATTATAGCGATAAACGTTCGGCTTATCCACCAATAAATGAACAACAGTATTTTTAAAATACACATAGTAGGTAACTTAAAGTAAATTGAATTTACTATACCTATTTTAGAACCAAAAAAATCCCGGGCGCAATTTACTATAGTATTTTTACTGCCTACTTAATGTGGGCGCAATTTACAAACACCCCGGCCCCGTGAGTATGGCTGCCATAGACTCAAAGTCTTATAAAATCTCGACTCTCGTAAGCACCAGAATAAATAAATGTTTCACTTACTCGTACTCTAGATCTTTAGATGCCACTTGATTATTATCGTACACCTCTAACAATAATAGGCCATAATAGGCTTTATGACGCTTACTTTGATAATTGGTATTAGTATAAGTCCTTAGTTAATTTTCGCTTATGGTAATTACGACCAAGAATCATATAACAATTTTTTCCTGTTTTTGTTGTATACCTACGTTTTATAAGATATAGTATGTATTAGGAGTAAATATAAATAAAAAACAATCATCTTATAAATCACATAAAAATACTAATACATAACTTCTATGTTTATACCTAACTTAAATTATATTTTACTGAGAGATTAATTCGTGTTTGGAAATATTTTTAAACAAAGCGACGTTTTTGATAAAAATTTTTATTTTTTATTTATTTTTATTGTTATTATCATATTTTAAGTTATTACCTTGTTTAATGACAGAATATATTTTTAGTTTTATATTCCAAGTCAGAATATTTTCCAGAGAATTTAATCATATAAAAATGGAATTTTGAAGTATAGGTAATAATTTGTTTTAAGTTATATGTAAGTACCTAATTAACGAATGAATTAAATTATTTAAAAAATGTTTTCTAAACACATTAAAACTTTTCGCAAAAATGAGCGTTAACGTTTAAAAAAATCACCCTGTTCATAGTTAGTGTACTTATGAGATTTATTTTAATTGGGTAATCATGCATTTTTTATTTTTCAAAATATATTGTTGGGTCTTTTTTCCTGAAACGTTGGTCTATTTTAGTTCAAACTTTAAAAAATTACAATACAGTTTGTTATCGTCGAGTTCCAGTGTAAAAACAGTGATAATACCTATGCAACAAAATATTATTAGGCGCAACAATGTTTTTGTTCTCTAATTTCGCTTCCGCACATGACACGATACATACATAATATTATAATTTAAATGTGTACGTTGTCCATTAACGATATTACGTCAAAGTTCAACGATAATAATCTGCACAGTTTTGATTGAATATTTTATATTATTATACTGACGTCATAAAACATTTATGTATGCGGGTGCGTTCACTGAATAGGTTAAATTTATATTTAATCGATAGTAACATTATCATCTAAATTCGCACAGTCCCGAAGTATAACAGTGTAAATTATAAGTAAGTTATAATTTTGATTTTAGGTTGATTAAACATGGGCGGTGAGTTATATTTTGTTTACCACATTAATTGCAAACAATAATTTATAATTTTATTTGACACGCAGTCACTGAATATTGAGTTAAATTAATACGTACCTACCTAATGCTTTACGTTAGGTATAGCTTATAAATGTTATTATTATTCGTATATTAAATTATTTTAGTTTTAAACAATATAAAACATATCGTATTAGTAAATAAACAATTTTTTTAAACAGGTGGGTTACCTATAATCTATATAGTTTAAATGTATTTTGTACGAATTAATTTTAATAATTATTCTAAGTAAAAAAAAATTGATTTTTTAAATGTAAGTACGAAAACATTTTTTTATTAAATTTCTTAACACAATATTTGATTGTAGGTATTCAATTTTACAATTTTACTATTTCGTTTGGAAAATGTGAGTGAAAAAGGAAGTGTTATACAAAAATAACGAGACTTTCTTGATAAAAGTGGTTTTTTTTTAAATGTTACAATTTAATGTTTATCACATTTAAAGTCATGTATAAACATAGAAATAGATCCTCTATCATCTAAAGGTATTCTATGTAGTTTTCATTTTTCCTCAGTATCTACACCAAACATGTCAAACTCAAAGTAATAACTCAAATAAGTATGGGTCAAATATATTGAATAACTAGTTTACTACGAGGGCTGCACATACATAAAATTGTGTTTTATTGGAAAGTATCGTTATTTTTTTGTCACATACTCACACATCATATACAGAGCCACTGAATTACAGCTTATTAAAATAATATGTGGTTAAATTAAATTGAAAATAGCCAAAAAGATAGTCAGTATAGTCACAATTGTATTGTTATATACTTGAAAATTGAGAAATTATTTGGGTGTATACTAGTTTTATGATTTAAGACTTCAATACAAATTAATCATAAGTTGTACTTACTAGAATTATAAAAAAAAGTTATGTGTAAAACCACAAAAATTAAAATTTTAAGTTTTTTGTTAAAGGCGTAATTCAAAAAACATTAACACTTAAATACTTTAATATCTATAGGTACTCAAAATACTCCACTCTCATATAATCAATACCCACCTATATTATTACATTATCATTTCATTTTCACATATTTAGTCCAATTTTAAGCTATTTATAAGCATCTAAAATGTTGTCATTTTTTCCTATAAATGTTAATAAAAAACATTTTTTCTTGACACGCGTGCATTGTGCTCTATTCAATATTATTATAATACATATAATCAGGGTCTATAAATGGTTTTTGTTTTTTGATATCATAATTAATAAAATGATGACTAGTTTTGATTATCAAACCATCTGACAGTCAACAGATTATTTATGATCAAATTTCCTATAATAACTAAATAGTAAATAATAATTTTATGATCTTTAGGAGTGTTCCAAAAACATCTTTAACCCAAAAATGTTAAATACACATTTAAAAATAAAATATGATAAGCATAATATTTTCTATACTTTATTTTTAAGTAAAAACCATAAAAAGTATAATAATTGTAAATAACAGTAACAATACATTATAAAATCATAAACAATAATTATTTACATTTATTTAATTAAAACTAAATGAGCGAGGTTAAGTATTTAACCTAGTCAAGGTAAGTACAAAAAGGATAAATAGTTTTACATAAAACAAAATAAATTAATCGGTAAACTAAACATAAGTACATAATATAATATCATAACTCAAATCGAAGGTAGGTACCTTCCTATATGTTTTTGTTGTCTACAGGCGTTTGCTAACATTTGTCTAACTAGGTTATAATTAATAAATTGTTCTAATTTTTTTTATATATTTATATTTATTGGAATAAATGTTGATGTATATTAAATACTAATAGTATATTATTACAAGTTTAAGTCAAAAAAGAACTGTTTATTAACAGTAAACATCTGTTTTATAATGAATGATTTACTTGTTAGAGGGGGGGGGAGATTATTTTTAAAATGTATTTTGACATTTTTAACAATAATTAGTATTAAATAATCTGACTACTTTTTTTTTTTTTAATTTTTTCTTGTCGAGACTGCAGGTAACTTCCAGACATGGCCAACAAACGGTAACGTTGCTTAAGATTTTTTGCTCTAGCATGTTGTGATGCTATTTCTGATGTATAATTACCAGGAAACCAACCTTTCTCGCCATCACGAATCCGCTCTCCATGGTACCATCCTATAATTAATAGTTTTAAAAATATATTGTTAATGTCTACATTTAAAATTGTCTTTAACTTGCAATAAAAATATTACCATCATTCATTTTAGTCAACACTTTTACAATGTCTCCATTTTGTAATGACAGTTCATCGGGTTGGATAGCAATGTACGGGTGTTCTGTAAACACTTGTGGACAGTCCCATTCATTGTATAGTGTTTCTTCAGGATTGGAACTAATGGGAGGTGACATTGCTTCAATCCAACGTTTTTTTGAAGATTCAGAATCACAACTCAATAACTAAAAAATTGTTTGAATATTCGTTTGTATAAAATGTCTTAATTTAAAACCTAAATTTTAAAAACAGAATCTTAAATACCATTTCAATAGTCTTTGCCTCATGGTTTTCTAAAATAGTTAGCTTCAAGAGATTCTTATAGGATGAAGTAATAACTGATTCAGCAGTATGTTCCATTTCTACAAAATTTCTTGCACAGTAATCTACCACTGTATAGTTTCCATCACTGTAAAAATATAAGTGTAAATATTTTTATTATTACTACTATATTTATATACATTGAAATACCTTTTGCGTTTTGCTATGAAAAACATATCGTTGAATAGGAAGAAGTAAAGTTTAGTTGTTCGCATCAATTTTCGGCTAAATGTTAATTTTGCATCAGGACCAGTCAAATGCAACATAGAACCAGAACGTACTAACCAGCGTGAACTAGAAGCTACTGACATAGCTTTCATTTCTTTTTTACTAGAAAATTCTAATTGTTGACTAAGTAACAACATTTCTTCGTAACGTTCTAATTTTCTAGTACTTTCATTGCAGTTTTGTACAATCTAATACAGAATAAAAATATAAAAATTATTTACAATAAAATGAATATTTGATAAAATTGAAGTTGAAACAAAATTATATAATACATACAGCATTTAAAGAAGCTAACGTAAATTCACACATTTGATATTCCAAAGAATTTTCTTTTGAATCCATTTGTGATAAAATAGCATCAACAAGTAGAGGTAATCTAGTTATTCTTTGCATAGGTAACATTAGGAACGAATGAAGAGAGAGCGATTGGCACTTTGGGTCTGATTCCAGTCTTTGTAAAGCTTCATTGAATTTTTGATTTTCTCTAAAATAAAGTAAAGCATTTTTTAAATTCTGCTCTAATGCTTATTTAATATAAAATATTTTACCTTAATGACTTTAAAGTACGGTCTATATAAATTTGATTTGAGCAATATTTTACAAAAATTTCAAAGTTTTCTTTAGAATGTGTATATAAAATTTCACTAAGCCCACTAAGCTGTATGTTGTCTTGCCAACTTTTTTCTAATGCCGCAAGTAACTTTTCAGAACACTTTCGTACTAAAACAAAAATATGTTACAACCTACAATCATTTTCATATACAATAAACATATTATGATGTACTAACCAGGATTAACATTTCCAAATAGAATCTTTTGATCTTTTTTACTTAATATTGTATCATCGTTCAGTGAATGACTATTTATGAAATGTTTCTCTAGGACAGTTAAAGACTTAAAATAAGATGCTTCAGAAGTTATTAATTCAAACTTTGCTTCTTGTAACTTTCGCTCTCTTGGTGTTAATGAGTCTATTAAAATTGAAAACATACGTAATGTATTATGTTTTTTTCATGTTTAGTAGTTATTAAAAATAACTTACCTATAATTCCACTATTTTTTACTTCTGGAACTTCACACCATAAAGATCTATGTTGACCATGGCCAGATGTACAAGGTGTTATAAGCTCTAGAGCTGATGGTCTACTTGTGATCGAACTAATTTCCTCATAACCATCACAATCTTCCATCATATCACCAGCAAAAACACATTTTGTCCTCTATAAAAAAAAAATTAAAACTCAAGATTAATATTGTCAAATATATAAACATTGATTTTAAAATACAAAATATATCTTCATAATAATTTTAAAATAAAACATACTTCAGATATATCAGCTGCATAAAATTGATACAAAGGCTCACCAGCAAATCGCATGTACAAATCAGAACCATTATTTGAACCTGTAAAATAAGTTGAGGTATCATAAAATATGAAACCACCTTAATAATTTAATTAAAAATAATACCATTCTCGGATGTTGATTCAGTGCTACTCTTATCCAATGGAGTGCCTGGCTTTTCTTTAACATTGTTAATTGAACGGGGCAATGAACCATAAGTGGAGTTTCCTAAAATATTATAGTCAACAATTATTTACACATAATGGTGGAAATGCCAAGTGTTGTACATTTTCTGGAAATACTAAAATGTTAATATTTTTGTTAAAAGTAATTTAAGGAATGTTACATATTTGTTTGTTTAAATTTTTAGCTGAAAAATGATTTTAGTGTTACATAACTTAAGAAAAATGTGTATTTTTTATTTTGTTTATAGAAAGGTCATGCTAGTGATGTAAAAAAATGCACAATAATAAAATCTTTGTCTGCAAGAGGCTAAGAGTTACTAAAATGTTGATATTTTTGAAAAAAATAATTTTAGATTAATTGAGGCGCGTCTAGACGGAGCAATTTTTGAGTGTGCTGACAAAATACGTTTTCCGCTGGTTCTTTGGATGCAGCGTCAGCGTGGCAACATTTACGATGGGCCTAGTAGGCGGTCTACATCAAAAGAAATCCGCTCGGTTATGCCGCGTCTGAGAGCACATATTATTATTCGGCAAAGCCTCGCAGCATCAAAAATTATTTTTTCTATTATTTAAATTATTATTAAAATCAAGTGCACGGGGCACTTGTGGAAAATGTGTATTTATTATTTCCCTAGTATTATCAGTTAAAATCACTATTTTGTTGACCATGTGGGTTACTACTTGGCCCTATTTCACTGTCAAACTACAATTTATATTTATGTGCATAATATAATTTTACCAGTTGAATGTCGTTTTACTGGTGGAGGAGGTGGTGGTGAGCTAGGTCTTGCTACACTTAGACGTCTCGAATCAATAGACGATGGGGGTCTGCTTCTAACCCTAGGCCGAATTTTACCATTTTCTCTGTAAATAAACATTTTGTTTTTATTGTATTGCATTGGTTATATATTAAACATATTATACACAGTATTGTGTAATTTTTAATTTGAATACTTACATATTATGTTTATATGTGGGAATATAGAAAACAGATGAAAACGGACTATTACTTTTCGCCAATGAATTGAAACTTTTATCAATACTTTTATCTGATGCGCTCTCGTAAGTTCTATTGTCTATAGACCAAAAAATTGTCCTTTATGTATAATATATTAATTATTCAAGCTTTAAAATGTTCACTTACCAAATTCAGTTGTTAAATTTCCTTGGCTTAATTTTCCTATTCGATTTATGCCAAGTGTTCTAAGTGATCCAAATGACCACCCTTTTTTAAATCGTTTCCTAGCTTTATTGACCAGTGGGCCAAATCCGTAGTTTCGTCGATCGCTTGGAGGGGATGGCAAAACTCGATCTTTGCATGGATATTCGGGTACCCTTCTGACATTTTCTCCGTCATCGTCAGAAGAATTATCTGAGCTAAATGAATCGAAATCATAGATATTCTCCGGTTTCTCTGGTTTTATAGTCAGCCTATTCCCGATATCTAATAAACAACATTTTTTTAAATAAAATATTTGATACATAAAATTATATTATATTATTTTATATCATTGATAAAATAGTAGATTCATATCAGTTTATAATTAAGAAAACAAATACACCTTCGTAGTTATAAATTATTTAAAAGCATCGATATAAATAGTACAAATGTAAAATAAATTAATTGTTTTTAAAATAAAATGTCTATTTAGTACATTACCAAACAGTTAATTAGTAGTAAGTATACCTATAACTTACCATTATCAAAAAATAAAGATAGCTCTTGCGATTCGAATTTCCCTTCGAGGAAAACTGTTTTCAATACTACACTTAACAGTTGTTCACTTAGAAAATCACATGGGTTTTTTTTGTAGGCAAGCTGTTCAGGGACATCCTTTATGAAACTAATTACGGATTGTGACGATATAGAAACTAAAGAAAGCATAGGTACATTGAATGTGTTAAAAAGGCGTGTCTTCAGAAATGCAAAATTGTATGGTTAGTTGAAGCACACGCTCGATTATTTACAGTTGGCTAATTGTCTCGGTAAGATTACTGCACTCATTTATGTTTTCATCTAGATAACTTTATATTTGTGTAACTAATGATTATGTTATTTCCTTTCACAAAAAAAAAAAAACACTAATATCCCATTTTTTATTTAAGTTTTATAAACATAATGCAATATAATGCATATAATGCAATTATAACTATTTGATGTATTATCTATTTAGCAGTAAATAATACTGTGTAGTAAAACAATCAAAAAATACTATTAGATTATGATAATTTGTAATATTTTTTTCTTCCCACGATACGACCTTCAAGTTTGTACAATCATGTGTCATCCTCAAACATATTTAATAATTATGATTAATCATTCATCATTCCCAAGTTTTAACCCACTAAGCAGTGATTATTTTAAACAATAACTAATAATTTAAAATTGGTTTAGCTTTTATTCGATATGTTTTGTATTCCTAATTAAAATATGAGGCATTTCTTATGATAATGTATCATCGTTTATTTTGAGTTATTAATGCTTTGCTTGGTTGAAATTATTAAGTATTCGTGATTTCAGAATAAGCATACCACCAAAAACATTAACAAATGACAAACCTTGAATGCTTTGTATCACAAAGCGACGAAAGGTCGTCTTAAAGATAGTATTGAAACATTGAAATAATAATTGATTGTTATGCTACAATACTTTTCTGTGAGTGGCTTTTATTTTATATAATACCCTTTACGTATTCGAGTCGTGTGCTTTTATAACCATGGGGTGAGATCAAACCTTTATCAATAAATAGTGACTTCCTGCGCCTTTGAGTTCTGGCTGGTGGTAAAGGTGGTGGCGTTTGAGAGTTACAATAATAGGAAGATGGCATGACAGACAGTTGCTCGGCAGATCGTTTCCCTATCGTATAAATCACTCATTTTTGTCACTGATCAAAATTTAATAGTTATTTTAATAACAAACGCGGCGGAGGTTTCGTACTTTGGTACCGACGTTGCATCAAACACTGCTGTCGTCGGTGATTACACGTCTAGTACACCGCACTTTCACTTTTCGATTACCCGTGTCTTACGACGGCCGACGAGGAGGCGGCACAGACCTTGGACTGTTATGGAAGTGGGAGTGTTGTCCGAGTAGGAGAAATACACGGTGTTATTCTTGTGCAGAAAAGGGAATACTTTACATGGTTGGGAGGGTAAACAGGTTTTTTATTTCTCCTTTTAATTTGTTCGTATTTTTTTTCTTCTTATTTTTATCTCGTCACAACCCACGCACACACGGGCACATAACAATCAACATAATCTTCCGGGCAACGAATTACATAAACATTTGTCCAAACCCGCGCGCTGTTTAACGAATCACTACCGTGGGCATGTTTCCTCGGCAGCGGCGACGGTGTTGCTGAACTATTATAGCAGAATCGTTGTAGCACACGTGCTAGTTCAATTATTAAAGTGAACAAATAAAAAAAAAAAAAAATCCGAATGAACCATTTATGCCATGTGAATCGAATTACAACATTCTACCATCCTCTCCCAGCGAAAAGAAATTCGTTTGTCACAAGGCTGAAGCTATACTATTTAATTACAATGGTCGTCGCTTAACCTTACACAGTGTCGCATTGTGTTGTTAGCTATTTGGTTTTCGATTGATTCCACCACCCCTTGCCATTATTGTATTATTGTGTGTATAATACCTACACTAGTATACTGTATAAGTATTATATTGATGTGCACTCAACATTTTGAACGGTTAAAACTTAATAATAGCATGCGAAAATAGTTTTTTCTTACATAACACAACGAGTAAAAACTAAAAATGAATACTTTTTTGCCATCAACCTTTCAAAGGAATTAATATTTATTAATGTTAATTATTGTACATTTTAATTCTTCTATATAATATATTGTATTCATTTCTTAAATTTGCATAACCTTGTTTAATGTACTTATTTAAATAATATATAAAATTAAAAAAAAAATTGGTAGTGTAATACAAATTATCATAAATTCAGTTGGTTTTGACGATCTGTGATTTAAAAGTTGTTAAAAAAACTAGCTACCCATATGACTTACAGCGGATTTTCATACCTACCTAATGTATTGCAAGTCCATTTGGATTATACCATCTGATATTGGCCTTGGAAATAAAAACTATGCAATATAAAACCGGTTTATTTGTATAAAAAATTATATTCAAATTTACCAACCTAGTTTGGTCAAGATATTTCAATGACAAAAATGTATCTTTAATTTATTATAATACAATTTGTATTTATATTTTAGAATCAGAGTGGAGTGATAAATTACATTTTTTACAAAGATTTGTGGTGCTTTATTGTTGTGTCATGACGTTTTATACTAGAAAAAATACTTAAATATTTAACTTTGAGAGAAGTTTCTGATGCCAAATTGGATATAGTTGGTAATTTGGGGGTCATGAGAACCTCTCAAAGTAATCGGGGAAAAAATAAGGTAAAACAGGAACAGGTATTTACGCAATACCAGTTTTCGATTCGAAAATTTCAAAAATGTATGGACTTGAAACTTTTTGTTACATTGTATACACAATACAATTTTCAAAGTATTTAGACTAATTGTAAGCTATTATTACTATGATTATATTAAACCATTAATTGAAACGACACTACGACGGTATTGACTTATAAATTATAATAGGTACCTAACAATAATATAAAACTATGATGAAAATACATCATTAAAATAATAATTATTATTGCGATGTTTTCGGCAAAAATAAGTTCAACTTACCGTATTCGTTGATAGTAAAGTAAATAATCAATATTAATTTAAATAAATTATAAAATATCCTTATAAGATAAGAGGTTGGCTCAGAATTGTTCTTCGTGCATATACAACGATTTATACATTTAATTCCAATTTAACACATTAATTACAGTGACTTAATTAATGACTCAAAACCTACTATACAGCATAGCGACTTTTCTGTTATTTTTTTAAAATTTAAAACGAAATTGGTTTGTTTAGATAAAAAGTCAGATACAATTAACGGATGTTGGATCCTATAGTCTTGCTTCACTAATACTTCAGTACAGACAATATATAGATATTGAATAATATGTTGATTTGTTTAATTTGATATTTAATTTTTTGAAAAAGTATTGCATTTTTAAAAACAAAACATATTTTTTATCCTTTTTCGAAGTTTTTAACTTTTTAGAGTACCTACCTAACAACATACAACTTTTTCATAATCCGAAATAACAATTTTTGTAGTAATTCAACAAATAAAACTAATTCGTGGACCAACATTTTTCAGGTAAATCCTATGCCAATCTACTCCTCTCATAAAAACTTTAAATACTTGATAAGTTATAGTTAATTAACTACCTAGGTACTCGTTTGAACTTCAAAAATCGATTTTTGTATATCAAAAATCTCTGAAAAATATTCTTGTTTGGAATATTAAATTAAAAATGTAAACTTAAATATTATTTATCTTGATAAATATCATTTATATTGTTTCGAATTAATTTAAAAAAAGTTAATAGTTTAAAAAAAATATTAATTGTCAATGTTAAAAAAACACTTTTATTCTATTTTATTTTATTACTTTATAGTTTATAATACAATTCCGAAAATTAGTCATTGGAATACAAATGATAGATTTATACTTATGCATTATGATTAATTTTAATTAATTTTTCTTTAATTAATTTTCAAAACGCACAGATTGCCGTAACAAATTACATAAATTACTTAAATATTTAAATGATTTTATTGGATTCATGCAATTTATTAAAAGTACAATATTAATGAATTATTGATTTGTTTATCAAACGATTTGATAAATACTTTTGTTATAAGTTATTGTAACTCAAGACATGCCTTAATTATTAATTTATTATACTTATAATACGTATGAGCCATACAATAACCACTAATAACTTTACTAAAAGATATATATTTATAAGTATAATATATTGCCAATGTTGTATATTTTAAGGCGCTTTATGTTTATTTTATATAGGTATCTTAGATAGCATGATAACTTACTGCGATCTTTATACAAAAGCCCACGAAATAGTTTTGAAAATGGTTTCGACTTTGACTTCTTTGAATTTGAACGGAATCTATTGGAATTGATATAACATACGATTAATAAAATATATGATTAAATATAAATACCTATATAACTAATAATTCGTACACACAAATTAATATAAATATAAAAATATAACTTGTTGTTTGAATAATAAATTGTAAGGTAACTAATATACTCACGGATATGTTATTACAATAATTTCTTCAGAGGAGGGAACATCTACCCAACCATCATCTTCGTCAAATTTACTGTTTCTGTCCACACTGATGCTATCCGATGTGACACCTTTGAAACAATATAATTAGTTAATTATTAATTACATATTAAAAAAGTAGGCAAGTAGGTAACCACTCTTCTGTACATCAGGTGTAAACTTGAAAAGTTTATAAAAAATATTGTGCATATTTATTTTTAAAATTCTCGAAGACAATTTATGTGGAATCTTAAATTAAGTTTTAAAGAATTTTGATCGAGCAAAAAAAATATTTTAATATTATTCAAAAATGTTAAACACCTAAAAATAGCTTAAAATGTGTATAAATATTTTAAAATTGCATTGAATTTATAAATGATAATTGAAGTAATAGTGGAATGTTTTAAGTTTCTATGATAAATAAATAACAACAATTTTATGATAAATTTCTAATAAACGTGTTCAAATGTCGTAAAAATTACTTTATGCTTACAACTTTTTCTTTTTCATTTCCAGTTTATTAATATATTATAAGAAATCTTGTATCTATTTTCAAATTTTTGAGATTTTGATTAATTTTATAAAAATCTATTTTGATTTAACAGCTTATAGTAAAAATGTTGACTTTTTAATTTTATATTTTTTATAACGGTAAGAACTAATTATGTGGAACATAAAACTATATTTTAAGTTTTTTTTACCCAAAAACAAAAATTGTTATTAAATAATAAAAAAAAAACAAAAAAAATTTCGAATAATCTGAAATTGCTCAAAATTAAGCTTTTTCTGATAATTAACCCATGTCTAATTTAAGTGAATATGAATACTTGGTAAAAAATCTAAGTTCCTACAGTAATTTTTTTTTCAATTACAAAACAAAAAATTTATATTGTCTAAGACTTGCTTTGCGTTAAATTTTTTGTTTTTTCTGTTAAAAGTACTGAGAAATTTCATTATTAGCCTCCTAAAAGTACCAACTAGATCCAGCTTTTGGCCAGGAATAATTCTCAATGTTGAAACTCGGAGCACTTTCTACAATAAATTGTGTGCATATTATAGTTTTGTGTGATTCAAAGATAAAGTGTAATTTAACTTTGAAAATTCCCAGAAAAAAGCTATTTTATCAAACAAAAATTGCCACTTTTAAACATATATAATATTCTTTTCTGTTTTTCTATGAAATTTCGTTGATTTCAGTATCATTACAAATTCTACAGAATTAATTATCCCGAACCCTGTTTTACACTACAAATTACGAGTGGGTAGCGTCCTCTTAATTATAATTATTTATTATGTTAATCTAAACGATCGACATATTTAGAATCATTGGATGCACACGAGTAGATAATTCTAGCGTTCAGATAATAAGTAGTAAATAGATAATATAGTTAGACTATTGGATTTGATAAAATATATTTAAGTTACAGTAAATTTTTTAAAGCTGCATAAGTTTGAAGAATAATTATTGTTTATATTACCGGACGAAGTGGATTCCGACGGCGGATTGATTCCATAAATACTGTTGTCGATTTCCACCGAATTATCAAATATCTCTTTTTTCTCTAGGTGGCCGTTTTCGTCGCTATCGCCATCGCCGTCGACCGGAAGTTGCGTGGGTGATGCGTCAACGACTGTGATGGATACGACAGGTGGCTGCGGTAGCGGGGGCAACGGTGGCTGGACTGTCTCGTAGCTGGTGTCTTCGTAGGCGGTAGTGGCGGTTGTAACAACGTCGTATATGTTTTGCTCGCTACCATCAATCGTGGTGTAGTGATCATCGCTATAGCAGTCTACGATGTACGGACTCTCCAACACAACATACGGACTCTCCAACACAATGTACGAACTTTCCAACATGACGTTCGGCAACTGCTTTTCCGAGGTCCTAGTACCGGAGTCGGTCGAGCGCAGTTCCTCGTAGATGGATTCGACATCACAGATGTAGTTATAGTTGTGTGAATCGATTTCGGTAGCGGTGCTGTCGGCGATGGCAGTAGCATTGAGGGTAGCTGCGGCTAGGGACGCGAGCACGGAAACAGTGGGAGTAGCGACGACGAGAGACGACAGCATTTGCGATGATCGTACCTCGTCTACGCTACTTTGTCCACATTTAATATTGGTGGATGTAGTAGTGGTGGGAGTAGTAGTGGTGGGCGTAGTAGTGGTGGTGGTAGTGAGGGTAGAGGTTGTAGCGGAAGTAGTTGTAGCGGAAGTAGTTGTAAAGGGTGTTGTTGTAGAGGGAGTGGTTGTAGTTGGGGTGGTTGTATTAGGAGTACTTGCAGCGGGGGTAGATGAAGTGGAGGTAGTTATAGAGAAGGTAGTGGTGGCAGCGGCGGTTATCGTCGTAGTCGTTGACTGTTTACGACCATGCAGAAAAGAACAGTTCGGTTTCAGTGGCAGCGGGGGTGGTAACTTGGCCGTAGCTTTTTCTGTTGGCTGCTGTAAAGCTACTCTCATCGGCGAAAGGTCTGTTTCTATTGGCTGATTTAGATCTTTCTGCGGTGGCGATCTGTCTGTTTTTATTGACCGCTGCTGCTCCAAGTTGTCATGTGGTAGCGATGGCTCCCTTTCTATTGGCTGCTGCTGCTTTAAGTCTTCTCGTGGTGGCGATTGATCCTTTATTATTGGCTGCTGCCGGTTTTTAGGTAGTGGCATCGCGTTTAAAACACTCTCCAACTGAGCGTCTGGATCCCTGGCAATCGACAACCGTTTGGCTTTATTCAACAGATGTCTATCTGCCGCGCCAGTCGTTTCCTTTTGCAGCAGTGGCCTCCGTTCATTTCGTCTAACGCTACGGGTCGTAACGTTTGGTTTTGGTCCAAGGACACTGGGTTTCGACGGTTTTATACCGTTTTCGAACTGCACCAGGAGCTTTCTTACTACGGACGACGACGACGACTTACACTGGTTGACAGTCAACTGCTGTTCGGTTGTGTGATTCTTCATGGCAGTGGGATGTAGAATAGTGGTTCTCTGTTCTAATGCAGTCAGATTGTTTGCAACAGCAGTTGGTTGTTTGATGGCAGTGGGATGTTCCGTGGCAGTCGGATGATCCGCAGCTTTCCGCTGTTCCACGGCAGTTGGCTGTTTTATGGAAGTGGGATCGGCAGTTGGCTGTTGTACGGCAGTGGGATGTTCCTTGGCCGTCAGATGATCAGCGACCTTCTGCTGTTCCACGGCAGTTGGCTCTTCCGAGGAATCGGGATGTTCTATGGAAATGGGATGTTCCATGGCAGTTGACTGTTCCACAGAAGTCGGCCGTTCCGTAACTGTCCGCTGATTCGAGTTAGTCCTCACTACGACCATGTGGTTGACGCAACGTTTCTTTTGCGAGGTCGACTCGAACTTCTCGACCGTGGCCCGTACCACGACGCCCTTTTCCCGGACCGTAGTGGCCTTTGCTCGGACCGTAGTACTCTTGGTCAGCGTTTTATTCACCTTTTTCATGATGTCCTGCATCGAGTCCCCCTGGTTTGCGTCAACTACCACTGCGTTGAACTTTGACGCCAGCTCGGAGACCATCGAGGACGGCACCGACACCCGGATCGTCTGGTAGTTCCTGAAGCTCCCTGTTCGGTTGACGTGCTGCCCAGCAACACCCCGAGACTTGAAACTCGGACGTTTTATCTTGCCACCCCCAGTTGGCAATATGGAGTTAGTCGTCGTTTCTGTGATCATCGTGTCGAGCTTACGGAATCACACGTAGATCCTGTTTCTGCAGCACATGTGATCGTAGATCATTACTCCTGCGGAACAGAAGAATATTTAATTTATTACGAATCATATTATACTCTACAACATCAGTCGAAAACCTATTCGGGAAGGGGGGGCGGGGGTTGTTTTGGAGGTTCTGGTTACACATTTTAAGTCATTAATTCTTAAATGACTGTTTCATTTCAACTAACAAATAATTTAATTTAATACATTTGTTTTTAAAATGAGTATTGCGTGTTACGCATACATTTTATTTCTCGTAGTATCTGTCTTGTTTAATAATTATGCAATACCATTTACTATCTTAAACTAATATTTTATTGTTTAAATAAAAAAAAAACATTGAAGATGGTTTAACCTATAATTATTTCGTGTCAAAATTCAAACAGGTAAACATATACCATATATAGTACATACTACATATATACATGTGTTGCATGTAAATCTAATATATATTATAATGTCACATAATATTTTGTGTGAGAATAGGTGAACAGCGTATTTATTTATACACACATATAAACATTTATTCTGGAAAAATGCAGTTATTCACTCATTTATTACATAACACATTATAATTATTACACGTCATGAATTAAGGTCGATGAAAGGTTTTTTCGTTTTCGAAATAGTGGTTTATGACATGTTTATGTTTATGTTTTGCATTTTTATGTAGGTATCCAACTTAATATCTTACCATCGATGATCTTAAAAAAATTATTCTATAAAGGTTAATGTATGGTGTATCGAATCGAAACATTGTATTAATATACCAGAATGTTTTGATAAAACTAAATTAAATTGATTCAGTTACTAGTGAAAAGTCATGAATTAAAGTATCACATTTGAACAAAATACTAAAACATATTCGTTATATTGATATGATGTAACGGTGTATGGTTATGATCATAGAAAATAAAATAAAAAAAGCGCTCATTATTTGGAATAGTTTTAAAGTACCGTTTAGGCTTTAATATTTATAAACTCGTGCGCGTGTCGCGAGGTCGTCCATTCTCGAACCGGACCTTAAAAATTGTGTTATTGCACGTCGTAGTACACAAGTCATGTAGTATTATAGGTCCGTGTACGATGATAAGGCGATATTTATATTGTCGACACACCTTGGCGAGTGAACCAACTCTAGATGTTGTCGTCGTCGTCGTCATCTTTAGCGGACTGGTGATAAAAGCATAATATTGTTCGTTGACACCGTTGTCACTACACACACACACACACACACTCACATACACGCACACGCACCAGTGGAGTAACCAAAATTTTTGTGTGCATGTGTGGAGGGGGACGGTTACCAATTAAGAAAATATGTATTTCCATTACATTGTTTTGTACAGTTCATTTAAATACATGCATTTAAATATCATAAATCATAATGTAACAAACTTTGATAACATATATTAATTAATAATTAATATGTATAAGTTATAAACAAGGTCGGTAAAAAAAATGATTTATATTTAAATTATTTTATGAGCAAAGTAAGTATCTACTATAATCCAAAGGGAGGTGTGGTAGGGCTGGATCCGGAGTCCATCCCTTGGTTGTGCCACTGACACACACACACACATACACACACTGTTAATATTATATATATGGTGATCATTGAACCATACTAGTCAACAACACTGTGTTATATACACACGTGTTCGTCTGGCGTAGGAGTGATGAGGGCGGCGCCGGTGAGATAACCTTTCGAAGGCCTCGCGCTGTGCGGCAAAGACCTCAGAGCCAATACTTTTGTATAATATTATGATGATGGCGGCGGCCGCAGAGTCATCGAACTCTACGTGCGCGAATATCAGCTACTCTTTATGACATTCGGTCTCCCTCCGAAAATTAAGACGCCCGCCCGTTTCGGTGCACGCGGAGGCAGCATCCGAATAGATTCGAAAAAAAATTTCTATTTTTAATTGTGTTTTTATTCGTACGTTTATTTGTTGCGATTTAATATCAGTCACATCTTAAACTACAAACTGACCTACGACGATGAGAAGTTATATCGATCATATTATGACACCTACGTCGAGCTAAACGCTTATTTCCAACCTCTTACAACATTTACAATGTTACAGCTCTGCTGCTGTGACGGGTGTGACGGGTAGGTCTTAACTTATAGACCAGGGGTCGCCAACTAGTCGATCGCGATCGACTGGTCGATCTTTCTAGGAATATAGGTCGATCCTAATAAAAATTAATTTTACCATTATCGGTCGATCGCCTAATAAATAATCGGATATTATTTCGGAATTATTATTAGTATCATGAAGAAACAATAAATATTTATTCTTTGGAGCTTAGACCTTTTTTATTTTTTGCTCATAAAATAAATCTCTTCCTAAAGACTTAAATTCTCCTGGATGTCGATCACCTGGGACTAAAAATTTCAAATGTAGCTCACTTGTTTGAAAAGGTTGGCGACCCCTATTATAGACTATGTGTCTAGGTATGATTTATTTTGGTCTACTATTTTTAATACTATAAGACAGTCTTATCGGTTCTCGTCAAGTTACGAACTAAAAAAAAATCTAACTGTAGTTAAACATTAAGTAATAATTGTCATAAAAATTATACTTGAAGTAATTGTACACTTTTGTAAACAATAATAAAATACAATTAATCACTAAATAACCACTACTTACTATATAATGATTGACTATTACACGCTTTCATCGAATTAATTTCTATAAGTGAAAAGATATAATAATATACAAAATATAGTAAAGATAATCATAATAATATACAAATCAATACAATATATACGCCTAGTAGTTAGTATACATTTTTTCGAGTGATAGACATTGTTTTATTTTGTAATCTACTCATTCACGAATACAATAAGCAATTTGGTTTCAAATACTTTCTGTTGATTTTTTATTGTTATAATATATAATAATATATTTTATTCTTAATGTTTATTAAAATGTTATAAAATAAATACTTTGAATTAAACATAATACAGTGAGACCTTCATTGGATTAAGCTATTGAGCGGGTTTTTTTTTTGGAAACTGGGATATATGTTCACTACTTTTTTTTATAGAAAAACCTTTGAATAGCGGACTCTCCAAATAAGACACAACTATTTTAATCTTTATTAAAAAATAATGACAAAACGACGACAGAAAAACACGATCAACTATAGTATATGGCACTAGTATATTATACACGTTATGGGACGATAAGAAAAGATTACGATAAATAATGACCATTATGAAGAAAATATCAACGTCTTGCTGCCAATGTTTTGTGCATTTTGTTGGTTAGTGACGGTTTTTGACGCGATGAGATAAAAACGTAAGTGGTTGTCGCTTCGCAAAAAAGCTATAATTTTAAACTTCCATCAAAATAACGAAAACTTGGGAGTTATCCATTTTTTAAATTTATACTACTGCAATACTGTTATTTACATATTTCTTTTTTGTTAAATATTTATATAAATACATTACAATACATACAAAAATTATTATATGTATGCCTATCATTAAAACATTATAATTATTATATCATTTAAAACATAATATTATAATATTATCATTTTAATATATCATTAAAAATTCTGCCAAATAGGCGTCCGAACTTGGCTATACCGGACATACAAAAAAAAAATGATATCATTAAAACATTATCATTATTAATTATTACTAACAACATTATAATATTAACCCTTAATGAATTTTAAAAATGTACCCTCTCCGTGTTTTGTATACTTATATTGACACGATATGATTTGACGCATCTAATATGCATTGTGTAATATATAAATAATCGTCTAACCTTAAAATATTCCATTACTTATAAGTTATTACTATTACAGCTTCCTATTTTTTTTTATGTGCATACACCACACACATGTTTTTATCATACATGGACATAATATGGTCAATTAAGTATAAAATAGTGTGAATTGCATACAAATGTATTCTCCTTTGTAATTTTAACATGTACCTATGTCTGATAGTTCTGTAGAGTACTTTAATAATAAAAATGTAAATACATTTTGAGAATTATAATAGATAATATGAATTTTTTTTATTACAAACGACAACAATTCAATCCATTTAGCCATTTAAAATAAAAATTACCAAGATAAGAAATATACATTTTAGTTACAATGTTTGTTTCATTTTAAGTAAAATACTATTCAGTACCTATATAGTTCTTAAAAAATACTTAAAACAAAGTCTTCGCATAAAAATATTGTAAAATATAAAATATTGAACTTTTCAACAATAGTTTTATTATTTGTCACGTATATTTTAAGCCATTAATAATATGGCACCAATCAATCAAATTTGGGAAAAGAAGTTTGTAAATTTGATGGGTATTATACTTACTATTGAATAGAATCTATAGGACGTACCTATCATATTGTTGTGAAATGAATTTAACCTTGAACAGTATTCTTTGTTTGTTCATTTTATTAATAATATTATTATGTTCGTTTACTATATAACATTTTTATAAAAGAATATATGCGAAAAATAATATCATTGTAAAAAACTGATATATGTATTGATAGACATAATATATCTATAATGTTTCTCGTCTTATATAAAAAAAAACATGTAAGGATTCTGAAAGAAAACCAGATTACAAAGTTAAAATGTGTACTTTATTATATTTATGTATCCCTTTAGATTTATAACTTTGTAAGTAATAATTAAATTTAAAAAAGAGTACTTACATAAATGTAAGTATTAATTTTTTCACGAATTGAAATCAGATTTAACTATCATCTACATAACTTAAATGTGTGATTAAACATACGTCTTATCGTTATGAAAAAAAAACAAAATAATTTTTGAAATAAGACAAATTAATTAAGTTATTAATAATATATAGCATATAGTATAGGACTGTAAAATTAATGTACTATAAAACTTTTTAAATCGCAAAAAAGTACATGACATATTAATTATACTAGATTTGTGTACCTATATATAATTTAAAACTAATTAATATTTAATCGCGGAGAGAGTTTTATACGTTCCATTTATGAGTATACAACTTTACAATAAGGTACATTATTATTTTAATTTGTGGAGGATTTACCTGTACAGTTAAATTAGTCAAAAAATGACAGTCCCTCATCAGTATTGAACAATTAAGTTTTTAGTACCCAGCGCCTTAGTATTTCGTAATAAATATAATAAAATGTAGGTACATGAAAAATATCTATTTTATGTTCAACTTTACCTTAAGCGCATCAGTACATGCTATTATGCTATTATCGGAGTTATTACGCGTCGGTACTTATTAGTGATTAATTATGATCATATGCCTACTAACCTATAATAATAGTATAAAGTCATTGCTTATTATACTACGTTACCGTTGTAATTACTCCGTCGGTACTCGAGTGCATTTTTCTTATGCATGTTTATAAATATTTTGTTTGAACTCATTATTTCTACTATTTTTAATTAATATATTTTAATTTTAAACTTATTAAATAAAAATTAAAAATCGATTTCATCGTATCGGAAAGATTAAACGCGCAGCAAAGTCGAATAAAAAATATTTAGCGCAGACTTTAGCCAAAGTTCAATGACGATATAAACGATATTTAAACATAAACAATGTAGTTTTTCCAACATTATCGCAACATTAGGTCACCTACATTAATATGGGAAGTCACCAATGTACATTAAAATATTAAATTATTACGTTCAATCCCGGTACTAATAATGTTATTCTACTCCAATTTTCAACATTTTCTTGTATTTATTTTATTGTTGTTAAATTGCGAGGTAAAATAAAAACAGCATTGGACCATATCACATAAACTCTATCATTAGGTACCTAACTATAATTTTTTTTTAATATTATTATTAAGAGAAGCCTCGAAATTTGGATCATTGGATGGCAATTGTTTACTTAAGTATGTATTAACATTTTTTGTTTTAAATAATAATATTAGTTATATTAAAAAGGGGGAAAGTAGATAACCTCTCTGTCGTACAGTAGGTGTCGAGTGTACTTACCTCGTCATCGAGTAAGTCACTAACGGATGAGTTAAATTTGAATTCAACTATGATAAATAATTGCATACGAAAAACGATTATGAACGAAGACAATCGAAATTCTAACTTCAAATGTTCTTAAGAAATAACTGTGGATTTACTCTCATCTTTTTTTTAATTCCTCTAATAAAAACAACCGAGAAACTTTGTATTAAAATGTCATGCTTTTGGACCAAGTAAAAATGATTATATCGATAATAATTTTTTTAAAAATCGAAAATTGCGCATTTCTTTAAATAGCTCAATAAAAAATCATATATTGTGTACACATATACAAGAAACATACACACATAATTTAAAATCAATATATTATCCACAGCTCCTGCTCACAATCTAAAATATAGTAATGATTTTTGTGCTGGTTTTGAATACGATAAGTTAAACCCTACATGATATTACAATAAGTTATCTATATCCAAATTTCTTTTATACATTTTTTCTACGATTTTTAAATACTCGTTGATCGCTTTTGTATCGACCACAGTAGGCCAAATTTCTATGTAAGTTGTACAACAATTGTATTCTCATTTTCGATTGTATATCAATAATAATTGTATCATGCACACAACATAATATAATGCGATAGAACGAAGCAGAAAGTAAGCAGGAAGTTTTTGACAAACAAATCAATAATCATTTAAAATATTCCATTCAAGCAATATGTAAGAAATAAACATTCGTTGAGCAACATGTGGTTAGGTATGTGTTATTATCATAAATCGTTTATTTTTCTTTCTTTTATTCCGTTTAGACAACGAATTTTGTATGTATAAATGAGCTCTCGCGATACCTATACCTACCATCAATTCTTACGTCGTGTGTATTGTTATTCATTCATTATTACAGGCTAATCCTAAGTAGAGAAAGCTTTCTGATAATATAGTCAAGTATAATATTTTGTTTAGTACCATCCTGCGGTTATTTCAATAACATTAACATCATCATCACCGTCACTTTTATCTCAACGGAACCTTTCTCTGGACCGTTGTCATTCGAATAAACCTAATTCGATCATAAGTTATAACATGAGAATATTACACCATTCTACGCACGTGGCAAGTCACATCCGATTACCTTTATAAAACAATATTTTCGCATATCATCGTCTATCCTTGATGGTTTATTTCCAGTGTGGCGTGCTCCGAGATCTTTCCGTACGCGTAAACACCGGAAAAACCGCCGAAGCCTTCTTTGTGTGGGTTAAATTTCATTGCTAAACAGCCTGTATTGTTTAAGGCATGCACCAGTAATTCTTTAGTTATCGTGTTACAGGTGTAGGTATATCCTTTAAAAAAAAATACTACTGCTACTATTCTTATGGTTTCTACGCGACACTGCTCTTCGTAGGTTCTATTTTACTTTCCGTTTCGAATGATCCAGGTGCGTTGAATAATATTACCTTAAAATTTGATCTTCTACCTATAGTGGTAAATTAAATAAATTATATCGACTGTACCTATTTTTAATTTAATTCATACTAAATAGCAGTACATCTATTAAAACAGTTTAAATATGTTTTCAACAATAAACAATTTATACTTCATAGCATTTACATTTCCAATAATAAACTAATTTTACATGTTTATAAAACTAAAATAAAAAAACAACCAATATTGTTAATAAATAAAAAAATGTACTCAAATAATCGTATGATTTAAATATATTGTAGGCTACATAAAAATTGTTGTTTTGTGAAATATTTTTAATTAAATTAGTTAACGTCCAAAACTTGGTTGAAAACACTCCTTGCTAGTTGGTATAAGAATTGTTGAAATTATTTTAAACACATAAAATACTACATTATTTCCAACATAGTACAGAAAATTAATACTTACTAATTAAATAAAAACTTCATTTTTCGTAAAATACCAAACTCAAGAAAGTTATTGCTTATCCAATTTAAAATAATAACGTATAAAAATATGATTTAGGTAAAACGTTTATAATGAAATAACCACTATTTGTCATTTATTTAGAGTAGGTATCTACTTACATAGAGCCAGGGATTAAAATACAGCACGAATTCTTAAGTGTGCAGTATAAAATTAAAAATTGTATACATAATTTTTATTATTTTTATTTATTATAAAATGTTGATTATGTTTTAAATTAGGTACCTATTTATAACAACGTTTGTAATAAATAACAATATATGTAATATTGTTTTTTATATTGAATTATGTTGTTTATTTTAATTATAATCAATAATTGTCCAATATACTTCAATGACCGCAGTTTCGAAAGATATAATAGTATTTTACTTTTAACACAAAATACCAGATTAATTATGGTGTGGTAAATAAGTTATTCTGTGCTTTTATAATGACTTAGATCGTATACTATCAGTCGTGTATCCAAGAGACAAGGGGTTTTTGCTCCTCCTTCCCTTTAAAAATTGTATGTTTTTTGTATTAATTTATATGTCTTAAAATCCATAAATTTAAAATATAGATAAATATTGTTATTAAATCGTATCTATAGTTTTATCTATAATCTATTATGTACTAAAATTATATAATTGTATTTTTTCAGAAAAAAATTAGGCCCCACCCCCGAATTTCATATTTTTAGATCTACCTGACTACGCCTGTATAAAATTGTATAATATGATCTAAGATTACACCTCTGTACGATTAATGATAGTAGGATAACAATGCGATCCGATGTACAGTACAGTAGAATTTCGATTAACCGTCACCATCGGGACTGAGACATGGCGGTTGATCGAACAGACAGTTGACAAATATTGTAAGAAACGTGAATTTATATTTATATTTAGTTGTTTTATTTACATGCATTTATATTTACAAAAGGACATTTTATCACCCTCATAAAGCTAGCAGCACAACTTAACCAGACATATATGAAACACATCCAACAAATTTGTTGGAAATTGTTGGATAACTTTCAGACTTTGTTGGACTTTAATTTCACTAGTAGAGCTTTTTTTTAAAGTTGTGCTGTTTCTAAAGCTCTGCCGGTGAAATAAAAGTACAACAATTTACCAACAAATTTGTTGGATGTGTTTCATATGACGTGTCTGTTAAAGTTGTGCTGCTAACTTTATGGGGGTCATTTTATCAAATAATGTAACTATGTTGTACCTACTTAATACTGTATTTTAGTAATTTAGTTTAATAGTATAATAGTTACTAAACCAACTATCTTAGTGTCAATAATCAATATATTATATAGGTATAATCTTTGTACCTACCTTATATCTTATCTCAACACGGTAATAGTGCAGTAAGAGTTCGATTTCACGCATGGAATAAGCAACTAATTTTAAACTATCAAATTATTATTAGCAGGAATGGAATTTTATAACACTTAAAGTTGCATCCGCTGAAAAATATGCGATAAAAATGACAAAATATGCAATAAAAACATAGTACACCAAATTTAAATTATTTCTATTAGGTATATGTAATTCAGGAACTTTTATAGGAATCTTGATAGTATTTAAAAAAATACCTCATTAATACTATCAAAACAGCAATGAAATTTAGATTCTGTTGAAAAAATTGATTCAAATTATGTATTAATATGTGATAGACAATAATTTAAAAATATTTTAGTAAGTTAGTTTATAAAACCTGACAGATTTGGTACAAAAACCAAGAGAAAATTCAAAAATATCTCAAAAAGTTCAAAAACCTAAAAAAAATAACATTTTTAATCCTATAATTATATAAGTACCAATGTACCATGAAACTAATTTTGGCTAACTCTGCTAACTTTGTTTATTTCAATCTTAAAACAAATGCAAATGCTACTATATTAATTTCCTGATTATACTAACTGTAAATATCGTTGTGGCCTCTGGTGTTAATAATCATATTAATAATAATACAAACTAAAAGCTGATATCGGTTTAAGTCGTTTAAAGTTTGTTTATTACTGCCTACAATTCATAGTGTGTTTACCCCCCCCCCCCCCCTCCATGACAATAAATGTCTCATAAAAAGTGTGCAATATACTAACATTTAGATATTTTAGCATCTGCAGTCTGCATACAGTAATGACGCAGGCTGTTGCGTTTGGATTTTATATAGTACTTCTTTCATAATTTTATAATTTAACAAACCTCTCTCATGACTTAAAGACAATTAATGTATTGTTAATACTTAATAGGAAATGAGATATGATCCTAATGGTGGCTCAATGTTTTATTTAATATCTAATGGTCCCAACTCCCAACTATGGTAAGGTACTATATTATAGTGTTGTTATTTTCGTGTCTACGCTGTATTCATTATTAACACATTAAGCGATAATAGAATATAGAATTTCATAAATGGAAATAGAAAAATAGTTGAAAAACGTGCATACATAGATTATAGTGTATAGGCATTATGTTATACATTAGCAAGTGTTATTGTATTATTTATTATTTTGCTAATGTGAGTTATTATTCAGTAGTACAAACATTGAAATTGGAAACAATGACGATTTTATTTCAACATTTCTCACACGATAATAAATAATAATTTATCATGTTCCACTAGAAATATGTTTATTCTTTAAATATTATGTATATAACAGAAAGTAAAAATATAACTGAATAGGTATCACTGAAAAAACATGTTATCTTACTACTTTACTAGACATGATTACGAGAAAAAATATATTTTATATGGGTTTTTATAACTACCACAATTATTCTACAAGACTAGTTACCTACTTTTAAACTCATCATGAATATTATAAATTAAAATCTATCTTTTAAGTATAAATTATATACCAAAACATGTTTAAATTGAATATAAGTATGCGTAATATCACCAAGTATATTATAATCAATATTAAAATGTAATGTAGATTTTTTTTTATGAATTCTAACGAATGGAATGTTTACTTTAATACATGTTTAATATCCTATTGGTAGTAATGGAATATAAGAAAAACTCGTTATTTTATAAGCGTAATTCTGAATTCAATGTGTTTTAGAAATTTAGTGTATAATATGAATATTATGTTTAGTATTTGCATTATAATAATTGTTATACTAAACTCAAGTACCTACCTATACGCTTTTTATGTAGAAATTAATTATTTATCACATTTTTTATACAATACGTATCAACATAATATTTTTAACCCGCAGTTAAAATGTACGGATAAAGTTATCCAATTGGTATAGGTACATCATAAAGTCTTTTCACGTCTGTTCATATTATATATTATACGTAGGAAATTGATAAAAATATTCTCAGCCAAAAGTAAAAGAAATACATCTTCTTTAAACACTGTGACTTATAATAATAAAATCCATTGTTAAACTTTTTGCTAGCAGCCATAAAAATGTTAATTATATGGATCAATTGTAATAAATATTCTCATGTTACCGCTCGTCTATTATTTTAATAACATTTATTTAAACGTATATGTTTGCTTTTACCATTTATTTTCGTATGCCTCTTTTTACTTCCTTACTTCCGATTCCTCCGTAATGCTGTATACACCTAACACGTTATGTAATTTTATTTCATTCGTTTTAAAACTATATCCGTCTTAACATATTAATATCAAAAACTATTGAACTCATGTCTACAAATAGTATCATATTATAAACGCTATTGAGGCTAATACATTAGTTTAAACGTTATTTAATAATGTGTTTAAAATCTTTCCTTCAGTTTTTATACACTGATTATTTTATTTTAAAATTATACTAAAAATATAAATGCTACAATTAAGTACCACCTAATTACTTTTCAGCTATAATAAAAATGGTTAGTACTTAGCAATAATTTAAAAACATTCTCTTAAACCATAAGCATAAATTAATGTTAATACTATAAATTGTTACCATCATCATCATTTATTTTCTAAGAAAACGTCATGCAATTTTTATTTGACTGTTCAGGAAAAAAAAACAATTTATATTATTATAACTATTGACTTCATAGAATTATATTTGCGCGTTGAACTGAATTACAGGCCGTTATATTTTTTTCTCGTTGTTCTTTTTTTCCTCCGACAATAGATCCCCAATCTTTTAGGCTATAGGTCACATATACATTATTGTCAGAATTAGGCATAGTAATTGACATTTCGATACATATTTTTGTGATTCTATATTGTGTGTTCATGTGTGTATTGTTGAGATTTCACTAATTCGAGAAGAAATCTCGTTATATAGCAGGTAGGTAGGTAGGTCGGTAGGTACATCTATAGGACTAATCTTGGCAATAATGACAGTTGCAGTATTCAATGAACACTGATTATATATCTAGGGTAATCATAAATCATAAATCACTAGGTATATAATATATTATATATAAATTATATTGGACACTGATTCTGCCGTGGAAGCAATTTTCGGAGCATGTATAGTCAGAGGAAATTTCAAAGAAGAGAAACAAATATAATGTACTAAGTCTCGTTGTCCTAGACCTTTCTCTTCAGGGTCTAATGTTTTTTTACTTCACTTTACTTCAATATATGCGGCGAAAAACGATAGGGCGTGCCTTACATTTCTCACGAAGTGGTTTATTTTTCACTCTTTTATTATTATACTTATTTGATTATCGAGATAATAGGTTCGATGAGATATTTCAGATTGTAAAAGTGAAAATAAAAATTGCACCGTAGTAAAATTATTATAGCTGCACGTATTGTGTGATACAATAGACTAGTGTATTGTTATTTTTTAAATAAATGTATGAGTATAATATAATAGGAAGCATATAGGTAACTACAAACTTGCTAAAATGTATTGAAAAAAAAACAATAAGAAGAAGTGGAAGAATATAGGTAGGTTTCTAGGTAGATATATAGTAGTGAGAACTGGCTTGTGAAAAAATAATACTTGGACAGTAAAACATTGCGATCTTTCATTAGTCTTAACCAGCCAGTGGTGCAGCGCGAAATGTTATGGACGTTATGGTTAACTTATTTCAATAAACACTGCCAAGTTAACTCGTGCCAAACGTATAGTTAAAAGAAGCAATGGGTATAGCCGTATAGGTATTAATAACTAGTTTTACATTCTTCTACAAAACTATTATGTATAGGTAGGTACGTCATATGATTTAGATATAGTATCACCGGTAAAAAAAAATGTTCAATATATAAAATAAATATCAGTTATTATAAGAATCAATTATTACAAATATAAGTTAAGTTAATTCTACGATTTATTTGTATTCGAATAAATATGACATAATATTGTGGTTACGCGTATATTATCCCAAGTATAATATAATCACTATAAATATCAAACAACCGAACAAAATTATACACCGAATTCAATAGTTGTAAAAAAAGTTCGTGCTCAGTTCAAAAAAACCATAATAATAAGATATGTTATTAGTTATATACTTCAGTACCTACACTTTATTAATCTGAGAATAAATTTATTGAGTTCATTAAAATTATTGATTTATTTAAAAGTTCAGTAGTTTATAACTACACATTTCAATAATACTTGCGTGTACTAGGTTTTATATACAGGGTGATTCACCAAGTATGCTCGCCCCCCCCTTTTTCTTAAATAATTCTATTTATATAGTAACAGATAACAGATATATAGTTTTAATTATGTTTAAAGTATTGAAATAATTTGTTTAACAAATCTGTAGTAAGAATCTTTGTATTGCTATTATTTTGCAAACGTCAAATATAAACTACGTATAATTTGTTTATGTCTAAGATGACATCACTCTAATTGGTGATTCGTAAGCCATTCAAATTGTACAGGGCCTAAACGTTAGGCTTCTGGTTTATTAATTTTCCGTTTGTATCCAACAAACACGGGTATAGAAACATCCTTCATAGCAATTGCCTATCTCAGTGATTAAAAATCTGGACATTCCGAAATTATTCAAAGTCCCGATTAAATCTAAAACGTTTACAGTTCATTTCCGAAACAGAAAAAAGAACAAAATCTCTCATCGAAATGTGTGTGTTGTTTGTAGTTGTAATTTGTGTAGTGATAATCAGCCGACCTTGTACTTTCTCTCCTCCCATGTCCCGGCGTTCGATAATACCACGTGATCCCGTTATATTTACTATAATGTTATATAGGTACCGCCGAGGTCCTAGTTTAAGGCCCGCCAAGACGACGTACGGCGCAGACACACCGCGTATACACGTATGTATATTATTATTATTATTATTATTATTATTATTATTATTATTATTATAATATAACCGCATAGCATTCTACGCACGATTCGCACCCGGCATTTCCCCCTAGGTCAGAGGCGGTCGATGCCAAACGAGAGTTAAACCCGATACCGTATCATTATAATGTACCTACCGAGCGGTTTAATGATTCAATTTTTTTTTTTTAATTTTTCGAACAAAAAATTAAACGTTTATTACGCCAATATCCGTCGCCGATGATTCGGAAACAATTATTATTATTATTATTGCTCGTAATGGTAATGGTAGTCGAACACTCGTACACGCAGATAGGTAGATAGATACCTACCTAAATTATAAGAGAGACTGCAGCGGCAGCAAATACAGAGAGACGGAAAAAAATAACCGGAACGTGAGTCACGACTGATGAGCGCGAGGAGAACGTCCCGAGGCGGTGACGTTGAACTTGAATCGCGGAGACCGGTAATGAAAACTTTTGTTTGAACTATTATATTATGATACTATGTTCCGAAAAAAAATTCCAACCGGTCGAGCGAGAAAACATTTGTCCAACGTCTAAATATGTCTGAATAGCGTTCGTTTTACTCATTGAACTAGTTTTATATAGCCATAAGTTACTACACAATATTATAGTGTGGTACATCATATAGTAAGTACTTCTTTTTGTGCGCGCGTGACTCATTTGCCGATAAGAATTTTGCAATAGACCGAATAGTTACGTTTGGCCACGAGGAAATCCGGTTATCCGATCGGATGAATGAATGACGGCGTAAATCGCGTAATTCTGAATTTACTTAACTTTGAGAAAGTCCCCGCCGGCATTTTAAACGTTTTTATTACGAGTAATGTCTATACTTACGAGTCAAAGTACTAACAAGGTTTCTTACGTATGTATTATAATATATTATATAGCTCGAATTTAGAAGAAAAGAAACTTACTCTATTATTCGCATAATTTTTAAATGTATATAGGTACCTACATACCTAATAATGGGCTCATGAATATTACACAATAATCAATAACATTAATAATAATACCTAGTATTTTTTTTTTTACATTTTCGCTTATAACGGTGTGTACGCGTGTTTCAACTGTAGTAAATGTGAATCGTGAATGTGCAGTACACAAATTGATTTTATAACGAATAAAAGGTGTGGGCAATAAAAAATATATTTTTAAATAAAGCTGATCGGTAAACAAATAATATAGAGTATGTACTTACAATAATAACCAATCTAAATCATTATACGGTATGAGTTGTAAATATTGTAATAGTATATTATAAATGCACCAAAAAAAAAAATGATTAAAAACAATTAGCACTGCAATATAAACTCACTGACCTCATGTTTCAATGTTTAAAATGTACATGCCTGGTATTATTATAGGTATCAATAATTTTACACGCTTGTGATAAGAATATTTTATGACATTGTATATAAAATATATAGATGTGTGCGTAGCTTAGGATTCCATAGTTTGATATTAATATGTTTAAAAATTAAAATTAAATAATTCAGAAATTATCAACGCTATAGTTACACGTATTTTATATACCACCATAATATTGTTTATAATGGTAATCGGTCAAAATGTCCATTTTGAAAAAAGTTGGACAAAAAATCCGGACTCATTTTTTCATTGTTGGACAAAAAGTCCGAGCATATTTTCATTATCAGATTAAAAGTCTGAAAACATAAATTATTATTTATTTTCTTATTTAATAATTGATTCGATAATTATTTCTTATATACGTATAAAATTACGATTGTCAAGTACAACTACATTTTAATAATATTTGTAAACTATAGGTATAATAAGAAATAGTAATCAAAAATAGAATATTGTATAAAAAAAATCAATTAGGTAGGTACATTTTTTAAATTTAAATTTTGTGAATAAAATATTTTGTATGTTTCGACTTTTTTGTCTGACATTAAAAAAATGAGTCCGGACCTTTTTTCAAAATGAACTTTTTGTCCTCGGACTTTTCGTTTATAATATATTCTAAATTATTGTATAAACTATTAAATTAACTCGTATAATAATGCCGATTTCAATATTTTTTTACGAAAGTTAGTTGAATATTGAACACCGCAAAGACCATGTTGATTTTTTGTACTTGTTTTAAACTTAAAGTATCATTTTTGTTATTGTATAGATACAGGGATGTCCTTCTCCTCGGTCCTCTGGAAGTAGGCGGGGAAGAATTGTGTTATATTTAATTATATAGTTCTAAAAAACTTTTTCACAAAAAAAAAAAATTATTATCTTTAAACTACGACTGTGAAATATTAAAATATTATGGTGTATATAGGGAAACTCATTGTAGTTGCGCAACAGCCAAAAATTATTTATTACCATTTACCGATTAGTAGATACCAGTTATGCGTCGTTATTATAATACGAGAGAGTCTCCGCGAGTAACGTACCTATACTTTACTTGTGGTAGGTGTATTGTGAGAACAGCCGAATGTCATTGAAAATCCAATCTCATATTAATTTAATATTCTGCTGGTCGATGCGCGTATTGCACCGGTGAAACATAAATTAAAATCCGATGATCGAATTTTCTCTTTCACTTGGCATATATACCTACCATATAACGTTATGCAGCTTTATATTATTGTAGTCGTGGTCGAATAGTATTTTTATTTTCTGCCGTTCAAGTTAAGAATAATATGATTTAGGAGAACGGTCGTGGGTCAGTTGATAACCAGGTATTATATACGTATTCAATTTATTGGTTTATAAGGAACAACACACGCGGGAAAACTAGTTTTTTCTTTCACCATAATATGAATAGGTACTCGCAGGCATACAATATTGGATTGTCGATTTATACAAAACGCACATCATCAATATCGAATGGAAATAAAATTATGTTATACAACGCAAATAGTGCGTGTTAAATATATGTATGAAAGTAAATCATATCGTATATTCCGATATTCGTATATGAAATAATGTAACATACTTCGAGTAAATATCAATGTAAATATATATATATTTGTTTTTTTACTTATCGGTTTTATGCATGAAAAATCTGTAAACGTTGTCCTATGTGTTTTAACCCTTATTAGTTACATTGAATCAAAAAACTATAGTTCTTTTATTTTTAATACACATATTATACAATGTATAATATGCGTTACAATTAATTATCTGTATTTTTCGTGACAACAGTGATTTAAGTATACTTTAAATTAAATTTTTGTTTTTAAAAACTATCTCAAGAACATAATAAAGTGACTAAAAATTGAAATTTTCTCATAAACATCAAAACAGGTGCTCATTACCTTATCAAAGGATTTACAATTTAATATAAAATGTTATAATTTATTATTTGCATTACTACCAAACTGAATTGGCGTATGCATTAACATGTCCAAACACATTTATAACAAATTTTTTTTAAAATTTAATCCCGAGTAGGTACCTATATATATATATTAGTATAATACATTAAGTCATTAAGTGACCTTTTACATCCAATTATCCAATTATCGAAGTTTTCGAAGAACATTACCCCAATACCGCTACCTTATAAACTGTTGTATTAAAATATTTTTTAATTTATAATATGAGTATATTTTATGTAAATTACACGATGAAGAATTTTATCGTGTCAATGTGTGTATGCGATACAATTTGCTAACGAAGCATAATATTTTAGGTCAGGGATTTATTTTTATGTAATATATACTCAGACAGCATATTATAATAAATTTGTATGTATGTCATAAATGCAATACAAATTATGATATTTTTTTTTACAGATTATACTATCTAGGAAATACACTGATACGCAAAGTATCTATAAAATGTTTCAATCACAAATGTATATATCGTTTATAATTTCAATAAAAAAAATGTATTGGTAATATTATTGATATTGTTGATTTTGTTTTTAAATAAGTCACTCTATTTGGCATGCTTTATATATTTTTAACTTTTAAACAAATGTTTTTTTATTTATTAGTTATTATTAACCGTGATTCTGTGCTCATAAAATGCATATATAGAAAACAAAAAATCAAAAAAGAGAAATTCCTTCATTTATATTCAAACTATTTTTTGATTTCTATTAAAAACCTGTGAAATCTATATAGTTTTTAAATCCAAATGATTAAAAACAAAGATTCGCTTTATTTAAATTTGTCATCAGCTTATTTCTACATTTAAGACTTAAATCTATTGAATTAAATTATAAATCTCGTAATGGGCTATATTTAAAAACAAAAAAAATATCACCACACTGGTTTTCTTTAACGGAGGGTACTCAAAAACAAATTTTAGTTCACGTGAACTTCAGAAATGGTATACATAATTATGAAAAAATAAAAAATATATAGATATTTAGTAAAATTATACTTCATTTAAATTATACGAAGCAATTAAAATAATAATATTATTAAGATAAATAAAAAATTCCATTCTTATACATATCAACTACTTTATCAATCAGCATTTAACTTTTTTTTTTAAATACCTGTCACCAAAAAAATTATAACAACTAAAATGGATCGTTTTCGAAGGCTTTTTTTTTAAATTTGCATTCGGTTAACGAGCATTAACAAGCTTAATGAAGTTGTGTATTATAGTGAAACTGTTATGAAAGTTATAAATTAATATAAGCCTATATACCTATTATGCCTATAAAACATTTTGATCTTTCACGACAACGTCAAAACCGGACTATGAATACAATCTACATCGGAAACATTGTCAATAATATATTTTATTATTATTATTATTGAAGTCATGCCACGACGACTCTGCATGTTCTACGACTATCCATGTTATTAGGTACCTACATAATAATTTATAATACGAAGTCTACTTTAATGTGCAGGGGTTCACCGTTAAGGACAAGACGAACCTATAATATTTCGAGCTACTCGGCGTATGAACAACGGTTTTTTTCGTTCGTTGTAAATAGCTTCATAAAAAACATTTGCATTTCATTATTATAATATTTATCATACATAATCAGTGATTGTTTACGCGTACGCGTGCTAAGAGAAAACATAATACACCGCGATGCCTATATTATATTATAGTTAACAACTTCTTTCGATGGCTATTTTATTTGTTTTTTTTTTTTTGTAAACACAAGTTGCAGCTGCACACTCGTCTTGAGGGACATATATTAGTTATAAGCGGTATTACTTCACCGCCGGGAAGAGTACATCAATAATTTCTGGTCATGATGACGGTCCACCGGTTTTCACATCCGGAACACGATGGTTTCAACCTTTCATTCGCTTAGGTTGAATTCGTAATATTTTTTGGATAATAGGTACCAGTATACAATGATAACATAAACATTACACTCATGAAACACTCACATATTCTGCACTGATGCAATATTCGAATAATATCAAGTTTTCACTTGGTCACATCGTGTTTGGCCCAAGTCTACGACCGGGAAAGTCTTTATTCCAACCATTTCTGCAACTAACACCAACGGTGCAATTCCAAACTTACTTTTATAAAATTAAACTAAACTACGACGTTTTTAAAATATTTAGATAAATGTTAGCTATTTATATCACGTATCCATTCACATCATTCTAGTATTCTATAGTATTTACATCTGTATTAACCTGTAATTTAATAACAATAATAATGTAGGCATGATAAAATATTATAAGAGTATAATAACTTTTTATATAAAATAATTAATGTTTTTGTCAAAAATTAGTCCAACCTACCAAAAATAAATTAGAATTTTAGAAATATAAATAAATTAAAAAATATCCTTAGAAATAGAGGCTGACACACCATCTCTGATCAGAATCATTTTTGGTAGGTATGCAATAATATTTTATCGTTGAATTCAAATTTAACACATCCATAACACTCAATGAAGATATACAGTCGTAAGCTCCTTTATAATGCCCACCTACAGCAGAGCGACTTCCCCTGTTTATAAGATTAATATAAATTAATTATTAAAATCATACTTATTTATCTTATTGACCATCGCGTTTAGTCAGAATAGCTACCTACATAATAGCATAATTAAAGTAACTAAGGTAATATATATTATATTAGTTTTTATGTAATGTACTAATATACTCGTTAAATATTTTCACATGGATATAGGTTAATTTTGAGTCATTTTTACATTAAATTTTAACAATAATCAATCTCCTCTTCTCACCACACAAAAATAATGTACACGTCTGAATATGGTAATCAGTTCTATAATGTAAGAAAAGAAGATATAAGGACTTACGACATCCTTAATCAGGGGGTCTGATGACTGGTCACAGTAATGAGTAGGTAATGACTATTGAATAACGATACTAGTATTAGGTACGTAATCAAATACTAGTTGTTTTTTTTTTGTTTACAAAAAGAATTATTTTAGTTTTATAGCTTTATTAATAAATATATTGCAGCTCAAAACATTTAAATAAAATATTCGTAATATTTTATGTGTACTTGGAAAAAAACTATATTTACTATGTATAATATATTTTGGAGGGAGAGATTTTTTTGTATTGTTATTTTAGCTTAATAATTAAACACATATTTTTAATAATATTGCAATACATATTTACAAAACAAAGAATTTATGTTGGTATAGTTCTTTATTTCGACTTTTTTATCAATATCACAAACAAAATTAAACATCACGTGTATATAAGTATTAGCAAGCATTAGGTGATGTCTTGTTCGCTCATCACTGTCACCTAATTATTTTAATAAATAACTACAATTGCATTGAACATTTTATAAAACGATTGTCAAACATTTCTGTGTATTTTTTTTGAACCTTAATTAAGTCGTCATCGAATCTTCAGCGGCACGTACGGCTATATCACAATATAATCGGGTGGGAATCATGCTATTTGAACAGAGGTTGTCATTTTGCTCGTACGTGATGGTTTAACGTAATAATAAGTGATAACTTATAAAACTATTCTATTTAATATTTGGTATTAAAAAAAATTAGCGAAAACAAACACAGACCCGGTGCATTTACGTGACTTACATTCAGATATTCGTACGCCGTTTGGCACCATTACGAATGTGTGCCTAGTGCCAAACAAGAGGATTTCGAGATCTAAATACGCTTTCGGCTTTCATATTATTATATAATTATAATGATGATGATGTGATATGTAATAATAAATAAATGAATCACGTTGATTAATTTACGAATTATTGTCATTTAAAAATATAGCAAAAACCATATCATACTTATGATAAATATTGATACGTTCAGTGGGTAAATAAAATGTTCAATGTGTGGTATTTCCCGCGGAAAAATAAACATCCCGCTCGACCGCAGATGACTCACTCGCTATTGACCGGGCGAAAACGCCTTAGCTGTGTGACTCATCTGGCGGCCCTAAGGCCGAAAGTGATTTCGATCCGACAACCCCAGATTCCGGGACCGGCATATTATCTCGAAGGTTAGTTGTAGCATCGACCAAACACGGTTTCAGCATTTATGCGGGTCTAATATAAAAGTACTATTTCTACTTCTATTTATTTTTTTTATTTTTTCGAGAAACATTATATACCTATCATTGGAATTCATTTATGTTTGTCTGTTTAGTCTAAGTCGATTATTTTAGAGATAATATTTATTGATGATCAACAATTAATATTAAAACATATCGTCATCGACTAATTTTTCGGCGCATGAAGTTAGGCACTACTCTCTCTACTGGACACTGCAGGACACCCTGACTTTTTAATCAAAATGTTTATTATTATAATTGGTATAAAAAAACAGATAACATTATTGTTGTTTTTGATATTTTGGCTTTTGTTTATTAATTTTAAGAAAACAAAATGATAACGATATGAAACATTTATAAATATTTTTTCGTAAGATTAATATTGTTTAACATTTTTACTCATTGAATTGTCTTGACTTTATCAATATATTTCATTGTTTCTAAAGATTCTAATCAGATTTCAAGTATGAGCGTGTCATAAACTACAGTTAATATTTCCAAAACAAAACAAAAAAAAAATGCAATCAATAAACAATAGTGAAATTCATTTATGAGTTATGACCTATGGGGTATCTCAACTCACTGCAAACTTCAGTAACCATACTGTTAATACTGAAATGTGTATAGTTTCATCGCCGAGGGACTTTTAAAATAATTAACTAATTAATAGTAAAATCAGATTATTATAAAAATATAAAAGGTAACATGTATACATTGTATGCACAATTAAAGGTTTACTATATACCTAATATACTTGTAAGTAAACAGTTTGAAAGTTCAAATTTTCAAATTTTCTTTAAGAAAGAGAAGAACAAATTCTCATTTATTTTAGATTCTGAACATAGATATATTATATAAATATATTGGTTTTTAGTTAAATTATTATATTAACTATTATCATTTCTAAATAGAAATGTTTCTGGTAGCAAAAAAATGTCATCGCTTTCAATTGGAAATCATGTAAAGTATTTATAAATATTATAATATTCAACATAAAAAACAGTATTTTGTAATCTACTGATTCTACTCTATGTCGACCTTATCGGTTCTTCAGTATTTGACTTGTTAGTCATTAGTCAGTGATGGCGTACGATTGTACGAACATGGAACTATTATCTCATAGGTAAAGGGAGTGAATTACAATATTTAAATAACACAAAATCGAGAATAAAAAAAGGCCAAAAGAGACCAAAATATTTTGAAAATTATACTGAGTCTAGAGAATGCGTGTATAAATATTTTATGACAATTGCAAGTATCGACGGTCATTCGTTTTTGAATTATAACAAAATCGATTTTGTCAAAATATTGCCGTTTTACCGTAACTTTTTTTTTGCTCTACCCATTTTACATAGCTCCCCTCAGAATCTAGAATAAAAGTCGTCGAAAGCGTGAGCTTCTGACTACTATATAGTCACTCGATCGACGGAATTTACCCGCACGTATATTGAACAACACACATCACCTCTAAGTGAAACGGTGCATTCGACGATACTATACCGATTGTTGGTAAATAACGATATGTCGGGTCGTAACCTCATAAAATATGTTGCTCTATTATATTATTATTATTATTATTATGCACTTACAGGCGTTGGACGGCTCTATTTTCGTAGCGAGCGCGGGCGGCCGGTATCGATATTAATGGGGACAAAATAATAGTATCCACGGAATTCGAGACTTCCATAGATCGTATCGCGGCATGCACCATATGCTGGCGGGGTCCTCTTTAGAACGGCGTAACCACGTGACGCTCTTCAAGAGCACCATATAATATTAGAATAAGAAGTATACTCGCCCATAACCGTAGTGTAAGTACGTATAATATAATAATATAGTGTATTATAGCCATCCCGGAAACTATACACCGAACTTAACATTGTTCGCGGGTCAACACACCCGTGTGATCGAACTCGTACAAGTCGTAAACAAGTTGGACTTAAAAAAAAATATGACCGTTTTAACTCTTGACATTTATGGTTTCGTCTGCGTTCGTATATAGGTAATAAAGAATTATACATACCTACCGGCTATCCGTCGCATTTTTGTACGACTATAATAACACTGTTGTTGTTATTATTATTATTCATTGTATTTTCAATACGAATAGCTAGACCACTAAATTTGAATAATATAATAACACCGTAGATGCCATAGTCAAAACTCAATACACGATTATTCGTGTTCGAGATTTGGATTAAATGAGCATAACGTTAAATGTAAAATAAATATCGGTTACAAATTACAATAGATAAGTAGTTTAGTTATTTTAAAAATTTTGGCAGATGTGTAGAGAAATTAAAAACTATAATCGAACAGTTCGTACACCAATATAATATGCTAAGTATAGAGTAGGTACCTAAAGTATAAGTATACTGTTAGGTTAGGTATCATAATATTCAAAAATTAACTTAATAAACGCACAATTCAACAGTGAAAAAATAGTATCAGTATTTTTTGCAACATTGTTATCAGCAATGCAATCGTTTTTAGATGAAATGTTAGTTATTTTAAACATTTTTGTTTCATTTTATGTCAGGTGTTAGTCATCGAATATCTGTAATTTGTCATATAACGATAAAATTGGTTGGTTGGTAATCACAATTTACTTTATTTCTGTAAGTGGATCAATTTAGGCTCTATTCATAATGCGATTACTAATTAGTTATTACATGGTGTTTCATAATAATGCTCGTACTTCCGGTACTTCCGTACTATATTTAAGAATTAGTAATAAGATCGTGTAAAAGAGGTATAATTAATCACTTAACGCTTATCACTGTAGATACTTCCTTATTCAAACAATAAGTTTAATATTTTAAGAAAATACCTACTTTATTTTGAAGTAGTAACTAACTGAGTCAAATACTAAAATACACCATGGTGTATTTATAACATATAAATAAATGCAAATAATTTACATTTATACCTTATTCCATTGATGTATTAACGTAGATCATTTTTGAATAATGACATATAACAAATCTATAAAATAGTTAGGTAGTTCAAAAAAAATGTTGTACCTATTTTATATTTTAACAAGTTATACAATTATCAAGGCTTTATTTTGTCTACACTTTACCGTCATCAAAACATGCCTTTTTTCATAATGAGATGAAGGTCAAATTTTTGAATTAATATTGGTCATGAAAGTTTAAAAAAAATTTCAATATTCCTTTCGTATACAATTTAAGATTCATTTGCAACAGGACGCGATAGGTTACATAATATATATACACATATGTATATCGTATTCGAAAATTAAATTAATAAAAGTTATCAAAATAATTTATAATATTATATCTAACCACCATCTATTTACTTCTCCTTAATTATATTACTCCATAACTATATTTTTAAATAATATCCACTAATGAATGATGTAGATGAATAGATAAATTAATTTTAACTTAGTTTTCTTATATTTCATACTACACAGTTATATTCAGTTTAGAAAATTAATTTAATAAGGTCTAATACAAACTATATTATGATATGTATATATAATAATATATGATGCAGGTATAATAGGTATACAAAACATTTAGCTTGACAAGTAACATACCTTTTGAAATATTCAAAATCATAATCTGTAAACAACCACATATTTGTATCATAACACATATGACGACGATTTTGAATAAGAATAAATAATAATACTCGTTTGAGAAAAGAGAGTGCAGCCAGAAAAATATGTATATGTCCCGTGTTTACAATATTGTGATTTCAACTAAGTACTCTGTTGTTCTAACTTGCTTATTTTCAATGAGCGACGAATGATGACTGATGGATCTATAAGTGTTTTTTAAAAATATAATGTCTCCTAAGCTTGTGATATTCTATGTTTATTGATTCTTTCTGCTTAAGTAGGTACCAGACGATACACTTGTGAATTGTTGATGATACCTACTTGTCCAGTCATTCATCCGTCTCTTCGGTTCTACGAAGTAAAATAATTATTTCAGTTCGTTTACGATGGTCATCCTTATGATGAACATTCCATAATCCTTATGATGGACATGCGCAATGTGAATGGGAGGCTATTAGATTGGAGGAAATTGAAAAATCAGTAATTTGAAAAAGAAGCTCTGTGCTATCAACATTCATTAAACTATTTATTTATAATTTAATAAAAAAAAAATCATAACAAAACTAACGGTACTTAAAATATTATGTTGAAAGGTACGTATAATATATTGGGAGTGTTATGTAACAAAAATAAACCATACAGGTAAATAAGTAAGTAGTTTCCTGGTAAAAAAAAACTGGTTTTTTCCTTATCTATGGAAAAATTTATGTCGAGTATTTTACGACTCGAAGTAAACAATTTAACAATACAACCGCGATATCCGCAGACTACAGAGCATTTGGCAGGTTTTATAGTGTTTTATGGTATTGTTCGCATCGTACTTGGTGCGCAAGTAAGACGTTGATATTTCGCGAACGCCTCACGAGAAAACCCGAAACCTACCTATTATTTTCCATGATAATAATTTCTCGACGGCACTATAAAAATAAGTACATAGTATTCAGGAGTTTAAATGGTACACGACTATTTAGCAACAAGAAAATCGAACGTTCCAACGAATCCCGATCTTGTAGGGATACATTTGGGTAGTAGAGATATTGCTTAGGTATATTCTAGGTACGCTTTGCTATAATATTATGTATCGTTATTATTGCGCGAACCTGAGGTCTGCCACCGAGATGCGACTATTACACCACTTTGACACAGTGGCGTACACACGGGGGGGTGTTCAAACCCCCCCCCCCCTTTAACTGAAAAATAATTATATATTTTGTATGTATGTATAATTTTTAATATAACCCCCCCCCCCCCCATTGAAAATATGTGTGTACGCCACTGCTTTGACATGACGTGGGCACTAACTATATCTACCGTTTACTGACTAATATTCGTACGCATACCTTTGAGTAACTCGTCGCGATGTTATTAATCGTGTCTCCGGGTCATGTGTCGATAATGGCGACGGAATCACAGCCCATCGTGGTAAGTACCTAGTTCTTTCACGGTCACACGCGACGCGGCTTTTAATTTCACCGAGAAAATCTCACTCGCACTGTATAATATTTTTATCGGTGGAAGCGAACGACGACCGTAAACCAAAGTGTCGGGGCGTTTGCGTTGTAGGCGCGACGACGTTGTTGCGATCTCCAACACGGTAACCGGATAGAAACGGACGCACACGCGCGGCGGACCTGACGACAGCGTTTGCCGGACGGGCGCAACACGTTGCGCTGAAGCAGAAGCACTGCACTGTCGTCGTCGCGCGGGCACATGCGAATCCCGCGCGTTCACCACAAACAACGGTTTCCCCCCACCCTCCGCCATCGACCATGGTAAGGAACGGTCCGCGCCGAACGCAATCGAGACGTCGTCGATATGTTGGTATAATAATATATGTATAATATTAATAACTATTATTGCGGATACGGTCAGGCCCTTTTCGTGGAAGGGGTGGCAGAGAGAGGGCCACGTCTCCGGGGCCGGCAGAGAGTGTTGTAGTTGTCATCAGCTTAACGCACGTTTTAATCAAGAGATGGTCATTCGCACTATTTCAACTTGTAAAACAATTACTTTTTAAAATAAGCAAAAAAAAAAAATTTAACTGGTGTGAGCAAAATTTGTACCAGTATACTGGTTAGGTTAGTTATATATAACTACTATCTACCATATCGTTACCAGAGACACTATTTTCGATTATTGTGTTTTTTAGAATTTATAACTTTTTTTTCCCTGGGAGATGACAGAATTTTTGATTGAACTTTGGTTTTACGTTTTACGTGTTTTAAATCCTAAAGAAACAAGATACAAATCCAAATCATGAGATATAGATTTGTTTAAAAAAAATTTTATTTTGCACAAAATTGCATGTTTTAGGTTTTTTTATAAAAATGAACTAATTAATACTTATATACAAATAATTTTACTCCATAATCTATTAACATCTATTTTGTAATTTATGTTACTTCATCATTGCTATAATATGTTGTTATATGTAGTGTTGGACTTTTATATATATATATATTAATATAACGTAATTAATCTTTTTTAAATTATCAAGTAGATGTAGTTTGAAACAGTAAAAGATGGACTTACAAAAATTAAGAATAAAAAGGAACATATTACATATTACTCTATGTAAAATTCAAATCAGTATTCGACAAAAACCTCGGATACAATATTTTAAAGATATACAACGATACAATAAATGGAAATGACGTAGACTTAAAATAAGATTCTGCTATTATATATAAGCCATAAGGTGCTACACACAATGCCCGATAACAATTGTCGACGTAGAACTTGTGTTTTCACAATTAAAACACATATTAAGTGACCGAAGACGTAATTTTACAGAAAAAAAACTTAGATATGTACATGATAATACATTTTAATCAAATATTGTAAATCAGTTTAAATTGTATATTTTTATATAATACTTAATAGTTAATACCAACTAATAAATAATAATATTATAAAAAATAAAATTTGAAGTACCTATAATGAAAAATTTGTTATATAATTCTAACAAAAATTTGTACTTGCACAATTTGAACATTTCAGCATTTTAATTGCACGTTTTTTAGGTGATAGCTAAACAAAAATCTGGTCTTTGCTTATAATAATATTGAATTGCACATAATTTGAATAACTTATATTTATGGACTATATTGGTTGATGTCATGGCTTAAGATAACACGTAAAAAATGTCGAGATAGGTCCGTAATATATATATACAGCTGCAGATATACTTCTATAGATTAATTTCAAAATGGCCAATGTGTGTTTTGATTTGATCATATTATACTGCATTAGAGACATTGGCGATTGCAACACAAGTAACAAAATCAAATATCAATGACTTTGTTCAAATAATATCAAAAGCATTCAAACGTGCACATTGACCGCGTACGTCGATTCGCCCAATAGAACAGGTGGGAATTTTATTTTTCATTGATGTTGGCCCCCAACCATGTATGTGCCCCTGAACCCCTAAAGGCCTTAATCCGGGATTGGTTACAGCCGTATACTACCTATCTATATAGGAATACTTATTAATAATTATTATATAGTTATTACTTATATATAAAGTAGGTATATAGCATATAGGTACTAAGGTACCACCTATACTTGGTATATAATAATAATAATAATAATAATAATTATGAGTCAATATCAAAATACCTATATAGGTACATACCGAATGATGTGATGATAGTATAGTAATAATAATCTATATTATAATATTATAGTCGGGCAAAATGACTTTTCGCCGGCGTGTCCGAATAATAAATTATACGAAGGTAACGATTTACACGATTCCGCTCCGTGCAGTAGACATAAAGTAACTGCAAAAATACCTACTGCGCAGTACCCGCAGTATACACAGCTCTCTCCTACTCATACGACCTGACATTACCCGTGTGTGTGTGTGTGTGTGTGTGTGTGTGTGTGTGTGTGTGTGTGTGTGTGTGTGTGTGTGTGTGTGTGTGTGTGTGTGTGTGTGTGAATACTCGCGGACCTGCGACATTGGCGTAAAATCGTCTGCGAATATAATACGTACAAGTCATAATTTTCGACGCTGTTGCGACAGTGCAGCGTGCTCTGACACGCACATATTATTATTATTATTCACCTATAGAGAGGGAGAGATGTTTACAGGTATATCGTTAACACGACAGTCATCGAACCTATTACCTATATAATAATATTATATTATGGTTCGCGTGTCGGTGTGGTCGGTCGGTTTACTTTATATTAGTGTTTAATAGTAGCTGGTAATATGGTATGTATATATATACATGTATGGTACCTAGTTTGCCTATTTTATTGCGGGTTACACTACATACTTTAGAAATTATCTCTGAATAACTCGTTATACATCAATCACCAAACTTATAATAATTTATTTCAATAATATTGTTATTATCTGTTCTGAATGATATACATGATATATGATATATTATGTCAGCATAACATGAAATTAACAATATTATCATATTATTATTTTAACTGCGTATAGTGCATACATGCTAGTTATATATAATGTATATTTATTAGATTTAAATGTTGTGTAGATAAAACAATACATGTCTAAGAACTCATAGGTAAGAATATCCAAAAACCGAGTCATGGTCGAACATAGTGTCGGATTATCAAATGGTATTGTGATGGTGACCTACAAAATATCCGAAAGTATATCTGTCAAAATTATTATCATATCCGAAAAATATTTGAATAGAATATTATTTTATCCAAAAACAATTAAAAATTAAACAACTATAAAATAAATTTTAATTTATTCGAAAATGTTACGTCAGAAAATGAAACAGTCGGAAAAAAGTTATTAGAAGATAATTTTCGCAAAACGTACCTAGTCTATTCGAAAATTAACATAGATTTTCGGAGGAAATAATATTTTATGTTGTTTTGCTTCCGGTGTACACTGTACATATTATTCGAACGAAATACGGTTCTGATGAACTATTATTTGGATTAAACACGGTTTGGGCAAATTATTTTTCTTATAATATATATTTTGGGATAAAATATTTTTCTGCTAAAATACGGTTCTGATAAAATATTTTCGGAAATTTTTCGCACATTTCCATTTTGATTTATTTTATATTAAAGGTACAACATACATAATATTATTTATTATTATATTCTAATGTTTAAGTTGCATGTAATATATTATATATTTAAATAGAATAAAATCCTTTTTGTATTGTTTATTATTATTTCATGTTTTTGACATCCCGGAGGGCAAATAAGTACATAGGCAGTTTAGCAGTACCTACATACAAACATAATATTATAAGATTTATAGATAAAACGCATTTTTGCACTTATGAATAATTGCTAATATATGTATATTGTATGAAATAGAATATTTGGTACAAAATTTACCTTGGACATTTTGGTAGTTTGATTGAAACTAAATATAGGTAGGTGCAACACAATACAAATACGAAGATACATGTAGAGTATGGAAATGTAAGATAATATGGTCTTAAACGTAAAATTTAAATAAAATAAAATAAATTACAAAAACATATAGGATTTTTAAAACTCTAATTGTTTCTATACAATAGTGCGCACAAAATAAAATATCAATGTGCATTGGAAAAGGTTATTAGTTATTACTTAGGTATTATTATTATGTATTAATGTAGGTAGATATAATGTATTATTTATCACACTACCTATGCTATTGTGTATTGTGCTGCCATGTCCAACATATATATTTATGTATATTATAATTATTCTATCTCACTAAAAAAAACCATAGTAATATTAATCATGAGTACAAAGAATATTTTAATTATTATTGATTTGCTATTTCTGAAGATGCTTTCAAAACGTCCATCTATTTATCGTTGCATTATACTACATTACTACATATATAGCAAGTACCTGCAGCAAAATATTCGAAACATTTTTCCATGTACATATAAACAATTACGATTTAAACTTATTATACGTTTTAATGAATTGTAAAAACAATTACATTTTAATTTACCGATAAGACGAGGTATGTTTCGATGAATGGTTATTACTTATTAGTCCCAAACGTATTATTATTAAAATTAATTTCTGGCACATTCTATAATAGACTTAAAGATTAAAACACGAAAATCTATTTCACATAATATTATATTATAACTTTCAGCCTGTGCTGATAATTAAATAATTACATCGGATTGCGTCTTCTCAATAATATTATGACTTTTTATTTGTAAATAATTTTTTTTATTTTGTTTATTAAAACATTGGTGTACCCTCCATTGTGTACTACTCAGACTCCGACACTTTAATCTGTAGTACATAATAATATTATTATGTCGGTGTCAGCATTTATAATATTCTGAAGGTACAGCGAACGAGCGAGTCAGTGCGGTGCATACTGCAAACTGCAAACTGCAGACGCTGACTTATGTTCAGAATCTCTGACTGTACTTGTATGATTTTTTAGTTAAATATTTTTAAGTAAAAACGTGATAAAATCGTCTTTGATGAGGTTAAAGAATTGTAATTAAATTTTAAACTCCTAAATATCCGGATAGTTTGGACCACAATATTTTAAGGACACACTACTCTCACTTCAGTGGTAGACAGTGCAGCAAAATATATATACACTTAAACTAAAACTTTTATTGCCTACTTTATATAATTGTCGTAAGGATGTAACTTTACATAAAGTAATTTTTGTCAGAATTAAACATTTAAAAAAATTATCTTCAGCAACAAATTTCAGTAGAAGACTGTTATATCCAAAGAATACAATACACGAGTACGATGTCATACGATGCATATACAGCAAATGTATAATTATTATTTTAAAGAGTAAAAATGATGTGATCAATATAAACGGATAGAATAGTTTTAAGGTGGATAATATACGGTGGTCAGAGACAAATAACTAACAAGTAAACGATGGAGATACTATATTCTACTTTTAAAATTGTTTAGTGAGGAAGGATAAAGGGAACTGCCTATGAAATAAATACGATTGATTTAAAAAGAAAAAGAATAAAACAAACAACTCAAACAGTCTGCAGAGATAAGAGTTAATCATTAGATAGTGTGCCGGGTTTAATATTACACCGCGGCAGGTTGCACCCATATAACATATTATTATCATAAACTCTACAGTCTACACATACTTATGTTATATAAACTACAAATACAAGTTCACTACGTACGTTGTGTAATAATAAATTCTTTGTATACATAAACGAAGAGACACGGTAAGCACAAAAATCATAGTGTATAACATAATATTATTATGAATATATTTTGTACTAGACGGATTAATCATTTAAATATTGTCAAATCTACAGATATACCCTGCGTATTATACTATATATAAACACCGAGACGAAGTAAACCGATTACGAAACTATACAGCTGAAGTGGTCCGCGGTGGGCAGCTACCATTGTAGTCGGAAGTTATAAAATAAACAAGGCGAGGCACAGAACCGTCGAGGAAGACATATTACTCCAGGATACATATAATATTTAAAATGTTAAACTTTAATTCTATGGCAGTCATGTCCTGTATACATCGGTTACATAATATGTATTATGTTTTCATATTTTCATATTTTTGAAATTATATTGAAATTTCTTAACAGCTGAAACACGGTGGTAGATTAGGATGGATCCTATAACGTCCTAGCATACCCTGCAGAGATGAAATTCGTAGCAAATCGGAATAACCCTCCCCCCTCAATTATTTGTTAAAATCCTTGTAATTAAATCAAAATTTCCAAATATGTATATATTTTTTTTATTTACACTTCTTTAACAATAACATCTTTTTTCCTGAGTTCGTCATTTGCGCATCATTAATTCTCCAGTTGAAAATTCGGTTGGTCTTTTACACGTCGCACGTTTCAACGAGAATTTTTTTTTTATTCCATTGCTAATATTTTTAGAAAATAATGTAATACACGTAACTGTATCATTTGACATCTTTACTCATCGATACACATCGATAATTATCATACTTATCGATATATGATTGATTAAATATAAAATCAAAATCAACTATTCTCCACACTTGCCGACCAACCATTGAACAAATGAAAACATCATAAATAGACTTAGAATATACCACACCAGCCTAACCCACGGTTAACTGAGGTCTCGTGAGGAACGTGCCATATGCACGTTATGTTGTGTCAAACTTTCTGTCAAACATATTATTATTACGTTTTACCAAATGTGACTCATATCGTCCATACCGAAACTAATTATCTATAAGGACCTATTCGAAATCCTAGATCCAGAACTTTTAATACTTCACGCATAATATCCTTCCTCCGGCGAACCGGATTGGATAACTTTACTAATATTATAATGTAAAACTTTGTAAATTCGTCACTATACTATTAAGATTTGGAATTTATAATTTAATCTTTTATTGTATTATTCTTATTATATAAAATAAATCAACGAATCAAGCATTGTTATTTTCATATTTCCCACATTTTTCTTATGCAATTTTCTTTGTCTGTTGCATCTTAAAATTTTTTTTTAGTACATGAAAATATGTTCGTACAATACAATTTTATCAAAAATCAATATGTACAATAATGTAAATAAAATAAAACCCATGATATTCTATATACATAACTATATTATTAATGTCAGGTGCACAAAAAATAAATCTGCAATTCGGCTGTAATGTGAGTTTAAATTGTTATCTGCTTCATGCAATTTGGATTACGCTGACAAATAATTATATTGCAAATAATGACTGATTTATTGACGAATCTAGTCAAACTAATATCTTTTTTATAACAATAGTGATAAACAGCCAATAAAAAAATGCTGGTCGTAAAGATAACGATGATGCATAAACGTCCTACGCCCAATTTTTTTTACCGACAATCAGATTTAATGATTTATTTGTTGTATTAAAAAACAAATGTTTGTCATAACGTTGTAATAATTTCTTCATGGAAAATGTTTCATACAGTGTGATACTGCTATGTGTCATTAATTGTTATAATATTATGTTAATAAAACAAAAAAAATTAAAAATTAAAAGTTTAAGTATCAAAAAAACATGTTTTAATTACGATATTGACTTATAATGTTTTGCCAAATGAAGAAGAATTAATAACAAATAATAATAGAAGAAATAATACTATATGGTGATCCAATTAACACCAAACCTTCATTATTTCAGAAAACTAATGCTTTTGAAAATATTTCTTTTAATTACATAGTTGTAAGTCGTATCGAAACAACATTTTAGAAAATAATTGTATTTTTGACCATCATTGAAAATGTATTGACCACAACAAGCATTTTTAATTCATCATTCTTAAGCAGAATATTTTTTGAATTACCTACTTCGATGTAAAAAATATAATTTTGGACGAGACGTTAATGAGTGATAACTGTAATACTAATAACGAGGGCCGAAAATGATGTGCCTTAAAGCCCATTCAATATGTATGCAGTTAATTCTTAGTAGTGTTGGCCAACGATATAATTTTTAATATCGATATCGTTTAGTTTTTCTCGATATCGTATCGCGATATATCGATATTCGATATATCGATACCAACAGAAATTTTACAATTTTTACAAACTACTTGTTTTTTATTTAAAATAATTCCGTTTACATCAGCTCGAAAACCAAAATGTTGCCAAATTTTACTTCTAGCTCCAGCCAGTGGGATTAATTTAAAGTTTTCGTTCATTTTATAAAATTTACGTTTTTCGTCTACGATACAATATAAACGCACAATGCACAAATACGAACGAATAATCGGAACTAAATTGAATTGTAGGAATTATCTTCCGACTGGCACCAAATACAGTCGTTTTAAAAAAAATATAAGATAAAAATAAATAGTAAATTACTATTAGTAATGCTCTAACAGTGAAGATAAATATTTATGATACCACTTGGAATCTAATAGCTAATAGCTATATTAGATAATAAAAATCATAAATCATATTAAATAATAATTTGATTTTAACGATATCGCTTTATATCGATATCGAAAAACCCAAAAATAAGTCACGATATCGATATCGTATCGAAATATCGATATCGTTGGCCAAAACTAATTCTCAGCCATCATAATATTATGACCGCTACTAAACTGAATGTCAAACACACGAATATATTAACACACAGTGGTATGAATCTAACACGTAATTTAAGTGCAACGGTGAGATTGTCGTAATGTCGTATTGTAAGTAGTACTTACTAAGTACAATGTAGGACCAATAATACAAATTAACGATTTTAATATTGCATTTTGTTCGTTAACTTTACACTAGTAAACTTTTTCGATAATATTAACCACCGGTAACCACAATAAGGTTCATTTAATTAACTAAGAGTGTACAAGAAAAAAAATCAAGGCCCGAACGACGTGGCGTATAGAAGATATTTTCTCTATTTACCGTTTATCAATGACTCGAGCCTGACTTTTTCGCTGTCGTCCACCATAGGTACGTGCACGTGTGTAGCTCACTCGTCGAACATGTTTGGGGCGAATATTGTATTTTAATAACCTTGAATCAATATTGCAGTAATATTAAAAAAAAAAATTATATATTATTGTACTCGTGTTTCAATCTCGAGTATTACGAAACTATGGGACGACTATAATACGACTATGAACTTAGTGTCAAAAAATTCTGAGGGATATTATAGGTACTTTGTTTTAATTGTACTATAGTTAGGTATATAAACTATAATTTATTTTTTATTTTACATTACCCCGATAATACGGGTTTTCTAAATTTTGAAGCTGTATACAACCAAGTAGTACTTACAAATTGAACGTTACATTTTTTTATTTTTAATATTTTACGTAGCTCTCTGTGAAATAAAAACACACACACGATAGTAAAGTCGGTAAACAAACTTTCAAAAAAAAAAATGTAATCCACATTGATTACCTTTCAGGAAAATAAGTTCCTGTTTGTCTTAACACATAGCAAGCTTAGTAATATATTAAACAGACTGATGTAGCTTGTAGCCAACTTAAGAAAGTTTGTGTCTTTTTATATAGTAATAATCATTGACATAATGGCATGTGCCTGCACGTACTGAAGTAAAGTTAAGTACTTTGTCTATGTGCACCGAACACCGATTAAAAATAAACTATATTTTAATCACATAGCGGTGATAACATTTCCAGAAAAGGCGCATACACTGTCAAATCATCAAAATACTTTTTTGGGGGAGGGGGTTTATTTATCTTTATCATTGACAAATATCACTTTTTCTGAATAAAACATATTTAATAATTTTACCGACATTTTGCTAAGAGTTTAAACCCTTAAAACCCTTCCTTGTGTATACTCCTGAAAATAATTTCCAATTTACCTATAATTTTCTCTTTAGAACACAACTGACCACAGTCTCCATAATAAAAGGATAACGATTTCAATTAAATTTATCACATGAATTATAAAGTTTGTCATCAAATCTTTCCAATTATCCCTACTCGTTTTTAAAGGGTTAGATATCTTTTTTGAAGATTCGTATAGTGTTATAATAGACTTATAAGAACTACGCAGCCAAATCTTAAGGGGCCAAATTCAGGCAAATTCTAGTTACATTACAAGGCGAACATTACAACAGATCGTACGGAAAAAATCAAATCAAACCATTTCAATGACCAACATCGAATTTACAGGAAAAACAATCATAACTTGTAAGTAGGAAGATTTTAATTTTTTTTTTTTTTGGAAAGAAAAATTTTTTATTTAAGTAGCATTGGACTCCGATTTTTTAATTTTTTTTTTGTTTTTTATTTGAGTTAAACAATCTATACAAATTCTCTTTTTTTTAATTAACTTTAAAAAATGCAAGGGAAAATACTAAAATATATTTTGTGATTATTCAAACCTAATTACAAATTCTAAATGTAGAGCTTATAAAATCGGAGTCTAACGAGCCTTTGCATCTTCAAAATAAAATAAAAATATCAAAATTTAATTATTTTACGATATTTGATAGTTTTTCCTGTGAAACAAGTTTTTTACCGTGTCGGCCTGACACCTTTATAATGTATGTTTGTGACCGAGTTTTTTTTCCGTATAAAATGATATTTTCGTTGTGTAGCGACTTGCGTCATCTCAACAGGCAAAACCATCAACAAAACAACCTATACATAACAAAAACAAGATAAAATCAATCATAATAAAATACAAATAAATAAGCTCTAGAACTCCCGAATCACAAGTAGGTATACGATTTACTGAGAAAACTTGTTTTCCTTTAGGTTTATCTTTTTCATTAGCTTAATAATAGTATTTAATTTATTTCTAAAGAATTGTATAATATCAAACGTGTGCAAAATAAAAGATACACAAAACGTTAATAATAAATAGGTAATACAATATTTTTTTTTTTATTATTATTATTTCATCTGAATCGCATGCAAAAATAATTAATTAAAGTTAGTTAAATATATAGATTAATTAAAATTATCTACCTGTAGAAGCAAGGCGTGGTCAAGCAATTTAAGGTAGAGAGTTAACTATTTCATAATGTATTGACAATTAACATAAAATTATATACATAGATCTATGAACAAATATAAAAAATTAGATCTGAATAATTTTTAATAGAACCACGCTTAATCGAAAGACTTGAATAACCATTTATTAACAGATATTTTGGCATTAACATATTTACAGATAATGTTTTTTTTGTAAGACAGGCATAGAATTAAAATAAGTAGGACCGAGGTAGTCCACGAGGCACGAATCTTTGACCGAAAGATTTTTTTAAATAAATTACTTAAGCATCATAAGCTATGATTTCTCTTTTATTTACCATTTAGTTTACATTTATCCAGTTATTTAAATTATTTACAACCCATAAAATGACAATTTTTTTTATTTTTTTAAACAATAAATCCATTGGTTGTACATTAAATAATTTTAAATTTATACTAGTCGAACCTTCAAAAGAAGATTTATGTAAACATATATACACTATTTTTCTTTGATGTATCAATAGTGGTTTCAGAGCATTAACTAATAGCACCCCCCCCCCCCCCATATTGTAGTATTGTTTGGTATAAAGCTAAATATACTGTACGAATTACTTGCATCGGTACAATCTTGAGTAACTTATAAAAGCTAAGACTCAAAATACGAAGACATAATATTATTAAGTTATTCACATGCAAATTCAATCTCATGGTTTATCAATGTTTATCAATAATTATCAAATTATTTAAATGAAGTGTTCTACAAATTAGCCATTTGCTTTTAGGTAGGTTCGTGGAATCGTATTATTTTAATAAATATTATGAATAATATTACCTTTGCTTTATAAATTGTATTCATAGTTTGCACATTTGAGCTTATGTTATAATTTATAGACTACCTATAATATTATATATTTTATATTGTATTTGATTGCCACGAGACTACAAGTGTATCTGTGTAATTTATATAAACAAAGTGTGTTTAGTATCATTAAATAAAAATAATGTTTATTGTTTATCATGACGATTTCAAACATAAAATCAGTGAACTGAATAATAATTAAATAGTACAAAATGAAACCAATTTTAATCTCATCGGTTAATAACGTAAATATTATGTTTGTTTATTTTTATAATTAATAATTAATCCTATTAAATTGTATTACTGTTAGATGGATATTAAAAAATCAAGACAAAACAAACCCAGCAATGAAATTACCCTAAAATTAGTGGTTACACCAATTACCGCCAGCCAGCACGATTCAAATAAAAGTCCTCCGGTCGAAAATCAGCAGCTTAATCTATGCGAGTTTTATCTGGGAGACATAAATGTAACGCCTCAGGAACCAACTAATATTAAATATGAATTTATAAATTTTGATGAAAATTCGTCGCATCAACGAAATTTATCAAAGACATGGCCCATTACGCATGTGGAACAGGAACAAGAAAAAAACCTTAATACTTTTCTTTCCCTCAACATTAAATCCCTTGAAAATTTACTTGACGACATATTTCCAAAACGGCAGTATCACAATGGACAAGACCTGAAAGAAAACAAATACGATATTGGTGCAAATATTATCTTGCCCAAAAATAATATTAGTAATGACAGTTATGAGATTGAACTTGCTGAGAGTCAGCCGTTTAACATTTTAAACGTACCGAGCAGTGTTACAGTAAAAGGGTAAGGCTGTAGAAATCTAACCTTTATTGGCTACTGGTTAGGTTTTCATCTCAACATTTGGTAAAACTATTTTTACAAACTTTTCAGAAAATTTCGCTGAATTATAAATTATTTAGAAAGTCTTTAATTATTTCATAGGAGTACTAAGTACAATACCTACTTTCTGGTATTAATGTTTTAATTGAAAATATATCAATTATGAATCTTGATTGCCATATTAATTTTCTGGTTGAATTATGTGAAATATATTATAAATAAATCATTATGAAACGTTTATCGTTTGTAGGCACTTATTGAGCACTAACTAGGAACTTATAATATAATATTATGTACAATTATTGTGACCAACGCCAATTATTAAAGTACCTAATATAGTAGGCTATAGAAGTATAGCCATTTAATATAGGTAATATATTCTAGGGCACTAGGTACCATATATGGTTAATGAGAATTAAATTAATTGTTCCTTGACTCGTCAATGGAAGCTTATTTATAACAAAAAAACTACCCTAAAACGTCCAATGCAATTTATCAACTATTATTTTTATGATCGAGGTTCGTTATTTCAGAGATGGAGATTATGAAAGGTTACAAAAATCGAAAGAAGTTTATCAAAATAACGTAGCAAATTCACACATCAAGGTGGACAATATATCCCAAACAGTCAATTCTCTTATGGAACGTGAAGACGTGGAATGTCAAACCTCGAATGTCACTACGTGTACGGCCGGTACTCAGGTCCACAATTTCAACATAATAGACACTTACAACAAGATCGACGTGGAACAAAACAAAATTGAGCCAGTAACCGTTTCAGAAGTGTCGAGTGACATAGAAATCTGGCACGATGAACCCTTGGACAAATTGCAGCCTGAGGACTCCCATCCCGATACGACTATGTTCTTGGAACGGATATTGGCTCAAAACTCGTTGGACGTCAGACTGTTTTGGTCGAACGAAATAAAAACGACGAATCGCAACGACGTGCCCCAAAACGTTTTCGGTCTTACGTACTGTCTTACGCTGACGTTGCTTGGTGACGCGGACAAGGGCATAGCCGTCAAATGCATGCACTGGAACGAGACCGAGAAGCACTTGTTGGCCGTCGTCTACAGTAATCTGATGTACACCGATTACACTGACAAGCAATACGCATCCGTGGCCGTGTGGAGTAAGAAAAATCAACATACTCCAGAAAGGTAAGAATGTAACGCGCGTATTGTGGCGTGTTCTTTTTACAAAACAATATTTTTATACCCAGTGGCCAGTGCTTGACTTTGGAAAAAAAAATAGGTGATGACTTACAAAACAATTTTGACTTTTTCAACATTGTACGTAATTTCTTAATCTATTAATAAATTACTTTTTCATTTAACTAATTCATATTTCATACCTATTTTATGCGTTCTGCAAGATGAACGGGTAAATGTCTGAAAAATAAGTTAAGGTATACTCAGTCCTACTCCCTTCGCATCAAACACATTATACTGGACAGTTTGGGATTTTCGTCTTTGATCAGTGTGCGCCCTAAGTGTAGTTTAATCGATTTCAGATTCTACGAGTTCAACATATCGGCTATTACGTGCTTGAAGTTCTCCACCAAATCCCCAAATTTTCTCGCTATTGGATTTGACTGCGGGAAAATATTAATAATCGATATCTCTAAAAAATCTCTCGAAATTATGTTTCGAACGTCCGCGAAACCATCGTTAGAAACTACCAGCATTTCTGAGCTTTTTTGGTCCATCAACGTCGAAAACAAAATAAACCATGAAGCTCAATCTGAATGTCTAGTTAGTATAATAAATGAAAATAATTAGTTGTACACGTCTACATAATATAGTATTAGCCATTATGTTTAAATCGACATGTACTTGACTCGTTTAGATGGCGTGCAATACAAGTGGTTGTATTTTACATTATTGTCAATCGCATGGGAAGTTTCAGGAAAAATTATTCATGAAACTATCTGATAGTTTGATACAAGAAGACTACCCAGCGAAGAAGTTAGACGGAAGTAAAACGTATAAACCAGTTTTTCGCGTAACTAAATTTATCGAACTTCACCAAAATGCTGAATTGGTTGGCACCGCGGACGGTCTTGTCTACTCGTTTTCATATAACGATTTGATGACTCCTCCAAAAAAAATTGTTTCTCACTTCGGAACAATCAAATCGTTAGAAAAGTCACCTTTCTCTATGGATATCTATTTGACAACTGGCTGTGACTGTAACATAAACATTTGGGTTGGTGATATTTTCCTTGAACCAATAATAACTTTAAGTACTGGCAAACAAATCGAAAAAGCTATTTGGAGCCGGACATGTTCGACAATTATAGCATCTATTATCGGTAACATACAATTTCATTAACCAAATACATAGATAAGAGTTAATTAATAAAAATATGGTATACACTGGGTAATTAACCAAGCATGTTCACCAACAATTTTAAATAATGAATTTATTCAAATAACGATTTTTGAAATTTTTAAATACCTTTACCTAAAGACCTTAATATTTGCAAACTCTTCATATTTTTTTATACTATTTAAAGAGTGACATGTGCCGACATAAACTTCTGTTTTTCAAATGAGAACCCATCTTTTTTACTGTAAATTATTTAATGGATAATATTTTGAAAATGTTCTTTACCTAATTCAAACTCCGTACAAGAAGTTTTTCTGTTATTTAAATGTTTGTACTAAAGATAGTAGTCTTAAAAAGTGTAGTCCTTAAAAATGGTTTTACAAAAATATAAAATAGACGTAATATTGGATCTAGTATTTATTATTCTTGGGATATTTTTATAAATTATGCAAACCCATTATTATGGACCTATTATACTTAGTACACAAAGTTAAATAACTCAAAAACTACTCGTTTGAATTTTGATTTTGATAGGTCAACATTAATAATTATCCACTTAATAATTTACAGTATAAAGGGCGGTTGTCATATGAAAAACAAAAGTTTGTATCTTCACATGGACGTTTAAAGCAATAAAAAAGTAAATTATGTAATTATACAAATTAATAATAAATATTAAAATTGAATTACTTATATATCTACAAAATATCCTGCTTTTAAATATAAAATTAAAGATTTATATTGTCATTCAAAAACTTAAATTAGTAAGTTGTAACTTACTTTAATAACTTTAATAGTAATTTCTTTGAATTTTGTAAAAAAAATATTTAAAAACGTTAATAATAATTGTCTAAATGTCCGTTTACTTATAAAAAAATCAACTTATACACATAAGTAATAAACTAATAAGTTATTAGTTTATTACTTATGTGTATTAGTAATAACTAATAAGTTATAACTAGTGAGCTCTTGCCTTTTACAGAAGAAACATATTTTTAGAGTAATTATTGTATTTAATGTATTTAATAACTAAAAACTCAAAAAGTTTTTTTTATGAATCAATTAATTTAATTTGTAACAATAAATTTACTATTGAGTCTATTTACTTTAAATACATTACGTGAGAAAGTAAAAGTAGTCATTGACCATTGTTATACAAATGATAATTTTTTGACAAACCACAAACGTGACTACGTAATTTTGTATAATGGTTGACGATATGTCAATGTCCACTGGCAATTAAGTCAACCATCTTGATAAAAGAAATATTATAAGTACTGATAATAAACAGCAAAATAAATATCTGAAGTCATGATTAGGTTTCAAACAAGGTTAACAAGGTATAATAATATTATGTCCGCCTTGGTCTCGACCGTTTCGAGTATATTTATCCTACGGTTTGGTATATCGCAGTTAAGATAAATTGTTAACTGCCGTCTACCACTATATGTGACTACGGAAGAACCGAACCGAATTTAAATTAACCACACATTTTATTATTCAGAACAGGGACAGGAGAATTTTTGTTTGGGATATTTTTTCTCGGCGGTTAATTTGAATTCAGTCCAGTTCTTTCATATTCATATAGTATATTATATACTATTCAATTTATGAAACATATTATTATAAATATCTCATAGATCTTTAGTCGTTAACATGTAATATTTGTGTAATAATTAAGCGCAGTGTGTGGTGTTTTGCAGACAACTGTATAGTCGTTTGGGACTTGAGTGTGACGAAATATGACCCGATATTCGTAGAAAAAATGCCGAACCCTGATCAAAAGTGTTCCGGCTTAGAATTTTCATCGGACGGTGAGCACTTGTGCGTGTCCGATACAAGCGGAAAAATAGTCGTGTATGTTTTGTCGAACATTTCGTCGCCCGTCGACGACGACGAACAATTATTTAATTTAGTGTATACCACCGCGAAAATCATATATGGTCAAAAACATTTGCCCACCGTGCTGATTAAAGAACGAAAAGAGTACGCCAAAGCATTTATTAAACTGGATTACGAGAAATATGGACGTAAATTTTCCTAACTATTTTCACTTTTTCCCATTATTATTGCTGAAATATTGTCCAGAGCTGCAATACTACATACCGTATACATGCATATTATGCAGTATTGTATTGTAAATTTTATTGGCAACGCTTTAATATTTTTGATATTAAAAATGTTATATTACAAATGATAATTTGTGTACTTACGTAACGTATTTATATTGTATTGTGATAAATTAATGTTTTTATCAGTGTGATTTTTCCCCATGGCCCTGAATAAACAGAAATCATAATAATTTAAACGTTATACAGATTTATAAACAATTTATTACGCTGAGAAGTTTGTGAGTTTCCCAAATTTCTCTCATTTCTCTAGCCTTTAGTGAGTCATTTTTAAAGGTTTTTAAAACCAACATTTTTAATATTTGTAAAGAAAACTAAAAAAGTAATGAACATTTCAAAACAAGACTTTCGTATTTTTACGAAATATAAAAAACAATAGCTTAGTCGATTTAAGTATAGTTTTTTTTTTTTTGTTATTTAAATAAACATTAAAAGTCAATGCTTGGATGTTTGTAGCTTATGGACTCAAAAACTGAGTTACGAATTACCTGTTTTTCCTAATAAAACGTTCAAATAAATAAAAGGAGAATAATCACAAACAGCAATTCCAAAATATAGAGCATAATATAATAATATATTCTATGACCGAACTGTATGTACAATGCAATATTTTACAGTGTGTTGATTTTACAATTAAAACGGTTTTTATGGTCGCATTTCGACCAATGAACGATACTAGTTATTATTATTATGTCAGATCATAGATTATTCTTATGCTACGTTATCGTAGCCGCAATGTAAACGATATTATAATACATATTATTAGTGATGTGAATTTGTACAGTGAATTATAAAATAACAAAAATGAGACGACAAAAGTATTTTGATATTTTATATTCATCAAAATTATTATTAATTAGTTTATTATTCATTAATTATTAGGTACTTATTATCTATTAGATATTGGTATTGGCAATTCATCTTTATTTTTTATACATTATTAATATGAGAAAAATTTAATGGGCGTTGAGGAATAGTCCGCAGTTGCCCTCAGCGGCTGTTTTCGGCATTTAAAAAATTTACCTACAGTTGCCTTCGTAGTAAAATAGAGTACCTGCTACAAAAAAGGAAATGTTGCCGACATGGGTCATTTTAGACTCAAACATATTTTTTGACAAATAATTATAATGAACCAATTATTATTAATTATTATCATTGTAAATCTTGTATATTTTATTCTTTTATAATTTAAATGCTGTTTTCATTTTAATTATTAAAACTATTACTATAGCAGCGTCCACGATGTCATACCGTCACATTTTATTTACCTACCCTATATTATACCAGGTGTGGTATTGTGGTCGTGTGTAAAATATGTTGAGGACAACTGGTGCATTTTGCTCTAGGTGATTTGGGCCTTGAATATAAAATAAAAAAAAGTTAATTTTGAGAGCAATCATTGTATATACCTTATTTAAAAATGGAAATAGTTATTTTTCTTTTTTATTATTTTTTATAAATAAATGTTTTTCCCTCCATTTATTTCAAATGCACTTTGTCTATTTTTTTTTTAATTTCTCAAAGTTGTATTAATTTGTTTCAATTTTCAAACGGGAAAGGGTTGAGTAATTGAGTCAAAATTTTTAAATTTTATATGTGATTCTCGTATATTGTAAAATTAAGTATTTTGAATTTTATAGCGTTTACAAGTATGTATTTAAGTATGTGTACATATATGTCTACAAGTATGCCTACAAGTATGTGTATAATATGGTATTATATACAAAAATAAATAATACTTACTATAATTCAATACACACAGTATTATACAAATTTTAGTACACGTAAAATACCATATTTTTACATCACTAAATATTATATAGGTACCATAAAAATGAAGACTATTTTTTCAAACATTTGAATAGGCCATTTAAATACGATAGCAATACAAACTTATATTTTCAAATGAGAAGTATCCTTTTTACCACAAAACCATTAATCAGATGGTTTTTTTAAATATGATGTTAAATAAGACGTTTTTAAATCTCAATTCAAACGAGTAATTTTTGAGTTATTAAACTTAATCCTTAATATAATATAATGGTTTTTAATTTCTGTAAACAATATAATTATAAAAAATGAATATTGATTACTATAATTTTCAAAATATCATAGTTCATATTATTCTCTTATAAACCTATTGTAGAATATTATCCTTTTAATCCTTAGGCCTCAAGACGTAAGTGCTTAAAGTTTATAATATATGACTCAAAAACTACTCGTATATTAATAAACTAACCTATATCAAAATATTATAAATCACCTCTTTGAAAATTTGCAATAAAAAAGGTAGTTTTCAAGTGGGTATTTTAACATAAGACAGCATTTTTATATAGGAACGTTATTTATTTATAATAATATTACACTATTCCTTTCCTTATTTTTTTTCCATTTTTATTGCATCATAGGTTTATATTATACTCATAAAAGCATAAAACCATTCAACTTTTTTTTATAACACGTTATGAGACATATGTAAACCAATGCAATACTAGCACGTGCACGATATATAAATGTTAATCCATATAAAATTATAATATAAAAATTAACTTCATATTATATATAGGGTGTAGTAATCGTAGGATTTGTTAATTTTACACGGAAATTAGGTATATTTAAACATGTCATATCTTCCAAAAACACTGAACATTATACTTGATACAGAAAATTGGATAGTACCTACCCATTTATTACAATACTCGTCAGCCTCGAATCACTGTATGAATAATATGCCGTTCAAAACGGCCTTTAAGAAGTTGATAGTTGACTGCCATGAGTCGTCTTTCATTTCGTCTTGCATTGCCTCACGGTATAACTAGTGTCGTTCAATTACTGCCAATCTTTTTTATTTTCAATACATTTAATATACTATATTATTTGTTTATACTTATATACAAAACAAGAATTGGTGTGTCCGTCTTTTTCTAAGCTAAACTTTGAAACGGTTGAACTTAAAAACCTAAAGCTCACGTCTTTTCGAGGAGGAGTGATTGAGGCTACTTTTTATCGGGTGGCTACTATAGTTGCGTCCCGCCGTAAAAATATTTTCATAATATAATGGTACAGGTTTCTGAACGTACATACGAATTGCGGCCTAGATGGGTACATACCAAATAAAAATATAAAATTATATATTTCATATGTAATGGAATATTATTTATTTTTGCCATATTTTTTTTCTTGTCTTATTTTTTTCCGAATATGTTATATTATAATTTATAACATATTATGTCACTGCTAAAAACTTATATGACTTATTTTTTATGAATCAAACTTTCTAATTTTGTTTTCTTTTAATTGTACCTTAAATACTAGTATTTCTAATTAATGTCTCTTTTTCTACTACTCTGCTTTGTTTGTTCTGCGGTTATTTAAGTGAGTACTCCTTGGTTATAAATAGGTATCTCATTGTATATTTTTCAAAACATCGAAAGTCACAAAATATTTGGAATTTGGATGTATACTGTTGAACACGCCGTTGCATTTTGAATCAAAAACCTAGCAGCTTTTAGCAGCATGCATAGTAGTCGTTATTATTAAACGTCAACGATAATAATAATATTATAGAATAGATATGAATGTATTTTAGACATGTCATATTAAAAGAGTAAATATTAACTGGACTCCAACTAGGATATAACGTACAAAAACTCGTGTCACAGTTATTAGGATAAGACCTTTTTTTGTAGTTATCTTTGAGACGCAAACAGTATGTAGCCTTTTTTCCCTAAAAAGTTTGTTTCCTGCCTAAAAATTTAAAAAATGTTGAAATTATGGTTAGCATTTCAATTTAAACTTTCATTAAGTTTAAAAAGGATTTTTCGTCACGGGTTAGCTCTGAAACAACTTAATCATTGGTCAAGCTGGTTGTTTTAATTTATAAGGCACAGTACGGCGCCAACATAGACCTAACTCCTGTCCCCAGAAAATTGAACAATGAAATAAGGCACTATGTGTTCAGTTTTAATAGGGACTTCTTTAATAAAAAATTCTACGGAACCGCTCATTTAACCGTTTTAAAAATCTCTGTTGTCTACATTTGTTGTTCATTTTCGCGGTCGGGGGTACACATATAAACTAGCTAAACCTATAATTTGCTCATGATGGTATTAGTTATTACACTTAAAGTCTTAACCCGTAATACACGCATAGTAATAAGAGCACGGTATTTTATTATTAATTATTATTTTTAAATTTAAAGGTAATATAAATAATTAATATTAATTATAATAAATATCAAGGTAATTTTTAATAGGTTAGTGTAGGAAACAAGTGTTTTTGGATTACTTTATGTTAATTTGATTTTGAGGACGGAGAAGGGTCATACGAATGTACAAATTCGGCATGGCAATTCACGTGAGCCAATATAAAAATTCAACAAAAAACTATCAAAAATGTTCATATTTTTACCGGTAGTAATGACGAGACCTGTTGCTGTCCCTATTATTAAATTTTATTTGTTTTTGATTTTGCAATTTTTTGGTGTGAAAACTTTTTGATCGAGTTTCAAAACAAATCATAAAAGTTTAATGGATTGGTTAACTAAATATTAGCAAAAAAATAATTTTCAAAAAGGTAATATTTGAAGTTAGTGTTGGTAACACGTGTTTTTGGATCACTTTATGTTAATTTGATTTTTAGAACGGAGGAGAGTTGTGTGAATGCACAAATTTAGCATGGCAATACACGTAGGTATCTAAGGCATTATAAAAATGATCAAAAATGTCTATAAAAAAATGTCTATATATTTTCCAATACTGGTTTATGTTCTAGCATTACCATACGTTTTATATTATTGTTTGCGCCCACGATTTAGCTTTTACAGTTTTAATAACCGAGTAGGTATCTATATTACCCCATAGTTGACAATTTACGTTTTATTTTTTTTCAATAGTTATTTAAATCGATTTATTGTCGTAGATCATTTACATCGTTAATTCTTTTCATTTACACAAATATAATATTTTATAATATACGACAGTAGTATATAATAATGTTCGTAGGTAACTGCAGGTAATAAATGGTCGTGTCTGCAATTGAATCATATATATTTTAGCGTTGAAGAGCTGTTCGAGACGAAACAAAACATTTTTTTAATTATCCGGCATTAAAATAAATAAAAAGGTCTCTGGCCAGTATTGTAGGTTTTAACATTTATGAGAACATAAGTAGTGCATATAGGTACAATACGTGTAAACGAATCTGTACGCAGTTTTTATTGTTTGCATTTTATATTTTTTGTTGTTACCTTAACGCGTAATGCTCAAGTCGCCATGACGTACTTACTCAAACGCTGCCCACGTTTGCGAGTGCGTGCGTACTTACACGCATTACAATAGTACGAGCGAGTAGTATGGGTAAAAAAACAATTTCATATCCTAACCCGTTTTCATTTCACTCTTTGACGATCGACCGACCAGCAGATTTTTAGAAGCTTGTCGCAGTGCATTTTTGTCCGCGCGTCCGTGCAAATATATAGAAAATTACTACAACGCCTTGTACAACACCGCACTACATTATCATGGCTACATTGCAAGAGGTAAATAATTGTAACGATAAATAATATAACAACACCGAGTGTTCAAAAATAATGGTCATTTTATAAATTTTAAAACCAAATTAATATATTCAATACGTTAAAAAAGAGGATTTATTTTTATTAACTTATAATCGTTTGAGCCGACAATTAAATATAATTTAAAGCTACCTATATGATTTTTATATACACACCGCGGACGAGAAACGGTTCAACTTTCAATAAGATTTTAATTATACTGCAGTGAAATGTGCAAGCGATTTATCATTAATTAAAGGAACTCTTTCGTAAAAATCTAAGTTATTCACTATGTCTTGATGATAAAAGTCCTTAAAATATTAATGTATCGAGTTTTTATTTGAGTAGCTGTAGCTATAAATAATACCACTATGACGTTTATAGGTACATATTTTATTATTTCAAAATAATGACAGTCGAAATACATCATTATTATCTTCAATGATACGCAAAAAAATAATTTGCATGTTCATTTTCAGTTTTCAAATTTGTCATTTAAAAAAAAGATGCGTTTCTCTTTTTTTAATTACGATTTCGAAATATAATTATACAATACGTCTAAACAATATGTCTTGATGTTAATAACGTTAATTTGTTTTACATACAACTTATTTAAAGAGTGCAATACTTATTAATCGGTTTTATACAATTTGAATGCATTTAAATGTGTGGTAAAATAATATTAGATGTATACACGCATTGTAGTGATAACAATCGTCATGTGAATATTTCACTATTAAATTGTATATTATAATACTTCGTACGTGGTATTACGTATTCTTCGATCCGTTATTATCTCTATTAAGTGGGTACCTATATGGTATAATAATATTATGCTATTTTAATCAAAGGAGACTTTAATTATTGTACGCCGTATTTCATTTATGCTGCAGCTAACAATTTTCAACATTTTGTAACCGCTAAAACTTTTAAATTAAAACAAAGGTCTAAAACCTACGCGTTATATTATACATAATGAATTTCAATTAAATGTCAAAACATTTTTTTTTCGCTCCGATCAATGTCAGTTACAGTTTTACCTGACCGAATAATGCATATAATATTATAATATAATAGAGTATTGATTATCGTAAGTTTATAAATATTATAATGGATAAAATCCAACTTGAGTTTGTGGGTAGTGCGTAAAGAGTTATTTAATTTTAATAATATTTAATGGCTCGTTTCGTGAAAGTCCTGCTTTAGCACGGTACATTAATATTTACCGTGTACGTTATAATAACATATTTTGTACATATGTATATATTTAGAGATACGTTTCATCATTGCGATAGGCATTGCTATAAGTGTTATCGCCGTTATTATTATATTTTCTCTTTGAGAGAATCGCCGAAACACGCGTGTATAATATTGTATAGGTATATTATACGTATAGGTACGACTGCAGACCGCGGTGTTAGAAAATATAATAATAATCGTCGAAAGCCAGAAAATTACATTTAGGTACGTTTTTTAAAATCCAGCAGACCGTTGACTTGTACGCATTACGCGCGTGCGCCCAATGTCATAATCATGATTTATTTTGCGGTATATGACCGACCGCGCGGAACGTTACATAAAATATAATTGAAAATATGCTATAATATGCGAATCGACGCACAAAACGTATCACAATGATTCCAAATTTCATAACGATATCAATAATGACTGTTTTTGCGGACGTGAATTATATTATATTATATTGTTAGGTACGACCTCATTCTGTATACCGCTGTCTGCGCTGTATATCATTATAAACGGGTACCCACGCGCATATTATCATAATATAAATAAACTTCAAAATATTATGTCGTTAGGGCTATAGAGACGTTAGTTTGAAAAAAAAAACCTATACGGTTTTTTTCATTGTTTTTCGTCGGTGTGCCTTAAGTGTGTATCGATGTATGCATAATAATAAATTATAATATTATACGAGTATAATACAACTACAGCAGTCGTGTGTGCGATCGGTTCGTATTGCATTACCTGTATTATATGCCTCTGCAGAGGTCAACATCTCTGAGAGATAAAAACAATTATTTTCGTTGAACCTATGCGCGTGTACAAACCGTATAATATAGGCGATCAAGATACAAAGCGTCTTAAGTGTGTAGGTACCTTCATAATATTATATCGTACAGCAGTGGGTTCCTGCTATATCGTACAGACTATACGCGAGAGATTTCTTCCGCTTCCGCGTGCACTCGTATATTATATAGTATAGCTACAAAACGTACATGTTCTGTGGCCATTGATCATCACGTAATAAAACTGTCTTACGATGTATATTTACGTCCAGTAACAATAATAATATTACGAGTTCGTGCGTTTGAGGTAAGAAAAGAAAACGGGCTGCAATAATAATATTATGATTGGCCGGACGGTGCAGTATACATAGGTACCTGCGGGGTACATAGGTGTACGATATTATTATTATTATTATTGTTATTATCAATCCGTTATCCTACGCACACGTGTGTGTATGTGTGTGTATATGTATCTCGTAATGATTGTTGTTTTTTATTTTCGTTGTTTTTTACAGCGTTTCGAAACGGCCGTCGAAGAAGTGAAAACGCTCACGAAGAGACCGACAGACGTCGAACTATTGGAACTGTACGCCCTCTACAAGCAAGCCACGGTCGGTGACAACGACACCAGTTAGTAAATTAAACTACTATAATATTATACCTATATTATTATTATTAATATATTATAATACATGACGTGCTCGGTATGACGTTGTGTTTGTGTATTATACTTATTTCATTTTTTTTTTTTTTTTATTGTATTTGTACGCCCAGACGTGAAAAATAAATTACTGCAAAGTAGAGTAGAACATAATATTTTATACTGTTACAATAGTATAATGCATTAATGCGTTATGCGTGTTACTCGGTGCACAGTTAATGAAACATAAATTTCAATTTTAAACGCAAGACAATTATTGCTATCGCACGGCACAATATGGATTATTCCGTATTTTTCAGTATAAGAGAGACGAAAAATAATAATAATAATAATAATAATAAATCCGTGTAATGTGAGTTGTGCTGCTTAAAAAAGAATTTAAATGTTTGTAAATTGTGTCAATGGTTTAAATAGTACCTACTACCATTACAGACTGTGTACAGAGTAATTATTATCGATTGAGGCTGACAAGAAGTTTGAAGATAAATTAATAATGTCAACATGCCTGCCTTGTACTCAACGTATAAATATTCAATGTATTCTTCAGACGTTCATAATCATAAATTATGAATTATGATCAATTATTGTAATTTGTTTAAGCACTTGAGCGACTTTGATGATATTTCATGGTATATATAGTTTCTAAGTCATTTGATTCATCCAAAATATTTATAGACAGGTTCCACAAAATCTTGCAACTGCATATACTATATATATTCTATTCAATTGTATACTATTCCAAAAATCTTACTGGAATAAAGCATAATATTAAAAACGATTTTAAAGGTGATTTGTTTGGAAAAAAAATAGTTAGTAGTCCTGGAAACTTTCATAAAAGCTGATAAACTGACATCAGACATTTTTGTGAGAGAATATTACGGTAATAGGGATCATAGATTATTTATAGTTCAACGAATCGGATATTATAATCAAAACAATACCTTGAGTTGTATAAAGAAACAAACTTACACAATATTGCATCATATTTTTTTTTTGATTTTATAATACCTACTTTTCGTTCTTACAGCAAAACGCCGAGTTCAAAATTAATTCTATGGTGACCTCTACCATGGGACAATACGTTTTTTATTACTTATTAGTATGCATTCGTTAACGCTTTGTGTGACTTTTGACATTTCCCGAAACTCACACCAACAAAAAATAAGCTCGTGTATTGTAGTAAGGGTGCATATTTTCGCACGATTGGCAAACTATTGAGAAATATAAATATTCTAAAGTCACCTATTCATATTCCGACGTTTTAAAACTTAAAACTAATAAGCAGAATACAAAAAAAGGTTTGTGTGCTAATGCTTACATTGAAACTCAAATATAATTTGTGTTTGAATTAAAAACGAAAATCAAACTATTATAAAATAAGCAAAATGTGTCACCATTTAACAAATTATGTATCTGATTTAATATTTATATATACATCATTCCTATCTATTTTAAAAAATTTATCAATTCTGGTATGACAATATATATTTAAGATTTATAATACATTTTTATTAATGTTATAGGCAAACCGGGCATGTTTGATTTGAAAGCAAAAAAAAAGTGGGAGTTCTGGACCAATTTAAAAGGAACTTCCAAAGAAGAGTGCCAAGAAAAATATGTTGCAAAAATGGAAGAATTCGTTGCCAAATACAGGGATTAATTCCGAAAAATATACTTAGATATTTATAAATTTATTATGTAGGTACCTTTTATTGTACGTTTTTTCTGCTTCGTTTATTCACTAGTATTCAAAAATCAATATAATATAAACCAATAAAATGTTTTTTTTAAAAATATTTTAATTTATAATATGTTATAATATCAACAGTCAATATTCAAAACGAATGATGAACAATTATAACTTTTAAGAGGGTGGGTCCATTTTCCTATGTAAAGTCCTATGATGCTGTCTTTCATAAAAAATAGTAAGGAATGATTTCATTATTTAAATTTTAAATGATAATTTCTATATGTTACTTTTCATTTTTTTATTTTATATTACTTACTTGTTATTTTTGTTTGACTATTTATTAAGTACTAAAGAAATATTGATAATAACAATTGAGCATTATTTTGTGAATAGAATTATACTAAAATTTATTTATAATACTAATCAAGTATATTATAATATATATTATACTTACACTGTACACCATACTAGCTAGGTGTAACAATGAACATTCCTATTTTCGTATTTGTTACATTCAGTCAACTTAAAACCAAAAAACCCAAGACTTCGCCCGCTGTATAGTAGGTTTCAAGTTTACCTCGTCATTGTATTGGTCAACTGTAATGGGTGTGTTAAATTGTAATTAAATTATAAAATTAATTTTTTATCAATCAATAAATAAATGTAATTACTGCTTTTTAGAATAATATTAAAATAATCATGTAAAACATGTAGGACGTATGTACAGTGTACCTGGTACACAGTTAATACATCACATTTCCTGTACCAGCTATACCACCACTTTGTAAAAGTCCAAATCAAACATTTTCTCCAATTCATCTCTTTTCTCCTAACATGAAATTAATGATTATTACCTATTTAATGTATTAATTTTAATTATATCGTCATTCACAGGAACAAACCTCCTATGTAAAAAAACGTAGTTTTCAAGAAACACAAATAACGTTTTAAAAAAAAAATCACATAGGAGTTTTTTTCATAAATGATTTATAGTTGGCAACACATGGGAGGATTTTTCTATGATAAAGTAGCACGTAGGAGATATTTCATAAACTTTTTATAACGATTTATTTTAGGTACCTCGCATAGGAGAATTAATTAATTATTTTTCATTAATTCTACAGATAGCACATAGGAGATTTTATCAATAAACAGTTTTTTTTCTGAATCCAGGGATACCAAAACCTCAAAATCATAAAATTCCACATAGGAGGTTTCTTTCCGTGAACGACGATATCATATTCTATATATTATATTATGTTTTTACGCTCAGAATGAGCATCAGCCTCTTTCCACAAAAATAAACGTTTTCGCAGTTTTTAGCGATTTGTTGCTAGTTTTTTTTAGGTTAGGGTATCCTACGTTAATAATAACGATTTGTATTTTGGAAATCAATCGATTTTTTCCAATTCTGCAAATATTGTAATTATACACATTCACACACTTGTTTCCAGTTACGCGCATCTTCGCGATTATTATCTGTAGGCCGTAGCCGACCATAGATATACATTATAGGTACATTTATACATACTGCGCGTTTCCATTACACCAATTTATTGCAACTATAATAATCACTCCTATTTTTGGTATTAATTAGAATGCAAAAGTCGTTATTCCAAACCATTTTAATCCTAACCTAACCATTGTCCATCATTTCATGTTGATTTAATGAATTTACGTTTACAATACATATTGTATTAATAGTCAATTTCAATATATTATGCATATAAAACATTATAATATACATATATAAATCATTACTAATACGGCTGAGTCCTATATACCTATCGTGACCATACGTCCCGCTTTGGGCGGGACAGTCCTGCTTTCAAGCTTTATCATGTCCCGCTGTCCCCAAAGAACCCAAATTGTCCCGCTTTCAAAAAATGTTATTTTTAGCATATTTTATTCATTTTATTCCACTAAAAGAGAACACGTATTTATGCATCACAAGTCACAACCAAAAACTACCAAAAAAGATTTGCGGATCCGAAAAATGTATAAATTATGTACCTAATATAATATATTATACTATAATATATACTATATTTCTATTGTTGTGATTTTACGAAAAAATTATTATGGTTTTCTTATTAAAATTTACAGGTGTCCCGCTTTGAGTAAAAAAAAATATGGTCACGTTATATATACCTGATGTTTTTAATTGTTAATTATTTTTCAATACCTACACATACAGCGCGGTATAACCGAAGAAGTACCACGTCAGCTGGTAGCTTGTACGTCAAGTACAATTATACGAGTATGGTTATACACTAACTTGTTCGTTAAATTTTATATGTATATAGCAGGGGTCGCCAACCTTTTCAAACAAGTGAGCTACATTTGAAATTTTTAGTCCCAGGTGATCGACATCCAGGAGAATTTAAGTCTTTAGGAAGAGATTTGTTTTATGAGCAAAAAAAAAAAAGGTCTAAGCTCCAAAGAATAAATATTTATTGTTTCTTCGTGATAATAATAATAATTCCGAAATAATATCCGATTATTTATTAGGCGATCGACCGATAATGGTAAAATTAATTTTTATAACGATCGACCTATATTCCTAGAAAAATCGACTGGTTGGCGACCCCTGGTATATAGTCTATAGCTGCAGTATCTATATATTATACATAGGTGAGTTTAATCAATTTGTATTATCTGCTACTATAAACAAAAAAAATGCATATTTTTTGTGGAAACGTTAGTAGCGCGTAGGTACAATACTACAATGTACACATTTTACTTATTAGTTAGGTAGGTACTTAAACATTATAATATAATATTTGAATGTAAATAATAATCAAAACCGTCGAATAAATTATATTCTACTTAGATTTCAGTTATAGTGATATATAATAATGAAATCTATAGTAAAATAAACCCGAATAGTAATTGATGAAGTACATATTCAATTTAAGTCGTTAGTTATTTATTTATTTGTTCCTAGATAAAAAATATGTATTAATGTATAGCAGTATACGCTTGTCAATATTAATGTTTAATCAATATTTCTAAATTATTTAGTAATTATTATTGACATTTCCTGCATATACTTAAATAATTCGATACAATTTTTATTTTCATCTTTGTTCTAGTAAGGAAGTAAAACTTTTTAATAAAGTACCTAACGATTTTTTCTTCTAATATTATTGATAATGAGATGCATCACGTCATCAAATAAGAAAAATATAATATAATTAGGTACTATATAGGTTGGGTACTTAAAATACTCAACAAATAAACAAACAAGTAACGACATTATACGTTATTAATTATTATACTTCGTACCCGAACAATTTTATTTAGAAAGCCATATTATGTTATACCAATACATCTATGTAAGGCCTATCGCACACCAAAAGAGCAAAACTGCTTTAAACAGTATTCGTCAGCCTATAAAAAACACAGTTTTGTTGAAAATAGAATATAGGAAATAACGCTGCATACGCAAATTGATAAGACCAAAACGAAAACATAAATAAATCATAAATATATAAATACATTTTTAAATAATAACATTTTTCAAATTTAGTACGGCACGGCATTACCTAATATAAATAAATAAATAATGTATTACTATAAACATTGATTATAAATACTAGTATTTATTTATTAATGCTATAAAATACAATATTTTTGTATCATATTGAGACTTTGAGTACTTATATTTTTATATACAGAGTGATTCACCAAGCATGCTCACTCTAATTTATTCTTTAACAATGAATTGATTTAAATTTTGATTTTTAGAACTTTTAAATACACTTAGTTAGTCCATATTTTAAAACTCTTGAGATTTTTTGTACTTCTTAGCTGTCCTTTAACTATCAAAAATACCTCAACAATTAGATTTTGTTTTATAAATAGTGTTTATTAATTATTAAAAAATGTGTTGTTAAATAATTTGTTTACAAAGTTCAAGAAAATTATTTTTCTGTGTATAGTGATGTATTCAAAATATCCATAGAGCTGTTTGGTTGGTTGTGGGGGGAGGGTTGATAACGTTGAAAATACGGCATATTAAACTACAGGAAAAATATAAAATAAATGTATATTGGTAAGTAATATAATAAACAATCATTTTTCAAGGAAAATTTTTTTTAAGTTATAAATGTATGTTAAATAATTAAATTTATAGCATGCATTCTTTATTTTATTTTTATTGCTGGCATTTCTGTGGGGGGGGGGGGGCAAAATAATACCTTTAGCTAGTGCTTAAAATGCTCAATATTTGTACATAGAGGTTAGGTTTTTCTCAACTGATCTCACATTTCTCACCCCAGATACAAAACCTATGTGTATGCCACTGACTCGTCCCTCGCGGACCGTGGTACCTACTACCTACTACCTATCGCTTGAAATGTATAATATTATCATATAATTTTTTTCATAATTAAATATTTGTATAAAACATATTTTATTTAGGCTCAAAAAAAAAGGTTTTTATTATTTTTAGAAACAATCTAAAAAAATAATTGGAAAACGGAAATTATTTATTTATTTATTTTTGCACAGGATTTCCTATCAGGTACTTCCTTATCATATTTGTTAATCGACCCATAATTATTTACATTATAATATACCCAACTCTATTGTATACCTATTTAATTCAACCAATTGTTCAGAAATGTTTCGATTTTACTTATTTTGACCAGAACAAATTAATATATTTTTTTTAATGTGCCACGTCCACTGTCCAGTGTATAATATTATAATATAATATTTTAACAATATTTGTGATAAGGTAAGTCAAATCTGAAATCTCTATACTGCTATAATATGAGTCAATCGGGTTATTATTTATTAATAATATATTATGATTTATTATATTTTTCGGTGTAGATAAAACGACGATAACAGAAAGGCAAAATGCTCAATCACAGAATAGATAGAATGGTTAATATTGTATGATATTGAAATATTATTAAATCGGCGTTCGCACACGTGAACGAGTGCATTTTTTAAACTAGTAAACTTGTCGGCTAGTTGGCTGTATTTTTATAGACTGGTCGACACACAAATTTTAAAATAAGAATATTTTTATACTATCTATGTAAAAAAAATAATTACCTAAGTGACGAATAAATATTACCTATATCTTCCTTCAAATTACCTCTTATTTTAAATAAATTATAACTCACTTTTAATAATTTTTACCATTTACTTCTACCTTATAGCATTGATATTTAGGATAATACAAAATATATATAGGTATATTAATATTTTATATTGATAATATTTTTAATAATTATGGGAGCGAGCATAAAATAACTCTATCCTACTATAATTTTATTATATTATATTTATTTTGAGAATATATTTTTGTCGCCCAGTGAAAATTCCTTAAAAATGCACTGCACACCACGTCGGAGTGTGTGTTATAAAAATAACATCCGCCTAAACCGGTTAACCACCTAAAATACATTATTATTACATAATATATCATAATATACATATGTGCATTAACCGGCACCTGTTGTGACCTTTTCTCGTCCCAATGTCAGAAAAACAACACTCTACAAACTAACGAGCGACGACGCCGCCGCCGCCGCCGCCGATCGTGTTACGTAGGTAAACGTAGTGCAACCGTTATCAACAGTAAGTTATCACCAACCACTGCACAGTCAGCGTCAACACTCGTTGTTCGACTTTCAAACTCTTCACTCGTTTGCTCGCAGTCTCCGCAGATTTGTATTTCGTAAACGTTTTGCTGACGTGCACTTCCGCCACCACTCACACCAATCCGTTCTCAAAAACACGCACCATGGTGAGTACCTACGATAAACCGTATTTAAAATGTTAAACGATGTTATTCCATTTGTTTTACTACACTTATTAATGTATTATTGTATAATATTATTTAATGCATATAAAAACGAGGTGGTCGTGAGGTTTTGTTTACGTTTACACTAATCTTTTTTGACCTGTTGATTTTGAGTTGTTGCATAATCTCGAGATCTACGGTAGTAGATACTCTCTGGTCATTATTATATTTTACATTATTAAAACTGCGATGCGAATAATCAATAATCATGTCCCAGTGATGTGTGTGTAGTGTGTACACAACCACTGATATGACTCATACCAATAAGTGTGACACCAGTTCTAAAATCTAAATATGCCAAAGTCTTTCTGATATGAATGTGCACACTTATAATTATTTTGTGTTTGTAGTCTTTCGAAGAATCAGTTGATAAGGTGAAGAACTTGAAACAAACTCCCAGCGACACCAACTTGTTGGAGCTCTATGGGCTCTACAAACAAGCAACTGTCGGTGATATAAATACAGGTAATAAGACCTATATATGTGTACTACTATTGTTATAACATTTTTTTTTGTTTTACACAGCCAAACCTGGGTTTTTGGACTTCAAAGCAAAGGCCAAGTGGGAATCATGGAATTCAAAGAAGGGCATAACCAACGATGAGGCTAAAACAAAATATATCGAAATTGTCGATAAGCTTGTTGAAGATATCGGCCTCAAGGCTTAAACCAAATCGCTGACCTTAATGCTCACACACATGCTGCACACAAACATTTACTTTATATATTTAATTTAATAATGATTTTGAATCTTACATATATTTTATTCATAAATAATGTATATTCAGATGACCACTCTTGTTTAGTTGCATTTTAAAGTGTGCTTCTAAGACACACAAAAAGACTATATATTGACTTATATATTATTGACTTTTATGAACAACTTTGTTAATTTACATCACAGTAAAATTATTGTTAATTTATCAACATGAATACCAAAATATAATTATTTATGATCAATATTTATTTATTTATTTACACATTATTGTAAATAAATAATTTTAAAATTATAAATATTCTTATTGATATTATTTTATTTTTTTCACTAGTTTGGATATATATACATGTATATTATTTTTAAAGAGTTGTGCCTTAAATTAAAATATTAGTTCTTATGAATTAAGTGATGTGTTTTTTTCTTTTTACTTTTCCAAATATTGTTAAATTATATTATATATTAATATATTATGACTTTGAAACTGTATTTGTAGGCACATATAATTAATACTTACAATAATTTGCATTCAAGCTGATCTTGAAATATTCATTTGGTACATTCTTATTATTATTATTTTTTTTTTATTAAGTTATTTTAAATAATATATTCAAAATGTTCTTAAAATTGAATTCAGATTTCTTACTTTCAAGTTAAAATAAATAACGTTTTAAAAATAATTCTTTTAAAGTCATGGAATAATTTTTCTACTAACTTTTTGAACTATTTGTGAATTAAATGTATTAATATTAAAGCTATAGAATATAACAAGAAAAATAACTACATAAACAAATAAGAATAAATAAATTATTAGTGCATTAGTGAAAACTGTACAATTTTAGCAATTATTAAAAATTAGACGTTGGTTTTTGTATGTAAGTAAACTTGTTTTAATGATAATAACATCAACTTTACAATTATATGCCATACGGCATTTGGAAATGAAAATATTTCAAAAACACCAATTTATTCTCAAATGTTTTAATTGGAGTACAGAATTCAAAAAATATTTATTCCACAAACAATCGAATAAACCAAAATATGCATTGCATTTCTATGCAAAATAAACCTTTTCTATACATCTTCTACACAGATTGACCATACTTCTCATTCCATTCAAACAATGTAATTAAAAATATGTAATTTCTTATAAAAATCCAGAACCTCTTAATAATGATATGAGCTGGAAATGAACGTACCGAAATACGGTATGTTCCCTGACAGTCTTAAATCATAAACTAAACAATAGGTATAATAAAAACAAATAGGTAAGGTACTTTTTTAACGCTGGAACCAATACAAGAAAATAATTTATTGTGAATACACCAATACATTTATTATATTCTAACATAAAATATATAATTCTTATTAGTTAGGTAACTATGAACTAGGTATAGAAAATGAATGATGAATATATGAAAATATGAACCTAGACCCGAGGTTGGTGATATTTGAACTGTACCAAACCAGAAGCTAAAAACAAATACTAACACAGAACACTTAACATAGGTACTTATATTATATGATCAACAATTTTTTTTATTCCTTTAGCACATGTTTATAGGTAGGTATATCTTACAGCCATATATACATAACTATGAAAACTAGAGATCTCTTATGAGATATTTGTTTTATATGTTTATGTCTAGGACTTGTTAAAGTAAAGTTTATTTTACAATACATAGGTATTAGACCTACATACGTATGTACCATGAACTTATTATATACTTAGCCACTTAAGTACTACACTGAAGGTTCATGATGTGGAACGTAGTATGTCTGGCAGGTATCTGGTATATGTAAGATGGCTGGTGAATTGGTATCTATTTATTTATGTATTAATATACATTTTAATATTTATTTATTAATTTAATTCACCTTGTTTTTATGGTTTGTCAGTATTAATTTTTCTTATGAATCCTGTCGCTAGATGGCACTGCTGTGTATGATTTTTTATTCGTATTTTAATTTTTCGACTTTCCGCTACAACCGACGAGGTTTTCTTTTTTCTTGTGACCACCATAGACGCTACTAGACCTCTAAAATGTGGGGTGCTTAAATTGTAAATGCCCCACAGAGTCGGAGGGGGGGGGGGGGAACTACTAAAACTACACGATCTTACAAGTTACAAGCCTGCAATAATCAATACTTTTAAAAATGTTATATACACATCATATTAATGATAAAAAACAAAATAAATATATTATTCTCTTTTTATTAATTTAAGCTTAGATCTGGTCGATAAAACGTTAGTATATAACTCACTTACTAGTAATATTGCAGTCCACCTCATCGTGCTGTTTGATGTGATCCATTATTGGCTCAAAAATAACTCGTAAGCCATCCATTACTGCGTAATGCGTATCTTAATGTTAATCGTCTATCAATTATAGAAATATGGGATAATTTAAAGCAAATTAATATCGTGGTTTATGATCAAAATAGTTTTAATTTGTTTTCGATAAATATTTCATAATTTAAAAACATAAGACTGATGATATTTATAATAGTAACAGAATAATAATAGTTATAGACAGAAAAAAACAAGGGGTGCTAAACACCATTTTTCATCCCCTAGTTGCGCCAATGGTGATAACCAAACATGACACTATTAAGGGTTTGAGGGTGATTCGAAATATTGAGTATAAAATTTTTTATTATAAGTCTTTAAACCTATTATATATTTATATCCATTGTTTTTAAATTGGAACAACAAATTAAAAAGGGAATGAAAAAGTGTAACAAAAATATGAATAACCTACATGAAAATTTAAATGTTTTATTCTCTTGGGTACAATTAGAAGGGAGAAGCTAAAATATTAACCAACAGAAAAGGAACTCATGCTTTAGTACAGAAACAATTATAGCAACAATAACTTCTAGATCGTATAAAACAATATAAAAATCAGTACTAAATACTAATAAGAATTATGAATTAAGACACCTATCACCTGTACCATATATAATGCATTATTGATATTAAGTCAATAGTAACAGTAAGTTAGTAAAGTAGTAGGTAAAAATAATATATCATAAAGTATCATATTTAATAAATAAACATTCAATCATTGTCCATAATTAGTTTATTTTTATTACCTAATTATAAAATATATTTTAAACTAGATATTATTATTATATTACTTATAACAACAACTATTATATTATTAACCCATTACCCACATACCTAAGTATTAAAGTATTAAAAATTTCAAATAATTTATTGAAATTATTAATGAATTTAAAATTATAGATATAAGTAGGTCGTAGGTAACCCTTATAAACATTAATCATTAATCAATAATCAAACGTAGTTTTTTTTACCAACACTGATTGTGTGGTCATAATTCATAATGTTATAAATTATCTACATTTAATCGTATATATTTAATACTTATCATTCATATTAAGCATTTTTAAAGACGGGCATTGCATACAATTGAGAAATTAATTATTTTACATTTAGACATAACTTGATTAAAAAATGATTACTAGTACCTTGTGAGTCGTGACCACGATTATAGATATTTTACAAATAGCATTTATTGGTAGCTAAAAGTAACCACTAATTTAAGTAATACCTAATTAACAATACCGAATTAGTATTTTGTTGTCCGTAAATCCGTGACTACGCACACTCGGGGACTCTTGAAGATGTTCCATCATGGCACAGAGTAGGTAAACAAATTAAATAATTTATAAAATAATAAGCCTTCGTTATTAAAACGTATGTAAACCTTATAGACCTGTCCTTTATGATTCAACAGGTTTTGGATTTATGTTCCAATTATCCCAGAGAACATTTCGCTTAACGCCATCAGACGTGTTGTTACAAACTTTTACGTTAGTTATTTTTGAACGTCGCGTGCTTTGTGATCGTGTGCTTGCTGTAAAAACCAGAGAACTGAATGATTGTATCAAGTATGCATTAAAGTACGGTCCCATAAGTAACTATTGCGTCTTCAAGGAGGGAAGGGGACAGTCACTACCAACCTCATATCCATACCTTGTACTTTTTAGAAATTTTCCCAGTTTTAATAGTTATTTTTTCTGTAATTGAACTGTATCTGCAGATACATCTGAATCTTGATTACATAAATATTAATACAATTGATGATTAATGATCCATATAGGTTACATTCATATACATAGCCTAACCTAACCTAACATAAGTACCTACTAATATGTAATAACTAATAATAAATTAAACAGTTAGATTTTAATAAATGTATATTATATTTTATGTTGTTGTCTTAATATGTGGTTAATATTGCCTATCTATAATATAACCTAGTAAGATACTCTTAAAGGACATTACAACACTAAAACAATTGTATTTTAAGCTTAAAGGTTTATTATTGAAGTCAAAATAAAAAAAAACGTTTAAGTAAAAATCCAAAGTTAAAAAAAAAAATGATTATTTAATGATATGATGAGAGTTGCAAAAACTGAGTTTACACCTTTAGTTTTCTCCCCCTACTCATAGATCTAGGAATGCCACTGTACAATAATTACCTAAAGAATGATTGGTGAGACTATGTTACACTTGCATACAAACGTAGTTTTGTCGAGTTTCCAGTGGCTGAGTGTTCAGGATTGGTATTTGGAGTCGATTGGTCGGCGGTTGTTGACGTTGTTAGTTTTATATGTTTTTGTGTTTGTTGATCCGTGTTTGTATATTATACATTTTTGTAGTTGGCATGATGTGATCCGTTACGGAGGGCGCAATTTCTGGGAGATCCTGAACCGATTTAAAATTTAATTTATTTCAAAAAGCTATTGAATATTTTTCGGTTAACGGTAAATAGTATTGTCTTTAATCTTTCGTTTAATATTATGTTTCGTTTAATTTGATAATCAAACTATATTTCCATTTAAAATTGCTATCGTTTTCTTCAGAGTTGGTATAACGTTGTAATTATTAAGTTTTTGAACTCTATACTTAACAAATTAAACATTCACTATAAGTCATAACTTTATTTGTAACACATAAGACATAACAAAAATAATATTTTTTCTTTTTATATGTTTAGCTACCTGCAGGTATATTGTATATTAAACGTTTAAAATAAATAAATAAAATTATATTTTCGAACTAATATCATAAAATATAGTTTTAGAGTTTATTAATCACTAATCAATAAGCAAAGAAGTAATTAATTATATATATTAATATAATTGGTTTGCATACAATTAACAATCAATATGAAATTATGTTTTTCAATATCATGAAAAACGTGTACCTATCTATTATAATTATTAAAAATGTTTTATTGTAAACTAAACTGTCTGGTAATGTATTCATAAATCAGTTAATAAATGAAAGAAGGTCAAGCACGTACTTCATAATTAATATAAAAATCAATACAATCTAAGTTTAACGGGAAATAGAATTGTCATATAGTTCTATATAAATATATATTATCAAATAATAAAAATACATCACCTATATAATATTCTTCCGTTATTTTTGTCATTATTATTATTATTTGTTTATTTTCATATTACCTTTATGTAGGTACTATGGACAGAATTTCAAATTGAGTTCCAATTGAGTTTTTTTAATTGATACTAGACGCGTAGAAAACACAACTAATTACTATTAAGATGATTTGATGTGATTGATATTTCGACATTCACCTATAGGATTAGTGCATTACCATCTGGCAGCTAATTATTTTTCATAGTAGGTACCACTGAAACACCTCAAAATTACGAGTACGTATTATTTACCTACTAAAAAATGTATTTAAAAAAAGTTCGCTGCTTATTGCACATTTATACATATGGCAAGACTTAATATCTAAATAAATGTATAATTTAACAACAAATACCGTTTACTTTTAAAGAATTCAATATAGGCAATATTATTAGTGTGCATGAGGTAAATCGTACACGAACTGTCGTTATTTAACGAGATAAAAAATGTTATATGATTTCGTAAATTTTGTTAAATTTGTTTATAATGGAAAAACTGTATTGATGTTTAGATCAACAGATTTTAATTCGTCTGTTGATTCGCTCTTGAAAAAGCGTATAATAGACAATTCAGTGCAACTATTTATCATAAAATGAAGTAAAAATTTTAAATGGATTTTAAATTTTTAATGGACTAACACGGGATTATTGCTCGCGTTAATAATTCAAATAAAATATTTTACTTACATAAGGATGACTTATGTAGTTAAATTAGAACGTCAACACAATTCCTGTTTTCCAAGAGTTATCGTTTTAGACTAGGAGCCAAACATCACTATGTATTTTGGTCGTCAGAACCACTTACTGAGCTGATGTATTTATAAAATTATGTTAACAATTTTTTTTCCATTTCTGGTTCTTTCGATAAGATGACCACAGCTTAATGATTCATATATGGTCAGATTTCATATAAATGTCTATATCATTTTAATCGTCCATTGACCGAATCAATTTGTCACGAACCAGCAGAAGCTTTTGAGTGCATGACATAGTGTCGACTGTCGAGTAAAATAACACACTACCTATAATATGCAATATATATGCTCGTATATACTATATAATATATTATTATTTCGGCATAGTTCGACTTTCAACACAATCATACTATTAATATAATTAATTTTACAAATAAATGTATCGTATCGCTTTGAATTCGTTTTAAATTCTAAAACATTATACTATGTCGTATCTATATTGAGCAAAACACAACGCTGGAATATCGTATATATTATTCTCCTTTTGGCAAGGTCGTGCCATAGGTTGGTCTGGTCATTAGCTGTGCAATAAAACCAGTATTCTCGACGATCCACCGGCTCAGTTACCTTATTATTATTCTCTCCTGTCAAATACTCTATATCAAAAGTTGTTCCTTATTTTGATGAATTGTGACGCAGTCTAAATACATTTTAAATTGCTTGCATTGTCAGAAGACGTAAAATATTTCTTTAAATTCCTATCATTTGAGTCGCAATATACATACATTTTAATTTTATGAAATTTTTAACAATTAGTATGAGTTTGTTATTGCATACGGTTGATATTTGTACATTTAAAATGTATATATACTTTTCACAACACCTATTCAATAACACATTTAAACTTAATTTATAAACAGTTATTATAGTTCACCAAACATTAAAATATACAAAATAATGTTCAAATGACATAAGTATCGTATAAATTCAATTTTTTGTTGATTTTGGAATCTGTATACTATCAGGTGACGCAAATACCATTAATATTTATTATTTTAATAAAAAACACTAAAAACGTGTATAGTTATTAATTAATCAAACTAGGTACTAGGTACTATATCTGATAAATTGGTAAAAAAAACTAATAAACTTATGATATAAAGTCGTATTTACAAACAATTTGTTTTTACAATGATATTAAGTTTACAGATATTATATAATACGTACCTATACAATTTATACTCTGTATAATGTATAGAGTGTGAAAGTATACATTCGATGATATAAATTATTTATATTTACCAGTTACAATCTATACATTTGAATCATATTTATCAAAATACAATTTAGCATCATGTCTTAAATTATTGCTTCCGCAGTTATTTTAACAGATGTAGTTAAGAATCAAATTATGTACATGAATTATAATACTAACATTATGAAAGGAATGATAAATAAGATACTGAAAAATATTGTGTACCTATAATAAAATTATTAGTGTCTACAATGAATGGACCAGTTTATGTATGCCATTTGTATACATAAACCTGCTAATAAAAGTTTTCTGACAGTGTTTAAAAATACGCCTAGTATGTAAGTGTGTATATGAATTACTTGATTAACATTAATTTCGGAAATAAATATTTTTCAGAGCTACTTATTAGATTGCTGTTGGGGATTTAAATGAGTACTTGGTTGTATTAATAATAAGGGCAGCTAATGGACCACGGCCATGCAACCAACGATGTACATAGCTTCATTAAATGCCTATTTCACGTTTTAATAAAATAAAGACTATAATAAAGGACACGATCAAGGATGATTATGTCTGTTAAATGTTTATGGTTTGAATAACAATGATATAATATCTAATAATCGAGTGGATAATTAGACGTTTTTGGATTATTGATTTCTGATATAGCTTCCTTTCGGCAGATGCTCGTACAACCTTAACCCAAATTAAGTAATTCACTAGGTAAGTTTGTTTTTGTATACGAATTCACATGCGGTGATTTATCCGATACGTGTATTTAATAAATATTTTAGTAATTCAAGATTCAAATAGCTTATGCAGTTATGAATTATACATCAGAATACTTAATTGTTTTGATTTTAAAAAAACTCTAAACTATTACATTTTTCATGCAGTCAAATCTGTTTCAAATTCATTGATTATTGTATTGCAACAATTTATTTAGATTTCAGTTAAGCTTAACGAAACTACTTAACTATATGTACACATTTTATTATGAAAAATATTCATCCATCACAAAATATCCTACGTGAACCTATACAAATTTAAAAAAAAGTGGGAAAGTGGGTACCGGTACCCGCTCTGCTGAACATTAGGGGGGAGGGGGTCACTGTAATCGATGTATTAAATTTGAACTAAGAAAGCGTCTACTTATAACGAATGTTTCAAATATAATCTTGTGCGTTCTGATAACTGTGGAAAATTAATAATTTTCAACCCCCCCCCCCCTCCATTAAAAAATCCTGCGTACCTGTAACTCAAATGTATAGAAAATTCTAATATAAACATATTTTGGTGAAAATTGAAAGTATCTACGGTTATCAGTTTTTGAGTTACACCAAAAAAATTTAATAGATTTTGTCAAAAACTTATTTTGAGAAGACATTTTCAACTTCACCTCCCCCCCTCCCCAACAGTTTCCCCAAGTACGAACTAGCGTCACTTTCCTACCAGAAAAGATACAAAAAATCTAATCATTTTTACTGCCACAAATAGTGATGACAGACACAATAAGAAGAATTTAAAAAACAACAGATCATTGTAACATCAATACATCACTCCGCTCAGAATCTAAAATTGGTATTATTAAATAATCAGATTTCTATACAAGTACAGCCGACGATAAGTATAGTTAAATGAAGAATGACAACTATTAACTCACAATAAGAACCATACAACAAAAATAAAACCAGATATTAAATATTATAGAGAAACATTAAACATTATGTTGACATTTATGGATACGTAAAAAAACGTAATGCTTGTTTATGTGATTACGATTGAAATTTGATTAACAATTCGAGTATAAAGTCTAAACTATATACATAATATTTAATACTACTTTGTAATATTCATATTTCAATGTAATTAACTCACTGAAAAAAAACACAGAACTCGTTATGCTGTATAATAGATTTTGAGTACATTTCGTATAATTGAGTAGGTATCTACAATAATGAGTTATGTCATTAAATTTGAATTCAATATTAAATCGATAAATTCAAAAACAATTCTTAGCAAAGACTGTATGTCACTGACATTCTCTATTTCTAAGGTATTTTATAAATATAAGTAAACATATTTTATAATACATAATTATAATTACATTTTTTTTTTTTTTTGATTAAACCTACGGTTGAAGTGCAGAACTAATGTTTACCAACAACATCGAATACCGTAATGTAATTAACTTAATACATTAATAAAAACGTACTTACGTACCTACCAAGTTTGAATAGCTTAAAATTAGTCTCAATATAATTTGAAAATTGCATTGTGTACCAATACATACCAAATAATAATATATTATGTAATGTTAAAAATTTAAAAACACTTTTTATAGTAGGAAAAATGTTTCAATTTTCGACTTTAATATATTTTCTGTAGAAAAGTGAATCTAGTTGTACTTTGGATGGTCAAAACTCAAAAGTAAATACTTTGGCTACACAATGACGTTTTAAAAACATTTAGATTAATTTTATGCTATAACCCATTTATACCACGAACCCGTAAAACAAGTAAGTATTGTCTCAAACATTAATGACAATTTAATAAATTATATAAATATACACTATTATATTAATTTAATATTAATAAATTCAATGTTTTCGGCAGAAATTAAATCAATCTAAAAATAAATTACTTTAATGGCAATTTAAAAAAACACGTATCATGAAATAAACTTGGAAATATAGGCTGACGTCAACCTTTGTATAGAATCATGATTGTATAAAATGATTTATCAAATTCAAAAGTAATACATACATTACAGTGAGCTACTCAATGGCTTAGACATCACTCGACACCAACTATGTACAGCAGAGCAAACATCTACTTCCCTCATTTTGTTTTAGTTCTTCGGTTCTTCCCGATTATTTTAAAAAGTACTGAAAAATTGACCCACCAAAGTACAAACTAGATCCAATTTTCTACTAGATAACTTGATGGTCGGACCATTTTTTTGTACTAGACAGTGTCTTTAGACACAAAAGTAAAAAATTAAAAACAAATCACTGGAAAAGTATTAAAAATTACTCTTTAGGAAATTTTTACTTTCAACCCCAACTTTTTCAAAAAACACCCTCAAAGTTGAATGTTGCATTTTTTCTACTCCAAAACGTGATGACAGTAAACAGACACAAAAATAATGTATTTAAAAATGCACACACACACACATAGTAAGTAAAATTAATACATTCATAGCTCCACCACATTCAATTTAAAATGTAATCTGCATTTTAACATATATTTATTATACTAATAAATCATTATATAGGTACCTAGTTTTTTTTTCATTATAATAATAACGTATAATTGAAATAATTATATAGGTACCAAAAAGAGTTTTTATTAATTTGAATAATTATTCGAAATACTTTACTATACTAAATGATTAAATTGTAATTAAATATTTTGTTAACTAATTTTCTTACTGTAATATTTATACCATATACATCTATATATCATCAGGTTACTCAATTGTATTTAATACAATTAAATCACACTAAAATTTAATTTAATTTTAATAGTTATGTAATTTGAAATGTGTACTGAAAATTGTTTATTAAAACTGATCTATAGATTTTAAGACATCTCGTTTTGCATCTATATAATATTATAATGTATGTTGCAATATCTAAATTGTTCTTATATTTAATTGCTATTACATATACGAACATATACATCACAATATAATAACTAGTCATTTTTTTGTAATTATAGTGGAGACCAAAATGAATTGTAATAACAAATAGGTAATCGACCTGACATTTTAAATACATAAAGGTATAATATCGTCATAACTCATATTGGAACCTTAAACTTGGTAAAGAAAGCTATATTTCTTTCAGACCTTAGAACTAAAGATAAAATGAATAAGTACCCATATTTATAATTATGTGCATGTATAAAATAATAAAATAATAATTTCTAGTCGAATTGTTTTTGAACGGAGGAACTAAGTAACTTTAATCTGAAATGAAAATATTTTTTTTGTCTGTTTGGCAACTAACCTAATTTTTTTATAATCCTTTTGACAAATGCGTTTATACAAAGATGCTTGGAGAGTAATTGTATCTACATAAATCGAAATTTCAAACCGGTTTTGTTTTATTTTTAAATAAAAATAATACTATATTAAAAACATTATTAACATGTATATATTATATTAATTGCTTTATATAATAAACTAAATTAATTTAACCATACACTTGTTTTTAAATAAGATTATTTTATATTTGAATTCAATGTATATATGTATATTGTACATGCGTATAAGATTGACATAGGTAGGTACATTTACATTTTAAGTTATGATAGACGTAAATACACAAATGAAAATAATAATACTAACTATTTTAAATTATTTTTTACTACCTATGATTTTTTTTAACAGGTTATATAACAAAGCAAGCTTCAAATGAAATAATATAATTAATTCAATAAGCATAATAGTATAGCACAATACTGTTACATATTATTAAAAGTAGTTAATCAAACTATAACTTTATCAATTAGGTAGACATTTGTATTTTATGTAAACGTATTTCGAAGTTCTTACCTGTGCATAATTTAGTAAGAATATTTTTAAATAACTTAGTATAATCTCACGTATTATTTTGTATTATACCTATTTATTTCATTTTTTAAAGAAAATTTCTGATAAAAGTTTATACATAAGGGAGTACATTTTAACAGCTAGCTCAAATAAGTATCTACCTTATTCCTTAAGAGGACGCCACACCCGCATATGTTGTCTCCGTCTTACAAGTGCGTAACATAGCAAATTTTACGCTCAGCAGATCACGCGAAGCTCCGTGAATTTAAAATTTAGACCTCTTATAAACCTTTATAAACCCAATCATCAATCCCCTTTATAAACCTCTTATAAAAATTAAAGGTAACATTATTATCGTGGGCATCTCATTGACTTTTTATTATATTTTAATTTTAAAGCGAGTTATGAGTATTTTAAGATATACAAACTGCAATTTACAATTTTAAAATACTCTTAATTCTCTTTTAAATTAAAATATAATAAAAAGCCAATGAGATGCCCTCGATAATAATGTTACCTTTAATTTTTATAAGAGGTCAATTCACTCTAAATTTTAAATTCATGGAGCTTCGCGTGATCTGCTGAGCGTAAAATTTTCTATGTTACGCACTTGTAAGACGGAGACAACACATGCGGGTGTGGCGTCTTCTTAATTATATAATATGACAGTTTAATTAATATACAACGCATATTATATATACTTCTTATTGTAATAATTATTTTACAATTGGTCAATTTTAGACAATTGTAATATACAATACCCCTTTAGAATTGGCATATTAAAATTTCTTATTTTCTTTATTTTAGATTCTGAGTGGATCTATGAATGTACTGATTTTACAAAGCTGTATATGTTTTTTTTTGTTTTTTTTTGTGTCTGTAAACACTTTTTATAGTAAAAAAATGATCGTAATTTTAAATTCAAAATCTTTTCTGGTAAGAAAATAAATTTAGTTGGAACTTTGGACCTTTGGAGGTAAACAATTCCCAATATTTTAAAGTCTAAACAAAAGACGAAAGGAAGGAAAACAAAAATTGTTATGCAAAACCAGTTTTTGACAAAATCGATTTAAATTTTTTTGGTGTACCTACCCTAACTCAAAAACAAATAACTGTAGACACTTGTCATTTTCATAAAATGTTTATATTAACATTTTCTATGCATGATAGTTTTAAAATGTATACATTATTTGTGTGGACTTAAAACTTTTACGTATATTATAAATTTTACTATGTGCAATGACGTTTTAAAAATATTTAGACTAATTTTAACCTATTACCTATTTATACCATGAACTTATTCACACTGTTCTATGGTAATGAGTAATGACTCAAAAGTAAATGTCAAGACGTAACTATAGCAATAATTAAATATTAATAATTCTTAATATAATAAATGTTTTCTGCAAAAATGAAATCAACCAACGTATTACGTAATGCTACTAGTAAAATAAATTACTTTAATCGCAATATTAAAAAACATAGCATGAAAATATAATGAATTAATATACTTGACAACGACTGACGACCGTCTCCGCTCCGAATCATTTTTCGTGTTCAATGAATACAAATAAAAAATATCATTAAATGCTATATTTAGCACATCTATTACAGAAACCCACTCGACGCACCTACTGTACATCAGAGTGGGTACCACTTGCCCATCTTTTTATTATTACTACTGTTAAGATGTTTTTGTAAAATATTAGGTTTGGCGAGCACCTATAGCTTTTAATATCTGTGGGGTTATTTAGGTGTGGCTGAATAACATATACCTAGAAACGGATCGTATATTCGTATTGTGGTTGAACGCAATGCAAAAATGAACATCAAAAAATGTCACACAACGTAATTTTTCTTGGAAACCTAAGGAACATCATGACTATTATACGGATAATATTATGTCGTTGGTAATATTTAATATTTTTATAATAATTATGTTTAACTCCCACGGCTTGTGTGCCGATTACGAAGAACACACATGGAGTCTTTTAAACATCGTTCGCGAAATATTCGATGGTACGGTCGACGACAAAAAATGCGTGCTATAAATAAGATAGGATCCGAAATCATAATAATATATATAGCACTTTAGTGATTGAGAGGGGAAAATAAAAGAGTTTTAGATGCTCACATATTGTAGGTACGAGTGCCGGGGGCAATTATTTATCTGCGATAACGATGGTGTCAAAATCTGTCTATACATAATAACATAGGTACTTACTATAAATTTAACTGTAGACCTGGAGTGGTGTGCACAGTGTACACGCATTCGTCTGTATTCGCAAAACATTAATGGCTTTATAGTGGTATTAGTAATAAATTAATGGAATCGAAAAACCGCAAGCAATAATTCCAAACCAGTCGTCCGGACCAAAGGCATAATATTTTATTGCTATTGTTGCCGGGCATTCCTAATCAGTGAGTTAAGTACGGCACACGCGAAATCAAGGTCTTCGGACGCTCGTGCCAATGTTTTTCTACGATATTATACGGTTTGACCGTATGAATTATTCTATTTGTTGTATTATATTATTATCAATACATTATGTTCTTTCACAGTGTCACGACCTAGACAACCGTCTACGATGCGCGAGATCCATTTTACTAGGTAGGTAGTGCTTGCATAAATGAAGCGCCATTTATATTGCCTTGGTGGAACATGGTTTATCAAACACCAAACGTATACAACTGCATTTCAACAATTCGACACGTTATGGATAACCAATAATGACAAACGAGCATAAATAAAAATTCTGCAGTTTACACATTATTATATTGTCCATACGGCTACTTAGTATTTTATAATACTCATAAATCATATTATTCATATGATATTATTCGAGTCTCTGAGTCCGGACAGAACTTATTGCAAGTATTTTTCAATTTACGATAGGCAGTATAATAACCGGCTAAGACCCGAGTTCTATATTTAATAATAATATAATTTATACTTTTTCCATATATTGATCTGCGGCAACATACCTGACCATTGGGATTTAAATAATTTTATAAAATATGTATTTATAATTACAAGTTAATTCATAAAAGTAGATAGCTAGAACAAAGATAAATATACAAATAATTTTACCTAGGCATTACTTGGCTTTTGATGTTTGCGTTGTACAAGAAGAGAGAGAAAAAAAAACAGAAATTAAAATAATAATATTATATTAAATGTCAAAAATGTCATCTTTAATAGGTATTTATTGTTCACGATTATTGCTATGGAAAAAAATCGTATTTAATGGAAACCATATGACGTGTGATTTCTGCCCGTGCCAAATTCAAGTTTCTACATTATTTACATTGTGCAATATTGTGCTAATGGACGCATATGCGGCAAACGATAAATCTAACAGATTCCCTTGAATGTATAATAATATTATAATATGTGAGATGATTCGGAGTTTGGACTAGGATCTTAAGTAAATATTATTCAAAACCTAATGCAGGATTAGAAAAATTGAATAATCATCGAGTTCGTTTTAAATTGAATTGATGTTTTCGTGAAAAAAAGTTGGTAAATGTTTGGCATCTAACCTCGCGTGTATATATAAATGCCATTAAGAATGTCATCAAGAATATAGTAATACATCACAAAACATTTAAACAAATGATTTATAAATGATGAATAAAAAAATTAAGCCATACGTTATAACGTTTTTCTTTTTATAAAGTCATTTGAATTTATAAACCAAGAACACAATAAATTATGAAAAAGGGTTGTAAACGTCGCCGTTTTATATTACTTGTACACTTAAGAGCATATTTACCCATATAAAGTTTACAGATTAATGTTCGTTTTTAAACATAATATAATAACAGTTGTCATTTTTTATTTTTATTCAAGATGAAAATTATTTTTATTTTCATAATTTATTAATTTAAGCTTAATAATAATGTTACAATGTACCTAATAATTTACAAGTTACAAATTGTTATATTAATATGTTTAATTTTTTTTTTCTTAGGCAGGTTATATACTTACTATTTTTATGTAGTTATTTGTATTTATTTTTTTTTTTAATTCCTCGCAATCCTGTCAAACGATATGTCGAACACGTTTCTCAGACGTATAACATAATGTAATGTCCATTTATACTTATGTAAATACAATTGTCTCCGCAGTTGATTTTCTTTAATACTTCTTACCAGATTCGTATCAGAAATTGTTGTCTGAAGACTTGAACGACCTGAACCCATAAACGATATTTTATCATCGCCGCGGTAAACTATTTTCAAATGCAATTTTTCTTATTAAAAAATGGACACACACACACAATATATTATGCTAATTCAAACTTACGTTCCTACACATGTTCGTAACTGACATATTTTTTTTCATATCGACCGATTTCAAATATTTCTCTATCGTCAAGATCACACACGACTACACGAGTGACTTATGATATATTTGACGAGAAGGGCGAGGCTCATTGTAAACACTGGGTAGCGCGATATAAACCACAATTACTGAATTATATTATTGTAATGTTGTGATCTACAGCAGTTAAGTGGTCGTTGTTGGACACTGACCAACCGTCGGAAATTATAAACGTGTAATATTATGCCGTGTCGCGTAGGATCTGTTTAAATATCATCGGATGAGTTTTCGAATACATAATAAATACGGCGCAGGTTCACTGGCCAAGACCATGACAATTGAATTATCCGTCGCTTATGCATACCATTTATTTTTAATACAAATATTCGTCCGGACAAGATGAAACCAATGATCTTTTTAACATACTATTACGCGTGTTTAATAATAGGACGACGATACAACGACCTGCTGTAATGGGATGGGAGGTAAATAACGAGATTTCCAAAAGTTATTGTGAGAGAAAATCGCCGACATGGATGTGTCAAAAATGTAATATTTCTATTAAAAATTGAACGAGAAAAAATATGCACTAGTATAAAAAAAAACTATAATTTAAAATATAAGATTACTTCTAGCAAAGCTTGAATAACAAAACGAATACCTATATAGTATAAGTTACACGCCTTTAAATATGAAAAAAAATTTACATTGGAACCCTTTTGTTTAGATTTTTACAAAAGAAAATATGTTATTTAATTAACACGACGATTCTACATAGTAATAAATTAATAACGCATTATACACAGTAGACGATAGAAAGAAAATTAGCGCTTACAAATCTACATAAAATCAAATAGAATATTAACATAGGTACCCAAAATCGGAAGAAAGGAATAATTAATAATCTGTCGAGTTCAGAATTATATTCGATTAAAAATGTAATGTTTTAATTGGATTGTGATGTATTAAATCGAAGAAGTGCATTAATTAATCACTAATTGCTTGAAATTGTATAAAAGAGTGAATTCTTAAGAAATATTATTTTATAAAAATGCATGTATTTTTATTGCATTTGTATGTTTGCCATTAATCTTCGACATTACTCGGAGGATATTCATAGCCCATATAGGTACTTAGGTTTTAATAGAATTGTAATTACTAATTTATAGTCAAACATTCGAGTTTAGTTTTATAAATATATCCACGATGCAGAATGGCTACTTTTCTTTTTATACATTGATAATAACTTATATAAGTTTGTATCTTGAATTCTTGACTCATGACTTATGAGTTCTGTGTAAGTGTGTGCATATAGTAATGTTGAACGTGTGAAACGATAAAATAACTTTTTACCAAATCAAATAATACTCTTAAGGTTTTACAAGCAACACGGCTATTTTATTTGTGTTTGCGATTTATACACACCGGTAATCTGAAACAAGTATGTAGTTCAAATAATAAATTATTTATGTTAAAAGCAATCAAGTTTGATTGAAAATATATTATGGTAATTGGTTTTTCAATAACGTGTGCTTTTTGAATACCACATTAATATACCTTTACCTAATAACTTTATTAAGTTATAGTATTTATTGTGAAAATGTTTTCTTTTGTGATAGGTAAGAATAGGTACCTATATAATATGCAATATGCATAAATTTGTACTTATCTTTGTTTGATTCCAAACTCATTGATTTATATTAAGTATTTTATTTCATCGGGATTAAGAATACGTGTGCATATTAGGTACATACACAAAAACACATATCCAATACCTAGTAAGTTCATTAATTTCCATACAGATTTACAAAAATAGCTACAATAAAAAAAAAAAAAAACAATTCAAATGTAGTATACCAAACATGACAAACCACTTACACACTTCACCGTATGTGATTACGATTATATTGTATAGGTACACGTATTAAATAGATAGGCATTTAATAATTTAATTTTTATAGGAATTACTGTGTACGAAATAAAAACCATAGTACTCACAGTTAAACTACAGTCTACAGCTTCAAAATAAACATACACCCATTACAGTTAAGTAATAATAACTGAATTTATATGCATTCCTTTTTAGGTTGAATTAAAGTTTGATTTTCAATACTTGTCACGTAAATACATTGTTACCTTAATTTTGTGCAGTATTGTTGCTATTATAAATTAGTAGGTAGGTATACATTATTATTAAATGGACGCAATGTGTGCACTAGTAATATATCCATTCCATGGTCACCGAGTTTCGCTCTAAAAAAAATCAAATCAAATTGTTTTTATTGCCTGTGTTGCCACAATAACTTTTGTAACATCTTTAGACCAAACAATTATTGTTGAACATATTATGTCTCGCCTTACATCCATTAGAAACTGATTAGTGATTGTATTAAATATATTCAACCGTACTTGGTTAGGTATGATTCACACCTTTAAAATAAAAAATGTAATGTAACGAATGAAGTATTTTTTTGTCATATGACACATAATATAGCAATCAAAAACAAAAAACCTATGTCATTAGTGTAATCCCACCGTCGATCAGTATATCTGACAGTTTTATACTACGAGGAAAATAATAATGATAAAGGTACACACACTATATAAATAGGTACTATAAAACATGTTATTATACACTTATAGTTGTAATTATTTTTAGTTTCGTGGACCGTGGTGCTGCAGCTGCACCTGCACGTGGATCAGAGAATTAATATTTTAAGTCATCAATACGAAAAAAATAGGAAAAAAAGCTCACATCGGAGGCGCGATTAAAAATATATTCTCGTGCGCACAACAGCTTATCATAATATTATTATAATTAAATATTATAGGTTTCTGATGGTTTCCGATGTCCGAGATTAATCCGTCATCGAGATCGCAGCGTAGCGATAACATTATATTTATATAATATTAAAACCGTTCAGCCTCTTCCGCCGGCCGCGCTCGGTGTGGCGCCACCATACGTCGTCGGGTAACGATGCGAATACAGTAATAATATACTTACCTACAAGTTACAACCTACCCTATGCCAACACCGAAGACGAGACGTACAAAGTGCGTACCTATAACCTTTCAAGAGACGGACTTCTGAGAGGGAGACGTTTCGCCGGACCGTACATTGTTTTTATTATAATATTACAATAATATAATATATTATATCGTTGCCGACGTAATAAAGCTCAATAGTCGTGTCGTCGTGAGAACCGACGTCGCCGTCGCCGCCTCGTCACGGGATTCCGAGATGGCGGACACCGCGAGCAGTCGTCGTCCATCCTCGGCCGCAGCGACCGCGATTTATGTCGATATTGGCGTGCAAAAGTCGCCGCCGCTATTGTGTTTTCCGTTTGGGGCCCATTCAATTGTCATCTGGACCCGATAAACGCAGACGCGTCGCATAATAATAATAATAGTAATAATAACGCCGAACACACGCTATACGCAGATACATAGATACATAGTATGTACATGTTACGGGTGCCTACGTGTAATATATATATATATATAAGTGTATATACGCTGAGAGACTCGACATTATTATTTATATATATATTTATAAGGACACACTACCGCATACATACACGTGTTTACGCGCAATATTGATACGTCTGTCGGGTTTGTGTATACACAGAGAACGATAATATTATATACAGTATAATACATAATATTATAAGCATACCGTCGGCGTTTAAATTTATGACGGTCAGCGCGAGCACTATACGATAAAATATAATATTATAATATTATCGTATGCTACACACACACGACCTGCAACCGTCGCTTAGGCCTTGTGACCGTCGTCGTTGAAGTCGTCGTCGTCGTCGTCATCGTCGTCGCCGCTGTCGTCGTGCCTGCGGTGGTCTATACGCGTGGTGGCGATTTCACGCCGTCTTCGGGACGCTGCTCTGACACGTAATATAGATCTCCGGTCACGATCTATCTCCCGGGACGAGTGTATTATTATTATTATTATTATCATTATTAATTCCTATATTATTATTTATGATATTTATCCGAACACCCGGTTTTTTTTCCCGATTTCTCGCCCTTTGGCGATCGACGAAATTAAATTTGCCAATAAATATCCGTGTTTATTGTTTGAGTTTTATACACCGAACAGTTTAAACACCCATAAATATTGACGTTATATATCATTATATATATAAATGCATAATATATGAGTTATATATCTATATTACTCCACGAGTGTGTGATTATAATTAGATTAATTACAGTTTAGTGAATATTAGTTTTTATCGTATATTTGAGAATTCGTATGGAAAAAAAAATCAATAACTTCTCATTTGGTACATACACTAACGGCTAGCTCGACTGCACTGGACTACAACAGCAACTGCTCATGTAAGAGTTAGTTTCGTTTTTAACATTATATATATATATATGTAACAGATTTCCGTTAATGTACATGATTGTGTCGCTTGTATTATGAACATTAACGTCTGAAAATCTAAAATTAAAATAATAATAATATATATTATTTACTAATTAAAATAGTATGATATCATTCTATGAAGGTATACAAAATTACACAAATAAATTGAAAAAATAAGCAATATACACGCGTCAATGATGTATTGTAAGAATTTGAAAAATGAAATATATTTTAATATTGACCAAAATTGCACAGTGTTTTATATTTTGTAACTTTTTACTTGACTAGATTTGTATTTACTAAACAAGTTTGGAAATTGCGTAAAAATATAAAATATAAAATTTCAAAAACTACATAAACTATATTTTGATTTAGCGTGTTGTTTTGATTCTATACAGACTGCAAAAAGAGACACCTATACCACATAAAATTACTCACCAGGGTTTATACTTACCGGTTCGATAGACCGATTTGTTCTTATTCCGATGAATAAATCGTTATTATTTAGCGAATAAATTCTCTACCGATCCGTATAATAACGCTCATGCTTATCGACGTCATATGTGATCAGTGTAATATGTATAAGTGTTGTAAACGTGCGCACTGCATATAGGCGTCGACGACCGGTTTCTTCTAAATGCCAATTTCCCTCCCTCGACCAGCAATCGGCTACAACATTTCAACAAACTCGCAAGTATAAAATGTAGACCTTTTTTTATACATAGGTACAAAATAAATATGGTCTAACGCGAAACACCGTCATGTCGTTTCAATGAGACTCGTCGGACCGATTGAGTCTTTTTTAAAGTAATTTAAACGATATTCGTTAGTTTCGCATCGACTACTTCACCATAATATTTTAAACCACAGCAGTTTAAAATCCATTACACTAACATTAACGTCCATCCGTATAAATTATTGAGTTTTAAATATGTTCGTGAGATACGTATAATTATGTATATGAGCACATTATGTGTATTAAAAGTTGTTACATAGTATTATTTATACAATAACGACGATATAATATAATATGTATACCTACATTTCCAATAAAATAAATTTAAAATCTTAGAAGGAACACTTATCGTAACTATCGTGGTAATATTCTAAGTTGAGTCAAATATTGATTACTTTTTTACTTGCAATAGTTTTTATATAATTGTAATGAACTGTATAAATGGGAAAAATCAAAGTGAAAACTATAGTGAAAAAGTATAAGTGTATAACAAGTTCAATTTGTATAAAAATGTTCTTAATAAATTTAAAATATACAATAAATCGTATTAAATCAACAATTATAAATTATAATACTTAAAAAGGTAAAATACATAAAGGTTTATAATATATTACAACCATTTTTTAGTATAATATGAGCGGGTACTATTCCATTGTTCAATAAAAACATTTTTTTTTTTTTTTAATTTGACTGTTATATAAGTTGTTTACTTTTATGTATATATATATAAATCTTTATAGATAATATATATGTATCTATAAAATATTTACCTTATTTATCTAGTTGTTTTTCCTATATATGGGCATATTATTTACTCTTTGATAGGAGTATTTAAAAGACGGCAAGTTATAAATGTTAACTTTTTATTATTTATTTCAACCTTATTTTTTTTCAATTGGCATTTTTTTACTTTTAATGTGAATCGTTTTTGTTAAGGGTAACCAAATAGAGAAATAAAGAAGTTAAAGAATTTAGATCACGTTGTTTAATGCACACAAGATCTCCGGGACTCATAATACATAACGTCATTGTAGATTCAGACCATAAAGTACAAATAGGCATTTCTAAACATCCTTAGGATGCGTAATTCACTATTGCGTTTAAAACATTGTAGGATGGTCGCAGGCCTTCTTATTCATTTTATATTTATTGAGAGTGATAATAGTGATTATATGCTTTTCTCGTAACTTATTTTGCACCACGAATCTAGCAACGACTATCGAATACCTCTGGAAGTTCGATAGATATTGTAAATTTAGCCGTTCTGTAACAAAAAAACGAAGTAACGGTGTTACTAATAAACGAATCTTAACTCTTTTGTTTTAGCGGACATTAATGCACATCAAATAATTTTATGAATTTACTTAACAGCTTATTATTATAGTGTAACATGAATACATTATTGTGCACGGTAAATATATCATTATAAAAGTAACATTGTAACCGGAAAAATACACAAAATAAATCACAAATTAAGTTCTACTCGATAATAATAATATTATAATGTAGTGTTGAAATTTGGGTATTTTAGGTGCTATTAATGTAGCTTGAATGCTTGGTAGTTGATGGTGGTCCACGCAAAACGTGTTTTTGAGTAGTCAAATTACGAAATGCGTCCTCTTAATGAATAATATTTTATTTCTTATGGTAGTTTGTGACATTATACGTGCATACTATTAAATTTTAGTACACATATTTAAAAAAATAAATTTTTGCATACATATATTATAATAATTATTATTATTAGGGCTCCTTTAATACACATGTATTAACTATTATGAGCAACAATTTTAAAATAATTGTTTATGTCTGAAAATTAAAATTAATTATGCATGTTATTACACGAGAGTACACGTGTAATACAGGGATCTAATTATTACCTTATGATAAGTGCATTTGAAACCAATGTAGTAGCTATGTATAAAAAATCTTACTCATAAGGTATTATTAAAAGTGCATTTGTTCATTTTTTACTTTAACTTTTATAGCGTTATGATATTTAGTCACTAATATAATTAAATTTCAGATCTTTTGTATTATGATTTATAATCGACTTACCTATTGATTAGTTAATAAAACACCTATATATTGAACAAATACTATTGAGTTATTTATATTTTTATAGATCGTTATTTGGTAAAATCAATTATAAAGGCCATTGCTGTTTGTTTGTTTTTTTTTTAATTTAAGCATCGGCAGCCATTAAAATTTTGGGGCGGGTTACAGTTGGTTGATAAACACGTGTTAATTATTTGAGTCGAGAATTCGTCGCTAAAAAACCCTGGTGGTCACCGGACTATGCTTGACCGCAGCACACATTAGTGACTGTTTCGTAAATCACATTTGCAACTGACCTGTGTTTACTGTTTAGTATTTAATAATCTATAATACGTACAATTTATTTATAATTTAGGGATTTAAATATGCTTATGTATAGAAACTTTAATAAATTAAAAATCTTAATATTTAGCCATTTTTTTTATATTTTCTAGTAAGAATTCATATTAATAACTCAATAAAAACTCATCGTAACTATGTACTAGTAACTAACGGACGAACGCCACGGACGGACAGACACAGTAGAGATATAAGGTGTTCTAAACATACGTTTAGAAACCTAAAATGGAAAACAATTAAATATTGAGTGTATAATAAGGTATATCACGAAGTATTTTTTATTTAAACCCTATACTAATATAGGTTTATCAATGAATGACTTAAAAGTATAAATATGCATAACATATTTTATAGTATTTACGTCCAGTACAGTTGATGTGTGACGGAGCGATAAAATGTTTAAAATAACCTATTGCATTAATTTAATATCAGTGTGTATATTATAATTCATATTTTGATTTTTGATGCATGTATATTAATTTATTTTGTACATTTAATCATTATTACTTTTAAAGGTTTAATTGTCCTTGAGAATTAGGTGCCTATCTACAGAAGCACACAATTTAAAATAACTTCAGACTTAGTTGTATTATGATCTTTTTTAAACATTCACATCCATCTCGCATTTGATTATAATTCTTTCAAGGTCTAGGATTTGGTCACGCTAATAATTTTGAAAAAAAGTAATGGGTGAATAGTTTCCTGAGAACTCCGCTTCAACGTATACCATTGCAAGTAGGTACCCAATACAATTTAAACCTATGAGCCATATTCAATTTGATACACATGGAATAATGAATGAAAATGTTAGTCAGTTCATTCAGTTTATATCATATTGTACCAGATTCGTTTGAATATAAATCTAAAACGTATAATACGGCTTTTATAATACGTACCTAATACCACCAATTTGATGCAGAATTCCTTTCGACATTATATTATACGCATAGACTTGAATAAGGTATTGTGTAGTAGTGTATGGTGCCTATAAAATAACGGACATTCGATAAATATTTGAGTTTCCATTGGATCATTAGAAAAATATTTTTAATTTGAAAATGGAAATAATGTGACAAATGGTAAGATTGTACAAACCAAGTTACAATAAAACGATATATAATATATTTGAGTTAGTGTTGAATTCGTCATCTACAGTCGTATAAATAAGTGCATTACTTTTTAGTAATATCTGCCAAAATAAGCTCAGATACATACCATTTATCTGGCTTGAATAGGTATACCGATCTATTCTTTTGAATAACAAAACATTCGATTACTGTGCCAAGATTTTTTTTCACGACTTAACATCCGCAAAATCCAAATACATTTTTCATTGTTAAATATTATAATATAACACCTACCGAATAAACCGAACAGCATATATTATGAGTAATACCTATAATACTGTCGTCATAATTTTGTCATCAGACAAAACAATCTTTAGGCTTTGCATTTACAATAAACCGACATAGTTGCTAAAATATGTATTTGAGATGAAATGTATTAAATTAGGGTGTGTGTAGACCGTAAAGATCGAAACACTTCATCATTTTTAAAACGTTTGAAACGGAGAAAAAAAAATGTTCACATAATTATATATTATAATATTTAAACTATATTATTACGATCGCATTTAAAGCTACATAATAATAGCCATCTTGTCAAATTAAATATGTTTAGTTCAAAACAAGTAAACAGACACGTATTTTTTAATTTTTTTTTTTTAATAAAATTATTAATGCATAATATAGTAAATAAATGACCGTCGTTCTCTTTAAACACGAAAACAGATAAATGTATTATTAATATCCTTGGATTTTAATTTATGGAACATAACAAAATTGCAGCAGCAAGCGGTTATTGATTTCATTATTACGTACAAGCCAATGTATTGTATATAATTATAATTAGGCTACTTATTGTTTCACGATCTATGGGCTGTGAGCATGATTTTATGGCCTATAGGCGGCGCGAGTGGCGAGCGTACTATGCGTTGAATGTATTTGATATCTATAATATTGTAATAGTTTCGCTGTCTTCCGCGACAGGTGTGTGAGAGAATTTTGCAGGAGAACAAAATCGCTAAATGGACTCAACGCATCGATTTGATCGGAAAATTCGGAGTGCATTGAAAAATGCAGTCGAAGAAGTTCCGGGCATACTCGGTCTGCACGCTGGTCGTGAACTGAATATCCCTTTCCAAAGCAACAAAGCAGCCGATTGGCCGCGGAGGTTACGGTCGCTCGCCCACCAACCCGACCGAACGTATATACCCTTTCCGGACGACCTTGAACCGGTCGGTGGTCACACTCCCCCCCGGACGATCGCTCCGGCACGGGGTGAAGACGCCGCTGCCGCCGTGACCGCGGAGGCTTACCGACATCATTCTACCGCGGTCCGCGCCGTCCACCGGACATATCATGCCTCGCCGTGTCGTCAACCGCCAAAGCAACCGCCGCTGGTCGGCCACCAGCAACACCGCCTCAGGTATATTATAAGCTCGAATATTAAACTGTTTCATAGCGTAGTTTCAATTGAATAATAATATAATATTATTATTAGTATAATATTATCGTATTCGAAATATTATTATTATCGATAATCATCATCATCATCGTTAGTCTATAATTTATATAATAGTTTATTGTACCGTTGATTAGTAATCAGTAGTGGTGACGCGACGTTGGACTATACGGGTACGCGACGTGAATCCTAAAACAAATTAATAAAATATTAGAGAATAAAAAATATGTTCGCTGATCGGAAAACCCGCGCGGGTGAGGCCAGTGCGATGTGCGCGACCCGTGCACGCAGGACGCGGTCGTCACCGTCACGAAAACACATCACTGTACATTATTATAATCATAAGTCGTAAGCACATTATTACAAATAACAATATAATATTTTAACGTTTTCGTCTTCAACTGTTACATACCATTTCTGGAGTTTTTTTTTCCTATACAAATATCGTTTAAAATCGATCACCCTGCGACTTGTTCGTCTCTCGTATAATAATAATACATTCGTTTGCCGTTTACAAAATATTATATAAACACGTACACTGTGTGGAACCGCGTGTTAGACGCGCTCACTCAAGGCTTACAACAGCTCAAATCGTTTTGTTTACTCCCGTCTAGAACGCCCGCGGTTCATCCACGGTGTTTATTAAGTATATATATCATATACATATTATATTGTGTTTTTTAATCCGTTCGGGATTTAATCCGATTCGGGAGTTCGACGAGTCAGCGACTTCGACGTAGGTAGATACCTGACCTGTAAGATATTAATAACTATAATCTTGAGATTTTATACGACACGTCCACTGCTCCACTCGGTCAGGTCTTTCTGTCATCCGATGCGATTTTCAATAGAGGTACGTAACATAATTATTGTTATAAGTTCAAATCGTATACATATAATTTTTATATTGTTGCGTATATATAATATATACATATTACATATAGAATTACCTTCTCCAAATTAATTTGCATGTTTTTCGTCATTTTTTTTTTTGTCATCTTAATGTCTTTGCGGTTTTTTTCATATGATAATTGTGTCGTTTTGCTGTTGAATAAAAAATAAAATTGTGTTCAACCTTTAAATATTAACCCGTAATGATATATTTAAATTCTTATATCCCTCTATAACCTAACTATAAAATGTAATCTTAAGACTGTGTCTTCTCATTTATTTGCAATTTTCGTCATTTGTCATCTTACTGTCTTCGCATTTTTAACATTTTTTTACAGTTTCTAAATAAGTACCTACGTTTTTTTAGCACATCATAAGACAGTGTTTCTCTTTTTATTTCTGCGATATTAAATAAATAATCAAATTGTGCTTATTATAAATAATATATTATTTTAAAAACTGGCATTTAAATTTTTAATTTCTTTTGCGATTTTCGTCATTTGTCGTTTCACTGTCTTCGTATATATTTTTTAAATTGTTTAATTTATTAATACATATTTTGTTTGTGAATATTTCAAACGTAATATATTATACCTATTATACGTTCCATGAAAAAATAATAATTCGGATAACATTGGTTAGTTATTATAACCTTAATAGTTAATAGTTTATATTATTTTATCTTCTGCTGACGGTCAATTGTGTTAAAATTACATAATCTCGTGCCAAGTGGAAATCGTATTTAAAATTGTATTTATGTTTATTTGTGCAACAACTTACATTAGCATATGATTTGATAGAAACAATTATTATAGAAGATTAAAATTATGCGAGATGATGTACTTTTGATGAATATTTTATTAGCTTCTTAGAAATGTTTTGGTTCAAAGCAGTACATTTACCTATTACCCGAACAGTGTATACTTTAGTATATTTACATTTTGCATAATATTATTAATCATTAAAATAGTATTAAATTAAACAATCTTAAATATACGATGTTATAGCCCATAGGTATAGTATGTATGGTTAGGTTATAACTCGATTTGAGATTATTTAAAACATATAGTATAAGTTTTTAAAAAATTAATTCCAAAGTAAAATTTAAAATATTTAGTTTTTGTTAATTTCATTGTTAAATATGCTTCAATGAAATTGAATTGAATTTTGTTTCTTATAACATAAAGAACGGGGGATTTAACGTTAATTCTTTTTTGTTTTAACGTATTCTACGATAATAGACCGGAAGTTCAGACGCACGTATACCTATCGGTGTTTTTATTTTATTAATTTCTCACTTTACGAACTGCTTGTGCTGGAAATGAAAATAATAATTGTCACCGATGTACGAGTATCGTTAAAACTTGAAAATATTACGATCGATTTAAAAAAAAATGAATAAACAAAACACTAAAATCATTCTAAGAAGAAGCATTCAACGTTATAAATTATAATATATTGAGGCGTGGTGCCCTTTTATTACCTACGTTATAGGTACAACAGTATAATATAAACACATTTTTGGTATTGTTCTTACACGACATAGATACGTAAAAAAAAATCGCGCGTCTGATTGGGTTCGATTGTTTTGCCCATAGTAGCGGTGGCGGTTACTCATATGGTGACGACCGCGACGGTATCCCGCCAGCCATTATTATTGGCGCATACCGCGTGATCGGGTGTTATTATATCGCCTCGAGGGCGAATATCAGCGGCACATCTGTAATGTAATGGTCCAGTTGTAATGTTACTACGGGCGCGTCTATCTGTGCGATTATGTAGATTTGTCGGCAGTCCAATTAACCAACAGATCTCGTCTAATACGAGATAATTACGGAATTTGCCCCCGAGTCATACGGTAGTAGCAGCGTTATGTACTATAGGTACACAATATTATTGAAGTCACCGTCCGAAACGCTGTTGCCCGGGCTTTATTGCACTTGACCTCTCGCAGTGACTAACCTGTTGTCCATATGCATTTAATACGCGTCTCCGCGTTTGATACACATCGGTATGGGACGTCTATAGAGAGGAAATAATGTGCAGTGTAGGAAGTGTTGACAGATTACACGACAAAAAGGTATTTACCAACGGACGTCGGCGGTTGAAATACGGCTTCGGCGGAGTTCGTAAAAAAAAATTGATCGACCAGAGATACAATGATATATATATTATATACATAATATGATATATATGTATATATATGAAATAAACATTATTTATCGTCACGACCTTGAAATCACTTTGCACAGTCTAGTAAAAAAAAACCCAACTAAAACGTTATGTGTTTGGTATTCGTATCGAGAACAAAATAGTATATCGTGATTTTTAATTTTTTTGTATTACAAATAAAAATAGGTAAAAATTATTTTTATTTGTAACGATTCAACTAATGGTGTCATACTTGAGTCATTAATTTGGGGTGAAAAATTTGATTGCTTCATTTTGGACAGGTAGCGCGCCAAAATTACATAACATATTAAAAGTATTAAAAGTATTAAGCTAATGGAATCGATTTGTAACGTAAGAGTTCGTGAGGGTCGTGAAACCACTTTTTCTAGTGAAGAATCGAATAATCCTTAATTCTGTGGGTCAACGTATTCACATACTCCGCACGAATATTAAACAATAAGACCGTCACTAATGTGTTATTGCTGTTTTTTTTTTATAGATAAATAGTGATTTTTTTTATGGTATACAAACATTAATTTTTTTTATATATATCAGACGTTTTGAATGAAGGTCTATAGAACATATTTTTATAATTTGTTTGTATTACGGTAAAATCTAAAAATGATGCAACGTGATGCGTTTTGTTCATAAACCATACATGTAAGTACGTGCAGTGACGGTTATTTAAAATATTTTCAGCCATGAGGATCATCGGTGTTTTGTTTACCGTTATCCTTTTTTTCGTACCATCGCAAGGTCTGACGTACATAGATGAAGATGAATCATCCGATAATCACAACAGGGAATTCAATATTTTACCAAGTAGAGCAGCTATTGAGCGAGTTCCTCATCAGTTTGAAAGGTAATGTTTATTGAACCAATAAATCAAAATTTGCTCATAATTATACAAATGTTTATTACCCTAAAAACTAATTTGGTGACTTTTATATAATAGTCACTTATGTTCAACATAATAAAAATTCCAATTGATTACTCATGTGTAAAACACTGAATATATATTTTAATTTAAATCTAAACAAGTATTTATTTAAAATTTAAAATGTACATATTCGTGTACAGATATAAATTATATCACAAAAAAAGTTCTATTTTTGACCCAAACTATAACCATGAAAATAATGCAATAAAATATTTCAAATGAACTCAGATATAAAATCCACGTTCCTGTTCGCGATGCTGTTGAAAAACTGCCATCAAAAAAAGATCCATCGCCCTCAAAATATAGACTAGCGTCTGGAAGTAAGGTTTTTTTTTAAATATTGAGATAGTTTTCTAAATATATTTTTTTATTATGATCTATAATTAAATTGTATAGGTGCCAATGTTTTTTGTCATCTTGACTCTACACAATACCATAAAAATCAAATTCCTCAAAATTTGGAAAAAATCGTTTTGTCTTCATGTACTCATATATTGTTCAGTTCAGCAGACACAAATTTTGACACTATTGCAAACAATTGGTATTCTAGTCAATCAAATGGTATAAACATTAGAATAAATATTCTGTGTATATTTCTCATTTCTTGTTAATTAACATTTTACTAATTTGTAGGAACGTTTGCTTCAATTACACGTTTAAAAAAGAAAAACCCATCAACAAAAATATTATTATTAATTAACGACATTTTACCCGAAAGTGTATTGTTTTCGAAGAGAGATTTTATCATTTCGGTCTCGGAAGTTTTGAAAACTAGTGGATTCGATGGACTGGTTTTATCTGATGTTACACCAACAACATATAGTAATATATTTCCATAATAATTTTAATTTTTAAGTTTTCATTTACACATACATTTACACATACATTTTTAGACGAGTTTGGTGAAGACGAAAACACCAAAGAAGAATTTCCGTTATTGATTGAAGAATTGGCCAGCGTGCTAAAACCAAGAGGATGGTCATTATCACTAATTGTACCACCATTGGATCAAACGTCAAGAAATTATGACACAAAAAGGATTATTCTAAATTTAGACTTCATTATTCTCAAGAGTTTTGATTTCCGGCAAGAGGATGAGAAAATAATTGGTCATCACGCTCCACTGTACAGTGCAGTAGATAGGGATCCATCGTCAAAGTATCGCAATGTGGTAAATATTTTAAATATTTATTAAATTATTGTTTATATAGACAACATGTAATATAAATTTGAGTTTTCAAGGATCATATGGTGAAACATTGGATACACAATGGTGCAGATCCTAATCAGATAATAGTTGGTGTAGCACTATTCGGGAGAAGTTTCAGATTGGCTGACCCTCAACATTTCCAACCAGGTTCTCGAACAAACGGTGATGGATATGCTGGTAGATGGACAAAAACGTCTGGGTTCCTATCGTATTACGAAGTATGTGATCGTACAAAAAAGGACGATTGGAGACAGTATTCAGACAAATCAGGTTCCCCCTTTGTTGTTAGAAAAGATCAATGGATCAGTTATGAAAACCATCAAAGTTTAACAAGAAAAGTAAATTAAATAAAACGTGAATAAAGTTCAATTTAATGATATAATTATTTTATTTTAGCTCGAATATATGGAAAAATTATCATTAGGAGGAGTCATGTTATGGTCATTAGATTCAGATGATTTTAATGGACTTTGTGGCACTCCTTGGCCACTTGTTACTACAGTTAAAACATATATTAGTAATGGTGAGTTTAATAATGTAAACAATATTTATACATGTATATTAAATCCAATATTGTTTTCTACTATTTTAAAGTTAATAAAAAAAATTCCATGACGAGCGATCTAAGAGAAACACCATCACAATTTGGTAATTGTCATTAGAAGGCTAAAATGATTTGATTTTGGTGCCTAATAGTTAATTTATTTTTAGATCTAAACAAAAAAGTAGTATGTTACTTTGCCAGTTGGTCATGGTATCGTTATGCAGAAGGAAAATACGCTCCAGAGTATATCGACAAAAGTCTATGTACACATGTAGTTTATGCATTTGCTTCTCTAGATCCCAATGATTTAACAATAACATCAGGAAATGAATGGGAAGATTTTGAGAACAGTAATAAATAATAATTGATAACGAGTACAAAATTATGCTTAGTATAAAGTGATTAATATTTTTAACTTTTAGAATTTTATGAAAGATTGGTGTCCAATTCAAAATCTGGAGATATCAAAGTTATGATCTCAATGGGTGGATGGACAGACTCGGCTGGTGACAAGTATTCAAAATTAATCAGCAGTGGAACTACTAGGAGAAGGTAAATTTTGAAAAGGGTATCATAAAATAGATTTAAAATAATTAATTTTATTACAGTTTTGTAAATTCTGCTGTTGCGTTTTTGCGAAAATATAATTTTAATGGTCTTCATCTGGACTGGAATTATCCAGTGTGTTGGCAAGCTGATTGCACTCAAGGTCCATCTTCGGACAAAACAAATTTTGTTAAATTAATACAAGTATTGTTATTGCTTATATCAAAAGGTTATACAATAGGTCAATATTTAATTGATTTTTATACTTTAGGAACTTAAATCGGAGTTCAATAAACAAGACCCGCCGTTTGAATTATCAGCTGCAATCTCTGGTTATGAAGAAATTATTAAAGAGGCTTATGACTTTCCAAGTCTAAGTGAATACTTAGATTTTATGTCGATAATGACTTATGATTATCATGGCTCTTGGGAAAATGTCACTGGACACGTGAGTCCTACTTATTACAAAGATGGTGACGAATTTCCTAAGTACAATATGGTATGTTAATAGAAAACAACATAACATTTTCGTAGTTACGAACAACAATTTTTTTCATGTGTTTAGGATTCTACCATTAAATTAATACAAAAATTGGGCGCAGATCCATCAAAAATCGTAGTTGGCCTCCCGTTTTATGGTCAAACGTACACATTGTCATCGAATTCAGAACATGGGCTTGGTGACCCAGCTAAAGGATCAGGATATCCTGGTGAATATACACAGCAACCGGGCATGTTGGCGTACTACGAAATTTGTAATAGAGGTACAATTAAAATTATATTAAATAATTTTACGGTACCTACTACCTATATATACAGTGGCATATTTGGGGGCAGGGATTGTACCCCTACAGAAAATTGTTAAATAATAAAACAATTGTTAAACATTTAAATACTATTATTAATGTCAAATACTTATGTAAAATAATTCCTGGAAGATTCGTATACCTATGACTCACTGTTAGCAGTACAGCAGAACACCGCCTAATAACGACATCGATTGCGATCGATATTTTACAATGTCCCATGTATTTTAAGACTCTGTATTTTAAGTGCGTTTTTGAATTTCTAAAGGGTTTTTCATAATGATATTGTCCGTGTTGAAATGTTAATTCAGTCCTTATTTTTAACACCGTTGTGATTTGTATTAGGCGTTATCGCTTTATTTATTTAATTAAACTTTAAGTAAAATGTTCATACTTATCTTAACTTATTTAATCAGTGTTGTAAAAATATAATAAAATGTATCAAGTTACTATAAAAACCACACACAGCTTAAAACAATTTAATTTGATATACTTTTTTAACTCCTCCCCCCTCAAAAAAAAAATTGTGTACAATAAGGTATTTACCTACATAGGTATATAATATCACACCAAAAACAAACCTAAAATTAACTATATTTGTGATAAAAAATAGTTATTTGATAGTTCATCATTTCATATTCATATATATTTCATATTGCTAAATGTATGTTTTAGTTTCCAATGAAAAATGGCAAGTATCAAGAGATAAAAATAGTGGATTTGATCCATATGCGTATGATGGAAATCAATGGGTCAGCTACGATGATGAGATATCTATTAAATTAAAGGTACAATACAATAAAAACCATTACAATTTAGAATATTGTATAATAAGTCATTTGATTTCAGTCCGAATATATAGTGAAGCAAGAACTAGGTGGAGCTATGGTTTGGACAATTGATTTAGATGACTTTAACAATATATGTTGTAAAGGTTCTTATCCACTACTGACAAAAGTTAACGAAGTGTTTAAAAGGATTCCAATTAAATCATCAAATTTGTTATGTAATAAACCAGATTATCCGACTACACCAATTTATCAGATTCCTACGACTACCGAAGAAGGACAAGGTTTGTATTTTATGACTGAAATTATAACGAATCAAAATGGTATTCCCAGCATAAATCTATAATCCATATTAAGTATCTATAAGTAATATAAAACAAAACACTGTAATAAAACACTGAATATTGGAATGCATGAATACTAACACTTTTTACTGGTGTAGTGGTGTTGTTCAATGTCACTATCGACAGTTAATATTATATATTATTATCAAATTGTAAAATACATTATGAATACACATATAATTATAATAATTATATTTATACAAATTAATCAAGTAAATACATATAACTTTGCATATTTTTTAGCTTAATTAATTTAAAATAATACATAGATAAATAACTGTCTATATATTCAATTCATAAAATAGCGAAAATCGTGAAATTGGCTTGTAACTATCGTTTATCAGTAGTATATTGATTATAATTTATAATTTATAAATGGCGACAACAAATTAAAATTTGAAACTTCTTACTTGAACTGCAATAATTCCAACAATGATATATTTTAATTTTTAATAACCTATAGGTTCTTGGGAAGAACAATCGTCATCAACAGTATCAACAACTCAACCTACTAGACCAACAACAATATCGACAACACAACAACCTACTAGACCAACAACACAATATATAACTAAACCACAAACCCGACCTTCAACAACAACCACTACTACAAGTACAACAACAACTACAACCCCTCCGACCACAACAACAACCACAACGGTACCGACTGTCGATGAAGTAAGCGAAAATGAACAACAGATAACTCAGAAGCCATCTGTAAACCGTCCTTGGTGGTCCGAGTACCATACTCAAAGACCAGAACAACCAGTATCGTGCAAACCAGGAACGTATCAATCTTCTAAAGACAGTTGTCAGAACTATTATCAATGTAAAAACGGACGTTATAGGAAATATGCTTGTAAAGAAGGATTGCTTTGGAATAGAAGTGCCAACAAATGTGATTCGCTAAGAAATGTTGACTGCAATGAACCCAGTGAGTTTTTAACTTCATAATTGTTACTAAAAAATGTTAAAATTAATATTAAAATTATTCACAGCCAATTCACAAATTTCCGAAGTAACTACAAGTACGACACAAAAACCTGTCACTACATCAAGACCTACAACAGTTAGACCAACCCCTACGTGGCGACCAACGACACCACCAACTAGACCGACCAATACATGGCGACCAACAACAACAGCCAGACCGGTCACTACATGGAGACCAACAACAACTGTAAGTTATGATATAAAATAACTTTTCAAATTTAAATTTCAAAATGCTAATTTTGTTTTATTTGTTTATAAAGACGAAAAAATATAGAAGCTGTGTCGAAGGTGAATATGTCGCTGCTATTGGTGATTGTACTTCATACTTTGTATGTTCGTACGGTTATTTCGTGAGACAGTTTTGTTCAGCTGGATTGGCTTGGAACGATCAAAAGAAAATGTGTGACTGGAAATACAACGTGTATTGCAACTACCAACGTTCAAATAGTATATTTACGTACACCAGTAAGAATGCCGAAAATGATATATTTATTCATTTTATCGCTACAGAATAATTATTAAGTAATTTTATATATGCTAATAATCTAGATATGGTAGTCAAATCTTCAGTTGAATGTCAAGAAGGCGAATTCGCACCTCATTCAGGAGATTGCAACAAATACTTACAATGTTTATGGGGAAAGTTTAAAGTTAACTCGTGCCCTTCTGGTCTCTATTGGAATAAAGTGAGATTTTAATAAAATAGTAATTATGGTTACCTTATAGTAATTTTATTTTGGATACAGAGGCTCAGGCTTTGTGACTGGCCAATGAATTCTGGGTGTATGCCTTCCCAAGAAATTAACACTTACCCGACCGATGAGCCAGAAATTCCATCATCGCCTAGTCAACCGTCAAGTACTGAACCAACCACGAAGCCAACTACTTCGAAACCAATAGCAACAAAGCCAACAACTTCAAAACCAGCAACACTAAAACCAACGACTTCTACTACTACTACTACGCCTACTTCAGAATTAACTACAGAAGAAATGTATATTCCATGGAAGCCAACAACTGAAGTCCCTACTACGGAAGATCCGTGGGCATGGAAACCTACTACTACAACTGCTGCAACTCTTCCCACAACCCAATCGAACTATCATTTAACGGGTAACTTAAAGCCAAAAATAAATCGTAAAACACTTGTAATACAATTTTATTTGACCTTGTAGGACAGTATAAAGTTGTATGTTATTTCACTAACTGGGCGTGGTACAGACCTTCACCTGGTAAATTTTTCCCAGAAGACACAGATCCAAATCTCTGCACTCATGTAGTGTATGGTTTTGCAACTCTGGATTACACAGATCTAGTTATAAGAGTGTTTGATTCATGGGCAGACATTGATAATGGTACGCGTGCAGTAAAGGCTCGAGTGAATCGAAAAAATGCTAAACAACAATTACCTTTTTTAGGTTTCTATGAACGAGTAGTGGCACTCAAACGACGTGGTGTCAAGGTGTCTATTGGGTTAGGTGGATGGAATGATTCAGCCGGTGATAAATACAGTCGTTTGGTCAATAATCGTTCCAGTCGTAAAAAGTTTATAAACAATGTACTCGATTTTATGCACAAATATGGTTTTGAAGGTCTTGATGTTGATTGGGAATATCCCAAATGTTGGCAGGTACTAAATATATATTATTATTATTAGAATTATTTTTATTTTATCAATAGTACTAAAACTAATAAAATACAGACCAACTGTGATCAAGGCCCAGATTCTGACAAAAATGCATTCTCCAATTTTTTGATTGAGCTTAAACAAGCTTTTAAACCACACGGGTACTTATTATCGGCTGCTGTTTCTCCTAGTAAAGTAGTAATAGATTCGGGTAAATACATTTTATTGTTTAGTATTTTTGAAATCATTTCATTTAAAAATACAATTATTTTAGGTTACGATGTGCCTATATTAAACCAATACTTAGATTGGATTGGCGTAATGACTTATGATTATCATGGTCAATGGGATAAGAAAACTGGTCACGTTGCACCAATCTATCACCATCCAGAAGACGACGTTGAGTATTTCAACTTGGTAAGTAAAATAATATAAAATTCTAATAAAAATAAATTATCTTATGTAAATTCATTTTTTTAAAGAATTATACTGTCCATTATTGGATTGAGAAGGGCGCAAGCAGTAGGAAAATTGTTCTTGGGTTTCCATTGTACGGTCAGTCGTTCACGTTATCTAATCCTAAGGTGCACGGTTTAAACGCAGCTTCATCTGGCCCAGGAGAAGCTGGTTCATTCACCCGATCAGCTGGATTCATTGCTTACTACGAGGTATAGCCTTTAAATGTTTACACTTTACAGTTTTAAATAAATTGTTTAAACAATTATATTGTTATATAGATTTGTCGGAAACTTGCTTCCGAGCAATGGACTATTGTTCAAGACCCACAAAATAGAATGGGCCCATATGCATATAGGGGTAACCAATGGGTAGGATTCGATGATGTAAAGACAGTGGCGCAAAAGGTCAATGAGTTTAATAATTCACAAAGCTTAAATATGCAATAATGTATTATATATTTATATAATATATATTATATATGTATATAACATTTTAGGCAGAGTACGTGAAATCTATGAATTTGGGAGGTGCAATGATTTGGGCTTTAGATTTGGATGATTATCGAAATGTATGTGGCCAAGGAAATTATCCACTACTCAGCACTATCATGAAAACTCTAGGTCAAAAACACGGTAAGGGAAAATTGTTTAGGAATTTATCAATTGCGTGGTAATAAACTCGTGCATTTAATATTACTCCATAGTTTTGTAAAGAATACTTTTAAAATAAATTCAAATTTCGGTTGTATAATAATAGATAAAGTACGTTATTTTATGAAACAAGTCATCGTAACACTATTTATTCGGAATTTTCATCCATCATCTGTATATACAGTATAAGTATTCATATAACTTAATGTAAAGTTATATTTTATTATATCGACAATTTAAATAACATTTAACATGATTATAATAATATTATGGTATAGTAACAATATCATCACATAACCCGTATCTTTTACACCACATTTTATAATCAGATGTTGATGGCTACTGTACAAATAATAATCATACGTTTTAAAACATTAAAAATAATACAGCGAAAAAATAAAGATTTTTGTTATTAAAACTTTTATTTTTTATTTTTACAGGTGGTCATCCAAACACAACTCCGATGCTACCTATAACAAGTAAACCGACGACATCCATGACTACGCCATCACCGCACTACAACACTTCGACGACCGAAGTGTCTACGACTACAATGTTGCCGACAAGACCAACAAAACCTACGTACACGAGGCCGACGACGACAACTACGACAACGACAACTACGACTACTACCACGACGACTACAACGCCGAAACCAACGACGACCGTAAAACCTTCGTCCACGGAATACTTTAAAGTTGTTTGCTATTTCACCAATTGGGCGTGGTACAGGTTAGTGATGATTGTTGAAAAGTACAACTGTTGATAATATTATGCCCGTTGATTTATTTCGTTTGGTTTTTTAGACATAGTGGCGGAAAATATTTACCCAGCGATATCGACCCGTCGCTTTGCACACACATCATTTACGGGTTCGCAGTACTGGACAATGACGAACTGGTCATCAGGGCGCACGACACTTGGGCGGATTTCGACAACCGTACGTTTTTGGCGCCACCCACTGAGGCCACCCACTGGGGGGGGAAGGGTGCGAGATGGTTACTAATTTGTCGTCACGTGTGTTTGCAGTTTTTTACCGCAAAGTGACGGCGCTCAAGAAATTCGGAGTCAAGGTGCTGTTGGCGATAGGAGGTTGGAATGATTCGGCCGGCAGCAAATACAGCGAACTGGTCAATAACCCACTCGCCAGAAGCAAGTTTGTGGAGCACGTGGTCGGCTATTTGAAGCAAAATGATTTCGACGGACTAGATTTCGACTGGGAGTATCCAAAGTGCTGGCAGGTAATAAACCGACGATCTATATAATTAAGACATTTGGCCGGTCGTGGTTTGTCCGCAGGGATCAAAATATAATATAATATTATTAACTCTTAATCGTCGATGTGCACCGTAATGGCCTATTATAATATTATGAACAGGTCGACTGCAAGCGGGGCCCGAAAAGTGACAAAGAAGGGTTCTCGAGAATATTGTTGGAACTGCGAGAAGCGTTCGACAAAGAAGGTTTCCTATTGTCGGCGGCCGTGTCGCCCAACAAAGTTGTAATAGACGCGGGTACGTGAACAATAGCAATATTACAAACGTACCTACAATACGTTATGTACAATACCCACACAAATGGTCGTGGTGTTTCATTCGAGTTCGTTTGTTTCATGACTAGGTTACGATGTGCCGCTACTCTCGAAGACGTTGGACTGGATATCCGTGATGGCATACGACTACCACGGACAATGGGATAAAAAGACCGGACACGTAGCGCCCATGTACTCTCATCCCGACGATTTCGACATGACTTACAACGCCGTAATTAAGCAATTTACTTTTATTTCATTCGGGACTGTGTGCTACAAAAACTGTTGAATAAGCATGCACTTTTATGCACCAAAGAAAATTTAGCGAAATATGACCTAAAAATTACATAAGGGCAAAAACATGTGATTAAAAATGAATTAAAGTCCAGATTAATGTTTTTAAAAAAAATTAATTATTTTAAATACATAAATAATAAAAAGGTAGGCAAGTGAGTACCGCTCTGCCGTACAGTAGGTGTCGAGTGGATCACTGTAATTGATGTGTTAAATTTGAATTCAATGATAATGTACTATTGTTGCCTACCAAAAACGTTTCTGGGCGGAGATGGTATATCAGCCTATGTCAAATATATTAAATTATTAATTCATTTTTATATTTTGCTATTTAAGTAACTTATTTGTTTGGTTTCATTTTTTCCAAAACCATTGCATTTATTTTATTAATTAATATTTTATAGTTATAATAGTCTATATTTCTATCATATTATTTTATTGTTATTAACTTTTGAATCAATACTCTATTAGTTACCTTACCGTAAAACAATGTGAATAGGTTTATGGTTTGAATATTTAATTGTTTAAAATTAATCTAAATATTTTTAAAAAGTCATTGCATAAAGTAAAATGTATAACTGATTAATAAGTCCTCACGACTAATGTTTTTTGAATTACAACGAAATAACTAAGATAGTTATTCTTCGTTTAAATATCAGCTATAGTTTAACGATGAAACATTTTTCAGAATTTCACGTTGTACTATTGGGTGAACCAAGGCGCAGATCCCCGCAAACTCGTAATGGGTATGCCCACGTATGGCCAGTCGTTCTCGTTGGGTTCCAGTAAGAACAACGGTTTGAACGCACCAACTTACGGTGGAGGCGAAGCGGGTGACGCTACACGGTCCCGTGGATTTTTGTCCTACTACGAAGTAAGTATAATACCTACTTACTTATAAAACGACGCGATGAATTACCTCGGGGGACATTAGTTTTCACACGTTCGCCGCGTTTTCAGATCTGTCACAAAGTATTGAAGCGCGATTGGCAACTGGTCCAAGATCCGTTGGGCAGGATGGGCCCGTACGCCTACAGTGGCAACCAATGGGTGTCGTTCGACGACCAGGACATGATCAGATTCAAATCCGAATTCGTCGTGCGCAACGATCTCGGCGGCGCAATGATATGGGCGCTGGACTTGGACGATTTCAAGTGAGTGAAAAATACATTTCCGTCCGGAAATTGTGTGCACGTATAGACGGGTGTGTATTTTATGGCCCGGCGGATTGATTTTAGAAACGTATGTGGCTGCGAAACGTATCCACTGCTGAAGACCATCAACAGAGTGCTGGGAAGGTTACCGGGTCCAGGACCAGACTGCTACTTGGACCAAGAGCGAAATGACTTGGACGGGATCGTCATCGACAACAGTGACCTCGGATACGAAGAAGAACAGGGCAGAGCGCAGTGCACTGAACCGCTGTTGAAAGGGCACGGGACGAACTGTAACAAATACGTGATTTGCGAGTTTGGAACGTTGCTCGAACAGTCTTGTCCTTCCAATTTACACTTTAACAAAGTAAAAGAAAAAATTCTTATAAATTATAATAAAGGCTCTGTTAAATCGGTATATTGCTTTCAGGTGGACATGCTGTGCGATTGGCCCGAGAACGTTAACTGTACCGAAAAGAAACGTTTGTCATCCTCGCGACTGCGACTATTACATTGACGAATCTCAAACCCCGTGGGACTAGCACGCATCGGTTAATTTAGGTCTAAGGTTTAAAATACGACGATTATCATATTCTACCCAAGTCTTATTACAGTTACAGTAAACTGTATAATTAAGCTCTTCATACTGTCAATCTGAGTTTCCTTTGTCCGTTTCGTAATACCAAACAATCTATAAAAGCGTATTGCGACATGGATTAATGAAACAAGTCGCGTGTTCGTAATTAAATTTAATTTTAAACCAAAATGATTGTAAATAATTGTGTTATATGAATAATATTATTTTTATTATTGTACAACTAAAAATTACACGATTAATGATAATCAAAATTATAAAATGTAGGTTTATTTTAAAAACTAAAATGGTAGGTAAAAACACATCTTAAATTTTCACAATATATTATATAAAACTCGTGTTATTATTATTAGTATTATATTTCTGTTTCGGCTGAACTCTGACTGATTCGTAACGATATAATATCACTTTTGCCTTCTGGGCTCTGATGTATTGTTATAATAAAATTGATAGTGATTTTATTCCTCTATATATTGATATTAATTATTGTAATATTGTATGTAATATAATACTACCATTGTCATTTGTGTGTTATTTATGCCTCGATACCTACGTTGAATTTAGGTCAAGTTTATACTTTCAATAATATTAATTTTTCTAGAAAACATTCATAAATTACTGTTTTTGATAATATCTAATAGTTATTTATATTTTTACAGTTCTCAAACTTTAAAAGTAATTACTAATTATGATTTATACTTACTTCAAAACATTATGTACCTATGTCTAATAATTAAGTATTTATACTCATTGAAAAAAGATTCATTGATAGGGAATTAAAAATGTATCTGAAATATTTTGAAGAATTTATACAGGTCGCATTGAATTCTGATTAAAAAAAATTTATATTCAGCAGTTGTTGTAAATGTCTAAAATCTTAATAATTTAATAATCAAAAAGTTGTTAGTATTTTTAAATGTTTATTCCTGGCATTACACTTTAATAATTTATTCAAAAGTCATAGACCAACAAAGTTTTTCTATTTCAAATAAAAAAATGTATGCAAGTGGGTACCGGTCTGTTGTACAGTAGGTATGTCGAGTGGGTCATTTTCATAGATGTGTTAAATTTTTATCCAATGATATAAATCATTGTATACTAAAAACAATTCTAAGCAAAAACGGTCTGTCAGCCTATATAACTAAGTGTACTTTAAGATATTATTGCTATTAAAATAATTCATTTTACACTATAAATAATACAGTAGGTTGAATTAATTTTTGCAGAAAACAGTGAATTTATACATTTAATTGAGTGTATAAAATATAATAATATACTTTAAAAGTTTCTTACAATTTGCTCTGCTCAGAATCTAAAAAAAAATCAAAAATTTCTTATGCCTATAAATAGCTAGGTCAATTAAAAACAAATATGTATTGTAATTCTATTGTGTGGACATTCATGAAGCTACGGTTATTATTTTTTGTGTCACACCAAAAACAAAATCTATTCTGTTTTAGGTTTTGAGTAAAAACTACCGTTTTTCCTTAATTTTTTTTTGTTTTTCCGAACGCTTTTTAACATTTCTAGGAATTTTTTACTTTTAAACCCACTCCCTCCTCCTTGATGTATCGACTAGATTCGTTTTCTTACCAGAACAATTATGAAGGAAATCAAAGCATTTTTACTGGCCTAAAAGGTGATGACAGACACAAAAAAAACACACCCACACATAATAATATTGTAAAATAAATAGATTTATCTCTATGCTCAGAATCTAAAATGTATATTAAAAATGTTTTTCAATAAAAAATGCCAGTTAAAATACAAAAAAAAATGCAACTTATTCATGCATTTTTTAGTTATTAATATTATTAAATACTGCAACGCGTTATCCTACATCTGGTCTAGTTGTTAAATAATTGTCCTTGTATGAATATCATTGTTTCATAATGTTGATGCCTGATCGAAGTTTAATGTAGGCAAACTTCAATACAATAACGTACATTTAAATGCAGTATCACAGAATATATGAAATTAATATATCATATATTTGTATTATAATTTCATATATTCTGTGGCAGTATCAACTATTAATTATTGTTCTTATGTTTTAAATAGATAATAAAGATAATAATATGAAATTAATTAATTTACAAATAAAACTTTAATAAATTAAAATACTACAAGAACAATTTTACTAAGTAGTAATTTTATACCTAGATCATTAAAGTAATCAAAATAATTATAAAAGTTATATTAATTAGCTATAATAACATTAATTTTAATTATTAACTATACGTAAGAAAATAATTTATTGTAGATGTGGTCATCCAGTGTCATTTTACAGGGGGGGGGGGGGGAATTAAATTACTTTGGGGAAACATGTTGTCCAGTGTCACATACCGGCGGCGACAACTATGACCAACAGCCACCTGGCGGTGACCGTTGACTTTTACAAGGGGGAAAAGGGGGGAAAACACATATTACTGGCGAATGAGAGGGAAATATTTACGAAATAAAAATTAACAACGGGGACACTAAATTCCGTGACGTTACAATACTATCCTAGCCCTATAATAATAAATAATCTAAAATATAAGTTTATAAGTATGTGTAAATAATATAATTTTATTTATTAAGTTTTTAAGTATATAATTATCAGGTTTTTTATCTAGATAAAAACAAGATTATCTTATCTTTTGTACAGATAATTATTTTTTTAATTATCTGTTACCTTATCTAAATTAATTCTGAACGCATTATCTGTTATTTTATCCAGATAATTTTTAAGCTATATGTGCACAACACTGCATTCCATAGTCTTTTCAGATCACATATTATCAAGTTTTTTCCTTAACGAGTCAACGTATCAATTTCCATTTCGTCAATGATGAGGTACGATAATTTTTTTAAATGATTAGTTGTAACATCTTTTCACGAAGTTCAAAATATTAGATTATGTGGTTTTATGTGTTTTTTCATATTTTAGGGTCCATGTTCTTATTTTAATTTTATTTTACTAGGTAGGTAACCCTACCTAACCTTAGGAGGTAATAAACTCCATAAACGCTGTGAATCTTTATTATTAACAATTACGAATAGTGACGAAGACATAATGAAAACCAAACAGTAGGTAAGAAGAATTAAAGAGAACCCATTGTAACCTCTCGTCATCCAGGGGAGTCTATTTTAAACGCAGTACAAATATATAGTTCGTATACGAAAATTAGACATTTTTCGTATGAAATTTCAATTTGGTAATTTGTAAGTTGTAACATCTTTCGTGTATGGAAACTTATCGTACGGACTTTAGCACCCGACGATTGACTTCCGTTAGTAAGTATATTTTTCATATGGGTCACGAAAATGGTATTTTGTACATTATCCGTACGAAACAAACGTTTGTTTATGGTTATTTTGTAACTTTATTCTTACGACGAAATTTATCGCATGTACCTACTAGTGATTATCATACAACTATTGTGGTATTGTGGCAACGCGCGGTATTGGTACTATGCGGTAATTCTAAAAATGTATGGTAGTAAGTAAGTATTGCATAGTAGCTTTCATCCGAGAACGGGTTGATTTCGACAGCTACGAAATGTCAAACTCGTCGTTAAATAATTGTGTACCGTTGTTTCTATGAATCGACCGACTAACCAGGCCATTTACCCTTAGCAATGTGAAGATTTGAATTCATAAAATCTATTATGGTTTGGTTTTATTTGCTGGTTACAGAGCTAGGTATGGACTTAATTTTTTTTTTGCTTTGACATTTCAATTTTTTTAAGATAAATAAGAAAATAAGCTTATTAAGTAACTGAAAAAATCGTGAAATTCCGTCTGCTGTTGTACTCGAGTATTTTATTTTCATTAATTAATTTTTTATTTTTCCCTGAGAATAATTTACCTATATATTAAATGACACATGCGCCTATGTAATGTACACAAAACCCGTATCCTGTCACGGTTAATTTGTAGTTTTAATTTCGTCACAATATACTAATAAAGGCTACAAAAAAAATAATCAACAATAGTGAATAGTGTGTCCCTTTCACGTTTACTTTAGAAAGATTTGTCAAATATATAAAATTACAACATTTTAAATGATTTTACTTCTGATTAGAAAAAAAAATACTGTTCATTTATTAAAACAAATATGATAATAAGTATTTACAAAAAATTATTTGATTTTCAAATACAAATTCATCCACAACAGTGTTAGAATTTATTTAAATATATTTACTCAAATACTTAACAAGATCGAATTATAAATTAAAATAAAAGTGTATTATATTTTTCTAAGTTAAGTATTTGAGTATCAAGAATTTATATAAATAATAATATTAGTTGAAGACTATATTACTGTTGAATTGGCTATGAGGTTTTTTTTAAATTTCTTTTTATTACACTTTCCTGACACATGTATAATATGTAAAAAAAATATTATAATTATGATAGCCATTTTATAGGTCCCTATCGTGTTACATATTATTGTTATATTACAATATATTATACCATAGATTAAAATTATATACATCGATATATTATATTTTAATCTATGATTATAATTTATACTAATATGTATATATAGTAATATATTATATAACTATAATATATATTTTACTGACATATTGGATTAGGTACTTAGTGCAGGCCACTGCATGTTTCGTGCGTGTAACTTGTCGATTTCTATATTGAAATAAATAATGCCTATATAATGAGGTGTTATCTATCATCGAGATTTGTGCGATATCAGCATAATTGGCTTATAGATTTCGTCTTAAGATTTACAGATACCTCTTTGTAGCTCTGTATACAACTAGCTCGGATAGTTGTTCATCAATGAATGTATTTTTGACATAATAATAGACGTATCGATCGATATTATGAACTACTTGAAGAGTTATATTAATATTCATAATTACATGCGGTTTGCAAATTGTATAATACATTAAACTTGCGGTTTTAAATTTTAAACGTGATTACAACAGAAAACGATAAACGAAAAAATGAAATAGGTACCGCAAAACAAAGCCTGGTGGCTTATAGTTAACAAAATAGTGTATATAGGATGTCAAAAAATAACGCAGAACGAAATAATATATAGAATACATACCATTAAACAATAAAACATAAAACAAAACGAAATATTTAAAGTAATTTGATATTTCTGTATCAAAAAAACAATTTTTTATCGTTTATATCGGTTTTATGGAAATATTTTTCTAATTATTATAATTTTAACAAAAAATCTAAGTATTATTATATCTTGGATCCCGGTTATTACGGCATTACCAATATTATAAATAACTTTTTTTTTTAATAATATTTATAATATTGTACTGTACAACATCCAAATTACAATAGGAGGGAGGGAGTTCGCTAGGTACCAGTGTTGGAATCCTGATTATGAAAAGTCCACATACATCTGTAACTTTTACTTTTGCATTTTTACAGATGACGATTTGCCTATACTAGACACTAACATTCCAGACTCATTGAGGAAAAAAAATTGTATCGTTATTTACTGCGTCGGCATTTCTATACGACATAAATGGTTGTGAAGCATAATATATTGCCATTAGATACGATAAATGATGTATACGACATGTACATATAGCGATCTAAGTTATTATTTTTTTTTTTCGAGTAGTTAACTTAATAATTGTGGATTTGTGTGAGTAGGTTGTAGATATGCGTCAATCGCACAATCACATCAATCAATCAATATAGTATACATATCATTCGTTCCATATCTGCGTAACAGTGCCATTTACGACATTTAAGTTCCACATTAATTATGATTATGTATTTATTTGATAACATTATTACAATTTTAAAACTTAATGTCTCTAAAATAACAATTAGTTATTGGTACATATATATAATATATATATTTATGTTAATATATATATATTAACAATAAACGTGTAAAATAAAACATCAATTTGTGTTCACATATACGCACGGTAGTAATAATGAAATTATCAATTGTTTGCTTTATAAACATTTTGGTTAGTAATTTATTTTTAGCAAAATTATGTACCTACTCTTTGAAATTACTCTGTAAAACTATTTGTACTTATTACAAGTAACATTCCTCGATCTTAATGTCAGTACGTCGTAACCGTATTGCATTGACTCTGACTTATTAAACGAATAACATCACAAACTTTACGAATAATCCAATTTAATCATTTTTTTAAATATTAAAGCTAATTGATACTATCAAATTTAAAAGTTAGAATATTATCTAAGGCACTTATTGTAAGATTTTTTTGATATACTTAAATTTTAAAGCAAGTTATATGATCATTTTAAAATTGTGTTTTTTTTTTTTGTAAATGTCTTTTTAATTTCTTATATTTCTTTCTTTTTAATATTAAGAAGGGTGGGCGAGTGAATACAGATCAAGAGGTCACTGTAATGGGTGTGTTAAATTTGAATTCAATGGTATTATGCCATTGTATACGAACAACGATTCGAAGCAGACCGTCTGTCAACTTATTTTACTAAGTATGTTTATGTCTTTATGATAGTATTGATATGAATGTAATTTATTTTACTAATGGTAAAGCAGTAATAGTTAAAATAACTTTTGCCGCAAAATATTACAATTGAGTGAAATATGAGTATAAAATATAAAAGTGTGCTTTAAAAGTTTCAAGTACCCGTGAATAATCTTTTTAAATTACAACAAAATAACTAAAACCATTATCCTTCGTTTAAATATCAAATTTCGTCCAAATTTAAACTTAAAATATCTATAACAAAAAACTTTGTTCATATATTTTTTAGATTTTTTGTTTGCAGTATGAACTACTTATCATAATAACCTTGTATTAAATTTTAACACTTTTTGACCCAGCGAAAATATTTATATATATTATATAATGTATTGATATTGATATAAAAAATACTAAAAAAAAATTGAAAATGTATAATGTCTATAAATAGCTCAAAAAGAGTCAAAATATTTTGAAAATGTTATCATGTATACAAAATGATAAAACAAACATTCGGTGAAAAGTTCAACAAAATATGAAAATCGTTTGATGATAAATCGTTAATTTACGGGTGAATGTAGAAATTTGAACTGCAAACGCGTATTAAACATTTTTAAAAATAAAAAACTTGAAGGAATCTTGTATTAAATTTAAATCTTAAATATAAAAAGAAAAATTGGTATGATTTTTATAATTATAAATATAATATGTATATTTTTTTTTTTTTACTCCAGAAGCTCATAGAAAATTGAATGAACTACCTAATTTGAGAATTACACTTATCTATAAAAACTTTTTGGAAACCTAGTATTCATTTTCATTTTTTTTTTGTGATGGAGCTTACATATTTATCGAAAATAATATTTTAAAAAACTATTTAAAATCGAAAATGTTTTATGCCTATGAATAACTCAAAAAGTCAAATACACAAATATTTTTTTAAAAAAATTTATGGTGTATAAAAAAGGCGTATATAAATATTATTCAGTGAAAATAATACGTATTTAGGGTTATTTTTTTTTTTTTTAGTTAGACACACCAAGAAACCAAAACTGATTTTGTTGAAAACTTGTTTTGCGTAAAAATGTGATAGTTCCCTTTGGTTTTCTAACTCTCTATGTCTCTTTGTTGTTTAAAACTACTAGACATTTTTCAATTTTTTCATTTCAAAATACCACCAACTACATTCGATTTTAAAACAACTGAGTCAAATGTATTATTCTTTACTTACAATTTGCTATAGTATTATTATTTATTATACTCTTATATGCTCGAGTAGGACGGAGCCAACACGCGGAAACGACATTCTCATACGTTAGAAAGGAATAACAAAAATAAATTATTTAATATTTGCAAGGTAAATATTTAAATGATAAAATAATTTATAAGTCCCTATATTATAATAGATTATGTTATAAATTATAACTGTTGTAATCAGCATTGTATATATGTATAATGCTTACTTTATATATTGTATATACTTGCTGTGTTAACGTGTTTATAATAATCGATATTATTGGACATTGGGATAATGGTACACCGTATCGAACAGAGTAGAATTTAATGGCAATTTTCCAAAGATTAGTACTATGAGTACCCATAATATAGCCATATGGGAGTCGAGACGTACAAGTCGAGATGAGCGTGTTTGCTGGTCGCCAGTAGCCTGCGGGGCATACACATCGATGTGTCGTACCTCTTTTACGCGTTTGTGAATTTTTACCGTCTCGACGTGTTACGTAACCGCAACAGCTCGTCTTCCCCTTCCAAGCCGATGACCGCCGCTGTGGGTGCCGGCTGACGGACGTTCCCGTTCCCGTGCTTAAGATCAGTTTACGATGAACCGTTGGTGATCTCTGACATACTTGTGTATCTTGTATTATATTAAATTATTATTATTATTATTGTTACTATTACATACGAGTTTATAATATTTACATCGTGCGGAATGCGACACTCACGACAGGCCTGAAAAACGGTCGAAGAATATACAGCTGCTGTACGCGTAGGTATACGATTAAGTTGAATATACGGATCGTGTCGAAGGACAGGAACAATCCCTGTTCCCGATTTGGCGTGCGCTTTGCCACAGTGCTGCTTTGCCATGGGCCGCAGAGACGAGGAGAAACCGTTGTTGGCCAACCGCAACGCCAACAACTACAGGCCCGAAAAAGAAAATAATGTCACCCGTTACCGGAGTCTGGTGAGTACCTGCGCAATGCACATTAATTGGTAACGGTCCTCTTGACTTGGGCAAATAGTAATAATTCTACAGCAGTTACTCTACAACTCTATGTCTCTATCCCTATCCGCCATTGTCTAGAGCAAAGGTCGATAATATTCTTTAACGTACAAAAGCATCTCGGAGACTGATAGATTCTATAGGAAACATATTGTACTTTACACTTGGGTGGTCGAAACCCTAAAAGGTTGCTGTGACGTCGTCAACCTCCATTTATCATGCATGATAATATGCACAATATGACATTATATGCTATAAACTTATATGATAAATGTACAGGATTTCAGCAAAACGTTCATTGAATCGAATGTACCTATAATGTAGGTAAGCGAACACTTACAGTGCTGGCAAATACGTGTTTCTAGTTTGCTGGGGACGTTTTCAGTACAATATTATTGTTTTTTTTTCCAAAAGAAAGCCGCCAGATTGGTTATACTTGAATAGTTGAATAGGTCCCTGTGACTGTCGGCGATTACTTACACTTCAATATCTAAGTCACTTTATAAAACCTAATGCTCGGTGTCACTGTATTATTGTCTGAATAAAGTGAAAAAATAATAATACGCATTGAATACCATTTTTACTTAAAAATGAATGTGCAAGGAGTAACACCAATAATCTATAATATTATGTTATTATTAATTTAACAGGTATACACGAAATTTAGTGCAATTTTTACCAATATTAGTTACAGATGCATAAAATAATAAGTAATTAAATAGTGATAAATTATTACAATAATAATCAATTACAGAAATTACCTAGGCAAATGGGAATGTAAATACAAGAACAAAATAATGTTGAAATACAGTAAATAATGTAAATAGAAAAATAGACGAAAGTGCAGCTCATTCCACTGGCGCATCATTATGTCGTACATGAGATGAATGCAACCTAATATATAGTAGTAGAATTATTAACAAGTACAATACCTATCACGAATTTGAGATCGTGTGAAACGGGAAAGAACTTTTATATTTAATCGGAGAACCTTTAAGACCGTTTATCCTACGCAGGAGTACTAAGGTAAAGTCTAAGTTAGCCTCTATACTCTTATATTCACTAAGGATCGACCTTATACACGTAAAATCCAGTTCTAAAATTGCCGTCTAGAAAATAATATACCCATAATTAAGGACGCGTTAAGCTGTCAACTGATTATAAAACTTGTAAATGTACATTTGCTGTGGTCTCGTAGAGGTTAGGTTGGATTTTCATATTAATATAATCATAATCATGGTATACTCTTGCAAACATGACCCCAATTTTCAAACAAATATTAAAGTATATTTTTTGATTCCATTTTTGATTATTTAATTTTTGTATAAAATCGATTTAAACATTCGTATATAATATATATTATATTACTTACATGTTATGCCAGATAAACGTTAGTATAGCGTTATGTTAAATATAATGCTCAAATAATGTTCTTTTTTTTTGTTTAAGGGCTTTTTCAGGCTAGTCAGCATAACTCCCAATACGTAGTTCAACGACTTTTCATATTTATGATATTATATATTATATGGCCTTTATTTGGTTAAAATAAATCCTATAGTTCAATAAATATATTTTTCAGTTATTCGAAATTTATTTCAAAATATAAAAATTTTAAAAATGTTTCGTTTATTTTGTGGTGTAACATTGTAAATATTAATCCTGTATAAATACTTCCTCTTAACCTTAAAATGATAAAACGTTACATAATCTGCGTGCAACAAAAAATTTCCTAGGAAGGTGGTAACATTTTTTTAAAATTTAAACATGACTATTTACATACAATTAATAATGTTAAAAAAAAGATCGAAAAATCGAGATACATCCCATTATATTTACTATTGGGATTTAAATAAATACTCATATTTAACATTCTTCACTTATGAAATTTAAAAAAATTACTTACACGTTCTATATTTCAGATTTTAAACTGTAGGAAGTTTACTTAAGATTAATTTAGATAATAAATATTGTTTTGAATCGAATTTAAATGACCTAATTATAATCATATATTGTTATATTATTCATGCTCCATACAATATTATAGTGTTTTAATTTTTACCTAAGAGCAGCTAATCATTATATAGTAGTTATCTTAGCCATTAACTACATTACAGAAGAATCTAATTATAGGGTCAAATATAGGAAAAAGTCATGGTTGATAACTGATGATTAATTATATTATATTACCATTTTTATATCAGCAAGTAAATCATTCAAACAGTTTTTGTTTAATTCAAATAAGCACGCAAGTAAATTACATTACCATTTACCTCAGGTAGTTGTACGTTATTATTACATCAGAAAAAAATATTTCGCTGATCAAAAAGCTATAATTCAAAATTTGATCTTATCAAAATATACACTTTGGTCGACAAAATTGAGAACCTTTAATCAGTAATCAGTATAGGTACTAAATTACAGAATGTCAGTTAAAACTGCATTTTATTTTCTCATAATATATTATATTGCCGTATAGGAAGTTTTTTCTTAAACAAACGGAAACACCGAGGAGGCAATCGAAAAATGACTTGTTTTAAACATTGACCATCTTTTGCAACGATAGATAATTATTGGTTAATTGGATATTTGAAATCTTTGGAACCATAATAGTGTTGAACAAGACAGCATTGTTAGGCGTTAGTAATCATGTTTAAGTTTATTGAATGAAAAACTTATTCTGAATCTCTAAAAATATAATATCATGGTTACTATTATATAATATTATTACAGTATGTTGTTTCTATTTTCGCCTAAAGGTTAATTATCATTTATCGGAATCAATTATTTCTTTGGAAATCTCATAATATTGGATAAATTGCATGACCGTGTAACGCCGGTTATTTATTCTTAAATTAAAAACGCATAATGACTGAATAATTTACATATGTGTTGAGCAATGTACTTCTGCCTATCCGTCATATACGCAATTTTAATATATTAAAATAATAATATATGCTACGACTTAAATTTGTTCATAAACAGTATACTTAGTTTTATCTACCTCATACTAATAAATAATAATATATATTAATAGCACAAACGGCGTATATCTAGTATTTTAATACTTATAAACTATGATGTATGATATTATGTACGATGTACCTATAAATAATTATGGTAATTATTTTGTATGATGCATTTGTTGTCGACGTTTTTAGTTTGTGAATGCGTTTATTTATATATTATAATATATAATTAACACACTTCTCAGTTTTCACAACTTAACAGATAAGTTCGCCGTTAACCCAATAATGCAACAGCAGCGTACATGGTTAATTAAACGTGTGATTTATCGTAATGTAAACATAAACAAACGAAAGCACTACTATCATGCGAATATTCAGTACAATTTTAACTCACAACATGTAAATAAATGTGCCCAGTTGTCGATTCCTGTAGTGTACGCGATGGATTTCGAAGGATAAAAGGTGTACATTGGAATATTAGATTCTAGATGGAGCAATGAATGTATTGTTTAAACGACTTGGGTTTTTATTTGTCCAAACACCCTTTTTTATAGTATAGAAGACATGCTCTGATCGAATTCAAAATAAGTTTCTAGTAGCGAATTGAATTGTATATTATTGTTTTAGAGGAGAATCAAAAGTAAGAAGTGCTCAGCAGTTTTTTTAAATATATAGATAAATAAAAAATAAAATACGAAAACACATGAATGTTGACACAAATCCTGTTTTCGACAAAATTGATTTAGTTTTTTTGTTGCAATTCAATAAAATGAATAACCATAGAAACTTTTTTATCAACAATTATTCTTGCATTATCCAGAAATATTAAAATTTTTGAAAACTCAATAATCTAATACAACGATATTCATAAGTTATATTGCTCTTACAGCAATTAAAAAATGTCAAAAGTACATATAGTTACAACTTTTTTAAGCGTTAGAAACTCTTTTTTTTGTCATATTTATTTTAATTTGTACAATCTGTATAAAATATATTTACAGTAAGCACAATAGATGGTGGGATACAAAATAGGTCATGGTGGGCTTGACTGAAGAAGCTATTCAGTAATAGCACTTCATGGCGGGATATCAGTAGTTAGTGGACTGTCTAGTAGGTCACGGCACCAGCTACGCTTTAAACGTCGGCCGGGGTCGCCCGGGACTGTTCGAGAGGAGAGGTTTTGGATGAGAGGGTTTTGGTGATTTGAGAGTTTAAGGTGGAAACGTTTGTATGAAGTTTTGGCGACGTTTTTAACTGTCGGAATGAGGAGGTCCCTGTGGAGGGTATCATTCGATACATAAAAGGGAGCTTTAGTTATCTGTCGTAGGCATTTGGATTGGAATGTTTGGATTCGGTTTATGTTAGAGCCTTTGGCCGAGCCCCAGAGTTGAATTCCGTAGGACCAGATAGGTTTGAGAGTTATAGACACTCTAACTTTGATAAAATGTATTAAAATTATAACATTTGCAAGCTGTTTTTTAGAAAAAAATGAATAAAATTTTCAATTTTAATAGCTTAACTTTGAACATTTAATACAAGTATCATAATTCTTAAAGAAACCTCAAAATCTAAAAAAAAAAAACATATCCACTATTTTTATTTTTATTTTGTAAACATTTCAAGTTAAAATTTTTATGAAATTGGATATTTTTGACAACAGAATTAGATAAGTACTAAGATTGTTATTTTTTAAACATTTGTAAGTACTTGAAAAGTTGAAAATTTCTTTCTTTACGTATTCCTTACACAATGACTTTTTCAAATTATTTATATTCCGGTTTACGGCACGCCAGTATATTCACTTATAATAAATAACAACAGCTAATGTATGAAATAATATTATAATTATTATATGTTATAAGTTTTTGGAAAAATTAGTTCGACCTATCGTATTACCAATAGAAAAATAAATTTCTAATTGCAATATAAAATATAAATATATAATAACAACATTTTCTTAGAACTGTTTCCGCTCAGAATCGTTTTTCATGATTAATCATTGAATTGAAATTTAACACATCCATCGCAGTGACCTACTCAATATCAAGGTACACTCGACACATATTCTACAGCAGTAGGTATGACTTTCCAAGTTTTTAATTTAAAACCAATTAATAAAAACTAAGATCAGTGACCATAGTTTAAAAATGAATATTTTCCTTAAATCAAAAAGTTTTTTTTCTTATTTTTCGGAAAACTATTTGATGTTTTCTAATCTTATTGATATCAGATGCATCGCCATTAGGACAATCGCAGCGCACTTTGAACACTTGAATTATGCTTGTGCATGTTGATTGTATAGGTGAATACGTCAGATAAATGATAATTTCTAATTTCAAAATTACATATTCACGTAATAGTTAAATAATATTATGTAGGTACATTCATTTGCAGTATTCTTTCAAGTCTTCACTCTTCAATATTATATATTATGATAATGATATTATAATGTAAATTGCTAGACGAATATGCGTGCATGATGGTAACCCAATATGAAGGCGAACTAGTTATTATGAGTATTCCCATCATTTGACATTTCTGATCCGATGTCAATTGATACTTTTAAAATAAGACCTAAAGCTTGACGGACATTTCCCCCTTTTGTGGTGACGATCGCTCGAGCAAACCATTATAATATTGAGATACAGCGTGTATTGGTTTACAGACAGAGGGCCCGTAATTCTTTGGTATGGTTTCCACGATCACGTAATTACACATTTTTATTTATCGATTGACAAATACAACGAGTGTTGGTATTGAAAGTTTCTCAAACAGTAACGGCGTTCGAGCAAAAAAGTTAACGTTATCGTTACAATTATTTAAACAAAATGGACAAGTAAATAAAACTCAAGTTAAACAAGTTTAGTTACAGTTTAATAGTTAACAAACGATAAAGTTTAAAGTTTATATGGAGAAAAATACTAACTTAGCACAATTATAAGGAAGTTAATTATTATTTTAGATTATGAGCGGAGGGATGAATTTATTTTAGTTTTACAACTATGTGTTGTTGTTTTTTGTGTGACACTTTAAAATAAAATTAATGCATCAATCTCATCCTCGAGAGTACAGGTTTCTGGTGGAAAATTGAATGGAGTTAGTACTTTGGAAGTCAAAAGTAAAAACTTATATTTACTTTTCTTAATCATCTAAAATAAAAATTATGTAAAAACGTGATAATGTACGCAACACTGACTTCACAAATTCGAATATTATATTCTATGTAATTCAATACATACGAATAACACGATATTCTTAAAATATTTATACTTGCAATTTCTAGACTTAATATAATTTTCGAAATATTTTGGCTCTTTTTTTCTATAAATGTTGATTAAAATGTGTATGATCAGTCAAAAAGCTTGAAAATGTATGGGTACATGGTTCCTTTTACATTTTTTTTATCGATATTAAAATACAAAGTTTAGCATAGGGCTACATTAATTCTTATATGAGTGTATGAAGTTAAAATGTTGTAGAAATTCGATATTCACACATAAAATAATGATTTCTCTGCAAACAATTTTGTTGTAAATTGTAATTCAAAAAATATTAACAGTAGAAAATTGAAAGTTAAAACATTCCATTGTTATTTAAATAATTATTTTCTGTATACAAATAAATGTTCAAAATATTAAGACTAATCTTAAGCTATAACTAGGCATTTTAAAATTTCGAATTTTTTTATAATATTGTAGCTTAAAGTTTTATGTCAAAATGTTGATAAATAAATACAAAACCCGTCATTAATTGTTCTTATGTCAATTTGAAAATTATTGAAATACATAGCCACATAGGTGCAATTTTTTTAAAACGTTTGAAGTTATTATGACGAAATTCGTCAAAATCACGAACTATAAGAGCGTTTTAAAATATTTTACATATTATTCTAATTCTATATATTATACAGTCAATAAAGTACCTACCTATTAAATAATAATTAAAAATCAACTCAGTTTGTTCTTCACAATATTACCAACAGATCGACCATTATTCGGCTGTATCAACTTAGCTGTTCACGACTGCAGCTCATTAATATACATTTTTACGTTGAACGTCCTACACTTCTACTTGATAAAAATAAACTCGTTGGATCTTCCTTGGGTCACTGGAGAGAAACTCGTTTAGTCAACAACTAAGAAACTATTTCCATACAAACGTTGATTTTGATTTGCTTACCATATTCCAGAGTATGAATATATAATTAGATATAATAATCTACCTAGTCCCAAGATGATTTCACTAAAACGACAATAGTTGGGAATGCGTTTTTTTTCATTAGTGAACTTTGTGAAATCATCAAGTCCGGTAATGAACGGAAGCTGTTATTTCTAAGAAATCTATTTACTTATTACATAGTTATTTCATATGACTCACGAAGTTCAGTAAAAAGATAACTATTAAAATCTGTCGGTAAACTGTTGTCACCTTTGATAACACGGAACACATCCGAATACGTTACTGTACAGCCGGAAAACGTTATCGCAAGAAAAAAAAACAATATTAATCATTTATGAAGTAATATTGAGTATTGGCGTTAGGTTATATTATTTCCTCTGGTTGTCGTCTGTCTATTTTAACGATAAATCAACAATAAACTTTATTCAGTACTCTACGTCTGACTCTGTAAACTTCATATATACATGACTACCTATATAAATTGCTACGTATATAGTATAATTATTATTATATTAAAACTAGCTGTATTAAACGACTTCACCCTCAAACAAATTATTAATTTATAGTTTCTAATATGTAGTCAATGATTACTATAAGTGAGATTTTTTTCAGCGCCACCTATCACTTATCAGGCGTGTATAAATTTACTCTCTAAATCATCCTGGGGTCTATAAGATCAATCTCTGAAATGTTCGTTAAAACCGGTCTAGTAGTTTTTGAGCTTATAAACAATAACTAAGAACACGTCATTGCCTTTTAAATAAATAGAAATAATAATTTGTCCTAAAATGATCCTATATAATAATCTACACTTAAAATGTATGACAAATTTAAATTACTGCTAGTATTGTTAGTTGTTACACGTCGCATATAAACTATTTTCAAAAATCGAAAATATGTTTATTGTTTATTTATAATTAAATTCGTCTATACTCTATAGATATCTAAATTCTGTAACGTTCAAATAATATTAACAAACTAAATGTCATGCAAATAGTAAACATATTATTTATATACATGTATACGTATATTTTTATCTATATTATAAAATATGATTTTCTTATCAAATTGTATACGATTAAAAATGTTCTTGTATTGTTAAAAACCCCCAATTTATGTTTTAACTTTCAATTCGTTGACAAAACTTTCTAACCTTGCATGGACAATTACAAGCCACTAGGCTAGCTGCCAGGAACTTAAGGCTCTAAAAAACACAAAATATGACCAAATATGCATTAAAAAGTATAATTGAAATTTAGTTTAATATTTACCTATTTGTATTACTTATTCATTTTTTTTCATTTTTCATAATTATATCGCTTCCATATCAATGTTATTAAATCCTTTAATGAAAACAAATCAATAATTGAATGTATCATATAAATTCTATCATCGGCGGCGCTATGACCTGTTACATTAGACATTTTAGTTTTTAATTACATATTTATGAACCAACATTTTTATTGCCGAATATAGACAAAAAACCACTATAAAAGCTAGATATTGCGGGTAAAAATTATCCTTTTGATAAGCAATAACCTTACAATATGCAAAATAAAATATTGTACCTAATATTATGTAGATCCCTTATATTCCAAATAAGATTTTTATTCAACTCAGCTGTTTATTTAACCATAAAAAAATCAGCTAGAAGTCATTAACTCTTAATCATATAATAGTGATAACTGATTAGTGATTACATTTTACAATAGTGGCACATGTGCAGTGGAAAAGCCACGTGTAAAAAAACCACCTGTTTGATTGCACAACCAACTGCAAGAATTCGTATAATTATACGTTGAATGGTCAATAAATCTTCAAAAAAAAAAACAACCAATTTCTGGTTTATCCTATCGATTGACCTCGTTTTGTTGTAATTCAAAAACGAATAACCCTAGATTTTCATAATTTTCACTAAATATTTATATTAATTGCATTTTGTATGCATGGTATAATTTTTTGAATTGTTGATTTTTTAATTTTTTTCTTTAAATGTTGATAAAAATGTGTATGCTCTGTCAAAAATCTTATTAAAATGTAATACATGATTCTTCAAAGTTTTTCTTGCTAGAAATAAAAAACAAAGTTTAGTGCATAGTCACATTATCTGGTTTATCCTATCTATAGGAGGAAGAAGTTAAACACTGTAGAAAATACAGGGACATTTTGAATATGTCGTTTAGAGGACGTTATACCCGCATGTGTTGTCTCTGTCTTACAAACGTACAACATAACAAAAACTGTTTCGCGCGGGGAAAGAACCGAGAAGGCTACAGTTATAACTAAGAAACCAACATTTCATACTTTAAAGAGGAGAACGTTTACTGTGCAACTTCGCTTTAATTTTTTCGATATGATATATACAAAAAAAGTTATTCAAGTTTTAAATAAACCATTTTTTTTTTCATTTTTTAACAATAAGAACTTTTTTTGTATTTGTGATATCGAAAAAATAAAAGCGACGTTGCGCAGTAAATATTCTCCTCTTTACAGTGTGAAAATTTGGTTTCTTAGTTTTAACTGTAGCCTTCTCGGTTCTTTCCCCGCGCGAAACAGTTTTTGTTATGTTGTACGTTTGTAAGACAGAGACAACACATGCGGGTATAACGTCCTCTTAAAAACAGAAAATATATGTGCAATTGCGTAAGCACTGTAAGCACGAATTGCACTGTTCGTTGAATAATATTACTAGTCTAAAGTGTTAATGCGAGTTGATGGGTTTTACCTTGATATACTTAGAGAAGTAAAAAATATAAATTACCTACCTATAGTACCTATCTAAAATCTCTCTCTCTATACATAATATACGATGTACATAGATGCATGTTTAAGCTAGTAATTCTTTGCGAGCACCCTGTATACTAATAATTAGTAATAAAACATTTTATATTTTCTTATCTTTAAAAGCGTATTATTTTATTTTTAATCGATTTTTAAATCGGGTTTATTCAAATATTACGTACATACTAGGTACTAATACTATGGTATTAAGGTACAAATGTACAATCATAAATATTTCTATGAAAAGTCAAAATACAACTCAATAACGTGTGGCAAAAACGCATTTTGATTTAAACTTTAAATCAAATATTTAAAAAAAAGTATAATATTTTTCAAATAAGCATCTACAATACAATTATGAAAAAATTATACATTTTTACTGAACCTTAATATTATGTGTGCAGATCACTAACATTAAAATATAACTTAATTAACTGTTGATTATTAAAATTAAGCTCCCGTGAGCTTAAAACAAAAATGAAAATAAATAATTCTAATGGGTGTAAATAAATAATAATAGATATCAAGTACCTACCTAATCGTGTTATGTTTATGCGTGAGCCGTGAGCGTGACGGACAGTGTTAATGGACGTCTATATTAAATAAACCTTAACTTTTTATACAAATGAATGAACGTTTTTGAGTATAGTTTAACTACGAAAATTGTATACTCGAAGGTTGTACCATAATATTAAATATTGTGGTACAGTTGAACTGGAAATAAATTCTTCTTCAAACCGGTTTTATGCGATGTACGTATGTTGTGCAACGTTTTTCTTTCGCAGCCTTTATTTTTAACGTATTATTTTATGCTTTCTGAAATAAATTCTTAGGTACATCTATCGATATGGATATAGTCATATCATAATGATATTTAACGTTTAAATATTTCCATTTTCAGAATAAAATAATTAGCGAAGTTTTGTCAACACCTAGAACATTTTTTAAACAATAATATCGTTTAATAATAATTAATAATTCAACAAACCTATATACTAACCTTGGTCTGAATCCAATACCTATATTAAATATAAAATAGTTCCCTTCTTAATTACTATGGCCTGCATAAATCTTTTGAAATTTGTTTCTAAATATTTAGGTTTAGTTAGTTGTCGGGAGCAGTCAATTTAAATATAAAAATTAAAAAAGCAGTTTTTGTTTTATACGTAGGTACCTATATTCGTTTAGAAATATTAACATATTTTATTTAGTTGAATAACATTTTTTTTTTATTTTGACAATCGGATAAAATACGTTTTAATTATATATTAAAAAACATGAAATCGGCTTCACTGCCAAAATTATGAACATACTTGTTTTATATAATATTATGTTCTTAAGAATTTGTAGAAACAAGTATGGCCCTTCCTAGAACATATTTCTTTACTGTTTCCACTGTTACTGAAACGTAAATGAAACAAATTGATTTTCTACATATATTTTAGCTTGTTGAGAGGAAAAATATTTTTAATGTAACCCAATCGTTTGAATTTAAGTACTGGAAACATTTTGTAAAAGTTTATAATATAAAACACATAAAAAAGTCAATACCGATCGTTACAATTGAACATCTTAAGATATGTGCAATATATATTATGCACATAATCATAATATGTGACCACTGACCGAAATGTGAACATTAATCTGAAGTGATTATAAATATCTTTCCGAAGACAAATCACCGGGTTCATTTAACAGTTTTGTTACTGTAATTATTTTCAGTAGTTGTTAAACATATGTTAAATAACATCGTATATTGTGTTTATACAGGATGATTCACCAAGCGTGCTTGCCCCCATTTTTACCCTTTAATAATTAATTTATTCAAATTTTGATTTTTGTACTTATTTAAAAGTGTTTTGTGGCAATAAAAACTTCTGTTTTTTAAATGAGAACTCTATTTTTTACTGTAAATTATTTAGTGGATGATTTTATTTAAACCCAATTCAACATTCGAACAAGTAGTGTCTCAGTTCTTAAAATTGTTGTCCTTAAAAATGATTTTACAATAATATAAAATAGATGTAATATTGTATCTAGTATACTATTATACTTTTTTACAAATTATTTATGTTGATAGATTAATATAAATCACTTTAATTTTCAAATCACCGTAGACCCCATATCCTACAAACCCATTGCCATGGACCTAAAATTGTCAGAGATAACATTGAATTGAGTCCATGCTACTTTTATGTGTTTGAATTGTGTCCAGTTATTATCTTAATATTTTTTAATTGAGTCCATATGGATAAGATGGGAGTTTACCAATTGAGTTTAAAATGACCTTTTCATATAATTGGTCATTTAAATTTTTACCGGCAACTATTTAAATGTTTATTATTATATTACGCATAATTATTATTTCTAAATATTAACATCATTAAATTACATCGAATGATTATTTTTAATAAATTAATTTTGTTATTCTTATTATTATAAATGTATAACTATTTAAAACTTTAAAAAAAAACAGTGTAACAGGCACACACATTTTTTGGGAGACTACTCAGCCAACCTCCATGGATGTCTCCCGGATAACGGGACTCAACTCGAACAACCTAAAAAATATTGGTCGGACTCAATTCAATATTTGGAGCTCAATTCAATATCACCGGTCCTTAGTACACAAAGTTAAATAACTCAAAAACTACTAGTACGAATTTTGATTCTGATACCTCAACATTTTCAGAAAAATGATCTACTAAATAATTTACAGTGGAATAGGAAGGGGAAGTTCTCATTTGGAAAACAGAATTTTGTTCTACACAAGATACTCTTTGAGTGGTAAAAAAAACTCAAGAATTTGAAAATATGGTCTTTAAGTATATTTAAAAATTCTAAAAATCAGATTTTGAATATCTGCATTATTGAAGAAAAAAATGCTGAACCTTGAGCATGCTTGATGAATCACCCTGTATTTAATTATAAATATTGATACTTTACGGTTTTCATCACGGCTTGACGTAGATGCACATGTACATCTTAATCACATATTCACATTACAATACCCATTAAAATCTGAAAGCAATTTAATAAAATATTAAAAACCTGGCTTATTATCATGATAAATATAATGTATGATAATTATTTTTCGTTATTCACTTAATCACTTCCTTAATCATGTGAACGATAATAGAGTCCAAATAATTGTCCTATCTCCGATTACTGTCGACCGATATAATACTGTATGGCCGTGGACAATATATTAGTGGTTATAGGTCAAAGCCCAAGTTGAACGTTTATAAAAGGTTTTAAGTGTACCTAAGTCAATTTTTATACAAATTTCGATTTACTCGACAAAATAGTATTTGGATACTTAATGTTATCCTGTACATAAAAAAACACAGAATAATAAAACAATTAAGATTTTTAAAGAAGAAATTCGAGTGCATAGATACGTGTATCGCACGTGCGTTATACTAGCGATCCGTACCGACCAGTATCGGATTCAGATTTCGGTATAGGTACGTAACTATTCCGTATCGATACGTATCGAATTTTTCTTTTTAAAAATCTTAAATATAAATTTTATGTTGAGTATATTAAAATACAGTTTTTGCATGGACTTCCAATTCGAGTATTCAAATTATATACTGAATTGATAGATGCATTGATTGAATTAAAAGTATTACGGTCTTACGAAAATGCAGTTGTAAACCTTTATAATAATCCCTGTAAGTATAGGTGCCTACGCAAGTAATCAATGAAAAATATTTTAAACATTTAAAAAAAAAATGGAAGTTTTTGTTTCGAAAAATGTCAAGAAACAGCGTGAATAAAATTATAATTATTACTGACCTATTCAATATAATTTGATCACTCAGAAAAAAATGCTACAATTGGTTATTGATCGTTTTTAATTTCAGCATAGTATTCATTTTTATGTAGGTAGCTACAACCAGAATGTACTTCGTTTAGGGCCTCAAGCAAAGTTATGTAACACGTCCGGAATTAATTAGTATGTCTCTAATTCAAGACACGTGTCCTGGAACTGTTAGATAATATGTCAAAAATAATACGCTGTATGATTTTGTCCGCAATTAAAATGCAACCATAAATATTTAAACTGATTTAAGCAGAGATTATTTTTACGTGCTAATAAAAAATAAATTTTAATAATATTGTATTTTTCAGGAACATTCCAACGGAACAGGTACTAAAAAACAAATTAACCACAGCATCACGTACACGTGGACTCACATGAACGTGCACACGAAAAACGGCAAAAGCCAAAACTTTTACGATACGCTTACATCATGCTGTTCGGGGAGTCTAAAAAAGAAGACTGAAAGAAAACAATTATTAAACAACGGTGAGTTATAAGACGTTATATACAACCTCTATAGGAGTTGACCAAAATATTATCCACGTCGGGTTTGAATTTTTTTTCCTTCGGTGTTTATTTTTATGATTTTAATATAACGACACAGTTAATGCTCGATTACTGTTTTATTGTACCACCATTGGTACGTCGTGTTAACTTACGGGATAACCGCCGGCCGATACTTACCGTAATGACGGATTATATTATTTACTGCAGCTATCACACATTCACACGATCTAACGATGCCGGTTTTATGATCCAGGAAGGCATCTCTCTCTCTATCTTTATATTAAATCCTAAACAACCACCAAATCCATATTGTGATGTTACATTAATTATTATTATTATTATTTGCATTATTTATTTTTGTCGTATAATATAATATAATATCGATATGTACGGTTGCAGTGAGCGGTTCGGCGCGACCGGGTGAACTGTTGGCCCTGATGGGATCCAGTGGCGCCGGAAAAACGACCTTGTTGAACTCGCTGACATTCAGGAGCGACCACAACGTGATAGAGTCTGGATTAAGATCCATCAACGGCATACCGGTCAACAGCAAATTGTTGACGGCCGTTTCCGCGTACGTCCAACAACACGACCTTTTCATCGGGACGCTCACCGTCCGGGAGCACTTAATATTCCAGGTGAGATAAACTATAGGAATATGGGTTTTAAGCACAACATTTGGAGGTGTAATGCGCGAGGATTACACGAGGAACGACTTGATTCCACGGGTACGGGACGTATTCAAGTGTGGTCGAACAGCATATTAGTTACCAAACATGCAAATATATGCAGTTATGAGGTTGCGGTATCCTCAATAATAATATAAAATAATAAATTTAAAACACAATATGAAAATATATGTTATCGTAGTTATTACGTATTAAAATAATAATAAAAAGAAATAGGTACCATAAAGCCGTCGTATGTCGTATCGTGTCCAAAAGTTGAGCTGGGCCCAACTCTGGAAATTGCTCAGTAGATCATGGTTAGTGAATTATACCATTATAATTACAATGGGCAATCAGAATAATGATAAAGGGAACACCACGCGACATACGACGTAGCTATGAACCCGGCTTAAACCGTACCCACAACCGCAAAATAATTATTATGGTAACTACCTACTACCTAGTAGACTCTTCAATCCCAGTATACGGTTAGGTAAGGTTAGGTTAATATAATCTATGATGATGGCGCCTGCCTCCTGGACCGAAGTTCCCACGTGGTTTTACCGGTCCGGTTTATTAATTCTCGTCGTACCCATCATAACGCGGAGGTAGAGGTCGGCGACCGCAGCTAACCGACGCGACGACGACCAACGTTTTATTTCTGCGAGTTAGGATCGCATTTTTGCAAACATTCCAGTTTTTAAGACTATTTTCGGCTTTTCTGTAGTTTTAATTAATAAGAAGATAAACCACGGTTATATAATTAAAAAACAGAACAACATGATGAGTGAGACTATCCATATTGATAATATATTATAATGGATAGGCCATGAGTAACCTAACTTAACCTATATCAATGGCGTATAGCGGGTATAGTGTTCCCTCAGAACCAATTAATTTTGTGTGATTAATTCGAGCCGTATTAGTTTAACTATCTCGACACCAGCTCCTTTTGAGACGACGTTGAAGGTTGTGGTCGGTAAGTATGAGTGCAAATATATGAGAAGTGAGAGGATTACAGTGGAACTGTAATTTGGTGTAAAATTAAGTTTCAATCTTAACCCAGAGACATCAACTACTCTATACAGCAAAAAAGTAATAATGTATACAAATGTTTTATTTGTATGAGTACAATAACATAAAAAACGGTTTTGTTGTAAAGAATAAACACCTAAAATAAAATGCATAATTAATACGCCACCTATAATGATTTACTTAAACGAGATTAGTTTTTTTTATCTAGGTCTTAAGTCTTAACCTTTTAGCACTGTATCTTACGCTACATTTTAATTGTTATGGCAGGCAATGGTACGAATGGACCGACACATACCATACGAAAAACGAATGGCTCGAGTCGAAGATGTCATACAAGAGGTGAGTTTCAATAATGTTGGTAATTAATATGCTAATTGTTAACACATATAATAATAATTATAACATATATTTTTACCCTATTCAGTTGTCATTGAGTAAATGTCAAAACACTATCATCGGCGTGACCGGCAGAATAAAAGGTTTATCTGGCGGTGAAATGAAACGTTTGTCGTTTGCTTCTGAGGTAAGAAAATAATTAATTATTTAAATATAACGCAGGTCCTACTTATATTTTACAATTAACATTTGCATAGAGCACGACAAATGCGGTGGCGTGCACTTTTTTTTACATAATAAAACATTTATTTTTCGAATGCGTCTTACAGGTGTTGACAGACCCTCCGCTGATGTTTTGCGACGAACCGACTTCGGGACTGGACTCGTACATGGCGCAAAACGTGATAAGCGTGCTCAAGTCGATGGCGTCCAAGGGCAAGACAATCATTTGCACCATTCACCAGCCGTCGTCCGAGGTGTACTCCATGTTCGACAAGATACTATTACTGGCCAGCGGCCGGACGGCTTTCCTGGGCACTCCCAACGATGCCATCGAGTTTTTCAAAACGTAATAACCACCTCTTGTAATGTTCAACACACCGGTTGGTTTATAAGCTCAGAACGTGGTTATAAAAAACCGTGATCCAGTATAGTCGTAAAGAAAAATAATAGTCACTCGTACTAATTTTTAGCCACCTCTCTCCCGGACACGTAACATTGAACCTTATCTCAAAAAGAAGACTGGTCCTGCAGGATAATATATATTAAGCAATAGATAGACTCTTATGTCCAAAAACCCCCTTCCCCAGCAGACGTGCATCGTTTTTGCCAAAAATTAAATTTTTGTTCCACCAAAATGAAAATAAAGTTTGGTTTTCGTCTAAGATCCATCATTTTTCTTCCGAAATTATCGTTTGAGATTTGTGAACCACTTGTCATAATTCTGGTTTTATGGTATTCTTAAAATTATATTACCGAAAATAGTAAGTTTCCACCCACAAAGTGGTCCAGTAATAGTAATAGTTTATGAAGAATGACAAATAATTGCAAATTATTCTATGCACATCTCAACTAAACAGTTCTACAAATTGCATCATAATATTAATATCTATATTTTTTTAAATTTTAATTTCAAATTTTATATATACAATAAATATCCAAAAACCAAAGAAATTAATTACTCAAAACAAAATAATTAACTCCAATAACAAAAATTATAAAAATAGATTTATATTATATTTAATTCGTAATGAAGTAATCTAATTAAGTATTAACTATATGGATATTATGTTTGATAATTGGACTCATAATCGCTAACGATAGCTTACAGATATTTAGGTACTCTGTGTATTAATTATATCCGTTTATACTATTGAATACCAAAATTATAAAAAAAAATCCAAGGTTAAAACCTACTTAAGTCTAAGGCTACTAACTTATTAAAAGGATAACTAATTTAAACTTTTAAACATAAATATTTGGGTATTTTTTTAATTAACTCAATACATTAGAATACATTTAATTTATCATTGTACCTAATAAGTAGGTAGTAATATTGCTTTTTCCATTTATTTGAAAATTAATTTTAACACGAAAATAGATTTTATAATTTTTGATCACGTTAAAGTATTTCCTTTTATGTATATTATGTATTTACGTGGTTCCAAATTAAATTAAACCAACGAATCATTCATCAGCGTTTCTTGATAAAACAATAATGGTGATTACATAATAAGTAAAACACGTAATTATGTATAGCAGTGGTTCCCAAACTATTTGTATTATTATTATTTCAGTTTATTATTAGCTACTAAAAGTTACAGCACACTTCCAATAAATATTTCGTACTTCTCAATAACAAATAGATACTTTTAGATCAAGGAAAATAAAACACCGCAGACCAAATTAATATTTAAATGTTAAAATAAAAGACTAAATTACATATTTATATTATTTTTTTTTTTTTAGGGGGGGGGGTTATTTCCTAAAAAAGTTACATTTTGAGAGATAATAGTTATATTTGTATTTAGAATGTTTTTATCGGTCTAAATAATAAAGTCCAAATTTTCACGACACAACCTTTGGGAAACTTTATTATGTACATCTATACAGTGTTGGGGAGTAACTTAACTTAAATTACAAGTTACTATAAAGAAATTACTTTTTAAGTAATTTGATGGTAATTTAATTACATTTTATTGTAAATAATTTATATATTATTTGAGTTACTTTTTTGTAGTAATTATTACTTAATTACTTGTTACTTTATTTGGTTTAATACATGCACTAAAAAGCGATCAAAATTAATGACTGTAATTTTGAAAATGCACTTTAGTTTAAAATAAATTTGAAAAAAAAATTAAATATTTATATGTAGCAAAATGAGTATTTATTAATAATTTCATAATATTGTTGATTGTCATTATTTAATATTTAGTTTATGTATTGTCGTATTGAACACATGATTATATTATTAAGCTCCAGTGATATTTTTGAAAAAAAGTAACTTCTATTGTAATTGAGATACTTTTTAAACTCAAAAGAAATGTAACTTGACCAAATAAATAAAAAGTAACTTAAAAATAATTTAGTTCCAATTTTAATAAGGAATTAGTAATGTAATTTAATTACCAAAAAACAGTAACTTCCCCAACACTGTACATTCCCCGCATCTATACCACTTAGACTTAGGAGACTAGAGTGGCACCTAACTATTTCTAAAAAATGTGGGTGGGTTGGTGGCAGTATAAATACATACCCGTATATGAATAATTAACCAAGTTCATCGTACCTATTATGTAAGTTGGCAGGATATTTAAATGTTTTTGATTTACCATTACGGTAAGGGTGGGTAGATAGATGTATACATTTTATAAATTGAATCCGTTGGTAAAATATAATTTACCGCCACTGTATATACTTACTAATTACTATTTATAACAAAATACAACCATCAACCGGAGTCCGATAATTGGATAAAAAGATTTAAATAACAAAATTAAATTGTTTTCAATTATTGAGGTTGTTAACACTATACATCATATTATTCCCTTATATATTGGTTCTAAGTGTTGAATAAATTGCTTGTAACAATTAAATTATAACTTTAGTGTTATGTTCTTATGTTGACTTGACTTAACTAACTCAAGTTCTGATTATTTTAATTAGCATTAGCTTGCATATACTTGCTCTGTACATAAAATATTATATCCTGTCCGTAATTTCGTATAGGCTCGGCGTCAGTTGCCCAAAGAACCACAACCCGGCGGACTTTTTCATTCAACTGTTGGCAATCGTACCGTCCCAAGAACTGTGCTCATACGAAACCATCGACACAGTTTGCGAGGCTTACGAGAGCTCAAATTACAAGAGCGACATGATGGAACACCAAAAACAGTTGTCTATTGCCAGCAAAGTTAGTGTGTATACAATATACATAATATATGTTGAATGAAACTCGACTGTATAAATATAGAGTATAAATGTATAATTTAGACCCAACCGACAGTGCCGAGCTGTAATCAATAACCAATGTTTAAGTATGTAAGAGTTATCTCGTCATACGGGATTTTCACTAAAAGTATGGGTTTCCGAAAGTTCTGTAAACGAACTTTATGTAGTATATATCACATTCGTGGCCCTCCTCCACCGTGGTGAGGCATATTTATCAATTTTTCCTCCTATATATTATTTACGGCAACCGTCGTTGAGGGGTGTGATTGTGGGTGTCTGCTGAAAATCTGCAATATAATATATGCGAACATCAACCTATACACCCGGGCCCTACTCGAATAAGCTAGGTAACGCTGGTTTTCCGTTTTTTCCAGAGCACGATGGACTGTTGGGCCTCGAGCGGTCTGGAGAACGTCAAGTCACCGTACAAAGCATCGTGGATGGAACAGTTTTCGGCGGTCTTCTGGCGGTCGTGGCTCAGTATCAAAAAAGAACCAGCCCTCACTAAAATTAGGCTCATCCAGACGATGGTAAGCCGGCTGAACCACTGCAGTGACCGACCCGATATAATCCATAACCGTTCCTATAATTTCAGTTGGTAGCCGCTCTGATAAGTTTCATATTCTACAACCAGCACCTGGACCAAGACGGCGTGATGAACATCAACGGAGCGCTGTTCATGTGTATATCTAACATGACGTTCCAGAACGTGTTAGCCGTTATCAACGTGAGTATACCTATACCAGTCCGAGTGAACTCCGTAACTCCGATCAGGGGAGGGGCAGTGGCACAATTATTTAGAGGTGATGCGCACTCTTTGCCGGATTTTAGCCTCCCGAGATTATCTACAGCTCTACAAGATACCCAACAAATATTCAACCTGTAACAAAGATTTTTAATTCAGTAAAAATGCCTTTAAGTTTTATGCTGAAACGCCTATTAATTTCAGTGCTTTTAATTATTAGTTTATTTTTTTAATAACGAATAATATCAAGGTTAATGCTCCCGTAAATTTATTCGTAAATAATAAAACTAAAAAAAAATGGTTGGGTTAACACCTCTAGTATTACCACCTACCTATAATATAAATAGAAAAAAAATAGAAACTATTAGTTTCGGACATTGTTCGTCAGATTACTTGAGTTAATTCCTTACATTTTTTTTATATTTAACTATACATTATCTATGTTAATTATTTATATTTTATTTTATGTTTAATCATTAATTTTAGAACTAATTTGATAACGTTAAACGTCCAGAACTAGTAGTTTCAATTTTTAGATTATAGTACGGGTAGGCAGTAAGCTCGAGGCTTAAACCTTAAAAAATGATTTTAGTTTTACTATTTATTAATAAATTTTTATCACGTGTTTACACCATTCAGTATTGTATTAAATACTAATTAAACATTAATAAATATAACGATTGCAATTTAGGTACTAATGGTTTAGTAGTTACAGATCATAATAATGTAATCATAGTAACGTAATTGTGTTGTTATTACTAGCCACTAGGTAGGTACTTAAACCAAACGATAACGATAAAATAAGATATTTAAATTTCTTTGCGTTAACGGTAAAGTAAAGTTGAATATAATATAATATGCATACGGTAAAAACCTTCCAAAATCTTGTGTGGGTAAAATGCTTAAATAAATCATCAGAGGGCGCTAAATCCACCCCTCCCCGAGAATAGCTCCTATTTGCACAAACTACTGCTGGGCAGCGGGGACACATAAGACAAAACACAAATGTATTACAATTTACAAGACAACACAGATTACAATTGCTACACTTATTATGTAGGTACAAGGTACTATATTATTATTAAATTATTATTTCTACCACCATAGGTGTTCTGTTCCGAACTACCGGTGTTCATGCGTGAACATCACAACGGCATGTACCGAACGGACGTGTACTTCCTGAGCAAGACCCTCGCCGAGGTACCGATATTCTTAGTCATACCCATACTGTTCACGTCCATCATGTATTACATTGTGGGCCTAAATCCAAAGTTCGTACACTTCCTCACGGCCGTTCTGTTCATAACGCTCGTCAGTCTGGTGGCTGTCTCGTTCGGTAAGTGAATCGCCCGAATATATTATTATTATTATTATTATATATTATTCGGTATTATAGGTATAGGTTATACTTAGGTACTACTCACCTCCGTAACACTCAATCGGTTTCGTACAATAGACCGTTTATAAGGGGTTTTGAATAGGCAATTTTAACAAGATTCCAGAATATGTCATACTTTTGGTTGTTGTACAGATATCATAATTAGCTTCTGATTGAAAACCATCAACATTCAGTAAATATTTACAAGCTTATAAACTTATAAAGGAATGTTCACATGTGTACACGGTGGTCACATTATGGAACAAATAGAAATGTAACATTTTCTATTTGACTATTCAACTATTGAAGTATTGACATAATATTTGTATAGACTTTTTATGCAGTTCGGTATTTAACTAAGATTTTAAAAACAACACAATATTCTCACAACTTGTAATTAAAGTCTAAATAATCACACATCTGTTCAGTATTTTTCTGGCATTATTTAAAGTTAATTTAAAGATAAAATTCCAAAGCGAGCTGAATAAAGTTTTATTCTTTCAAATAATAATAAAATAAATTTATCAAAATCCAACTATTCTATGAGATTTTACTATAATAATTCTCTGATCATTGTGATTCCATGTAAAGGGGTTTTCGATCGTTCTTGAATTAATAGTTTGATCTGATTTTTACAGTACCTACGGAGCTGCATGACATGACTTATAATTTACTAAATTTAGTTCCTTAATAAATAGCTAGCTCTGACTCTCTTAAAATTAAATTATAATAATTACCTGTCCTACTACACGATTTGTTTGGTTTTCTCAGGTTACTTAGTATCATGCGCCAGTGGTTCAATATCCGTCGCACTTTCTGTGGGGCCCACGATCGTCATACCTTTCCTGCTGTTTGGCGGATACTTTTTGAACGTCGGGTAAGTTGAGGTGTACACAAAAGCACTAGACATTTCTATATTATTATTAAATATATATTATGTATATAATGCAATATCGTGTATTACAATAAAATTAAATGTATAAATAATTAATTATTCTGTACAACACGTTTGTAACGAATAATGACATGCATATGGTATAAAATAATAGTTATCGCTAAGTATAATAATATATTATAATTGTTTGTTTTCAAGATCGATTCCGTATTACTTCCGATGGCTGAGCGTCTTCTCGTGGTTCAAATATGCCAACGAAGGGCTGCAAATCAACCAATGGGCAGACATCGACACCATCCAGTGCAACAGGGTAAACACGACGTGTCCGCGTTCAGGTCATGCCGTCTTGGAGTCTAACAGTTTTCTAGAGGTAAACAGACAACAACAACGATGTTGATTATTGTTGGATTTGAATTAAACACAAACATAACAGTTGTTAGCTGGCGACAAATAATTATTGTCACCAGATACCTTAGTCTATATCCATATTTTATTATGTACCAACAACTATGTTTAAGTGTATGTAATAGTGTAATATATTCTTGTTTTGTTTTTTCCAGTCAAACATCACCATGGACATAGTTTCATTATTTTTATTAATCATTGTCTTTCGGTTCATGGCGTTCTTGTCACTCCTGGTCAGAACGACAAGGAAGTAACACACACAATATGATCATATTTTCAACGGTTCTGAAAATTCATCACTACTACAACTGCTTACAACATACAGTTTGTAAACAAACGCTACGTGCGAAACACTACTTGGAATTAAAAGATAAATCTAGGAAAATAAGAAAACTATATACATTAATATATTTATACAGGATAAGGTCACTTAGGATTGTATATATATTGTTATACATAAGATCTTAGAAAGAAAAATAATGTTATGTAATTTAAATACATTTCGAACGAATAACTGCATAGTAAGATGCCATGTCATTATTGTGCATTAATCAATCAGACTAATCTTTGAAACTTCATTTCTATAATTGATTAAGTGGTACTTATGTAACTTAATTTGTTCTAATATTATATTGTTTATATTTAAGTGGCAATCCAGAGTGAGTGCCTGTAACTGTCCATTCCACTCAAAATCTCATGTTTTTCTTATTAGATAAATACACATAAACACACTGATATACCTAAATATAAATTATTACATTAATCTAATTTTGTACATTAAAGTTCCCTCCCAACCAAAATAAAATCCCAAATACGGTACTGGTATTTGGTGTACTTAAATAAAGTCGGTTGTACGGTATTTAATCCAACTTTTTTAATAGTTCTGATTATGTTAAGTGTATACATTTTATGTTTGTTTGATGATTTTTTATAATTATTTTTATTATTATTATTATTATTATTATTTCTACTACTATTATTATTACAATATATAATACAAAAACAATTATATTATTGATTGTACACTGTTGAATTATTATACAAAATTTATAACAAATGTGTTTTAGTTAAATTTATTAAACGTTGATCACATTTTGTATGTAATTTATGTTTTTTCTTTGACATAATATTATAATATATTATGAATTATTATACATAGTTTTTCTTAATTATAATTAACAAAGTAGAAAATCACACAAGACAGTAGATGTTCATATAGTAGATCAAACAAAGTACTTAATTTAATTTGCTCAAACTGTGAAGCATTTAATTAAACATAATAACTATTAAAGTAAACGACTAACAGAAGTCTGATTGTATAATATAAGGTAATAGTTACTATATTTTTAGTATGTATTTTGAACTTAAATTATCACCTGTCTATAAAGTATACAAATAATGAAAATCCACAAATTGTACAACAAAGAAAGCAGCAATTATGAACAAATTAAAACTGTATTTATAATATTAATTAATCATATTTATTTCACTTAAGTCTTTTAAAATTTAAAAAAAAAACAAACAAATAAACAAATAATATTACTTTGAGTTTGAACATAATATTGATTAAGCTTTATTTTATACTAATTTTTAATAGTATAATTAAAATTGTTACACGACTATTGATTCTCACTATAAATAAATATGTATTTATGTTTAACTCTAATTATGTAACAATAATTTGGTTTTAAAAGTAGACATTTCAAATTTTAGTTTATCATATTTTATAACATAAATAATTAAATGTATTATTATGTGTTTCCCAAAACAGTATTTTGGGAAACTTACAGCATTTGATTACATACACATACAATTTATTTAGGTTTAAAAAAAAATGGAAAAAATATAACTTACTGTGATGATTTAGTAATGATATACATTTGAATGGTCGGAAGTAGTAAATTGGATGCACACATTGGGATATTTTAATCGCCAATCATTTACATCACCTTCTTTGATGTTTTCGCAAAAGTTAACATCCATTAACTTTAGGTTTTTACATTTCTGTAGGAACTTGGAGCAAGCATCAACCGTAATTGCTCTGAGGCCAACCAAATCGATTTGTTCCAGCAATGGGCAGTAGTCAGCAAACGCTAGTAGATCACGGTCGCACACACCGCGTAATGACACTACAATGATTTTTTTTAATCTTGGACAAGATTTTACCAAGTCCAAGAGACTATCACCAGGAATACTCAAAGCTAAACTGAAAACATAGGAATAACATTAACCAAGTCAAGGGAGGGATAATATGGTGTATTATTTTTTTAAACGTATACCAACCACCATCCGAGATCAATTTCTTCAAGTTGTTTGAGAACCGTTAAAAAGCGCAGTCCAGTAGGAGAAAGTGTATAACTTTTCCAAAAATCTACAGACACTAGTTGCTTGTTCGATATTGACAATGTATACGCAACATGGTCCATGCATTCGATTCGTTTACACGAACCTAACAATTAAAACAATCATTAAAATAAGTACAATCATCACAATGAAATACAATTATTTAATATAATATATAAGTGTTAACTATTTACCTAGATTGATGTGCTTCAACTTGGGCATACACATTATATAAAAAGCTAAACAGTCTGTGGTGATATTTGTTCTATAAAAATCTATACGTTCCATTTCTGGGAAACTCTGCGGTGGACATATCAGCTCAAAATCAATCGAAGTACAACTTCTCAAACTCAATTCTGAAAAACCACAAGTTGCATATACCAGAGGTATCTAAACTATGCGTAGCGGCTCAGCCAGGGATGTTGCAGGAGTTGGAGAAGGGAGTCAATCAAAGAACCGCAAACCAAAATGAATGTAGGTAATACATATAAGATAAATATTATTTATAATCATAGCATTTATGGAAACCTTATAATAAACACACGCGATAATTTGAAGTTTTATTTCTAGTACAACTATTAATTCTTTATTAAACGGCTATAGCAGAAGACATTTGAAATTTGTATCGGACATTCATTACTGTATCTATCATTGTGTCAGTGCTACCAATTTTACAAACTGCAACAGGCGCCCGTAGTCAACTCACGACAGCCACCAGCAAATGCTTGTAAAATAAACGTTGGCGTTTAACATGTTAAAATTACTTTATTACAAAGCAAACAGCTATTAAATATGAAAAAAAATTATTAATTAGCTTCCAATCTATTAAAGTTTAATTTCACATGGATTAGGACTTTAAGTATCAGGGTTATGCTGTACAACAATTATTTTCAAATTTGAAAGACTTTTGTCGATCCGACAATATGTTTTTATACATTGAAAATGATCGCTCCACGTCTACATAGTTGATCAGTGCGTACTTGTAGTTAACAATGTTCTCAGTTTCTATGGCATCAGGAAGTCCATCGAAAAAATTAACGATTATAATTGATGATAATATGGACAATTTTAATATTATACTTATTATAATTTATAAAATATAATATATATGCTACTTAATCTAGGAATAATCAATACATGCATTTATATGCTCAAAAATGTCGAATATGCTAAAATATGCAAAATAAGTTTACATATTTTTAATCTAGACTTCATGAATCAAATTTATATCATACTTGGGTATAATTCTGATTGAGAGAAAAAATATGCAATCATAAACATCTAAGCTCTAATTATCACCCCTATCGTTTCAATTTTATTTAAATTATTTTGGAGCTGTCAAAATATTAAGAAAACACAATGGAGCCGCGGAATGAAAAAGTTTGAATATCTCTGGTTTTCAGTGAAAATATAACGATGGAAATAACTTTACCTTTTAGATATTTACAAAATAAGTTGATTGCAATTAATGTGGTATCATTGACGAATCCACAACAGTCTAGCCGGATGTTAGTTAAATTAGTACCACATTTCTTTATAAATCTAAACATTCAATAAATAATTAAAAACAAATGATTATCATTGTATTGTTTAGTATAAATGACATACAGGTTGAATGCTGTGCTCAATATTCCTTTTGTAATACCACACCAGGATAAATCCAATTTTGTCATTCGGTCACAGTAAGGCTCTAATGAAATGAGCATTGAATAGGAAAATGAACACCAATAGGGCTAAAAAAAAAACATAAAATGATGATTCTTTTCTTCTACGATTTACAAATATGTAATTTTTAAACACTTGTACTCACTTTTAAATTTAATTCTCTATAGAAATATCCGTCAGTACAAATGGTATTAAAGCGCTTGCACACTCTCATACAAAGTCGCAATGATTTTAAATCCAGGTATGAAAATATTTCCATCAAAGATTCATTCTATATTTTTCATAAATACAATTTTAGGATTTCATTATGAATTTAATAATAATAATATAATATAATAAAAATAAGATGAATAAAAAATTGTACCGGCAATTTCAATGTGTAATCAATGTCAGGCACCTTACGCCACTCATTTTCTAGTTCCTCTATATTCTTAATAAGTTTCAAAAACGGATCTAGACTCGTTGACATAGGTATCTAGAAATTGACACATTAAAATAATTAAATATTCAAGAACAAAACAAAATTAAAAACTATTTACATTTGAAGCCATCGTTGGCACTCTAACATCTGACAATAACTCTTGGTTCTGTTCTTCATTATTATCATAAACGTATCCTGAAGTTGTATGAGTAACCAGAGGTACAGACATGATATCTAGCTCACCGTTTTCCGGATACTTCAAAATACCACCCATAGATACAGCATCTAACTCGGTATAGTAATCCAACTGGGAATGATTAAACTCTATGCATATTTCTCTATAGGCAAAATTTAATAAAATTGTTATCAATCGAAGCAATTTATAGTAGACTAATATTTTTAACTTACTTAACCAGTTCCTTTATGTATTTTAATTTTGGAGCAAACAAACGAGAATGTCTCAAGCCATTACAGTTCTGGGGCAGCCCTTCCCATAGTAATCTCCATGCCATCGTATCAGGAAGGTCAATAACTTTGCCCGATATCCGTACAACAGACCCAGGAGTAAATGTTTCAAATATGGAGATGACCAGAGGAACGACTGGTATTTCAAATGATAATACTGCAATTCACATAGGTTAATAATAAAAATAATAATATTTAATTAGCTTTATTTTTATTTGGTCTTACTTATATAATCTTCGCTTCTTATTCTTCCAGCATTTTGTGGCATAATTGGACATTTTCGAGATGGTGCAAGATCTCTCCATGGTCCATAAGTCCTCTAAGAAAAAAAAAATGTAAGAATATTATTAATAAAAATAAAAACTTAAAATGTATTTTAAACAGTTTGATGTTAAACAAAATAATAGTCCCTTGAAAAATTTAATTTCAAAAATATTAAAGTGTTAGGTATTACGACAAATTCAAATATGTTATACATAAAAAACATTTAATATTATCAACTACACAAAACAATTTGATTCAGGATTGAAATTGAAGACTTCAAACTTAATGGTAAATTAAATTTGTTTGTGAAAAGTTAATATGTGTGTTGTCACTTGTAGACTTGTAGGTCATGGGGTGATACAACCGATCAGTGCATGTAGTGAATGACAAGGCACAGGTACTAATACATTAGATCACCAAAAACTCACCATGACATATGACTGGGGAAAGTCTCCATAGTTAGGAAACTTGCTCGGCCTGCCGGTGACATTGCTGGCTGTGTAAGATATGCTAATGTCGCTGCCATATTGAGAGCTAAAGTCCACCACTTCTGACGAGAACTGGAACACGAAATTTTCCAATGTAGACCGCTGCCGGTTGATTCGTCTAACTTCCTTGCGATCCATGTATGTACGGGTATAGTCAATGTACGACTTGCAAAGCTTTCTCAGATCGGCCAAGTTAAAGCCAACTTGTTCTTCGTTCATGACCAATTGAGTCGGCACAAATCCCGATGAAACGCGCACCTTTGAATTCCATCGAACACACTAATTCCGATTACCGTACATTGTGAACACGAACGTCTGGCAGATGAGATTTAAAGTTATCGAGATTCGAGTTGACTAGTAAGTAAATTGTACTTAAAGGAGTAACGACAATCAACTATAATATATAACTATAATGGTAATTTGTCGTAGTGTATTTACACTTTATCACAGTATCACACGTCCTTTGACCACAGTACACAGAGATCATTGTTCGAAATCGATTTGATAATGCTAACCAATGCTGCCAACTCTGACGAAGTTATAGTAAATAGCGGTTAGTGCCAACCAGTTTTCACGTTTTGAATTCTCAAACGCCCGGGATATTGTGTTCTCTACTACGTGCACTCTTCGTTATTTATTTACTGGAAAAAAACCGTACGTTTTTGAATTAGTACACGTGTTGCTTATGTGGATAATGATGTAAAAAGTTTAATAAATAAAAAAATGTATTGTGACATATCAAGATCAATCATTGTATAGTTAATCATTATACAGAATCTGGACACAACCCAGTACATTTTTTGTTATATTAGTATGATAATATACAAAACAATATTATGTAATAAAATATATTAAAACAAATTAACCTAATGTTAGGACCATCATTGATTTCATTGGTAATTTATTCAATTTTAATCAACAGGTATCCAATTATTTAAAACTATTTTTTCACAAATTACTAATCAGTAAGACTTGAATTTTAATTCCCTAAAATATAAAAGCATGACCTAAAAACTTTAAAAAACAATTTGGCTATCTCCCAATATGCGGTCTACCTCCGTTTTGTGTGCTACGCAACTATAAATATGAGTATAGTATGCGGTCTACCAATGTTATAACAATTGTAACAATTTTGGTTTAATTTTAAGGTATTACCTGGTACAACAGTTCATTCTGATTCCTTGGCTTGGATATAAAGGTTTATCTGAAAATGGTAACCAATGTACATAGGTACATTAAACAGTTAATCATTCAAAGAATTTTGTGGACCCGGAAACTGGTGCCAATACACAAAGAATTGAAAGTCTTTGGAGGCCTCTTAGACTCAAAATCGTTAAGAAAATGTGTGGTACTAATGAAGACCTCTTAGAGGGGTACTTAGCCGAGTATTGGTGGCAAGGATTAAATGAAACTGATAATATTTTTTATGCTTTCCTTAGACATATGAAATTATGCTTTGTGGATAATTTTGTGGATCCTTAATAAATTAAAATTTTTTTATTTATACTTTTAATATTATTACGGTAGACCACGTCCATCTTGGTAGACCGCATATTGGGAGATAGCCAACAATTTTAAAGATAAATTAAATTTACTAGAAATTATTAAATTTTTATTAATAAATAAATATTTTAACTGTTTGAAACAATATTGTACCACAAGAAAAAGTATGTGATCAACTAATCAGTTGGTGTGTCATTACTTCAAATTTGACTTATTTAATTTAATTTTTGTATAAAATTAAATATTAAAAAGATAGATAAGATTATAAATTTCAATCATAAAATGTCAAAAACTACCTACAATTTCCCGATAAAAGTTAGAATACTATGTACACAAAACACATTTGCAGCTTGAAAAGCACAAAATTGAGCTTACCAAAAAAAAAGTATGCGCAAATGCATTAATATTTTGAGCTCTAGTAATTACTAAATATTTTTGAATAGGTTATATTTCAAACTAAGAATTTTCATCACTATTAAGTAGTTACTTATCCATATTTCTAAAAACCCAACAAAAGATCAGATTTGATAGATACCAGTAGTTATTCTCATTACCATTTTGATTGATCTTTAGAACCTCATGCTGTCATACTTTATATCAAAATGATTTAGACTTCAAATTACACATATTACCATGCAATTCTTTAAGATTGTTTGAATTTTACTAAAAGTTTTGTGCATAAGAGTATAAGACTCAACATCATTTTTACACTGAATTATACATAATTGTTAATTTCCAACAATGGATCAATGTATGTATTTGCAGAAAATATCTACACAATCTCTTCTACATAATCCATTGCATTATACATAGTAATTTAAATTTAATTACTCTAATATCGTTAGTTACTTATAAAACTAACTGTTGATGGATACAAATGAAAACTAAAATCATAATATAGATATGATAAATTATCACAATTTTTTTTTATTTTAATACATATTGATCTTAATAAAAATGAACAAATATAAACTAAATTATTATTAGCATGCAGAGAGTAGTTCAACTCTTTGCAATAGCTGTTTCAAGTAAATAACTTTTTCAAACAATAATAAAAAAAAAATAATACATTTTTTTTACACATTGGGGTCTAATATATTATTTTACAAATTGTATACACAATTTTAGTTAGTCCATAAACTTCTTTCTGCATAACTTCATAAGTTCTTGGAACTTGGATTCTTCGATATGAGGAGGCAGGCCACGAAGAATGTTTACTGAGTTCCAGTTGAAAACAAGGCAATTAATCCACTTGCAATTCCAACAGAAAATATGTAATTCCTATAAATATTTTAGTTAAGGTAATCTAATTGTATGCAAAACAAAAGTAATAACTGTTATTCAAAATTTTCATTGGCTATCATATAAATTAGTTATTGTTTCTTACAGATCACAATGTGTAAGAATGTTTTGAATAAAGGAATGTAAAACGTATTAAGCATGGAACAGTTTTCTGCAGGAAAAGGATAAAAAAAAAATTTAATGGATACTTTCGTAACATTTAAAATTATTTTGTTCCAGAATAAAGTTGTACAAGACAGACAATTTTATCTGATATCTTGAAACCAAAACAAAATTAATTTATATTCCGATTATGTTGTGTGATACTAAAATGAGACTCTTATGGCAATCACCATTTCTAATTAAAGTTTAAGTTTCTCAAATGTGAAACATATTTTAAAAGGATACGCTGTTGTTGAGAATCCCTTCAGAAGATAGAAACTGAGCAAAACTACAATGACCAAGAATAATGCATTGTTGTAAAAAATTGAAAATGCTGTTGCTTCGTAATCCGCTACATCGTTTTTTTGGAATAGAGCTCTAAAACCATAAAATAAAGTCATTAAAACAAATCTTCCTAATTTACACTAAAGAAAATATAGTTAGTAACAAGCAAGTTAATTGTCAATTTTATTTTTATTATTCTAAGTGGCATAGAAAATTGATTAGTCGTGTAACATCATCAATTTAAAACCTTAATATATTTAATTGTTATAGTATATTGTTATTGCACTTCAAATAATAAATAGTTTTGTATGTTTCAAAAAAAATATTTATCTACCTATAAGGATTTGATACAAGGTGAAAAGACAAAATATGTAAAATTAGAGTTTTTTTAATAGGGTTTTGTTTTTTTATATTATTTCTTAAAATACATGCATCTTAAAGGCAAAAGCTATAGCCTATAAGTATTATAAATATTAATTTTCAGTTTTTTCTAATATCAAAATATCAAAATTTTGAACTCAAATTCTAATTCACCTATGAGCACATAATCAAACTTAAAGGTAAAAACATAAAATATTTCTGTTTGTATGTCAGATTTTTTTTATAATACTTAAATTTTAAAGTGAGTTACGAGAATGTAAAATCGTAAAATATTGCAATTTGAAAATACTCAATAACTGGCATACAAATGTAAATATTGTGAAAATCTAACACCAAAAACACAGATAATATTCTTCCTTTAATGTTTAATAATAAACAGGCCCATCGTTAGATATTTTCCGCCCTAAAGCAAAAATAATTATTCTCACTTGTTAATCATTTAATTTTTCAGCTTAAATTTCTTTAAAATTGTATGCTGCCTTAAAGCAGAGCATAACCTTCTTGCACCCTAGTGAGTAGTGACAGGTCTAATAGTAAGATCACTGTAATACTAAAGCTATCAACAAATTTGGTATGTAATATGTTTGTTCGCCGGAGACAACATATTAGTATTGTATCATCTTAGACGGATATTCCATAATTAGAATTTTAAAGTCTATTAATTGTCTATTTGTTAATTCTCTACAACAATAATGTGTTAAAAACATTTCTTATGGTAATTAATGCATTATTGAGTATTAAATAATTTTAAAAAAAAGATAATATTTAAAAAAAAAAAAAAAGTTTGAAGAATTTTTATGAAATAATAAAGTAATCAAATATCATGTACTTTTCGTCCTTTTCTTTCTTGCTGATCTTTTTGTCATCAGCATATTTTCTAGTGATTTCTCTAGTCACCGCTTCTTCCCTTTTGATCGCGATCTACAAAATAAGAAAGCATAATGTAAACATTCAAGACACACAATATTACACAAAAATAGAAAGTCCGTTACACATACCTTGTGTTTCAATATGAACTTGGTATTTTTGTAAGCGAATGAGATGAGATATGTGCTGCCCAAAGTGACAAGAATGAACCAAACAAGAGCTGGCATCATTTCGATCATGTGTATTCTCCAGTAGAGCCCTGTACAAACAAGTAGTTTGGGTTAGATGGCAAAATCGATTTACTAGTATAGTTAACTACCCAGAAACTATAGGTACTTTGGTAGTACTTACATATGGGCAATGCGGACACCATAAAAGCGCTGCCGTAGAACAGTGCTGAAGACTTGGTGGAAACATTTCTGCTAAAATCAGACAACAGTTGTTCTTCTTCTTTTGTGAACAGAGGCTCAAATTTCTCCTTTTTAACCATTTTGAGAAAAAACTTAACTCGGACGATGAGGGGTTAAATGTAAAATGAATGAACTAAAATTTGAAAAAAAGTTCACTGACAGTCTAGTATACGAGCTGTGCAATACATAATATGTCTTATGAGAGGTGAAACGTGTACGTCTTTTGCGTTACAGTTATGTTTACGTATCACCGCTTGGCGTTTAGGTCACCAACCGTGCACAACGTGTTCGTTCCCACACAGTGTGTCCGCTAAGACTATTCGAAATATCCTCTTCTGAATTGTCCTCCGCTTCTCGACAACGACACAGGTGATAATTTAATATATTATTCATAATTTCATACTATATTCGGTATTCATTAATTGTATTTATTTTTTACTTTTTACCGAAAACTATGTTAGATAAAATAATAATAAATTTAAAATATCTTATTTTATCCATATATACTCGTAATGTAGAAAAAAATATTTATGTAGTTGACAATTTGACATGATATTATATTATTTGTTTTGGTTAAACTCTTTTTACTTTTTAGTATTTTGTACTGTTATCCACTATATTATACAATTATTATTAAAATGTATAGACAAATTTAAGTAACATGAGTTAACGTAAGTTCCATCTAAAATAAGTACTAATTCACTATAAAGTTTTATTCATACATTTTTTTTCTTTAAAATATATTAATATCTATAATATTTATAGAGAATTAATATACCTATCACATTATCAAATAATGTACAATTTTTAGTACATAAATACACTAGACAATAATAATTAATAATTCGAGTTTATAAACACGTATATACTCTGGATACAATTAAAATACGTTGGGTATCATCCAGGGCCGTATTTAAAAATTTGGCGCCCCCGAGCATATAATTTAAAAAAATCCTTTTTTAATTAACAAATTATAACATAATAAACATACAATTTTCTTTTGTTTAATGTAATTTTTTCCTTGTTTGATTATTAGCGAAATCTCCAATTATATCGCTATAATTAATCTGCAAATTAATAGAGACCAATATTTAAAATTTCCAGTGAATTTAGTCTGTCTGTGGATATATTTGACCTTAGATAAGTTAGAAAATTTATTTCGCTAAAATATTTTGCCACCCCCGGGAATGTGCCTACCCCCCCCCCCCCATAAATACGGCCCTGGTATCATCTATTCAGCCGTTTTGAGAGGAGTTAGTCGATGATCGGCGTTTGGAGAAAAATAATAAAGTTATATATTATTGTATAATCAATGGAAACAGTATCCCCAATCTGACAAAACTACATATATGTATGCAGTTATTTAGGTATATGCAAGGTTATAAGTTTATAACTTGTAAAACGGCATTAAATTATTTGGAAATACATTAATTAAATTAGTATAAATTAGTTGGCAATTGGTGAGTTTTAAAAAAAAAGTTTTAACTGCTGCAGTTAATGCCAATTGCCAGTTATTTATATCTGTGTGCTTTAGGTATAACTGTATAAGGATATTTTATTTCAATTTATTAAAATATTTATGGTATTCACAGTTCACTGTTCTTATACAACATATGTCAATTTCCTTTACATTGTAATTAAAAATGGTTTTACAAAAAGATATAGGTAATGGATGTAATATTGGATCCATAGTATTTATTATACTTGGATCATTTTTACAAATTTTAAATGTTGATAGATTAATATTAATTACTAAAATATTCAAATCAACGCAGCTCCCATATCTTCTAAATCCATTGTCAATTGTCATGGACCTATTATGATTAATATGCAAAGTTAAAAAGGTCACTCAAAAACTACTTGTTCGAAATTTGATTTTAATTCATCAACATTTTCAGAAAAATTATCTGTTAAATAATTAACAATAGAAAATGTGGGTAATCATTTGAAAAACAAAATTTTATATCTACACTCCTTAAATAGTAGGTACTACAAATATCATGAATTTGAAAATATGGTTTCGAAGTATATTTAAAAAGGTTGCCAAGTAGATACCGGTCTGCTGTACAATAAGTATCGAATGGGTCATTTTCTTAGATGTGTATAATTTGAATGATATAACTTATTGTATACGAAAAATGAGGTTAAAATCTTGAAAACATTTTTGACAAAAACATTGCATTTGAAAATGGCATTTTGGGTGTATAAAATATAATAATAATACACTTTAAAAGTTTCAAGCCCCTCGAAAAATATTTTTTAAGTAGGTACAACGAAATAACTAACATTGTTAGTCTTCATTAAAGTATCTAACAATTATGTTACAAAATACAAATTATTGTGATCGACGTAATCAAAAATGTGTTCATTTTATAATAATTATCATATTTTGTAATCATAAAAATCGTCAACCCACACGCGCCCAACAGATCGAAATGATCTAAATAAATAAATGTTTGAATGACGTATTCAAAAGGTGAGCGAGCTAATTGCTGAGCAAGAATTGTTATACTTTAATATGATATCTTAATTCGTTCTGCTGATTGGCGATGTATTTAGCAATTTAGCAGTAGAAACTAGAGGTGGCGAGCTGCTACTTTGTCGCACGCGCGATTCGTATTTCGTATCACCGGCGTCTGATTACGACCAGCTGACTGGGGCTCTGAGGTGGCAGTGCGTACACAGGCACGGTACCGCGCGGTAACTCGACGCGTTCGATTTCTCTTCCATGATAACGGAACATACATACTCCTTGGGGTGTGCTTAAATCGGAGTCGAGCTGAGTCATATTGTAAGAATCCAATGCCCGTAGTAGTACAACACTGTGCCGTACAGTACAACAAATTGTCGAAGTGTTTTCCTGCGGCAGACGTCGGGCGTTTTACTCATATTATTCTCTCCGATCGTGTGTGAGTAGTTTACGGCAAAAAACCTGCGCTCCGTTCCGTTATTTTACCGTCGAAGCGGTAAACGTTTATCGCGCACACGCACAATCTAATCGAAAACGTAAATCGGTCCGAAATGGCATCGGGAGTAACCGTAGCGGATGCGTGCAAAAAGGTCTACGAGGAGATCAAAAAGGACAAGAAGCACAGGTACGTGGTGTTTCACATCAAAGATGAGAAGCAGATCGACATCGAGGTGATCGGTGAGCGCAACTCTACTTACGACCTGTTCCTAGAAGACCTACAAAAGGCCGGCCCGCAAGAATGCCGTTACGGTCTGTTTGACTTCGAGTACACTCACCAGTGTCAGGGCACTTCCGAGAGCTCGAAGAAGCAAAAGCTCTTTTTGCTTTGCTGGTGCCCGGACACAGCCAAAGTCAAGAAGAAGATGGTCTACTCTTCCAGCTACGACGCGCTCAAGAAGTCACTGGTCGGCGTACACAAGGCGTTCCAGGCCACTGACCATTCGGAAGCCTCCCAAGAAGTCATCGAGGAGAAGCTCAGGTCCACCGACAGACAGTAAAAATAATTCAACAAAAAACTTATATACAACAATACGCATATGATATTATGTATATTTATAAAACAAAGTTTTCGTCTTTTACGTTTTGGTATTAAAAAAAATAAATAAAAAAAAATATATATAATATTAGTACTTCCACAACGTAATCTTTTATTATTACAAAAACAAAAAAAAAATATTTATAAATTCAAAAACATATACTAACATTTCAATAAAAAAAAATTTAATAATCATATTATACATTGTTATAAAGCGATATGTTCCCGTAGGAGCATTTATTTTATACCTACCTATATATTATTTTAAGTATTTTAATGCATGCGTGTTTAATTTCTCATCGACAAATTATACGTATTTCAAACTTGATGCTCTCTACTTTATTTTGTTAGTTTTTTCTCTCATATTATTTTTAATTCCATTATTTATTTCGTATCATTTTCCACGATACGCGAGTGTGTGGTGTGTACGATTCGAGAATAAAACAAATCTCATCCCAGTACATTATTACATTAATATTATTATATCTTGTGCTGTGTTGTTTCTTTCCTTTTGTTTGTCGAATTTGAACTTTGGACGGTTCGGTTTCTTAAGTTTATTTTTTCTTTCTCCCATTTCTTAGTCTATTATCGGCGTTTACTCATCCAACCGATGCACACACACACACACTCACACATAGTACATTCATACGGTTGGCTAATTTTATTTGGTTTTTTCACCGTTCCCGTCCGCTTCGCCTTCTCCATTCGTCGGTCGGCGGGTGGAAGAGGAAGAGAGAGAGAGAGAATGATTAGAAAGTGTCTAAGCCTGAGCGAGAGAAAAGTACCGCCGTATCGAATTGTTGGAGGATGGACGCGGCGGCGGAACAGACGCATAGATAACGCTATGCCACTAAAACTGATACGGTGGCGGCTTCGGCAGTGTTACCAACTCTGACCACGGTGCCGGTCCAACGGAGCCTTTAAATGGAACGACGAGTGTACGAGACACCCGCGCCGCCGTCGTAGTCTCAAATTAAATGTTTCTAAAATAAGAGCACTCTTCCCACACGCGTAGTGAACAACCACAGCACAATATGTTTCAGACGAATGAAAACAACAACGTGGTGGTGTATAAAATACGATAAATGGGTGAAGACTAATTTAATAATATTGTATAATCGGCGTCGCGACAAAATCGTCATGCGTCTTGGAAAACTTTTGGATTTTATTTCCGCACGAACAATGACGATATTAATATTATTATTATATTCGGACGGGCCTACACGGAGAAAATCTCGTTTATAAATATAAAATGCACGCGCGTAAAAGAGCCGATAAAACGCGTACGCTCGTAAAGGGGGAGATAATAATAAAAATATCGTGCGCACAAAGGAGGGGACCGCCAAATGAATCATCCTCGGAACATTAATATATGGTCGTCGCTCCGAAACCGTACGCGGCGGCGGCAGAGTCACAACTTTTCGCTCTTTGTCGATTCACCGTTTGTTTTTGTTTTCATCGAAACAATATTTTATTATTTTTGGGAGCCAAGCGCTGCACCGACAATGAGTGTTGTGACAAAAAAACAATATTAATAATATGATGAAAAAAACTCGGTGAAAGCGACTACGGCGGTCGTCGCCTTGGATGGACCGCCGCAAAATATCGTATTGATTTTTTTCCGTTTGCTGCGCGTCGCGTCCTTCTCTCCCTCTTTATACTCTCCTCGACACTCATTCGTACCCACTATTATATAGTCTCGTCCATTTTTACTGTTGAGTCCCGATAGCAGATTTTACACGTCCTATTTCGCTTATTTGTACTTTTTGTGACGCACATCGTGTCCTCGTGTAAACGGTATTATTCATTTAGTGGTGTAGCTAGGATTTTTACTTTAGTTTGTGGGAAGGCGTTTGCGTCTTTTGACGTGGAAGATAAAAAAAAAACTTTAAATACCTAATATTATAATGTTCAACGCTAAAAATGAATCAATAAAATGAGTAGGCACTATTGGCCAGTTGCTGGTTGCTACGTACACGTCTAAGAGCGAATTTTAAGCATATTATATGACTAAATGTAAGACTTCAAAATAATTATGAACAATAATATTAAAAAATGTTAAACTGAAATTTCAAACGAAATCAATATAGACGATTTAGAATAAAATATTTATCCACATTCTAATTCTATATTTTAATTTATAGTGTACATCTATAGTACTATACTATAAAAACATTAAACAACTAAAAAGGAATTTATGGGCATGATGAATATATATATTCATAATAGATATATAATATTACATCCATGTTGTACAGGTTCCTCGTACCTACCACGAAATTAAAATCTGGTTTTTCTTTCCGATTATATTTTCAGAGTTAACTAAATGGATCGTGCTTTTGATATGTACCCCAATACACAACAATATAAATTAAAAACTAAAAATAATTTCAACGAGGGGCTATCATAGCCCTCTCTTGGTACCCCTACAGCCCCACCCACACACACACACACACATGGTGTTCCAATATTCCAACCCCAACAGTCTTTGGAAAGTTATCGTTTACAGCTGTAAAGTAAGTACAGCTGAAAAGTGGTCATCGTGATTTAATTGCCGAGATCTACATTCGCCGCTTGGAATTGTTGTTGCCAAAGTGTGCGACAATATTATTATTTATTATTGCTGTGTTTTGTTCACGTGTAGCGACAGTAAGTATTAATTTATAAATACATTTTTTTAAGTTACAGAGCGTGATCGTTTATACAATAATAAGTATATATGACACAGGGACATGAATGGTTGTGATCTTGTGGAAAGTCTCGAAAACTTTTACTCGAAATTACATAAACACAGATACTACGTGTATATAAATATATAATATAATAGGTACTAGCATTGATTATACTATCTTTAATCAATGGTACTAGGTACCTACTACCTACCTATTTAGGTATAACTTCGACTAATTCGAGAACAGTTCGGATGTTAGTCTATAAAAACAAAATCATTAAAACACTAAATTAATAACGTTTTGCGTGATTATGTGTAATACGGAAAGTTGGTTTGTAATTTTTTAATCAATTATTTTCTTATTAAATTCTTAAATAAATAATAAGCTTAAATTTTTGTTTTTTATTGCTCTGAAAAATAAACATTTATTTTTTTTTATCAAGTTGATGTGTACGGTGGATAATAAAATAAATACAAAGATATTAACTATTTACCTATATAATGTTCTATTTTGTAAACACTTAGTCAACAGTGTAATAACTAATAATATAATAATTTGAGCTATGTTTTCGAGTGGTCATTGATTTTCAAGTGCCGCTTTCAGTTTCTATTATTGTTCCCAAAATAATAGATATTATCTATTAAAGATTTTTTTAATTATTAAACAAACATACGTAGGTATATTAAACACTATATTATAAAAATAGAAAAAAGTAAATTTGATAACTGGGTATACTAAGAGCTCAGATTTTAAATTTTCATTTTCAGAAGTTGTTATAATATAGAAGTCGAAAGTTTAAATAATCACTAATTTTTTAAGTATCTTAAAATATATTTGTCTAGTGTTATTCAAGTTAATTGGAATTCAATGACTGCTATGTAACCTGAATGAATTAAAAAGTTTACCTCTTTCAAATTAAAATTTATGAATTTTGAACCAACAATCAGAAATAAATTATTACTTACCAAATAAAACCGAGTATTTTAGATAAATAAAAGGACTACCTTATCAGAATGCAATAGACTACGTTCACGGTTATCTAGATTTGAAATATAATATGATCATGATGAATACTCAATTTTATAATCAGTTGACACAATATTTATCCACAAAAACATGAATTTACAATTGTATATTTTCATATTAGCAATCGCATATTATACAACAATTTTAAAAATGTAATATTATATAAGTATTTTTATATTTCATTATTCAAAACATTATTTTATACTGTTTTATCCCTACTCGTAGTATAATATGATGGGTACTATTAAAAAAATTATGATTGACAATAATAATAGCAGTGAAGGGCATGCCCCAAGCCACCTTTGTTGGATACATTAAATTCACCATTAAAATACAAAACTAATACCTATAAAAATAAATAATAATATCAAATATGTATCTAGGTAACCAAGTTTTTTGTTTTTGGTTCATTGTTCATATTAGTGTGGCTGCAGGGTCCAATTTAATTTTTAAGTACACACTTTTGCAGTGGTGCAAATCACTCCACTGTAACAGCAGCAGAGGAAGTGCACGGGTATAGGTATATAGTTGTGGACGTCTTAAAATAACGTGATTAATTCAAAGAGTGGCTGTCATATAGCCTTTTCTACCGTATCGAAATGATAAATATACAACCGCAGTGCGGCGGCGGTGCGTGCGGTCAAAATGTCTCTTGCGTCGTTGTTTATTTTAAACGATATTACTCATTGACAATAGCTGTAAGTCACCCGCGAAATCGTATACCTATACTTGTATCGATATTCGATGTGTTACGTTGAAGTAATTTTTTTTTTTATTTTACTCCTCTTTGGAATTGTTTATTGTTAAATGTTAGAAATGTGAGGCTTAATTTTTTGACCACAGTGGACTACCCGAATACAAACGTATCCGTATATTTAATATTTAAATGCATATCAAAGTGTTTCTTTTTATAGCTTTACACAATATTTATAATTTTACATGCACCTGCAGATTGAAGTATAGGTATATTTGTGCAAAAACGCATAGTTTATAACATACACAACACAGAGATACGCTTAAAGATTGACATGATAAAAAAAAAAGAATAAAGAAAACGAGTTCAGACTTTCCGAGTAAATGCTATTCGACCCGTCAAACGTTTTATTATTTATTATTATAACTTATATATCATGATGATTATATAGGTAGGTCTGACACACTCGACAGCTGTTACTTTTAAATTTACTGCGATGTTTTTTGTTTGTAAAATGGATACCTGTATTGCTTAAATTGTGTACCTATTAGACATAATTTTGTTGCGCATGCTTATTTAAAATTATATACTCCGTGTCCGTTTATGTATAAGTATACAGAAAGCCGTGGTTGGACAAACGAGAACCTTTTTTTAAAATACATAAAAAAAAAGCACAAGTTCTACGAAAACTTAAAATGTGTTTATGAAGGGGCACTCATTTGTATATAGTATGATCCTTTTCGCAAAAAAGCATATATATATATATGTATTTTTTACCTAACCAAAGTTATTAAATACATTTAAATGTATGAATAAAAAGAGATCACCAAAACATGGTTAACTTGCTGTGAGCTATAGATCACATGGCATGCCAATATTTGTTTTCGCTTATTTCGTATAACATATTTATAAATCCCTCGAATGTATAATATAATATGCTTTATTTGCTAATTATCAGGCTAATCAATTGAATTATTACTGTAAAACTAATTTATGGGTTAAGAGCGATGAGCGTCCAGACGTCTTCATATTATTATAGTTTTATTTTCCGTGTGGAATCCCCGAGTATATAACTTATACGTTATACTATAGTAATTAATAAATATTTAGTTTTTATTCTATATCATTAGATGTGAGACACATAATATGAAGTATGAACTCTAATGATTAGAGTCTGTATTATTAGACTATTCGAGTCTAATCCACGTACAGATACTTGAAGCTATAATATGTATATAGAAATGGATGTTTGTTTGTCTGTAATTAATAGACTCAAAAACTATACAGGACCTTTTTCAATATAACTTATATCAATATATATTCCTTGATACTTGTAGGATGCTTATAGCTTTTTTTTCAACCCCTATAGATTAGGTATGAACTATAAAGGGTGCTCACACATGTACTTTTTTCCGCTCACGAAATATGAATATTTTTTTGTTTATTTAAATGGTTGCCATTGGTTACATATTATATAACAATATTATAATTAGTAGAAAATAGAAATATGGCCTATACATTTTCTTACAAATATATTTCCATTTTTTTAAATTGTCTAATATACTGTGCTCGTTGGACGTTTGACGTTGTATCATCGTATTATAATATCGTTCATCTTCCTTAATATAATTACATTGAATTTACAATGAAATTGCTTAAGATTAAACGAAGAGCGGCAGATGATTAATCAGAATGACTGAAAATAACTAAATATATATATATATATATATAATAAATATTCATTATTAAACCTTGAATATATAACATTATAACGCGATAAACAGCAATGAGAAATAACGCCATTAGGATCTTTAATTTTATCAGAAGTGGTTTGATTTATTTATTTCTTATTATTGTATTTACAATTTTAAAAATATTTCTTAGGTACCTAGGTACTGGAAACAATTAAATCTCTGTTAATGCGGCCCAATCATTGTTATCAATAACTATGGCATATTATAAATTATAATATTGTGTAATTCCCACAGTCATCGATATTTATGTATCACATATAATATATAGAAAATTATACAGTAATCAAATTTTTGTATAATATTATTATGTTACCTACGTTTATAATAAATTCATTTACTGGGTATTAATGTATTATACTATATTATTATATGAATATATTATGATTATATATTATAGGCACGAACGTATTCAGTGATATCCTGCTACCTGCGTACAACGTGTAACTGTAAATATTTTATTCATAAAAATTATGATTTGGAGTTGCCAAACAATAGTATAATAGGTACATCGTACATATTGACAATTGACAAAATAATCGCATCATATACATTAAAACTACTCATCGGCGCTTCGAATAATATATATATGCCTCGCCTGTTCATCGTGTTATTTTATTAAATAATATTGGTGAAAAAATAATTTAAGCTTCATAATAAATTTACGCCTAAGACACGAATTTGACAAAATGATCGAAACAGCGCTCTTATTTAATTTTGTGACTTGCGAACAATTATAGTATTAATTTTTCGATTTTCTACGCTACGTATAATACATTATACAATTCGTGAGTATATATGTATAGGTAATATAACAAACGGGAAATACATTTATTATGCCACACTATCTGTTATGTCATTAAGTCGAAGGTCATGGACTGCACTTTTATAAATTACTATAAAAGCGATTATTTTCTATGGATAATTATTACGGATATATTATATATATTATATTATATTTATTAACTTAAATAATAAGATTATAGAGAATATTAAGTTAATTACCAACAAACAATTTTAACAAACAATAAACATTTTAACGATAATTTTATATTATAATATTATATAATAGTTCCGAAAAAACAGTTTATATATACCTATATATAGGTTCCCTTTTTTCTATACAGATGAATTTAAACGAAAGACAATATTCAGGTCACTTTTATTTTTTTAATTTTTTTTTGCTTATACTGTTCCGAACAATTACAATAGGTACCCGTGATGTATTATATTATTATTTTTATTATATAAACGTTTCTTTTCCGGCGTTTTCTCTTTGCGGTCGATGTAAAACGCTCGATCTTTCGGCCGGCCGATACACCGTAATATAATTTTGGACGGAATCCCAGTTTTTGCCTCGTAAATCGTGCGACACAAACTCAAAATACTGCATTATTGAGTGACGTCCGTCGAGAATTATTTCGGTCTTACAAAACAATCGTATTTTATATAATTAATATTTGTATGATATAATATAGGAAGTAATTACTACGACTTCCCTAGTTTTGTGATCTCGGTAAGTCGGTTTTATAATTTTCTTTGCGCTTAGCCTGAATAATTTGGGTAGGTACATTTATGACTGTTAAAATGTTCAAAATATCAAAACCCTTACTAAATAGTTATTTAGCAATCATCAAAACATTTCGAAATGTTCTTGCGGGTGCCCCGTGCTCGAGAGTAATACTGTAATAATATCTGAGTAAATAAAATATCAATTAAGTCAACGGTACGGAGTACCCTGTTAATAATAAAAATAATAATCGTATGCTTTAAACACGCACGGTGTGTAAAAGTATAAACGCATATTATCCATGTGTAATTTGTTAGGTACCTATCTACTTATTTTTCCGCCGTAATAAATAATAATTATTATATAATACAGAGTGATTCACAAAGTATGCTCATCCCCGTGTCTTCTTTTAATAATGGATTTATTTAAGTTTCCATTTTTGGAACTGTAAAATCTACTTAATAGCCAAAAATTGGAGTATACTTAGATGTTTTTAATTTTTATAACATTTAAGGAGTGTTTCTTGGTGATAATAATAACTTCTTTATCAAATGAGAATCACTTTCTTTTCTTTTACATTATTAATCGGATAACTCTTTTGAAAATGTTGATGTACCTAAATTGAAATTTGAACCTGAAGTTTTTGAGTTATTTAACCTCGAGTACTAAGAATTATAAGTCCATGCGAAAATGGGTTTGGAAGATATGGGGGCTGTAATGATTTGACCATTTTAGTATTTAATATTAATTTATCTATATTATAATTTGTATTTTAAATTGTCCGTGCGCTAATATTAAATTCATTCTACTATAGGTACATCTATTTAGTATTTTTGTAAAATATTTTTTAAGGATTATTAAACTCAGTATATACCTACAGTTCTACAATCTACATTTTAATAATTCAGAATCTACTCGTTCGAATATTGATTTCGGACTTCATTACTTCAGTAGATCAACAAAAAATAAAATTTGCTTGATAATTTACAACATAAAATGTCAGCTTTTATTTGAAAACAAGAAGGTTGAGTCACCACAGGACTTCTTAAATGGTATGAAAAAATCCAAACAATTTTTAAAATATGGTACTTAAGTATACTTAAAAATTCTACAAATCAGATTTGAACAAATTACTATTAAAGAAAAAATGTGGGAGACCATGAGTGATGAATCACCCTGTATATGCTATAGCTGTACTAGGTCTGTCCAGTTAACGATCAAATGATCAATGTATGTCAAACGCTTTGTTGTAACCCTTATTGTGTACGCGTTTAAAATTATGTTGCATACACGTCGAACATATTAATATAGTACCTACCTATCAAAAATAATATCGAACAGAGTGTCGAAAATCGCAATCGTGATGTTTCGGGCAAAAGGGTAAACAAAAACAGTTCATCCATAAAAAATATTATAATTTATAATAATATGTTGTCGCATTTTTATTATATTATAAAATGTATGTCGAAACGTAGTAAAAACACTTTTCCGGTGGCCGCGAACAATAATTATTGTTTGCGAGTTCGGAGATAAGACGGACGGTGGTATTTAACTAGGTAGTAGCATTGATTATAGAATAGATTATAATTTATTGTATAGAATAGTCTAGTTTAAGTCTATTACTCGATTCTATAACCGATGGTAGTAGGTACATAATGTTATTATCCATCCGACTCCTCATCGAGTATAATATTATAGGATCTGCTACATAATAATATTATTAGGTAATAATAATATGCGCAGACGCGCGTAGGTGTTTATCATATTTTAGTATAACGATATGCTCTGATGGTTTTCACTGATTTCAGTCGCCAGTCACCGCATCACGCATAAACCTAATATATTATGACATAGGTAATAATAATAATATCATATATTTTACTGCGATGGAATTGTGTGTAAAAACGACGGACGTATCGGTTTATTTTTGAACACTGTATTTGTATACTACGCGCACGTCAGCCTGCTCTGTTGCTGAGTCACGGAAAAAGTCGCGAAACCGCCGCCGCCGCCGAGCGGTGAGTCCGTGATGATTATTCGCGTTATTCGCTCACATATGAATAGTATATACAATACTATTATAGACATCTACATTATAACGTAATAATTATGACGCGTTCGACAAACAAACGTGAATAATAATTCGACGTTTATGACAGGACCGCGTCGACGGAAAAATATAAATAATAAATAAAATTGTGATTTTATGACGGCGTCACGGCGTGCGGTGTTCGTGCGAAAAAAGAACTCGAGCCCGCGTTTATTTATATCCAGATTCGGTGGACTGAGTTAGTATTTCGTTTTATCCGCGACCGGTCAAAGCGCTTTTTCCACGACTCGACAGCACGGCGGCGTTTTCAGACGAAATATAACCTAACGAATACTTATAAGGGGCACACTGCTAGAGTTGAGCCTCCCCTCTTGCCCCCCCCCCACCCACCAACAAAAAGAATGTCCTAAAAGGCCGTTTTAAAATATTATATAAACAATTTGTTCAATTTTTACTCGGATTAAAAAAAAACCACACATCGTTGTAAAACCAATACATTCACTGCTCCGCTCAAAATCTAAAATATAAACTGAAACCACCATTTTAAGAAGAAGTTGAAGTAATACCACAAAAAAAAGTGAATAAATAGTATTTATTGATAATCAAAAAGTTGAATAATTAAAATATTTCGAAAATGCATTAACATAAAATATAATAAATTGCCATATAATGTTAAGTGCTACATTTTAAATAGGCATGTATTGATTTATTACAAAAGGTAATTAATAATTGTAGTAGTGTTTGCACGGAAAAAGTGAAAAAATAATTGACACTGCAGTGAATAATATAAACATTTATATTATAATGTTTGTTTTGTTTCAGTGCATCTACAATCTACATTTCTACTTTTGTTCAACCTTAAACTTACAAGTCGACTCCTAATTTTTACTTGACACCTATATTTCTGGCGCAATTCATGTAAATTTGCCTATACTACCGGTTATTTTGAGCACAGTTCGTGTATATTTAGGTAACAACTATACGTGCTTATCGAGGCACAACTTCTTGAGCGTCGAAATTAAGACTCCAATTAAATCCATCTAAATCCATTTCTAAACATTACTTCACAGACAAAAGTCATACTAAAAAACATGAGTCATACGTTCCGCGTATACACACGTAGGTACGTTTAATTTTAACGAATGGACTTTATATTTTACGACTGCACAAATAAAAGGGGCTTGCAGGGTGGGCTTATCCTTCCAAAATCTTACAAATTTACAAGTCCCCACCAACAATACACGAGTCATTATAATAAACTGTATACTTCATACACTTTTATTGACTTTCTCTTACAGGGTTAAACTTTTGAAAAAATCAGGTGACTTAACACACATACCTCGGGAATTTTTTTTCATATTTGGACACGTAATACGGAATATTGAGTAAATCACGCATTTTGTAGCGCTTTACGTACGAACGTTGTTTCCTTGTTTCTACTTCACGTGACGCACTCTGTAGGTACAAGCGTTATTTATTATTATAATATTATATTTCGTAGAAGCTTACACAATATTTGTCATGTTTATTTTACCATACACGACAATATTATAATTGCAACGCGTGCCTCAATTGAGAATATTAATTTTAGATATCAAATAATTAATATGTAATACTTAATAATATTCGAGATATTCGTTAATATTTATTGTATTTTTAATCGACCGATTAGAATATAAATCGATCGTTCGTTTATTATATTATTGATAACGCGTACTTCAATAGTGTCTTGATATAATTGTTCCTTTGTGTCGTTAAATCGCTTGAATCGCATTTAGGTGCTATAACTACCGGGTACTTCACTGTACTTGGCGCGTTTATATAATGTTGACGTATTATAATATATTTTGCACAAATGATGCAGTGAGTGCCAAAAATGGAAATTTCTGAAAGCTTTTTTGAACGGATCTTTTCTGTAGTGGTACCGAAGCAGACGCCTTAACCCACTGTAGTTAAACGTTGGTAACCATATTTTATGTATTCCCATAAATGCCACGACATATACCTCTGTGACGTATTTAGAATTGTGGCTGCCCGGGTACACAATAAAGTATCCCCCATTTCCATTAATATTTAACAACATAAACTTATAACTTATATAAGGTGCTAGATGATTAGATGACGTACAATACTATAAAATAACACCCTAATAACTTGCCAAATCTTAACGTCCAAAAACGAGTTTTATCATCCAGTTTTATTCATTTATATAGTGAATAAAACTAAAGCTCCTCAAAATATTGAGTGGCTACTATAGTTTCATTCCACGCTAACTTTAACGTAATATAGTAAAAAGTAGGTACTATTATTAAAGGTACCTACTTTGAAACCCAAGCACCAGCGCCTCCCTCTATAGCGGGCTCAAAATTTGGCGTCTGAGCCAATTTCACCCCTGAGCCCCCCACCACCCTAAAACATCTATGATTTAACTATACAGATTTAAGTATCATATTATATTATTATGTCGCTTTGTTAAGATCGTATAATATTCTGTCCGTGAGTTTAAATACATCGGACTCTCTCCGATTCCAACCGTGTCGATCATCGATTTTCTTTCGAGTATATTATCTTATGTAACACGTATATTATGTTATCGTATCCCAGGTATTTCGTTCACGCACAAAGTGAACGGCGGCGGCGGCAGCCAAAAGAGCCGACGAGCGTAACTATATATAGTCGATATTTCTTCTTCTCCTTATTCGAACGGAAACGTCGTCGCATTGTAAGTAATTGGAAATAAATCGCGTCCTTGTCACGCGTTCTCGCGACCAATATGCGTCGCCGCTGTGTAATAGTCGTGTGTGCATTATTTCTGTCGTCGGGCGGCCTTGGGCTTAGCATCACGCGCGTAAACGGACGTCGGGCGGCTGGACCGGACGTCCATGGGACGCGATAGAGTGGCCGCTGTCCTCTCCTGTAGTGCGGAGTGCGGTGCTCGTCGGACGCGAAACGACAACGAAAAAATGACATTTTTACGATGCTAACGCCGCCTCACGCAAATGCTAGGACCAAAAACGCCGTACCGTCCACAAAACACCATAAAGAATAATATACCTACTCTGCAAACACCCCAAATCAACCCGGGGAGAGCAGCTTTATCCTTCCTCCCATATTGCAGTCAAGAACAATTTTACAATTTTTGTCAATTATAAAAAAATATCGAGTTAGAGAAGTAATATGATATAATTATATACAGATAAAATAACACGTCAGTGTTCCAAACAGTTCAATCATTATCATTGAGTAAGAGTTGATTGACTATATAGATTGTAGAAATATCAGTCTATATATCATGATCCACAACCAATGGTAACTGCTGTTAACATATTTGAATATTTTTTAATTAAAAGCCAATTATTATTCATCTTTGATGATTAGTGTGTATCGACCTTAACCAGAACCAGGGAAGACGCCATGGAACCATTCTTACTTCTTGCCTTCTTGGGTACAATTATATGATTTTTGAATTGGTACTTTTTTATCAAATAAAACCACGAATCAAGATACTCAAGTATCGCGAGATTGTATGTCTTTTGGTTTATGATAACTGTGTGTCTTTTTTATTTTATTCATGACCATATTTCAATATAGCTGTGTATATCAACAACACTATACAAACAGGTGTGCATCGGCTCTGTTAATCGCAATTCAGATGCAGCATACAGAATAAAGCAGCCCATTTATTTACAATCGGCCAAATAAATTTTGAACAGCCAAAATAATTAATTGTATGATACACAGGTAGGTTGTTGTCATAATATTGTTATTCTACAATGGCCATAATAATATAATTCGTAATTTTGACTAGGTACCAATTTGTTGTAAACTAAGTATAACTGTTCAAAGTATCAATTATCTAATGAAAAAATTGGTTTAAACCATTTTGTCTAATTAATATTAAATTATGAATTTTTACGGTCGGTCGGCAGCTGACTTGCGACTGTGACTATAAGTGGTTAAAACTTACACCGCCGTGGCCCACAGGCCAATCAATCAGCCCAAACAATTATGCAGTGCACATCATGAACCATTCCGCTGCACTCGTGCGGACGCTTATGATTATACTGTATATTTACAATTTACACAAAGAAAATTCGTACTACATCAAATTACATTTCTTGCTGACTTAATATATGCTCTTTAATAGTTTAATTCACTTTAATTGGAATTCGATTTTTAAATGGGGGCTTTAGTTTATACGTTTTTTAAATGTTATAATATTCCATATATGAGCTTATACATATTATGTACCTACTAAATTAATTCTACTAATATTGCAGATTTTTGATTCTATATTCGACATTTTTTTTTTTAGTCAACTCAGTACTTAAGTATACTCAGTTAAAAAGAATATTTCGACCGAAAACAGGTTAGGAGGCTAATTTCCGTATTGCCCATCCCTAAGTCAGCTATTGTTTTCACGGCCCCCGAAAATCCATAGCACCTCCGTGAAGTTAACAGCGCATCCCATAACGTTGTCATATATACAATCTTGTAGGTCATAGTGGCGTTAGCAGAACATTAAAATGTAAAAGACGCTTAAAAAAATCGTGAAATGATATCGTAACTCGAAGCGCTGCGGTTCGTAGGTTTGACTATTTGAGTTATTTTAAGAGGTGGAATTCGGACTGTGGTTTTATACTAACTACATATTATATAGGTATTTAATATGAATCATAATATTTAATAACGATAAGGGTTCTGGTTGACGAATCATCCGTACTGGTACAGTGGTACATCATTGCCGTTTTACTTTTAGCCTCCTTTGTGTAATAAATGTCGCATTTTCTCCCTTTAATTCAGACAACGACAATAATAAAATTGACTACCTAAGGGGGCTGGAGACGGTACAAATAAATGCAAAAAGCCACACAAAAGTGTGAGACTTGGGTTGGACGGATTTAAATTGTGTATGCAAATTTAAAATCTAGACAACAACCATGGCAACCCTTTGTCACATTTCACACTACATTTCGCGTACCGTACGACGATTAGTGTTCGGTGGGTTTTGCATCCATGCACGATTGTTTGCCTATAGCCCAACGATTCCGGCGGGTCTAACCGAAACGATTTATTTAATAATTATTTTGTATGCCTGATGTTCGTTTAGTATACTTGCATACGCCTGTTTACTGACTTACTATTTGCTTCGATTTGAATTTTTATAGCGGAAAAAACTTTCTAAATATTATTATACCATGACATGTTGGTTTACGAAATATATAATAGCGCTTTGTGTCTGTATAGCTATGAATAATGAATTGATACATGGAAATGTATTTTCTTGCCGATCTCATCTACTCGTCTTCTATTTATACAACAGCAATGTTTTTAGGTAAGACCCATATTATTAGAATTAGATGTAGGATCTTAAGTTAGCTTAAAATAATTAATTTAGCTAAGACTCAGAAAAAATCAAATATTAAAAATACAACGTCGTCAAATTAAAAAAAATAATCATTGAAATTCATATTTTTAATGTCCATAAAAACTTTGTTTTATTTTTTGTATTAAAATCTCTATTTAAGATGTTGTCACTTTGGGGATTGTTTGAACTTCGAACTGCCAAAACCATCTTTTCATCATGCCACTGGTTAGTGGTTTATGTATTTAATTAAATTAAATATCTAATTGTTAAAGTTTTTGATGAAATGGGGTGTGATAATTTATAGTTAATTAGTAATAGTAATTAGATATTGAAAATTAGTTTATAAATATATGATGTTAAAAATAATAATAAGTATAAATATACTTATAAGAACAAAGCAAATAAAAGGTTAGCTGACCTAGTGTCACGTGAAAAAAATGACTTACTAATTATTATACGAATAATAATAAATTGAAAAAAATAAAATAGAGGCTTTTGAGTGCCATATTGGCATAGTATTTCGTACCGTTTATTGTTTGAACATATTGTACATGTTTACAGTTAGCTTAACGATTCATCATTCAATTCAAGTTATGAGTATAATCATTCTCAAATAAGTAAACAGATATAAAAGTCATTTAGTCATTATTTGTAATATGTTTGTATAACAATAAGTCATAATGACTAATATAATTATCTTGCTATTCATTTTGATTATTGAACACTATATAATTAAACTGCAGAGTGAAGTGCTTATTTGTAAAAATGAAAAACAGAAATGTTACAAAATATTGTAATAAACATTACATATTTGTACAAATGGAAATCTGTGAACAATCATAAAATTATTTTAATGCGATGACGAATATAATATATTTAATAAACACGTGACTCTTACTACCTATATATTCACGTTAAGTGTGGTATAAATTAAATAATTTTAAATATAGATATCAGCCAAAATATAAGATATTAAAAAGATCTAAATTGTCCAATAAAAATACTCTGTCGAATCACCAACATTCCCTGTCTAAAACGATTCCCTACTGACCTGCATATACCCACGATGAAATAAGTACAAAAATACATTACCAAAAATTCCACAACCGTACACACAACTACTAAAACACACTTATAAAAAATCTATCCCGTCACTCATTCCCTGAAAATCTCTATGACTCAAATGCCGGTGGCCAAGAGATGTTTTCAGTTAACATAGTAAAGGTATTAAACATAAAATATATATAATTTAACACCTGTCGAAGTGCTGTCGTTGGATGGTTTCTTCAACAAATGTAATTAATGTCCTTATATTATTCGTCTAGCACTCATGCTTATTGTACCGCCAACGTATAGATTGTATGATTAAAAAATTATAAACAAATATAAACATAGTTAAACGCATTTTTTGAATACGATTTCACTGCACATTATTACACAAAACAATTAAAAGTTTAAACTTTATGAAATACTGTACACATTGAATATAATTATTCACATAGTCACATGGTTAATTGAACAAAACAATTTTTTAGTGAAACTTAATAATATGTTATAATGTGTAGTTACTTCAGCAGCCTATACGTGTGGCTTTGTTTGGGATTTTATAAAGATCCTTGCGACATTATAATTATGAAGAAATTATAATAACAAGTCAATAGAATTTCTTCAATCGAGCCGTGAACAAATTATCTTGGGATGTCGAAAAATTGCCACATGATTGGACTGCATACACGTAAAAATTATTATAATTAAAACATTTCAAATTTGTATGTTTAAGAATAATTAATTTACGACTATAATAAAACATAATATATTATATGGTAATGGGTTTATATTATTTTTAGTAAAAACACTTTTACATTCATCTATACATGAACCACGAGCTAGAAACAATAAATATGAACAAGTACAGGGATGCAATATCGACTATCGTAATAAGTGAATGTTTGGAGTCAATTTACCGGCCCCTCTTCGGAACTGTTGCCATTGCTATTTGGTAATCTTAGTGCCCTATACGTTATTTTAAAAATAATTCTTTGCATATATTAATTGAGTTGGCTTCATTCAATATTTGGTTTAGGTACTCGTGTAGTATGCTACCTACCAAAAAACAGCAGACGGTGTAGTATGTCAATATGTCATCTAATTTACATACCTGCCATTTTTATTTCATTGCGGGAAAGTGACTTGACCATTAAGATAAACAACATATTATAACGGTCGTTCAACTCAATAAAATGATTGTTCTCACTACTCGTTAAGGGTCATGGATTTTTGGTATGTGTTGTAAGACTGTCGATGGGCCTCTAGAACGACGATTCTTTAAAGTGGAAAAAGAGATAAGGCAACTTTAATACCAATGATACAAAATGTAATGTAACTATAAGTCATTTATTCAGATCATTGGCGAGCATATTATAGTACCTTAAATATATAGGTTATTATCACAATACAGTCAATCATTCCGAGTTTTGCCCCCCCCCCCCCATAAAAGTACTACCTGCGAACTGTTAAACTACCATTGCTATTCACGTTTTGTTTCGACGTTGTACCGACTTATTATTGGATAAAAACGGCTGTTTATTAGATACTTTTTGTCGTGTCGTCATTTATTACCCTAATTTGTTTCTCTTATCAAAACTTAAGTCTTGTGGCAATATATTATGTTTTGTATTCATGGAATATTTATGTAATCGTTTATTTTTGATTAGATATTCCAGTTAATGTTATTAAGTAACAATATATGTGCATATATTCTCATTAAACATAGGTCGCCGTCAGTATTTAACCTCTTCATTGTCCGAACTAAACATTAAACAATCTGTTGTACTTTATATTTATTGGTTATTATTTATTACACGTGTCGGAAACTTTTTAATTTTTATAGTTGTAACTTGTATTATTATTTTCCAGATAATATTATATTGACTGACCTGCATTCGTTTAGTGACGTAGGTATACAAGCTATATCACATAAAACGCGTTAGGTCTAGGCCAAATGTTATTCGTAATTATGTAAAAATTATTTAAATTTAATTATACAAAACATATTTGTACGTTTTCTTCACAAAATAATTGATGATAAAATAATGTTTACCTAGTCGAATCGTTATTATCTACATATTTCTTTCTCTTGCTCTTTATTTTTTTTTTTATTGATATTTCAAGGTATTGAATTACAAAAAAACAAAACACTATCAATTTAGCTACCTATATAAAGATGGAAAAGCATTATTGCTTTAAGTTATTTACATTCATACATAATAATTATTATACGTCCTATTAAGCTTGTTGCGAACGACTTATTATTATACGGACATATGGTGCGTTTGAGTAGAAAACAGGTAAGACATTTTTAATTATATTCATTTACCTATATTCATTAAAAATCTATCGGATTCTTTAGTACGATGGGTATTGGGTATTAGTTAAGATTTTTAAACAGTCAATTGATCAGCTTCCAATAATTGATCCGAGAACTATAATATTGAATCCGGTTACAGCACGTGTAGCAAGTGTGCGCTTTTCAATCGCGTGCTACAACATTATAATAATAATAATAATAATACGTACGAAATAAACGCGTCAACGAGCGTCCCAGATAAATATCGTGTAGATTGAAAATTCATGATTTTATTTCAGCGTACGATCGCGACCGAACTCGCCGGTTTCCCGTTTGAATATATGACCATATAAGTACACTCGTTTTATTTTCGCCGATTATTGTACGCTGTTTATGTAATTATTAATTTATTTAAAAACGCGCTAGCGTGCGTTCTAATCACTCAGTGTAAAACTGTGTTACTATACCTTAATGGTGACTTAAGGTCGCCGAATGTATTTACGATTTAAAACGGAACCAAACGTTGGCACAGGTACATATAATAATATGTACCTATAAATTATAAATATTAAGATATATATAATAATTAATAATATATATGATATGTAAGGTCGTACGTTTTTCGATCCGATAAGTTGCTCGGTATCTGATTTACCATGGTTATAATGCTTTTATAAATACAGTATTTACTGTAACAATTAAGAGGACGCCACGCCCGCATGTGTTGTCTCCTTCTTACAAACGTGTAACATACCAAATGTGCGCTCAGCAGTTCACGTTTTATGCCGTTAGCTTAAAAATTAGAGTGAATCGACCTATTATGAAAGTTGATGGTAAGAACTTTATCTGTGTTTTGTTGGAAATCTTTTTACTATAATTCAATTTTTAAGTGAGTTATGACTTTATGAGGATTTTTCATTTTCATTTATTATACACACATAACTCACTTAAAAACTGAATTATAGTAAAAAGATTTCCAACAAAACACAGATAAAGTTTTTACCATCAACTTTTATAATAGGTCGATTCACTCTAATTTTTAAGCAACGGCATAAAACGTGAACTGCTGATCATAAATTTGGTATGTTACACGTTTGTAAGACGGAGACAACACATGCGGGTGTGGCGTCCTCTAAGGAAACCTGAAAGTGCGTTTTATTTCAATAAATTTAACATTATATTAAATTATATATTTTGGTTATAGGTGCTTACTGTTTTTAAATTAGAATCTTCAAGGAATAAAATGATTTTTTTGAACTTGAGAGTAAGAGATCATCAAATTTGTATTAACTTATTTACGTGTTAAATATTATATAATTATTATTACATTTTAAGCACGTTATCGTGATTTAATATAATATATATTTTTAAATAGCTTATACGTACCGCTCTTGACGTCATTACTCATCCGTCAGTTAATACTTTATTAGATAATAGATCAATCGTTCAATACTAGTAGGTTAACCTGTAGTAATCTAAATTAATATAAAGGTATGACGCTTCAAATATTATATGCATTTATACGTGTATAAGACGTTTAACTATATAAATAAATAAGCATAATAACAATAACAATTTTTTTAAGTACTATGTAATATAAATATTTATGAAAAATTATCATTCCTAACTCAATAAAATATATCTAATATTATATCTTAAATTGTTTTAAAATTTAAAAAATATAATATAGATAATAAGTCGTTGGACATTGCAGACTTATGGAAGCACATAGGTACATGTATTATAATAATAGTATAATATTGGATATTGACATTAAACACATTAATATACGCACAACATTTTTCTAAGGTTCACGACTCCATGTATAAAATTTTAAATTGTAAATATATTTGTTTAATAGGCAGGTATAATGGGTATTTAATCATTTTATGTTTGTTTTAATCACCCGAAATTGACATAGTGTTTATGTTAGTATGTTACCTATACGACTTTAGTACCTAGGTACTAAACCTATTTAACACTTTTATCGTATTCATTAAACGAATAGTAATTAATATACCATTGCGTAGTGCCGAATTATAAAATTACATAGGTAATCCTAATTTGTAATAATTATGAATTACTAATTTTAGCAATTACTATAGGTACATTATTATATAATTAGACAAATGTATTACTTATAAAAGCAATAACCATTACACTTTTGTTCAATCAAATTATCAAAAAAATCAAACTATAAATTTTCTCGTATAGAACAAATATAAGGACCTATAGTAGTTCTGGCATTTTACATATTAAAACATAATTTATTTAAAATGATTAAAGATATTTTTATCATAATGAATGTGCCAATCTATGTATTTTTATAATAATAATGTTTTAAATTATTAAAAATTAAGCACTAATAAAATAAACCTATATAAAACAGGTATGAAAAATATAATATAATATATGGGTATTATAAAAACAGCTGAAACCGAATTACGTGCCAAAAAAAGAGCGATTTTGGTCGACGATCAAATTGCGTACTCGGTTTTTTTGTGATAGAGCCGAGTTGAGTGCCCTTATTTTTTGTGATGGGTTCGAATTGTAAAAGGAAAAGTTTGAACAAACGACCGGTTTTTGCCAACTTGCACATAAGTACATCTATTATAATATAAATAAACAAATATAAATTTGATGTACCTACTATAATAAATTGAGTATAATATAGGTTTTCTCGATAGGGCTAGAATACTAGATTAGTGAATGACGATTTAATATATTATGATTATAAATTGATAAATACCTACTTATAACAATTTATACTTATAAAATGACATAATATTTTAAAATATCGGCAAGTGGGCACCGCTCTGCTGCACGGTAGGAACTAGGAGTCGAGTGGGTCACTGTAATGGATGTGTTAAGTTTGAATTCAATGATAATTAAAATCATTGTATACGAAAAACAATTCTGAGAGAATATACTGTCTATCAGCCTACACTATTAAGTTTATTTTATGATATTATTGCTATTAAAGTACACGATTCATTTTACAATTAATATAACAGTAGGTTGAATTAATTTTTACCTACAACATTGGATTTGAATAGATGTCATTCAATATTTCAGTGTATAAAATATAATAATATAGGTAATTTGAATGTTTCAACACGAAAAATATTTTTACATTACAATGAAATAACTGACGTTGTTATTCTTCATTTAAATATCTAATTTCGTCCAAATCTAAACTTAAATTATCTATAAAAAACAACCAAGTTAGTATATTTTTTTGATTTTTTAGTCACATAATTAACAACTATTTACGAGAAACCTTTTTTAACTTTTCAAATCTGAGATATAAAAACTGAACATTTTTTTATACATCTTTAACAACAAAAAAAAAAAAATGCAAACATTCCGACATTAGAGATTTTGATGAATTTTGGTCAAAATTTGAACTTTAAATGTTAATAAAAAAGCGTACCTTTATATTTTTAATATTCTTGAACGACTATTATAACAACTGATGAGGAACTTTTTATTACATTTTCAATCTTTTTGACGCAAAAAAATTTTGTCTACAATTACCTTAAAAAGTATCAAAATATTTTTGAATTTTATGACGTATAGAAAATAATCTCAATATTCGGTGAAAATGTCAAGTGTCTACGATTATTCGTTTTCGAATTACAACAATATAAGAAAATCGTCCCCCGAAAAATCGGTAGTTTACGGGTAAATATCCAATGGTAAATATAATACTATATAGCTCATATCGGTGCAAGTCTGTGTTGTATTATTATTACTATTAATATTATATTGCAAGAATGCAATGGTACAGAAGAACCTCACTCAAAAAAACAATTGATTAGAGCTCTGGTCACATTATAAGAATTACATATAATATATATTACCAAAATACCATAACACGCTCAATGCTCATGCACATGGAAAATAACGAATAAATATTTTCATAAATAATTAAATTATTAATATTTTTTTTTATACTGGTTTGCCATTTATGAAAGATTTTAATTTATGTTGTTACTATATTATTGTATCTTATATACTATACATACACCTATTGTATCAAATAACTCTTGTAAGTGTTTTATACTCATATAGTTTATCTTTATACTTATTATGATATTATGAGTGTGACATTTTTAAAATGTTTTAATATAAATTCATCCATCGTTTATTAAAGAGTATAAAAAACCAATATATTCGGAATTTTGTTTTTCGAATACGATAATAATATATTAATGCTTTTCAATGTACTCCATTATACATTTACATTAATAAACAATACACAAGCTCGCGCATTTTCAGACCTCCCAGTCATCCTGCCCGTACATTTGTTTCGGTATATAAATAATTCAACGCCCAAAGTCACATTTGCGTTTGGCGTAGTATTAAACAAATGTAAATAATTATGTAATATCGATTTAAATAGATTTTCATTAGACTTAGAGGTTATTTTTTTAACATTACATCAACTCTAATCTGCCAGTTATATTATCAATAGTATTAGTATTGTATTTTTGATAAATGATAAATTATACACTTGTGTTAAATGTTTGTTTTAACTATTTACGAATATTTACATAATAATACTTATGCCTGTGGTACCTGCTGCAGTGTACAAACCCGTAAACGCAGATATTTGTTCGCTTGTACATGGGTACATATAGTATATTAATACTTCAATATATATTTTTTTAAATTATGTTACAATGTTGTGACATTTTTTTAGAATTTAATGAAACAAAATAGTAATCTCTATTTATACTCTTCATTACTTTGATAATTATATCTTCATACCATCATTATATGTAGATGATTCAGTTTCACTAATTTTATTGACTATACTTATATTTATAGGCATTAAACAAACTTGTGCAACATTTTTTAATTTTTTAGATAGTTGTATCAGCTACTTCCTAGACTTCCTAATACTTTGAATAAGTATCTAAGAATTTTAATTGACGTATGAGTATATACTGTATACAAATACCTACTCAATACTTAGAAAAATATTACAAGTGTGATTTTATAATTGGTAGATACCTATATTTCTAAATAATAAATTGTTTAGAAAACATACTTAAATTAATAACTGCTGTCAACAGTACCTACATGATGTCGTTAAGAAATATTTATGATTAATCATTATTATTTATATAATATATAGGTTAGGTACCTATTGGGTAAATCGAAAATCTTAAATTTCGTTATTTAGCTGTTAAGCTCACGGCCTTCAGGCGTATTTGATGTTTTTTTTTTCATTATACGATAGGTACCCATTAATGTATACAGTTGAATGCATCGCTTAAAATGTCTGCTAACTTTTGTACTACCTATATAAATTATGCTAAAACAACTAAAATTAACTTTTTTTAACATTAAATCATTTGAACATTCAATTTCACCCACCTAAGGTTCTTCACAATAAACATATAACATTTATAAATATTACATTATTTACATAGTATACTGATAAAAAATGTAATGTTATTGTCAAAACGAGTGGTCCCGGGGTAGATCTATATCTACATTTGAGTAGTCTCCTCGTCGAGTGTCTCTTCCACTGTGGATGGGTGGTTCAAGAGTATAATTAAACTATTATTTTCGTATGTTTTATAATATAAATGTAACAATCAGCTAAAATAGATGTACACTTGTACACTTTTATATTTATATACTTAAGAGGACGCCACACCCGCATGTGTTGTCTCCGTCTTACAAACGTGTAACATACCAAATTTACGCTCAGCAGTTCACGTTTTATGCCGTTAGCTTAAAAATTAGAGTGAATCGACCTATTATAAAAGTTGATGGTAAAAACTTTATCTGTGTTTTGTTGGAAATCTTTTTATTATAATTCAGTTTTTAAGTGAGTTATGTGTGTATAATAAATGTAAATTAAAAATGCTCATAACTCACTTAAAAACTGAATTATAGTAAAAAGATTTCCAACAAAACACAGATAAAGTTCTTACCATCAACTTTTATAATAGGTCGACTCACTCTAATTTTTAAGCTAACGGCATAAAACGTGAACTGCTGAGCGTAAATTTTGTATGTTACATGTTTGTAAGACGGAGACAACACATGCGGGTGTATCGTCCTCTTAACTACCACATTAATTTGCTGTACAATGCTATACAATTTGCAGTTTGAATGAAAATAATATTTTCTTTTATGACGAAATAATACATTACATGATCAAATAATCTGGTTGACCCCGATACAAACGTAAGTATTTCTAAGTTTCTTCATTCTCTTGGATTTGTTAACTTTAATCAATTTTGTCTGACCATATTAGGTGTACCTATAACTAGTGCTAGTCGATAAATATTAACATCAATTGAACTTATAAGTTATAATAAACCTGGAAAAACGACACGATGGTAAGATTATCTATCTGCATTAGGTTTAAAGTAATATTTTTTTATTGTAAAAACAACCAAATAAGTAATCAACTAATAACTATAACGAGATAATATCTAAAGTAGTTTTCAATAATGGAGTTTCGTCGATCGTCTAAAGTTTAAACCTCTCCATAAATATTAACTATCACTACTTTAATTCGTTTTTTGCAATGAAACGCGTTGCGATGAGTACCATCCATTTGCTCGTTTTTTTCATCTTCAGCTAATGTCCGCGATGTTTATTTTACCTGTGCGTCTGCAGGTTTGTAAATAATTCTAAAAATATGTCAATGTCAGGTGGTTTTGATTACAGTTATTAGATTAAGCTATATTAAATAATAGGACTCGACAGTAAAGAGAGTGCTCAGAATTGAATAGTATAAAAATGACCTACTCCACGTAGAGGTTAAAAAAAAATTATTTGATACGACTTGATAATTGGAAGCATATAAAACTATTAATTTTAATATACCTCATACCTAGATAGGTTCTACTATTGTGTGCATCGCAAATTACTGTTAACATTTTCATTTACTTTTACTTTTACTTTTACTGACTGTAAATAAAATTACTATTTATAAATTTGTAATCAGTATAAATTCTAACCTATAGTCTTGCTGAGGTCAGAAAACTGCATTTTCGCGTACCTACCAATGTGGTTATATATAGGTAGTTAGTGTAGTTAGCAAGTTAATATAGAATAGATTACTTTCATAGTTATTATTTTTCATTTGATAAAAGAAGTGTATTGTATTGTAGACCTTATATTTCAACCCAGTAGAAAAAAATTAACGAGTAAGATATTGTTTTCGATATAAATAGTAAACAAAAAGTATATACTTACACTTCTTTTTCATCACTTGAATCTTTTTTATTCGTGTCGAATGCACCAACGAAAATAATATAAATATAAACCTTGGTCATTTGAGGAAATTAAAATGATTTGCAATACGACTTTTAATAATGTTTCCGAATGAGAAAAGTATTTAATTATTTATAAAATTATAGTAATATAATATTCTTACTCGTCTAAGGAAATTGGCGCAACTAGGAGGGGTCATAGTGTAAGTTTTTTTACTTTTTAGCCTCTCCTGCCTAAAATCCAAAACCTTGCATAAAAAAACTGTGTAAAACTGTGTGGCTCAATGTGTAAAATAATTAATAACTATATATTTATATAATATGTATATAATATAATATTAATATTGTGCATGTACCATGCACAAGTTTATGTATGAGGATAATCAAAACATAGGTGCATCGGGTCGACTATGACCCAAAACAGATTCAGTGTTTTGGCTATAAAAATATATATATAAAAAGAAACATCTAGTAAGATATAATCATATCAATCATATCTTATAAAGTTATAAACATGTGCGTCTAAATATAGACGTATACAGTTATAAATTATAATATATGAAGTATACTTATTTTATTGTTTACATTTTCAACTTTGATTTAATAGGACTCCCTATAGTCGACCTCCAGTAACCACCCAGTGACTGCTAAACTCCAGAGACACTTTAGAGTTCATAGTATTTTATATGTTAGGAAGTGGGGGCAGGAGTGTCTAATGTCTATAGCCCCTGACTTAATTTTTGGTGTTCACCAAACTAAAAACATGCAAATTACAAATATTTATTATTTAAAGTTCCTATAGCAGTTTGCCTTGTAAAATTGAATGAAATAATATATTTTTATAATAGATTTATAATAGGTTTTTTATAATAATTTATACTTTATGGTACCTAACAAGTAACAAGTATAATTACATAATACCTATATGGTTTAGTCGATTTATGTAATATACTAATAATTAATTAACTAATTAATATTGCCAGATTTGACTTGCCATGTAATATTGTTATGTATAGACAATGTTGTCTGCTTATTTTGCTATTGCCTAACCAAATTTTACATTGTCAACAATGATTATAGTTTGACAGTGACGCGTTTAAAGTTTACATGAGCTTGTTTTAACTTTTATACTATACTATACTATACTCGTAACATTTTTAGAAAATTCGCGTGTTAATGTGGCGTTGTAATTTTTATGAAAATATAACTTTAATTCGCACGCTTTAGATATACAATTTTAATGTTACTGCGGTAAAGGCTGCTATAACTTATAAGACCGTGGTATATCAGGGTTGTAAAAAATAGTTTTAATTTTAAACTTAAAAAACCCGTTTTAAACACACCAGCCCTGACACATGTAGTTAGAACGCTTTCCGGTTTACCATATACCGAAACAACATGGTATATTTTGTGCATTGGCATTAGATATGAATTCTCATAGAAATAGATTCGAGGATATCATAACGAATTGTTCATAATAATTAATATACATCAACATTGTATCGTTGTTGTTATATAAACCCAACAGATTCTTTTTAACATTCAATATGTATGTAAAGTAGTATACAATGGATATTGTATTTATCTTACAACGTAATCAATTTTACTTTTATAACATTTTCCGTCATGTGTTATATTATTATGTTTATCCAATATTTAGACGCCTGTGACGTGTTAGAGCCATAAAGGTATCAGCCATTAGGTATACTATAACAGTATAACAGGCTGATTATTATTTACAACGTCTTTAATTGTTTTACTGTAAAGTAATTTAGTTTATAATTGCGCGTAAATGTATATTTTGATTAGGTACTATTAAATCATCAACAAATATTGTAGTCAATAAAATGTTTTTTTTTTTTAAATAAATAGGTATATTATATATAATTTATATATATATATATTTTTTTTTATTACTTATACTGTATATTAACATAATCTTGTAATACGAACATTCAGCATACGTCTTTATACGGATCAATGTTTGATTATAATCTTGGTGATTTGTGCACAATATAGGTATTAGTTAAACTGTAAACAAAACGTTTTACTTGATAATATTTTCATTGGATAATATTCGTAACGATCGATCTTGTTGTTGACTTTTAAATAATTCTGAACAACAATAACAAATTAATTTTAAGTTAAAAACTTGGCAAATACGATATTTTAAAATAACAACGTAACCTACTTAGGTTACAAACATGTTTGGTAAACATATTAAAATAGTAGAGTGCATATGTATAGGTTAGGCGCTATTTTGTTGTCACAATTTATACGCAAGCGGCGGGCTGTTTATAGCTTATGATTTATGGATATCGCGTCAAAACAGATACATCCGATAAATTTGGAGTTATTGAATAGTTGTACGAATCTATTAAGTAGGTATAAGTACAATTTAACCACCAAAAATAAAAACCGCTGAACGAAAGGTATAATATATAGGTAAGCCAGTGTTCACGAATATTTTAAATGACAATGAATATTTTAGGCATACAATAACACAAGTGACCTTCGTGTTCATTATTGTGGTTCTCATTTCACCGCTTGTGGTTAAGACTTTAGTGTTAATAAACAGTGCATGAACATTGCATTTTAGTTTATAAATGTTAATATGAATTATATGGTTAGATACTTAGATCGAAATTGTACAGTTTCATCAATTAAAACCTACTGTAGTCCGAAAATGAATTATGTAGGTAATTGGTTATGCATACTAGTATAATAGTATGTATCGATGAAATCATTCAACGAACTGTGAACTTTACTTAAAACAATGCATGCTTAATAAGTTTAAAAAAACGATTAAGACATACTATTATAATGAATAATAACATAATCATTATTCCAACATCAATTCGGTTAGTGAAAGAATATGCAATGCCAGTAATTTGCATGTCATGTAATTAGGGTCGTAACTATTTGCTATTTTAGTATGAATGTTATTAACCTAATAGTTACCTATTTAAATAAGAAGTTGAGTAATAACTTCGGTTTATATTTGTGATATTATTTAAAGTCGCAACAAAATTTTAATTTTATATTTATCTATACCATTTAGGTCATAACTGAGCCGTATATTATAATATAAAATATTTAAATCCTGAGTGGAAATTTCGTATTATTGATTTTACAATGATTTTTTTTTATATCTTTCGTCACATTTTGGATCAGAAAAACTGCTTTAACCTTCAATTTTGGGTGTGGTTAAGTAATGGTTTGGTATTTTATGGTTACCCATAGAAAAGGGGGGGGGGGGTCAAAATGTCTCAAAAATATAAAAATCTCTGTTGTTTCCTTAATTGGATAAACTAACGAAAAACAGGGGGAAACGGGAATATTTTTACCAGTTTATGGTTTTTTTGTAATTTAGAAAGGAATGCCTAATTGAAAAGACTTGACATTTTACTAAATATTTCGTAGACTTGAAAATGGCACAGAATATTATAATAATAGCGTCTTCTAGTTATGACTTTTTTAAGTTATTTACTAAGCTTGACATTTTCTAATTTATTCAGGTTTTTTTTTGAAAACATTTTTATTTTTAGTTTTAAGGCTCGAAAATGTAATATACAGTGTTTCTCATAAGTAATTATTACATACATTAAATACAAATTAACTAATTAAATAAATACATAGTTACAGTTTTTTTTAGTCTAAAATTCATATTGTTTGGTAAGGCTATAATATTAAAGAAGTGACGAAAAATTAAAATGTTTTAAAATAAAGCTGAAGTAATAAGGTGAGTTTCTATGTTTATTTTCTTTTTAAAATTAATATATTTTTATTGTATTCTTATCGTGTATGTATTATATAATAAATTTATAATAGCAGTATAGGTATGTACGATGTGCACAATGTAGGTACTTTATATTATAATATTATAAATACGGAGGTCATTAATAAACAAAACATTCTTTTTTTTCGCAGTTTAAATAATGCAAAACGAGCTTTTTTGTAAATATTGAATAATATAATATGTGTCAATATCTTGAATATTATATAGGTATTATGTAGTTTATTTTGTACCTACTATTTATGTAATATAATATGTAGGTATGTATAATACATTTACTTTATATTATATAGTGTGAAATATAGAGATATAACGGTTGGATTTTAAAATTGTTAAAATGAAAAATATTCGTAAAACTTTTTACTGACGAAACATTTTCGAGGTGTATGTACGGACGGCCATGATTAAAACGACATAACAGCGCGTGGATTTAGTTTCGGTTGAGTGTTGACGGCCATTGTCGCAATGCCGGGAAAATACGATATTATTTCGTCGTCGCGAACATTGCAGCCGGATACTGAGTCTGGACCGCAAAATATATTATATAACGCGTGCAGCTGAACCGAGACGCGTCGATCGATCGAGGGAACGTGTACACCGTAATAATATATATGATATTATAACATCTATATAGCTGCAGCCTTGTCGCGTTCATCCCCGTTTGGGCCGTCAATAACTGCAGGTATGCTGAGGCAATATTTTTGAAATACGATTTTGGAAAATTATAAGTATTGTCTTCGTGCGCAGCTTCTCAAAGACACCAGTCTGCTAATCTATAAAGATAATTTTTGTAAATATACCTTTGCCAAAAGTGAATTTGGGGAAGTATTAATGGGGCGATGGACATTGTAATGAGTGGTGATTGTACAGAGCACAAGTTGAAAGCGGTCAAATAAAACGCATCAGCAAACGCGTTTTTTTTTTTTGTCGACATTGAGCAATAAAATATATTATATATAGTTGAGGGATTATCGGTTAACGATAACCTTATACGTTGATCGAATAAAATATAATATAATATGTACTGAGAAATAAAACCAAACGACGGTTGTAATGTAAAGAGTATATCGGCAGTCTGCCTATATACAATTAAAATGATTTTACAAGTTTTACTCTCCGATGTGTATACATAATAAGTTGTATTATTGTTATATCATCATTACAATATTATGTATAAGTGTATAACTGCAGGTGGATTTGACAATATCTTTGGATAATTTAGACTGTTGTTTGTTTATAGATCATGTTAAAAACCTACTTAAGTAATTAAATAAAAACTCTTTTTTTACAAAACAACAATTACCTCATTAGTTAAAAATAATCTACTTAAACCCATTTCCCATAATTTTAACACGAGAAGCAAATTGAAAAATATTATACTACACTCAAAGCACAAAAATCCGCCACTTAATCTTCTTTTCTATATATTGGTCTAAATATATATATAATAATCTACCTTATGAATTACGTAATTATTCAAATTATGTTATATTCAAACTAAATTTAACAATTATTTAGCTTCTACAACAAGCTGTTGATAACTCACTTTGATTGTAAATTTCATTATCTAATATCTTATCAACAATACTCCATCCTCTCAAGTCTCAACATTTTATATATGTTATATATCTTAAGTATATACTTTAAATTAAATTAATGAATATATATAATGTATAAACAAATACTGTAATTACTATAGTTAAGACCTCATACACTATATTATATTATATGATGTACAATTTTGCAATAAATAAATAATTATAATAATAGTAGGGTCTTAACATTTCATACAATTTATTTAATTAAAATATTTAATTTATGTGAAAAATATTATTAATTATTTTTAAATTAAAAAAAATTGCATTAATATCTAACTATTAAACTAGAGCGAGAGAACATTTTTAAAAGTATATATTTATTGTGAGGAACAATGAGTGAAATTTTAATTTACAAGTTAACGCATGTGTTGTGCACAATGTATATACAATGTATATTCATGTATATACATCTAAATATTTAAAAACGTAAACATAATTACATATCATAGTCATATCTCATAATTCACATATTCATAAGTCATAACTCATCATTAACTAAAATAATAATAATAATATGTTTTATATTTATTATTTGTTAGTTACTATTACTTAATATTGTTTGATAATTATTTAAAACTTTAATTTAATATTATATATAAGTAGTTTTATTAGTTATTACTTTACAATAGTTTATTATTGAAAAAAGTTTTAAGTTTTACTTCAAAATTCCAACAATCAGAATTTGAATAAATTTAATTATTATAGAAAAAAGGAAGGCAAGTGGGTACCGCTCTGCTGTACTACAGTAGGTGTCAGGTGGGTCACTGTAATAGATGTGTTAAATTTGAATTGAATGATAAATCATTGCAATTTGCATACGAAAAACGATTTTGAGCGAAGACTGTCAGTCATCCTATATCAATATTATATTACTAAGAATATTTTATGATATTAATGCTTTTAAAATAATTTATTTTACTATTAATAACACAAAAGGTTAAATTAACTTTTGCCGATAACATTGCAGCTTTTGAAATTTTACATTTCCACAAAATAAATAAAAACGTTATTCTTTGTTTAATTATCTTGTTTAGACCAATTTTAAACTTAGAATATTCATACAAAATGAAGCCAATTTTTTTAGATTTTTCTCTTCTATTATGTTCTATTTGCGCGTAATATTGTGTTAAACTTTCAAGCCTTAGTTATAAAAATTGAACATTTTATACATTTTTAACTACAAAATAATTTGCAAATTTTCGTGGTTGAATTTCGTCAAAATCTTAACTTCAGACAATCATAAATCATATCATTTTTTTTTTAAAAACTTATAATAACTTATGGGGAACCTTTTAATCAATTTTTAAGTATTTTACAAGCAAAAAATTACTTGTCAACAATAATAGAAAAGAAAAAAGAAAAATTTCATATGCCTATCAATAGAGAAAAAAACATACACATCGTTGTAAACTCAACACATTCTTAGCTCCGCTCAGAATCTAAAATGGGAATGAGCGTGCTGGGAAAATCGCCTTGTATCTATCCTAGATGGCTTGCATTTTAAGGGCGTACGAGCCAAGGTTGTCTCAGACAACCCGGCAACGTGCTGAAATTATGTCCGCAGGTCAATACGCCGACGCAACCCACGCACACAGGGAATGATTTTCTTCTTATTTTTGTTCGCTCGGATGATAGACGCATCACATGTTTGCCGGTCGATAATATAGAAACTGCAATAATAGTGCAATTTACTACCTATACAATAAATTTACAAGCGTGTGTACCCGTCGAGGACGCTTATCGCCCATCATATAGCCTTTTTCGTACTATGAGTATGGCGTATACCAATATGTAATTACATTTTATGATGACCTATTTATTTTTCTGCCAGTTCTTATCATAGTTCAAATCGCTACGAATGTTTATACTTCTGTAAGTCTTGGTAAGACGGTATAAAATATAACCCAAAACTGGTTATAAACGAGGATGTGAGTTGAATAAAAACCATGTTAAACAATTGCATCAAGTGCACTAAAATATATATGAGCTGAAAATTCACTTATATTGAAGGGAAATGCACCAGAACTTCTAAAATAAATTCACAATTATGTCTATGGCTTAATAGGTCTCAACAAATTGTTTTAAGCGTACGATATTTATAATTTATATAATATATGGTAACAATTTTTGAATTTAGTATTATGGAAATAAAAATAAATATTTTTTGAATGAATGAATTTTTACCTTTTTTATTAAATTATTATTTATATTTATAATATATTGATATAAAATGCCTAATCCATGTATAATATTTTTATTATGGAATGGGAACGTCTTGAAAATAATTTAAAAAACATTTATTTTTTATGCAATTTGAAATTCATCGATATGTAAAATCATACTCAGTCTGGTTATAAAAATGCATTATAGTTAATAATTAATATTACTTTGATTATAAGTTATAACGTAAAGAAATCATATTAAAAATGAATATAGGTATTCAGTTTACATACTTTATATTGGAGTGTAATCACGTTTCCACCAAAAATGTACCTTCCTCTTTATCAACAATAATCATTTCCAATAAATTCTACTTAAAATAGTTCCTATAGTATTAAAAGCTAATACAGTAACTAGTAAGTTTATTTAAAATACCATAAAGTATTTAAAATCAGTAGAATATTATACATACATTTTAATAAAATAATTTTTATAGCAATAATAATGTGTAACAGTACAAAAGTCGCAAGTTGTCGGATATGTAACTATCAATAATATTTTTAGATTTTAAATACATATTTACCCCATTTTTATTTTAGTTAATAATGAATGTATTCAAATTCTGTATTTTAGATTTTTTAAATAATTCAAAGCTCATTTTTTCAAGTTCTAGGTTTATTTGTACTACTTAAGGAGTGTTCTGTGGCGATACAATTTTTGTTTTCCAAATGAGAACTCCCCTTTTTATTTTAAATTGTTTAGCGGATAATTGTTTGAAAATGTTGATGTACCTATTTCAAAATTTGAACGAGTAGTTTCTTAGTTATTAAAATGTTTAAAATAAGGATAATAGTCCTTAAAAATGGTTTTACAAAAATATAAGATATATTATTTAATATTGGATCTAGTATTTATTTCAGTTTTACCATTTTTAATGTCGATGGATAATATTAATCACTAAAATTGTCCAAATCACCTTAGCACCCAACCTAGATTCACTTTCTCACCAGAAAAGTTATTGAGGTTGAAAATCAAAACATTATTTCGAACACTTTATAGTGAACACAGACACAAAAGAAAACTCATAAATATGAAATCAATACATCAGAATCTAAAATCTAAATATCTTATTATACGTAGGTCGAAGACTGATTTTGTCCGAAATAAAGATTTTTCTCACATTCGATGACATGTCCACATGGGTTCTCATATTGCTACAGCAATATTATAAATTTATAATATAATATCACGTCTTCGCGATTTATTATTGTTGTTGTTGTTGTTGTTGTTTATATTATATGTAATACATTATTATTCTCGTCGGTTCGTCGAGATCGGTCGACCTTGGACGGTGTTCGCAACGAGCTCTAACAGTGTTCGTGTGTTCGGTGTACCGTTCGGCGTTCAACGCTTCATACGACATTCTATCGTCGCCGTACGCGAAACGCACACAATACTAATATTATAATAATTAATAATAAAAAAATAATAATACGATATAATAATTATATTATCTGCCGTACGGGCATCATAATAGTACCTCTATAATACCTACCTGTCCGTATAACTATTTATTATTATTATTATTATTATTATTATTATTTACCTTTCCGCGGAAACTTATCGGCGGCCGGCGCCGAGACCCCTTCTCCGCGACGCGCGACGGCGGCATCGCGTCCCTCCGCCCCGCGCTCGCCGCCGACGCACCGGCGCACGTCGTTATATAGACCTAACAGCCGGCCGACCGGCAGCCAGTAACAGTATTCGCTTTGCCGCGGTTCGTAGGGCGCTGCACGTGCACGGCCCCATTCCCGACTTACCTAGCTGTTATTGCAACCATTTTTTTTTTATCCTTATTGTCTTATTCCACCGGTGTGTGTGTGTAACTCGTGCGCGCGCGCTCGCGAGAGTGTTAAATATATCATATTATATTATATAGAATATTATATAGGACGGTATATAATATTATTATATTTTGGTAAAATATCGTAATAACATTATTTATTTTTGGTGCATACACGTTTTATACCTGCATTTTATATATATACACATATATTATATATAAAGATCGTCGTCGTCGTCGAATCCGGCACTTGAATTTTGCCCACCCGGTGCGAGAAAACCAACGGAGCACACACCGCCGCGATGCATTTCATCAACGACGTGTCCAAGTTCATCTACAGCAGTCTCAGGAACGAATCGAGCAGGCTTAGGGTACGTATCTCGCCGCGCGACCCCTTTATACGATTCCTATATACCTACAATATGGATTTACCTACTACGCTAGGCGCAATTCACAGGATTTGATTTTCAGTGTACTCGTACGATTTATGAACATTGCACTTGCCCACTTTTGAATTGGCTTATTTTATTTCGTTTCGTTAAAGCTAGTATTATTACCATCCTCCCGTCCGCATAATATACAATATTCTAAATAACGAGGAGACTATAGTGATGGCCCCCGCATCGACGGGGCCAACCTGGCTCGCATGGAGGTACGCGGAAAAGTATGTTATTGTAAGTCTGCGCTTGGTTATTATACGGACATAATAATATGATATTACTGAACGCCTCTCGTTCGCCGACGACGGCTGTCGTTGTGTTTACTGTTTTTCCGGCTCGGCATTCGCCGCGAGCGAGCAACAAACCGTTGTATCATTCATTAGATACCAGTAAATTACAATCATTATTCCGTCCATTTGCGAACCGCCCACGCTATAATACGAGTAGTCGTATTCGTATACGGCGGGCAGGTTGACGCGATCGGAGAATAATATTATTATTATATTCCCCGTCAACGTATATTAGAACACGATGTGTGATGTTACTCTTATTAGATTGTAGAAGTCATATCATATGCCACATATTATTACGAGCGTGGCTTGATACGACGTGATTCAAGTGTATATCGGCAGATTATAATATGTACGCCACACGTCCATAATCCTTGGGTTTGAACTCGGCCCAGGTCGCCGTGTGTATCTCGCCATGTGCGAACGATCTCGTCGTCTCAAGATCATCACCACCCGACTCGTAATCATTGGTCGTATCGATGACGAACCCGTTGTGCGTGTAATCCTTGGGCAAGACCGTAAGGCAATAATAATAATATAAGTATAATAACGATTATACACAGGTGTCGTGGACCGTGGGCACCGGTGATTACGGATCAATTATTCAGAATTTATACGGACCTTGACAGATCGATATAAAATAACGTATTGTGTGTGTGTGTGTGTGTGTGTGTGTGTGTGTGTGTGAATGTGAATAAAGCAAGTACTGGCGAGTAGACGATAATTAAAAAAAAAAGAACCCATAATAATATCAACTATTGTTCTTTTCAAATGTATAGCTGCACATTAGATTATTGGTGATATATCACGTAAAATTCAATTATTTGTACACAATATTTGTCCTTCTTAACATATTTAGCCGGTAGTTTTGTTCGCAGTCTTATGACTACGACCTATGCTCATCGATGTGTCTATATTATATTATATACAAGCATAATAAATAATAATCATTTGTCGTTCTTTACATTTTTAACTATTGTTATGAGCATTGCCAATGACAATAAGATAACATAGATATTCGGTAAAGGTACCTAATCAAAATAATATTATATCTATTTGACATATTTATTTTATAATAGGTCTGCTTATATTATTTTGATTATATGTTTAATTGTGTTTCTATCAAAATAAATATTATGTTCTCGCCGGATGGCTTATCAAAATAATATGTCATGTGTTTATTCACTTACACTTAAATCGTTTGTTCTTATAATCTAAAAGCATATATTATGTTCATAATATTTCGGAAATGTTTCAAACTGATTTGGGTTTTGTCAAGGTTAATCCATTAAGCAATCACTAATTAGGAAATAATATGAGTCTTTTTTTTCTTCTTCCATTCTGCCGGGCATACACAAGACAAGAAACAAAACATAAACAACTCTACTTTTCCCAATACAGACGGACAATCAATACATTGTTTTTAAAAACAGAAACAAAACAAAAACTAGATTCTGCGTGGGCCAGGCAGAATTGATTCAACATTTCCTCTTTGTATTTGTATTTTGTGTTTAATACTAAAGAATACTGGTTTCACTGTTTGACGATGATACGGACACCCGGGGTCAATGTCTGTAACATTATTTCAACCATACAAACGATTTAATTCTCTTCGAAATCGATATTGTATTAATAATCTGAGCTTGGTAAAAATATTATTATCCAATATTTACCGTGTGTCTTAAAGGGTTGGGTTAGGTTTTAGAAACCCTAAATATGTACTATGTAGTCCAATAAACGACAACATGTGTCTATTCAATAGTGTGCACTTTATTGATTCGTCTAATGTGATCGTATTTCTTTCTACAATTTCTAGACACAATGATATACACATTTATAGAACATAATATTTTATCTTAAATCGAACGATAGTGTTGGCAGTTCCCATCTGGCTATTGTGTTGCCTTAGCTTACAAATTTAGTATTACTATGAATTATGTATAATCATACATATTACAATATATAGCATAAAGTACTTAGTACTTTGGTAGTTGGTAGTAATAACTTCCTACTAAGAATATTATTAGTGACTGCAATCAACAAGCTGTTGTCGACTATTTGGATATTAAAATTATCTCGTTGTCATGTTCGTTGAATAGTCATCAACTCATAAATCCAATTTAGAATAAAACGTCATGTGTTTTTCGTATACAGTTAATACTTGCCAATATACTTATAACGAGCGCTCTTATGATTATATTCGACGTAATTAACATGTCATCGTGTGTCGATTGACACGTACAAAATTACTTTTGAGGATATAAGTAATAAAATTCTCATCAGTATTCCTGAAAACGATTTGTACTGCGCAAAGCGTGTTTAATCTTTAATATTATTAAAGTAGTACTTGAAGTATCATCTATTCACATGAGTAATACTATTAATAAGTTAAGCAGAAGTTTTTATTCTTAACTATGCTTTTCATGATAACCTTTTCGACTTACTAAAAACAAACGTTTAATACGAATTCTTTGAACTTTGAAGTGATAACAGTTTTAACTATTAATCTTTTTGCAGAAGTCCTACTTCAACTTGATTGTCTTGATAATTGTGAACGATTAAATAAATATTTTTAAGAATGTAATTTATAATTTTTAACTTTATAAGGTTTCGTGAAAATGAATATTGAAAAAGATTGAATCATCGTATATACATAAAATATGTATATGTCTATTATTTTCTTATTTAAATTAGGTATACAATGATTAAATGACGATCACATTCTAGTAAGACTTATTATGATTTCAAATTCTTACTGTAATAAAAATATGTTTTCAAAATAGCGTGTCGTTAATTGTTATAATATTACAGTCGTATCAATCGAAAAATACGATATTAGTTACGGCATTGTCCGCACAACATAATCATCCATACAGTCCTTATAATAATGTAAAAATATAAAATCGATTTTCGGACACGCACGATACTTAACTTATTTCGACAAGCATTTCTGACTTAAAAAAACGTGCCCTAATGCGTTCAGTCGGTTTGTGTCTTTTTATGTATCGACACCTGAAGTTTAAAACGAGGCTGTCACTGGGTACAATTATTTTTCTGATGTAATTTTATGTTAACATTGATATTATCTTCAAACTACTGGACTTATGCCACATAATTTTATACTTATAATATTATATTATATACTGCGTGTAAGATATTAAGTAGTGAGTACCTATGGTTAGGTTAGTATTGTTTTTCTATCTGAAGTATCAACTATTCGTAACTTTTATATTGGATTGTATGAAGCAAATCTGCGTACCTATATATTTTGTTCGAAACCTCGAAAAGCTCTTATCTCGTTTACCCTGAATAAAATTATAGCCAGCTATGGGTAGGCATATTATTTACCTCGTACTTTATCGGAGGTATACAAAAAATAAAAATCATAAATTTTTACTTTTAATCAGTTATTATCCACACGTAGTACACTTTTCATGTACAATAATTTTTTTAATAAAGTTTATATATTATATACTGAACGATAGACTTACTATTATAATTGTCTCGATCGAGTTAATAAAATTCGATATCTTTAAGTTTACCGTGTAAATCTACCAAAAAATTATGAATTAAAAATTTAGAAACCTCTAAACTAAAAAAAAAAAAAAATGATTTTCGTATATGCTATAATATTACTTTATGAATTTATTTATTTCTATATGCGACCATGGAAGCGACTGTATAATATAGTACTATATTTTTATTTTACTCAGCATCACCAATGCCATTGTGCAACGTTCGTTGAACAGGTATAGGCAGACTAGATGTAATATTATAGTAGGTATACAGATTATACAGGTGTATTTATATTTTAAATTCCTGTGTTTAAAGTAAAATATTATAAACTGTTAATCTTAATACGCAGTTCGCTCATAACAACAAACAAAACCATCACGTGACCTCTAAAAAGTAGCTAAATATGTTTTTTTTAAGGTTCTGTTGACCCTCGTCGGGTCCATGACTTTTTCATTTTATCAACACACGCCGATCTCTGCATCTAGTATTAATAATATATGAAAACCGTTTGTTCCTCGTGTTCAGCAATTGCAGGAATGCATAAGTACTGTTACTTTATTTGCGCGTCTTGTAAGTAATATCATTCCACAATTGATTTAAATGTCAGTGACTGTTAAATTATGCCTTTTGATATTATGTTTGCCAGCCGTCTATGTAGAAATAGTATTTAATATCAATTACATGGAATTTAAACATTTGAAAAGATATTAAATTGACCCGTGTGTCAATAATAAAAATATAAATTTCTCGGTAAAATTCCTTTTATTGGTTTCCGCGCCACATATTAATATGCTTGATTAAAAAAAATATTAGTTTAAAATAGAATACTCCTTTGTTTTATAGAGCTATGCGGTGAATTGCGCTCAAAAGTATCCGACGAAAGTTCGGGTAGTTGAAGTAGGACCAAGAGACGGTCTACAGAACGAATCGAAAAACATACCGACGGACGTTAAAGTGGAGTTCATCAACAGACTGTCTGCGACAGGACTTCAAAACGTTGAAGCTACTAGGTGAGTGTTAAACAATAATGGTCATCGTGTAGACCGCAACGTGCACTTTACGTGTAACCTGCAGTAACCACTAATGGCACTAACCATATTATTATAACCTATATTATATAGGTAGGTACTATTCATTGGCCATTGCGTTTTTTTTTTTAATATATACATAAAATATATCTGTGGTTCGTTTTGATTTTAGTTTCGTTTCGCCGAAATGGGTGCCGCAAATGGCCGACCACTCAGACGTGTACAGCAAGATCGACAAAGTTGAAGGTGTGTCTTATCCGGTGCTAGTGCCAAACATGCGAGGTCTACTCACAGCCGTACGTATACTTATACTGCTGACTTACTCGACACATATATATTTCGTTTGTCCGGGTTTCATGTTTCGATATCGGTTTCAGATGCAACACGACGTGAAAGAAATCGCCGTCTTCGGGTCCGCTTCCGAAGGATTTAGCCAAAAGAACATAGGCTGCAGCATTGCCGAGAGCCTGGAAAGGTTCGAAGATGTAGTGTCCACTGCTCTGGACCACGGCATTAAAGTCCGCGGGTACATTTCCTGTGTGTGCGGGTGTCCGTACGATGGCGCTGTATCGCCCCAAGAAGTCGCTAAGGTAGTTGACACATGATACACACATGTATGAACTATATATCAATAAGATAAATGAACTCATCTATTTAATTAAATTGTCTATTAATTAAAAGTACACAAAAATATTAATGCTTTAAAGTTAAAAGTGATTTTTATATTTTTAATTACCTATATGAGTATCAAATAATGAGTTACAATAAATATTGTTATTATTGAATCGGATATGTTTACATTGTGTATACTTAATTATTATTTTTATAAAACTTTATCTGACTAATAAAATTGTGTTTATCTAAATGTTTAGATGTCTGTAGCGTTGTTCAAAATGGGGTGTTATGAAATTTCCCTTGGAGATACAATTGGTATCGGTACACCAGGTACAATTAGAGCGATGTTACAAGAAGTCATGGAAATGGTGCCTGCCGAAAATTTAGCTCTCCATTGTCACGACACTTATGGGCAGGCGTTGTCTAACATACTTACTGCTTTGGAGGTACGCACAATAAACATCGTTTTCTCAAATCGGTGAAAATAGCCAAAATATTGACTCCAATGCCTTGACTTAACATTTCTACTTATAGAATACACTTTAATGTTGTGTTTTTTAATTTATTACAACGCTCGAATAGGACAAACGATATTATTTATTGGCCCATTTTAAATCCTATTTACCATAGTGTTTTTATCGATTTCGAAGAGAGTATAATTTGTAAAATTGAAATAACACTGTCAAATGAATGATCAAATATTAATTTACATTGGGGCTGTGAATCTAATGAATATGCATGTACATATTTTTAATAGATAAATTTAATTCTGAATTCGAAATAAGTGAGATACAAATTTGATTCAAAACAATATACCGTTGTATGTAAGAAATTGTATTTTGCATATTATTTTGGAATTTGTTGTGCATATTTTATGGTTATTTATTGCTTTCAATTCTCAGCCTTGATTATCATATTAATATATTATAATTATACCAGAGAGATTCGTCCAGTAGTACGGGAATCCGCAGGTTTTAAAGGGGAGGGTAGTGGATCCCTAACATTAATAATTAAGGAATAGGTTAGGCACACATACATATATCGAAAATTACAATATCAATTTTACATCATACAATATAATACAACGTTATTTTTTCTTGTTCCAGATGGGAATTTCAGTGTTCGACTCGTCGGTGGCCGGTCTTGGCGGCTGTCCGTACGCCAGAGGCGCTTCTGGTAACGTGGCAACCGAAGATCTGGTGTACATGTTGCAAGGAATGGGCATTGAAACTGGCGTGGACATGGAACTGTTATTGGGTGCTGGCAGGTACATTTGCGAGGAGCTGGGAAAAAGTACGGAATCTAAAGTGGCCAGAGCGCTGTCCGGAAAAGAAAAACCCATGAAATTCTTGCAATCGTACAGGAATCATCAAACACCGCTCAAGAACTAACGATCTTCACAATGCCTATAAATTATTCCATTTCACTCATTAGCACTCAAAAAATCTCTTATTATTTGGTGTAATTTAGTGAATTTTTAATTATTTATATAAGACTGAATCTATTATTTTTGTCGTGAATGTGACTTTGAATGTAATTTTTTTTATATTTAACTATCGTATTTGGACGATTTACATAATATTTTATTTTATTACTATTATTATTATCATTATCATTGTCACACGCATAACATATGGAAAAATACTCGATTATCTGACATGCGCAATTTGTAGAAGATACTGTGTACTTGTGAACGGTGGCTTAGCTCCCAAATGTGCAGAAGCTCCTCCAAAATATTTCATTGAATTGTGGCTATGCGTGTCACCCAACCTATAAGGTTTATACGTATAAATTATACTCAACAGTAAAAAACGATTTGTGTTTTCCATCCACGATTGTATTTTTTTAGAATGATATACTTACCAAGTAGTACCTATCTAATATTATATAATATATTTTTATAAACGATTATTTTTAATATATTAAAAATTAAAATGAATAAGTTTTATATATTTATTGGTTGTATTGCTATGCATGATGAAGTTATTTATTTTTATGTATTAAATATTGATGATAGTATCAAAATGCAGGGAATTTTTTTTAAAAATTAGACTATGTGAATTATTAGATTTATTTAACTATTAGTAACATTTTTATTAATTAACAACAAATAGGAATCATAATCTTATGTATTAATGATTTTCAAATTTTGGAAACAAGCGGAGTAATACATTATATTATAAATGTATAACTTATTATTCTTAAATGTAAAAGAGTAGTCAATCATGATATAGAACAGTGGGCTGTTTTTGGGCTCTCGGGTCATATTTACAAATTAAAAAGAGTTCGCGGGCCAGACAAAAATAAAAATATTTTATTCTTAAATTATTTACTATGCCAAAAACATTTAACTATATTCAATTCAATTCAATTTCGTCGTTCTAGAATTTAAAGCGGGCCGGTATTCAATAGCCACGCGGCTCGCCGGTTGCCGACCACTGGTATAGAAGAATAAAACCATTTACAAATAATCAATTCGCATTTATTTTCGTTGTATTTTTCAAGTAGAACTATTTATATTATAGATATTTTAATAATAGTGTTTTTAAATAAACATAAAGTGGTTCAGTGGCAGAGATATGGAAAAGATTTTAAAAAGTGTTAGAAACAAAACTCGAATAAACAGATAACATAATATTGTGTATTTACGGATAATAATATAATATGGTATATGCACTTCAGATTTTATAAACACAGTGACTGAATATATGTGAAACAAAAACTTGTAGAAAAGAATAAAAATATTTTATGTATTTACACATATTTTACTCAATTACTTTAAAAAAATTAAAAAAGAAATATTTATTATGTTAATTTAATGCTGTGAAAGCGTTAATATTATTATTTATTTTTAATAAACAAGTTGGCCTCGACGTAAACAAAAATAATGTTAACTCTAATAATAACTTGAAACCTTTAAAAGTGTTTACTACTCTAATTATACTTTTTAACATATTATACACGACAAATTCATTTCTCATAGGTTGGTTGTAAACTGTGAATAAACGTTATGAATTGAATGCACTAAAAAACTGTTAAATATATATGATATTTATTATGCATTCAAAATTAGCAAAAATGTAGATGATAAAATTAATTTTCTTTCAAGAGTTACAATAAAAAAATGTGAATAAAAATAAATTTTAAGCAAATATTTTTCAAGATAACGGTTCTTGTAATTGTTATTTTTTAGTATCGTCATTTAAGTAGATAGGTAGGTAGAACATTCTATTTGATTTATTGATATTTAAATTCATCAACAAACGCTACAGGAAACGAAGCTTAAACATATTTATTATTCGAAAACTATAGTCAAATTTATTGGCATTAACGATTATTTAAAAACAAAACTTCTTTATTAGGTTATCCAGTAAACTATAAATTAAGATATCTGAAAAACACGCGTGTAATGACCTGAAAACCTGAAATATGATAAATACATTTTTGTATACACATAACACAATACATTATATAGTAACTAGTAATACAACACATAATTTGTCTGAACTTAATTATTCTTTCAACCAAAATAACAAAAAGAACCATGTGAATGCATTACGAATTCACAGCAATATACTTACAGCGTTGGTTAAGAATATTATTGCTCAACAGCTCAACGAGTATGAATTAAATTGTTACCTAAATATAAGAAAAAATATCTTTAATACCATATTAAAATGTACAAGTTTAATAAAATATTACTTATTGGTATTAGGACCTACTGTGGAAATATATTACAATTATTATTCCTTATTGGCAATAATTGTACCAAAGTTCATGGCACCGGCCATCGCTTTATTCCATATTTTCGTTCTAAACCTAGGTCAATTTTTAACGCTTGTTAGTGCTAAACTCAAAAAATAATTGTTCCTACTTCATGGGAACACGTTTTCGTATGTTTCTTGCAGAATCCACTAACCAATTGTTATATCATGGAATAAGTATAGGTATATGGGAAAAAGCGTTGACGGAAATACCCTAATTCCCCACCTCCAAAGTATACTATCTATTGTAAATACATAGTTTTATATATACTACGGCGGCGGCCAATTGGTGAGCACATAGCTTGTATTTCTTTGGCAATAATTAAAATTTTTTTTTAATTTTTATCTGACCAACAAAAATTCATGTTACTACGTAGAATGATTAAAATGTGTTCGTTTATCTCTAATTTTTAACGAATTTGAAATTACAACTATCAGTCAAACACGCGCCATCAGAATATGTATACAAGGTGAGATTACCAAACTCCCGAGTAAGCTAATTTTGTATTGGTTTAATTATAATTATTATTAAATAATATTATGCTGTTTATGCAAGGTCGAGTGCATACATATTAAAGGTAACATTCCTGAATAATATTAAAATTTAAAATGTTATTCTAGATTTTTGAACTATAGGTATGTATGTAGATATAAATCTCAATCCACACCAAACTAATGAGTTAACTTAATGAAGCATAAATCTCTTTAAAATTTATTTGGTCATATGCAATCCAAATTTGGAACTGGAAAATGCTATCCAAAGTTCGTACTATAATACTATAAGCATGATATTTTCCTATGGATCTCTTTACGTATTGATGACTAATTCACCTATTGATTTGTAGGTATCTAACTCCACGGTGACTTTAAAATAAAACCAGTTTACCAGTTAAAGACTAAACATTTTATAACATCTAATAAAAAAACAACAAACTCAGAAAAAAACAATACAATTATTATAGTCAACCTAAGTCTTATATAAATTCTAGTATTTCTATCCATCGACTAAAAATAAAATACGACAATCGGTTTCGCATAAAATAAACAATACGAATTACGAATTTTTTACTAAAAATCGATATTGCAGAGGATGGAAGTACTATTAAAGAGCCCTTCACTCTGAACAGGTTGAAAAAAATGGATCCAATCCAACCAAAGTCCTACCCGGTTCACTGCAATACAATAATTTGAAAATTAACCAGGCTTGACCAGAAAAAATATACGATAAACGACATAAATCCATTTTATACCAACCTTTTACCTACTTAATTGATTTTTCAAAAATATTATTTTTCTATGGATACAAACTTTTTTGATTAGTTTATTCAAATTATTTCATTACGCTCGTACGTATTGTGGCCCTCTGAAAATATACAAGTAAGTGTGCCTTATTGCAATTATAACAGTGACTATATAATATAGTCTATAAACCAGTGGCGGCGCGAGAGGGTTTTTGTGAGGCAATTGTCTCACAGCTAAAATGGTGGTGGGTCTGTAAGTGCCTATAGTGGCTAGTCAGTACACAAAAGTGTATTGTACAGTAGTCAGTGACACAAAATAACACTAAAATGATACGCAAATTAAATAGGTGGGTCTTGTGTACTGCAACTAACATATTCTTGCCTCACTGTCGAAAAAGTTCGCGCCGCCACTGCTATAAACCATAAAACCCAATATCCAAAAATCTAGTTGTTGATTTCCATCAGTCTAATATAAAAAAGGTTGGCAAGTGGGTACCGTTCTGCTGTACAGTAGGAGTCGAGTGGGTCACTATATTAGATGTGTTAATTTTGAATTCAATGATATAAAATCATTGTATACGAAAAACTATTCTGAGCGAAGACGGTCTGTCAGCCTATACATATTATTATAAGTACTATATTTTATGATATTATTACTAAAAAGTAATTCATTTTACTATTAATAAAGCAGTAGGTTGAAATTTTGAATACATTTTTGACGAAAACATTGCATTTGAAAGTGTCACTGAGTGTATAAAGTATAAATTTAATAATATACTTTATAAGTTTCAAGCGCCCACTAAAAATATTTCTTAAGTAGGTACCTACAACAAAACAACTAACATTGTTAATCTTCATTTATAAATATCAAATTTCGTCCAAATTAAAACTTAAAATGTCTATAAAAATCAACCATGTAAATATTTTTTAGATTTTTTGGTTACAATATAAACAAGTAGAAACATTGTTTTAAATTGTCAATCCTTAGCTATAAAAATTGAATATTTTAGAAATTTTTAACTACAAAATAATTTGAAAATGATCGATGTCTTGATGAGTTTCAGTCAAAATTTGAACTTAAAACGCTTACAAAAAAAATGTACCTATGTATTTTTTTTTTTTTTTATTTAAGGTTTACAGGCTTCAACTACAATGGTTATTAGCCAACATTTTGTTTAAGTTTAACATAAAAAAAAAAAGAGTAAATTACAATATTAAAAAATTACAAAATTTGTTTAAATAGATTTACAATTTAAATTATATTGAAACTATATTTTATTGATAAGGTTGTCTTTGGTGATGAATTCGATGGTTTTTAAAGTATGTTCTTCATTAAGTGCTTCTTTGATGTTGAGTGGGAGGTTGAGAAGAGTGCGGGTTGGTTCATATATTGGGCATTCTTCAAAAATGTGTCTTATGGTGATACGGGTTTGGCATGTGTTGCATATAGGGGGTTGATCTTTACTGATAAGGAAAGAGTGTGTGAGAAAGGTGTGGTCGATTCTAATACGAGTGATGGCAATATTTTGACGACGGTTGAGGTCCGGAGGTGTAAACCACTGTTTCACAGAACATTTTATGTGTTTAAGTTTGTTGGTAGGTGGAATGGAGTCCCAGTGGTGTTGCCATGACAAAAAGATTTTATTTTTGACGGACGTAAAAATATCCTGGAATGATATTTTATCGATGGTGCTGTTGTGTAGAATATTAGAGGCAAGGGAAGCTGCTTCATCGGCTCTTTCGTTTCCTTTTATTCCTACATGGGAGGGTACCCACATAAATTCAAAGGTTTTCTGGGTGTTGATTAGTTCAGATTGGGTGATTTGAGTAATTTCATTTCTAGGCCACGGGTTTTTGAGTGCTGTTAGGACACTGAGGGCCTATGTATTTTGTAACTTTGTAACTGCTATTTTAAAACTTATGAGAAACCTTGTATTACATTTTCTATTTTAATTTTTTTATCAATATTAATATAAAGTTTTATCAACAATTTATCATAGCTCAAAAAGAGTCAAAATATTTTTTAAATTTTATGGCGTATAAAAAATGATAATTTTGACATTCAGTAAAAATGTCAAGAGTCATCAGTTATTCGTTTTTAAATTACAACAAAATAAGAAAATTGTTCCTTGAGAAATCAGTAGTTCAAGAGTAAATATCCAATGTCTAATTTCAAAGGCTCATAAAAAATTTGTTTGAGTTTCCGGTAAACTTTTTTTTTGTGAAAGATAGAAAAAACTCATATGTAGAATCTTGTGTTAAATTTTAAAATCTTAGGTTCAAACAGAACATTTTTTATGAACTTCAAAATCAAATAAAACTGCAAATTTTCGTGGTTATGACGATTTTTGTTGAAATTAAAATTTTTTTAAACTTCATTTTAAAACAAACAATCTGTAATTAAATTATTATAATAAACATATGTACAGATATGTATATTTAAACATGAGACACGTGAGAAAAAAGTAGCTACCCAATGGCAACACTTTACATGGAGAAATTGGTTAATTTTGATTAGAATTTAATTGTATATTTAAGTTTCCTCTTCTCTTCCTTTATACGCTTATAAAAAACTGTTGTGGATTTACGCTCATTTTTAAAAAAAATTAATTTACAACAAGTTATGAGAAACCTTGCATTACATTTTCAAATATTTTGACCAATAAAAAAATTTTTTATCGACAATAATCATAAAAAAAAAATTTAGTTACCGACAATTTCTTATGTCTATAAACATCTGAAAAAGAGTAAAAATATATCAAAAATTGTGTGGTTTATAGAAAATGGTAATATAAATATTCGGTGAAAGTTTCATATATCTACGGTAATTATTTTTTGTGTGAAACCAAAAAAAAAAGAAATGTTGTCAAAAATTTGCTTTGCAAAAAAATGCTTGTTTTACCTTATTTTTTTCCCCCAACGCGTTTAAAAACTTTTTACATTTGTTTTCAATGTACTAACTAGATTTACTTTTTCACTAGAAAAGATGCTGACATGAAGAACATCGAAGTACTTTTACTGCCTCAAAAAGTAATGAGAGACGTACAGAAACAAAAAAATTAACACACACAACATTGTAAAATCAATACATTCTTCGCTCTGTTCAGAATCTTAAATAAAGAAATAGGTTTACGAACAAATAACACTTTTATAAGAAATTAGTAATTATAAAATAGTTAATAATATAGTATAAATAGTAAATACTATGATGTACGTAAATATACAGATTGAAAGCTGGGATTAAGCATATATTGTTATAAGACGTAAGTAAGTATTTTTTCATTAAAGTCCGCACTGGTGCATATTTTTATCTGAAATTATATCACATTACTATCGTTAATCACGGATTAATTAAAATTTGGATGATGCGTATGAAGCCTTGATTAATTTACGTACCTATAGGTACTATTTATAATATTATATTATACTGTTTGGTTCGATCATGAACAACTTATCTTATTATTATTTATTCCTATTGGCTCAAAATAGTCGTGGTTTTAAACTGTTTGGTGTTTAAAATAAATGTATTAGAAAATAGTAATATCGTCAAATGTTCAGCCGTTCGGGAGCCCCTTCCCACTCGCCCTATATATTGACCTGGCGCCGTGTGCTACAGCACACAAACACGCGCCTGGCCAGTATGCCACCCATGTGCGTCATACATTTTATCAACAGCATGGTTTTTTAGATTGTGTGCCGATTAAAAATAAAAAGATTAATTTACCGAGTTATATTTGTTTAAAAAAAAAAAAAAAAATGTCAGATCTTTATTGATGGAAAACCCGAATTTGATCCGACCCATCAAAGAATTTCGTATATGATAGCCCAACCAGGTCCAAAATTATTTTACGAGTGGCCCGATTTATGATACGACCCGATTATTAATTTTGAATGAATCCCGACAACCCGAACAGTGGTCCAAACCATCACAACCCGATTTATGAATTTCAGATCGGGCCGAAAACCGGGTAGGACATAGTATATCCTATTTTCACTAAAGAAATATTAATCAAACCCGCCTCAGACGTCCGTGGGCATTAGAAGCAAATCAAGATAACTAATCGTCAATAACTTGAATTTATTACAGCGTGAGGCGTTTATTTGGATAATGTATTGTAGATACTTATATTTATATATATTATAACGAATTATCATAAATAATATGTATCGTGCCATAAATGATAGTACCTACAGCTGTATATTATAGAACATAATATACCAATTTGATAAATTATATGAACCACGGTTGCCCTAGGTGGAAGGAACGAAATATTACTAACCATAATATATTATATATTATTTATGTTGGTATTCTGTATCATTTGGGCGCTGTCGACGCGAATGCGGTAAAATTACCGAGACGTGCGTAGATCTTATTTTTTTATTACATATTTAGGTGTGACTGGCGTAAATTACCGTAAGTTATTATTTATATTTCAAATCTTGAGTTATAAATAGAATGGTTCATCTTTTAAAATTAATTAAAATTATATAATGTGTACACATATCGTTTAATTTCGTTACTTAATCAAATATGTATATTATGTAAAAGATAATAATTACGATAATACTTACTAATGCCTATAATAATAAATCACATAGTTAACTTTTAGTTTTTATTTTCATACATGTTTAGAAAGTTAAAAACTCGTGTTTTGATTGAACATATTATATTACTTGAATAAAATTGTCTGTTTATGAGGTATAAATTAGTTTTTACTTTTTCAATTCAATACTTCACTGATTTTTTTTTAAAAACTGTGAAAGTATTAGTTTAGGTTCTAATTTATAAATAAATGTTAGTACTTAATTGATATGTAATAATATTAACCTATCAAATTTTAAAATTATGAAAGAGCATGAATACACCCTTAGCATTTTAAATTCAAATTTTATCAAAATCACATAAATTTCAAATTATTTTGTTAATGTAGGTATAGGTTAATAATATATTCATATTATTTATTTTTATTTATCTCAATTTTTATAGCTTAGTTTGGACAATTTGGTTGAAAATTAAATTCAAGATTCCTCAAAAGTATAGGTCATACTGTAACCAACAATATCACTGATCATTTTAGGATAATATAGGTATAATATGCAATGCAATATTTTTTGCAAAAATGAATTCAACCTACCTTCTAACTAATAATAACAATATTAAAAAATATATATAATATTATATATTTTTATAAAATATCTTAGGCTGACACACCGTATCCACTCAGAATAGTTTTTCGTATACCTACGATGATATATCATTATATCATTGAATTTCAATTTGATAAATCCATATTGCAGTCTGCAATAACCTACTGCACAGCAAAGTGGTACTCACTTGCCCACCTTCTTTTCTGTATAATGTTTAAAATTGTTTTTTATTGTTTAATGGTTCAACTAAAGATTACAGCTTATTGTACTTACCCTTACACGTTAAATAAAAACCGAAATAAAATATCAAATAGTTTATATTAAAATATAATTTAAAATCGATGATATATTGATATCCTATTTATTATCATATGTTTTATAGCATTTTTATAATTTTTTGAATACCCATTTAATATGCAATAACTCAAATTTGCAACTACAAAACCTTTTTATCTTCCTATATACTTGACTTTAGTGCCCAAACCGTTAACATGCTTACAAAAATAAAAATATAAAAGGTTAGAAAAAGTAGAAAATATTCTATTAAAATTTGACATTTGTGCACAAGTCGTACAAGGCCAAGTCTTTATTATAGTGAATATATTTAGAAGGTTAATTTTGATAAAACTAAAATAAGACTAATATAAAACTAATGCGTTGCTTGGTATGTTCTGAACTACTAAAATATATTTATTTTGTACCTAAATTTTGATGTTCATAATACTGGGTGTATCAAAAGTCTTCATCCGATTTCAAAAATGTATATTTATTTAAAAAATGAAGATATAAGGGTGAAATAACGTAAAATATATTCTTAAAATAGTCAAGTTTTAATTACTGTTTCGTTACAAATGTTCAATATTACCCCCACCGGCCGCCCGACATACATCTATACGGTATTCAAATTCCTCCCAAACGTTGCTGATATCATATCTGGTGCACGATATTATCAGCATCTGTGATTCTGATTTTAAGCTCTTCCAAGTTTGTAGGGTCATATTGAACATTTGTAACCAAATTAATTAAAACTTGACTATTTTAAGAATATATTTTACTATATTTCACCCTTATATCTTCATTTAAAAAATAAATATAAATTTTTGAAATCGGGTGAAGACTTTTGATACACCCTATATATTAAATTCATTTTTAATTAGTTAAGTTACATAGAAAATTTTTTCTAAGAGAAAAATTATGATAACAATATTTTTCAGAAAAATTTAATAATTAATTTTCATAATCTTATTTTTTGTCATTTGTAAGAAAATTAGTTAATTTCCTTATTGGAAATTAAAATAAAATAGATAAGCCCATATCAAAAAATAATTTGATGCCTATTGTATGATCTAGACATGAACTTATACTCATTACTTATTAGTTATTACTATTATCATTTTTTTTATGCTCGAGTAGGAGAAATTAACTTATCAGAACAATCAACTAACACTGTGAATTTTGACTATGTAAATTGTCATTATAAATTGTAATTACTCGTAAATGATTCCGTACTTTTTATATAGTACATTTGATTTCGTCTAATGAAAGTGTTGTTTGCTTATTTTTTTTTTAACGTTAAAAGGCCTTCAATATGTACCGGAATACAAAAATATATCACAAAAGTTAAGAATATTAAATATAAATGTATAGCAATTTAATAATTAGGTACTTACTAGCTAAACTGCTAAGCTAAACATAGAAATTATATTTAATTCATTCAGTGAATTGTAAAATTATTAATATTATACGATTACAAATTGTATTACAAGTATTGAAGTATGACGTATTTAATAACTAATTATAAGAACCAGGACTAAGGATTTATAATTAGATCTGCAGTACGAGTAGGAGGTATAATATTGACTAAAAATTAATGAGAGGTTTTCATTTGAAAACAAATGGCTGTTTACGGCAATTTACTAATAATATAAAAAATAAAACAATAAAATCCATCCTTTAAAATATCGAAAAAATACGTAATCCTGCTATTATTAATATAATAAAATGGCATGTGTCATATTATGTTAGGAGTTGTATATTATACCCGTTTTTTTTTTTAACAAAAACATAAGGAATCGACAGTCCTCGGCAAATTATTAAATATTATTATTATGTAGCGGCAATCGTTGACGTGTTTATCAGAACTGGTGTGCATATTATAGCAATATATTGCGTAATTGTGCATATATACGTATTATAGGTCTACGGGTACGCGAATTTATATAATATTATATTATGCATACAATACGTTTTATAGGAACGTTTTAAAAACCAATTTCTATATGCAGTTTGCTCGTCGTATATTATAATATACGCGTTTCTTGTGACGTGCGAACTTTACAAGTTTCAATATCGATCGCGTACTTGCCTCCGATATAGGGTGAGTGACTTACGCGATGATGACTGCACGTGTGCGTGCGTGTGTGTGTGTGTGTGTGTGTGTGTGTGTGTGTGTGTGTGTGTAGGCACACGGATAGCGGTTGAGTTGCAGTGAAATTTGCGTCGGACGACCGCTTACGAAAATCGATTCTGCAGCGCCAAACGGAAAATAAATTTATAATAAGCGTTCATTATAATACGTATATACTGATTACTGCTGTTATTTGTTTCATTACGTGTTGCTGGAACAATTATTTTATAACACTCGTAATCAAACCGAATCTCGTACATTATAATCTGTGAGAATTCCATATATATGTATTATTATTGTATTATACAACTATATAGTAATGTACTGTGTAAGTGTACAGCACCTGCTATACATATATTATAATGCGGAGACTATTATAGAGAACTATTACTTGTGATGCAGCAGTATATGATATTTATGTCTGCGAAAAATCTCACGGTTTTCAGATTTCTTTTTAAACACAATATCGCGGATGATTTCCCGTTCAAGTGTCGAGATCCAAAAATGATCCATTCAATTTATCGTACCCAGTGTACAATTTAAAAACAATTAATCTTCGGGAATTCGCACCAACTACCTACGTGGTTACTTGTTATAATATCGTAGACCGTGTACACGCGCGAGTCGTTTATAAAGAATTGTTAGAGTTTGGCGATTCGGCGTTGTTGTTATTTAGTTATTATACATATGTTCTATGGTCTTATAAACTACACTGGGAAGAATATTCTACACGAGGAAAATAACGAACGTTGGATGGAAATGTTATCGAATAGAATATCTAAAAACAGTAACAACATAATTTGCTGTATTTTTTTTTAAAAAGCGATGCAAGTGTTTTCAATTCTGATAACTATCTCACATAGTACCCACGCCACTCGCAATATTTCGTTTTAATTAATTTCGGTTCAACGCGTGAGGATCGGAGCACGAGCACGTGTACAAATATATAGGTACTTAACGTTTAGAAAATAAAAATAATGACAAAAATGTCTCCACTCTTTAGAAATTAAGTACACGTAACGTCCATGTTTGTACAATCGCCAAAGCATCAGCTTTCTAGCTGATCCGTACAGAAAATTAATTATAATGCGCTTTGGAAAGAAACCAATATGGCAATACGTATTAAAAACGGATATATATAAGTACATGGAATCGTATGTATAGTTCCCATTGATAAAACGATAGTTATTATCTACATTTGCCATAGACCTCACATTAATCAGTGAATAATGTTTTTTTTGTACTTTATAGTTGTAGGTACTGTTATTCAATACTAATAAATTATATTAGGTATACTATTATAGGTATAAGGTATCAACTAGATCAACAAAAATGTATTTTAAATTAAAATGTGCTAGACAGAAAAAATGACCAAAAAAGAACATTGAACAAAGAAAAAATCATGATATAATAAATAATTGGATTAATGAAAATGGATAGTAATCATTTTAGAAAGTAATATAATTTATATTAAAGTTAGAGATACATATTGCATTTTATAGGTACGTGCGTACAACGACAAATATTTCCCAAATATTTGAAGGACAAAATACGTACTTATAATGAATATATATAATACAACTGGCATTTGCATAATATTAATAATAATAACAATAATAATAGAAAATAATACGGCCAGCAAAATTACGTCAATAAAATTGAATGTGTTTTTGAAATTAAAATATGTTGAAAAAATTTCTTTATTCCCATTTGGATTTTTTTTTATCACTCTACATCCGGTTCTTTATAGACCTTAACGATTACAAATTATTATATTGTATAATGTATATGTTGTTTTTATACTCACGTGCATAATAAAATGTTGAAATAATAACATTAACTAGGTATATACATCGGCAGTAGCCAGTAATAATAAAAGTCAATTCAAAGTCAACGAACGCTAATTAGTAATTAAATAATATTTTATTCGATTAAAAATAAAATCAAATAGGTAGGTACGTCATAATATTATAATTCATAATATGTACACAACTACACAATTACTAAAGTAAACCTAACGTTAAATCTGTACCTATTGGATTTCAATGTAATTATACTATTGCTGCGCAATCGCGTGTAATATTATGTATAGCCTACCTATATTATATATATGAGTTATAAACTTATAAGTTATAACTATATAAAAAAAAGCTTCTATAATATGATGATAACCTATTACGATCGAGCAATTAGCAAACCTAACATTTCACGTTTAACCAAAACCGAACTATGAATTATTAAATGTGTATATATATATATGTTATTATGATGAGTATATCATGATTTCCTCACTGGGAATGTATTTACGAAAATTAAAAACGCGAAGAGATAGTGATTTGTGTTCGAAAACTTTCATTTACCTCGAAATTCAAATAATAATAATCAACAATATATCAATCATTGCCGAAAAATAAAAACGCACAGAATATATGATTATCAATTTGAAATCGATGTATGCTAAAATCTCCAATAATTTTTTTAATAAACCGTCACTATATACTCACGTTTTTACTCACAAAGTGATGTGCGTATGGATCCGTATTGCATGTATAGCCATGGCGTAGTGCCATAGTGGCCATCATATGAGTTTATATGACTCAACATCAAACAAGCGAACGACGAAACCGTTTTAATTGAAAAGAGTCCGTTATACCTACTAGATAGTAGGTATATGTACTGCATAATAATATACGATATGAAAACACCTGTTATGATAGAAATGTTTAGAAAAAAAAATAAATTACACATAATATATAACATATAATTTACATAAATTGTTTCGAGTTATTATTTAAAAAGTTGGTTAAGGATAATGTTTTTAAAAATTGGCAATGTTTTGTATAATATGGTCTATAATAAATGCAGTTTTCGTTTTTATTGTAATGTAAAAGAAATTAAAGTCGTTTGTGAAGCTCATTATTCGGTGAGCGCGTTCCGGACCCTTCCATGCGTATAAACGAAAAATTTGATATATTATCATTATTGCGTGTAATATTATGTGTAAGATGATGGGTATCATACGATGGGTACGACGCGCCTGAACAATGACGTGTGATGGTGCAGACAAGGAAAAAAGGGGAAAAAAACGACGATCAATAAAACACAATATAATAATAATTGATCATCTCGACTTTCACTTTAATCAATTTGATTTCTGTTATTTTTGTTTCGTTACGATCGAAATAATAAATACTTCGAATTCATCGGGCGTAATTGTTTTATTATTACTATTATCATCATTACTACGATGGTGTAATGTTAGTGGTGGGTACTCGCGTTGACCAGGAACAATTACGAAAACCGTTCTTCTTCATTTTGCTCTATTACGGTGCCAGGTTGTAATATAATTACGGTGCAGCTGATGACCCGGGTCATACACTCTGCAAGTGTAATACACTAATTTCCACGGTGCAAGGTATAATAACCGCCGCCGCCGCCCATCATCAGCATATACCTAGCTAATATAAGTTATTAGCATGTTCCGAATTTTTAGCAGACATTTATCCGAATTCCTTTCTCTTCTCGTCGAGTTTCCGATAGCCGCGTAGGTATGTGTGCGTGTAAGTCGTATCGAACTTTTCGCGTCTAATATAGTCTCCACGAGCGACGCGCCATTCGGTTTTCACTTCCGCGCTTGACGCTGGCGCAGACGCGCAGTGGCCGTCGTTTTGAAAGTGAAAACGATTGTTTTGCAAGAAAGCAAAAATAAAATAGATAAAAAAAAATTATAAAAAAATAATAACGCATCATCGTAGTTATTCGTTTTCAGGCCCGCAGTTATTTCTCTCTTGTCCGCCGGCTCGCGCGATGTGTGTGCGTGCTCACTGCAAAATATATGTACACGTGAATGAATTATTAATTTTCAAACGCTGTTCAACAACACTGCACAACAATGGCTTCGTCCGATATGTCACACTTGTCATCGCGAGCACGCATGTGGCAACAACAACGGCGGCGACGGCGACGGTCTGGCCGGCCGCCGCGTAAAAGTGAAAAAATAAAAAATAAAAATCGTATTTATATTACACACATAATGACGCACACCTACGTAATTGTTTTCTAGATTGGCTACTACACAACAAACAGTGGCTGCAGCTGCAGTCCGGCACTCCCTATAACGCCCGGAATCGCGTATAGAACTGTATATTGTATATTTGTATATATATAAATCTATATTACCTATACCGATCGAGCGGCGCAGTCGACCGCAATGTATATGAAAATCGACCGAAACGAAATTTTCTCGGCGAGATTTCACGTATATAGGTAAAGTCTCCCGGGAACGGATAAATTCGTACATAAAAATATATCGTCAATACCGTCGTCTATTATGCAGCTGTTGACGACCGATCTGTAAATCCACGATATTATATTGTCATTGTGTTGTATTATCTCGTGAACGCTGTATACAGGGTGATTCATTGAGCATGATATGCTCACCCCCGTTTTATATATTATGTATATTATAAGTATTTAAATTTAAATTTAAACTAGTAGATTTTGCGATGTTAAAACGTTCGTACTATAAGGATACTATAGCTTTTAAAATTGCAGGTTTTACAAAAATATAAAATATATGTAATATTAAATCTAGGACTTATTATAGGTAGGAACTTACAAAGCTTATAATTTTTACAAATATTAATTAGATAGGTACTTCTAGTATAATTTTCGAATCACGATAGATCTCATATATCTAAATCTATTAATAACACATTGACCTATTATTTTAAGTATGCAAAGTCGAAGTACTCAAAAATTATTTGTTTGAACTTAAATTTAGATAAGTGCATACAAATTTTCCAAAAAGTCATCTGCATACAACAATCACCAGAAAAAAGGGGTCCTGTTTGAAAAAATTGCTACATAGGACATCCCTTAAATGGTTTAGTACCTAACTCATTTTTTTAAAAAATATGGTCAAGTATAGGTTTTTAAAAATATCAAAAATAAAAATTTGAATAAATTCATTTTTTAAGGGGAAATTGGGGGTGAACATGGTTGGTAAAAAATTTATTTGCAAAATGTTTTTATTAAAAACAGAACTGCACTATATTATAATCCATTAAAATCCAAATGTCTTGAAATGAATGTCCGTAATGATGTTCATTCGTACACGTGACGTGTTATTTTGCGGATTGGTGACACCCAAGTTCACCTGACTTAACGGTGTGAGATTTTTTTCTTGTGGGGTTATCTCAAGAACAAAATGTACACCACTCTGCCTACAACAGTTGAAGAGTTTAAAATTCATATTCAAAGAGAAGTTGCTGAGAACTTCTAAGAGAGATGATGGAAAGACCCCTGCACATTGTCAGCGTTCGATTTCAGGAATATAATATTATATTATATTATGTACGAATGGCCTTCACATGGCCACACCTTATCTTCCGGGCATTAATTTCAAGACATGAAATTTTTAAACTTTGGACTCTTAATGGCACAGGTTTAATGTAGTTTCGGTTTTCAACAGAAAAAGTTTTGTCAATTCATAGTTATAATTTCATATTTTCCCGTTTTCCAGGAACATTGCGCTGTATTTGAGAGTGGGCGTTTTATACTCAGACCGTACACGCGTGCAAAATTAGAAATGCAGCATAATATTATAATATATTACACGTATTACACGCCGTTTACTCATAGTTTTCGTTCGATAATAATTATTATTACAACATCTTTGTGGTAGACGCGGTGACGATGATCTCTGCGACATCGACCTGTTGCCGGGCCCGGTGACGACGCAACTCGTCTTTACAAAAACACATATTTTATTTAAATATATATTCATAATATACGTTATACACTTATATACGTACCGTACGTGTGGTAGCCATCGCAATAGCATTATGTGCATGCGTAGTGCTACGTATACTTATAGAGGTATACACGGCGGCGCTGGACATCGGGACTAATCGATTCGTTTGCATTGTATATATATATATATATGTATATTGCATATATCTATAGTTTTACGAGTGAAAGTCTACGTTTTTTTCTACATTTTAATATTTCATGTTTTTGCAGCCCGTCATCGCGACTCGTGCACACATATCGTTTATGTATTATAGGTACCTACGTATTATTACATCGGAAGCACCGCGTGACCCGCTGCAGAGGTCGGTTTTTTTTCCATTTCGTCGCGTTCGCCGGTCAAAGTCCCACGGTAACCCCTCGCGGTCATTATTACGCGACGGTGTAAAAATATTCGCAACAGCGCTTTTATACGATAATAATATTTAATCCGATTTCATTATTTACGCGTGGGCCTTCTGCGCCCGCCCACCAATTGTACATATTATTATATTATTTTATTATCAGTTAATACTGCTGTTATAAACTGCTCGTATTATTATGCACGAAAAACTACGAGGCACACGACGTACAGCTGGGACCTACATACATATGTACATTATACATGCACGAGGTGGTGCGCATTATCGGACAACCAGATCGCGGACGTGACGTCGAGTTATACACCAATTTTGCGTACAACAGTATATCATAATAATAGCAGTAAAATATAATATATAACACTGTAACGCGGTCGGCCGAGTCGTTTTTTCGTCTTAACGCGTGCAGAATCATCTCCCGTTTTGCGCGTGTGTACACATAATAATGTTATTATTATTATTATATACGGAACCGTGCACACTTTTCTTATGTCTTATCGTATTCCGAGGTTCTCGTCGGCAGCAGCGGTGACTGTGTTGTTTTCATATATTATATACATATATACCTGTATTATGTACCCACGCCGAACGACCGTACGAAATGCACATATAATATACGTCTATTTATATATATACATACATACATTTACACGCTGACGAATGACCCCGACGACCTTAAAATACTTTCATTTCTCTTCTCGTACATTATATTATATACACTACGACCATTTAATCGACTCGCGATGATATTATTAAAAGACACGTACACGCACAGCACGCACACACACACACACACACACAATCGTATACGGTTTTTTTTTTCCCCAGAATCCTGGCGATGCTGCTCTTCTTTACACTCGCGGCGGGCACGCATTGTGAGTTATGATGGTTATTTCCCCTTTCACCACTGTCGGCTATACGGCCGCGGCTTCGCGCATTATGGTCGTCCGCGCGACAGCGTTCCGCCGATCGTAAAACGCATTTATCGCACAGATATTTACGTCACACGGCATCGCCGCGATACATGCACCTAAATATCCGTCGTTTTCGTCGACGTAATCGTCTCGACAGTCATCAGAATAGCCGTCGATCGGTCTGATAATGTCCCGCGACGTTTACTTCGTAACAACAACAATTATATTATATATACTGAATACGATTGCACCTCGACCGACCATAAATACATATATATATTTATTGTATAGTGACGGAGTGAATGTTGTTATGAAGTGCGCAGAGCATACGTGTGTAGGTTGCAGATCCGTATAGGTGTAGGCAGGGACAAGCGAGACACTCGGACAAATCCAGATAGATTGTAGATATAAGATTTAAATTCATTGTTTTTTTTTAAAAGATGCCTTATAGCTGATATTACTAGTCATGGTCCACGGACACTTCATATTTTACACCTAGATAAACCTAACCGCTGATAGGTACATGCAATTTTCACCAAATACTTTTATTAGCGTTTTCTATACACCATAACATTTTAAAAATATTTTGACACCTTTTGAGTTGAAAAAACTTTTTGAACTTCTTCAAAATCAATTTATAGGGTACTCTGTACTGAATATTCAAGCATTTTGACCCAGCAAATTTTTTTGACATTATTAAACGATATTCACGCGTAGACTAACGATTCCTCGTGAAACGATTTTTTAATTTTATTGTCATTGAAAAATATTAGCCATAGATACTTGAAATTGTTACCAAATAACAATATTGGGCTTTTCTATACATTGTATAATTTTAAAAATATTTCTACTCTTTTTGAGCTATTTGTGGACATTTCCAATTTTCAATTTTTTTCGTTTTTTTTTCTTTAAAATGTTTGACATGTCACACATCTTACAAATCTAATACAAGGGTTCTCATACATTTTATAATAATTGAGATTCAAAATTATTAAAGATACGTGTGCAGTTGTGCACGTTTTTTTTTCTTAAGCATTTCAAGTTCAAATGTTGACAACATTTTGTAAATTATTTTGTAGTTAAAAAAAATAGGATATGGATTGAAAATTAAAAACAAAATTCTCATAAGTATTTAATACTGTACATTAAAAATCTAATATTTAAACAGTATTATTAAATAAATTACTTTAATAGCAATAATATCATAAAATATACTTAGTAATAGGTATAGGCTGATAGACCATTTTCACTCAGATTCGTATACAGTGATATTATATTATTGAATTCAAATTTAGAACATCCATTTTAGTGACTCACTCGACACCTATACTGTACAGCGAAGCGGTACCCACTTGCCCACCTTTTTTATTATCTTTAGATACAACAGATAGGTCAGTGTTTTTTAAACAATCATCTTAGTAAACAAAATTGCTAAAATATAAAATATTTGAACATTATTTGTTAAACTTAGTACCTATAAGTTGTATACTTATATTTCTAATACTCTAACAATAATAGTGAAGATAATGTATCTTTCTTTGAATTCTCGATAAGTAATGTAAACTATTACCTATAAACGGGCTAAACGGCACATCAACCATTATCTGTGTAGTGTGTTCAATAATAATAAAAATAAAACAGATACAAGATACATAGAAAAACAAACAAGTACCTATCTAGATTCTAGATACAATTTAAAGATATCAAAGGTACATTTAAAAGATATCAAAGTTACAATCAAAAGATATCAAAGTACCTATGCCGAAGATACAAGATAGATATACTACAAGTAAATGTATATAAAGATACTGTCTATTTCTGTACATAGATTTAACGCAGTGGCGCCGAACAATGTCTAACCGGTTCAATTGAACCTTTTATAAAGTGAATATAAGGGTATATAAGGAGTGAAATATAAAATTAGCCCTCAAAAAGTGGATGGATGGCTGGGTGGGTGGTTATCAAAGTAATTGAACTGGTAGTTGAAAAATAATTCCGTATTACCCGCTGTGGTCATCATCATAGCTGTGTTATATTATTAGAAACGTCATCTTGTCCTAAAAAAAAAAAGTAAAAAAAAATATAATTGAGTGTTGCGAAACTGCGAGTGGCAAATAAGCGGTCCGAAATGTATATCATGTTATATAGATTATAGGTACTATCATAGAATATAATATACAAAATAATATCATAATATTCTATTCTATGGTACCATCCGCATCGCCATTAATATACAGGTATAGCCGGTATACATGTCAGTTATCCTTAATTCCTTTAACTGTTTACGTATACGACCTCGTGTACTCGTTAACTTAATTGTCAACGTTTCATAAGTTCGTTTTCGATTGTTTCTATTTACAAACGTAATGATTTCGTTTTTTGTTTCTAAACGATCGTTATAATCATTTCAATGCATCATTTTTTTTAATATACTACACGGACGTCAGTCTTGTACACAACTTATTCCATAAATCCTGCGAAACGGATAGTGCTCGTTTCTTCGGAATAATGATAACATACGTAATGTGCGTATACGTAATAATAAAATCTGCGTGTTATAAATTATAATATAAAATATTGAAATACGGGTGGACAAGAAATTAAATAATACTCAATAAGCTTGTCCGGGAAGAAAAAAGATTTTGAAACATCCTGGGTATTGCATTGATGATATAATAGCTGCTGCAAGTATAGTCTGCTGCAGGAATGTTATATAGTGAGAAATCTAAATAATATAATAAGAATAATAGTTACGAAGTGTGCGCGGTGACCGGTGAATAATTATATACGTCTCGTGTGAATCGCAATTTTTAACATACATATTATTATAGTCATCTAACAATGTAGGTAGGTACTTATTGCTATATATTAGAAGCATAATATTTTTTAGTTTAAAATACACAGGATATCGTGCGTGGTTTTTAATATAAACGAACAGCTGCACTACCTAAATACATAATATTATCAAAGGTGGGCATTGAGCCATAATAATTAGCTAAAGCAGAGGTATACAGTTAATTTTGGTAAACAATTTTAACTCAACTACTGATTAATTGTTTGTTGTAATAACTTATATTTATTGAGTTATTTTGACAAATAATAGTTAATTGCGTCATGCTAAAATCGTGCATTTACAAGTCTATATAACTAATGTTAAAAATTGTTTAATCAAGTTGTAAACAATTATTTGAAATAAAAATAAACAATTAATATTTCTTGATTTAATAATTCAATAGGCACAAACTTATAATTTATATAAGATAAGCCCCTATACAGTGCAAAATAAGAAGAAATAGAATAAAGCTGCATTTTTAACAAAATGGTGTAAGAAAAAAAATTGAAAATATCAAAATCACTATTGTAGTATAAAAAAAAAATTCATTTTTCTGGCAACTTTTAACTTTAGAACTTAACGTTCTGAACGTTATCTTAGGTTAATTTGTTTCATTAGTTGTACGTTGTACCACATTTTGCATAATATGTATTACCTATGTAAGTTTATTGTACTGTACAATTACGGTCAACGGAACATATTTTATTGATTGTACAGACATTATTAATCATATTATATTATGCTACTATGTATACTAAATACTTATAACTAGTTATAACACTGATGCTGCATAGCACAACTGGAATTCATTTAATAAAGAAGGTGCAATGAACTACATAAACTCGAACGTTTATTATTATTTATTATTGGTATATTAATTATATATTTTGCATTTAAAAGAAATAATGTATAATTATAAACCAACATCATGTAAGTACGGCGAAGAAATCTTAGCACCCGTTGCAACACTGACCCAGTGTTTAGAATCAGTAGAGGTATCGGCTACTCGCTACGACGCTACCTGCTATTTGGTACAAGATGCAGGCAGGCTGCTGTATTGAATTTTTATTTTTCGATTACATATTTTAAATGTTTTTTTGAAAGCCTGGGGCCTGGGATTGGGACCGTTATGCATTTTTATGGATTAGGTTTGGATTAAGGACAAGCAAAATTGTTTTTTTCAATATCTTCAAAAGTTTTGGGTTCTAGAACGGAATAATAAATTATCGCGTTCACAAAACCATACAGATCGTTGATTTAAATTATCACGACTTTGTTGAAAGCGCTAGTGTACCGTAAATGTATACAGACATGTATACATGTTTTCTGCACGTCCAATTTTTAAATTAAACTGGAAAAATAAAAATAAACTAGGTATATATTTCTAAAACACAGATACGATCTAGAATGTGTTCGTTTATACCTTTCAATAAAATTTTTACTTTTTTTGCCTTTTATTAAAAAATCAAAGCATTATTGTACAACTAGCAATACGTTATATTATAAAGTATGAGTCAAGGAACCGTGAAACCTTTCAAAATAGAACCATAAATTATAATTAATTAACATACAATATAAATATTTTAATTATGTATTATAATTAAAAATTATAAGTTCATATAAGCACGTTAGGTTGAGTTATAATAAGGAATAGTTACAACTAATAGCAATTACGGCCAACGATTTCAGAGATGTACTGTTGATTATTAGGTACCTAGGTATAGTTTTCGTTCCACTTCAGTAAATTTATTTAAAATAAATGCATTCAATATTTATAAACTGTACCATATGAAAACTTTCATTCAATAGATACGTCTGGATATAGATGTATATAGCTAAAATTATATTCTATACAAATGTTGACTTTATACAATAAGATTTAATTTGTCACAATATAAGTAGGCAAGTACCTACTACATTTAAAATTTTTTTTTGCAAAAAGCCGAATACAATAATCATATAAATAAAAGCCAATTAATTGTTCAACTAACTAATTGTAAAATAGTTTGGAATGGTAGCAACGGTTCAATAATATGCATTTTAGTGGCTTAAAAAAGTATTCAGAACAATATTATGGCACTATAAAAACTGTTGTTCCACGATAAAAATAAACTACACAAATAAATTTCATCGTCAACTTTTTGACTTCCATAAAATATTGCTGGGTAAATGGTATTCATATTTACATATATAATTAAAAGTTAAATTATGGATAAAAAAAAAACGTTGTCTCGCAATTTAAACAGTTTTGATGGTGGATGGTTGTGATGGCATTCCGAGCCGCGCTCTCCCAACGTTAACTCCGTAAGTCTCATACCCAGCAAGCTGGCAGCAATATTGTATAGTCACACACAGGATTTAAAACGAGATACGTTTAAAAAAAAAGGGGTGTTTATACCCCCCCCCACCCCTCAAATACCACACCACCCTCCTATGTGTTGCGCAACTGTTGTATATTGCTCGTATGTATGAATAATAATAATAATATAGGTACTAATAGACAAAATAATTGAATTATAGGCCATACGTAATAACCAGATAACAAGAGTCTGATGCCATAATCATAATTTAAATATTATTATAATATTATAATATATAATGGTGTAATTTGGGTGCTCGTTCGGCGATAATAATAATTTGACACTAATAGATTGTTTCATAATAATAATAACAATAATAATACGTGGGTACACTATATAGGTATAATATTATCCTTCGATGTTCAATAGGTAAGTTTTTGACATAGTATGGCTGATCACTTTTTATATTTTTCTGTCTGTGTCCCGTGTGTATAATATACTATACATTATTGTATATATAGCAAGCTATTGCGTGTTTTTATTCAGACTTACATTACATTCATATTATAGACATTGTAATATACTAGCAGGCGGCAATTTGAACATTTACGATGTGGCTTTGTTGTGTATTTTGTGTTTACTCGCTCTTAAAATGTCGGTTTTCACCACGGTCACGACATATAGGTAACTTTATATTTGTAAACATGCATTCTAATAATCACGGATTCGTCGGAAAGATTGCAATTTCGATTATAAATTTGGCTTTAATATATCATGGTCGGTATATTTGTAATTGAGAGTTTTTTTACCGCAGATTTTGATAATATTATTAATATTCAAAATGTTTTGAAATTATCATCGAGTATATACGCATAAATCACGGAGAGTACATAAAGTATTAATTTTTACCATTAATTATTTAAACAAACATTTTTTTTACTGTTTTTCTTTTACTAAAACGTAATAATTGTTACGTAAAACTGCGTACATCAATATTATATAAATATTTTTTTTGTACGAATGTGATTTGAAAGTTATCATATTATCCGATACCTATATATTGTATCAGTAATTTATTTATTTATTTTTATCGCGGTTGTTTAGCAACACGTTGCAAATCGCATGATAGAAATGCATTCAATGGAGTTTATTTAATCAATCGTATGTTCATTGCAGATACATACCTATAATATAAAAAAATCATTAAACGTATAGCGTATACGTACATAATACAACTATAATGAACATTTAAGCCGAAAACCAATTGGTTAATAGGTACCTAATAATATCTATAACGACTATAACAAATAATAAAATACACATATCATAGTGATAATATATAATATTATGTGGTTCCAGCGGCGATATTATGAAGAAAGTATTCCTTGGTATTATTTTGATCTATGTTTCTAATTAACTCAAAGCCCATTTAACGAATACAACGATACGATCTTGAGTCTTAATAACTTTTTCTATAGTGTCTGAAAGCAGCTGCGAGCGGCCGACATCAGTGCATTCCGTCGACTTATTATTGTCTTCCCCCAAACGGTCGCCGGCCAAATAATAAATCAACTGAATACCAATCGTTAAGATTTCTTTTAGGCAGAAGATAAATGATTGAAAGATTCGAATGGCATTGTCGTTTCAGACAAAAAGTGAAAGACCGTTAATGCATCGTTTACGACAACGACGGCGACATGACGATGTTAGTGAAACAATTGGGTGTAATAATACAAAGTAATCGGACCCTTCGCCTTTCAAAAAAAAAAAGATTCACATTCATATATGTTATTATCTGTCCGTGTAGAGATCCTCCACCTACGACTAATACCTATACAACCACCACCAACACCACCACCACCACAACCACCACCACCGCCGCCGCCGACGCCGCGACACGGATAATACCTGTTGAAGGGGAAAAATAAGAAGAAGAAGGAAAACAATATATCGAGGATTATCCACGAACATTCCGAACGAAAGTATCCAATACGTGAAAAAAATCAAAATAATGGTGTAGGTCGTTTAGGTAGGGGACCATGGACATCTCTCATAGTAGCGGGTGTGAACATCGCGCCCAAGAAGAAAGTGGCCAGTTTTCGACAGTCGGTTGCACAGGTCAAAACTCCTTCCGTGAACAAATTGTGTTACCGGTATTATTAAATATACGTACAGCGGTGTTTTTGTTTTACGTATAAACTTTCCAACTACTGCGACAAACGGTTGTGTTCCGTGCGATGTTCTTTTTGCTTTAAACCTTTAATATATTTTTTTTTTTCATAATATTTTATTTTGAAAATAATGCATTTAAGGAATATCTAAAATCAGTTTGACAAATCATTGGATCTATTTATCATGGCTGGACCAAAACTACTCCTGCAAGTAAGTAACTTATTTCTTATAACTTTAAAAACCTTTTATGACAATCGGTACCTAATTTATTATACACTGATGCTTTTTAAAAATATTTTCAAAATGTTTTAATTGTTTGCAGATTTTTAAAATTTTTAAAATTATATAATATAATATGTTATCACTTATTTCATAAAATATGTATATTAGCAAGATTAGGAAAATTATATTTAAGAATTAAATAAATAAACTTTTTCAAAATTAACAAATTAATTATCAACTGAGAATATTATGTACAATGTTCATTGTGTATAGTAATCTAAACATTCCTAAAAATAATATGTTACATTCAATAGTTTATAAATTACTTTTGATGTTGATGGTTTCATAAGATAATATTTTACTAAGAAGAAACTTATTTTTAATTAGTATTATTATTATAAATAATAAATACTGAGTATTTAATTGTTTATGATAATTCCCATATAGAGTTAACTAAAAATTGTATTGTATACATTATAATATTGGATCAACTAAAATAAGAGGGAGTAAAGATAGTTCATAATTATAAATGTTGCCTAAAGTCACGGTGAATTTAATACATTTAATTACTAAGTCATAAGTCATAACTAATTTTAAACGTCAAAAAAATGTATTTTTATTTATTTATTTCGTTTTGAATAATATTGTGCTAACATAAAAGTTTTTTGTTACTCAAACAAAATGTGTATGCTGAGGAAATGTGTGAAATAAATATTGAATTAAATTAAGTATTTTATAGTGTTGGTATAAACTATAGTCGTTACATAATAAAAGTATCGAAAACAATTATTTTTATCGTAAGCTTACAAAACGTAACTAAAATACTAATTTTAAATAAAAATTTCCAATTTCCAATTGCAATTAGTCGCAACATATTTCACTCAGGTAGTGCATAGGTACTTACAGTTAGTTTTATTTAAATATTTAAACGTTTATAAAAAAAAAAAATACTAATACTTTTTCTATTGTTTATATTTTTATTTAATTCGTTATGTCCAGTTTTGGGTAAATGTAACATCATCAAAATTACACCATCATGACAATACGGGAAATACTTCGAAGTGATGTCAGAGATATTTTCCAGGACTTCAACAGTTTGACCATTGTTAATTTGAGTTGTAAAGAATTCGCACGGTTTTCTCTCATTGTCTTTTTGCTCACTTTTTTTTAAGGAATTTTTTTCATCATTCACACTATAGATCACCATTGTTCGTGGTCTTCCCTTGTTATAGTAGTTACTGCACCGGATAATCTTAATCGGTCGTTTAAACGATGGAACGACCGTTAAAATATCTGTTATATAATTAACGCGTCAGTCTCGAATCGTTTCTCTTGCTTATTGTTTTACCTAATAATAATGTAATTATATAACACATTTTTAGGTCTGCTTGCTGATCACGTTGACGGCCAGTGCGCTGTGTTTGAGAAATGTTGACCAGACAAGACTTATAGCTGATAGGCCCAAACACCAACAGCCTTCGTCATGGGATCAAAACTCCAATTTATGGAAAAACAAACCAACTGTCCCACCATATGCTGTAAAAATGGAGCCCATGGTGCATTACTCGCAACAGGATCCACTCTACATAAATTCTAATCATTCGGCCACAGCAAAAATCGACTTTGATAGTCACGCAAGTGGGTCTGAATTTGGAATATCGTCAAATTACGGTCCGCCTAACGCAGTGTACGGTGTACCGTACCAATCAGACTATTACAAGGAACCGGAACCAATTATTGAAATTATCATAAAAGAATCTAACGAGTCACTTCCAGCGCCACCAACACCACCACCCGTTCCTGTAACAAAACCACAGAAAGAACCAGTTCAAGTTTTTTACGTAAAATATAAAAAAAATCCGAATTCGTATGGTGATAAAGAAGACATCATATATGAAGCACCTGTGCCTGCAGTAACGCCTAGTACCGAGGCCGTCAGTGAAAGTGAAACGGTAATCTCAACGGAATCGTCTCCTCTTTATAATTACGTTACGGGACCTCCGGCTCCTAGTACTACGTATAGAACAATTATAAAACCAGATTCTGAAATTTACCATGGAACGGGTCTTAAAGTAACATTTGGAAAAACTGAATCGGACTGGAACCCGTCAATAAATGAAGCACAAAAGAGAGACTCTGTTAGTGAAGCAAGTGAAATACAAAATAAGGTTAAAAAATCGACTGATCAAGAATTTAAAAGAAGCTTTGTTCAACCTACACAGCACACAGACTATCAACGAAGTAACAATAATTTTGAAACTCCACATATCACTAATCAACCTCAATTTAACGGATTTAATACCCCAAAGCCAAATATTGATCATCCGCAACAGCAGTTGAAAAAACCTAGTCAGCAGGTACAAAATTACTTCCGTGAAGATAATCCTCGTCCAAACTTCCAAGGTCAAATCCCTATCATAAATCAACAATTTAAACCTCAGCAAAATAATTTCGAAGGTATTGTTGAACAGAGGCCTACAGAGTTCAAAGATAATTTCCGGAATCAACAAAATTACCAACAATCTAATAATCAACAAAATTTCCAACAGTTGACAAATCCACCAAATATTCAGCAATTTACTAATCAACAGAATCATCAGCAATTAAATAACTTGCCAAATCATCAACAACTAAATAACCCACAATATAATCAACAATTAAATAATCCCCAGCACCATCAACAATTAAATAATCTACAAAACCATCAACAATTTATAAACCAACAAAATCATCAACAATTTAATAACCATCAAAACCACCAACAATCAAATAATCCACAACATCATCAACAATTAATTAATCAACAAAATCGTCCACAATCAATTAATCAACAATTCAATAATCAACAAAATCATCAACAAAATCATCAACAGTTCGTTAATCTACAAAGACAACCATCAGATTTCCAATCAAACCCACCTCTTAGAAATCCAGGTAATTTTCAAGAAAGACCTGTACAAATCAAAACAAATAACGAACGACCATTTATAAGTAAGCCTTTTGAGAATCGTCCAGCTCAAAGTAAACCGTTTGAAAGCCGACCTTTACAAGATCGACCTTTTGATAGCAAGCCGTTCGAAAGTCGTCCCATCCTAGACAGTAATTTTGATAATCGCCCGATATTTGACAGACCCTTTGAGAATCGCCCAATTCAAAGCAGACCATTTGATAATAGACAAAATCAAGCTACAATTAATTATAGACCAAGCAAGCCTCCGACGCCACATAATATACCTTTAAATCCTAATCCATCATTTGTACCGATTGATAAACGACCGACTAATCCATTACCACCACATCCGTCCAATTTTAACACTCATCCAACCGGTACAAAACATTCAGTTGATTTGGCCTTTTCTCCACAACAACAACAGCAGCAGCACCAACAGTTCCAACAACAGCAATTTCAACAACAACAGTTACAACAACAATTTAGGCCCGCCGAGACGCGTCCACAAGTCAATAATAATCCAACGTCATTCCAACAACAGCCAATAATTAAGCAGCAGCAATTTTCACCAGAAGTGAAAACTTCTCAACTTGCACAATACCAAACAGTGAAACAACAGCAATTTATTCCCGAGTTAAAACCGTCAGAAATTCCACAACTTCAAATTACTCCATCAAATAGTTATGAACTTGAACCAAAACAGCAACCGGCACAATCTGGACAATTTATCGAAACATATAATAGATATCAACCATCAACACAGACAGAACAAAATTATTTTCGTCCTGACAATAGCCCCTGGCAAGTTTCCAACCCACAACAAAGTTCGTTTAAACTTCAACAGCAAGAGTACAAAGAACAGTTAAGTCCAAGTACAATAAAAAATACCATAGACACGACAAGTAAATCAATCTTAAAAACAACTGAAAAACCAGCATCGTTTGTAACGACGCAGTACAGAGAACGCAGTACACCAACTGTTACAGTGGCGACTCCCAAATCAACTACAACTGAAGCAACTAAAAATGAGACAAAAAAACCAGATTTCAAAAATATTGCATCGCTTCCAGACGAAGTTCCTGACGAATTGAGGGAACAGCTTCTTTCTTCTGGAATCCTTAGCAACGCTGACATTCAAATATTAGACTACGATAAAGTAGGTGATATACCAATTGAAAATTTACCACCCGAAGCTTTGGAAAATTTATATGGCCAAGGCAGCGCTCCGATACCTTCAGTAGTCTTACCGCCAAATAAATCTGATGTCCAAATGAAGGTCGTCAAGTACGATCCTTCGACAGAAGAAGGAAGAAAAATCGAAAACACATACATCGACAGACCCAAGTCTCAAACTCTTGACCCGGTCGTCTTAAACGACACAGGATATAATCGTTTTTTACCATTAAACATTAATGGTACTCATTTCCCGATACCTGACTCGCCATTGTTGAAAAATAGAGCCATCGGAAGTGTAGTTATATTATCACCAGTGAGCTACGATTTGTCAGATGACCAGTCCCGACCATCTAGAAATGCCGCGGTCAAGGTGAAAGGAGTCCATTTTGTTGTTGGTGATATTGTGAAAAATCTTGTTAAAGACCCAAATAGAGAAAATTTCAAAATCTGGTTGGAGAAAGAAAAAAGTACACCTTCTGAAGAACAGTCAGTCGTCCTTTTGGTTACTAAGTGAGTTTAGTGATTAATATATTACTGTTTAGCTAAATATTATTTTTTTTTTTTTTATAACATTTTCAAAACAATTACGTATTTTTCAATATTTATTTAGAAAAACATCGAAATAAGAAGTAGGTAGTAAAAATTGTTTTAAATAGGTACATAGAATTTTTATCCTAATGTTTCATATAACTAAATAGTTGTAGCAATTAATTATTATCTCATTATCTTTGGTGAAAAATACACAATATAATATTTCCAATATCGCCGATATATATTATTATAATGTATATTATACAAGATCTATGACGTAGGTACATTGTACTCCGATGATAAACATTAGTCAATGGGTGAACATAACACTAACGTTTTTTGTTTATATTTTAACTCATTAAAACTCAAACGGATTAGATAGTATTATAGTATCATACTATCATACAATGCATCGTATTTACTATTTACTATACTAGTATATCTATTTATTAAATTTTGTTCAGCTATAATTATTGATAATAATTTTTTTTAGGCCAAATGGTAAGGAAAACGGAAAGGAAATTTATATGTATGACGTGACACACAATCAGGTCAACAAATTGTCGGGCGAATTGAGTGCGACTTTCGTAGATGTGGCAGAGTCAAACTCGCAGAGTCACGATTTGGACAACCTATCGTCCGAAGAGGAGGTGGATGTATCCGGAAATAGCACTACCGATAATACTCCTGTCGTATCCGGTTACAGCAAGACGAACGACTTCTCGGGCTCAATTGTTGCCAATGCCAATAATTAGACTGATCTGTTAAACGTGCTATTCTTAAAGTTTAATTTAAACTTGCACTTTTTTTAATTAATCATTTCCTAAACCATACAAAAAATAATTACAAGTAAATTGGTCTGTTGTTTTCAAATTAATATTTTTAAACATTTTTATTAATAAATTGTACATTAGTTAATTATTATATAAATTACATAAAATATAATGAATATTAAGTAATTTTATACTACTGGAATATTTTATATTCTAAGTTAAATATTATGTATTTAACATACTTAGAATTCGAAATAAGTGTACATAAAATAGTTTATAAAATACATTTTTTATTTTAATATAATAAAAATCATATTTTATTTTTATACTTATAAATTATTGATGAATTAGAAGAATGTTCTGTACTAATTAATAAGTAATTTGTACAAATCAGAGTACAGTAACAGTACTTTGTATATTGTGCTCTAAAATAAATAAATATAAATTTGAAAAATTTTACAGATACCTATACCTTACTATAGTAAGAATTTGTGTATTCGTACATTTTACTAGGTATCGCGTGGTACATAATATAATGGCATATACACAGAATTTAAAACTATCGATATAGTATTATTATGTATGACAAATATTATAATATAATCATAATGTATTAGTGTAGAAAATATATTTATTTTACCAATTTATTGTTTGATCATTAAACTGTGAAATGTATCGATTATTCTCATAGTTCTATCTTCTATCTACTATCATAGTGTTACATATGTGATTTTCATATACCTAGTAAATTGTACATTTGTAGTTTTGTATCTATCTTTGAAAATATTTAATACATTTTATAAGCTGATAGAGTGATAGTTGGTGTTAATCTAATTCAGTGATGAATATTAATACAGTGGAACCTCGATAATTCGTATCGGTCAGGGACAAAAAATAAATGCAAGTTGACGAAAATTATTTGAGTTATAGAAAAAATTGTATGTATTATGTATATACATTATACATAGATGCAGACCAAGACATTCCTTTGAGTTATCGAAATTCAACTAATAGTTTTCGAGTTATTGAGGTTCCACTGTAATCGGGATTAATCCAAACCACTTAGAAAATAATGTTATTGAAAATTACGATACACGCACTATTATTATATAATATCGATTAGGCATCAGCTTTACGCGTTGTCGAGTAATTTAATTCGTGTACAGATAGCTTACATATGTTTAAATATTTATTCCGTTTTATTATTTTACTACACCACATAATACGTAAATGCGTGCAAATAAATTTGAAACTAATATATTATTAAATAGCAACCTCATATACACGCATTGTAAAATATATAATAGGTACTTTATATATATTAGGACCACGCGTGCGCGGTGCGCATACCAGCTATGAACCATATAATCATTTATTATGGTATATTCATTATAGTATTATCCGTGTACGATGTACCCTATAACATAGATATATGATTACAAGTACACGTAAAGTACATATAACACAATACACAATTTATTTACGTGCAGATAGTTTCGTATTTTTAACGTCAAACATATTTATAGGCATGTAAAATATATCGTTAACATGCCACTATTTAAAATTTTAAAAGCACTTAAGGTTAAAGGTTCAAAAAGAAAGTCACGATATAAGTAAGTACCTTGGTAGGTTTATTATAATATGTGTCTAGTTTATACGATCTGATTGACCTAGAAAGGACCGAATTCTTATGCTTCGTAAGAAAAAGTGTAGTCATATATACCTCAAGAACACCGAGTGTTCTTTTGAATGATCTATGGAGGGTTCCGGCCAAATATTTTATTTATGTAATAACATATATATATATGTAGGTATTTAGATTATTGAAATTCGTCTCAAGTTTATTGTAATATTATCTTTAAATATATATAATACATACATAACTTAATATTATAAGACTAACGCCCTTCATTATTATATTATAATCGTACATACAGCTTTACAGTTATTTGGTTCATTGGTTGTATAATATTATGTATACAGGTATTAGTTGCATCGAATAGTGAGACCAATTATAAAATACGTGGTCATAAAAAATTGATTACATATACCTGCTACACACATAGGAAGTGGAAATCACGAGCCATTGAAGAGGTGTTATTGATTAAATATGTACATTTTTATTTATATTCATAGTTTCACTTAGATAAAAACGATTTCACTATATTTATTTATAAAACAATACTGTTTTTTATTGTTACCTTTTCATTTTGACATCAAGGCGGATCTAATTGTTTATTTCATAATTTTATATATTTATATTTTATACACAGATATTGTACTACATTTATGGCCTTTTAATCTTTAGATGTTAATATTAAAACTATCGTGACTTCCATTGGTCATTTCACTCGTATATTCTCGTATTTTATATTTCAAAATTGTCGATAACAGTAATATTCCCAATATCAAAATGTATGAAAAAAAAATTCTAAATTCTAGTAGGTATTTATATTATTTCACTAACACTAGAAAACGAACACGTATGTTTTAAATCTTTTATTTTTTAGTCACAGCAGTACACATAGTAATCTAATTATCATTATCATTTTCAAATAAAAGTACGGGTAGTGCGCTGTGCCGCTGTTTATTTATGCAAGTCATTGAAAATCACAGTAAATACTAAATTTATTATTAGTTATTTCTTCATATTGGTTCATAATTAAATAGGTATTGTAGTTATAGCAGTGCACAGAGTACAGTGTACTAATGAAAATAGACAGAAATAGTGGCTAGTGTCAAAGTTTAGACGCTGTCTCAAGCATGGATGTCTCATCTGAGTCATCACACAATAGCATATACTTATACTGAAATAATGTTTAAGACTGTATAACCTTAGATATTATTTATGCTTGTGTATGCTCGTGTAATCGTTTATTCGTTTCATACATTTTATTCATAATATTTTTAGTATCAATTTAAGTTCTTAATATTCTAATATCTGACTAATGTCTTGTCAATTTTAAAAGTTTAAAGTTCAGATTATTAGAGCAAATATGGGCAGCCAACTTCAATTATTAGTTAATCTAAAAATGGATACGAAATGTAATCCCCTTCCAATATTGAGTCTCTAAATAAATACCTAACTTTGTTTATTCAAATCTGAAATGAACACTTCACGAGTGGTAATAAACTGTTCCGTAAAACTAAGTTTTATTTATACATTTTTAATGACCTAATAAGTACTCTATGTATAAACTATAAACATATATTATAATATGTACATATAGTCGTAGAATCCTCGTACATATCCAACACTAAATTAATTAGTATTAATTTAAAGTATTTTGTAAAACAAATAATTTCTTAGCTGTGTATAGTGGGATTTTTCTCATCATGTAATTATAATATTATGTTTATTCTTGTGTTTAAGTATTATATCTGCTAAACAAAATAAGAACTTTCTAATATAATATCGTATAATTACAGATTTGTCTTACCTACGTGTAACGTGTAACATACGAAACAAATGTTGCAAACGGTTCGGTCAAATGTCCATGATGAGATATATATATATTATATATTATATGTAATACGTATTTGGTGTTTCTAGAGAACTAAAAAAATTAGAAACCAATGTCAATGAGCAATAATTGTCAAATCCTACAGAAATTTGTTTAATAGTTATATACCAATAATGTTCGTGTAGTATTATTCGATATCGTTGAGACTTTCATATCTATCGTAAAGGGCTCACCAATATTTACCATGTATATACATTTGTTGATTTTATAAACAATATCTTTGTAGCCTTGTAGGTGCCCTAGATGTATAACTACTATTAGACTCGTTTAATCATAAACGAAAATCATCATCTACCTTGTCTTATTGACATAATGAAATGCGCTTTATTACAAAACGTTAAGCTTTTATACTCGTGCTCATATTTTAAACGTATATATTATATTATTATATATTTATATATATAACTACATATATTAATAGTTATAATAGTAAGTACTTACATTTTATCATGTTTTTATTAGATGTGTTAATCGTTTAAGTGATATCACTTTAAACACGTACTTTTAATCTGATTAGTGATTAGGTAATAATGTAATATCAAAATTATAGCATAATAAATAAATTAATGATTGTATTTATAATTTGATACAATGATACCTATTCACAAATTACATTTATAGGAACCAGGAAGTTAGTATATATATACACATAGACTGTTCTTTTCCTTATTTGGTTTTTTATAAATTAATATTCTAGTATACTCATTGCTTTACGAGTGCAAATGTAGGCAGGTACATAAAATGGTTTACGAGATCGTCTGAAAGCGAATTAAATGCGAGAAGGAAATATTATATTAACTATACCTATGTTTTTGCAGTTGTTCATTTCACGTCGAAAATAAATTACTGCAAGTACTTATAACTTATTGATTCCAAACTCCAAAGTACTAAGTAGTATAAATGTATAATTATATCAATTGTTAATATCATTTATTTATGTAAGTCACGACAATTCCGTTCACTGATCCGAATTAAAAAAAAAAAAAGGAAACCCGTGGAAATCAAACGCAAATCTCGGTTAACGCTATTAACACCATACCCTGACGCATATCATGTAATAATATGGATATTAAATAAAATAAAATATTCACCTTGATAAAAGTACCTACAGTAATGACACATTTTAAACTATGACTATTAAAAAATAACGGTAAAAAATAAATTGAATGATATTATTAGAAATTATTGTATACTTATAGGTAGTAAGTATTTAATAGTATATTAATAAAATACATTTCAATAGTACAGAGCACGGTCTCGTGTTTAACAGAAAACAGGAAGTTTCCTGTCTCGGCTTTCCGCGTCTTATAGGTATTATAGTGCTATAATAATAAATAATAATCCACTCAAACATGATCTTTTATCAATACGAGTATAGTTTTAAACCTAATATAATACCGCCAGTCGTCGAGAAATTATACCAGTCTTAAACAAAGCTTAAAATGCCTCAATCTTCATATTGCCGACTGAAAGCAGCATAATATTTAATATATGGCTAAATTACTTGGTTAGGTAAACTGGGCAAAAATTTACTATAGAAATATATTAAGCTATTTAGGTACGACTGGAGTATAAAGAAAATGTAACAATCCAAAAGTATCAAAAAAATAATTTTATTCGAATAAGCACTTGACATTTTAAAATCTAAATAATAGCATTGAGTATACATACTATCTATACTCAATGATTATAGGTACTTCTAGGCTATAATCATACACATACACCCATTACAAATGCTTTTTATTTTGTTAGTTGTAACTCCTACAGTCCTATAATATAAAATGTATACTATAAAGTTATTAATAACTTACTCATATCTTCATCATAAGCTCAGCTATAGAGGTCTGGCGAGGCTGTTTCTTAACTAAACATTTGGGTAAATATAACTGTAAAATATCGAAATGTTCGGTTGTTACTTGTTTCAATGTACAGTGGATTAAAAAACAAAAAATAAAAATTCACCAAAAAATTGATCATTAGCACAGTTGTACCTACATGTTTTACGTAAGATCAAAAACTAATTTTTTACGAATTAACAAAACCCTCCGGAAAGATGCTTTTAAATACCTATCTAATCGTCGGCCAGTGCTTATTTCTCCTTAGATCGACTAGATTAGGTGACAAAACGTACGCGCAATGCTACTACAACCACAGTCGTCGCCGCCGCGATACTCGCGCGCGCAAAACCATAACCTCTAAAAGCGAAAAACAGGTACCTAAGGAGGAAAACGACGAAATAATAAAAAGACGACCGACCGGCAGCCAGCGATTTCAACCGCAATACAGGTAACAAGTATACCGATGGACGTTAAAAACCATTCACCCGCGACTATCTGCTATCAACCAGATCCATGTTCAAAACGATATCGTTATTATTCTTATTGTTGACGAATTACGCCGAATATCTCCTAAAATCTTGATGTGCCGTCGTGTACTCGTGTGCTGAGGGCTTCATCGACTCGTTTATTTATAATAATAATAATAATAATTAATATATTATAGTCGTCGGACAAAGATGATGAGGAACATCGTAAAGCTTGCGTACGATAATTATGGTACGCGCCGTCGCGTACGGTAATACCGGGCGCGCGCTTCGAACGGCCGTCGCGCGCGCCGCAGCAGCTGCTGCCTGCTCTCGGGTCTAGTTGTTCTTCATTATCGTGTGTCGGTGGTGGGGGATCTCATCGATGACTCGCCGTGCACATGACCCGTGCGAAATCGCAAACATGGCCGACACCATTGTTTTGATTTTACTACACTAATTGCGTGTGTGTGCGCGCGCGCTCGTGTGCGTGTGTCTGTAATTTTTAACTCGTTTTTTTTATATACACATACGAATTATTTTTTCCACCGATTTTCACTCGGCCCGGACGATGCGCCGGCTGGTCGATCCCTGCGTTCCGTCCGTTTCCCGTCGATTTCTATAACGACAACGCAAAGAATACGCTTTCCCGTTTGTTCCGCGTTTCGTCTCCACCGACAATGTAAATACTTGACGGACAACGACCGGCCAGCTGCAACACGATACACACCACCGCAGCCGAAAACAGTCCTATAGTGAGTAATATCTAGATAGTGCCTATAGCCCATACTCTGTAGGTAGTGTGATGACCGTCATGTCCGCTCTTTTCTTCTTATCAATAACGGAAGTGTAAAGGATAGTATTATGCAAAAATAGGTCTGTCGGTAGAGTGTTGGTCGTTCGCCCGCGGTCAGTCCGGGCAGATCATTCGTCATCGTCTGTTCGATTATCTTCTTTTCATTGGTACTTTTCAATTACTTTTTGATTTTGATCTTGTTTTCGTCTTGTCCCCTGCCGCTGAAGTTGCTGTGAAAGGTCTCCTTTCAATGTCTGTTGTGTAATTCTGGCCAGTCTACCACCCCGCAGCAGTATCTAAATGCTCAGTTAGACCGTCTGATTTGAATTCCATTAGAATGTTGTAAATTCTATTTAACTTGATTGTGCAGGTAGTGGCAGGTACATACTATTGTTTTATATGTACACCAAGCTTACATTTGACTGTCTTAAGATGTGTTAGGTTTAGGTTGTATTAGGTTAAGTAAAGTCAGTACCAATCATTTAATATAATTCTTCTCTATACCTACCTATTGCAGACATTTACCTTTGTATTTACCAGTACCTACCAGCAGGGTCTGCTTTAGATACGATTGAAGTGTGCGACAGAACAGGGCGGCAAAATCAAAAATGCGCGTGAGAGGCATCTGAATTAAAATTTGAGAAGGGGCAACGGGTGCCAAAATAATTTTAGCACTGGGCTCTGAAAGAAACCCGGACCTGCCTACCAGTAACTATGTCTACTGTTTTTAACCAACTGGATCAGTCGAGATACCTTTTCTAAAATTGTATGCATCAATGTCTTATAGCGGTTCTTGAAAGAATGAATTTAGTTTTATATTTAAATACTTTTTTTATACTCTGTTCTTGTCATTTGTTTGTATAATAATTTAAAAAATAGAACTCAAAAATATTTGTCAGAAAAGTAGGTTATTACCTATTCAATAGTTGAAATGTATTATTATCCTACAATTTTTCTTTTACCTACTTTAATTATTTTCTAGTAGGTACAAAAACATCCTTGAGTAGTATTGGGAAAGAGATCGGACATAGATATCTATGGTATTGGTAACATCATTATTTATTATTAAATACAAACTTTGAACTACAAATGTTTTCATTGTTGATTAATAATAATTTTTCCCCAACTAATAACCTAATAACAATTCAAAAAAATTAATATTTATAAAAGTGCCATCTATTGTTTGTCTGAATTTTACAACTTGTTTATTTTTAATTCTTTTCTCTGTATATTTAATTTAAATAAAAATCAGTGATATTTTATATTTTCATTTTTATATCTGCAAATGAAATGATATTAATGCAATGACATCTGTACTATTTTTGACTTGGCTCAAACTCTTATACAAATTCTTTAACCATAGTAATTTATTAATTTGTTGATTTTGAATTTTTCATCTTCAGACTTCAGTTATTATATTATTTTAACACGATAAACAAAGTAGTAGGTATAAATTAGAGTATAGTTGTAAGCTTGACGTCAGCTACCTATATTTTTTTAGATAGACCTGTCAATCATATTTCATGTTTACTTAATGGATATACATACTTCATTATCATTAAGTAGTAAGTACCATAGGTACTGACTTTTATTGATTTTATTTTTATTTAGCTACAGGTATATTAATCTATGTTGAATAATTATAGTTGTAATAACTAATTAATGACAGTGATATATTACTAATTTTATATTAAATTATACTTATCAATTTATCATTACTATATTATTTTTTCATGAATGAAGAATATGGATAACCAGGGCCATCATCAATCTTCGGTGAAAAAACGTTCCATTGACGATATCATTAACAACATAACATCAGATCTTCAAAGTTATGAAGGTCGTTATATGGTATTGGGTAACCCGAGACAATCGACTGATATGATGTGGCAGCAAGTGAACAGCTATGCAAATCCTCCTCAGCCACAACATAATATTTATAATCAAGAACCGATGAATTTGTCAAACAACAACCAATACATATTAAATACTAATCAGTATACCCAATATTTGACACCTCAGAATTCAATACCAGGATATGTTAACTATGATCATCAAGTTTATCCACAACCACATCATCCCCATCCTCATCAGCACCATCAACAGCAGCAACAACAACAGCAGCAACAACAACAGCAGCAGCAACAACAACAACAACAACATCAACAAACCTCTCAGCAGCAGCAACAAATGAACTATACATACTATCAACAGTCGCAATATACTTCTCATCCATTACCATACCAGACCCCTACATACGGTCTTTTTGATGCACCGTGTAATGATGCCCTTATTGAAAACCTTGTTCAAAGTTGGAGCCAAACTCAAAGTAATGGTAGGGTATTTAGCCCTTTTGGTGATCAAGCATTTCAGACACCAAGAGAAATTCCTGAACCAGATATTAATGTTCTTAATCATAACACAATATCTAACCACAAAAATATTACCACACCAGTTAGGAAGGTTAGAATGGTAGCAGAAGTGCGTCCAATGCGACCGAGTTATTCTGATGTTTTAGCTAAGTCTCCTGCTGTAGGACCAGTAAAAAAGACTGCAGCTAGTACACAAGTAGAAACATCTTTAGATGTTAAAACTTCATCTAAACTAAAAACAACTGTCAAGAAAAAAAAGAATTCTGCTAAGGGTGGTCAAGGGGAATCTGGGTTAAGAAGACAAAATTCATCTGCTAGTAGTGAAGAGCGTAACACTCCTACAGTAGAATATAAAGAGGATAAAAAGTCTGAAATAACATTCAACGGCAATGAAAAGGTGTGGACATCATCAGAAGACTTGAACGGATCAGAATATTTTGAAGCTGATGAAAATGCTTATAGTAATATTTTGGTGCCAAAGTCTAAAGAAAATAATAAGAAAGATAAAACGAAAGTTAAACCTAAGGCGACTATTTTATTGTCTAAAAGCTTAGGTAAAATAAAAATATATGGTATTTTTCATATCACATCTTGTAAAATTGTTCTTTTTTACAGGTCATACTGTAAAGCCTCTTAAAGATGATGTCGAAAAACTCAAGTCCAAGAAAACTGTCCAATCAAGTTATGCGATTGGTGTTATTAAAAAAGACAAGTTAAATAATGACTTAAAGAAGCATAATGAATCAAATAGTATGTTAATATTGTTTAAAATTGTTTTCAATTATAAAATTGTATTTAAAACATTTTCCTATAGATGTTAATACAACAACAAAATTTGATGAAATAGAAAAACCTTCAACCAAAATGTCTTCAAATGTATCCCAACTTCAACAGACTGCAGCAACTAGTAAAAATCAGGGTTCTCGTAGTACTGCTACATTCACAGCACTACCATTCAAAGCAAGATATCAACGTGTAACCAAGAAGCGACCACGTAGCTCTGCCATCAACACAATGAGTATGTTAAATTAGAAATAACAATTTTAACTATATTTTTTAAACTAATCATGTTAATATTTTCAGTAACAAAACATTTAAACTTTTTGAAAGCTCAGTTTGTTCAATATGCTCCATTAATGGTATTCTGGTTTGTTCATCTATTATGGGACGTTATCACCATGAGCTTACATTTACTTTTACATTTGTGAGTTAACTACTATTGAGCACTAAATTAAGGTTCTTTGTCACTTTGTTTGTCTTCTATAAAAGATACAGAATGCAGGTATTTTTTTACAGTTTTGTACTATTTAATGTTGTAGGTAAAAATGTTAATCAAAATATTAAACCAAGTCATTTTAAATTAATTACAATTTTTATAAATTTTATAGATTTTAAACTATATGTTTATTCATAAATAGGGTTACTATATTATTTATTTTACTTAACCAGGACTAACATTTTTACTTACAAGTAGTACATACTGAAAATAGTATTATCTCTGTTAATAAAAAAAAAAACCCAAAAATATGAGATAAAAATAAATGAATGGATTTTGTTGTGTTTTATCTCTATCTGTGTTCAGAAATCATTATTTTGTCTCAACCAATCAAAACCGTTTTGAATTCTACATTTTTAACTTAATTAAGTGACTGCATTCTGAACTTTTGAGAATGTACATTTATATGTGACTTGCCAAAAAATACATTTATGTCTGAAAAAGCAATATTACATATTTGTATTCATTTTATAGGTCTGCATCAGGTATTACTCAACTGGCTGATTTTAGTAAGAATTGTTGGAAGCATTTTTGGATTGGATTGAGCTCTCCGTTTACAGGTGCATCACACTGGGCTCGAGTCAAGTGGAAAGATCAAAATTCTGGTAATACTCTGCAAACAAATATTCCACTGCCTACTACTGGTGAAGAAGCACTTAAAAGGCTACTTGCTTGCAAAGGAAAAGATCCGTACAGGTAATTTCAGAAATCTAAAAAAAAACTGTTTTAGTATATCATGTGAAAACCCAACTTTTACATTAAAAAATAAACTACATTTAAAATAATATTTTGTACTTTAGTATTTTGGGTGTAACTGTTGATTCATCAGAAGATGATATTAAAAAGTATTATAAGAGACAAGCTGTTCTTGTTCATCCAGACAAAAACAATCAGTCGGGCGCTGAAGAAGCTTTTAAAATTTTAATTCATGCTTTCAATATGATAGGTGATCCGGTGAGTTGTTTTTATTTTATAAATGCTGAATTTTTTTTTTTTTTTGTTTTATTAATCATATTTAATTTTTTTTATAATTATAGGAGAAACGTAAACTCTATGATAGTGGTATTGAGCACATTAAAGATAACTACGATGAACTAAACAAATTGTTGAAAAATCTTCATGAAAAAATGGCACAAGTTGCAAATACAATTAGGTATTTAAAATAACATTTATTGAAAATTAATTTTAGGTAGAAGGTATTTTAATATTCTGACAAAATTTATCAAACTTAAAATATTCTATCATAGTGGTGAAAGACAATTTCACTTATTTGAATTTATTTGCTCAATTTTATTTTTTTTACTAAATTTGTAACATTAAATATTAGTTAGTTAATGAATTATGTTTTTTCAGGTGTACTAGCTGTGGTAAACGGCACAAAAGAAAGCTGGTGTTATGTCGACCGATGTACGCTGCACGCTTCTGTGCATTGTGCAATGTACATCATTCCGCACGTGACGGTGACATTTGGTCAGAAAGCAGTATGTTTGGTTTGCGCTGGAAGTACTTTGGATGTATGGACGGCGGAGTTTATGACATCACTGAATGGGCCACTTGTCAGCATGGCAGTTTGAAGCACATGCGAGCAGATACTCATTCTGTACAGTACAGAATAATATTTGGTGGCAAACAACAAACTCCCGAGCCAACAGTTTCCCCATCACCACCTCCACAACCAAGAACACAAGCACCGCCACAACCTTCTACGCCCTTATTCGAGTATATATCACAGAATAAACCCAATGGACCTAAGTAGTAACTACTTCAGTAATCACTAAACCTTTTTTTCTGCTTCCAGTTTTCATCAACCACACCTAGACGAATTCTTGAGTTCATTTTATCAACATCCAGTGCCGGGTTCTGCGACCAATGGTGAATTTGGAACCACAACTGACATTCCTCGGCAACGCACCAAAAACAAAAGAAAAAAATAGAAAATGATCTTCCTTGAATGTGCACTGTTAGATGTATGTTTTTCATTTTCGAAAAAACCAATTTCAAAATAAGTATCTTATTTAGACTAATAATTAATAACTCGTACAGATTGCAACATTTTGTTTGTATTTTTATTTTAATTTACGTTTTAAACAACTTATCACTTGTACTTGTATATATAAGTACATTGGCGATTTACACTGTTTTTTGTTATCATCATTGTCATCACCATCATATTTATGTATGAACAAATACGCCCCTCAAATCAAGTGATATATTTTTTTTAATACTTATGATTAGTGTTTTATTAATTTACTTCATAATATTAACATCTGTTTATCATTTACTGTTTCACAGCTTAATTTTAAATTAACCTTAATATTAACACTTTGTGTTTTTATTTATTGTTGTCTATTCAAAACTTGTTTCTCTGATTCAAACCCCATGTTAAAAAAAAATTTCATTTAATAAGAGTTTTCCTTTTTACAATATTGTTTTAAACCTTAATTTCCCACTTATTTTTATGTTTTAGACTTTTAGTGTTTAACCCACTGAATTTATTGTCATTATTATTTATGTATACCTCAATTCAAACGCAGTAATGTCAATTTTGTGAACTTAATAACGTAATAACAATAAATACAATTTCTGTCTAAAAAATAATTCAGTATTAAAATATTTGATTTGTTTATTTTTTGTTTCAAATCCTTGTCAAATCCACAGTATTGTAAAGAATATATTGCAAATGTATTTAAAATATTAATTTGGTGTTAATACATTTTAGATTCTGAGCAAAGAATGTATTGATTTTACGATGTTGTTATTTTTTTGTCTTTAACCATTTAGGGCAGTAAAAATGCTTTGATTTTCTTCACCAGCATCTTTTCTGGTAGGAAACTGAATCTAATTGGTACTTAAGAGGTTCAAAGTAAAAAAATCCTGATAATATTATATTTTATACACACAATGACATTTTCAAATGCAATGTTTTGAGTAAAAATTAATTCAACCTATACTGTATTATGAATAGAAAGATGAATTACTTTAAGAGAGTTTCGGTCTATGAAAAAAAGTGACATTTAGACCAAAAAGCCAGACAGCTAAAGGAAATTGGTTTGACAGATTTTAATTTTGAAAATGGATTATGATTGATTAACAAGTTTACTAGGTTTGAACAGAAGCAATTTATAATATACCGAATATTGTTAGTGTGATGAATCATGATGAATAATATATGAAAAAGTATCATATTTTTATTCTTGGATATCACAGCTGAAAAAATAGATATTCAAAATCACCTCTATTGAAACCTAGTAAACTTGTTTATCAATTAAAATCAGTTTTAAAAAAATGTAAATCCGTCAATCAAAATTCCTTCAGTTTTGTCTGACTTTTTGGTCTGAATGTCACTTTTTTAAAATTGAATAAAGTTAATCATAATTTAATATCATCATTGATGCCTGCGTGTAAGGTAATTGACGACGAATATAAATAACGACCGACCGATCGGCGATCAACCAGTGTAACGCGAGCCTAACTTTACAATTCCACGAAATACACGGATGAAATTTTATGATACGAATAAGGTACTTATTATTATATAATCCAGCAACACAGTAATGTCTTAGCTAAGTAAAAAATAAGTTTTTTTTTTGCAATCAACCTACATAGGTATTTAAAGTTATAGATGTATGAATATGATCAATGGGGTTTATAAGATTTTTTTTTAATTTTAGGGATTTATTGAGTGGTAGAAGAATTATTCATATTGCATATTTTACATGACTCGCATAATTTGTTCATTGTCTACGATGTTGTTTGGTGTCGGCAGCGAATGGCTTAGGAAAAATTGACCAAAAACTATTAGACTCACACACACACTTATATTCGTTTACTTTGCACACACATACAAGTGACTTTAATGTCATCAAGTTAAATTGCTTATACTAATTTCCTTAAAAACACGACAGACTGCAGCCCCCTCGGCCCGCGGGTATATAACTTTACTGTTGGCGGTGATCAGTGAATTATCATTTATTATCGAATCTGATATTGATAATAACTCTTGGGTTTAAAAATCAGATAAGACTGTAGTGATGGTGTCCGAGTGGCGAGTATAAGGTCTATGGATTTATCACATTAAAAATTAACATCAATCGTTTATGGCAATGGCAAACCAATTGTCACCATTCATCGGAGACGAATTACTGCAATTATTGTAATTATTTTAACGACCAAAAAATAATATATATATATATATATATAATAGGGCATCAATAGACGGCCAAGTCGTTAAACAGTTAGTACTTATATGACATTTAAACGCATATTTCATTAAGTTCAAGTTATTTTCATAAAATATAAAAGTACTTATTCTGATCGGAGCGAGATGAAGAAATAAGCTATTCCGTCGGCGGCGGTGTACTGCGTGCCTGCACTCAAGATATGACACAGCTAGGTTTCACCGGAGTCTATGCTTCGTAAGTTTGTGTTCTTATTCTTTTGGTGCTAAAATTTACCCCCTTAGTCTTAAAATAAATACTTATTAGCCGGACAATCTGCTGCTCGTCGAGTGACGCATATTTTATTCCCGAGCACAATGTTTAAAACACACGAAAAGTTACGCCCAGGTCGTAGAATAATAATATATTTATACAGACCTTTATAAATGTTATAAATACACATGTGCGTTCTTGTGTCCCGCGAAATCTGTAATAAATTGCCTCTCTTTTTAATATTGACATTACTTTTTGATTTGTAACGGTTTCTTCTCGAAGAGCTTCATGATTGTACCATAAAATAGAAAATATGATATAAATAGTACCTAGTTATTAATTTGGTGCTCAGCAATATTCGGAGTAAATATTTGACTCGGAATCTTACAAACTGCTAGTATATTTGGTACGGTAAATTTGATGTATTAATTGTATACCTATACATTTTATAATTATATTTTTAACTGTATAATAGCAGTTAAACCATTTATTTATAATAACATATCTCTTAAGTCTCAGCTAACTCGACTCTATGATACCTTAAATTATAATAACTTATTAACATCGTCAATATAAAATACATAACCAAAAATTATAATATTATATAAGTATATAACATATTACTTATGATTTTAAGAATGATTTTGGATGTCAGCGCAATGTTTGTTTTTTCTCTATGGCTCACGCAAAACCTACTTAGGCAAAATGCATTCACTCAAAATCATTTTCTTTTTCAATGTTTTCAAGTAATCTTAGAGTACTATACCCACTATAAAAAATTATAGAGTATAATATTTTTGAAGGTTTAATATATTGATTTGTATAAATATTGCCTCAAAACAGTTTTAAAATCATTTATATTTACAACATTTTTAAAATATAATATAATTTTTTATGTCTAAGAATTGCTCAAAAAGAGTCAAAATAAATTTACAACTGCTTTTAAACATGGCAAGTTCAATTGAAAACTTGGCTGCTATTTACAAGAAGAACAATTTTAAATATATCCCACCATCACAACTCATCGATTGTAGTAATTTCATCATTGATTTCACGGCTCGCGAGTTTTTGAACATAGGTCTCGATTCGAGCAATGGATTCAATACAACGATTCACGTTATTATGACTCCGTCTCGTTTTGTAATTATATCCGTCGATTTTCTCCTCGATACACCATACTAGACATCACAAATAAATTTCGTTTACATTTATGAGGTTGATCGAGTATGAACGATAGAATATTCCCCGTAAGTCTGAATATGCGCTCGAGAAAATCGAATAGCAGTCATATTTTCAATTGAACCTGCCATAACACGGAATACTAGAAAACGCAGAGAGGTTGTACACTTGTACAAGACAGTCGGACGACAGTAGGCAGACGCCAGACTGATTTCATTTTGTGGGCTGAAGCACTCTTAGGGTTAGGTTATTTGTGACTGTGTTTTAGGGTAGAGAAATGTGTGCATGCAAGTACATGTCCGCTGTTACGGCGGCGGGTTGAAGGTGTAACGATTTACAGATTACTGACTAGTCATTTTACGTCGCACTCAGATTCTTTGTGAATTTGCTTAGGTTAGCAGAACACAGGATCGTCGAGTACGAGCGTATATTATATTACTGGCATAGCAGTCAGTCGGGTTTGAATCGTGAAGTAAAGACAAGCGTTCTTTCATATAATCTTAACATTTCATTTAATATTAATTTCATTCGATTTATTATTGGTATAATAACCTACCAAATAATTAAATCATAACGTATTAATTAATTCAACTCGTACTCCGCTACTCCTGTGATCTTCAATATACTACCCTCAATAACGGGGTTACTCAGGTGATAGTGTACTGTATAATATTATTACTATTTGAACATTTAATAAATCTTTGTATACGTTGCTATATCGACTACCATTGTGTTAGTTTATGAACGCAGGTCATAAGTTTCTAGGACCTGTAAAATATAACTTAGAAAACTTTATTTATATCAGTCCAACAACCCGGTTCACAAGACCGGTTCGTGTAGGGGATTAGCTAACCCACTACTCCTTAACGGGATAGGATTAGGTATAAATATCGACAGCCACTTTGTGTTAACCACGAAGGAGGTGTGTTGCAAAGGTAATCGACTACAAACGATTTTTTTTCTCTTGTATAATACGGGTGATAGACTATAGTGTAGGACTTAAATAATATAACCACAGATTATATTAAACTGTGATAATATAACGAAGATATTATTTTTATTTTTATGTTACTATTAAAGAAATATTAAATGATAACAACACTTTGTACTCTGGTTGGGAATAGAGAGATCTGGGTACGGCGACGACTTATGGCAGTGCAAGGGGTTAGGCCATGATAAAAGAACATGTTCTTTTATCATGGGTTAGGCTATATAGGTTCACATTCAGTTAATCGCTCGTATTTAAATATATCGGTTTTCCTATACATCGTTCACATGGCGCGCGAACAACGCGATCGCGACAACGACGCAAGGTTCTATTTCCGGGCGTTGACGCGCGTGACGCCGCGAAATGAAATACCGTCGATTGTTATCGGACCGATCATTTGATACTCTCGGTCCACTGCGATCAGTTGATTTTTAAATCGTTTGGTTATCGTCATTGAAAAAGTTATTGTAAATGTTCGATGATGAATTTCGGTAAAAATTTGAAGTTTAAATGCTTATAAAAAAAAATTGGCCAAATGTATTTTTATTATTTTTGGTCTACTATTTTAACAACTTATGAAGAATCTTGTATCTTTCCATCAGAAAAGAAGCTGATGAAGAAAATTTGCACATTTTTACTGCCCTTAAACGCGGTGACAGATACAAAGAAAAACACACATTGAAATGGGATTTCACGGTGACACGACGATGGCTGCAATTTCAGTATAACATATTTTTATAATTTCTATTTATAGTTTTATATAGGTAATATTAGATAATATTTGCATACATCCCTACGATATCTTAGAGACCTGGCATTGTATCATTTTGAAATTGTAATATTGTTATATCTATAAGTAATCGCATAGAATAACAACTATCCCAGTAATTGCATGGTAATAATTTCTATGTAATATTACAAATGACAGTCGCATAGGGCATAGAACTCTATTTGTGACGTCGCTAAGTTTAAACTATATAACTTATATTTTGATATAGGCCCTTAAACATATCATAGAAGTATAATACTATTATGATATCACACTTGAGATTAGTAAAAACAATCGCATAGAAGTTCGATGACCCGACGGTGGTAATCATCCCGCCCACGCTTAAATAGGTAATAATCATAAAAACAATAATAATAATTATAATTATAATAACAACAATAGGTATTAGGTAATAACAATTAAACGATGCAAATACAAAACGTTATTCATCAATATTGAGCTCCGGTAAATGCGAGTACGAATTATCTATATATTTTGAACGTGTCCTGTTTTCAATGACGATAATAATATTATCCTGAAACATAATAATTTCTGTGGAAATAGCATTCTAACGTGCAGACGTCTGTAAAATATACTTTAGTAAAGGCGAATTCGGTATCCGCTATTCACTTGGTGTATTTTTTGTCAAGTCAAATCAAAATTCACTGCAACATCATTTTAACATATAAATATCAAATTATAGTAACAACAATCGATGTGAAATTGTGAACTCGGTTGTACTGTTGTATAGGTAGTAATATAAATGTATAAAATAACCTGTATAAATATTATTTACCTAATACCTTTATTCACAATCAGGTGCGGATCTAGAAATCTGAAATAGTGGGGGGAGGCTACATTTTTTCCAGAAAAATACAATTATAATTTATTAGTAGGTACCATAATAGACTATATATAGATAAAAATATTTGCAATTTGATTTATATTTTAAATGTATGGATTTTAAGAAGTAATATTATTTATTATACATATAAATACATAATACATACAATTTCCAAATGAGGGGGGGGGGGCTAAAGCTCCTCCTTCTGGATCTACGACTGTCTGCAATATTATGTTTGATATTGACACAAAAAAAAAAAAAATATTACCGTAGAAAATCAACAGTAATTATATTACGAATATAAAGTTGAAAAAAAATACTCCCGAGTTCTAAGTAAATTATTCTTCTCACCCTTTGTTACCTATATAAGACGGTAATGAAGGTGCTTGCCTACAGGGGGGGAGCGGGAAATATTCCCCACTGGATCAGCCGCCACTTTCAATAATAATATGTTATACGAGAATAGCTGTGAATTTTTTTCGATATCCCCCTCCTCCAAATGTCTGGACACGCTACTGGGTAGTTTGGGTGTATCAAGAGTTAAGTAACACATAATATTATATTAGATATTTTTTAAGTATTCTATGGTTGAATTCACCAGCTGGGAGCTTATGTCAGAACCTACCATCAGGGCCGGCCCTAGTAATTTTTTATACGTAGGCAAAACTTAATTTTGCCACCCCTTTTATCATAATAATGTCAAAAAATGCCGCCTCTTTAATACAAACTTTAACGCTGTTCGAATTTAAAAATTACACATTACAATAATAATATTATATTGGGTCTAGGACATCTCGCCGCGACCGTTTCGCCACGGGACTATTCGCCGCAGACCGTTTCGCCGCCGGACCTATTCGCCGCAGACCGTTTCGCCGCAGACTGTTTCGCCGCGGACTGTTTCGCCATTAATAGCCAACAATAGCAATAACAAAATGGTGATTAATGATATATTTGTAGTTAAAATATATAATTTTTTTTTCAATATACGTGGTTTCTTATGCTGAATTCAAAAGTGTTTGAAAAAATTTCCGGAAACTTACCATTCAAAATTTCCTGAAACTATTACCATTCAAAATTTCCTGAAACTTACCGTTCAAAAGTTATGGAAATTTAAAGTTTCAGTGATTACGCGTGTATCGGCACTCGTCGCTACGCTCCTCGGCGCCGTCGCTCCGCTCCGCAAATCGAAAATATCCCTCGACTTGTTGTGTAAAACCACCTCAGGTGAAACTCGGTTTTCCTTAATATTGTTTCGCCGATTCGCCGGCGAAAGGGTCTGCGGCGAAACGGTCTGCGGCGAATAGGTCCGGCGGCGAATAGGTCCGGCGGCGAAACGGTCTGCGGCGAATAGTCCCGCGGCGAAACGGTCGCGGCGAATCGGTCGCGGCGAAACGGTCGCGGCGAAATGTCCGGGTCCGTATTATATTGTAACACCGCTCTAGGAAAATGTGATCGAACAAAATATTATGTTCTAAATGACTAAATATAATAATATATGGATAAACTTGTATTGTTGCGTTATTATATTAAATAAGTTATAACAATAAATGAGAACGATTCTCACCGTGTCTGCTGTGTCGTTTGTCATGATTTCGGCAACCTCGACCACTTACAAGACGGTCGTCCCGACTCGTCGTCAGAAAACGGATCGTCATGAAACAACATCATATAACAGTTACAATCCGGATTGTCGAAACAATCCACGAGAGTCACTAAGCGATCGCCGCTGAACTATATAAATCGCGTTAAAAAAATATAATGTTTTTGACCGGTTTACGTAGGTTAGTAGGTATATAAATCCATATTATTAAACTATATTATTGTTGCGTTATTATTGTATTAAATAAGTTATAATAATAAATGAGAACGATACGTCGTCGATCATATCGCCGGGCTGAATCTCCGGACTAGCCGGTCTCGGCAGCCGCGACCACTTACAAGTCGGTCCGGCCGCTTCGTCATTCGAACTCGAAACATCATTAAATAAAATCTTGTAACATGTACAATCCGGGCTGTAAGAACTATCATCCGAGATAGTAAAGACGCGGTCGCCGCTGAACTATAAATCGCGTTAAAAAAAAAATGATTTTGACAAGTTTACCAGTTGGTAGGTAGGTATATAAATCCATATTATATGTGTAATGTCTCTCCGTTTTCATGTTTTAAATACCTAATCATTAATTACTAACATATTATGTAAACGTGTCAACGTTCTCACCTCGCCTTGCACCGAATCGCCAGCGCATGGAACGTAAACCTGCCCACGGTTTTGTTCCACATTTGACATTAAGTCCGAGTCATAAGTCATCTCGTCACAATCGGTCATTATAATATTATCATGCGATTCGTCGGCACGTGGAACCTGTCCACGGTTTTGTTCCACATTTTCCGCCGTAAAGTTTAAACCATCATAAGTCGGAGCCATAGATTGTCTTGTCTTCTTTTCCACATGACCCTCGTCGTCGGATGAAGATATTTTCCTCTTATTGTCCATACTAGGAAGCACTTGATCGCTGAACAAAAGTGAAAGTTGAATTACTTTGTAAACTGCTTATACAACAATAAACACTTGGGAAACTAGTATGCCGTTAGCAAAATACTGTTAATACAAAGTTTATTATTTGTTTATTTCAATGTCGTACCGTAACCGTTGACCTGCGCAGTATCCTTGGTACTACGATGTAGTGTTGTTTTTTGTTTTCAGCCTCGAAACAAACAACGATGACTGTATTTGTATATTGTATTATTATATATTTACACAGATTTATGCTTATTAAGTTTGAAAACCGAAATACAGATATCGTTATTTGAACTACATATCTATACTACTATATAAATTGAAGTCGCTTTTTTTTGTGCGGAGTAAACTCCGAAAGTGACCGAAACTACTTATTCAATCGTCGTGCAATTTTTTTTAAATTAAAGAGGACATCACAGAGAAGGTTTAAGGCAAAAATTTAGTCCGATTAAGTTAATGAATAATTAGTTATTATTAATTTAAATAAACGTGTAAATTATATACCTATATATATTATTCTACGTATTGTGCGGCCCACGGGTTTACAGCTACCTGCAACCTGACCTTTTTGTTCGTCAAATTGTATTGTGTTTGATATCGGTGTTGTTCCGAGAATTTTATCGCACGTACACCAACAACATGTATACTAAAAGCGAAAAATTAGTAAATTCGACCGTTCTCCATATACGTTGCATGTAAAAATCAAAATATCGTCCGTTTTCCTGTACATATATCTCTCTGTTCACTCTGTGCTACGACGCCGGGCCGCCGTAAAGCACAGAACGCTCTCTAGCGAGATCTATCGATATTCGTATTAATCTATATCTATTACTATATGTCTATATCCTATAATACTACTATATAAAATTAAGTCGATTTTTTTTTGTTCCGGATAAACAATAAACCCCGAAACTACTTATTGGATCGTCGTGTAGTTAAAGAGGACATCACAGAGAAGGTTTTTGGCATACATTTAGTCCGATAGTTAATAAAAAAACTTATTATTAATTAAAATAAACGTGTAAATTGTATACCTATCTATCTATATCTATACTAATATATAAAATTGTAAGGGGTTTTCTACGGCCACGCTAACCAAGAAAACTACTGAACCGATTTGGCTGAAAATTTTTACTGTTATATCTGACAGTCTGCTGAAGGTTTTAGTACCACTTTTGATAGTCCAAAAAAGTTAAAAATTCTTGAAAAATTAAAAAACAAAGCTAATTTTTGGGGCCTCACTACGATGTCCGCAAGAACAGAACTTTTTTATGCTCCCATTTTGTGACAACAATATTTATATTTTTTCCATTTTTTTTTTCACTGAGATGTTTCAAATATCTTCCCGAGTGTCATCACATTGATCAATTTTTACTTTTTTTTGTCTGGAGGGGTTGGGGAGGGGGTGTATTGTATTTAAATGTTCCAATTTTCTGACGACGCTATTGAACTTTTTTGCAATTTTTTTCACAGATTTGCTCCAAATACTTTCGTCAATGTCACCACATCGCCTGATTTTTAATTTTTTGATGGAGGGGTGGGAGAGAGGGGTTTTTATTTGTATGTTACCGTTTTGTGACGACACTATTTAACATTTTTCCAATTTTTTTTCACAGAGTTTTTCCAAATACCCTCCAGAGTATCACCACAACGCTCTATTTTTAACTTTTTTGTCTGGAGGAGGTGTATTGTATTTAAATATTCCAATTTTCTGACGACGCTATTGAACTTTTTACAATTTTTTTTCACAGAGTTTTACCAAATACTTTTTTGAATTTCACAACATCACCCGATTCTTAATTTTTTTTTGTCAACAGATTAATTAGCATTTATTTTGTATCTGTATTAATTTTTAATAAAAATATATTTATCATTAATACAGCTAAAAAAACATTTCAATACGTTTTCATTAACCGTTTTTTATATATATTTACTTGCCGATCACATTAAACGATAAAATTTGTATAAAAAATTCTACATAATATCATCCAAATGCAAAAGAAACAACCAATCACGGGCGAAGCCGTGACGGGTCGGCTAGTAAACTATAAATCTAATAACGATTTGAGGCGTGGCGAGGCAAAGTGATCTAAGTGCATTTAAAAATGTTATCAGGATTAAAATAACATAAAAAAAACCCGAAAATTAATTAAGCCTATAAATAGCTCAAAAAAAGTCAAACATATTGAACATTTTATCGTGTATAGAAATTGCTTATATAAACAATATGTGAAATTTTCATGTATTTAAAGTCATTATTTCTTCTGTTACACCAAAAATAAAAATTAATTTTGTTAAAAATTCCCGTTTTTTATTAACACTTTTCTTAAGTTCGCTTTCACGTCCGTCTGTAATCAAATCTTGCGCGCTCGATTTGAGGCACTTTTTGAAGATGAAAAATTCTGAAAATTGGTATAGACCTTGGTCTTGGATGACAATACAATAATCCGTTGTCATTTTGGGACATGGACCTCCAGGTAGGTATCTCCGAGGAAGTAAAGGTACGAAGGGTTTCCCTGGGTCAAGGCGGGTTAACCTAACCATTAGTCGCGTTTTACTAGCGCCCTCTACAATAAGAACTTTTATACCATGTTACCATAACATTTTTATAATTTATATAATCGCGGGTATATGATATACCAGGCCATAGAGGGCGCTAGTATCACGCGACTTTTTTTTAATTTAAGAACATTCAGAGCCGTCATATCCGTGCTCGTTGTGCAAGTGTGCAACCATAGTATCTATATTCGTGATCAGGAGTAAGCCTGCAGTGATACCGGTAAATCCAACTATTCTAACTATACTATTTGATTCATACTCCGTTTACAGTTTTTTTTTTTTGATTCTTTTTGTTTCACAAACATATTTCTTAAACGTTTAATAAAAATATTTACTTTCAACTAAAAAGTAGAAAATAAAAAATAAAAATTTTAAAAACACACTTTTCCATAAAAACATTTAAAAAAATATTCTAAAAATTGCACTAAAAAGACAAAAATAATTTTCTGTACTTAAAAATAATGAAAAATTTAAAAGTGTGTGGTGCATCATACAAAACATTAAAAGCCGAGCTAAGTCTCACATACACTTCTTTGTTCAATCCTGTTTATATAAGATAGTGACTGGCAGTATATGTCAAGTGTAAGAGCAAAATAATGAAAAATTTACTGATGAAAAATTTAAAATCCAAGGAAAGTCTCTCACATACACTTCTTTGTTCAATCATGTTTATAAGATAGTGACTGGGAATATGTCAAGTGTAAGAGCACCACACACTTTTAAATTTTTCATCAATAAATTTTTCATTATTTTTAAGTACAGAAAATTATTTTTGTCTTTTTTGTGCAATTTTTAAAATATTTTTTTAAATGTTTTTATGGAAAAGTGTGTTTTTAAAATTTATTTTTTTTATTTTTTATTCCTTCTAAAATTGTTTTTTGTTTTTCCCGATGCATTTAAAAATTATTGAGAAATTTTTACTTTTGACCCTCCAAAGTACCAACTAGATTCACTTACCCGATTAAAAAAGACAGTCCTAGTGCTTCAAACAATGAAGGCATTTTTAAAACTCCGACGCACCGCACACAAAAATAAATCTTCATCATGCTGATGAGCTTTTTGCCAATATCATTGAAAAAAGTTTAAGCCAAAGGAATGTCGTAGAAACAAATGAAAATGACGACGGTAAATTATTTTGCTTATCATTAGTTAAGGAAATTAAAAAAGTACCTGAGACCATGCGCTTAAAAACTAAAATTGACATATTTTATAACCTAATTTAAAAAAATCAGTCAGTACAAACTCAACCTCAACCTCCGGATAATACAAATACATATCCAACCATGCAGCCACATCATTATTCATTATACATTCATACGGCCAACAATATACGCTACCATTTGTTTATCCACAATACGAAACTATGCAAACTATACAACCGTATGTCCGTACCGTACGGTACGCCTCGTTGAATTTACACACAAATACACAATTACACAAATGAACCAAAATATAGTACCACTTCCTCCAACGGATTTAATAGACATTCTAAAATTGTGATCATTGTGATCTTTAAGTTTTGGATATAAAGTTATATAAAGGCTAGAAGAAAGTCTTGTTTTTAAAATTGGATGAACCCAATATTTTCTTTCCTTTTTTTGCGTTAGTCTTCTTACCCTTCGGTGGACGACCCACAAACACACAGCATCTATCACGTCCATTCTCGATGCACGCCTGAACTGTGCTAAAATAATTGTTTACTTTATTGAGTTTATTTATTAATTATACTGCTTTGATTGACGCGCGTGACACGCAGCTATCTGAACGGTCATACGCGCCTTTTGTGGAGGGCTTAGATTAGCTTTAGATCGTTGGCTTCGGCGGGTATGTTGGTGGTGGTGAAGGGTGATCGACTCACGGGGGGTGATGCTGTTCTTGAATCCTCTTTTTTATCCTACTAATAAGTAATAAAATACCGTTTTAACTCACATGGATGATTGACTCATTTTCTCTGTAAATATTAATTTAACTTGGAGCAAAATATAACTTAAATGTCTTAACTCTTAATTAATAAAATATCCATTTAACATAAGAAACTCAATATTTCGAAAACTATTAACGTTTTTAAAATAGTTTTTGTACATAATTTTAAGCCGTTGAAACTTGAAATACATTTTGCTATATATATTCTATAAAATGTACGCATTTGTGGTATTTCAAATATTTTTCTTATAATTTGTGATGTTATTATAATTCAATTTTAGGATAAAATAATTGATTAGGAATTCAATTAATTTAATTTTCTATCATCATCATTTATATTGTTTTTTAATTTGGTTACTATAATTTGAAACGAAAATATTTCTAACCCTTATGCGATTGAATGTACAGACAAATGCATAATATAATTCCAGTCTCAAACTGTAATCGGTATCATAATGTTATATACAATTAAATACTGTTTTTGATTTTACGATTTTAACATATGTAGTGGATTAATGGTTGTCTTAAGCGGGCACCTAATTATTGGTCAAGACTTTAATTGATTTAAATTTTGTTTATTTGGTGCCCAACGCCTACATAGCGTTCTCGAAATTCAGTATTTATGTAATATTCAATTACTAATCTACTTTTGGTTTTGTTCCATATTTATAATGTTTTAAAGGGCAAATGAGTACATTTAAACATATAAATTATGTTAACTCGTAATGTCTTTGAAAATGAAGAACTATAAAAATAATCAATTTAAAATTTAATAATGAGTAAGTTTGAAAAAAATATGATCAAGATGTGCATAATCATATTGTACAAATATTTTTTACACACAACCATAGAAAGGAAAAATAATTGGTCTGTCAGTTATTGACAGTCAGGAAATGAAGGATTCTTGGATTGTCCACGACCTTTTCTTCGGGCATGTAGTTTGCAACTATAGGAATACAATTTGTAGTGATAAACAACCATAAGATACATACACACGCTTTTACGTTTTACATAGTATAATTTATAAGCAAAAATGTAAAATATATATTAATATTATAAGTTTAATACAAAAAATGTAGCTTATCTTAGCAAAACATTGAAAACAGGTACAAACTATTTATTAATTTGTTCAGAGCATATAAAATTAGATTGATGTGAATGTGATTAGGTACAACATTAAACATATTTTAACATAAAAAATAAATTAAAAACAAATAAAAATGAAAACTAGTCAATTTAATGCATTAACATCCTTAGATACTAACTGTTTTGCATAGCGCATATAAAAAGATTATCAATAAAATAAAATAAATATCCAAGAAAACATTAATAGACTGTATGAACACAATGTTATGGAACAAAAGCAGATATCTTTGTCTTATGTAAGCAAAATAATAAAAAATAAAACTTAATAATTGTCAAACAAAAAAACTTAATAATTTTATCATCAAATAATATGCACATCCCCATCAATTGTTTCCGTGCGGTTTTAGAAGTAAAGTAAAATTTCTATAGAACTTTCATTGAAGGAACCAAACAATAACCAATATTTAGAGATGACCCGTTAACAGAAGTTGACTATCGGACAATTTATAAAAATGTTGATGATTAGAATTTTAATAATCAATTTGTCGTACAAATTGTATGTATCGATTGATGATTTTTTATAATGTATTAATTAATAAATTCCTAAAACCGCATGAAAAACTAATTAAAAATAAAGCACAATATTGTATTAAACTTAGGTATACTGTATATATTATAATCAATCTGCCATACTAAACTCATGTAACAGTTGCAATAAATTTCACAAAAATAAATAATGACATATAAAACAACATTTTAATAACGCGTCAGGTAAGATCAAAATTTCATGTTTATAAAAAATAAACACATTCATTAAGGCTATATATAATATCAAATATGGTTTTATGCTATCGTAGATCTTAAAAAAATTATTTTTTCAAACGTGACAATTAATTTGTTGATATAATAACAATACCATGTGAAATACATCGGCAGTAATTTTGCCTAACCTGACTGTACATATTATATAGTTGTATAGACTTATTACAATTCAAACAATGTGATATAAAATGTATGCAATATATTATTATAATAAAAACAGAGTCGTTGGCCAGAAACAAGTATCCAAATTTAATCTCTTTATAATATTAAAAAAAAAAAGAATGTCTTTCTAAAACACAAAGTACAAGCAGTAGAATCTGATTTTAGTGTTTACACAATAAGCCTAATTTATTTTGTAGCATTTTAAGATAAATTTAAATATAATTTAATACATCAGTAGTTTATACTATGTACTTAGATTTCTGTATAGTATCATTATTGGAGCATATGTTTTTTATTTGTTCAGTCCGTATTAGATAATCAATTTGTTGGTCAATGTGATATAAAATAATTTTATTTGATATTAATTAAAATGATTAAGATGACGTCATATCGTACTGCGAAGTACTCACATATTAAGACAGAGACAATACATCTTATGTTTAATGTTGCAGTACATTATAATTATTGTTTATTGTTTAGAGTGTTTAGACAATAAAATAAAAAATATATAAATATAATATATATATATGACATGATTTGATTTTTGTTAATAGTCCTCAAAACGCAAAGACACTTCTTAAAATATTTAACTGTTAGCAAATTAATAATAAATTGTCCTTAAAGTTTATCCAAATAGTCTTAAAAATTACTAGACAGTAAAACTAAATATTTAATATTGATGACTGATTTTTATAGACTTCAAACACACAATCAAACAGATTTCACTTAAACACAATCTCTTTTACAATATATTTTTAAAAATACATTTTCTTATTTGATATAACACCTCAATTTCTTTGCATTATAACTCGTAATAAAAAATAGCTAAAACATACATCGCTTAACAGAAATATATAAATGGTAACCTAATTTTAAAAAAATGTTATAGGTTATGCAAATATTATTGTAATATTACAAAATTATTTTTTGATCACAGAAGTAATAGGGTGCAAAAAAGAATTGTATTTTTTCCTCCAGACATTTAATCTCAACCCTGAATTTTGTTCTTAGTTTAAAAATAGTAGCAGCTCAAAGCTTCTAAGCTTATTTGATTGATTATTATTCAAGTAGGTTTCATTATCTTTGGGCCATACTTATAGCCAAAAGGCATAAGCTCAAAAATATTGAAAAAATATAATATAATATATAATATATAGAATTTCACCAGGTTAATAAAAGTATCTACTGGTTACTGTAATCGTTGAACCTTCAGCTGCGATTGAAGTGTGGAAACGAGATCTTCGAGGTCTTGAATGCGCCGATCTCTATGGGCCAGTTGTTTCCTGAGCATGTTCAGTTCTTCACATTGACGAGTGAAAGCTTTTTTCATCTATAAACACCATTTCGTAATAAAATAATATTTTTATTTATTTCATCCAACTTAGAATAAAAACAAAATGGGGCATAAATGCAAATAAACTCCCAGAAATGTTTGTTAACTAAATTATTATCCATAAATATGACAAAGTATAAAATAAATTCCGGAAAATGTAATTTTTGGTTTAGGGTAAATGTGGAAATTAATTTTGACTATTTAAATATTTGATAGCATAATGAAAAATAGGTTTTCTATAAAATTCATAAAATACCCCCCCCCAAAAAAAATAGCAAGTACTTGCATGGTAAGTTTAAATACTTTCAACTTAAAAATGATTTCATAACATATAATATTTTTTTTTTATAGAGATATACTTTAAAAAATTCAAAACATTGCTTGGGAACTAAGTATACATTGTTCAAATAGATATTTAATATGGATACTAACTTGATATTCGTTTTTTGAACTATCGTTGTAATTTGAGTTTTCTTTCATATTATTGCATTCTTCATCTCCATCAGTCTAAAATTAATATTAAAATTCAACATTAACTATAAAACAACAATGTGGCAATTGCGGTTAAAGATTCTAACTTTGTTCAGAAAATATACAATAATACTTTATATCACTTTTAAAATGATATATTATATTATGTTTTTATTTTTGAGCTTACCATGTTAGTGAATTTGCTTACTAATGAATTACTCAATTTCTGTTGTATTTGTTGAAATCTTGTGTTTTGATTAACTTGAGTCTTTTGGATTTTTTCAATCTCTGGCAACATCTGTACAAGTAAAATAAGCTTGGTCAAACAGTTGTTGACAAAAAAAATTTAATTGGTTGTATTTACATCTAGGGGTCGATAATCAGGCACTGTTTCCTTGGAAAGGAAGGCATATTTCATACGATAATTGGTGTCATTGCGAGTGGCTTCATTGGAAACAAAAGCTTGAGGCTTATGTGTTTTCACTGAAACTCCTATTTTTATATATTATATATAAGATCAATTAATAACAAGGTAGTAATTGTTTAGTTTTACACAACAAAACAATATAATTATTATGTACCTGTTTTCATTGACATTAAAACTGGTGGTTTACTGATTCCATTAAACCATTCTTGTGCAGTCAATGCTGGTACTGGAGCAGCAGTATCGGGATACAAGTCATGTTGATACTGGTCACTCTAAAATAAATTATAGCAAAAAGAAGTAAAACAATATGTCATTTACATTTTACAATATTTTAATTTTAAAATTGCAGAAATAAATTAAATTATATCAAATAATAAATAGGATATTGCTAGTATTACTGGCCCAGTAGAAAAATAAATATATTATTAAATAATTCCATATAAGACACTGTATAGTTTATCAATTTGTTATTTAACAATATTTAATTTAGAGTTTAATTAACATTAAAAAAAAAAAAACAATTACAATCCTACAAATGTGTCACAAATATCTTTTAATATAATAATTCCCCCCCCCCCCCATAATTTGATTGCAATTTATTTTCAAGTAATTATTTTATATTTATTATGTGGTTATGGTGTTTGTGAGGTGAGGTTTATTTAAATGAAATGCCATTATAACATAATAAAAATAAATAAAATATAAATTAGATATTTCAATAGTTTAGTTCAAAAATATATATATTTATATTATTATCTAACCTTTCTTGGAACAATCATAGAAATTGGTTCACAGACATTACGAGTAGTGTGTAACTTATAAAATCGCATAATTTCACAACGACTCACACTACAGCCACGTTTAAGCATCATTCCAAATCCTTTCTAAAAACAAAACAACTATATTTAATTTTTATTTTAAAACAAACATAAAATGATATTCTTTTAAATTTAAAATATAACCAACCTGTGGGCAACCAGATATAAATTGATTTAAAAAATGTATATACGGTGATTCATCAACTATTTCATAATATCTTATATTGCCATCACCCTAAAAAATATCACAAATTTTGATCAATTATTATGTTGGTCAAACAAAAAAATTATAATTATATTGTTATAAAGATATAATAGCCAAACTAACTTTTCCAGCTAAGTAAACCATTCTTGTGTCATAGTCATAGTATGGGAATAAGATTCCTGACGATGAGTCAATATTGACACGATGCAAAGGTTCTGATAAATCAGTATGATTCCAAATAGCTATTTGCCTGTCTGAATATGTGGAAAAACCTGTGGTCAATAACCGCTCATTATCTAAATAAATTACCTTGCACGAACGTGATCCTTCATGACAAATTCCCTCCTAAATAATATAGAATAAATTAGATACTAGTTTATATATATATTTTATTGTAAGAATATAATATATTTTCTTACTGAAACCACTAATCCAGATCTAGGATCAATTGATCTGATTTTTTTGTCTTTGCAAGTTGTTGCTAATCTGGTACCATCTCTATTAAATGTTAATGAATGCACAATGTCTGGATGGCAATCAATTGTATTTAAAATTTGACCAGTTCCTGCATCCCATAACATAACCTATTATACAAATAGGAATAGTTAAATAAAAAATAAGGATCATTTTTATGTACAGTGTCAATATTCCAACTAAAAACAAGTAAATATAATTAAAATTTAATAAAAAAAAAAAAAAAATTTTAGATTTTCATTAATTTTTTTTTTACATAATATAAATTAAATGAACACAAAAAAATAGTAAAAACTTACAAAATATTAAAGTATAACTGTGAAAGTGTTAACAACATTCAACTACGTTATAATATATCCTATATCATATATTATAGCATCAACTATATCTATTATATTATAAATTATACCTAATACAAGTTAATTTTTTTAAATAAATATTTAACATTCTTTCTTCTTACCATGTAATCAAAACCAGAGCTAGCTATGACATTTTCTGCAGTTGGATGCCATTCAATGAAACCCACTCTGCGACGATGTCCACGTAACTCTATTAGCCATTCATTTAAGTTACAACTAAGACCACTGTCTGGGATATACCACAGTTTAATCTATAAAATATCAATAAGAAAAAAAATTGAAAAATTGAAAATCATAGCATTCTGAATAAATAAAAACAAATTGTACATATGACTTACAGTACAATCATCAGAACAAGAAGCAATTATGTTATCATTGAATGGATTCCATTTTACATCCAAAACTGGACCTCTATGACCAGTAACTTTGCTGGTATTTAAATCTAAACGACCAGTCTAAAACCAAACAAGCATGAGAAATTAGTAATTTCAAATTACTTTTATATTATTATTCCAACTAATATTAGTTAATACCTTATTGATTGGTAGTACTACAAATGCTCCACCACCAGCTACTTCAGTCACAATGGCAACAAATTTTGGGTTGGCAGCACAAAAGTTAGAATCATGAGCATTACGTGTAATTGGTATATTGTCATACAATTCTTCTCGCCTGGACGGGGATCCGTATACATGACGAAACTTTGAACTACGTACTCCTCGAAATAATGACTATTAAATATAATATAATAACAATTTTGAATTTCATTAAATATTTGTAATAAAATTAATAACATTATAAATTATATTAAATTGTACCGTATTATTTGTCATGTTGATAGTATGCTGTTAAAATAATATCTGGAATTCATGCATTTCAAAAACAATACACAAGGAAAAATTTAAGCACACAAAACTGAAAAAAAAAACAAAATAAAATAATAATATTACTTTTATATTCTACGATAAAGGATTACATACTGTATGCAATTACACTATTCATATGGAGAAAAATAAAAAAATCATCAAACCTATATAGAAATAGCTTCAAATCTAACCAACACTCTCTTCTGACTTTTTGAATGAATTGGAATTATTATGATGATAATAGGTAACAATATGCAAACATTTGCTGTAAGATAAAAAATAATGGTACTCGACGCATGAATATTTATTCATGAATAATGCAAGAACATAATAATTATTAAACACATATCGCTGCTGCCCTTTCTCTCTCACTGTATATAAATTACACGCTACAAAATGCATTTTACAACTAACTAAATATTATACACCTAAGTAACCTACCATTCTACTATCGTGTATCATACACTATACAGTTTATTATGAAGTATGAACCTACGTCGAAACAATATCAGGCAGTGGTCTCTAAGAATAAATTATTATCGATCCCATATAAGCAACTACGGTCTACGACAATAATATTATTGTTATCCGTTTGATCGTGCAGAAACCTGAAACGAGTTTCGAGTAGCCAAGTGCGCGTCAACATTAACGACTACCCATAGTTACAACAATAACAGAACTGCTACCTGTATATAGGTTCTAAGGAGCTTGCCGCTGTCGACGTTTTCGTTATGTCTGTTAAACAAAAACGCCAAATAGCGGCCGACAGAAAACAATCAGAATTCGGCGAGCAAAACGTCGAATTGCTAACTAATCAAAACTAATACCTAGTTAACACCGATCTAGTCATACGTGATTCATTACCTTGACCACGGGCTTGTTGCAAGCCCTGATGTCTACCAATGCGTTAGACTTGAACACGTCGTCGATTTTGTAGCCGGTGCAGTGTTTGTCCAGAGTGCCCATAATGCAATAGACTTTATAGCGTCATATAGAGGAATAAAATGGTTCGGGAAAAATAGCGCGCGAAATTTCGTACGAAAGAAACAGTAACTGAGCGCCGTGCGATCGACGTCTCTCGACAACGCTGTGAACTGGGGCTTGGAAGTCGGAATCGTCGGCGCCAGGTGGCGGCGGTGGCGACAGAGGTGTGTAGTGTGTTGTTGTCCCCCGTCCGTGTGGACGACGTCGCGTGCGTGCGACCGGCGCATGCGTGGGCGGTAGTGTGCGGGTGGTTGTCGCGCCTAACCGTGGTTATGTTGCACAACGGGAAGGGGTCGACAACCTTGCGCTGGTGCCGCGTCGCGTGACCGCGGATAATAATAATAATATTATGTAAACGTAAACACGACGACGCTACGATACGATACCCGGTAACCGGTAACGTACTATTATTATGGCTCAGAATAATTGTTATTGTGGCGCCGTCCAAGCCGAGACTCGATTACTCGGGAGAATGAAAGACTATCTAATTATCTTTTCAGCAGCGTCGGGTCGAGGAACGAGTATCGACCACATTTCTTCCTCATCTCCCATTGGTGCCCTATAACGGAGATTGTTCGTCGTTATATTATGGTAAGAAATTCGGGAAATTGAAATATAGTCACAAAGAAACTACCCCCCCCTCCCATCCCATATTCCCATACACGCACTCACACCCACACCCATCATGGTTTTCGCTGACAATGGGGCGAGACCGTCGCGTGTCGGGCTTGACCCTTTTGCAAAATCACCTCGTGTTGTCAATTGTCATTTCCATATTCCATACAGTGGCCAGCGGGTAGGTGTACATATTATTATATATCATAGATGGTAAATTTTACTATAGCGGCGTAACCTCAAACATGGGGTTGCTACTCGCTAGTCTTACTACCCTCTGAAATATAGATTTTTTAAATTCAAATCATACATTGTCGTGATAGATGTGTAAAGTAGGTACAATACAATTGTATGGTACCTATCTGATGATTATAATAACAGATGTATATCATTATAAATATTAATACAACTTTTGTAGAAAGATTATCGGCGGATATTCGATGACGAATTATTAAAAAAAATAAAAACGTTAAGGACGTCACATACTTACATCCGCCGTTTGTCGTTTCCGACTTTCCGTCGACGAGTAACATCGGACATTTGCGTCCAGAAGTTCACGTCGCATTAACGTTTAGTTATAATTTTTAATATTGGAATGAATTAAACCATTGATGATTTTATAGGTAACAACATTATCTGTGTTCTCTTGGAGGTTTTTTTTAAAAATATTATTATATTTTACTAACTTATTAAATGGTATTAGTTCAAGGTAAATCATCACGCTGTATACTGACCATAACGTGCTATATTATCACAACTACTTATTCAAATTGGAGATCAATCACAGTCCCTACTTTCTACTGTACCTTCCTCAGATGCGATGGTGCTTCGTGTGACTATCATCATACACCATCTGACCATCAATTATTATAAAGTATAGACTATCAGTGCAGCTATTTCCTCCATTACACCAAATTTAAAGAACCCGTTTTCCTCTATCGTTGATTATTTTTCTTCTGAAACCCTATTAATAATGTTTCAGTTAGCTGTATTTCAGAAATCTGTACATTCAGATTTTTGGTAAGAATTTTTATGTACTTACTACTTACTGACAAAATCCAATAATATAATTATTATAATATTAAAGTATAAGAACAATCATATAATGTTTTATATGAAATTTTGTTTTACCTAATTTCCAAGTTATGTCGATGAACAGAATCAGTAGCTGTTCAAATTACAAGTCTAGATTAATGAAGTGGTCGAGGTCCGAGGGGTCATGGCCCTTAATAGCTGATTTGACTTCACAATGTTTAGCGGCCCACCCGCAGCTATTAATGCCTGAATATTTATTTTAATTTTACTAGGTGGGTCGTTGAATAGTTTAAAAAACAAACAATTTCTTTGTGCTCTAATTGTATAAGCGTATAATGTTTCATAGAAGATTTTCATTTTTCATTTTATGTACATTGGATGTGGAGATAGATTGTCCATATTTAATCAAATAATAACGAGATTACGAAAGCGTTTTATGTTATGACACAGTACTATAATCATTATTATCTGAAAATTAAATTTTTTAATTTGCAAAAATCATATCATTAACTAATTCATGTACATTATAAAATATGTCTAGGTAATATCTAGAATAAGAAGTAGGCGGGCACGAATCTTAGGGAATTTCGTTCAAAATAAACATCTAATAATAGATAAAAATAAATTGTATTTTTAATTTAAAAAACTTATGTTTTTTATATTAATATGAGTTAAGTATATCGTCAGTACAGTGCATACTCCATAGTATATAATATATTATTGTACATTTTAATATATTATAAAAACGCGTATTCTTATAAGTTATAATTAACAAGACTTAAAACAATTAATATTTGTGGTTTGCCTTTCAAGTTAATTGTAAATAACTATGCAATTTAGGTACACGCAATCAGTTGTCGGTAATGTACATGAGTATAAAATATAAATACATTATTACAATATCACATTCATATATTATATTACTAGCGGGGCGGTCATCAGTAGGGGGAAACGATTGCAGGGGGCCCGCTCCTTTAGACCGTATAGAACTATAGAAGTGTAAAGTGTTATACATACAGTAATTCTATGATTTTATTATACATTTATACTCAGGAAGTATACAATATAATATAACACCAGGCACTAGCTATACGTTCATTTTACGTTTTTACATAGATCCTAGTTGATAATTATTTTTTTACTAACCATCATATTAATTGACTAACGGGTCGTATACGATGGCAAACAAAGTTACAGACCGCAAAGTACAACAGTAATAATTAATAGTTTAAATTAATTGACTATTAAAATATTTATACAAAAAAGAAAACATTTTATTCATTTTATTATTTTATTGTGTTATACATTATCCGAAAATTAATAAAATAACTATACAGTTAATATTATAATAGCCTAGTACCTACTTATAAAGTATTATATATTATTTGTGTTTAGTACAACAAATATGATGTGACATAATATCTTGCATTACGAGTATAAAAACAATTATGTTGATAATTTATAATTTATATACCTAATTAAAAAAATTTAATTTAATTGGGTTGCTCGGCGTCGCACATTCAACCTGATATTGGTTCCCAAATATTGTTAAAAATGATTTTGAGCAGAGTTCGATTAATTGAATTGCTGATAAAAAGTTTTTTAAAATCCAATCACTTGTAATTAAATGACACCTATACAGAATAATGGATGTAATATCGCCATCATTAATCCACCACGATGTGTAAAATTGACTAAAAGGATTTGTCTATTAGGCTTTTTTATGCATGCATTTTTATGATTTTGGATTCCTTAAGTTTCGTGATTTTTATTGTATAATTACACACATTTTTATTTTATCACGTACTTACATAGTTATAAATATTTTATGAAAAAAATACATATTATGCGGAGGTACTTTCTACATACCTATAATATAATTATTTTAATTGGTTTGTTCTCGACGTTTATATTTTTTCGAGTACTTATACATTATCTATTTATATAATAATTTATTCAGTATTCATATTTCATAAGCTACCTACTTATATATGAAATGAATAATCAGTCGTCTATACTCTGACCAAATATTGACTGAACCGAAGTAACTCTTTGTTTTTATTGCTATATTGTATTTTATGTCGATGAAATATGAAATATGAATTTCAAAATACATTAATATTTTATTACTTTACCTATTTTATAAACGATATCTCCAGTTCGTGTTCAACGTCCGACCGTGGCACACGTGTGTTTCTTATAGTATCGCATTTATAGCTTTCGATAGCAGTAACACACCAGTCTGACCAAAACTTAACGTTGCAGGTAATATGATTATATATATTGCCTTAATTACACCAATTAAATAAAAATCCCAAACCCAACGATGGGCGATAAGCCCGTTACCATTACCATATCTGACGATATGAACACCAGTGCTTCCCAACATATACGAAATACCACAACATTTGCAGAGATACCATCCAATGTAACATTATCGAAAATGAATCAAGCCATTGTATTTAACTCAATTAACAACATCAAACAAATCGAATACGTTACCGCAATCAGTAAAATCACACCCGCAGAAAATATTCAATTTGTATCACGAATTTCAAATAATAGATTTTGCATATTTTTCAATAGTCAAGCCGTCATGGAAAATCTACTCAAAACTCACTGTTAAATTTATGTCAATGACATAGAAATCCCCATCCGTAGACTTATAAATGCGTCCAAAAGAATCATTCTGTCCAATGTTTACCCTACTATCCCTAATCAACTTATACTAAACGCTCTCCATGAAATAGGAATTAAAACCACTTCTCAAATTTCACACATGAAAGCTGGATTTGCAACAGATCAATTTGCGCATATATTAAGCTTCAGAAGACAAGTATATATTAACCAAGACAGTGTGTCCAAACTTTCCAGTTCAATCACAGTGACTGTAGAAAACACCACTTTTAGAATATTTATTACCGATGACACCGTAACTTGTTTTCAATGCCATAAAACTGGACATTTTTCAAGCCAATGTAAAAATGTACCTGAACAATTCAATATCATCGATATTACCGAAACCGACATGAAAGAAACTAATCACTTATCATCAGCCTCAAATGTCGGAAAAATGTATCTCTCTCGCCACCGATTGTTAATGCTCAAAATATTTATTCCACTCAGAATAACGACCCTTTAACACCTAACCAAGCGAATGATAATAGTGATCTAACCGCTATCGTTCAACCCAAAAAACATTCGCTAGCCGAAAAACTCAAATTGTCATCCAACCAAAATGTTAACGTAACGTCTCCAAACATAGTTAAACGTCCAGCCCCGTCGACCACATCTCAACCACCATCTCCGAAATCTTCACACTCGCCCAGCCCACCCTCAATAATGAAGCCCTCCAACGCACCTGACGGCGAAACCCAGGCATCAAAAAACCGCAAAGGAAATGTACACAAAAAACCGAAAGTTAGAACCAGCACCAGTTCAAACGATAGCTTCTATTCAAATATCGATGAAGGGTTAAATCCAACCAAAGATTTGTTCAACTCCAACCCTCCAATGTCCTTATCCCTCAGTCAGTTTAAAGATTTCTTCAAAAACTCACAAGGTTGCACTGATCTTGAGAGTTTATGTATCGAACACCATAGCAGTCCAGAAAATATAATTCAAATCATTACAAACATCTACCCTGCCATCACAATTAAAAGTATTAAAAATCGTCTAACCAGATTATCAAAAGCACTGGAAAAAGTCCGAAACTTAAATTCTAGTCAGACTTTCTATCCTAGCAGTAATGATGATGAAACCTACTAGCTTGATCCATAACCATACAACTACTACATACCAAATAAACTAAATATCAAACCAATCATGACAATTAACAACAGTCTTAAAATACTTCAATGGAATCCAAATGGATTCTTCTCAAAACTAGATGAAATCAAGTTATTAATAAACAAATACTGCCCAATCTCAATATGTTTACAAGAAACTAATTTTATCAACAATAAGGTCGGCTCTCTAAAAAATTACACAACATACTACAAAAATAGAACCAATGCTGGCAGAGCCAGTGGTGGGGTGGCAATCTATGTAAATTCAAACTATCACTCCGAAGAAATTATCATTAATATCAATCTAGAAGTGGTCGCAGTTAATGTTTCAATAAAAAATCCTTTAACAATCTGCAATCTACATGACTAACTCTCATGATTTTGAACCATCCGATATTCAAAACATTATAAATCAACTCCCCTCCCCTTATATCCTCTTAGGTGATTTAAACAGTCACAATCCTTTGTGGGCTGCTCCAATCTTGATCAACGAGGAACTAAAATTGAACAAACACTGTACAGCAACAATGACCTCAATATACTTAACAGTGGACAAGCTACAAGAGTTTGCGCAAACACGGGACACTTTTCAGCCATCGACCTTTCTTTTCATCATCTACAATTACTCCATACATAGATTGGGATGTCTTACCAGAATTATCAAGCAGCGACCACTCTCCTATCCTCATATCGCTCAATCACACAAACTCCCACAATCATTATACTGGAAAAAAAAATGGAAATTAAAAAATGCCAATTGGAATACATACCAAAACGAAATTGATAAAAATATTGAATCAACTTCTTGGACAAATACTAATAATATAGAAGACAAGATAAAACTGTTCACCGACCTTATTTTAAATACAGCCTCCGACGTTTTCGAATTAACTAGTTACTCTGGCAAAAGACCTCCAGTCCCTTGGTGGAATAAAACCATCAAACAAGCTATACGGAAAAAAAAGACTGCCTTTAACAGATACAAGCGAACCTTAGACCTACAAGATTTTATACAATTTAAAAAATATAAAGCACTTGTTAGATACCTCATTAAAAGTGAAAAAAAAGTCATGGGAAAATTTTACATCTAGTTTAAACAGTTATATTTTCCCTACCATAATGTGGAACAAAATTAAGACATTAAAAGGAATCCCCTTTACACAAATAAAAACACTGATGGTAGGGCAAACAGTTTATACAGATCCTATAGATATAGCTAACCAAATAGGACAGTTTTTTTCCAACAGTAGTAACTCTATTTTGGATCCAGACTTTTTGAAATTTAAAGAAACTCAAGAATTAATTACATTACCAAGCCCCACAATAACAACAAATCAAGGTTCAATTCTCAACGATCCTATCTCAATGTCAGAACTGAACACTAGTCTAGAAGGAAAAAAAAGTAATAGTTGTGGACCAGACAAAATACCGTTCGTATTTCTCCAGAATATCTCCATTAAAGGTAAAAACCTACTCCTAGAGTTGTTTAACAATGTTTAGTTGTCCGGTATTATCTCAACGTTATGGAAAAATGCTAGCATTACCCCCAGGATATCGCCCTATTTCTGTCTTATGTAACCTGAGTAAAATACTTGAAAAAATAATTTATAACAGGCTTAATTGGTATGTTCAAAGATTCAATCTGTTATCCCCAAACCAGCATGGATTTAGGAAATTTCACTCCACTACAGATTGTCATGTAAAAATTGAAACGGAAATACTCGAATCTTTTGCCAACAAACAAACCATGATTCTCATTAGTCTGGACCTTCAAAAAGCATATGACACAGTTTGGCGACATAGAGTTTTAAATATACTGAGCAAATGGCACATTAATGGGCAAATGTTACAATTTATAACAAGTTTTCTTAACGAGCGTTCTTTCCAAGTTAATGTAAACGACCACATTTCTCAAAAGTATGTTCTCGAGAACGGAGTCCCACAAGGATCCCCCCTGAGCATTCTGCTTTTTCAAGCTGCAATAAATAATTTACCTGATGAAATTTCACATCTTGTCAAATCAATTATGTTTGCCGATAACACTCATATTTATCTCAAAGGGAAAAACATTGAATCAATGACACGTCGTCTCCAAGATTGCCTAAACGACCTGTCAAAGTGGTGCTTCCACTCAGGTTTTATTTTCTCACCAGAAAAAACCAAATGTATCATGTTTACCAAAAAGAAACAAATTTCCAAACCAAAGTTGTTTTTGGGAAACACACCTTTACCCTTTGTGAACAACATAAAAATTCTCGGATTGACTTTTGATAGCAAACTTACTTGGAAACCGCATATAATTAAGACCAAAACAAGCACAATCAAAAGTATCAATATTTTAAAAACGTTGAGCCATGCTGAATGGGGAGCTGAAAGTAATATCTTAATCAACTTATATAGATCTCTTGTTAGATCTAAATTAGACTATGGTTCAATATGTTATACTAATTCAAATCCGAATATTCTAAAAACAATTGACATAATTCATAACAGTGGTCTCAGAGTTGCAACTGGAGCCTTTCGAAGTAGCCCCATCCCTATCATTTTATCCATCTCTGGAGAACCTCCACTTCACATTCGTAGAATAAAATTAGCGCTAAATTATATTGCCCGCATCTTGTCCTCTCCTGAAAACTCAACATTTCCACTTTTAATTCAAAATCGTTTTGCTAATATTTTTTGCTCCAATCCCAATCTAAAAAAACCACTGGGTTTGAGGATGTTAAATGAAATGTCGCGTACCAATATTGACCCTAACTTAATTATCAAACGAGAATGCAGTGTGGTGCCTCCTTGGAGGGATCCAACCTTTCTAGTGGATACCAGTTTGGCAGAGTATAGAAAAAAAGAAACGTTAAATATTATATTTAAAAATTTATTCAACGAAATCATGGACTCTTCTCCATCTAACCCACAAATCTACACGGACGCATCCAAAACAAACTCAGGTGTTGCGATTGCAATCATAAACGGCGATCAATCCATATCGTACAAACTACCGGACCAAAACAGTATTTATACGGCGGAATACTTTGCACTCCCGGAGGGAGTCCACCTAGCCACCCAACTACCCGACTCGACCATTAACATTTGTACAGATTCGCTCAGCGCCTTAAACAATCTTAAATATAATTTGCACTCAAGCATTCTAGCAATTAAAATAAGCAACATAATCGAAAAAGCCAACAAAAACATACGGTTTATATGGACACCAGGGCATTGTGGAATAGATGGCAACGAAAAAGCTGACAAAGTAGCTCGTGAAGCAGTTAATAACCCTCTGACCGAATTACGCACATACTCCGCAGCCATCGACATCCACAGAGATGTCAACACATTTTGTACCAATTTATGGGAATCTGAATGGCGACGTACACCTAATAACAAACTAAGGGAAATTAAAAATACTACCGTATACTGGCCCAAACTTCATACACCAAATCGTAAGGATGAAGTAATTATTAACAGACTTCGTATAGGTCACTCAAAGATATCTCATGGACATCTTATGCGCAGAGAAGAACCTGCAATATGTCAAACATGCGGTGAACCTCTCACAGTCAAGCACCTCCTCGTCCACTGTCGCAATCATGGAGATGCAAGAATAAGTCTAGGACTACCTCTACGAAGCCCTCAACCCAACCCAGGACAACACAAACAAAATAATCGTATTTCTAAAACAAACAAACATGTACAACCTAATTTAAGGACCTATTTTACTTCTCACTGTAACCAAAAAAAAACCGGCATGTACAAACTAATCTTAAGAATCTCTGTTTATAACACCACTTAATTCTGTACCTAGTATTTATCTAATTATTTGTTGTAAGCTAATAACCTTAGCAGTTGATGCTGTACCACGAAATAAAAAAAAAAAAAACGATATCTAGGTTACTAGGTATGTCGATACAGTATTCGTTAAGAGTTAGAAAACTTGCATTGTCATTTTATGTCAACCACTATAATAACAATAAATTCTTCAATGATGGATTTTTATTTTTGGTATAGTTTATAATATTTGTTTAATAGTTTTTACAATTCGAAGAATGTTGTTATGCATTATATAATTTTTTATAACGTATGAATGGTATTTTTGTTTGGAAATATGCTAAAACATTTTTACATATTTTCACAAATATAAGTTCATAATATTATACAGGGTGATTTACTATGCATGCTCACCACCATTTTTCCTAAAATAATAAATTTTTTTAATGTATACCTACTCAAAGACTATTTTTTCGAATTCTTGAATTTTTTGTATTACGTTCTGTGACGATACAAACTTTTTTTAAATGAAAAAATCCCATTTTTACTGTAAATTATTAAGTGGATAATTTGTTTGCAAATGTTGATGTATCTAATTCAAAATTTGAACGAGTAGTTTCTCAGTTATTAGAATGTTTATAGTCTTACGAAAATAATATACAATATTAGATCTAGTATTTAATATTTATTATACTTGGATCATTTTTACAAGTTATTTATTTAGATAGATTAATATTAATCAGTAAAATTTTAAATTATAAAAAGCCCCCACATCTTCTAAGCCATTACTACCATTACTTGTAATGTTTCAATTACTCTATATTAATAAATATATTTTTGAATTATAACAAAATAAATGAAATTGTTATTTTTCATTAATTTAAACTCTAACTCAGGGATTTCCAATCTTTTGGGAAGACCGGACCATATGAAATAAGTAGACATTTTCGTGGGCCACATAGATTTTTATAATAATACGTTTTATTTTTTCGCTATCGCTATCGTTGTAATAACGATAACAAATTTACATCCTATAAAATCAATATAAGGTTAAGTTACCTAATAACACTAACACTAATATTATTTTTAATCATTTTCTTCTCATAATATATTTAGTATAAGCAATTGATGGTTTTGAAATGATCACGTATAGAGGCCATATCAGAACCTATCACAGTCCGCGTGTGGCCAACGAGCCACGGGTTGGACACCCCTGCTCTAACCTATCTAATTTTGTCTAGATTTAAATTTAAAATATCTATAAATAAAAAATTGTGTTAATATATCTTAAGATTTTTTTTAGTTACAGTATGAATTACTTATGAGAAACCTGGATTTAAATTTTCAATCCTTAGTTATGAAAATTGAACATTTCATAAATTTTTAACTACAAAATAATTTGGAAATTGTCTAGATTTTAATGAAATTTGTCATAATTTGAAGCTTAAATGCCTATACAAAAAGTAGTATGTATCTTTAATCTTTTTGAACTGCAATCAAAACAACTTATGAGGGACTTCATATTAAACTTTCTAGCTTTTTGACAGAAAGAAAAACATTTATAGAATAAAAACTAAAACAAATTGAAAATGTCTTTTTATAACTTAAAATGAGTTAAAATATTTTGAAAATTTTATCATGTACAGAAATTGCTTAAATTAATATTAATTAAACATTTTAAAGTATCTACAGTTATTCGTTTTTGAATTACAACAAAATAATAAAATCGTTACAGAAGAAACCGTTAGTTCTCAGTGAATATATAATGTCTAATTTCAAACTATCATAGAAAATTAGTTTGAGTTTTAGCAAAAGAAAGAAAAACTTATGGGAAATCTTGTATCAAATTTTCAAGTCTAAGGTATAAAAATACAATTTTTTATGATTTTCTAAATCAAAATAATTTTAAAAATATGATTTTGATGAATTTTATTAAAGTTTTAACATCAGATGCTGATAAAAAAGTATTGTGAATACTGAATTTAGACTTAACTTTTTTTTAAACTACTCTAATAACAACTTATGAGATATTATATTACATTTTCAAGTTATTTGACCGACCAAAATTTTTTTTATTAACAAAAATAAAAAAAAATTTTATTGTTCCAAAGTCAAAATAATTTGAAAATTGTATATGTTTAGAAATTGTTGATATATAATCATTTGGTGAAAATGTCATGTATTTATACAGTTATTAATTTTTGTGTTAAACCAAAATACAAAATTAATTTTGTTAAAAACTGGTTTTTGCGTAAAAATTCCAGTTTTTTTAAAAATTTTCTTTTAAACTTTTTTAAAACTATTAGGAATTTTTAAAAATAACCTCTCGAATGCACCAACAAGTTTCACTTTTGCACCAGAAAAGTTATTGAAGGTAAAAACCGAAGCATTATTTCAAATTTTCAACTACTTATCGTTTACACAGACAAAAAAAACACACATCATTGTAAAATCAAATATCAATACATTCATCGCTCCGCTCAGAATCAAGTATACTAAAACAAGTATAAGTAATACATAGTAAGTAGTAAGTACATTACAATCATAAAAGTGATAATGTATAAATAATATACATAAATACTAATAGTTTTATAAATACTAATATTTTTATATAATACTATAAATATTATATAGTAACACGTAAATCATTAAATTTAGCTAGGTATGGTAAATGGTAAATGATATGTTGATATATATGGTTAATTATTATCGTCATGATTCAATAAACTACCGGAACTTGCTAAGCATACAACCATTGTTGTACAAGAGAATACCAAAATATACACTCAGACACTCAATACTGGTAGGTAATTAAATTATGCAGCTATGCGTTTCTTTCTTAACTTTTTCAATACAATCTTAAGATTTGTTTAAATAATATTTTTACACTAATGTGAAGCAGATAATCGGGGCAGGGTTCATATAGTGGAAATATAAAAATAATTATGTAGTAAAAGAACAATAGAATATAGCAATAAGTGCGTTTTTTGAACAAATATAAATAATAATGCACGGATATTCTTATCATGCCGACCCCTGACCATTATAAATAAGCAAATAAACTTGCACGTTTAAGAAATCAACAAATTCTGTGTCAATGTTTGTCCAGGCTGTATAATATTATACATTATGGGGAGCCACATTCTGATACAAAAAAATGATTTGTGGATCTTGGTTGTTTTATTTAAACGTTAATACTTACTCCAATCCAGTCTAGTTTGTTTCATTTTTACATCTTTCATAAGTCTGGACCTCTCGACTCTCGTAGTGACTTTTATTTAGGGAACTCAGTAATTAATATTTAGGAGTTTGGGAGTGCTGATTTATTCAATCAAAATAAACATAGGTATATATAATATACCTATACCTGTATGTACTCATACAGTCATACTTATGACATAATAATATATTTTTGTAATATTGTACATATTTTATATCGTCGTTACTTGATTGCACTGCACTGCGCATGCATAAAAGCCCAACCGGAGGATTTTAAAGTTTATATAGCAGTTACGCGTCGCATAATAATAATACACTATTTATGTTATGTTGTATAATATTATATAGATATAGAACGTAGTACGTTTATGATAAAGGGTAGGAATGTTATATTAAAGACCTCGATTATATAGGTATAGATAATAAATTAAGTATATTATTAAACGTGACCTTTTTCTTATATACAGACCGTTAAAATCATTAGAAGGGTAGTCATGGTAGAAGGGGCGTATTATACCCTAACTATAAAAAAATAATAGGTACATGTTATAGAAGCACAATATAATATAGTTAATTGTGTTAAAATCGAAAAGCGATAATACATCATTTTCAACGTTTTTTTTTTTACATTGAAAAGTATGATAAAAGCGTAAAAAACACATACGAGTACATGACGTTATTATTTTTTTTTTTTTCGTTAAAAATATAAAATTATTATACCATGGTCCATGATGTACCTATAGTGATTTTGTAATTTTAATATTACCTTCCATCAAGCAATTATTCACTGCAATATAATATATTCACTTATGGGTTATGACTTATTACATATTCTTATTGTGCCCTAGCCCCTAGCCCCTAAAATAGAGATTATAGATTGTATCATTAAATTTTTTTTTAACAAAAATATTTAATATCTTTAAAAAAAATTTATAATAATTTACCCAAAACTGATATAGTAAAAATTGTAAAATTATAAACTAATTACAAACGCACTTACATGTATAGGTTATACACATTACTCATTAGGTATCTATGTATAAGAAATAGGTTGTAATTAATAGGTATTTGATTTACAATAAATATTTTTACATGTTTCTATAATATAATACTTGTATAATGAAAATTTTACTTTTTAGTTATTATGATTATTTACTTTATTATTTTAAATATTCTCTTAAAGTAACTATTTATTGCAGTATGTAAAATAATAATTGTGGTTTACTGTGTTTTCCTTCGTTTATTTACTTATATTATTCAAATGGTTATAATTTACAAATTATAATTATATAGTTTAGGTTATATATAGGTAATATAGGTACATATTAGAATATGGTGGTACATGCATAATTAGAGATACATATATGATCTTATTGATCTATCACATTTTGATTAGAAGACAGACAAACGAATTAATAAATTGATTTTTTCTGGTTAAGAGGGGTGTCTACGAGTTTCGACGACATATTATAAAATATATTATTAAATGGTCGTTGTCGTTCGCTAATTCAAGTATTGAACCGACGATAATATATGCGAATATGCGATGTAAAAATTCCAACGACCTTGTCCGACACGGTGACATTATACTATTATATACATAAATGGTATACGTGCCAACAGTGTACCCTCACAAACTGTTACTTTTTATAACTGTAACAATTTATCAATGCATGCATGCAGTAAAATATAACTTCTTTGGGATATTTTGTTTGTATTGTTTTAATTATTTCCCACCGTGATTATGAAATATTGATTTTAAAATGTAATTTCAATACAAATCACAATATATGTATTTGCACGTTGTTAATTATTGATTCAGCACTTTCAACAGAACCACCAAAGAATTGTCCTATACTGGCTAATAATGCTAATAATAATATGATATACTACAAACGAATAATATAACGTTCGTGCGCGTACAACTGAAAAGTACAACAAATACTCGGAAAGTTTGTGAGTAATTACTGTATGTCTGTAATTCTGTATTATATAATTCATATTTTATATGATGTAAGGTACATATTTATAAGCAGCGTACTGCAAAACTCGCAAGTACTATAGTACTTCTAGCAGTAATCAATTTTTAGTTTTTCTCCATTAAATGACGTCCAATGAAATTTTTTTTCCCGGTTTTTTCGTTAAATACATATGTAGATTATAGCCTAAATAGATAAAATATGGAAAACATGTGAATTCAATTGAACTAATAATAATAATAATAATACGAACTATTGTATTATATCAAAATATATAAGTAAATAAATGTTTCTATATTATATTATATTATACCGAGAACGTCAATTATTTTTTCTCACCACTGCGTGTATCGAACCAAATAGAATTATATATAGAATAATATATGTTTTGAATGATTTTAATAATAATAAATATATAATAGCTAGTCTTTGAGGTAGGTATCTATAATTGTCTACTATATACTTTATAACGACACGTATGTGTACACCATGTATACGTATCTATAGGTAGTAGGTAGAAGGTACCTATCCCCATCATTATTAGCGGTTACGTTATTAAATGCACACCGCGGTCGTCTATATATAGCTTAAATACTCGATAATAACATAGATACGAATGTATTGATCGCCCCATTTTTCCAATACAGAAACATGTCTTTTTAAAGTGTTTTTAATCCGGATTATATCATTACATAATATAGGTTAGGTATATAATATATTTATATACATTATACATAAATTTATTATTATCATAATCATGATATATGTTATATAGTATGATCATGTTATATGAGGCTAAAAGAGGATTGATAATAAATTATAATAAGGCCTTCGTCTTTTGGCAGGTTTATAGGTACGCGTACGCGTCCGGCAATGACACAACGTAATTAAAATTATGTAACTCATCGTCAATAAAAAAAAAGGTCGGCAAGTGAGTTCCGCTTTGCTGTATAGTAGGTGTCGAGTGGGTCACTGTAATGGATGTGTTAAATTTGAATTCAATGATTAAAAATCATTGTATACGAAAAATGATTCCGAGCAAAGACTGTCTGTCGCCTACATACGAAGTGCAATATTACTTCTATTAAAATAATTAATTTTACTATTAATAATACAGTAGGTTGAATTAATTTTTGGAGAAAACATTGCAATTTGAAAAAGTCATTGAGTGTTTAAAATATAATAAAACACTTAAAAATTTTCGAGCACCCACAAAAAATATTTTTAAATTACAACGAAATAACTATAACATTGTCGTTCTTTATTTAAATATCTAATTTCGTCCAAATTTGACCTTAAAATTTAACCTTAACCTTGTTTTAAATTTTCAATCCTTAGATATAAGAATTGAGCATATTATAATTTTTGGTTACACTATAAGTTACTTATTGCGGTTACGTTGCTAACATATATCATAACGTTTTGTTGTTAATACTAACACTTATAAATGTGTGGTGTATTTCCGTGTACGACCTAACGAAAATATAACCAATGTTTCTATTATATTGTAACATATTTTTACTAAGATTAAATGTGTTGTTATAATATTAATTATAATCATTATACTGTTTAAATTTTGAACAAATGGGTGCTAGTTTGGATTAACAAAAAAAGGTGGACAAATTATAAATGTACATATAAATTAAATTATTAATGTGGGTTACTAATTTAATGGTTGAAAATACTAATGAACCTAAGGAATTCCGCTATCAATGATTGCAACAACTAGACCATGTAATATAATTACAATTTCATCTATTATTTAAGTTAACACGCATGGAATGCTCAAAATATTGTATAGACCTCAACTGTCTTTGCCATTTTCTGCCATTTTAAGCCCCCGAGAACAAGGTGTAAGGGAATACACCAGACGCCAGGCTTATTGTGTTGCTGTTGCATTTAAAATACGGAGTAAAACGTTTGTATTTCAATATTGTTACTTCATTACTGGTATAACATTCAAAATGATAATAAATTATACTGTAAATCGTGCCCCATTCATACAGATTACGCTTGTTTAATTTTCCATGTTGAATTACAATAGCTTGGTTGCTGTAATAAAGGTATGAGTAATGAATATTGTATAATGTGTTCTAACCGAACTTGAAAAATATTCAAATTTTTATTAGAACTGCAGATATTGATGACATTTAGAATACATGTGACTATGTGAGCACAGCCTAGGGAATAGTTGGTGAGGCAGAACCTAGACATTGGGTCTTGTGATCTTTACTTAGACTTGTAGCCTCGAGTTCAAAAAATGAAATTGGAAAAATTGATTGAAAAAATTGTATTATTTCATAGCACTTAAAACTGTATATTTCACAGAGTTATAACTAATGAATTCCTTAGAAATAATGTAGCTATATACTTATTATGACTCGACGTAATAAGTAATTGACGGTCACGGTCGGACATATTATGATAATGGGAGAAAATATATGGTAGTACAACACTACACGGACCCGGTACAGTAATACTTTCAGAATAACCTTATACTTTTTTTGTTCCATGCACTGATCATGGCCTTAATTTACTTTTTAGAGATCCGGTATTGCCTAACGCCTTTAATACCAGCTGCTATGACTTTTGGTGAAATTCAAGGACTACATAATTTTTTGTACCGAAAGTACCGAAATCTACCGAAAGATGGATATAATTCTTTTGAAGTGGGTTAGTTTGGAATCAATTGACATGAACAGTAAAATGGGTATTTTAAAGACACTTGTAAAATAGACTTGGAATTTTTTCACACCACGCGGCTGCGGCACTGCATGTAGGGAAATATAATTTGTTTACAGTAATAATTTAACTGAATTAGCAGTAACGACCAATAATAATCTTGACCTACGCGCTTATATTGTGTAAATATTGATCGTGCTTTGATTATTCATTTTTTAAAATCGATTTAGTTAACACGACTTGTCGTGTAAGCAGCACAGACAACAGATACGCACACCACAAACTGCAAGATCTATGTACTGTTGAAATATTACACATTTAAGACATTTAAAAAAATAAAGAAGAATAACAATAATAATAGTTTCATCACGATGTACCGTATTATATTTAATATATTGTAATGGTGAAGTAAACGCGACGACGAGACCGTAACGACAACATTATATGTTATTATAAGATAAATGTTCCGACGGTTGAGACAAAATCGCTAGAACTCTGCGTAATGGCACGATATCCGTATTAAATTTATGTAATATCATCGTCAATTAAAAAATACGAAAAAAGCTGTAATTGGGGAAAGTGGATGCGATTTAAATACGACCATATGATATAGTTATTATTTATTGTTATTAAACACAATTGCGGTTGAAACAATGCGATTTAATAATAATTTCTGTTGGTCGACGTTGCGTTATTTGGCGACACTCCGAACAATATACTCGTAAGAAGAGTTACCGAATTGAAACGGCGAACGACGCATCGTGCACACTAGATTTTTTAACGAAACCTGCATTTGTCATCTGACACACTATCGTGTCTACTTTAGTGTTCGCAGCATCCTCTCGTCGTCGAGCGGAGTCCTTTGATCTTTATACCAACGCAAAATGGTACGACAAACCACGCTGCACTGTGTCTTGGTCTTTGGATTCTGTGGACTTTACGGCTCGCTTGCGGGTGCCGTCGTGGCCAAATCCACAAATGGATCGTCACCGTCAAACCTACGGAACGGTATCGACGGTTTGGAAACCAGCCAGACTCGAGTCAATCAAGTGGACGGTTACCGGGTTACGGGTTCGGCTTCAGACAACCACGTATCAGGAAAAGGCAAGTAGTGTCAGGTGTTTTAATCGTTGACGATTGCATTATACAACTGCAGTATATTTTATTATTTAAATGGGTATTATTATATAATATTATGCGTACACCCTGCAGTACAGCGCACGGTTGTAGAAAAATCATTTTAAAACCAGTTTCACGATTTTTGATCGTTTGATAGAAAGTGCCGCCGATATTCGATAATGCCAATTATTATAATACCAATATAATACTGTTATCGAAAAATGATAAATGGTTTTATAATATACTTAGAATATTGTTGTGTAATAATAGGGATTTAATATTTTCAACAGAGTTTATTAATTTTAATCTGGGGTAGGTACTTTAGTAGTATAGTCTATAGGTACCTCCTAATTACTGTAATTTTGCAATGAACTGTGACAATAACTATGTATGATGTTCGTGTGTGTGTGTGTAATGTGTAAAATATTAGAAAACCGCAAAGCACGTTTAACCGGTTTGATCACCATAAATTTAGCAACGACTCGATTAAAATACCCCTTATGTGTGTGCGTGTATACCGAACATGTTAAACCACTGCATATATACTCGTATTTATACATACCTATGTATAATAATATACATAAAATAGTAAACGACGACGGGTACATGTATAATTAATTACATTGGTATAAATAACCTAACCTATGGACCCGATTGTACCATTATAATAATAATAATAAAAAACTAAAAAACTAGCAGACACTCCCTTGGGGCGGTTGTGTTCTCTACGGAGGTGCGGTCATATATTTACAAGCGACGAGACTTTTAAAAAAACTATTTTATTTTAATTACTACTAGTGCAAAATCTTAACGTCTGTCGAGTCTATTAATCTCGTTGTACGATGTATTATGACGCTTATATACAAGATGATTCATCAACCATGCTCACCCCCATTATTTTTCTTTAATAACGCATATATTCAAATTCTGATTTTTTCAATATTTAGATTTGTTTTGCCATTTATGGATTGTCTTGTTATTTTTTATAAAATGTTCATGTAAGTACATAAATCAAAATTCGAAAGAGTAGTTTCTGAATCATTTAACTTTATTATGTACCAAGGATAATAGTCCATGATGATAGGTTTAACGATATGAAGGCTATATTATAATATGACGATTTGAAAATTATAGTAATTTATATTAATAGGTATATTAGAATTTGTTAAAATTGCCTGAGCAATAAGTATCCAGATGCTAGACTGAATATTTCATTTTTACATCTATATTAGTAAAACCATTATTAAAGATTATTGTGCTTTATGCTGAGTTCGTAAGTAAATACTAACTATTTTCAAAAATACCATGTAGTTGACAATTTAGTTAAATTACATTAAAAGAGTGATTCTCATTTGAGAAAATATGTTTACCACAATACACTCCTTAAATGGTATAGAAAATCCATGTAGTTGAAAATATGGTAAATTATACTTCAACATTTTAAAAATAAGACTTTAAATAAATGCACAAAGGAGCGGGAATTATGCTAGTTGAATCAGTAACCAAACTGTATGTTATAATAAATGTAAGTCGTTATGTACGAATTGCCGAATAAAAATCTCCGGAAAAAAACCCCAACCAAGAACCCCAGAAAAAAATACCAAACTCTAGGAAAAAATTCCCCAGACTACAATATTGCTCACACATTTGTGAACCACATAAAAATGATTGAATAAATATTTTTTAAGCACTAATTACAATTAATATTTAATTTAAAAATATAGGTTGGTTCACTTATCATTTAATGTTTATATCATATTTAAATAAAGCATAAAGTTTATTAATTATACAGTTTTTTTAAAATCAAGTATTGGAGAACCATTAAATTAAAAAAAACCAAACTATGTTTATTGTTAAACGTTTAAAATAAATTATGAATACAGTTAAACTTAATTTTTATAAATTGCAATAAATATAATGATTATTAGAAGGATTTTTACAAGTTTTAGGTTTCTAAACATATGTTTAGAATACCTTATATCCCCGTTGTGTTCATCCGTCCGTTAGTTACCAGTGCATATAGTTACGATTGTTGTTATTAAGATAGGTTACGAAGGTACCAAAATATGAGTTTTTAAAATGGATTCTTACTAGCCAATATTAAGAAATTGGTCAAATATTAAGATATTTAACCTATTAAAGTTTCTATATACATATGTATATTCAAGTTGCCAAATTATTCATTCATTGTAGGTTCGTATTATAGTTTATTATAACCTATTAAATACGTTTAGAAACTGGGAATTTAGCACTCTCACACAGTGGACTTTCCTAACGTGTTACTTTAAAAGTACAATATTCACAAAATAAAAAAATAAAAAATAAAAATATACAGCATATAATATAAAATATTTAAAATAATCAATACGTTAAAACATAAAATTTTTTTTTTTATTAGTTTTTAAAATAACAATTTTAAAAACTAATAAGGTTATAGTATTGTTGTTGTGTACCTCTATATTGTATACCAATAACATAAATGTATTAAGTAACAGCTGTGGTCTAATTTTTATTGTACAATAAAATATTTGAATTTCATAGTCATACCTATTTTTTTAAGATAGCTAGTGTCCAAATCAGGTTCATGAGCCCATTTCAGATAAGATAGATGTATTTTACCTTATATTATATTTTCAAAGGTATCATACTATACAATACCCGTAAATAATATTTGAAGTTCTTATATCTTATTATCTTTTACATTAGCGTCAAACTATTAGGAAACGTAATATTTTTTTTTGATGAGTTTTTTCCCCAGGGTTGGGGATTTTTTTTTCGTTTACCTTATAATAATAATATTGTTTATTATTGTTTAAACAAATTTAAATTACACTTTAAGTATACAAGAAAGAGTATTTAGATAAAAAAAAAAAAAATATATATAAGTGTATAAAATATCAAGTTGCGTGTACATATATCATATATGAGTAAAAATATAAAAATTAAAAATTAATGAATACTCGAAGAGAGATCATTAAGTGAACAGTGAAATGAATCTACCTTATTTATAGAATTCCCTGAAGCTATTTAAGTATTAGAAGGGGAGAATGACATATATTTGGTTGATCTGTTTGGTGGATAGAAGAGTTATTTATGTCTAGAGTTTTGAGGGTTTATTTTGAAGTTTAAACGTTTAACTAGTTCTGGGCAATATATAATATTGTGTAATAGTTTATTATGTTCACGCGGGGGAGGGGATCGTATATAGATTATAGACTGTTGAAAATGCTTAATGGCAATTGAATTTCACATAGTTATATTTTTAGCAGTCTTGCTCAAAACTAACGCACATTAATAGACCTTGTACTGACGTTGATATGCTGTGCTTATACAGATTACGGCAGTGGTTCGGCGGGCGGTTACCCGGTGGAGAATTCTTACGGCCCACCCAGGGATTACTACTACGACGAACGACCTGAGTACTTCAGCCCTTATGACCAGGCCGGTCACCACCTGCAGAGCAGCGGACCACCACCAGAGGTGATTTATCATCAACGTCCCAATCCTCATCTACAGCATCATCAGCACGGCGGCGGCGGAGAGGTCCATAACTCCGGGGAGTTGAACGTACAGCCTTTGCTGTGGCCTTTGGCTGGAATCGCTCTGCTCGGAGTGCTGTCGGCTCTCGTAAAAACTCCTTTGCTGTTGCAATTGGGCCACATAGGCCGCCGCCGCCGGAGAGACGCGAACTACGGAGACGAAGGGATTGCCGCAGAAACAATTAAATCGCTCTTGGAAAAGGTAAACATACCCTAGTAATGTACTCCAAATGCCGTAGTTGCAGATATTACTTACTCGCGTGTATCTAATCATTGTGTATTTACGACTGTGACTCGTACACAATATTGGAAGAGATTGTAGAACGCAAAGGCGTGCAAATGCGTCCAGCGAATTTTGTCCACAGCTATGTGTGTGAATATTATTATGATTTACGATACATCGTGGTTACGACTGCAGATAATAAATGTATACCTAATAATATTATTATGGATTAGGGCGCGAAGACTAAGTTGTAGATTCATTTCACGTCACTCGGAATTGGGGAAATAACGCGCCACTTGCTGCATATATATATGCGTGTACAGCTGTTGCGGACGCGTCATCCAAATCAGGCTTAACAGAGCCATATCGCGTTAGTTCACTCGAATGTAAACACCCTCACTTTATAGTCTTCTGACAATTTGATCGTGGTTGTAGTGAAAACTGGCATTCTTATATCGCTGGAGACGACTACCGAGTAGTGTATAGTACCTAAACGGCTTTACCACAACGAGATTCGTATACGGTTCCATTTTTCGAATAACAACAGTACAATCGCGGGTATTCATATATAATAGAATTCCTAAGAAAAGTGTTTCACGAAAATCTTCCATACTTTGATCTAAAAAGAAAGAAATCCTAACCTAACCTAGTAATACTGCAAATTCCGCTATATAATAACTAATAAGACCGATTAATTATAATAATTATTTATATTTTAATTTATAATTTATGGGACATTCGTAGTCGTTGCATAGAAAACAATAGATAAATTTAATTTAATAATACGAGACCATTTCATATTTTCACGTATATACCTAAATGATTGTATAACATAGTACCTATTTGAAATGTGTAATATAAAAACTAGGTACTTTAGGGAAAAAAACAAATCCTTATAAAATTAAGAACTATCAACTATGAAATAAAAATTTAAGAGGTCGGCGTCGATATTAAAATAATTTTATACTACGCTGAGCAGGTTAGCTATATAGTATTAATATCGTGAATTCATTGGTACGCCAAAATTTAACCGGCCACTGAACGAATTGTATTATATATATTATATAATATATACAATATATATGTATATATATATATTTTTTATCGTCAACAGTCACGCACTCGCGCGATAGACGACAACTAATTTCAGTGGCGTCTATACCTATTTATAATTTTTAATGTATTCATCGGATTACAACGTAGGTACCTATGTATAAAAAATCATCGAAAATGATTTTTTCATTGAATATCATTAAACATTAACATATTATTATTATATTAACAGTCACCTATATAGCAACGTCTTGAATACCATAGCCAGACACATCAAATAGAATAATAATTGTTGACCTTTAAACGAACTAATTCCGTTTACCGGTCAAATATACAATATTATTATCTAGCCATTATTGTAGCATTTTATTGGTCGTATTATGTATATTAGTGTGTGTGAAAGTGCGTGTATAAATACAAAGTAACGTATGGAACATGGTGTGCCTAAAAAAATTGTAAATCTCAAATTAAAATGGAGGTAACAGTATGTCAGTATAATAAATATTTTTATAATATTATATGTGACCTCACAATTCAAAATTATTGATCTTGAATCATTGCATGTAATCAAGTAATAGAAGTAAGTATTGTCTGATTCCCAACAAAATGTAAGTGCTCTTAGTGTTTCTAAACATTCTAAACACATTGTACTTATAAACGGCGGTTAGGTATATGATAGAATATATCTACTATAAACACTGTACCTAATATTTATGAATTGCGTCCATCGCCAATAGGCTATTTAAATTAATAATAAAAATTATAATGAGTCGTGTATTTTTTATACATCGTATGTTTAGGTATTGGTACACGCGTGGCCTGCAAATATACAGAGTGATAAGTTGTTATTATTTCCACGGTTAATTTCTGTTTTTTTAAATTCTGAGCGATGCCATAAATGTATTGATTTTAAAACGATGAGTAATTTTTTTTTGTGTATATTTAGGTACATGATTTATACTTTTTTTTTATTAAAGCCTAAACACTAAAGTCATTAGCCGGGGAAAAAATAATTTACATTACATTAATATAATATATACATTTATCATAATATAAGGAAGTAAAAGTAATAATATTGATAATGATATTTGAGGAGTATTTCAATTCTATTGTACAACTGTTCGATTTTCATCTTACGCAAAATTAGTTTTCGTAAAAATCGATTTTCTTATTTTGATGCAATTCAAAGACGAATATTTGTAGATTCTTTAAATTTTCAGCAAATTTTCATATAAGTAACTTTAGAAGATGACTCAGAGTTATTCACATTAAAGTTATGGATATTTGACATTTTTTTTGATTTTGATTTCATCAATAATTATCAATAAAACATTTTTTACTTGGTCAAAAATCTGGATAATTTAATACACTGTTCCTCGTAAATTATTGTTATAGCAGTTCAAAAATATTCAATATACATAGACACGATTATTTTTATGAGCATTAAATTCAAATTTTGACAAAAATTGTTACAATCAAGAAAATTTGTAAATTATTTTGTAGTTAAAAATTAAAATAGCTAACGCTTGAAATACTGAAATCAACAAATTTTAAAAATGTATAAACAATTTTAAGTTCAAATTTGGACAAAATTAGATAATTAAGCGAAGAATTAAGATTTTAGTTAATTTATTGTAATTCAAAAAGATTTTTAGTGGGGATTTGAAACTTTTACGTATATTATAATATATTATATTATTATATTTTATATACTCAATGACATTTTCAAAACATGTTCAACATTCTTTATATGCTATTGGCCATTTATACTACGAATCAGATCACACCGTTCTTTGCCAAGTCGGTATTGATTCAAAAGTAAATAACAATAATATATGATATAAATAAATATTTTTATAATAATTAAGTATTAATAATATACTAAATTCAATGTTTTTAGCAAATTCATTGAACTTATACCGTAGAAAAATAAATTACGATAGTAGCAATATAATTATATAAATATATCATAAAGTATCTAAACATAATAATGTATATTCTGACCATAGTTATTTACTGATCATCGTTTTTTATATGCTATGGTTTATTATTGAACTTAAATTGATCACATACATTATTATAGTTACTTAATGACGAGGTACACTTGACAGCTACTGTACTGCTGAATAGTTCCATACTTTTCCCCTTTTTTAATTTTAGGTTTTTAAATATTTAAAAACAAAATTTTTTTCAAAAATATATTTTATACTTAAATCTTTGATAACTTGGTTCCCTTTGACAACCCCCAGATTTTTAATTTGTATTACTCATAACTCAATACTTTCACGATAGTTGTAATTTACAAATAAAAATTATCCAGCCCATAGTTTGTCATTTATAATTTTTTCAAATTTATAAATGTATAAATAAAATTAATTATAAATTTATTCTGTCTAGAATAGTTAAAAAATGATATTAATGAAAATGTAAGTAGGTATACAAATAATTTTTTTGTACTCATCGAAATGTTAAATGTTAAGTTAATACACCTATTATATCTTATTATTTATAGCTATATTAACAAAATACTCATTATTTTAGTATAGCAATCACCACATAAATATTTCATCTCTATAACTAAGTGCTTAAAATTTTAATTAATGGTGGTTATTTTAATAAATAAACTCATAATATAACTTCTCAACTTACAAATCAAGTAAGAAATTATATAAATTCGATTATACCTGACTTTGAAGTGCCAAATTGAAAAAAAATCAAGATTTAAAAAAAATACTACAAAATATTAATAAAATTGTATTAAAAGTATATATTTTTTTTTGAACCATTTTTTAAACTTTTTTAGTGATTTAAATTATGGTAATTATTATTTCATTGAATCAATTGTTATTTAATAATGATATTCATATTCATTTATTTAAATATTCTCGGTTAGATAATCATTAATTTTACATGAGTTGATAGTGTTAAGTCTACTGAGATACCATTCGGCATTCGACATATTTATAGCTTATATTGTTTTAAAAACTAAAAATATATACAATTACAATTGTTAGTGATCTACAAATCTACAATGTACAACATTTATTCTGTTTTGTCTTATGTTTGTTTATGAATAACATAATACATCGGTATTATTTAATCAATTATTATTAGAATAATTTATATAAATAAATAAATTTATTATGAATTAGCAAAGTCGAAATTCAAATGTTAATTCAAATAATAGTATCATTCGTTTTGAAAAACTTATAGGTCTTCATAAAATTTAACTTCTAAGTACCAATGACATTTTTTTAAAATGTATAATAACTGGTTTTTACAACGTTTTAAACGTTTAAAACAATATACCATTTGTTTTATTTAATTGTTTGAAACAGGATTTTAAAACAAAATATTTTAAACATGACTACTCTGCTATATATAAATATATCATTGTGCAATATAGTATACAAAGATTTAATGAAAAATTAGCATCTTACGTAAAATAAAATAATCACTCTGTATTATATAAAAGTAAGTATACCGAGATACGACAATGGGAAATTCACGTGTTAACGATTCCGTTACGAAAATTAATACTATTCCGCCTCGCGGGGCACAGCGTACAATAACACCAGCTATTAGACCGGCGACGTAGATGACCTATTTTTTTCTATTTGTAGTTTCCGAAAAAAAAAACGATTTATGGCTCCCCTATCCAGTAAATCTCGTTCGATTTGCTCACGATTTGATGGTGTTATCGGAGCCCATAGGAGTGCCTATGGATTTTATCTATGCAACCGATCGGCGGGCCCTATTTATGATTTAATTAAATATATATATTATATATATAGGTAATAAATTTCGTAAATGATAAATTACAGGCTTTAAAACCATCAATGTCTATTGTGAAAAATTTACATACAGAGAGGTTTTCGAATATTTTTTTTCATCTGCAGTGGTAAACTGTAGTCTACGTTTAGGTGATATGATTCTGTATAATATAATAATATTTAATATATAATAACATCGCAGTCTAATATAGAAACCTACAAACTATATAAGGAGCAACACTCTGAAATGATTTCTGCATAAAAACAAGTACCTAACAATACTTGATAATTTACAAATTTGTATTTGCAGATCATATTATATAAAACACTAATATTGTACAAAACCTTTTCCATTTTTCCAAGGTCTGTTTTTATGTTTCTGTGACGTCTTATAGTTTTCAATCTGATAATCTGCCTTAGCTATATTTCATGAGATCAACGCGTTTCACCTTCGACGTTCGACATCGCTCGTTTTCTCCTGGACCCAAGTGTTAAGAGTAAAGCCACCGTGGCTCAGCCATGAATTTAAATATGTAAATACAATTAAAAAAAATCAGCATCCACATTATTTATTGTTAGTGTCGATCAAAAATATAATATTGCATACATCTACTTGCTATTCAAGAAAACAAAATTACACTCACATTCAGTCGTTTAATATGGAAATATTATAATGTATTAAATATATTAAGAAAGTTGTAGAATGCAGGCGTGACTTCTTTAGTTAATCACGTATTCATATACGTTTGACGTCATCGACTATGGCTCTATCAACTCTATTAATTGTTTCGCGTTAGTTCAGGAAGACTCTGTTGCATCATAAACTTCTTTTTTGTCATTAGCCATATTGATATAAAACAGATTGGCACACGATGTGGGTGGGACTATTTGGGGTAATCCAAAGTGAAAAGTTGTGCTTTTACCATAAATGAGGTAATTGTACCAGGTAATTATATATCATAATATATGCACAATTCCATAAAAAAAAAATGTGGCATGCACAAATAATAATAAAATAGAACATTTCATAAATTTGGATTCAAAGCGAACCGAGAAACTATTGAATGATTTTATCCATTTGTTTTTCTAAGTATATAATAGGTTTATTATACTCACACCTTTTTAGATGTCCACAGTGAACGGGATTTCCTTATTTTTGAATTTATTTTCTACCCTATTTTAACTATTTTAGCATAAATTCTCACATCATAAAGTCCGCATGTAGTTCTGAGAAGGAGCAGGATAGACAGATGTCCATGACACCATTGTTTGATCGAGCGTCTTGAGCTGTAGACTTACACTTTACAGACTTTTGGTTCTAATGGATTAGATGATCCCAATAATCAATGTAGTGGGATTATCATGTCGGCGGGAGTAATGTAAGACGGGACGTTTCTTCTATAAAGACACGCTCGACATTTGTTCAAATAAAAACATTTCGTATGCCATACGCAGGTAACATCAATAACATTTTATCCCTGAATCGAAATTGAGTCTCTGTAAAGCATTCACTAGGATACAAATCAATTGATAAAATAGGTATTTCAGAAGATTGAAGAGAGTTTTTTTTTTTTATTTTAAACGCGTTTTAAGGTCAAAATAAATTTTTCCACTCCACTCGTCACGGCTCAGAACATTTTATCCTAATGATAAATTCATTGAATTCAAATTAAATACATCTATTACAGTGGTCAATATAACCTATTAAATGACAAAGTACATTCTCAACATTCACAATTTAAAAAAAGGTCGGCAAGTGAGTACCACTCTGCTGTACAGTGGGTGTCGAGTGTGGTCACTGTAATGGATTTGTTAAATTTGAATTCAATGATTTAAAATCATTATACACGAAAAACGATTCTAAGCGAAGATGGTCTGTCAGGCGTCAACCTAAATAACAAAGTGTATTTGATATTATTGCTATTAAAATAATTAATTTAACTATTAATAATAAAGTAGGTTGAATTCATTTTTGGAGAAAATATTGCATTTGAAAATGTCATTGAGTGTCTAAAATATAATAAAAGTTTAAAAGTTTTGAGCACCCACGAAAAATATTTTTAAATTACAATGAAATAACTAACATTGTTATTCTATATTTAAATATCTAATTTTGTCCAAACTTCAAATGTCTATAAACAACAATCATGTTAGTATATTTTTTTGATTTTTTGGTTACATCATTAACATTTTACAAAAAACTACAATTTTTAACTACAAAACAATTTTTCATTATTTTGATAAATTTTAGTCAACATTTGAACTTTAAATGCTTATAAAAAAAAGTTGTGTCTATGAATTTTTATTATTTTTGAACAACTATTATAACAACGTATGAGGAACCTTGTATTAAATTTTCAAGCATTTTTACCCATAAAACTTTGATATTGATAGTTATAGAAAATTTTTTTAAAAACCGAAAATTTCATAAGTCTGCAGTTAGCTTAAAAAGTGTTAAAATATTTTAAAATTTTTTTAGTGTATAGAAAATGATTATCTCAACATTTTGTGAAAATTTCATATATCTACTGTTATTATTTTTGATGTTACACAAAGATTTTGTCAAAAATTGGCTTCGCATATAAATTTTCGTTTTTCCCTTAAGTTTTTTGTTGTTTTTCCCGAAGCATTTGAAAACCATTGGGAATTTTTTACTTTTTACCTCTCAAAGTACTAACTATATTCACTTTCCTACCGGTAAAAATGCTGATGAAGGAAATCGGAACACTTTTACTGCACTAAAACGTGATGACAGACACCAAAAAAATAATCACATCATTGTAAAATCAATACATTCTTCTCCGCATGCATTCTTCTTCCGCTCAGAAACTAAAAAAAAATTGTAATATATTATTTATGCTATTAATAAACTTTACTTAATAATAATATATGATACGTATAAACAAGGAATAGACAAATCAAAATAAGTTTACTCTCAACTATTTTCAAAATTAGTTTAACAATTAAGGGTAGTTGATGTATTGGTGGCCAAAAACCGTATGTTCGGTAAAAGTTGTTTGTAAAAAAAAAAAACAAAAACGAAGGTGTATATTTCCTTGGATATTATTTTTTTACGGAATACCTACTATACATTATATCAATAACCAATAACTGTATTAAATTTATTTGTTTTTCGACGCAGTTCAATGACAAGGAACGACGGGAGTCAGACCAGCAAGCGTGTTTGGTGTGTAACATGGTGGCGAGTATTTACCATCAAAATTCCACTTGCGTCGAGAGGTCCATCTGCGAAGTAATGTCTCGGAATGGACCAGGTGGATCAGAAACAGACAGACGATTGTTGACCGCGTAAGTTTTCAAATGTTTAAATCATACTGTGAATGGTCCGGTTTATCAAACTGTATTTTACAGTACGTTCGTATTTCGATTAGGAAAGTGAATATGTTTAGGTAAGATACGTTGTCGCCATACGCCACTTGACAGCTGGTAGCTGTAGTACACAGAAGTTGCAGTTTTGACAGCTGTATATTAAAATTTGTTTCCGTATTTTCCACTTTTAATTTTTTAAATGAATACCTACTCTTTTAAAGAGGATACGTGTGATTCTGCTGTACCTATAGTGGGGTTGTAAGAGTGTACCTCGTTCTTAATAGGTCATTGGACACTGACCATACTATAATGGATATCTAAAGTTTGAATTAAATGATAAATCATTTGATACGAAAACAATTCTGAGCGGTGACGAGTGGAGACGAGCGGAGTAGACAATTTATAATTTATGTATATTACTACATTACTACATTTTTTTTTTTAATTGGTAATTTATTTTTCTATAGATATTACGGTGCATATGTTGACCTAATTTTTCCATAGATATCACATGATAATATATAATATATTTATTATTTTAATATTATCCATTTACCTATATTAATACAAAGCAATGATTGTGTGTGTGTGGAAGTAATAGCAATCCACAACAAAGTCTATCACACTCATGGTTCTGAAATTTGATATATATAGGTAATCCTATAACCGAGGATATGCAACTCGAAACCTATGTGTTCAAAATATGTGTAGTTTACATTTAACAGAGCTTAAAAATGAATAAATACACTGGAATTTAATTTGGCACCGGGTAACGCAGTGCAGGATCATCAGCTAGCATAATATAGTATTATTTATTGTTATTAACTCGCATAAGTAAATACCGACGTACCTTAGAATGGCGTGAATAAGTACGTGGTATGAATAGCGGAAAATTGGTCTAAATATTTTTTAAATGTCCCTGTGTGTAATGAATAATAATTTAATTAAAAGTGGAATATTTTTAGTTTTTATGATTATTATTTTTTGAATTACAACAAAATAACAAAAATCATTTGAAAATATAAACCATCTGAAATATTTTGAAAATTGTTTTATGTCAATTAATCAAGATTTGAGTTAATATAAATATTTTGTAAAAATGTCAAGTGTCTACAGTTATTTATTTTTGAATTACAACAAAACAACAGAACTGATTTTGTCGAAAACTTGTTATGTTAATAAGTAATTCGTTAATATTCTCGTTTTGTCGTAATTTTTTTTAGTTTATCTCCATTATTTTCTAAAGTACTAAAAATTGTCTACGTTCTGATGTACCAACTAAATCCATTTGGTACTTTATTATAGATACCTACTCAATTGATTTTAAGAACTCCATATATACAAATTTACGTATATACAATTTACTACCAAATACCAATAGTTTTTTATGGTTATTGTTTTTCGTAGATTACAACATTTTTAATAATCCTAAAAATGTATCGGATTCCAAACCAAAAAAAACACACACACATTATAATTGTGTAACGAACATATTCATCATCGCTCAGGATCTAATAAGTAATAGTAACCCACATCATAAGCTTGCCAACGGGGTAGTCGAGGTAGTCAGTCGATGTTCAGAAAATGTTTAGAACATTTTTATTTTTTTTTGTGTACAAGGTTATACGCATGGTAGATATTAGTTATTAATATCATAATACAATTTACGTAATAAGGTTTACTAGATTAATTTGATTTGGATACTAATAAACCAGTTATATATTATAAGTTATAAGTTATAACATACTTATGACTTATCGTATTATATCCTTGTCATGGACCAGGAGTTTGACTAAATTAGTGACTACCTAATATTTACTTGTACACTAGCGTCTAGCACTAAACCGAAAAATAACAAAATGTTGCACTCCCTACAATCTATGTTTAGTTATTTCGATTAAAAATTTACCACGGAATTTTTATTTTAAGCTAGTCACTTTTTAATTTTCTAGCATTTTCTGAGGAAAACAACGTCATGACGGCGAATATCATAACCTACGGGTTTATCAAAAAGACTTCCACCTCCAGGCTCAGTACCCAATTCTCGAACCTTATACTTCGTTGACTACTCTTTGAACATTTATTTTTATTTTTAAGTATTTTTTAGGAATACAAGATTATAGGAGTCATAAATATTAGGTGTTGACTTTTATAGTTACATAAAATAAGAGTTACGTAATTCGATTTAAATAAAAATATACCAACTAGTAATTGTAATATCCTTGGAATTCCGTACAGACTATGTGCATAAGAGTGTGATTCAACTAGTGACTAGTGACTACTATTTCTTATGGAATAGTGATTAGTGGTTGAAAAAATGTTAACCGTCCAGAATAGTTGTTGGAACAGAATTATACAAGTATAAATTTGAATGCTTATTTATTATTTATGACAACTCTACCGATCGTGTCTGTAGAAGCTTATGACCCACGGATCTCGACTATCGGTGTTCTCAAAACATTTTTTTTCTTTAAATTAATTTTCGACTTGCATCAGTGTAATTTTACAAAACATAATGTTCCGAGCGGTTTCAAGTGTACAGCGCCAGAGCGCGTTCGTGTAATGGATTTGAATGTGCGATGTATTACTATTTTTTATATACAACAAGCAGTGAAATGCTCAATTCCACAGCTTATCTTTTAGTCCAATCTTGTCTTAAAAAAATGTATTAATATTTTAACGGTTTAGGCCCTGTTGATTTATGTTACTAAATAGGTACATAATATTTTAAGTACTAAGTTATGTCTATTACAGTGTATCGTGTTAAATTTTTTATTTGAAAAATATTGTTTGAACTGAAAAATAACAAAATTTAATGTTGCGCACTTCTCGCACTGTATGACATATTATAGCTATAACAATAATTGGAAATTGATCACTTGAATTTATTTCGGACAAGTAATTATTGAATTTTCCAGAATTTTTTGAGAAAAACGGCGAAATTGTTATTATTATATGTACTCTGCCTACAGTTTTACCAAAAACTCTTCCACCTCCGTGCTCCGTGCCCAATAATCGTACTTTCAACCTACTCATAGCACGGGGTAATTCGGTAGTCTGTTTACAACTGTTTACAGAGTTGTGAATATTGTTTTATTTTAAGGAGTACAAGATTATACGCAAGGTAGATATTAGATGTTATTTGTAAATACGTAAAATAAAAGTTACGTTATTTGATTTGGACAAAAATATACCAGTTATAAATTATAACAATATATCGATATTATTCCGTACTATAGGAATGAGAGCGTGGCTAATGGCTAAACTATAGTGACTACTGACTAGAGACTTCTATATTTACTTGTTGACACTATAGTGCTTCTACATATTGATATTTTATGTGATATTGCAGACTGCAGTGAATATTGTCTGTGGTTGATACAAACGTTTGGTAAAATAATTAATAGTGGTTAGTGGTTGAACAAATGTTATCTCTTCCGAATAATTGTTGGAACACAACTTAAGTAAACATTTTCAATGCTTAATTATTATTTATTATTCATGACTGTACCCTGCCGATAGTGTCTGCGCACTCTTATGTACCTTCTCGTTCTACTCATGCCTAAAATAGACAATTATTATATCGAAAAAATGTATTGGTTCTAAAATCGATTTGGGCTCCTCATAATTTGTATCATTTGGCATCTATAGTCTTTATTGAAATCGTACTCATATAATAAGGTGAACATTGAACACTTTAAACGCTTTCTGCACACAACGAGTGTCAACGACATGCACCTATCTGATGAATTTCATTTCCGTCTTTGGGTTTTTTTTTCAACAGAACCATCGTACAAGTAGTTGGAAACGATCAAATTCCCGAGGAATTCAAGAAACGTTTGGAAACGGCTGAGAGGACGGGTCGGAGTGGATCAAACTGCGGACAATTATATCGGTGCGCTGACGGTGCACCGGAAACGGTGCTCAAATAAATCAAAAACAACATCGCACATATATGCTTACATATTATAACACAGTATATTCATTTTCGAATTGTACATAATTTTTATGAAATACACATTGCACATTGAAAAATTCGTCAACACATCCAATAATTTTGACTAATAAAAACATAGTTATAATTATTTAAAAATATATATTATTTTTGTTGGTTTTGGTTTTCTTATTATTTTTTTTATACATAATATTATGTACGCCTAAAATATTTAAATGATAGCAATTAAACATTATTATATTTTATATCTTAATTAATTTTACAATTTTGTTATACATATATATATAATGGCTACAATTTTTATGTATAATAACACAATATTATAATTTTTTTTTATTATTATTATTAATCATTTTTAATAATTAATTTGTAACTTAAACGAAGTCGTTAATTATTGCGGAATCAATTGCTATTGAGGTAGATGGATTAATCTTTGTCGAAGAAAAAACAATTAAAAAAAAGAGGTACATATAGACGATTTACATAAAAACTATGATTGTACTTATTTCTGTTGTGTGTAATATAAATACCCCAAACATGATATTTTCACTATTCGAATTTTTTTTTTTACTGAAAAATTAAAATAAAATGTATATTTATATTATTTATAGGTACTAAACAATTACAATTTATTCGTATTAAACAATATTTGGTAAGTAAAATCTATGTTTTGTTTGTGTACGTACATGTGTGTAAGAAATTAACATAACAGTGAATAATTATGATGATACACCAAAATAACTACTTAGGTAATATACAATTTAGCTATAGCAGGTAAACCATAACCAATCCGGTAAACAAATATTTGGTGGTCGAAAAACAGTAATTTTTTTTAACAATTTTCAGGAGGGGTAAGAAAACATTGACGAAAAGTATTGCGCTTACAATATATGTTTATGTATATTAATATATTTTTATGGTTTATGGTAATGTATAAAATCATATCGATACAATAATAATATTTAACACTTTGTCTGGCGTTGTGATTTATATATATATATAGGTACTCGTATATTGCAAAACAGGTATAATAATAATAATTATTATATTGTAATTATTAATATTGTTTAAAAATTAATAATTGGTACTGTGTAGCACAATAAAATAAAATCGTTGTTTATACATAATATTAAGTTCTATTTTTTCTTTTTAAGTATTCACCCTGATAAAAAATTGATACTAGGTAAAGAGGTTAAGGTTGTTGTTGTAATAATAATAATAATAATAATAATAATAATAATAATGGTAATCATGTAATATAATAAAAATAATATTTGTGTCTGCTGCAGGTGATGAGAAACAGAACAGATATTAAACATTATACTGATGAAAACGAATGTCAATTGTCTAATGCCCAATTACTCTGTAAATTAAAATCTATTGTTATAAATCGTTGTATATATATATAATATGTAAAAAAATAAAGAAAACCAATAAGTGAAATAAAAATTAATCTGGAAAAAAACTATATAAGTTCTGTGAGACTACAGATTCGTTGAAAACTGCTGTTAAACACCGTCTCTAAACATTATTGAGCAACAAGTTCAACTATTTTTTGAAAAATTTCTAGTTATTTTGTACTGAATTTCGATTCTTATTTACTATTTCACACGTAAATCTCGCGGGCTTTGTTCAGGCCAAACGAAAAAAATGCCACTAAAACTCATTACATAAATCGTGTGTGCGCTATGTCCTTATACATCATATACGAATACATACTTACATTATACATATATATATATAATAAATATGTATGTATATAATACTGTAATCATAATAAATCTTAACCATATCTACAAAACATAAGAATAATTGATCGCATTATATAATGCTAATAATCATTATACAGACAAAAGTCAAAACTATATATTACATTATTCGAAAATCGTTTTATATACGCTTATCATAGAAAAAAAATATCTTCGTAAATTGGCACAATATCTACCCTTTTACACTGAACTTGTACTAAGTTTATGTAATCAAAAATTGTTATTAATAATTATATAATGACGGCGGTAATACAAGGTTACAAAAAAAAATAATAATAATAATAAAATAAAATAAAACATAGGTCAATAAAATAAACTTTAAATATTAAAAAAAAAAACTTTGTGCTTTAAAATGCCGTGAAAGTTACCATTGAACTAACAAGTGTCATCGTAACAAATAGATAATGGACAAACACAATATTTTTCTTTTTTTTTCTTTTCTGTTTTCAATTTTCTTTCAAATAACTTAATAATATAATATATTTACACGGGTATATAATTGTACAAAATAAATAACATGTTAGTGGTATCGGAATGTACATTGATAAAATAAAAATAATATTTGCATATCATATCATGTAATATATTATAGTATATAATATATATAAAATGAAAAAAAAAATACAATAAAAATCAAATAAAAACTGATCACATATGGCAGCGGTTATTGTGTGAAATGTACTATTACTTTGAGTTTGTATTTAATATAGTATAATAATAATAATTATTTCAACGGATCAACAATGCAAATATATAATTGATAATATAATATTTAAACAGAATGCGTGTTTTATTATTATTGTTTTTTTTTTACAACTAAATAATGAAATATAATACCCAATGTTTCTGCAGTCAGTCTGTATACATTATTTGTTAGAGCCTATTATATATATTATATGTAGTGTGTAACAACGAATATCATCAACTGTAAAAAATAAAAGGAAAAAAAACGAACGAAATATATTGCGTAGTAATAACAGTAGAAAATGTGTGTGTAAATATATAGAGTAATAATAATGCGAATTAAATAATAATAATATATATATAAATATATCATGTCAGGTTCCTATGTAGTAAGTTAAGGCCCTTCGTTATTATAATATATATATATTGTGTATGATAATAATATATAACCAATCACATGTATAATGATAATATAATAATAAAATATTTTAAAAGAGACACCTATATGGTTTTTTGTGTACATCGAATAATAAGATGATAGTCAGTTGTTGTTGGTTGTTTAAGTATATTTAATTTTGTTATTTATTATTATTATTATTTTTTATTTTTTTGTTGATAGTTATGCCTCAAAAAAGTATTTTATACCCACCCAACGCTAATAATAAAAAAAAAAACTTATTTTCGAAAAAACGAAGACTAGTATTCCATCGATATTTATATAAATAATAATAAACAAACATTCATCAAACTATGTGTGTTGTCGGTGTTTGTATACACAAAGGGGGAAATCGTATATGTATTATATTTTGTTTTACTCTCGGATTATGAGAGTGTTGCTCCCCCGCACACGAGAAAGAAGAAATAACTCATTACGAGTGCACATGAAAATAATAATAATAATAATAATGTTTGTTGATTTTATAATGATATGTCCTTATAAGTATAATTATATAGTTTCATTAAATTTAAAATTATAATAATAATAAAAAAAAAAAAATTATGTAGATCAATCATGTCAGTCAAATTGCAAGTACGCAAAAAGTAAATATATAAGATAACGTTTTTTTGTTGTTTTTTTTCGTTTTACCAAGAAATTTATACCAATACAATTAATTTTTACATTAAAAATGCCATTTTTTTGGCGGGAAAAAGACGTGAAAAAAACCATGTTTTCCTCCACAGGTCAGAAAAATTATACACTTATACGAGAAAAATAATTTTTAAAATTAAACCGAATAAGTTCAAACCACCGCCACGCTCGACGTGGCTACTGCTGTCATTAAATAATACTAACGACTACTACTACTTCTACTACCTACAAAGATACTACTACTCAGATGACACTCGGCCCTGGTGCACTGGAAACGAGCGGTGGACGAACGGGAAGCGTATTCGCCGTGTGCATTTCTGGTCGTTTCCAGTGTGACGGCGGCATCACCGACACAACAAAAACAGCAACAACAACGGTGTTTGATAATAATGATAATGATATAATATTATAATATGTATAAACTATCGTAATATTATATATACATATATATAATATATATTTAATAATATTATATATAATATTGTATACTGTACGCTCGTCACGTCACGTACTTTATATAGTACACCTGCTGCTGCATAATGCGACGACAACAGCATATTAATACATATAAGCGATTGCCCAGGTTATAATAATATTATGTTATCCGCCTATACCGTGTTTGCGATAACTGTCGGCGGCGGTGACGGATACGGAGCAAACGATGACGACCGGTAACCGTTGCAGACGACCAGTGGTGACCGTGATTGTGGTTTTGGGAGTGGAGACTCGGGCGGCGGCGCTCCGACGGAAGTGTCGTCGGTGGCGGACGAGGTTGCTGCGGCAGCGGCGGCGGCGACGACGAAGGTTTTCATCAGACGTTTTAGCGCCACCGCCGAGCCCCTGTGCTGCAGGCTCTTGTGCGTGGTCAGGCTGTTCTTGGTCCGGTACCGCCGCCGGCAGAACTCGCACACGTACAGGGTGTCGGACCGCTCGTGCTTGTCCTGGAAGTGTCTCTTCAGCGAGTAGTAGCAGCTGAACGTCCGTCGGCAGTGCGGACAGTCTTGTGGCTCGTTGATGCCGCCGTTGGCTGGCGGTGGTAGTATCGGATACCCTGTCGGAGACGAACAAAAAAAATCGTATAAAATATTATTCAATATAATAACATTATAATATATGTATACAAAAATCAACGGCCGGAGTGATCAGTGTTGTTTGATAGAAGAAACGCAATTATTATTATTATTATTATTTTTTCTGATTAATATCTAAAATGGAAATTAAAAATTAAAATTTTATTTTTTGCGTTACTTAAAAAAAAAAAAAAACGAAACTGAGTTACTTATTATAGAACTAATTTATGTAAATATTTTTAAAGTTGAATTATTCATTTCCATTGAGTATTCAAATAGTTATGGAAGTCTTAAAGTTTAGTCGGGAGACGGTAGCGAAGAGTATTATTATATATATACTCGTAATTAGTGGGCGGGCGGTGTGAGAGGACCACTCTCGGCGTGACACCCTGTATATCAGTGGATTTTTGTGGGAGGGTGACGTGGACGATCGCAACCCCTCAACCTTCCCCCACCTCGAGACTTGGTTATTTTATTTTAATATGTAAATTATAAATATTAAAAATAATAATTTATGGCAATTATTATATAAACAGTTGATATTATAAAAGTTTTAAAATATAACGAGAATAAAACGTGTGCTTGGACGGTCTTCGGCAAGAGGATGGAAACAAATTTTTCGCATATTTTATTATATCCTTTAATTCAACCGCTTTGATATTACACTGTAAATTATCTACACAGGAGAGCATATTGTATGCTGATTTGACAGTATTTTAATGGTCCTAATAATTGCTTTTGAATTCCGAGTAAATCGATTAAGTATTATTACGTGGTGTTAAAGCAATCGTTAGATTTCTTATACTAATAGATTAAAAGTTACAACATTTTACAGGTTATTTACACAACACCTTACTAGATCGCGAGTCAAATAAATATAATATATTATGCATTATACATTTTCCGTTAACTTTGTTGAAAAGTCTTTTGATAAATTTGGGGAATTTAGCGTACCTAACTATTTAATTTATGATTTTGGAAATGTAATAAACAAAAAAGTCGTTCAGTGGTTCATATTCAATTTATTAAATGTTATATGGCTGTAACGCTTGACTCGCCGTCCTATACTTGTTCGAAATGTCATACTTACAAGTCTATAAAGGTGCAAATGGTCGAAATAATTTCTTTGGAATATAACAACTATTATTATAATTTCAGAGCTTAATGAAAATGTTTTCAGATCGACATTTAATCGTCACATTTAACCGTTTATTGTTCGGTTAATTTAATTTTTATAATTTTTTAACGCACACGAATATTTAGCGGATACGTTAAATTAGTAACATTTTTTTCTTCTATAGATCGGGGGCTGTTGACTGCGTGACTCCCGAATGAATACAATGCAGATTGAGCAATTATTCTTACACACAGTAAAGTTAACAATTGGTTCTCTACTGCACATTCCTTAAAAGCGAAGGCTGCGCAATATCGCATAATGGCGTTGTTCGTAGCCATATGATGTTGTTCTAGGGATAAGTTGTACATATTTCATTGTCATAATAATATCGTTATTATTAATTATAATTTATAAGACACGGTTTAACCACTATAATACTAAACTCGCGTTAGTCGATTGAAAAGAAAATAGTAACGATTTCTACAAAGGCCGCGGCCGTCCTCCTCATAAAATGGAAAAAATTCAAAGCCATTGAAAAATCGACCATCCCGTGTCACGGGTGAATTATATATTATACCGTCCCGGTTCTGACCGAATGACCGATATGAAATTTCAATACCTATAATATAATATATTTATGTGTTATACCTATATACCTATACAGACAGGGATGAGCGAAAAAAAATTAACTTTAAGTTTTGTCGCGAATAAAATTTGACAATTTAACGTCTATATACACGTCGTCGTAGTTGCAGTGTATATTCCCTATGCGATCTCATAAATCGGTTCTGACGATTTGTGTTAAGACTCGAGAACCTTATGCGGCACAGCGAAAACAAATAAACATTTTTATTATAGGTATACCAATACATATATATATTTATAATGTATATATTATTACTTTAAGCGCCGTCGGCGGGACAAAATTTGATCTTTTTACCGGCGCTGTCAACCGTGTGCGACGCCGACGAAACGATTTGTTTATTGCCCACGACATGCACGCGATCGCATATTTTCGTGTTCGCGATAAAAATAAAAACTAAACAGCCGATCTCAATCGTACGTTTCGCTCGAAATTGGCCGTCGTCGCACGCGCCCTTCGTCTCTATTATATACATAATATTATGTATACATGTATTATTTCGGAATCGTGAACGTTACATCGGAAACAATAACATAAGTAGGGTTAGGATAGGTTTACGACTTTGAAATATGTTTTTTCTTTTATATAGTTGTGCGCAGCGAAACCAAATTATAAAACCGTTCGGTAAACCTGTAGGAAATTGCAATTAAAGTACCTATGTGTCGCGTTTTATTTTGCATTTTTAAGCATTTTTAGCTATACCGAAACGGGCAAAATGTATTTGTTTGAAATATTTTTATCAATTTTTTTAAAATAATATGTCTCTTTTTAGTAAGACTTAAAACCTTGTATTAATTTTTCTCGATTTTAGATTTAGATTAGATTTTTCAAATTCATTTTTTTATTACTATTAGATTTATTTTGCACATAAGAGGCTCGTTTACGCTACACAAAAATGTCATACATTCTTTCACACACACGTTGGTAGACAATACCTACCATCGGTATAAGTATTATTGTCGGTGTCACACAACTCACAAGAAACTCGAAAACGTATTCTAATAATAGTCTATGAAAAATGTATAAAATATTTTGATTGAATAATGAATAATACTTTTTAAACTTTTTTTAACTTTTTAACGCATTTTATTATGTCTAATTTGATTGTTTTAAGGGCATACTTTGATATAAGGCATTCATATTTGTATGCATTTTTTTTTTTTAGAGTTTTTAAGGTCATAACCATTAACATAATAATCAAGTTTGAGATTTACATTCTGGGTTTGATTAACGCACGCGGTGATCATATATAATAAATAGATCTTAAAGGGCACTTGCTCGGGAGCTTTGAAAAATAAAATTAAGTGACGATGGGTATTTGGTGAGGTGTCTAGGTTATATTTTTATGCGTTGTATAATTTATAGTCTTAGTATTTAGTGTGTAATACTATATGGGATACTAAAATATGATAAAACATTTTGATTTTCTCGTACCTAGTAAAATGAGAGTGTATCTTTTTACGTAAAACTATTAACGCGAATCTTAAACGTCTGTGATCTTTCCGTTGTATAATAATTTATATTTATGAGCAATAAATCGTGTCTACAAGACTACAACACTTGATATAGTTAGGTGAAACTGTGTTGTCTAAAATAACTTTATGATTTTAACCGATGATTTAAGTCTATAATAATTATATTTGTTATTTTAAAATTCATTAGTTTCAAGAAATATATAGGTATTAGGTACTTATAGTACGGTATAATAATAATTAAAAATATATTTGATGATAAATAAAAATGAAGCTAAGTTAAATAATAAACCAAATTACATGCAAATCATGTTAAATGAATGTAGGTATATGTAATATGTTTAATGAAATGTATGCGTTTTAGATTATAAAATTAAGTATAATATAATAATATGTTATCTCAATAAACTTTAATCATCAGATGAGGTTTTTTTGCCCAACACTGGTGCAGAGAGACATATTTTTTGTCAATCTCGTCTAATCACTGATCAACCCATACCCCCTACCCCCTCATCAACGGCGGTGGTGTGGGGGTGGAGGTGGCGTCTGTGATGGTGATGGCGGGCGGCGGTGCAGGAGCACCGGACACCGAATGCGGATTATTTACTTACCTTTGAATATCGAATACTAGAACTTGACGTCGGAGTGGGTGGCGGGTGGCGGGGGCGCGTGGTGCGGCGGCGGCGGCAACAGCATCGTGGGCCGCGTCTTGTGGTACGTGTAAATGTGCGTCATCAGCGAGTTGCGCGAACAGTACACCCGTTCGCATATAGCGCACCGGTACTCCTCCTGCCTGGACGCGTGCTTGTCTGCCACGTGCCTCTTCAGGCTCGCTTTCGAGCACAACACTTTGCCGCAAGCCAGGCACGGGAACACTTTTTTCAGTCCTGCGCGCACAAGGAACAATACATTAATAAAAATAATAAAAATAAAAATAGTAAAAAATAAAAACCCACGTTCCTGCGCGTATCGTGTATAGGTAAAATTATGTGTCATAAGTATAAGCGTAAACCTATTTATCAAAATATATCGTTTTTGTCATCGTAAAATATAATAAAGTGGCCACCCGAAGACCGTCTCCCGCATCAGCTCCTGGCAAATGACCGCGACTGGCGACTATACATTATTAACCGTACACGACCGCGCGGAGTTTCGTGAATTTTTTCGTGTCGATAAAATAATAGCGAGAATCACATGTCGCGATCTTCATAAATTATTACACTTATTATCGAAAGGGGGCTGCTCGGAAGCGCTATATAATATATACAAGATTCTCGCTGGCTCGAGTGGTTTTCAATTTTTTTAAATACTCTAAGGGGCGGTACGACAATGGCTATAGATGCGGATTGTTCGATAACTATTATACCATAATACCCAATATCTAGTTGCCACCTAGATTCAAACTAATGGCCGACAAAAAATGTTTATTTAATAAATACGAGTACAGCATATTATACCTATATTAACTATACACATATGTTTATGATTATAAAATGCGTATTATGTGTCTATATAGGTATTATTATTATTTACTATTATGTGTATCGCTAATATATTATAATTGTTGTATTGGTCTCAAACTGTGCTGTTTGATTTTTATGAACAAACGTTAATACACCTATGGAACATAATTAATATGACCTGCAAAATGCTTAATTTTCATCAGAGACTTCTATACTATAGTATACTACTAAGTAACTCGAGTCATTAAAATTTAATGAATCTTGTTTCGCCGTTTTGGATATATAAATATAATATGTATATATTTTTGGTATTTGAGTATTAAGTAGGTATACGACCTAAATAGTTTGAAATTGTTTTATCCGCGGACAGTTTTCCAACCCAAAACATGATAGACGAGCTTCATTATTTTGTATTCATTTTATTCAAAATTCCTAATATAGAGTTTTATAGAAATCTGTGATTTTCAGTAACTTTTTTCACCGTTACGAGTGGCAAAAAAATGTGATACACTTGGAGCTCGTTTAAACCCGAATCACATAACTATATACTCGTAAACACGTAGATCATCATGGAATTTATAATACGTGTACAAAATATACTGCACACAGCACACTTAAACGATTTCACTGAAAATACGAAAAGTTTACGGTTTTTGAGTGAACGACTGTACTTGTTTTCCTGTTTTCTTATTTCCAAAAGGCGTCGCACAAAAAAGTCGTCAAGCAGAGCGTGTTTGTGGTTTAGAGATTTGATGATTTTTTTTTGTAGTTGTTGTTTACTCTAAGTTTGCATCACGACAAATTCGGAATTAGCTCTTTCGCTAAACGTTTCGGCGAAACGGACTAAGACAGTGCGACGACGACTGTTTATTTAGTAGACACCGACTCTACCGATTCGATTTTTTCCACTGTTATTTTTATTTCAAATGCCGTTGGCGTCGTTGTGCAACCCAATGTAAGTGTGCGTCAAAAACTGAGCAAAATATGCGATTAAAAAGTACGATTAGCCATTAGAAGGTTATAGGTGCACGTACTAATTATAAAAAAAAAACATACAGCTATACCTATCCAAACGATTTTCTAGTTTAACAATTACTAGTGGTCGAAACGATAGTTTAGCAATCCAACGACAATACTCAAAACCGGTTAAAACTCGTATTTGAGAAAAGATAAAAACCGAAAATAATAATTGCTTACTTTTTTTTTTTTTATTTATTTTTTTTTACTAACAGAAACCTCTTGGCAATTACTGCGTTTTTCGACACACACGCAGAACACACGAAATCACGAATTAATGTATATTATTATTATTATTATTATTATAACATTATACGGTTTATTATGTTTACCCATACAATAGATACATCGTATGTTATTGTCCTATCATTATGCATATAACTGCGACTACTGCAGGCTAAAAAAGTGCATAAATATACATTAAAATGTAACGTTAAGCGGAATGTTTGAATCAAAAAATAGGCCGGCATGCGCATAAATTTGGAGAGCCGATTTGAAGGTTTTCCCATACATTTATTGAGTTTATGCAGTTCAGCGGTGGTAAAGAATGTAAGTAATTCGTATTGATAGTATAATTTGGAGAAAAAAAATCATTTCGAGTATATTATTTTGTGACTTCAAGAAAGCCTACTCTTCATATTTTAGAATATATTGTATACAAACATTAGCAATATAATAAAATATACTTTACGTACATTATAATTAAATAATAGATACTCAATCCAAAAACAAAAATAAAAACATGTAAATGCATATTTTACCAGTTTTCAATCGAATATTAAGGAATTATTTTAAGATTTTTTTGCAGCATATTTGTTTATTTTGCACATATTTAAAAATTGTTAAGAATCTACAAAAAGGTCTTTACTCCGCAAATATAATTTTATACTACATAGTTCGAAACGAATCACATTTATTCCCACGGGACGCTGTCGAAATGCTGTATTATTATATAAACACACTATATACACACACGATATCATCATTTCGTATATGCGGTATAACGATGTGTTGCGAGAGAAAATCTGTCTATAAATTTCGACGGTACACACACCGCGGTAGGTGGTGATGGAATATCTCTAAAACCATTAAGTACCTATATTATAAACATAACCGAAACCAAAATTGTAAGCGTGTACGTAAGTATTATGGCAATTTCGCGGTACGAAAATTGTACGACTCGGTGCCGCGTTATTATACTTATTAAAAATTCAAAACGTTTTCGTGCGCCAAATAAATTTAATATGCGTTGATTTTGTAGTCGGCAGGGGCGAAGAGTAAGGGAGGGCACAAATTACAATTATTATCGCAGCCATTTCAGTAATGATGTTCAAATATACACATTAATAAATTTTATACGAATTATGTATGAAAATCTAAGTATTTCTATACTTTCTAGTTATTCGATTTGGCTCGATCGGATGTCGTTGCAAATAATATAGTATTATAATATTATATTATTTGCAACGACATCCGATCGAGCCAAACCGAATAACTAGAAAGTATAGAAATACTTAGATTTTAATATATTTTCTTATATTTAAATAATACCGCTTATGATATAGGATTTAAAAATTTAAAATCGATCAAGGTTGCCATTTCACTATACTCGAAACTGGGTCGAAGACAAAATAAGTAGACAATCGCCCCGGAAATAGCGAATATAATGAGATACCTACATGATAATCGGAACGTTTTCAGGTCGTAAAGATCAAGAATAATTTAATAATATATCAGCGAATTGAACAAGTACCTACAATGGCTACACTGTTGTAGAAAAAGTCGTATCAATATTATGGATGAGCTATGACGAAAAGTCGAACCGCCTTCGCAAAATCATCATTGGCCTCAAGACTGAGTGATCACTGATAATTCCGTTATACGCATGTTTGGACACCGAACGGGATATTATTCGTAGTGATTAATCGTATAATTATTTATTATATTTATTATGTTGATAAATTGAAAAGTCTGCAATAATCCTAGTTCACGATGAAGTACGAATATTATTTAAGTGCTGTTTTTTTAATGTCACATAAAAAGGCAGTATTATTTGATATTTATCATGGTAAAAGGGACGCTATGATGGCGTATAATATATTACACTAAGAAACAAAAAATGCAACAAAATAATATTCGCACTGCATCTCGAACCAGGGTGACTATGTATGACTTTCCAATTAATTAACACAATGTTCACGGGTGCAGAACAAACCGACTTCAGACGTGTGCAGTGTGCTGCACAATATTATGTAGCTCGTACCTGCACTACTCTGCCGTACATAGTTTTACACTTTTAACCGCACGGAGATGCAAGGACGGAGAAATTAATTTGAAACACATATCAAACGCGGATGACGTGGTTTTTTTTTTTTTTTATTAATTGTACACTCGAGAATCGACTTTTGAGGGCAAAGCCACCACTCCCCCCCCCACCACCGAGAAAATGAAACTATATTATAACATTATGCACGCGCCTTACATATATTATTACAAATATAATACGATATGTTTACGTTTGCGCGTTAAAGGTATATAATTTGTTGTGCACCGCTCGCGTTTGCCGATACATACAACTACAGTCGACGCGCTTATGTTAAAAAGAAAACAGCGAACGGCGAAGTTGTTTACCCTCGTCGGGCGGTGTTGCGGGCCCGAGGGGGGTTGCCTCGCGAGGGTTGGTCGGAGGGTAAGGGAAGCGTTGGCGGCTGACAACAAAGCCATCGCCGACCGTACTTTCAGTAATGTGCGTTTGATACCTGTGTTTATTTTTAGTTAGGCACCCCCGTGTACAAACCGTACATAAACAAACGCAGTCGTAGCAGTGCAGTATAGGTAGGTAATCCAAATTTAATAGGATACTTCTTATTTTACTTTACCAAACCTATAATCACAGAGTATTGTATTATTTAATATTATTATAATATGTGTCATATATATGTGAGCACGCGAGCTTTTAATAATGTCCGAAGACGAAAGAATAATAATAACCTCGGCATTTCTTTTGGGTTTTTATATTTTTCATTTCTTCTGCTGCAGACTACGCCTGCCACATCGTATCATACTAGGTATAGAATATTGGAGAACATAATAATATAATTACACATCGTGTCGCAATCGCGAATCGCCTGCCGAAATCTAAGCATAATGCGGGTAGTCGATATTTAGTTCGCTTATATTTTAAATATCGATCTTCAACGGTCTGATTTATAGACCTACGAGTAGAAACACTGCCCTATATTGTGGGCTATTACTATTATATATTATTATCATAACCATGCACTTAATATTAAAGATATGCCTCGTATATGATACCGAATCCGATCGACTCGATCCGAACTCGCGTGATGAAATAATAATAATAACATATCGTTAACGTATTCTCGACAGACGAAAGAAAATTGTCAATAGATGCAGACCGTCGTCACACCGTCGGCCCCTCTAAGACCGCATATTATTTTATCGTAATAATTTGGCATCTCGAAAACCATAAAGTTCGAGCTTTATATTATCACGGTGTATCGGAAGAAATAGATTTGGCCTACCTAAACGCTTAATTTTATACGAATCGCGAGTTATTGTTCAGTGACGGTCGAGCCAAAGGTCAAAGACAACAATTTACGTATGTAAATATTGAATACTTAATGTATTGGTAAACCGAAACGATACGAAAACCGATTTACCCGCCACCAGGAAATCGGAGTTAGGTAACAAATATTATTACCGTGGTATGTGAAAACTATTCAATTTCATTATAATATACAATGCCGATATTATACCTTAATTTCCTTTTTCTTTTTATTATTATCATTGTTTAATTTACAGTAAATGATACATTCGTAATTATACATTCTAAAATACACGACAATATATATAATATAATAATGCGTGTGCGTACAGTATACTATATTTTATTTATACATAATATATATTATAATACGGTTGTATTATTATTATTTTTTTTTTTCGTTTCACTAAACCTTGTACGAACACAGTCTAAACGTCGAAAAGAAAAAAAAATGTACCTACACAATATTATATAATATTATATTATACCTATTTGTATACAACACTAATCCTATACCGAACCACTGTTCGTTAAATAAAATAATAATAATCATAATATAATAATAATAATAATAAAACCTAAACAAACACGAGGAAAAATAATGACAAATAATGATTCCGATATAATTCGTCGGTAGTATTTTATAATAAAATTTGTTCACAGTCACGTCGGAAAAACGAAAAAAAAAAAATTGAATATAAAACATGAAACCTACAAAACTTACAATCATATAATCCAAACGATTTCTACTGTTATAATGTATCGTTATAATATAATAACATAATATAAATTATTCTTATTGCACTTTACAGTCGTCGGCTACGCGGGGCGTCGAAATGATATCGTTATTAATTATTATTATTTATTGTTGATTCTCGTTCACGTCGTTCGTAATACTGTCGTCGTCGTCGTCGTCGTCACTCTGTCCGGTCGTCGTCCCTATGTCCGATCGTCATCGTCGACGTCCTCCTCCTTCTCTTCCGCCGTCGCGTCGTTCGGACGACGGAGACGACGACATCGGAGCCCGCTATTCAGGCGCTCCGCTGCAGCTTATGTCAGTTGCTATTGTTGTTATTGTTGTTGTTTATGTTGTTGTTGTACCACATGGTCAGCGGCGGCAAGTTTTTCACGGTCGAGGCAGCGGCATCGGCGGCGGCGGCGGCGGTGTTGGTGCATCCGGACGCGCCGCCGTTACCGTCGGGCGACGCGGACGACGACGTGACCGCCGCCGCGGAAGTAGTAGTCGTCGTCGTCGGGGCGGTCGTGGCCGCCGTCGAAGCCGCTACCGCCGCCCCCACCCCCACGTTACCGCCCCCGCCCGCCGACTTGTACGCTTTGGGCTTCCGGTGGTAAATGCTCTTGTGGTTGTTGAGACTGTTGAGCGTGCGGAACACTTTGTTGCACACGTTGCAGACGGCCGAGTGCAGAGGCTGGTTGTGCTGCTGTTCGATGTGCCGCTTCAACGTCAACCTGGTGCTCAGGCGCTTGCCGCATACGAAACAGGACAGCGTCTCCGCGCCCCCGCCGCCAACTCCTCCGCCACCAGCCTCTGACCAGTCTGCAGCACAATAATAACAGCCGGTCACTCCTTTTGTATTTTTTTTTCTCCATTTATATATTATATTATGTTATGTATTATCTATTTATTACTATGTATATATCATATAATATGTAGCTAGGTGGTAATGCATGTAGTACCGGTTGACTAACCGGTTGATTCTTTTATCGGGGAACACTCATTATTTCAAAAAACAATTAATACGTTTTTTTAAAGTATTTTTTTAGTTTACAAAACAACAACGTTTATGAACAAAAAACAATTTTTTGTAATTTTTTATCAATAACATTTTTTAAGTTTTTTTTTACCTTTTTGAATGACAACATTTATATTATTTTAATTCATATCCCTAGGCAAAATATTACTCTGAATGTTTAAATACATATATAAAATACAGAAAAATCAAATTTTGGACGAGTAGTTAATAATCTATAAGAGTATTTTAAGTTTAGATGAGCGGCGAGTGGTGGACCTGGTGTGGACCGAGTGGGGAACACCTGTGCCATTTTTCTCCACTCATCTAAACTTTAAATACTTTTCATAAAATCACAAAATACTCGTCCAAAATAATTAAAATTTTATATTCCGGAGTACTTACTTCAAAAATTATTCTGCTTTGGAATAGTATAGAATTAAAGATGTATGTTGTCGTTAAAAAAAGTAAAAAGTTAAATAGTGAAACACTTAATTTTTCTTTAAAAAATCATGTTTTATAACTATACCTATAATTATATAAAATATTTTAATAAAAAATGCTGATAGCTTTTGAAATAATGAATGTTCTTCGCTAAAAGAACCCGTATACACCTATTTATTATGTATCGCGTGTATGTTTGTATAATATATATATATATGTATACGTGTTACATAAATACATGCATTTATGTATTATTAATATTATATAAGAGGTAAATAATGATAGTTATAAAATGATTGGTAGGTATTCCAATATTATGGATTAAATATAATATTTAGGCGGTATATATTGATAAATGTTAAAAAAATTGTACTTAAAAAAAAAAACCAAGTTTTTCGTCAATACCGTATGAATAGTGTACATATACAATTTTCTTTCGTTATTCGCTTCGTTGTAGTGTTCCGAAAATAAGAGACAAACAGATGGAGAAAGGGGAGAGAAAGAGCAGAGAGGGAGTTTTCTTTTCAACGTATACATAAATATACTTTGGATAAAAAAAAACAACAACAAATATAAGTATACGTTTCTTTAACAGATCACAGTAGTAAACATAGTATTATAATAATTATTATTATTATTACATCAGCTGCTGGTATATAAAAAATATATATATTATATATAAATAAACGACGACGGATCAGTGGCGATCTAGGTATGTATTCATATCGGACACACCACACAACATTAAATTAAGACACTCGACCGATGATGATTATTATTATTATTATTGGCGTTTTCTATACGAATCGATCCAAAACAGTAAATATATATATACATAGAGGTAAAAATGTCGTACATAATAAATATATAGGCTTGCAGGGCAATAATATACACACACACACACACACACACACAAAAGCACACAAGCGCGCGCAGAAATCGTCATCGCGTGTACACATCGCGCGCGCACGTCTTTTTCTTGTATAAAACAATTAAATTGTATACGACAAAACTCATTTAAAGGCAAGCGAGAATCGGGTGAACGCGCACACAGTGTGCAGTACACGATAATATTGTTATATTATAGGCGTCTTCGTCGTCGACGCTTTATCTGAAATATCATCGCAGCGTCATATGCGAGAAATTAACCGAGCGCACTAAAAGTGAATAATTTACTGTAAGCGAGAAGATTCACCGAACGTTAATCGCACAACGGTAAGTCGTGTAGACACGTGGCGGGTTTTAAGTAGTGTTTTTTATTTTTATTTTTGTAAATTTCCGTCGATTTTCAAGAGTCGCGCCGTGTAGGTCAACGATCTTTTTTTAATACGCACGTGTGCGCCGCCAACAGCAGTTCGAAATAGACAAAAATATAATACCGGAATTGCCACTATATACCTATAGTTTGGCTAACAAGTCCACCGCATAGGATATATATGTATATTATGTACAGTCATACAGACATAAGTACGTTGAGCCGGGCTCACCTTTCCACTTTTTTTTTCTTTTTTTAATTTCAGCCAAAGTGTAAACCTAATTTTATACTTAGACTCGCAAACAGGTTTCCTATTTTCACATGGCACAACATACGACGATGTTTTAAAAATTAAATTTTATTTCACCGCACGGGCACTATTTTGAATACAACATTTATACATACTTGAATAATGTCGCCGACGTCATCATCAACAGTTATGTATAAAAAGAAATTTTAGAAACTATAATTAAAACATTTTAACGAGCAAAGCGCACCTACATAACCGCACGTGTGTATTTGTTGCAAGTTTCAAAAGAAGAACAACTGTTCGCTTATTAAAAACGAATTCATTTCGCCATTATATAATTCAAAAGTGAAGTTTACAAGAATGATGTATAAAATGATCGATGATTATATTTGTAAGAAACTATATACGCATTAAAATATGATTGTCAAACTTATCCGTTGTAATAATTACTGTCGCTAACTCACAATGTTATTTGCATGCACGGGAAAATTACGCTCAAAGTTTAAAGTTTTTCTCGAGTTGACGTTATAAAATAGGTACATCGATTCGTCATAAAACTGCCGTAGAAGTGGATATATTCGGGATTTGAGAAACATTTTACGCTGTGAACGAATATAAATCCGTCTCAAGTCGAAATAATTCTGATTTATATCAAAACATGCGTCAAAAATCTTTTGTACGTTCACTTAAGTCTGTCGTGTTTCAACGTACTAAAGTGTCTGACCTATAGCCCATAGGTATATACAGTGCAGTAGTCACGCACTATTTAGAGTTGATATAAATGGCTTGGCGTCTCAGTGTCCAAAGCATTATGTACATTATGTAAATATTGTAAGTTTAATTGATATTTGTTAAATAGTTTGTTTTAAGGAGAAATCTATAAAAAAATGCATCTTGTCATGTTCAATTTATGTGTGTATATTTTTACGGGCAATTTGCACATTGCTAGGAAAATTTAGTCTTGCCCGGGCGATTTGAACCAAAAATACTAATAAATCATTTTTTGTGCAATATTTTTTTTTTAAATGTATTATTATTTATAACTGTATATAATATTAATGGGAAAAACAATAAACAATAATTTAATATATTATTAATTATAATTTTATAATTACTTATTTATAATATATTCCGAAAAACAATGATAATTAATTTTATTAAATATATTATGAATATTTAAAAACAATTATAACAATGATAATAATTATAAACCTATTTTTTCAAGTCAATCATGTAAAAATATATAGGTATTATAATAAAATAAAATAATATCAATATCATAATAAATAATAACTTGTTTATTTATTTATTTTGTGTGTCGTTGTGAAAAAAAAAATAGATATATAATATTATAATCATTGTTAATTTGTATAATATTGTTTTAATAAAGTATTCATAATCCAATTTAATAAAATCAATTATAATTGTTTTTCAGAATGAATAATAAATAAGTAATTATAAAATTATAACTAATAATATATTAAATTATTGTTTATTGTTTATCCCATTAATATTATATATAATTATAAAATTGCCCGTAAAATATAAATGCAACATAAATTCTTTCTATCATTTATTAGGTATACCGAAGCGTATAATATTATTATATACACATGATCGGGATACGAGTACCTACCTACAACGTAGATGGTGAGTTTTCACGAGAGGGTCGTATAATATTATACTATCTGAAGTCCGGCGAAAAAAACCGAATAGGTATATTACCCGTTGAGTTTGTCGCAGAAAAGTTACAAAAGCCGACGTGATCGAAAACGGCTTTAACTTATATAATATATATATAAGTATATATATATATTTATTTATACTTATATTTATATATATATATACAAGCGAGTATATATTATGTGTGGCAATAGAGTACATATATAATATTATTATATACAATGTCACGTTGTAAAACACCTTCGTCGTTTCTTATTCCGATGTGTGCGCTTATAATAATAATAATAATAATAATAATAATTGAAGTCGCTTAAAATTGATACATCATTCTAATATCGTTCGAACAACAATTCGACAATACGTAACAGCCGCTTCGATCGCTGTCCTCATATATAAAAATATATCAACAGCATTATATTATATTGTATCATTAATAGTTTCGCACATACTAGACATATTATATCGTAGACTTGAAGTAATTAACGAGAATCAGACGGACCATTTTAAAAGAAGATTTATTATGTTATTGCAGAGTATATAATATTATAGTGACTGTCTCCTTTGCATTACGTAATTTGAACGTACACAATTTCACGGGATCGAGGGGGGGGGGGAGGGCGACGAGAAGCAGACAAGCGTTATACTGAAAATAAAAATATGCATTCGACACAAACTTATCATAACTCAATTATTGTCGTAGCCTACCTATACGCGTATACGTCATATGCGTACATATTCGTAAGCACAAGACACGGTATAGTCGATCGCCGAACGTCGTATTCGTCACGAAGAAAAAAACGCCGTTCATAAGTCGGCGGACGTATATTATAAATATTATTACTATAGGTTGTAACGAATCGGTATTAACCGATGTATGGATTTATTATTCTTACCTTGAGAACTGGAGCCTCCTAGAGCCTCCATCACGTTGGTATGGTTGTGATTGTTGAGACCTGTGATAAACAGAACGAAACCGGTACATTAATATCACGCCAAACAAATTAAAAACGAAAATAATCGGGCAATGAGATTAAGGACAACGGCGATTAATTTTAAGTTTAAACATAAGTTTTTTTTTTTTTTTTTTAATTTATAGTTACCTACCTATACCATACAATACTCTATATTATATTATACAACAATCATCGCCTCGTTACACGCTCGTCATAGGTCCGAAGAGAACGGACTTTGATTTCGCGTGGGGGAATATGTACCTACCTATATATATAATATATATACATATATTACTATCATATACCTAGCGCATGACTGTATCAATTTAACGAGGAGATCGAATACGCGTAGCAAACCGGTGATCGGGGGCGGGCGCCATCGATGTTTGTAGCGATATTATTTTATTATAATACTATAGGTCTGACGTCGTCGCGGACTACTAATTATTGCTCAACCATCGACCACGGATCGATCGAATGTGTTGTAGTTTAGTGAAATATTCGAGATATTTTCAGGAAGAAAAATTCGATACGCGTATCGATACGTAACTATACTACGAGCCCGATACGTTTCGCTAGAATATCGCACGTCGTGCAACTTTTTGAACTCTCGACATTGAACGCTCGACACTCCGATTTTTTCTTCGAAAATTATGAAAATGTCGGGCACTATCCGCATAACGTCTATATGACGCGATCGACATTTCGGAGGCAAGACTTTTGGGGTCAAAGGAGCTGATGACTTACGATAATAATAATGCATTTGCGTGTAAAAAGATGCGCCATCGGTCGATTATTGTTAAAAATCAATAATGACTGCTCGTGCACTATTACATACACGAATAATAGTAATAAATATCATCGAAATAATTATTACGTTTGCGTTTCAGCGATTTACGCTCGCCCTCTGATTATATCGTGTGTTCCTATAATAATAAAATAACCACTGTCGGTGACTTATCCGGCTGCGTCTTAATGTGTACGATTTACAATGGGAGGTATACACGTTTAGCATAATACATATACGAGAGTCGGTCGCAGCGACGACATATTATATTATTATAATATGATATTATTCGCTAGTGACGTATGAATAAATACGTTATAAATAGGTGCGCTCGCGGGTATAGACATAGTATACCCATACCCACAATCCGCGTACGCGTAAACCGGCGGAGAAGTATACAAATCCGGTTTTTGAAAAATAAAAACGTATTTATGGCCCAATCGTAGGTTATAGACACTTAACCTACCTATAGTATATAACATATATATATATATATATGACTGCAGACGTCTGCACAGTACATAAGGTCGACCACGCCGTGGCCCACACGAATGTATATGGGGAAATATATATAGGTGTAACTCGTCTAATATACGCACACGCGCGCCGCTAGAAGAGTTTAGTAGGATAAATTTTATATTCGGCGGCTGCGGCGGCGGCGGTGGTTACCACCTCCTACTAGTGCAACTATGTATATTAATATTTATATTCGTATTGTATATGTATATATTACACACATTGCCGTAAGTACAAGCAGTCTTCTCATTGTAGACGGGCAAATTTTCACCTACGGAATTTCAGGAAACCGGTCTCGGCGGCGGACCGTGTGACGGGCGTCTGACGTCACGAAATTTTATGCAAAAATTGGCAACGGTCTATTAATAGAAATGTGGATAGAAAAGTATGGAGGGAGAGAGATAGAAATTACCAAAGCGTTATTAATGACGGAAACGAACAGTATTCGAGCTCGTCCTTTTTGGAGAAGCAGAATGAGCATCTACAACTACATTTTTTGCAAAAAATGCCTTCTTTGGCCGTCTAAAAGCAAAATAAAAGCGCTAATATATGTTTTAAATGTTATATTGAGCCGGTATATCGTGTTTTGAATTTTGTATTTTTTTTTTTACTTTTAAAATACTTTTTTTTCCGTGATCTGACCACCATCGATTTTAAACTTAATACATAAATGTTTGGTATCAATGACCGGCTGAGAGAAAATTGAGAACGGTAATATAATATTATACCCATATATTATAGAAAACAAATTATCATAAGAAAGATGATTTTTACATGACACAATGTTGTCGTTTGTACAAATGTACAACCATATGGGGGACATGAACTATTAAAGTATTGAATCGTGTAATGGTGTCGTTAAGAAATCATAGAAATTGATAATTTGCAAAAGAAAGTCTACAAATCGCATTCCTACACATAGTCGTTTAAACTTATTACCATCGCCGGGAAATTATTTTCAAAAACAAAGTGCAAACGTTTTGGGCGCCGGCCGACGACTGAAAAACCGAAACGGCGCGCCCAACTCAGTTTAATATAATATATAGTTTATTATCAATCGTGTGTGTTGTACTTGCCCGCTAATGAGTCGGCGGCCATGGCGGCGGCCATGCTGAAGTTGAACGAGGCGCCGGCTGCCGCGAAAAACTTGCTGTCCAGGTACGAGTGGTGGCTCTGGTAGGACGTGTCGTCCGGTTCGGACATGCCGATGGCCGGGTGGACGCCCGTAAAGTCGGCCGCCGAGTCGTTGCTGTCGTCCGCGTACGTGCTGCCGCTGTTGACGGCCGCTGCGGTCGCGGTGTCCATCGGCTCGGTCTTGACTTCGGTGGGCGACCGGCGGGACATCATCAGATTCTGCGCCGTGTCCTGCAGGCGTTGCAGGGCGTTGGGCACCGTCTGTTGCTGTTGCTGCTGCTGGAGGTTTTGGTGCGTCCGCGAATAGTCCATCGGAGGTTCGTCGTGCTGCTGTTGCTGTTGCTGCTGCTGCTGCTGGAGGAGGAGGTGGTTGTGCGGTTGGTGTCCGTTGCTGTGACCGTTGCTCCCGACGACGCCGCTGCTGATGCCGCCGTCCGAACGTTCGCCCGCGTCGTCGTCGTCGTTACAATTTGGCCGGCTGCCCGCCGAGCTGGGACTGTGTTGAGACGTCCTCTCGGACAGGTCCATGCCTCCACCGGCAGTGGTCATGCCACCGCCGCCGCCCGAAGACGGGTTCGACGGAGTCTTGTTGCTGCGTTTCAACGGTATCGGAGAGTTTTCCTGCGACAAGACCAATACAATATTATGTTATAAACCTACTAATATTTTACATTTTTATTAGGTGTTTATCACTACAAACCAGGCCTCTGGGCCCAAGAATTACAAGAATGTGCATAAAACAACAAGTATCAAAGAGCTTAATGGCAAAGACAAAACTATTTCCATAAACCTATAGAGGGGTGTTTATTGGCAATGTACCGATGGATTGGATGGTTACGGGCGTATTTTGTAGTGTGTGGGTTGAAACTGCAAAGGAAACTTGGTGTCGTAAAATTAACGTGAAGGGACCTTGAAGTTCGCTTGAGAAAAGAGAGGAATAGTGTATCAAATAAGAGCCGTTGATCAGTTGAGTTACAGATTATTAAGTTAGCGGACACTATTCTATTTGCTAACGTATATACTTAACCTAAAGTAATATTGAACATTGAAATAGTCGTGCTGAGGGGGTGTTCGGTGTTTATAGTTTATAGGATAGGTGCGGTATATCGTCTATGACCCGCAAATGAGAGAAAATGACGTCATACTACTCTCTCTAACTCTGCACGAAACGAGGTTTGGTTAGTTTATGTTATATATTGATATATCGTTATAATATATCGAACGCGTTTTGTACCCGAAAAATACAATCATCCATAATGATGCTATAATAAAAGATCTGTGCCGCTACCTCTCCTATATAGTTATACATGCACGTGATGGTTGAAAGTAATATTCCTTCATATCATATTATTATCCACACAATAACGCATTAATATTATAAAATATATTATGTCAACCATATTGTACTTTTGTTTGTACACTATATTGAGGTACGGTACTTAAAACGGTTAGAAAACGTATAATAATAAACGCATTATAGGAGCTTTAAAATTTCAATTGTTAATAATTTTTTTACAATGTTAGTTTTTTGTCGAGTATAAATAACGGATTTTCAACATCACACATATCGTATCGTTACTACTTTATTAATGTATACCTAATATACCTATACCAGGGGTGGCCAACTTTAATAGACACGTGATCGACCTCTGAGTTTTTTCTAGGTTGTTACGATCACCAAAAAAAAAAAAAAATATATAGGCTAAACAGTGAACCAATCCTATGTATAGTGACTGTATGTGGAGGGGTGTGCAGGTCCCCTCTACCTCCGCGCGGATGTCGATGTCGCCATTGCAATATTATAATATTATGTTCTCGACTTTCGCCATTTTTAGAAAATGCGCGCATACGTCCCTACGTATTCACTATTCACGCGGTCAATTTGCAGTTGCCAATTTTATGTCATTCGCGGCTGTTTTTAAAAGTAGATACTAATATAATAATTCTTTATAGATATAATAGCAGGTATACCTTCAAGATCTTTAAAATAAAATCGTCGCCAATATTTAGGTTTTATCCGAAGCGCGTATATTTGCAGCATACGCGTATACGCTGGCTAGAAGTGGATGATCCAAGGGTTGACCGAGAAGGGGAGGGGAGGATTTCCAAAAACCGCAAAAACCGATAAATATATTGTATAGACTATATTAGAATTACGTGAAAAACAACACGGACAAATAGATTTCCCCCCTCGAGTATCCGCCGCCACCAACACCAAACGCGCGGTGTTTTGTTTTGTACGCACGGCGTTTGTATACGGATTATGATATTAACTCTAATTTGTGTTTGACTTTTGAGCGCGGAAAACGCGCACGGCTAATGCGCAATAAAGTCGAAAAGATATTTGGATTTAATACGGGTTTGTTTTTATTTACTCTGGCGCCATTTCCGCGTCCGGGAAACTCCGGTAATTTACTTTTCCCGCAATGACGAAACAACACCTCGCGCGCGCAACGTTCGCTACAACTTTGCATAGTCCGTCAATATTGGAACACGGAATGAAACGGGCCACGTATATATATTATATGCGGACATTTTGTAAAACGGTAATAATATATTATATTAAAATGACGAATTTAAATTCGGTCGTGAACGAAAATCGCGCAAGTCGGCCGGTTTCGCGCGCATTAACCGGGCACAATGGAAATACTGCGCTTGTGTGTACAGCGAACTTTGGGACAACGTCTAACAGATATTTTATTACCGACTGCCGAATCGATCATTCACGGTTTTCGGGGGCGTGAAATAAATTAAATAAATAGACGCGGCGACTACGACGTAATAAACGAGAAATAATTCCGCCAACGGCGTATGTCTTGTTTCTCGTTTTATCCGGTCATCATTGGTATATATAGGTACCATCCACCTATATAACGAATATATAACGACGGAGGAAAATAATAATTATTATGAGAAGTTTGTTTTTGTTTACTAAGATTTCTCTAAAAAGTCGTAAAATAACAAAAGAAAACGCGGCGGCGGCCACTGTAAACTGTTTACCGAATAACGCTATACAGACTTTTGAGCGTTTCGCCGCCCAGAAAATATATTCTCTCTCGATTTTTTTTTCTTTTTACACGTTCATTTTTTTCCATATTCTCCTCCGGCGCGCACCACCGCTTTTGTTAACCGTTTCGTTCGGTTTACGCGAAGATCGTCTCTTTTCATACATCAACACGTGTGTGTGTGTGTATATATATATATTTTAATATATTTATGACTTTTTTTTTTACGGAATACTCCGTCACGACCGCTATAATATACAACGACCCGTAACGTGTTTTACTCGCGATGTTTATTTTTATTGCTCGATTTTTTTCCGCGATTTAATATTTATCTTTCAACGGTTATACCGTTGTTATCGTCGTCGTCGTTGTACACAAACGGGCAAACGCTAACAAAACATATAATCACGTCGCCGCGCGTTTTGTCTTTTGCCGGTGGAAAGTCAACTAAAAAAATTATAAAGATCGTATACGAAACGAATATTTTATTATAACAATAATACCCCTCCCCCGGCATATTATTTAAGCGTATTTAGGTCGCCCAGCCTCTCCAGCAGATCGCGCGGGGTTGACTTTTAAGCGTCGTACGCGATATATTCAAGTAACATTTGTATACGAATACGAATATCATCGACGCTTCCGGAACTGGGCAGACGACGATAGTGCGCGATTTAAAGACTTGCTTCTCAGACTCTTTCCGGTCCGCATAAACCTGTTGTCATACGCAGCCCTCGTCGTAACATGTCAAAACGGTATAGTTGTGTTCCGACGACGACCCTTTGAAACCGTAAACCGACTGCAGTGAAATCACTCTTTCTTATACAAGCGTTAATATGGCTGTATAATGTATATATATATAATAAGTGTATGTATATAATTTGAAGGCGTAAATAATAAAAGGTCACCCCTTATTCGCCTCCGGATCCGAACGCTGTATTTTGTATTGTATTATACCTATATTCGTATAGCCTATAGAGAGAAAAAAAATAAACCGGACGACTTCCCCACAACTAAAACTGATAAATTTAACGAAATATTTTTGAGAATCATAACCGATTTCATGTAATTGTATTAAACGATTTTTTTTTTTTGTTACTCATTAGGCTTCGTAATATGGAAGTTTCACTGCAATTACAATTAGCTATGGCGCTTAATCAACGTTGCTGCTGGTGTGTTCGCGATGGTCAGGATAAGTCGAAAACCTATAAGGAAATGGACTGATAGCAGTGAGAGAGAGTGGGGGTCTGGGGGAGGGGCAACATTTGAAGATAAAAATAGCATACAACTTAGTCCATTAATACCCATTAAAATAGTGTGAGACTGTGAAAGAGTGAAAAGTTAAAAAAAAGATGGCATACGCATTACGCTTTAAGTAGTAACATATGCACAGGTATTGGCCATCTCATTCTAATAAGGTTAACACTTGATAACCTACGTAGGAAGAGTATATGGGAGCCATATATCTATATCATAATATGTAAATATCTATATGGGCTAAGAGCGTATTCGACATAGAGTTGGCCGGTGTGATAATATTGTGTATTATTATTATTATTATTATTAACTTCTTCGTATACTCTATATATCACGCACTTACGCACATTATTATGACGGATTAAAACGCTTTAGAAACTCATATATGTATATGGTTTCACAGTAAAGTATATAAGTACCGCGGAATTAACCAAATCAAAAATGAATCATAACGTGATAACAATTATTTACAATCGTAATAATAAAAAATATGCCTGGGACATATTGTATAGGTAAACAACGTGTGTATTGTGTAGCATTATCTAAATAAAAAAAACACGCGTGTGTACTGTGTATATTATCGCGTATTCACCTCTACCTATATTCACCTCAAAATAATATGTATAGTTGTCGCTTCGGCAGGAAAAAAATGTCATCATCAAAGGAATATATAATTTTAATACAATTTTAAAACATGAGAAAACGTTTTTATTATAAATAAACAACTGTTGACTTTAGCCGCTGCAGCGGTGCGGAAGTTTCTGTTATGTCGTATATACATTTATGCGTATATGTGCATTGTGCATATATTATTATTGAGTTTAAGTCATATTGTAGATCCTACAACCTATATACTGCAGGGTCACGGCCGACGCATTATTTATTCAAAACAAACGTACGGGTACATAAGAAAAAACCCCGAACGAAAAGAAAAACAAGTCTCATTGTTTGTTTTTCAATATATACGAGTTTATACAGCTGTTAGGTATGCGAGAAATGCATTTCGTCAATGAGAATATTGTATAGTATACAATAGTTTCTAGAGATTTAACAAAATATGCAATACACGCGATATTATACGATGATAATGTTTGTTTTCTGCACGTCCTATTATAATTTTCTTGGCACCACTGACAAGAACAATAACAATAACAATTTACGATAGTATAACACCAAGTCGCCGACACATCCACAACAATTATTATTATTATGAATGAAAAACCACGTCCACTGAGTATAGGAGATCATAAAAAATCATATATTGATTTAATCATATTATAGTGGCATAGGAATTATGAAATATTTGTCAAGATGCACATATTATAATATCTTTTATATAATATATGAATATAATAGTATGTTATATGCAGTTATAATTACCGTGGTGTACAGTATAAACATGAATAAAGGCGTAAGTTGGGTTGCGATCTCTAATTTCGAAGTTAGTTACCGCCAATAAAGTGTGAGTAGGTATGTGAAGTTTAATGCGAAGTTTAAAATCAAAATTTGATACTGGAAAACTATAGCTGTATACTATTTCTCTAATTATTATATATACGATAACTTATAGTGATTTTGGGTCCTCGACATAAAAACAAATTTGATCTGTTGTTTTAGTGTTTCTTAAAAATCTGAGACGATAGCCAATATCAATTATAATATGAATATTATACAGTAGTCGAATAATTGAACCTCATATATGATGAGCGTATTTCAGTAAATAGTTAGGTAAAGTTAAACAAGAGGCGGGTATAACGTATAGAAGACTAACACCATATTGTAATAGACACCCTTAGCTGTATATACATAATAATATATAGTGTTATGCGTACATCGAAGTCCGACCAATTAAAATGATCGGAATAACCACTCTAACCTTCTATAATATCAAAAATAAAAGTGGAAACGGAAATGGTCTTACCTTTGACCGCGGCGAAGGTATGGACGACGGTGATTGTTGCGGAAAACCTTTCCTCTGTCTGACCTGTGGCGACACTCTGCCCTCGGATGCTTGTGCGGCGAATGACTGCAGGAACGAGTTCTCCGCGGGCGGTGTCTCGGAAGACTGCCTCGCGGAATGCTAAAAACAAGCGGACACGTGGAAATTGTATTATAATATACCATTTAGACGGGCTACGATCCTGAAAAACAAGATTTCCAAACGTCGAGAAAAAAAAGGAAATTTTTTATGCTCGGAAAACGACGCGGTGATATAATAATTGTTGTGGCAGTTTTAAAACGTTATATTGTCGTAATCGTATCGCAGATAAACAATAAATTATCCCCGGGATGCAAAAATACGTCTCCGAAAATTCAAATATAAAAATCGCGATTACTTTAAATGAGTAATATCGATAGTTGAGATTCTAATACATAATATATATATATATTATAGCATAATTTATTACAGTTTTATATATATACTCACGTCGTTGGTTGTAGTGGAATCGGACGGTTGCGTGAGACCGCTGACCCTGAGCACTTCGGCGGTCTTCAGGAACGAACTCAGGTTCCTCTGGTGGACGTTTACCTCACCATGGTAGATGAACTCAACCAGCGCCTGCAAGTCGTCGAACACGACGTCTTGCAACACGATCACGGGGTGTTTGCACGGCGTACTCTGCGCAATAAAAGGACAAACGTAAATCAACGACGGTAGTCGTACCGCGCGGGCGGTATATAGATAAGCGCTATAGCCAGGGGTCACTAAATGACGGCACGCTGACGAACTTTATCTAGCCAGCTGACGAGAATATTATTTTTTGAACGTGAGGTTTTCACTATATTTAATAGGATTTTTTGATTTTGACTATAGTTTCTTTGGATAAACATGTAAAAAAAACAAAAAAACCTACACATTTTTATATGGCTCCCAAAAACTTCCCGATTTCTTAAAGAGGCCTCCAAAAATATTAATCGGTGATCCCTGCGCTGTAGGTGTGGATATCATACTCACTTTCAACAGTTCCCGAAAATATGGGCTGCACGCGGACAGCACCACCCGGTGGGCCTTCAGGCTCTTGCCGTCGCATGCTAGCGTCACGTCGATGAAGTCTTCGTCGTCCCTCAAGTTCTCGAACGCTGTGGTGATGCTGTTCTGGTAGTTGTTCCAGCGCAGACAGAAATGCTGCAGGTCGCCCATCACGCGGTGGGCTTCGGTCGACACTGTCCCGCCTATTTTCGTGTTCAAAACATACGCAAAAAAACGATACGGCGTTAGACAGCAGTTCAGAATACACATATCATCATATCATATCAAGGTTAGGTTAATTAGGACATTTTTTCATCGTAAGTGCATATTATAGTTATGAGAAAACGTATTAATAAAATATAAATGATGTAATAAAATATATTATGAATATATGATATTAAAATATTATACGCGTTTTACAAATACAACTATGACCCGTCCAACACATATTATATTAGATGCATAGACGTGGTGATTAATAACGATTATCATCGACGACGGGAAAATGGGAAAACTGAAAAACCTAACCCAACGTATAATAACCGTTTTTAATAATTAAACGCCGCTGCACGTTATATACATTTATAATAATATTATATGTATTTACGTAATCTACTAAATTATAATGTACCGGTGACGGCGATATAAAAATCGACATGATTTCGGTCGAAAATTTGGGCGTCGGCTGCAGCTATACGTGATTCGAGTATAGAAACATTGTATGATATTTTATGCTTTCGGTAATACTTTTCGGTGTGCTCCAAGAGAACTACAACGCCGTACTGCCGCGGTGTAAATATTTTCCCGCGTATTTTCCTACTCGCCGTTCGGGACGGCCGCCCCGCGAGGACACACTCGCGACGAGAGCGAAATGCGGTGATAACAGCAACAACAACTACAACATCAACAGCTATAACAACAACAATAACAGCAACAACAACAACAACAAGCCCGTCGATGGCAACGTCGAGTAAACAACACGCTCGAGTTTACGAAAGAAATACGCTGAACACGCGTGCCGGCAGAATGGCGCGTCGGGCGTGGGGACGGCTTGCGGGTCGTAGGAGGGGGGGGGGTCATCTCTGAGACGGCCGTCACCGTCTCCAGCGCGTGGAGGAGCGTTGGCGGTCACGAGGCCGTCCTTAGATGAGGGGTGGGGAGGGGTTCACCCTCTTTTCGCGCGCGTTTCGTCCGTCGCCTACCGTATATACGCACGCCGCACCGCGAACAGGTGGGCAGGCGGCGACACCGTGTGGTCCGCGAGAGTGGACGAGCGGGCGGGCGCGCGAGCGAACGCGTGTGAGTGTGTACACGTTGCGTGTACGGGTGGGGAGGCGGTGGCGGTGGCACAGGACAGGGGCGCCCATTCATACAACCGGCGGCCGGTGTTCGGCCACACACACGCGGCCTGTACACGCGTGCCACTGCTGACGCCGCGCGCCGCGCTTTTGCCCGAACACACGCCACGGCCGACGACCACTACACGACCGCGACTGCGAAGACGGCGACGAAATTCGTGTCGGTAAGCGATAAGTGCGCTGATAAACACGCGACTTTTGCCGCCACTCGTCGCACACATTAATAATAATAATAATAATATGTCTTCGTAACTATATTGTAGCGCAGCAACGTGTCTACTATAATACTACGACTATGGTCGTCACTTGTTTATGCTATATTACTATTCGCTCATTATCTTATTTAATTAATTAATTTTATCGTTTGTTAAATTTTCGATTTCTATTATTAGGTACACAATTGATTCAATATGATATAATATAATAAATAATATTCGACGTATTACTGCAGTACTCTGTGTTCGTTCTACCGAGATGACTTACCTATATTATTGTCCGGTGGTCGAATGAGATCTCGTCATCGGTGACCGGTACACGGCCGCCGCAGGCATGCAGAGAGTATACGACATGAGTGCGATTTGTATGGATATTTTATTTTAAGTATATTTTTGTATTTCAACGGTGCACTATTGACTTACGGGGAGGGAAAGAAAAATTAATCCGTCCGATAATTAAGTTAATTAATTTTTTCTATCAACGGTAATTAATTAATTAATTAATTAATATATAAATTTGTATGTATGTATTAATTACGCGTGCGTGTAACTTCGTGATTGTCGCGTGTAATTTTTTTTTTCTTTTGTGTAAGTGTAAAATAATAATAATAATAGTAATAATAATAATAATAATATAACAATAATAATAATTGTCGTCGGTGATAATAATTATGATGGTGATCGTCGATGTCGCGAGTAGTGTGTAATATATGGTAGTGCGTGCGAATCGCGTGCGTGCCCGCGGCGGTTGCGACGGAGATGATGCGGTTGACGAGAGCCCGCGCGGCGGAACTATAGACAACTCAAAAACATGACTAGCAATAAACTACTAGGGGGTAAAAACCGAGAAAGTAAAATTGCATATTCGTACAGTTTAATGAGAGAGAGTGGGTCCCCCCACCCACCCGGCCTACCCGGCCCGGTCCGCCCACCCGCCCCTCCGCCGCGGCACGGCACTCCGCGCGCCGCGGCGGGCGTTTGTAACCGGAATTCGCACCGCGCTCGCCCTCCGCGCCACCCACCCGAGGGCTCGGACGCGGGGGAGTAGGCGGCAACCCCTTGATAAGGGAGCAGAGCGCGCCGACGACGAAGCGACGACGGAGTGGGAGTGCGGCGTGCGCTAGAGAGAGAGAGAGTGTAGCGGCGGGCGTGGGGGGATAAAAGCAAAAGAGAAAAAAATCATTAAATTCGTCCGCGCGCCCTATACGCGAAAGCGGCCGCCCCCCGTGCCGCCGCCGCCACCACCACCCCGCTTAGGCCGCCGCGCATGTGCCGCCGCTAAAAAATTTAATTCGTTTTAACACACTACTATAAATAGTGAACATTGTTATTCAACTTTCATTCCGTTTTGGTCCCCACTCTCACAGGATCCCCGGGAATCCCTCCGACCGCCCCCCTCCCCCCTCCGCCCGCCAACTCACGCCACCCACCTAGTCACCGCTCTCGTACATCCGCGCACCTTACTACCCCCGGGGTATCGAGCACTTCGGCGTTTTTCGTCCCCTTCGCACACGCACCGCGCGCGTATATATACGCCACCGCTCGTTTTCGCCCGCGCGCGTATATAATTTATATGAACGCGCGCGCGTGTGAGTGTTTGTACTGTGTGTACGCAGGCGGTGGAGGAATACGGTTCGTTCCCGTCCGCCGGGCCTACATATATACGCCACTGCCACCGCTTCCTTCTTCGTCGTCGTCGCCACCGCGCTCGCACCGCTTCCTACACACGACCAATGACAGAGCGGTGGCGGCGGCGGTGTCGTTCTCTCATTTTACTAGGCAAATGTAATTTATGAGCGCCGAATCAATACCGAACGCGGGTCGGAAGCTGAGGGCCCACGCGCGCCGTGATCAGAGCGAGTGGTAACGGCGGCGGCGGCCGCGGAAGAGAAAAGAGTCGGCGGTGGCGGCGGTGGTGGCAGATGAGGCAGAGCGGAGAGGGAGGCTGTAAAAAAATGTAAACCTACCCAGATTTTCTCTAGAAAAACCGCCACCACCGACGCCGGATCGGCAGCGCTCCGGCCTATGTATATATATGCAGCGCGAGCGGCCCAGGCCTCATCGTCGTCGTCGTTGTCGTCGTCGGCGTGGCAGGTATATATATCTATATAGGTGTGCAGGCGGTGTGGTGGCTGTGCGGCGAGTAGAAAGCCTTTTATGCTGCCGTTTTTCTCTCTTCTCCCGCGACGTGGCGGACGCTTAAAATATTATTCCGTAAATCCTTGATCGGTAACCGCCGCCCGTGCGATGATTTATCGCCACGTCTCGTATTGTTATAAAACACATATATTCACGAGTATATATATTATAAAGGTCTCAGGTAGGTACGTATATACGCCTGTGTGCGCATATGTATATTGGCGTTACGCCACAGCGCTGCTGCAGCGACGATTCGCAGTTCGTATATATAAAACACAATAAACACATTAAATTTGTATCGTATATTGTGTGCCCCCTACCTACTCACGGCAAGTACACTGCCGCAGATCTCGAAATATATAGTTTATACCTAAAATATATTTTAACATGATATACCTACTTAAGCCACAATATAGGAAATAATGCTAACGCGGAAACGATTCGGACGAAAGCGAAAACACGCTACAATACGGCGTAACGCCTTTAAGCGGTCAAACTTTTTTTGTATTATATAAATTGTAGATGGCAGCTGACTTGGCGCAAGTAAATCGTGCACAACGTCGAGTCGTCACGGCCAATTCTGCACGTGGCCCGCAGAAACTCGCGGACGTTTCGTCGGCTGATTAAAGAGCGATTTAAAAACGTCGCACGAACCATTTGGCGTTTAAATTTCGCAGATTTTAATGACCCGTTAAAAGCGGTCAACGTAAAGCGGTGGTTGACGGAGGTGCAGGCGACGGCGGCGACGACGACGGTGGCAGAGGATATCCCCGCGGCACGGCGCCGCTCCAACACCTGACCCTGTCAGCGAGGATGAAAGTAAAAACTTACCGCAAGCGTAACACTCAGTGCGCATACATAAATATACTTTGAAATATTATATATACACACAACACGCATACGACTTGAAAGCTTTTTTGTGAAAAAAAACAATTTTACGTTGTTCCTTTATAGACATCCGGAAGACGATTATTATTGCTAATGTACACGGCGTCATTTACCTATATATATATATATTATATTAATAATTGTAATGTAGTTATAATTTTATAATAACTTGTTATAATCGCTGCACGAAATAACTATAATGTCAGAGGATGCCGAGACTTTGAGTAAAAATAATACGAAACGAACAAAATTGCTATATGACATTTCGGTCTAAAGAGCGGCGTATCGCACTCGGCGATACTCTGTAGGTAGGTATATTGAAAAATGATTAGTGCGCGTGCCGTCGGGACCGCGTTGTTGTTGTTAATAATATAATTTTTCTTTTAAGTGACATTAATCGAAACAGGAAAAATTAATATTAGTTTGAAATAATTCGATACCCCAAGTCTTAGTACCCCATAGTCGGTATTTATTTAATTACGAATAAACTTTACAGCAATACTGAATACCATAGGTACCTACGTCTAAATATGTTTCCGCGTTTTAAACTAAAATTCTTATTTTTGATTAAAAACCAAAACTAAATTTAAGAGAATTCGTCAAAAAGAATACAACGACGTAATAAATATTCAAAATCAGTTCTTCCGGTTTTTACGTTGCAATAAATTGTAAAGGAGGGTGTGGAAAAATCAATAATTAGAGAAAAACGTTCGGCGTTGTGTGACTCGTACTAAAACGCAGATAAATACATTTTCATTTTTGTTCTTTATTGTATCAAAACTTAAAATTATTACACAGTAATACATTCTTGACTATTTTTAATTAGGTATATTATTATTATTACATATGATATTAAATAGAAATATACTCGTATATTTATAATCAAAAATTAGGTAATCTTAAAAGATTTTTTAAATAATATTTATAGTAAAATTGAACACTTATTTTAGTTTTTCTATGAGTCATTTTTCACTTTCGTAAATAGTAAATAATCTCAATTTAGTATTTAACGATACCGTGATGATTCCTTAAAATTACTGTAATATAGGCCTCTACTACTACAATAGCTAAGTAATATCAATTTTAAAATAAAAATATTTCGTGATAAAAATGCAGTGTTAGTTTTAAGGATTTATCTAGACCTTATTTTGCATTTAACACGAAAACAAATTTTGAAAACATGAACTCTTTTAAAACAAATCTAAAAAAAATGTTAAAAAAACAATTAAAAGTTTTTATTCCATAATAAATATAATAAGCTAAAGAAATCCAGTTTGAAAAAAAAAACACAACTAAATAAAGAATTTTCATATTTTGTAACATTAATATTGATAATTGATGTAGGTACAAATATTTTATTCATAGGTACCTACTGCCTACCAGCTACCCATACAAGGTTGAAAAGTATAACTATAATATTAGCGTTTAGTTTCTTTTGTTTAATTACTCTAATATGCAGCCAGGTTCACATAATCCATATAGGTATGTTTGTCGTATCGTTTGTAACGTCGTTATACACGGTAATTCGGGTTTTCGGAAAAATGTGGTTAAAAAACAACCGACCGAATCTGTTTCCAGAAGTATAAAAGAATAGCGAGCGCGGCGGGTCTCCGCGAAATTTTCGACGCGACTTTTGACCTGTCCGAAAAGATCGCGTGCGAGCCGCTCGCTCGAGGTGGCCGAGGAGAAAAAATAAAATAAAATGCCATCAGTGCAATACGAACACGCGAAAATCGAGGGAGGGTATTATTTTTTCGTATAAATACGGAAGAGCAACGGATTGATCACGTAATTTTATTCCTTCGCGTATTTTTGTTGTTTTTCTTACGTCCAGCATCTTTCATGCATATTATTATATATATATAGTCTAATACAGTAATATTATAATATGCCAACTTCACTTCACGGACACGCTCTCGGTGTACGTTTAATCGGCTAACCCAAAATTCATAGTGTAACAACGTTTTAATATGTAATAATAATACAATGTAGGTACCTACTATACTATATAGTATACACCACAGCGGCATCATCACTTGTTGTGCGAATTGTTAACGCGTGGTGGCGGTTAGTCTTAAACGTTTGTTATGTTAAAAGTTTTACACCGCCGATTGCGTATATATTATAATAATAATAATAATAATATACATAAACACATACTACACACACACAAATTAGATTGTCCATATGACGGTGAGTTAAAACTGGAAATTCACAAGTTTAGAGAGTTGTAGAAAAATAATGTAAAAAAAAAAAAAATTTTTAAAAAAACAGGTCAGCACTGATTTTTATTAGCAGCACCTCTGTGTATGCATACGATCTATTCGCGTTTAAATAGCATTCACTATAGGAAGAATGGCGAACAACACGACTATCATATTATTATATTATACTTAGGTAGTACTACTCGTACTCGCTCTACACAAATATAGACGAACATAAAATATTATTACAATAATAATATTATTCCCGGCGCGACATGTGCAGCCGCCCAATTGGCGTTACAATTTCCATACCAGTCTTGCTCGTGTGTTTATACGGATTTAAAATCTATTATTATTATTAGGCATTATGATTTTTTTTTTAATATATATATGTATATATATTTACGGATACGAATCGTGAAACCTCGTATTTAATTCGAAAAACATAAACGCTTAAAATATTCGGCGACGACTGTACCAAAAAATCGTGTATCGGAACGTTTCCGTTGTTCGGACGTATAAAGTAGGTATAAAATATTTTAATTTATCTACGGGGGCATAATATACTATGGGCGACGGCTTTTTTTTTATCGTTGTCGTTGTCCACCAATGAAATATTTTCAACGTCGTCGTGCACGAAACCGGAGGAGACGTTTTGTTGTTAAACGATTCCGCGCGTGACGTAGCAAACGACACGCACGAAAACAAAGACGACATTATGCAATAACAATTTATGACATAATATTATACACTATGTAATAATAATAATTAATTAAGTACTTATTTTAATTATCGCCGTTCACACCGCGCATCAATCGCTCGTCATCAGTTTATTTCTGTAAAATTAGGTAAGGGGGGACGGGGAGTATACAACTTTTGAGATAAATGTAAAAAAATAATTATAAGAAAAATAATAAACCAAAAATACGTATTGACGGAGAAATAACGAGAACACCGGGGAAGCGGTTCGGGAAAGCGGAAGGGAGTCTGCAGCCGACGGATATCGGTACAACAGGTCAAGATTTGTTTGCGTATGCCGGGAAAACACCCCCGCGGGCGTCTTTAAGGTGTCCGGTACTAAAAAAAAAAAGCAAAAATAAAGGGTGAAATGCCCCGGGGAAAATCACTGTTCCGTTTACACCAGCTATCGTGTCGCTTAAATACGCATCAAATATAACATAATAATACATCACATCGTGTGCTCGGCAGTCACCGCCGTTTTTTACGACACACGCGATACCCTATATATACCACCCATACACGATACACACACTTGTACGTATATCTCTGTCGAATCCGTGGTTTCTATATTTTCTATACTATAATGACGGTGAAAATATTTTTCGTGGTTATTTTTTTTGTACACATTTGTTATTTGATTTTGTGCTTGAGAATTGGACAATTTTGATCGTGATAAATGATAATTATTAATACATACCCTCCGAACAAAGGAAATATTAAATTCATAATTCGGCGTTAAATTAGGATCATCTTGGAAATCGAATTAATTACTTTTTTTTATAATTGTGTTTAAACAATTTCTATATTAATGAGTAAATGCTTAATTTGTGTAAATTAAGAACGTTTATGGAAATGTTATAATTACCACATGAAATAAAATTATACGAAAAACATTTTTAAACTAACGTGTGTATAGCGTTAAAGCAGTTATTCTAACGTAATATTTTCTGGAACGTATACGTGCGTATTTTCAATATTAGAAGACACTTCAAAGTATACACAAATTAAAATGTATTATAGTTAAAAATTAAAAATTATAAGAACAATTTATTTTAAAAATGAGTATTATCTAAGATGGTTGTGCTATAATATTAAAATAATCGCAATAAATTAAAATAAAGGTAGAATTAATATTAAAACACTCATATTACAGGGAAATGGAAAAATTATAAAGTGAAATGAATTCTTTAACAAATATAATTATAATAAACTTATAATATTAATTCCTATAAATAAATATCATCGGTATGAACTGTAACGAAATGTAAATACCGACAATGTAGCATAAAATGGTAACAATTTAAAATTTTAAAATTAATAAATAGTTATTCATTTTATATACCTTTGTAACAATTGTACATAAAATATCTCGTCTGCAAGTTATACATGTACATTATTATTATTATTATGTATTTTACTATTCACCGTACAATATTATTAACGTTTAAATATTAATATAAATTAATTGATTCGCGCCAAAAAAAACAATCCTACAATAGACCCGACTACGGTATTATGTCCTAAATAATAATAATATGAATTAAAATCGATTATTTGTACACATAGGTTTATACAACGTTGTGTTAAAAGGATTACCATCTGTCAATGTATAATAATATAGGAACAATGATTGGTATTATACGCAGAAAGACTAAAATAAAACGCAGATATTTTACGCTAAAAAAAACAAATTTAACAAAAATTTTAATTTTTTTAAAAACAGGGAGAAAACCAAATTTTACTAAAGTGGATGTCAGCAGCACTTAGCCCACTTTTTACTATATTTGATCCGTGCAATATATCAAATTTGCGTTCAGCAAAACTAATTTTCTGTACCGTTTCGACATCGCATAAGAAATTATTAAAATATGTTATTAACCTAATCGGGACAAATCAGAGTGTATTCAATAAATATGAGAGGTAAATCCACAAGCGTATTCGCGAGTAAAAAAATGTCCCGACATACGATGTAGTACAGGTAGTGCCGGTGGCAAAATATACGTGCTTCGTTATAATAACTTTGAGGCTTTAAACACGTGTCGCTCGGCAAAAAATTACAGTTCATTTTTTTAACTTTTAGATTTTTTTTTTATTTATAATGAAAAAAAAATACGTCAAGCCTATATATACTCTTCTATTGCGTTTATTATAATCGCAAATCGCAATACATTGCTTATAATATACACCGTATACCTTATACATTATTTACGGTCCTGTCCAGATCGATTTATACAATATATATATTATTACTCGTTGAATCTGTAGGTACCTATAATATATAGTATGTATATTAAACATAGCGTTTGCTCGCGTGCCCACGTCTAATCGACTTTGCCGTCATCGGGATTCGCGGTCTGCTAATTATTATTATGAACTGCACCGACACCACACAGCAACAAGTGCGCTATATTATATATGTGTACTGAAATCGACGACAACGGTGACAAACCACCCACAAATCGCTACCGACACGCGTCTAAAGTGTAATAATAATCAGTATACCTATTATTTGCAAAGATCCTCTCAGCTGCCAATCAGTGTCTGGGCCGCGTGCGACCTTTGCAGGACTATATTAGTTTGGCACGAGAAATATATTCACCACTGCGGAAATTCGCCGTCATCGGTTTCGGGACATTCGCAGCGAACATCGCGGGCGGATTTGGTATGGGTGCAGATAATATTGGGAAGTCGCCGACGGGCCGACGTTTTAAACTTGACTATATATCCTTCTATACACCTGAGTCGTGCCTAGTTGACACAGGCCCGTCACTAATGAGCTGCATTTTATGAGAACAAATTGCACTGCAGTCGACTGCCGTGGGAGAGGAAATGCTAGGAAATTAGCCGAGAATCGAATGATAAAAATACGCTGCACACGGTGTGGTAGTCAAACCCACTCTCGCTGCAATAAACCGAGCCACCGTGGGCTTAGCAATTTAACCTCAATGCACTCCGATGTGGATCAATATGCACGCGTTGTATATACGGTTCAGAAGTAAGTGATCGTGTCAAAGTTTCAGATTTCATACACAACTCTTGCAGATATGCATAATTGGCTTGATATCTACCATCGGGATATGTGCAGTTACGGTGGTGACGGAATGTATACTATTATATTGTTTGTTTGTACGAAATGTTTTTATTCTTTTCTGAGCGGATCAAACATCTCAAACATATGCATGCATCACATAATAAATATAATAAATTATGTACATTGTTCATATAATATTGTATTGATTATAAATCGAGTACAGATTGGTATTTTTGAAAGGCAATTTTCGATTTTTCCGGTATAGTTGTGTAAAATGCCAGGTAAAATTACAAGACAACTAATTTTTAATGAAAAAAAAACATACCCATTTTCTAGGTAGGCAATGAATTGTGATTATAATATGAATATACAATACGATTATGATAATAAGAATTACGAATATTATATGGTAATATCGTTACATATAATCCATTAGGTACGCATAGAAATGTAAAGTAGATTATAATATATAATTTTTGACTGTATTATTCTATACACAAAACAATATAATGCAGTCAGCCTGCTATTGAGAAAATGTGACTAATAATACGATGCGAAACGCTGACTTCGAAAAACTGAAGAGCTGTAGACACTTATATTATATGCATTATAATATAGTATATACACATGCCTACGATAATTATTATCAGAAAATCGAATTTTCAACGAGCCCTTGTCGTTTGAAGTATAGGTATATGTAATACGCGTATAAGAGAGCCGTAGTTTTAGGGTGCGGAATTCGGTGTTTTAATAATTTTAAAATCATAAGGTGAGTCTGTTCTCCGAACATATTATAACCTCGACGAAATCCACCAATTATATAATATGTCTGTTACATTAAAATTTGTAATATTACTGTTGTCGAGATTTGTTGAGGCGGCGGTTAGGTGGATACAATAATATTGACGATCTACAATAAATACTTATAATTTTTCGAAGAGTTGAGGTCGAAGAAACGACTGTAATGGTTAAAGGTGTACATTTTATTGAAAATTATATTATATTATATATAGGTACATAATATATACATCGAAAATGCCCGGGCGAACAAGTCGTGAACCCGATAAAAAGCCATAACAGACTTCGCGCACTGATAGTAATATACTAATATTATATACACATCACACATACATCACGGAAGGTTTGACGTTGATGTTTTTTGCGTACACAATACTCTCTTGCAGTCTTGCGGAAATTATATATATATAACATACTGCAGCTGGTGTAGATGGAACAATATTATCACGGCGTATATATAATAACATATATATATAAGTTATTTATATATACATATATATATATATATACCGAGACCGATGATGATTTAAAATTCCTACCGAGAGACGTTCGCGCCGCCTTTTACAGTGGCGCGGGGTAGTTTAATTTCGTCGGTTGTTTTTAAGGAACTCCCCCGGGAAAAGTCTGTTTCTATGTATGTATGTATGTATGTATGTATGTATGTATATATATATACATTAATACATATAAATATATACGCATAAAGGAGTATCGCCATTTTCCGGATGAACCCCAAGTCCCCGCCGGACTGACAAAATCGTTAAGGACATATTATATGCAAACGACGCGTAACTCGATACGAGATATAAATCCTCTCATACCTATATATTATTATTAGTGGTGGCGTCGGAGGAGGACGAGGACGAGAAACGGGTGGATTACGACGTACCTCTATATACGCGTGATTTTCCGGGTAATGCGTTTCGGTTTTACGCTCTGGGATGGCCGTTTTACAGAACGAGAGCAAACAACGCGCTATTATATATATACGGTTGTGGCGAAATCGATGTGAACAAATAATATTCATTTCGCATCGAAATTATATTTTTTTCATTTATACTTGGGCATATTACATATATATATTTATATGGAGGTATTTTAAAATTTAAAGCCAACGAGCGGCGTTTTGTACAAAAGCACGACTTTATTTTGTTTTTTTTATCTTTATTTTAAACGTTGGAATCGTTGATATTGTATGCGCTGTGTATTTTTTTTATAGAACATTCATTGCTCTATATTACCCAACCCTCGATTTCAGTGACCCGTGTGATTTATACGGGGTTATATATAGTTGGTAGTATAAACCTTTGTATAGAAAATCGCTTTACAGGTATCCCAATACACGGATTTACAACAAAAATAAAAACACATTTTATATTTATAATATTATTAGGATATTTTGAGACATCATTAATTTATTTCAAAATATTAGGTACAAGAAGTATTTATCAAATGGTGTTAACAATTTTTCGAGGATGGCATTTGTACGCATCACTGGCGTATGAGTTAGGATATATAAATTCGTAAACTGATAAAATTATTAAAGTATTTTTTATTTAAAATGTGAGTCGAATTGTTATTTTTTAAATTTAATTCTGCAACTATTTCAGAATTTAATATTTAAAATGATTTCATATCCTAAGTCTTTAGATATTCTGAGTGTCAATCGAAAATATTCTAAAAAGTTCAAATTAATTAAATTATTAAAAATATTCTAAGTCCAAATAATTAAATTATTACAAAAAATATTCTAAGTCTGAAATAATAGTTCAAAGATTAGAGTGACGTGAAGGTGCTCGCGGTCGCTTTGGTGGATCACGTCTGAAAATGGGCCGTTTCGGGCTCCCTTATATATGGCATCCCCGTACTTCTCCAGTGATGGTGCAAGAGTCCTTTGGTTCATCTCCCGCGTTGTCGGTGACATCAATGTGTGCACGTGTTGGATGTTCTTGTGGTTGCTGTAGCGTGTCTATTTTATTCTATTATTCTATTTTATTATTTAATATTTCTCTCTATGGTCATTCATTTTACAGCGCGTTGGTAATTGTCTTTGGCAATTTATACATAAATGCTGGTGGACGGTGGTAGTGATGTAACTAATTATGTCCCTAGAATAGTGTATGCCTATGTGAACATCTGGTTTTACTATTTCCCTTAGTACTTTTGTATTTATATTTTGTCGACATTAGTTATACCCTATAGGTATCTATATAATATCATAATTGTGTTTTAAGCTTAATGTATAATATGCATTGACGCTTACATAGTAGTAATATATGTTATGTACTACCGGTACATAGCACATTAATGACATTTTCAATACGTCACGCGTATTAATTCCTACCTACACACAAATAAAATCTACTAACAATGAAAAAATACGATGAAAAAAAAATAACTCCCAATGACCACGATTCCGAGGGTTATCTTTTCATTTGAATAAAAATAAATAAATAAATAAATCTATAAAATTATTTTTAACAACGATCCAAAGATTAAATTTATTTTTAATTTATTTTTATCTCTTAGCTCACGAATTACTTAGAGTACCGTTATTTTGACTAGTCTAACTTGTTTTACTACTATTTTCGATGTAAATCAATAACATCAAAAATTTCAAAAAAAAAAAAACGTGACCAAAACTACCGCATACAAATATGACGTAGGTAGGATTATGTATATGTTATTTATCTTATCATATATTTGCGATCGATATGACAATGAGCGTATAATATAATCGTTTCGAATCTCGATAAAAATATGCATCTAAGTAGGTATATAATATGTGTATTCAGTAACAATTGTTTGATTGTATATTGAATAGCAAAATGCCATTATGGTATGTTTTATTTTAATGTATTAGAAAAAAAATTCAATACTGTTCACTATTATAGTCAAAACAATAATTAGGTTTAAATGATTTCAAACATTTTTTTAGAAATGCAGAGGTTTTAATTATTTATTTTTTTTTTATCGATTGTACACAGGTTTAGCTTACATATTACCGACTGTGAGAATATATTTTGTAAATAACGTGCTAAGAAATCCTTATCGACATAATATAATGATTGTAATGCACTATAATAGCGATGGCGATGTCGTTTACACGGTATTCACAGAGATGTACACTAAAATTTCACGAGAAAAAAAAATAAATGCACGTCATACAAAAAATAAAACTAGTACGTAATAACAATATCGTATAGTTTAAGAATTTGTACAACTCGTGTTGAATTTTTATCATAGAGAGGCTCACGTTTATACAATGTATAATATAATAATAATAATAATAATAATAATAATAATAATATGGCCTACCTATATATGGTGTCATATAAATAATAGCGCCGGCGTCGCACAGCACGTCGTCGCCGGGGCGAGAAAATCGTCACAATAATTTTTGTAAATACATTTTAAAATATAGCAACACACAAGTCACCAAGTCCGGAAAAGAAGATATCCGAGGGATATTGGAGAAATAAAAGTCTCGCGAGTAGGATCGGGTATTTATAAGCGCACGTAAGATTGCCCTTTAACTCCACTATATCTACACCTACCCGAGGGATTTGAATACGACAACTCTATAAAAATATCGGTTAAAAGCCAGCAAGAAAAAAATTTACACGATTTTGTGATTTATAGCTTACCCTGCAACGGTAGTGGATGAGGCCGGACCGGAAACTGGCAGGTCATGGCACGGGGACACGCGACTGCCGCCGCCGTGATGGTGGTCGGTCGGTCTGTCTGTCGGTCGGTCGGTCGGAGGTGCGTCTTACGACACGCGTCGGGCGTTCGTTACCATGAGCCGAATATATGGTTATCAAAGGCTGCCGCAGTTTTCGACAATTGGCGAGTGGTTAAAAAATTTAATTTAAAAAATAAGAAATACAAAAATGGCTAGGCGGACGTAAAGCGCGCGGTGTGCGTATAATATGCCGAAAACGGGACACCTTGCCGGGAGACGCACTTTGGGCACTTGCGACAACGAAGGCTAGTAAAATAAAATGTAATATAGTTAAATTTTAATAAAATTTAGGATAATTTATTACTATCGACGGCGACGTACCTATTACTATCTATGACTATTAATGGGTGCACACAATATTATATAGACACACACGCGACCGCGCGCGCACTGCACACAAACAACACGCACACACTCGCGCGCGCGTGCGAAGAGCTGACCGAAAAGAATAATAATAATAAAAATAATAGTAATAGTAATATTTGCGAACTGGTTGTACTTGCGTTGCATCGAAACGCAAACTGTCATGTAGACGGTGTTTATTTTTTTTTCGTCGGTGCAACGAATCTTGAACCAGTTCCTCTCGCAGATCGCGCGCGCGCCACTCCTCCTCCCCAGACGGCTGGTCTCACTCCCAATAATAATATAATATAACCAAAGCGCGCACACATGCACACGAATACGCACACACAGGACTCTATACTTATATTTATTTATATATACACTCACGGACGCAGACTACTGAGCGCGAGAGGACCCGACTTACCACGGTTGGGAGATTATTTTATTCCTCTCTCTCTCACACTCTCTCGCCACATATTATATACCTACTATTGTTTCGTGCATTCGGTTTTTTCGCAAATTTCTCGTCGTTGCACCCCGCCGCCCGACATTTTTCGATACGTGTATTACATGCGTTGGCCGCACTATGTATGTCGGATCTCACCCTCCCCTCCATTGCCGTTTTCTTTATAATTTTTTTTTTTAAATCTCAAATTCTTTTTGTATTTATACACGCGCATCCAGTTACGGCGGCTCGTATAGGTATATATCTAAAATAACAACATTTTATCGTTATTTACGTACAATTGCTTTCTGCAAACTAAATTTATCAGACCAACCAATATTATAAATCTGTTAAAAGAAAAAGATGTACCTAATACATACAACACCTTTCACCTTTGTCATTTCGGATGGCCCACAGATTATTATAGATGTTTTATTTCTACATAAATATTACTAAACAAAAATTGATACGTCCTGAATTATTGAGTAAAACTAATTTTCAAATTCCACAAATAATACAAGAAATAATAATATTTTTTATATGTGGTTAGTTGTAAAAGAAATGTTGTCTTAAACCAGTGTTTCCCTACCACTTCATCACCGCGGACTATACCGTAGTGTATATTATACATACTAAAACTTAAACTGTACTTCTGATCCTTGGGCGTTCAAATTATAATTAATATTAAATATTTAAATTATATATGATGAAATGTATTATTATTATTATCATTATTATTATTACCTATAAACATTTTGCACAAGTGCGGTCGAGCACTATATCGTGCTAACACTTATCGTGCAGCCCACGATAATAATAATAGAAAAAAAGTCATGACTTATAAGTTATAAGTTATAATATTATAAACATTAAATATTATAAGCGACTGGTGAAAATATTAAATCATGACAAATTTCGGGACTGTTATATTCGTTGGAAAACACAATGCCGAAAAAGGAAACTGAGTAATGTTGGTAATTTTAAATTATTCATAATAATGTAGAATAAACCGTATTAGATAAGAAACTATACTGCTCGGGGCTGTTATTATGAAAAACGCGGAAGCACAGTGCACGACTGTCGACGTGTAAATAACACACTGTGTACAATTATGTTTCGTGTCCAAACAAGTAGCCCCCAGTTTAAAGCCCGTATATTATATTAAGAACAAAAAACCTTTGAATATAATTTAAATAAACTAATATTTTCATAAAAAGATAAAAAGTTTTTCTGATTAAAATCAATAAGATATGGGCGTAATTTATTTAAGTATATTTAAGTGGTCAATGATATTATTTTATTTTGTTTACGTTTTACTATTTATGATTTAAACGTACAACAAACGTATAACCTAATAATTGTACAATGGTATTTGGCCATTTTTTTTTTAACCATCACCGATCTACCTATGTTATTATTTTAAATTTTAGACCCACACTAACTGTATTATTATAATTAAATTTATATACATAAATGTGCGATACTTCTTCACATATCAAGCACCTACCGTAATAAACGCGTCGTGTGCATTGTAAATAATATAAAGTATGTCCCATTTTATATCCTACCACTAAATGTTTCAGCCTAATACCTTTGAATTGAAATATGGTTTGCTGTAATAGTCAGGAGTTGCCAAATAACACATTTTAAGACAATTTCTCATTTTTAACTTTATTAGTGAGCTAGTGCTCAATACCTTTTTTGTTTTTTTCTTAAATACCAACCATTATTTTTGTCACCAGAAATGGATAAGGTTTTCTAGGTTTTTCTAGGTTCTATGACGGTCCTAAATCTAAAATTGATCCGTGTATTTTAAATTTGAAAATAATTCGATTTTAACACAACCGTATTGAGTGATATATATTATATGGATTCGGGTAATTGTGAAATATTCCCCGAAATGCGTACTTCGGTACCCCCTAGGGTTCTAGTTATCGTGACAAACCGTATTTTAAGGTCATCGGGCTGAGAAATATAATATAAAGGTGCCATATACACGATACACCTAACCTTTAGGTATTGTCCGCTAGGACAGCCGGACTGCACGCTGTATAATTATTATTCGTGTATATTATTGTATATTGTTTACCGTTCCTCGCGGAGAAAATCGTGTTACACCTAACCTAAACGCTGTGGTAAACCACTTGCTTTTATAACATTAGCAAATGTTTTCTTTGTGGTGCAACAGCAACTTAAGTGAAAAAAGAAAAGGCGCCTGACCGACACGGGCCATACCGTACGCGGCGTCGAACCCTTTACATGGGTAGGTATCCCTGAACCCCTTTTTACTCGTTCGCTCCTAATGAACATACAAATTATAATATACATTACACGCATTTTAATATTATTATCACAGTTACGTGACGATTTTCAAAGAAACCAGTGTGTATTGGACTGCGGGATTTTTAATTTAACTTCCGAATGATTTTCAATACTGGACTGCTGCCTGTCAGACAAAATATGTGAGTATAAAGCTCACGTAATACGATTGTCATTATATTATGATAATTAATCGTATGAATTCCTATGAGCCCATACTGTTTTATTAGTATTGTTTAATTGGTGTGGTTTCTATTGTAATTTTTGAAAAATAATTCTATTATTTCTAAATGTTATTTTTCATTTTTCACCGTCGTCCAATATTATCCATTATATTGTCCGTTAGTTTATAATGTTATGAATTATATGATTAATATGTTTAAACTTTAATCTATATTGATTAGTTATTAGTTATTACTTGTTACGAACGAGTGGTAAAGTCGAACACAATTTATTATTTACCCGAAACTAAACCATTAATACGACGTTATTATAATATATGATTTTACATTTTTACTGGACGCAACATAATATCACAAACTATAGATTATGTAATAATAGAAATTGTTGAAATTTTTTTTTTAAAATTGTATGAAATTTAATGGTGTAAAACGTGTTTGTTTATTCGCGAAAACCACAAATAAATAACGCGAAAATACACGGCACATATACTGCATAGTGATTTTGCAACCGTTACATGTACAATCTAAACTGGGCTCAAATGTCTGTCTGATATATTAACAAACGCATCGTCGACGATTTAAAAATATGGCAAAACGCTCTTAAGAATAAATTAAGGAAAATTCCGCAAAAGCTCTATTACGGTCGTTATGTATAACTACTCGCACGGGAAATCGTCTCACGATTTATAGTTTTCTCGAAAAAACATAACTTTTAGCGAGCTTAACAGTCTTCTCTTTACAACTGTTTTCGTTGAACAAATTGCCATCGTATCATCTACATAATATTATGCACGCATATATATTCTATAATAATATACATATTACATATACAACACAAATTAATTGTTCAAATAATTTGTAGCATCAACTTGTGGTTATATGCATGCGGTCGAGCCCAGGAGTGTTGATAAAATGACGGTAAATACAACGCTGAACATTGTAACGATTTTATAATTGTCCCTTCGCATTACAATGACTGTAGTAAATTCTGTAGTAATTCCGATTTAATGTTTGATGTAAACATTAAAAATTATTTAAAACTGCAAATTACCGATACGACAGTACATTTTATTTTATATTATATTCTTACTTTTAGCTGCACTATATTCTCGACTTTCGTTTTACTATTTTTTTCTATTAAAAATATATTTGTTTACTTTTAAGAAATTGCCTACATTTCAAAAATTTTTCAATGCAGAAGAATCACTAAAACAAGAACTGTTGGAAATTATATTTTATCGAAGTACTTTTTTCTTTAAAAGTACAACACTATAAATTCAAATTTTAAACATACCTAAATATTTTGTTATTCATTTTATTCTATGTTTTGGAACTAAATAGTATTACACCTTTATTATATACACGTCTACGTAATTATTGCAATTTATAAATAATGCCGATATTAACTTCACGGTGAAATTGAATTTTATAAAAATTAATTAATTTAAAAGACAATACACCATTAGTGCCAAGAAAAAAATTGTATGTAAGAAAACTCGTTTCTCTGTGAATAAATGAGAAAATAGAATGCAATGTACTTAATAAAACTCGTTAATCCGTATATACAAATGTTTAAATAGGTCTTATCGATATTTCATTTGTCGAACATAATTTGAACAAATGCCAAACAGTACCTACTACAATTATCCGTCCGTAAAATTGAATTGCATTAAGGAATGTTGTATAGAATTTTTTAAAAAAATTGAAATATTATATTGGTCTAGAAATTTTCTAAACAAGTTTAATTTAAATTTATTTTCGAATTTTTTAAAAGATTTCGTTTTTGAATATTATTTTTAAGCATTATCTACAAATCTCCTCATGCAACCGCACACGTTATAGAACTTGTTTGTGAGAGAGAAAAAAAAGTTGCTCGTAGTATCGACTGAAGATTTAGTTAAAACGCTGTAACATTGTATGTATAATTAATAGCGGTTATACAACACACTACTTAACAAACTACACCCAACATACTACTTAGGCAACAAAATAAAAGTAATAGGTATCGCGAAGAGAGAAGACCAAAAGTAAATCCAAAATGTGTTTTACTGCGCGGTCTCGTTTAACAAGTAGCGAGCGGCTGCGGATAATTAAAATAAAATAATCCATACCAATAAATAATAATCAACGGAATGTGCGCGCACAATCGCGAAATATTATTTTAATATTATACTACAGGTATTCATTAAAACGCGGGTATGTAAATAATTTAATTTTTCATCGAGCAAGAGTATATAGAAACGTTGTCCTATTTTTAGAATACGTGTACATTGGACAGAATACATTCTTCGAATACCGGCGCATATTATTTAAATTGAAAACGTATCAAAACAAATAACAATATATAATATAATAATATAATTAAACGGTCATCGGCTGAAAAGTGAGACATTCTTTATATGAACATAATAATTTTCGCCCAAACAAAAACTGTTCGATTTCCGATGAGCTCGCAGGTATGTTATACTATAATATTATGTTGTATGTTAATACATAATATTCATGCTCGTTTACTACACTGTATACTTCGGTTTTCCGGAAAATTACTCGCTGCGGTATGGGCCCAGATAAAGTTTTTCGGACGACGGCGAGTGTTACCGGAAATGGTCGTGTGCTGCGATAGTATCTATATAATAAAATATTATTAAGTGTGCGTCGGCTCTGCACATGAATTTGCGGAGAACAGAGCGAACGAAACTTACACTACACGGGAGGGGGGAAAGTCCCCCGACTCCGATTGATATACCGGTTGAATCGCCTTAAGCATAGTTTATCGGAGGTTAGATAATCATCGTAAAATATGATTTCTGTAAAATAAAATTTAACAATATTTATTTAGAAACGGTTCGTATATGCAACTATATATGCACGGTTGTATATATGTGTCGATAAAATATTAATACACTTAATAGAACGCCGAGTTTTTTTAACATCAAAAGCCAAGTGTTCCGCAAATAAATTAGTAACTGAATTGCATCACAAACTATAAAAAACTGCATCTGATTCGCGCCTATGTACGAAAAAAAGTCTTAACTGTACGGGACACAAATTGTACAACGATAACAATAGTTGCCGTACATATGACACAACGTAACTTTTGGGAATGATTTTTAGGTTCCCAGCTAGATCGTTATTATATTCATACAGTTTTTCACAAGATTTGATGTATGAATTTACAAAAGGCTTAAAGAGGATTGTAAAAGTTAAAAAGTATCGAAAACACAGGCTCGCTGAGCAGCAAATGTTTCTAATACAGTTAAAACTACATATTATACTAAACCTTCGCTTTTAAATTTAACGAAATACAAATAAAACAAACCAACCGACTCGGTTATAAGTTGTAACTTACAACTATACCTACATGAATACGGATGAAACCTAAAGCGAAATTATTCGTTTCCTATAGGCGTTTGCAGCAAAATGTTTATATATACATAATGACGATTTGGAGTCGAATGCGCATAAATGTATATAATAATGTATAGTGCTTTATAACGGTTGTAGTCGGCTGTTTTCCGCGAAGAGTTTGAGACCGAACTTATATAGTACCTATTGGAAGTTGGTATTGGTATACGGGGGTATTTATTTTAGGTTTTCGTCGTCGAAATCCCGGATTAAAAACCGAGGGCACACCCTCCAAGCACCGGCACGGTAGGCGCAGCCCGTCCGCGATCTGCAGCAGCTAAACAATTAACATATACACACCCGAACGTGCGCGGACCTGAGTACACGCTCGTTATACTTACCTAAGTATTACAAAATAGAAATACATGGCACGTTATTCGTTAACTATACATATATTTACGTATTTTCACGGCGACGCGCGAGATGAAAAGTCGGCGACGGCTGCGGCGGGTACGGCCGCTCCTCCTTCCGACACACCGCGGGAATTATTATAGGTATATTTTTGAGAGAATTGCCCGAAAGCGTGCGCGCAGGGATGGAAATCAAACCGGAGGAGCCTATGTATATTGTATATATTATACACACCGCCACCGCGCCACCGTGCTATATATATTATTACACCGTATACCGTCGTTCGTCCATCTCCACCGTCACCTCCACCGCCGCACCGTCACCGTCACCGTCACCTCCACCTCCACCGCCGCCGCGGCCCCGGCCTGGGCCGCCACCCTTTTACGCAGCATTAAAAGTTTCATGCAGAGCGAATATCGTCGGCTGTGTTGCCATAGGGATAATCGCATTAAAATCTAAAATGGTCTCCCGTTACACCTTGTTCGTTATTAAAATCCTCCGTATACATTCAAAAATTATTTCGCGGTTTATACAAACGGCGGCGGCCCGCGCGCACTTGCAGCACTAGCTGTTACACACCGGAGTAATGTGCGGCCATTTTTGTTTGGTTTTGTATATTATTATGTTGTGTGCGCGAGTGTGTGAGTGTGCGTGCGTTTTTTGAAAGGCTTTTGCGGTGGTTTTCTGAAAGGTTGCCAATAACGATTAGTCCTTTGCAATTGAAAGTGTGTGTGAGAAAGCGAATTCGATAATTAAAAACGAGTGCTTGAAAATCACCGGCCATGTTTTTCCAACGCGATTCAAATATAATAATAACATCATACAACTCTTAATCATCGATTTTTGTTCGGTAGTACCTATATATACATAATATAATACATCTTATACCCGAATTAACCATAAATTATTAAATTATATTATAATCAGTGTATTATTTTGAGCAAAACGATAGCGATGATGATTATGATGATATTAATAATAACAATAATTAAACCCACAATTAAACTCGAAACACTCGATCTGCCATACAGCCAAAAATAGAGGTTTTCATATTTTTATCGTGGATTATTATAATAATGTATTATAACGTTTTTGCCCATCAAATCACATACTCGTTGTTCACCTAAGGTTATAAAATATTAATTCCCGTCAGCACTTCGTATATGTCGGCGAGAGATTAAAAACAAAACATAATTTTTTTCAACAATATAGAAATATATTTATAATAAATATATACCTATGTAGGTGTATTTAAAAATGTATAAATACCTGTGTAATATACCTAGTTTTGTGTATAAAAACGTTTTGACGCAGTCGGAATTATTTATGTATGTTTTGTACACGACCGCGCGGAATCGAAGCGACATCTTTCTCTTTTCCAAATGTATAACGATCAATATTATTACCATACCAATCCTTCACTTTTATAATAGGTCATATATACATATTACACACGCATTTATATACGATGACTCGGGATTTTCATATATATATATATATATATATATACATATAAACTAGAGACCAACCGACGACCCTCCTCTTGTTATAATGTCACCGACATATTGTATGACTATATATAGTATATATACGAGCCCGGGGGGATATAAGGGTTGAAGCCCCCTCCGCGCGCGTTGTCTCTAGCAGTATTAAATTATGACTAATATAATATATATATAATATGTATAAATCTGCTTACGAGGAACGACACGTGAAAACTGTAATCAACGTTCTTGAAAAACGAGACCCGACGTGTACCTATATAATATCGGTAAAGGTTATTATAATAATATTATGCACACGCAGATCGTATTCACATTATGTTTTATTTGAATTTTTCCACTATTCGATCTTGAAATAATTATTTTCCTCCGTTCTACGATATAATGTATACACATATTGTACTATATTATTATTATACTTACGTCTTATATTATATTGTCATACGTACTAATACGTGTATACGAATTCAAATAAAATAATTCGCATGTAGAACACAGTCGGAATTCGTTCGGTGCAAATGTTTATGTCTTTTGAAAGACTTTCAAGACTATACATGCGAATGGGAAAAAAGAAAAAAAAACGTTGAAAGCGAATTATTCGTCGGTTTGGCTTTGGCATTTCGAGGAAAGGTCAAAACACCCGGAAATCGGGATCCCGCGACGACAATGTCACCGAATATTACTGCGTACCTACCGTCTTTAGGTTAAAAAAAAAAAAAATTACCGTAATCGTTCCGGAAAGAAAAAAACATTTTTAGTTTGGACGTACACGAAAATAATATTATACAACGCAATAATACATGCAACGGCGCGGCGGCCGCGGCGGTCGTATTATGAATATTTTTTAAAACTAAATCGGTTGGTACGAGTGGCTGGCAGAACGAAGGGATGTGTGCCGGATCGAAACTTTAAATTCGCAGTTTAACTCAAGGGATTTGTAACATTGCATTGAGGGAGGAGTTCAATTTATCCTTCTAATTCTGATTAGTCATGCGGGAAATAAAATCAATACTGGCAATAAAAAACCGCCGGAGAGGATGTAAATGAATGCCGCATGCCCGCGATGTTTGCCCAAATATTACCGACATCCTTTCCCCGGCATATATATTATACAATATACATTTGCCATCCCACTGTGCGTACGCGCATTTCGAACGGGGAAAAAAAAATATTTACGATTAAAAAGCACAGGTCCGCGTGTAAACAGCGACGCAAACCGTAAAGGGAAAAATATGCACACACGCCGAGTATCTGTACCTACTATATGTATATCCACTGTACACAATGAAATAATAGTAATAATAATAATAATAAAAATAATAATAACGATGGTAATAATAATAAACGAAAAACCCGTTTTCTTAGTAGACGACAAAAAAATGGTGTCATTTTCGGGGCGATTTTTCACTTAAAACGATTTGAATACAATTTGTTTTCAAAACACAAATTACGTTCATCACGATTTTATTTTAACAGTTAAATTCCATTCGCCTTGCATAATATCTCATTTGTTTTTGTTATAAATGTATAATGTATATTTAACAACAATAATTATCGCCAACCATTTGAGAATATTATTCTGACTGTACGAGCCAATACAATTTATCTGTACAATTGTATGTACCGTTCGTTTCGATTGATTTTTTTCTTTTGAATTTATTCACATATAAGATACTGATTGAGTTGAATCCGATTATTATTATACGATAAAATGAAATAAATATATTACATTTTTAAAGTTTTAATTTTTTCAATTAAGTCCTATAACTGAAGGTACTTATGTATGTACAATTATTTTAATGTATTATAAATTCATAACTATAGAAATCGTTTAATTTTAAATTACATGGATTAATTATTACGGCCGAGACTTAATTAAAAAAAAGTGCAAGTTGTAATAATTTAATGTGATAATTAAAAAGTGAATTATTTATCTAATTATAAAAGTAGTTAGGTAAATAAATATAAGACGTAAACAAAATTTAAAATTTAATATAACAATACTTGGGTCACCACGGTAGAGAAGAAGAGAAAACGGTTGTAAACAGATAGTTATTATGGACCAATTTAACACGGATAATAAAATTTAGACATTTACCTATAGGAGACTGAAAACAAAATTCTAAAACTCATTGATAATAATATTATTATTTATTATGTCTAAAACAAAAATGTACAGATTTTCAGATGTTATAAACATTCAAATTATATATTGAAGAATTACGTTTATAAAATATATATAATAATATTATAATAAATTGTCGTGATATTTCACGCCGTTATCAATGAACGCCCGCGGCGTTTTTATTTGGTGTTCTTAAGCTTTTCATTTTAATAAAATTCCTAGCAATTTTTTTTTCTGCACCGAGAGTGTCGGCGATCCAAAGTAAATTAATTTCCTTGAACAAACTCTCTGTCCCGGGTGTCATGTAAATGTACACCGGAGGGTTACTTAAATAAAAACATAAATAGCGAAAGAGGTGGGTATTTTTTTTTATTGTCCGGCATGCCATAATATAGTATCTTCAACACCGCCGTTTATCGGTTAACAGCGTTGAACGTTTTAATCTCAGCACAAACGGTTTAAAATTTATAAAGAAAAAAAATCATCAAATCGGATGGTCTCAGAATCAATCTTTTAATTATTACTACACTGATCATATAATAATATTGTTTTCAAAACAACGGTTTTTGCGCAGTAGTGAAACGTGAAGAGTTGAAGAAAAAAATATATTAAAAATAATAATTAAAACGATTAAACGCCGTGGCACTCGACCAATAATTAATAAGGACGGCATTTTTCGAAACGTATTGACGGCTGCAGTTTCCATCTGCGGTGCAATGCAAAAATGCAGCGTTGCAGAGAATCGCAACGCCCGCCCGCCAACAATAAATAGATCTCAGCCCAACTTGTACCTAATCCAACCGGTGGCCGGCTGAGTCGGGTCGAAGGTCAGTCAAGTACCAAGACACCCCACCCCGGACTGTTAAGATTTTGCTGTAATCGCAAAGCACTATAATATGTATGTCCGAGACTCGTACGATCGCCCCTGCAGCCGATTTTAACCTGACCCAAGTTCCTAATATACGCAACTATAATTCTATAATAACGCACCAATATTTTGTGGACGTCATAGTCTGCACATTACAATAAAATATAATATTTATTCTAGCCGCAGCCTGTCGTTTTTTTTATCATTTATTTTGACAGGCATCCAGAAACAACTCTTGTCTAAGGTAAGTAGTGTACCTATTAAAGGTGCAGCCAGTCTCCCACATTCCCGGACAAGACGCGTCACGCCACTGCCGGCCGGCCGACCACCCGCCCGCCCAACCCCACTGGCCGCACAATATATTGCACGCAATTATTGTACACACGACTAGATTCTCTACATTTCTAATAATAATATGCGTCATGCAATATTAAACATTTTAATATTATGTGATTTTTTAGGTCCTGAGACTAACTCTAACCTATAGAACTTATGTAACTATGCACTGAACAAATTTATTTTTCTAGACACCTCACCGAGTAGATTAGAATTTATTTTAGATCTAGGGGAAAATAAAAACTGCTATCTTTCTGACTCTATCTAACCGTATTATGACCTTTACACAATCTATCTTATCAAAAAAAAGTATATTTTTAAAACGCGATTGCTAACATCGTGTACATTATAATATTAAACGATACGATTTACTATATTATAGACGGCGTTGTTTTGCTAAATTATTATTTATTTTAGACGCATTTGGTTGATTGCGCGAGCTACCTATTAAAAATAATCATAATATTGTAATATTTATTTGTAGACGTTCATCTAGGGAAGTTTTTAGATACAATTTTAATAACTATAGCCGGGTTTATCAAACTTTTAGATATCATCGTTGCTAGAAATATCTGATATGTCAGAATTTATTCGATTCGCAAATGCACCTACTAACTTGCACTTTTTTTTGATTATTATGATATAAAAATTAAGAACTGTTTAAGCATAATGATTTTCATCATAAAAATTTCAAAATGTATTAGCTTTATTATTATTATTAATCATTATTTAAATTATTTAAATTATTATTATTATTATTTAAACGTAATTGGATCAATAATTCTTGAAAAAATTTATTTACTTGTAACAATTTTTTTTAAAAATAAGGTATAAAAAAAAAAATTTTAATAGCTACGACAATAATATCTACACGACAAACGGAGTATTTCACGTTTGCCCCTCCCCCACCTCCACCACCGACAGTACTGTACTTCAAATCACGTGCACTTACCGAATACGTCAAGACCATTTGTGGCCGTCGAAAATCCAATGCATCTGATGTGAACCGCGAGGCCGGCGACTGTGGCGAAAATTAAACGACGACGACCCGGACTAATCGAAAACCGAACTTTCGTACATATAATAATCACAGAATAATAATTTGAACACTATTCATTTTACGCGTACTCGACGACATCGTCGTACTTCATTAATAATTATTTCCATTTCTGTCGTTATAAACTGTCAAATTTTTAGCGGGGGAACCCGACCTACACGTTTAAGTGCGGTTTTTTTTCTCTTTCGCGTAAACGCGTGCAGGCGTCGTCCGCGAGTTTAAATTTATGTGTACGTACCTGGGTGCTTGTGTGTGGTGTGTGTGTGTGTGTGTGCGTGTGTGTGCGTGTGTGTGCGTGTGGGTGCGTGTGTAAGTGTGCGTGTGTGTTTGCGCCGAGCTGCAGGAGACGACCGCTGCACAGACGTCTAGCCGGCATAGACGCGGGCCGAGAAACTAGTTCTGGTTTTTTTTATTATTATTATTATTATTATTTGTTATTACGCTATTCATTCTCCTCCGTCTGAGTACACACATACACACCACCAATAGTACATACACTGCACACACACACACACACACACACAAGACCTAGACGTCTGGCGTTCTAGTAAAAAAAAAAAAAATAAATAATATAATGGTGTGGGTTCCGGCTCTCGAAAGTGAATGCGGCACAGTTGCATCGCCGCCGCCGACATTAAGCAGTTCTCAAAATATGCATACACACACACACGTACGCACACTAATAAAATGGCCAATTTTTTCCCCGCCCACGACGGAGAAATAATTTTATTTTTAATTTTGTCTGGGAGTTATGTCCTCTTTTCGAGCGCGACACGGCGTTGTCGTTTTGATTTTTATTTTCGAGGTCATTATTTTTGTGTTCGACAATATTAATAGATTCAACTAGCCCGCGTCTACCGTATATAACGACTAGAATTTTAATTACCGGCCATTATATACTTATTTATATACTGGAAATCGAAAAATTGGCTACATCGCTATTTTCCACGCACAACTACTATACTTAATACATTTTGTTAAGTTTTTTTAAAAATGTTGTATGTTTTTAAGGCTATTTTTATTAGTAAGTAGGTACCTAATGTAATTTTAAAAAAAAATCGAACATAATTTCTCATTATTCCAAAACTGAATTAAATGCAAATGCCTTGGTCATAATAATAAATACCTATTATAGTTTTATTATATTTATACCTTTAAATAACTAATTAATTAAATAATTACGGCAATTAACAATTGAAGAACATTTATATTGCAGAACAATTCAATGGTTCTAAATATTTCGTTTGTCCCAGTACCTATATAGATATTAAAACATTGAAAGTACATTTTTACATATTCTGAAGGATGTTTCTTAAGGTTATTGTATTATTATAGTTTTTGTTGTGGACTTAAACACGTTAATTTAACTTGTAAATTAATCATTCTACCACAAGGAGTAATGATTTTTCAAGAAGATTTTGGTTCTAGTTTAATTATTTACTATTATAACAACTATTAAACTGTTATTTCAATTAAAATATGAAAAAAAACTTTAAAGCCATTCGTCATCGAATTTGTATTTATTACTTATTGAGCAAATAAATTACATTTTAAGAAATATTTTACTTAAATGTGTTATTGATGTTATAATAATAGCCTATATTATACAGAGATATCGTCTTTACTTCTATACTAGCGAGTCTATTCTGTATGTAATATATATTCATGATCGTCAAACGTATTATACTAAAAAAAAACAACATTAAAATCGTATATTAATATTAACCACCCGTCTTTTGTTTTACACCCGATATTGGAAGTAGAAAGACGGCGGTGAAAATAAACGGTACCTATATACGTATAATATAGGTATTATGTATAGGCATATACCATATAGTTCATTGTTCAATATTTATAAAATATTATATATAGGTATATTTCAAATTTAATGTTATTGGAAATCACGTCGTGGAGTATAAGACTGAATGCCGCGTGAGCATATTTTGTATATACAACAATATTGTTGAAGAAATTAAAGGGTGAATAACTTTGGGGACGAGGAGCTCAGCTGGCTGCTGCAGTAAACAAATAACGGCAGCACAAAACTATATACGCGGTTGTGTGTATATGTGTATGGTGTATGTAGCGCATGGTAAAAAGATTTGGCGGAATGGTGGTAAGCCTAAAAAGGAAAATCAATATATTCCATGAAGTACTTCGCGAAACCGCTAATTCCAAATTACGTTTTTCGTGTTTCCTATCGTTTTACATCGCTCGAACAAAAAGAAGATAAAAAAAAAAAAAATGGGAAAAACGAAAGGAAAGGAACTCTCGAGTGGTCTCGCATATATACAATATATATGAGTATAAAGTATTTCGCGTATGGTTGTGTTCCTTTTTTTTATACGAGGGTTGAAATACACGCCACCGCCTTCCGGTTTGACAAATTCGGCTCGTACATCAAAATGCTCAAAAGGTCCTCGAGATCCGTCCGGCGGCAGCGGGTACAGGGTGGAGGGAATGAAAAACCCCTGTAATTTATATCCATTTTGGAATGCGTTTTACTATCATTATAATAATATATTATATTGTGTACACCGTCGTCGTCGTCGTCGTCGGTGGCGGCGGCGCGGTCCAACAGCATCGAGAATTGTATTCTCTCTCTATATATATAATATATCCGCGTATACCTCCGCGGCTCCCATCATCAAAACAACGACGGTTCCTATTTCATTTGTTTATTTTCACAAATTGATCACGTTGTTTGGGAAATGATAAACTTTTTTACGTGTTTCCACCCACCATTTGGGGGCAAAAAATACAAAAAAATATATACGCGGCCGTAAAACGGATTAAATAATAGTATATAGTAAAGCACAATCGTCGGTATAAAGTTATACTTTATGTTTTATATTACTGCAGTGCGAAATGCGAATATAATATAATATAATTCAGAACGTTTTGTATTACAAGTATTGAATATAGTATAGGTGCGTTGTACGTACCTATAAGTAGGTACCTATTATACATAATTTAGTTAGCGCATAGGAAAGGGTTAAGGCAATACATAATATTCGGACGATGATAAAAGCTAGCATTGACCTTTCAGTGTCTAGACACTTATTATCTAAAATCTCAATGCGTCTATGTTTATTTTAATTTATAGTAGGTAAAAATAAATTTAAAAAAAAAGCGATGGCTATCAAAGCGGCATAACTGCCGGTCAATGTGCTATATATACCTATTATAATATACTATTATATACTAATACTTTATTTTTGTATCGATGAATATTATAATTAAGTAATTACATAATATAATGTGTGTGTGTATTACCTTTATAGTTTCACAACGAACGACGATTTTTAATGTGCTGAAATGTCCGATTGAGAGGAGGCTGAATGTTTCTATAAAATATAAATTAACGTCATTAAACAACAATAATGTGTGCGCGAGTATAGGATACAAAATATTATACAACAAACCGTCCGAGGAGAATAATCATAATATTATTATTACTATTATTATGATTATGCATTTGTTTCAGCAATCATTTATAGGCGGCGTAATTTATGTAAAAAATAGAAATTCCGCTAATGTAAAGTTTTGAATATTTAGGGGATTTTTTAACTCATCATCATTAAAAATACATATAAAAATATAACAAACGTATTAGATGTATAGATAGGTCTAAAGGCAAATACGTGTCAATCACGTGAAGGTCATCATCACTCATCAATTACGATTATACATTTATAACTATACAAACAGCCAACTATCGATTACCGATTGATAATTTTTCTATAGGTAAGTACATTTTTTCTATACTTGTCGACATAATATGTAAACCTCATAATAAATACCTTCACTATGTATATCTACTGTATACTGTACCTATATACCTATAAAGTATGTTAGTGTATATAGCGCATACAGATATACCACATACAGTATAGCTTTATAAATATTGAACATAAAAAAAAAATACAATTTTAAATTTTAATACTTTTTAATATCTTATTATGAAGCATTTACTACATTTTACTGAATTATAGGTAACAATTTTTGGTGTTAAACCATGCATTTTGATAGTAGACATTCATCATTGAAAAATAAATTGGATATGGTGTTTACTGTTTTGATAGTATACCTATGCCTACGTATATTCTGATACCCATTGATATATTTATTATTCAAATATTATATGTCCACGTAATACTTAAGTATTATAATATTATGTTTACGCAAACGTCCATTATATAAAGTAATAAGTTAAGAATTAATGTTGCCTAATAATAATGATTTTAGATACATTATATTATTATAACATAATACACTATAACTTAGTTATAACATTATGCTGTATATGTTCATACAAATATATAAATAAATATGCAAATAATAAACTATTTTATATTTATATTAATTTCCTTTACAAAAAAAATATTATCTTGTATAGTACGTCTGCTTCATAATATAATATACGAATGGAACTTTATATCGAATCCATTATATATTTATATCACCTGTACACTTTTGTGCACTTTAGACCTGATACATTATACAATCTATCATAAAATACATCATGGCCGAGTCACATATATTTGTTCTAGCCCGAAGTATATACAGACACAACAACAACATATTCTTGATTTGTTGTTGTGTATAGATACACAACAACTTTTAAAACAGTACCTTAAGGGTAGGTACTAGGTACTGTATTTGTATACAGGGTGTCCCAGGTCTATTTGACTAATGCAATAACTTTTTTTCTATTCAATATTTTTAAGTTTTTTTTTTTTTGTAATGATTTGTAGAGCTCTGCACTATAATTTGTATATCTTATATTATTTTTTTACAACAAAAATAAATAATTTAAATTTTTTATTTAATATTTTTCTAGTAATCCAAGATAGCTATTTCATAAATAAGTATTTAAAAACCATTTTGGCGTTTAAAACTTTTAATTTGGTTAAGTCGTTAATTTTTAAACAATTTTCAAAGTGTGTTAAAATTCAAATTTATTTCTTGCTAATCACTGTTACTGCTGTAAAAGTTATTGCATTAGTCAAATAGACCTGGGACACCCTGTATATTTCCAAAGTCTCTGTAAACATGCGTAACGTGTGTTAAATGGGTGTCATTCATTTGGGGGAATAACCCAAAATTTACCTGAGCGTAGAGCGTACATAATTTGGGCAAGAAATCAACTAATCGTTTGGGCGAATTTATCTTTAATTTTGTTGTAAATACCTACTTATACTTAGACGAAATTATCTATCCCTATAAAAATATATATAATAGAAAAATCATAATAAAAAATATAGAAATTAATATAAAAAATAAAACATAATATAATAATATGATATTCTATATTTTCTTTTCGGCAGTGTATGCATTGACACACTGTGTTAGAAAACGTTATTTTCCTACTTTGTCTAATATTATACCAGTTTCATATAATATAAACAACTTTATAATATTCAAAAGAATAATTCTTTTAAGGAAGAACAGGTTTAGACGTTTAGTTCTGTAAACCAAGAAAAATATGATCCTAAAATAAGAATTCAATATTTAGTATATCCATACAAATTTCGGCATGCAAATGATATATGATCTTGGGTCATTAGCCCAAATGAAAACTACCCTGTTATATAATAATATACAACTAATTACCAAATCTACCAAGCCGTACGTGTGTGTGTACGATTTTTTTCCCAAAACTAAAGAAAAGAAACTATTGAAATTTCGGTTGGTGATGTATTTTGAAATAAATGTATTCCAATTGTATTGCTCCGTTAAGACACCTCAACGTGTTGTTATATAGTTCACAACTGATAACTATTGTATTGGACTTTAATGCTACTATATTATAATATGATCAAGTATATAAATATAGATTTGATTTTATACACATCATAATTTAATACATAATATTTTGTGCGGCCCATATAATTGCAAACAATACGTGCGTCTTAGAAACTATAAATTTTTAAATAAAAAGTCTAGTTCATAAGGATAAGGTGGAAACAATATATAACATTAATAATTAAAAAAAAAAAAATTTGACGTTAATGAGTGTTGAAAATGAACTATAACTTAATATAGTCGCTTAATACATCTGTTTGTATAATATTTATTTATATGTATAATAATATATCAATATATGAATATTTTAAATTATGAAAATAATAATAATTATGAATATTTTATTTTTTATTTTTTACACATTAATAATAATATTTATATTTATAATACATATTTATTTATATGTATAATTATCTTTTTAAAATAGTCACAATAACTAATAGTGTTCTGTATTATCCATAGATACAGATAGCCATAGGCTAGGAGTGTCTTATTTTATTAAAAAAATAAATAAAAAATAGTCGCTCAAGCTGCAACTGCAGTTTTGCTGCAGTGCACAGTCATAATTATATACATATTTCACAAATATATGTGCGTTAATATTTTTTTTTGTATAATTGTTCAGTTTTATAACTTAATAATCACTGACGAGTGACGAAAAGCGTATAGTTAAATCAAATAATACTCGTATGTAAATATTGTGCGTCGAACCTACCTAAACGTATAATTCCACCGACCTTATTTCATATAAAATATATAATGTAGTTACGACGAAACAGCGCAATACGTATAAAAGGCCGACGGTGCGCGATTTTTGAATTTCTGATCGCCGGTCAGAATCATAATATACCTTCACGCCAAGACACCGCGCGCATATTATAATATACAAAAACTCGAACCTAACCAAGATTCGCGACAATTTTCGAGTACATAAATTGCGAGAAAATTTCTTTATGCTGCAGATCACAATCATTAAGAATGCAACGTCGATGTACGTATATGTTGTATATTATACATATACATAATACGGTCATACCTATATATACACCGTGTGCAGCAAACGGGCATTTGATATAGGTACCTACATAGATAGTTTTGCTGCCTAACCTAACCTGCCGGCGTTTGGTCTCTGCACTAGAGGTCATTTATTCGTTTTATGCAAACATATTATATTTATATATATATATATATTGTATTGACGTGCATAATATAATGCGGCTGGTGCAAAAATACTCTCTAAACCGGTTTTACATTTTCGGGAGAACAACGAATCGGTGGCAAATGCGCTGCTCCCCGTGAGTGTATAAATATATAATACGTATATACCTATATACCACTATCATTATATATATATATAACGTGTACATGCAGTTTGTCGTCTGCTGCATAATGCGCGTGCATTTGAAATGATTCGTACCAGCTATTAGGTGTATATATATATGTATAAACGTTTATAAACATTATTATACGCTCCTACTTCTTATATATAGCGAGAAAAACGTATACGAACAGATTTTCCTGGAGGGAGAGTGAGAGAACGAGAGAGAGAGGGAGGGAGAGATTGTGAAAGAGAGGGAAGAAAATTATAAGACTCAAAATTATACGTCATTAATAAACATTATCCAATTACTAGCCGAGAAGTGTTTTCGTACAGAGTCCCTGCGGCGGCCAACACAGTGTTCCCACATAATTACCTTGCCCTTACTCGCTCGCGCGTCGCAGGTTTCGCGTAATTCATGTTGCACGTCTGATAATATTCTACTGCACTTTTATGCATATTATATTATAATTTTATTCTTGCATTAAAACTGCATCCAAACGTCATTTTTCTTCTTCCATAATTCCTACACCACCGCGTGTTTGTTTTCTACAACAGACTCGCACGCCATGCGCTTACCTATAGGTAAATATATTATACTGCCACACGTATTTTTGTATGTAAACAATGTCACGAACAATATTACCTAAATTAAATATTTAGGTCACGGAAGAAGACATTTTTTTTTTACAGGTTGTTGAAAAACATTTGATCGTTGGTATGATACGAATGATATATAAGAAAATAGAAGAAAGCGTAGAACCGAGAGGTGGGAAAAAATCATAGCCGCTTAGCGGTATCATATGTATGTATTATATAAAACTTATATGGGGGCGCAAAACCGTTTTATTTTACACCAACCCTTTTCGGTAAACAGGTCGTTTTCTTTTTTTTCCCCCTAAACGGTTAAATTTACGAGCTGTTTCCTCATTTTTTTTTTTTTACCGAGTTGCCAGTAACACGACGGTGGCGACAGCAGCAGCAGCATGGTGCAGAGTAGGGGTGGCGTTATAATATTATATACAATTTGGACGATCAACAGGCAAATTCGCGCATATATACAACACGCACACAAATATACGAAACGATATTTAAATACTGCTGCCACCATCGCCATTTCCGCGAATCATAATATATGATATATATAGGACTGTTGTAAATACAGTATACATAAATATATATATATATATATATATAAGTTTATTATATTATATATACATGTTTATATAGTATGACCATGGGAGTTGCATTTTGTAAATTATGTAAGCTAGACAGTAGACAGACACTATACGGGCTGTTGACCTTGGGATACTTTACTAGTCTGCCGGGCAAAATTAATATGTGCATGATAAATTCTAAAAACGTGGACAGGTGAGGCACCGCTAACGGGTGGCGCGAACTGCGTCTGGCGACGATGGTTATTTTATTATTATTGTTATTTTTTTTTTTCACGTACAAGTATTTATACCTACAAAACATTTGCAGCACACAGGTAGTTGTCATTGCGTCCAATAAGGGGCACCGACAATTTATGAATATAAATATTATAATATATTATATATTATAAATAAATGTATGGTAGGTATTAAGTGTTTTTAATGCGTTAAATGTAAAATATGATTGAATGATTCATCAATTTTCGTATAGTATACCTATACGCATGTTTTACATAATGACTAAATACATTTTTTATATAACCTGCAATGGTACCTAATCATTCGGATTCATAATATACTGCTATGTATACTTTAATTTATACAGAAAGTACCTATAAATTATTAATTAAAGCAGTTTCAATCAAAAATAAACACATTTTTCAGGTACTTACAACATATTTGTATTTATATTCAGCTAGTAGCAGACTAACAACTCACAACTGATGGGACTCTAGAGAATTTAATCCAAGAGATCAAATATTGAAGACTAAAAAAATGTTCCGTTATATATATTATGTTTCAATAAAATCCCAAAATAATTGATATAGTAAGATACATCATAATTCATAAGTCTAAATAAAGGTAATATGGATAACGCACTAAAATGAAAAAAAATACTTATCGTCGTAAAACCACGATTTATGTCTATATAAAAAAACTAAATATATTTTAAAATCTCCCAATACCTATATATTTGATTGAATACTAAACTCTGTGTTCCAATTTACATTCTTGTTTTATGAGAAAAAAACAATATTGGAATTTGCAATAGCGTACGAAGTGCATGTCTATATAATAACATATTAATATATTATAATATAATAACTTTTACTGCGTAAAAGTGAATTGCTTTCAAAATCATTATTTACGATCAATACCTATCAGATTATAGAGAATATTTGGAACTTAATATATTATATTAAACTAATATACCTTCTGTCCTTCTATGCATATTATATTTTGACATTATCATATGTGTATGTATATAAAATATAAATCCATACATATAGGTACACCATACATCATTACATACACAGTTTTATGCTAGTGCGTTATAATTAACTGATTAATTATATGTATTCTATTTTTAATCATAATAATTTATTATTCAGTTACTTCATCAAATTGCATTCGAATACTGTCTATATGTACTAATATACACGTATAGTAATATACGCAGACGCAGTCATAGGGTGTGCCAATGCATGAATAGGCTCGTAGGGGTTCCATTTGATATATTTTGAACCTGCACCTACCTCTCGGGCATTGGATATTTGGATCAATCTTGTTTTAAACATCTTCAAATAAAATGCAAAAAATATAGACGTATAAAAATTAAAAGAATAACTAAAATAGAAATCTCCAAAAGTAACAAAAGTGATGTACGCCATTACAATTAATTTAGTCTAGTATTATAAATGCCAAATATACCTGTTAGCTTCACAGTATTTTTTCTGGTGTAAAAGTATGCCAATACCCACTCCATTTATTTGAATAGATATAATTAATAATTATATAAATCTCAATGTAAAGCGCATAAAAGAAGGAATAAAATCCAACATATTATAATATACCGCGTTAGCAGGAATGAACGGATAATACTGACATTTGATTTTATCTATCAGATAAAAAAATCGTTATTCTTGAGTAAACATGTTATTTTTTTTACTATGTACTAGTTAGTATTTTTATATTAGGTATTATTAAACGAATAATTATTGGAGTGCACATAGAAAAAAAAAGAGTGAGCTAGCTGCCTTAGTAAATCCAAAAATTCCTATAATATTCATTACTAACACCATCTGAAATTAGAACATTCTAGATGATAATAATACAATTATGTATTATTGTTGTTCACCGCTCAGAAAATGGACACTTCGCATTCAGTGATAAAATCTGAACGGAACGTATAATTTCATGTTTCAAAATATTTACAGTAAAAATATTTGTTATTTCCAATACTACATAATGTTATGTATAATAACCCAATAATTATTGTTATTTTGTAATACAATAATATCCCGAAACATTCTTCACTGTACGGAATATTATGCATAATAATTTTATTATTCGAATGATGTTGTTTGTCTGTTAAATATTATAATTTATTACCATTTGTTACCATTACTTACACCGGCGGGGTGGTTAATCTACCTATATAGATAATACGGGAACTTTCATCGGTGTCTCCGTGCCTCGTGTTATGCGCGCATTATATTACATATTATATCGTACCTACGTTATACTAAGTTACCAATTAAAAATTATTTTTATTTTTATTCTCGTCGGATTATATAATAAATAATAATATTAAACTACTGTGTCTCTTATTATATGTATAATTACTTATGCCTATTATGTAAACAGCCTGAATCTGCAAACAGGTACGCGATAATTCCATAATACGATTTTATTATTTGGTTGTGAACTTGTGACTTCTATTTGAATATCGAATTGAAACGTTATCAAATTATATCTATTTAGCGCCGTGTTTGGAAAACGACTTAATACCCATAATATAATAAGAATATTATAATAATATTATGCGATACGGCGTGTCGATATTTATTATAATGCCATGTATTATTAACTAGCAGGTATCATGTGTGTATAACCATTAATACGTCAATAAAACGTGATTTTCTTCTCCCGACCTGCACCACAAGCACCACCGTAAACCCACGACGCGAAACCTCATCGACGATTTTTCCACGCGCCGCACGTGAGGTAAATAAGACGATCCCGCGCGGGTGATATAAAACCGGTTCCACTTGATAATGCGATAATCAATATTATATTATTTTGCGATAATAATAAAAGTATAATACAGTGATAATCGCGTAATAAAAACGATCGTTTAAAGACCAAGTGCTCTGTTCGCGCGAGCACACACACACAGATAGGTGCGATATGCGATCGAGCGAGCGGAGGAATATCGCAACCATCTGCGCGCGATATATTATATTTTCGACAGCCATCGCGACGTAAAAGTGCACGCGGTTAGATCTCCGCAAGTCGTCTGGCTTCGATTTGGGAACCACTATATTCCCTATAGTGTCGCGTCTGCAGACGTGGTGCACACACATATAATAATAATAATAATAATAATAAATATATAAATCGCACGTGTACGCGTGCGTTTGTGCGTATGTATGTATGTATGTATATAGCTCGGGCAATATATAATACGCTCAGTGACCGGACATAACCTCCCGGAGTCAGGCCGAAAATCACGGGGAGGAGGAGGAGGAGGAGGAGCAGCAGCAACAAGAGCAGCAGCAGCCGGAGGCGGAGAACTGCATATTTCGGCGGTCCAGACGAACGCCCGCGCGCGTGTTTGTGCACTCCGCGGCAGACGCTGTTACAAGGTTAGGTGTTCACACACACACACGCGCGCGCGCGCGCGAGTAGGTTTGGATGCGCGCAATATTTCGTCTGTATGACGCTCCGGTGGTGGTGGCGGCGGCGGCGGCGGTTACGACCAAGACAACGACCGAATTGCTTGCGTGCGGCCGTATAATAAATAAACCATAGTCGTACGAGTCGCGAGGGGCTATAATAATATAAAATAATAAACGCGCGTGTCCGTTCGCCCCGTCCCGCCGAATTATAATAATAATATCCTTGGCCCAGGTCGAATGCGCCGCGCCGCATATATATTTTCGCGTGTCCATTGTGTTCGACTCGTCGTCGTCCACATGGATATTGTAGGTAGGTATGTATTATACGAGAAATGCACGAGATGACCTGCCCCGCTTGCACACACGGACATAAAATACACGTTGACCGTCGTGCGGTTAGGTAACAACAATATAAATGTTGGATAGGCGAAATACTAGACGGGTTTTCGGGTTTTCAGGTTTTATTTTTTTTCTGCTACACTTAGACAGGTACTGAATTTTTTTTTTTTCGTATATTGCACCGGGTCAGTCTCATCGTCGACCGGCATAGCCACCATGTGAAAAAAAAACATAAAAAAAACACACATACACGCACAGGGCAATCCATTGTCGAGAGATTAGAAACGGCGATTATACGACAAAACAAAAAAAGAAACAAAGAGTATTATTATTTTTATTATCGAAAAAAAACCTAAACGGTTGCACTATTGTTCGAGAAACTAGAGAATTCGTGCGGTTGTTGCAATTCAAACGGAACGGGACTTGTGCATAGACAACAAGGTCAACGGGATTCAATCGTTCTACTATATACTACTAATACGCGTTTTCTAGGTCGTCAGATTCTAGAACGGTTTCTAAACAGTGCAACCGGTGGCGTCACGAACATATACTTTTTCGGGGCAATAATTGTCCCAAACTGTTTTAGGTGGGTGGATAAATTTGTTGGGGTGTGAAAATGTTTTTATACATAACTATACATCATTATTGAATAAGTAATATTATAATATGTTGGTATATTTTACTGATTTACCCTAGGATTCAGCAAACGGGTAATAATAAAACATGCTGGATGTATATTGTAATATGGAAGATAATATTGAATGTCATGAGTAGGGTATTTATTAATGTAAGTTATACGTTAACCTAAATAAAACATTAAAACTTAATAACCTGTTACCTTCATGTAAGTTGATAATTATTGATATTGTAAAATTGTTCAGCTATATGTATTAGGAATATATTGTATTCTACTTTATAATAATTGTAGAACACATGGTTACATACACAATAAATGTATATGTTGTTGCAAAAAAAACATATTGTATACAATCATTACAATGTATATACCAAATAAAGTCGAGCAATTTTTTTAATCGAAGTCATAATTATTATTCTTATATATTTTTAAAATGGATCAAACTATAATCCATAAACATTTTTAAATTTTTAAAAATTGTCTGAGATATAATAAATAGAGTAAATACCTATACCATATATTTTATATTTATAAATGTAAAATCATTCATAAGGACTATTATATCCTTAGTACAATAGTACACAAAGTAAAATAACTTAGAAATGTTCTGGTTCAAATTTCAATTTAGATGCATCAATGTTTTCAAAAAAATCATCTACTGAACAATTTACAGTAATAAAGGCCAAAGGGCTATTTTTATATGAAAAAGGTAGTTTTAATAGCCACAAGACACTTTTAAATGGTATAGAAAATATAAGTATTTAAAAATATAGTCGGTCCTTATAAGTAACCGTAAAAATTTAAAAAATCAAAATTTAAATTGGTGTAAATAAAAGAGTGAGTATATGCTTGGTAAATTACCCTGTTTATTATACAATGCGCAGTTTATTTATCATTTTTAAATATGATTATTATTCATAATATTTTAAATTATATATAATATATATATATATAGGCACGTGATAGTCGTATACTATATTATTATAATCTATGGTAAATAATGTTAACTACACCATTACGAGATATGCAATATACCTACGTCGCGCTGTTACATTTCTCAATTTATTTATTGAACAGTTGCAACCGGAGACCTCGTTAAAAATGATTACAAATTGTCGAAATAAAAACCTTCAAATCTTTGAATACTAAAAGTAATAGGTACCTATATCAAAATCTAGCCTGGCAAAAATAGAATGCAAATTCGAAGAAGACAAATGTTTGTGTTTTCAAAATAATAATATAATTTGCAGAAGTGTGAATAATATTGTTGAAGTATAACATTTATAAATCACGCGTCGGAGACTCCGAAGGTGTGGGAAAAGGATTTAGAAATAAATACTGGAATAGAATAGAATTATTGAAGAAGTGGTTTGGAATCGAGCCAGAATTTGAATTTATATTTTATAATGAAAAAAATGTGTACCTTCAGTATAATATGTGGAAAAAATCTAGAGTTTAAAATAAAAATATAGTCGTTTGTTAAGACTGTTGGTAATCATATTCGTTTATTTTGTAGGAAATTAAAAATTATTCAGCCATGAATATTTAAGTAAAAAAAAAACTATTAATGGTAGACAAAATACTGCTGTGGTTGGGAGGTATACACTGGTTTGAAGATAATTCTGTATTTGTGTCAGACAGATATATTATTAATATATTTTAAGCAGGACTAAGGAATAAGGATAGAAAACACCGTGGGTTAGATTAAAAATACAAGTAGTACGTGATGTTAACATTTCAAATATTTTCGTATCAAAGAATTTTATAAATTGATTTTTTTGTACAATACACGTGTATAATATATTATAATAAGATTTAGAATATTTTAAATAGTTCATCATATCTAATAATAATAATGCCGTACAGGCCAGTAGAAAATATTTATTTATTCTTAAACCTTTTTTGGTTTGACTGGCTACACTTTTGGCTGATGATAAAAAAAATGTCATGAACACTTAGCATTCTAGCAGTGATCATTGAATGAACAAAATGTAAATGTATTAATATATAGTATCTATACCTATTTGTATCAAATATTAAATAGGCATATTAAATAGAAAAAAAACATTTTCATTCCGGAACAAGTAGTCGAACCACACGTGGTGTGTCATATATTTTAACACGATATAATGTCGACGAATGCTATTAGACCTATCCATGGTCTGGTTCGATTTCGATTGAATATGAGTAGGCGGGACGAGTTGTATACTTGTAATGCCGCCGCGTCGATTCGGACGGTGTAGGACAAGGGATTATCCATTCGTTGTATTATTATTATTATTATTTTATTTTATCTTCTGCACGATACAAATGACGACGTACATTCTGTGTACGTCAGTCAAATATAAAATCTTTTTTCGACATTCCTTCGACATTCCGGAAGACATTTTAAAACTAATTATTATTATATTATATATTTACGATTTCGCTCCAAATCTCTTTTTTATTATTCGTTTCTCAACAATAATCTTAAGTATATTGTCAAAAAAAAAAAAAAAAATACCAATATTTCTTTGTAAAAAAATCGTATTAAATATTTGAATAATATGATGTTGAACATCATATAATTCGTTACACTTTCGTAAACGTAACTTAGGTACTAAACAGTAAACGTTTTGAATTGTTAATTATTATTATATTTGAATCGTTAAAAAATATTATCGCCATTTACCCTAAATAATAAAACCAATCACTTTGAGTTCTACAATATTGTAATTTGAAGACATTTTTATTTAATCGAAAAGAAAAAATTTAAATCATATACACAATCATTATTTGTTGACCGGTCGAAACAAAAAATTCAATTTGATCAGTTTATATATATGGGTGCTTATATTATTATGACATAATGCTGAATCATATGTTATAATGCATTATAAATTGTTATCGTGTAATATTACACTCGTGTAGTCGTGTATGTACAAATGTAGTAAACGTGCAATGAGTGTATTGCCAGCAACTATATATACCGAGAAATCTTAAAAAAAAAAAAATGATAAGGCAGAGAAAAGGGGTGGTCTAGCGGTTTTCCTTTTGACAGTACTCAAAAATTCTCAGTGTTCTAGAAACCATTTTATGGATTTTTTTAGTGGTTCTATGCTTCTATAATCTGCAGTGATACACATTATCATACCTATTTTTTTGTACACTGTAGTACCCTTGCTATTGTAATGATATACATTAAATTTATTCATTCAAAGTAAAACGACTAGCAAGTTAAAAACCTCTTCACCGATGTATTATATATTATTATACACGTGCTACGTGTATATTATATATAGGTCCATATTTATAAGGATCTGTTTGACCGAAGATAAAATATTACACGCGGCACAAAATCGGTTGAAACAGTAATAAATAAATACATCATTTATCCTCCGTGTTAATTTGTGTTTAAACTATGGATTTACAAAGTCAAACTGCAGTATATGTATTTTTATATATAATATAGAATACGATATCTTATTGTATACGAATTTATCGGGGGTGTAACGAGCGGCAAACGTTATTACTATGTATTTTATATGAACGAATTTCCGTCTCAGCGTGAAGTCTTGGGCTATACCTATAATAATATTGTATTATTTACGCTCTATCAGTTGCCACGCCGCGGAATTCCGTGAACCCTAAAAGTGTTGTACCTACCTACTGCAGAGTTGTACCTATGTAAAGGATCGACTCGGAATCGGTAAATAGAAGATAAATGAGATTGAAACCCCGAGAGACGGAATGCCGGTCATAATGCACATGCACGTGGAGTGTAAACCACCAACGACGAACAGGTGTTTGGAGGATTTTCAGGTAAAATTCAGGCATTATATTCTATTATGTGCATTAATATATATTTTATATATAGACATAATGTACTGCAGCGTCAGCAGGGGACGGGTTGTGTTGCTCAGAATTATACAACACTGGTCGAAATGTTGTAAAAATGTTCTCTTTTACTTTCGTGTACATATAATGTATAAATGTATAATAATATAATATATATATGTGCAGTGTATGAGCCCCGCCGCGTCGCTTATTGAATAGACGGAAAACCAATGAGCGGCATGTGCAAAATATAATAATAATAATAATAATAAAGAGAAGAAAAAAATGTCGTTCGGGAGTCGTGCGCATATTTCTCTACTGTAGCGCGGTGGTACTGTGGTAATACGGTTGGCCCGATCATCAGACGCGTAGGCGCGATACATATACATAATGTATGCGAACAAACAGTCTTTTGGCGATTACATTGCGACCTCAAAAACGACAAATAGTAATAAAATAAAACAACGATTTATTCAAAGCTATATATACTGAAATAACATCGTGTGTCTCGAACATGCGTCGTAAATCATTTTCATATGTAGGTACGATTTTGCAATGCTAGACGGAATAATTTTTTTAAATATAACCAAAATTTCTAATGGGTTTTATACGGCGTGGAAGGGTAAATTATTAATATACATTGATATTATATAAGAAATAATTGCTTCAAATTTTAATTTTTGTTCTCGTGAAAAAATGTACTCATAAATCATAATTTATACTTGCGTATATCAGATAATCTCATCAAAAAACAAAGTAGTCTTATTCATTTTCCATTATTATATAGCTTTTAAGATGAAAAGAAAAAACAATATAATTTTACATTCTTGTATATATACACATTATAATATGTGGTATTAAGATTTACGAAATTATTATAATGATCTTTAATTACGAGTTTCAATTTTTTTTTTCAATAATATATATATTATATTAATCTTAGTATTATTAATGCCATCGCAATATAAATCTGAGTGGTTTTGGAAGCTCCACGATATAATACCCTGCAAAGCATTCCTGCACCATATACAATATTTTTAAAGCGGATTTTCGAAATCGTACAAGATAATTTTAAAATAATACCCCTTAGAATATACACTACCGGACTTGCGAAATTATATATACGTAAAAAAAAGAAATGTATTTCTTTGATGCAATAGTATTTTGTTTTTTTTTGGGAGGGAGGACATCAAACCTGAAAATATATAGATTTACATATACGCATAGATATAGTGAATGACAATATATGAACTAAAACACTTTTGAAATATGAGTTTATAATGTATTTAAATAAAATATCGTCTTTTGTTAAGTGAATTATATTTTATATTTTATTGTAATGTTTGCAGTATGCTAAAGTTATATTAATATTTTTGATTATATAAATATATATATTTCTTCTTTGACGTAACATTTTCTTTGTTGGATAATTTTCAACAAAGGAAATATATTGTAATAATAACAGGGGAAATTATTATTTATTGCTAATTTATGCTTATGTTTTGTATGATATTTTCTTAGGCTACAAAACAGGTTAAAGCGTAATTGTAAAAACGTATACTGTGTTACTCTTAATAAATTGTGTTTCGCGGTCTTATTATTATTTAATGTGTGTCAATATTGTTATTATGACTACATTTTTTTAAATTTTAAATTGTGAAGAAAAGATAAATTTGAATACCTTCTATACTTTATACATAAATGTATATCCGGTTTAGGGTATCAAATTAAGGAACAAATATTTTTACATAGATGTTTTGTGAAAAGTGTTTTTTTTTTATTGATTGATATTTGTTATTTTTAAGTAATAAATTACATATTGTAATCAATTGGAGAATTTTGAATTTAATATTTGAATCCAGCTTAGAAAATAAAGAATTTTATCTAAATGTATGCTACATAAAAATAATGTTGTGACAACAATTCAACGTCCCAAATAGAAAACAAGGACAGAGAGAAGCGAATTAATTAATCTAAATTTGAATAATCACACGAGAGTATAACGCTTTTGCGTCATTAAAAACAAGTTATTTTTATTCAATGTTTTGTCATGCTGCATTTGTTCCTTGTATTAGTCGTATTTCATACTTCTTATAAACATTATTTATTTTTTAATTTCATACATGAAAAACATTTCCCATTTTATGATTGTATTACTTATAGATAACACTAATTAAGACTACCTTAAGATTGAACTGATTTATAGTTCAAGTCAAATAAATAAAAATGTTGGGTTAAAAATTAAAATTAAAGGTTAAACTGAAATATTATTCTGCTGCAGTTAATGGAAATTCTGAACAAAATATACCTACTAAAAACACTGCACTGTTCAACCATTAAAAAAATCGATTCCTGAAGACTTTTTGACCTTTTTCAATGGGCAATTTTTTGTCTAACGCGGTGCAGTTGGATTTAACTTTATTATTCACAGAAATGTTGTATTAAAGTGCATTCAATCGAGGTATAAAGGTATAATTACAAGGGAGCGTATGCACTTACAACCTTTAGGATCCGCATTGAGTGTTTTATAAAATATAAAAAGGGACATTTTCAAGTAAGGGTTACAAACGAAAAAGAATATTATATGTTTGACGGTATATTGGCAACAAATTATTTATTAAATTATTACCGTGACACTTGCAACACCTTCATGTGTGTATTAATTACAATTTATATCTAAAGATAATTGGAGATTTTATGAAACAATTTAAAAATGTAATGCCGTTGGAAAAAAATAACAATTTTATGGAGATAGCAAAACATTGTAATTGAATTTAAAAAACAAATACATTTAAATTTGCAAATTCAGTTAAGTGTATTAATGTATCATAGTAAATTATGAATAGTGGAATATTGCAGGTCTCGGAAGTTCGTGTATATTTGCAGTTTTTTAGTGAATGGTCTAAAATTTAGATAGGTAGGTACAAATTTGAATTACAACCTAACAAACTGAAATTTAAAATCACCATATATTTTACATATTTTTACATAATTTTCCCGTTTTAGAAATATTTATATGGTATGATATGAGTCTATTATTTACCCACATATCTGGTTTTTAAATACATCATATATAAGTGTTTATATTTTGTTTATAATTTATTTGTTCTACCATTTAACATCTTGTCTATTTGATTTTGATTTTTGAATATAGGCTATAGAGTTTATTCGTTTTTAATTTATTCGATATGAGTGTACGCGACACAGGTGATAGAAAATCGAAAAATAGATTGCATACTTATTTTGAAACAAAAACGCTTACAAAATTAATATAATAATAAATTATAATAGGTATAACTAGTAATATTTTCAAACATGCAGGTATAAATAATTCTGATTTGAATTTGATTATATTATGTTTTCATTTATAATTTCTGTATATAAACGGGATTAAAATGCACAAAATATTAATTTCTCTTTAAGTATTGAGTTGTATATTACACTTTGAGAAATTAATATTCTGGTAATAGAATACGATCATGATGTATAAATGATTGATGCATTATTTATATACCAATTATACTGGTAGATTCGTCTAACCAAAACAATATCTAACGACGATATGAAAATAAATTACCAATAATTACAATTAATTATCTAGGATAATATAGGTCTTATTATTTATATTTTATTATAAACTTAAAACAAAATATAGAAGTGTATAGAAAAATAAACGAATATTTATTACGAACATTTATTTTGAATTCCTAAGTATTCAAAATAAAAACTTGAGTTCTTAATATTTTTTTAAAAACAAGTGATTAAAAAAAAACCGCATTTAATTATATATTTTCAAAATTTAACCAAAGTATTATCACCTTATAGGTACAAGGTACATGATTACATGAACATTCTTCAAAAAATAAAAACCGAGTTTTGGTTTTTTCATTATTTTAAGAAGATAAACGTATTAAACAATTATGACCGAGTATATGATACTTAACATTAATACATTATGTAATAAAAATAGAAATCATAATATATTTACTGTACCTATACTGATATTTATGTAAACCATATAAGTTTCATATTATGTAGTTTTTTTGAAAAGACTAATGGGCATAATTATTATAGAAATGTAGTTCTTCTTATCTATGGTTCACATAGAGTTTTGCGAAGAATACGATTTTGAACATGTTTATCAAACACCAACTCTAGGCATATTATTATTGGAACACTATATGCAAGATCTCGTGTTTTCATATTTGAATTTGTAAAAAGTCATCAGATTATTTAATAATAATAATATATTGTACTACACATTTAATCAGTCCGCAATTTTTCTTTGTAAGACTTGCAATACTTAAGAATTATTGAAAAAAAAAATGAAAAAATCTTGTACGTTAATTTTAGTGCATTATATTAATATTGCCGTATCATCGAACATGTAACATATTAAACGTATTGATAAGCAACCGTGTGAACAGTTTTTGTTGCAGGTAAGATTAGAATTATATTATATCGTGATCGAGAGCATAATATTATTGTAGTTACATATAACTCTTATACGGCCGGGAAAAAAAACAAAATCTCAATCCGGCCGGGGCGTTTAAAGAATAAAACATTTCGTTTCGTTGAATAATACAAAACGTACCGCGCGAGCGTATAATATGTACGCGGACTAAAAATGCCGAAGAACGTTTGGTTGAATATTTCATTGTCTGCGCATAAATATACGACGGAGTTGGCCAATTTTTTAATATATGCATTTATAATTCGACGACTATACGCAGTCATTGCACCCTCTTTTCGCTCGGCGGGACATGCACCCTTGCATCACGTGATACACATATTATGCAGGGGGAGACGACTGCTACGATTCCACTGGGTATGTACTCCTCGGCGGCGTACACGAAATATATACATATTATATTAGATAAAAGCCGCGTTCGTTTAAAGAACGCGCGAGTCTACGTTTTCGGCGTACACCGCCGACCCTTTTATGTCGGTTTGCACGAATAACAGAATCTTCGTTCGAAAAGTCAAGACGCGCGTGGTTATACCGATTCGAATAAACCTTTAAACTCGAGAATGCCCCGGGGACACTGCAGTATAGTCTTAACCGAATTAAACGTGAAAATTATTTACAATTATTCCGAGATGGCAAGATCGAATGACGTTCAATATATTATACGATGCATATGTATAGCGAACAAACATAAGATACGATATATACCGGACATAAATTATTATACTACTTATATGTTATAATTTATATTAAATCAGATACACTAAACACGTACGTTACATTATATTATATACATACTAATATATCGTCATACACATTATATAACCTATATTATAATATGTGTAAATAAAGTGTTTATTTGAAAGACGAGTGAGCATATAGTAGATTTACAAATTATTTTTGTCTTCAACTCTGATTTGCTCAAAGGTATTGAAAGCACAACTAGAAAATAAAGTGTATTTTTATTATTTAAAATGAGAATTAATTTCGAAGTATTTAGTTGTATGCGAATTTTGTTGTCTTTGGACATTAAAAACGGTAGTAAAACTATGCAGCCGCATTTTATACGCGCACATGCAATAAAATATATGTGTAGTCGACTTAAATTAAATTTATCGAGAGGGTTGTCGTAAGGCAGACATCCCCTTAACACATAGCGGTATAAATTTTATAACTTGTGAGTTGTGGTACAATCTGGGATGCAATAAAGATTAAACGAATTTATATAAAAGCGATTTTTTTTGATTTTTAAATTATTATTTGAAATACATTTACTGGAAGTCTGGAACTGATATATATATATATATATTTATAAAATATTATTTCCGAGTATCGACTGTGGGCCGCATGACGATACTACTGTCATTGACATTTCTATAAAAATTCGCTCCGTTACTTTTATTTTAAGAATTTTTTGCACCGGAGGTCGAGTTCATCGACGATTTTTGTATTATTCGAAACAAAATTTACAATTGTAGTGCACGGATATTTCTAGATATAATTTAGCACGGTCGAGTTGAACGTTTCTGCCGCATGTCACCGAGAAAGTCGTTGTGCAGTATTGACGTATTTTTCCGTACGTAAGCCATTATAATAAAATACATAATAGTACCTATGCATTATTATTGTACATAATATGTATAATGTTATTTATATGAGGCACTGCGCTTTGTGATTGGCGCAAGCGATTTGAACCGCAACCGCCGCCGCCGTCGTCGTCGTCGAATTTCGGCGGATGTCTTATCAGATGCTGCACAACGACGGCGGCGACCTAGGGTAAATCGCGCATATTATTATAATTTTTTCCCGTGCAGTCTCGTTCATTTCCATATGTCTATTTACGTACATTTCGTGAACGATCGCGTGGGACTTGTACTTTGACTGTTGTTATTATTATTATGCACAAACGGCGGCGGCCTTAGAAAACGAGCTATTATACAGTCTCCGTCGTAGATCGTTCGTCTCTCGGCGCGCACACAGACAATCGGTGCAGCGTATTGCATGTGTGTCTGTGTGAGGCGGTCGGTCACAGACTTGACCCGGTGAGACGGGAGGAAAAGGGTTGAGCGCGAGAACGATAGGCCGGCGGTTAGAGGGGGCCAGACATCGAAAATTGGTCGACGGCCAAATATATAACACATACACATACACACGCACATATATACATATATTATGTGCATATATATAGGAGAACACGCGGCATTAGGAACTCTACGACTTATCGGGACTGGTTTCCCCCACGCCGAAGCCGCCGTAGCCGTAGCCGCGGCGCAGTCGTCTCGGTCGTCGCCAGACGTACAACTATAATAATAATAATAATAATAATAATAATAATAATAATATGTGCATACGCACAAGTCGAGTTAGTGGTACCTAAACCGCGACTACTGCATAAACAATTCAATATTCACGGTGTAACGTGTATTGTATTTAGGTTTTTTTTCACCGAAACCCATTATAATTAGGCGGGTACTATATAACAACTATCGAGAACGGACAAAAAAAAAAAAACGTAAAACCGATTTGAGGTATATATTATTATTATTATTATTATAAAGAACGGAGACGTCTCTTTGGACGGACTCGCGCGACGCGCAGTACAATCTTTTTACAATCTATTGTAATACTATTATTATTATTATTATCATTATGTGTAGAATAGGCGGTGTCGGCGAACACACACACTCGCGCGCGCATTCATTGTTTTTAATGTTCCGTGTGCGTCGTTCACGCGCCTCCCGAGCCCGGCAAACGCTCGCTCGCGCCCCGTTTTAGCGGTAATTTATACGATTGCCGCCGCTGACGCAGACGCCGCCGGACCCGACGGTGACGGAGGTCGAGGCGTGTAGAGACCGTGCCCGACATGGACGCGCGCGTAAATATTACACCATAGTCTAGGGCCGATCTCCGAAAACGGCCGGCGGCTGTGTCTGGTTACGATACACCGAAATCGTAATAATATGTATATGAAGTATCGTATATTTATATATAAATAAATATTATAATATACACATAAACCATTCGTACGTATTGTAAACAACGAAATCGGTTCGTTCGCCTTCGCGCGCACTACACAGACACAGACAGACAGACGGACAGTACAGTCAAGCGATTTCGTTATTATACCTAATAATAATTTTGTTTCTACATACATACATGTATAAAACACGTTTTAATATGATAATATACATATTATAGTCTATGGCAGTAATGATGGTCGTGAAGTTGTTTTTCCAATCGCGATGTGTATTAATGTGTGTGTGTGTGTGTGTGTGTGTGTGTGTGTGCGTGTGATGTGTGCCAGCACGCGCACACACACGCCGGGTCGACGGTCACCCATCCGAAACGGCTGCGACGACTACTCGCTATAACTCAATTAACCCGAGACTAAACATCGCGCGTTACCATACGTTTTTCCGGTAAATATTTTGTCCACGCACAGGAATTCACCCCGCCGACCCCACCCACCCACCGTGTCCAACCCATCGTCCACGGTGTAATCTCTCGCTATAATCCCGAGACGTCCGATAATAATAATTACATTACATTACATTGCGTCACACACACACACACACACACACACTCGCGAACAATTTCCACCGATGCAATAATCCGCTGTTGCACTAATTATGTACAGGTATACCGGCATACCACCTACCCTCCCCGGTTACTGCGTTTGGTCACAACCATCCGTCTTCGTGCACCTGTTGGCGTGCTGGCATATAGTATCCCAAGGTCACCCTAAGGCGTTAATTCGCCGTTTCGGCATGCAACAGCAGAGTGCGTATTATAATTAATTTTGTTCATTACGCAGACACCCCGCAGACGAGACGTGTGGCATAAAGTGTATTTATATATAAAATGCGCTCATAAGAGTTCCGTTTTTGTTAATAAAAAAAAAAAATAAAAAAAATACGATGCATACTAATTGTTATGTAAAATAGTACGATATAATTTGATTTGGAATTTCTTTCAGGATTTCACGATACGAATAAAATTATGAGGTGTATAAACTTTTTGTTAGCTTATGATTTTATTATACATTTATTTTTTCATGGCTATATATTACGCTGCAATCGAGCAAATTGAAAATTATTATAATTTTCTTTAATAATAGTATAGTAATTTTATTACAAACGTATATTATAATCATCATATACTATTTACACGTAATAATGAGATTTTCTTTTTTTTGTGAAGTCATACGCACAGGGTTAAATAAATAAATCATCAATAAATGAGTTTGGTACTTTATAGCCTATACGACTCGATTATTTTAAAAATCAGAGAATATTTTTTTTATGCACTTTTTAGATATATATATATATAATTAAACGCTCAACGATTGAATTAAATTTGCACAGTGTGCTATTATTTGCAAATTTAAATTTGAAGAACAATGAAAAAATACAGCGAAACGAGTGTTATTGTTAACTACTATAATTGTTCACCCTGCATGGCTGCACAACAAAATTTGTATACGCGTAAATTGTAATTAATTCATTTTAAGATTCTTCCCGTCATCCGAGCAGCATAAATGTACTTAATGACACAACGGACGTATATATTATTATAAAAAACCGTTAAATCACAGACTTAAGAGCAATGCAGACGACTGCTTGGTATAAGTCACAGACTACATTAATGTAGTCGATAGGTTATACGGCACATTCTTGTCTGCATTACCAAACAAGTTGTAACGTAAAAAAAAAACGGGTTATGGTTCCAAATAATATACGATAGCACACACAATTATACTATCAACTAACACTTACAGCCATCATCATAATAAATTATATTTATTCCAAATTAATATATAACAATATAACAATTATCTAAATCACACAAAATTCATTTATTACAGTCAATGTGACGAAATATTTTATTTTAGATCTTTTCGTTTTTGTTCAATGTTTATTTTATTATACAAATTTAAAGTTTACATTAATATAATAAGTTGCAAAATGCTTGAAATTTTGGTTGTATTCCATGGTTTTACGAGAAAATGCGGTATTGAACGATAAATAATCCGACAGACGAATACCAACTCGATGACAATTCAAAATTTAAGTCTTGGTAAGCAAATCTAATGGGTTTAAATCGAACTATCCCCGGGTAAAATATAAATTCTTAATTCACTTTAAAACCAAGTTTTATTCACGTTTATTTGTTTAATAAGTTTAAATGAAAAGTTTAACAAATATACTATTTTAGTCTATATAATCTATATGATACCTTAATAACTAGCTGATTTTTACTATAATTTGTATTAATTTTTTAAAAAATATTTTTCAAATTAAATTTTATATTAATTTAAAGCCAGACTTATTTTATTACTGTGAATAGTTTATAAAGTTGGTGGTTAAAATCGAGGAGACAGACAGGTGTAAACATATTTGATAGCTGATATCAGCGTAATTATTGTATTTCATGTTAAACCATATTAAAATTATTTTAAACAAGATAATAAATTAATAATACACTAATAAATTAGTGGTTGAAAAAAATCATAAAATATTCACGAGAAAACTGTTTTTTTTTCTGCAGACCACTCCTATTTTACTGCGAAAAATTGGCACAAGATTTGATGTTTATGTAACGTATTAATGACGGAAACTAATTTATATTCGATTCGATAACATGTATTTTGCAAATATTATTGATTTCAAATGTTTTTATTGCCACACACAGGGATTTGAAAATAAAAATGGAAAAATCAATATATTGAATTAAAGCGGATAAAAAAAAATTTAAAAAACTGACTTTGTTTTTTTTTTTAAATAAAACTTTTATCAGAGCCTCGCGGTTTTTCAAAGACTTCGATAGTCGACCATTGCACTAACTACCTATAGTATAGTATCTACCTCCGTACGACCGTATGAATCAAGACAATAATGTGAATTATTATTATCACGTACATGAATTGAAAAAGTGAAAATTTTATAACCACATTTATTCGAAATAATTGTACGTAGCATTGTAGCCATATCGGTTATAGTTTCGTTTACTGGCCGGGGTGGAATAGAGCGAACCACGAATGATTGGAGGAGAAAAATATTCGTCTGCCGGAGGACTAATAAGGGTTGTTTACGCGATGAAAACAGGTTTTCATTAGAATGGTTACTGTACCTACCACTCAGTAGATATTCTTAATATTATGCGTATGACGAGTATTATATATTATGTAATATTATCATCAGTATTCGGTACAACATTGTACCAATGTACCTCGATACGAGTCGAAGACAACTCTTATAAAATCATATGTCTTATTGCGGACATATGATGGGCAATGGAAAAGCAAGAATTGGCATGATGTACTCGATGACGACTGATATCCGGATCGACAAATTAACATATCATATATAATAATTACGTCTATAATATTATAATTTATGAAATTAAAGTATAGTTGTAACTTATAAGTTATCGTTACCTGGTATACGTAGAATGTGGCAAATGAAATATCCGTAAGTCCCGGGTGGGCAGGGTCAGCAAGAGATCGGCGATCACGATTTGTACACCACAATTAAGACGGTCACTATATCACTATATATCACCACTACGACTACCCGTTATAACGATGTTCTTGTATATATAGTGTCGAGCTGAGATCGTTCAAGACGATGGTCTTACTACGGTGGTAGTAGTGTACCTAGTGGTGGTGGTGGAAGTCGAGGTGGTAGTATATCGATGTTGGTGGTGGCGGTGTTGGTGGTGGTGGTGGTGGTGGTGGTGGTGGTGGTGGTGGTAGTGGTAGTTGAACATAGTGCAACAATGGGACGAAAAATAAAAATCTCTTGTTGTGGTGCGCCGCGGCGAAGGGGCAGCTGCAAATCGGTCGATGGAATTCCGGGTGAGGTCGGTCGCGGCGGGCTAGACGTAAAATAGTCGACGGCGACGATAAACGTGAGCGCGCTCTCGCTCCTCACGGGGTGCAAACGAATAACTAGTTTTTGTTAAAGGGAAATATAATAATAATAATATATAACACTCGGGTAGTCGTCGTACAATACACGACAGACTCGCGTCATCTATATACGTACATATAAAATATTATATATACATTCATATAACACACACACACACACACACTCGCACTATTAAAAGGGACCGGACAGCATTATCATTTGTGTTGCTGCCGTTGTTGCACTACGGCTACTATAATATGTATATATGACGCCGCCGGTTATTGTTGGGAAAGAACCAGCAGACGCCGTCGTCGTATATAGCCGGTGCCGCTGAGTTCGGCGGTATATATAGGTATGTATAATATATATAGCTATTGGTAGGTTACCTCTACTGAGGTACGTGTTTCAGGTATGTTTCATCTCCATGGGGTTGATTCCGTGCACAATGCACATAGGTACGCATTATACTCGCATAGGTATACCTATATTATACATATTTTGTATATATTTATATGCGTAAAACACGTACCTACACGCACCTACCGATGTGTGTGTGTGTGTGTGTGTGTGTGTGTGTGTGTGTGCGCGCGTGTTGGCGGGTATGCGGCGCTCCATTACTATTTTTCTAGTCGCCCTTGAGATTTTAACCAGGGGGTAGAAATCTTTTATACATATATTATATTATGTACGCGCGTATAATCTATATACGGGCGTGTAATGGCGTCGTTTATTCGGCCGCGTTTCGATTCCACGAAATAAAAATGACAATAAAATGTGTTTAAGGTATATATTATTATTTTTTTCGCTTCCTGCTCCGACACTATACAAAATATATATTTTATTTGGTTACAGGTGGACCGATATATTATTATTATTATATGTACACAATAATGCGCACGTCCAACACGCACGGACCCACACACAGTCGTCGCTCGTCTATACTATACACACAATAAAATATATCACTCAAAAATCCGTACCTTTATATAATATTATTATCATATTAGTATTAAAACGAGAATCACGAGTTAGAAAAACCATTGCATAATACCTACTGTGCTGGGTATAATATAATTGTGACAAAATAGGAATTATTGAAACAAACACCGTAATACACGCGACATAATATAAATAATAATACAATACTTAACTCATTCCTATAGTTTTAATTTTTTTCTACAACGCTCAAAAAAAAAAAACACAATATAAATAAACTTGTTTCTGACTTGCGCCCTTCAGTAAAATTTAAATACCTACACTTTGATATAGGGTGTCTTATGAAGATACAATTTTAAATGGCAGGATAATGGAATTTACATAATCCTTCCACTTTAAATTAGTAATATTTCTTATGAATATACTTACATAACTTTATACCTATGTTATTATGTTCATATTCTTTATATAAGAATTACAAAAACCATAAACTATCCATAAATTTATTATTTACGTTATAAAAATATATTCATGCAAAAATAAACTTAATTATTTTATTCTCGTGATAACTATATAAAGCGTGGTCAAAAGTATAAGCTGATTTTTCTAAAATCATCAAAAACTATTCAAAATTTTTTATTACGGTTTGTTTGACATTTTTGGTAATGTACTAAGGTCACATAACTTGTTGAGTTGCTTTAGTATGTTTTTTTAACACTGTCAGTCTAACAAAAATAATATTACGTTTACGTATCCAATATCCATATATTATGTACCTACCTATATTTCACATTTATTTTGGTAATTTTTTGGATTTGTTGTACTTTTAATTGTATGTAGTAAGTTTAAAATTGATTATAATTTGTACTTATACGTCTATATGTCAATTAAAAAAAATTTAGAAATATAGAAAAAAACTACCTAATACCCATGCCCAAAAGGTCATGCATAACACACAGAGTTTCACATAAAAACGTTTTTAGAATGATGATAAATCGCTTTCAGATTCAATAAGAAAGCATGCCCCTATTTATCAAACCCGTCTAAGTGTCCAAGTGAACTATACGTACATTGTAATTCTCACGAGACTAATTCAGACCACGAGGCAAGCGAGCAAGACCAATCGCGACTACCCATTGGCTAGTACCTACTGCTCGACACGGGTAAACTAGTAAACTATATAGTGTTCAGAATTTTATTAATTACATTTCCCTTTCATTAGGTTTTATAATATTATGAAATATTAAATATTTATTAAACGCTCAAAATGACTGCAGAAATACAATAATTATAAATTCATAAATTAAAATATAATATTAAAATTTCTTTTATATACTTTAAGCGTTTAAAACATTTTTGTGAAATGATCTTTGAAAATGTTCTTTGGAAAAATAAAAGGAAACTATCTGTACATAATAAAGTTTTCTACGAAATTTTAATTAAATACAATTTATATTATGTAATTAATTTTGAAATATGAAAAAATTGTCTTAATTAAACCATAAATTAAAATTAAAAATAATACTTTTTTTGACTTCTAATAATATGATTATAATTCATGGAAAATAATCTCATATTTAAATCAATCAAAATACTTATAATTCAGTTAATTATGTATAATAAAGTAATAATAATATTATTAATATTAATAATTTATCTGTATTCTGTATGTATATATATATAACGTTATTTAGTAAAACATTATTTTACTATATCTAGTGAATACCTACTTAAAATGAACAGACATCTTCGCAGAGGCGTTTTTTTTTTTGTAGACGTAACCCGATACAATAGTATACCTTGAAGTAAGTATAAATACTGTATATCATGTACTGGAAATGGTAGTTTAAAAAATACAGTTATATAATTTCAAATGTGTGACAGTTTTGTGTTCAAATATAACTAGAGGACAAATACTAAATTTGTAAAAAAAAAACATTATAAATATTAAAACGTCGAGGACAGTCTACGGATTGTAATAAATTTTAATAGCAATGCAAACGAATGATTCTACAATACTAGTGGTTCCAAAAATTGCTTTTGGTATTTTGAAAAGTAACTATTTATTTTTTATTGTACTGTAGTTATCAAGACTAAATAGTAATTGATTAAAGTTCTCATGGATTATGATTTATGATTTTTACTTCTATTGAGAAGTACAATAATTTGTGGCTGTTCAAATGTGTTGTATATCCTTCATCCTTCATACAACCCTAATATTTAGGCTTACAATACAAACATACAATATTGGCTAACGAACGATTTATTTTTATTTTGCATGCAACAATGCTTAAAGAAGAATAACATACAGAAATATACCTATGTAAAGACATTTTTTTATTTACCAATTACCATTGAATCTTATAAGTACATAGTGTACAAAACACTATTAACTTAATTGTTAAGATAAAATATTATTACAATTTATTTCGTTTATAGTTTTCAACTGTTGGCTATTTGTAGGTGTAGACGTGTAGTGAATATAATAAAGGTATAAATTAATTTCTATTAAACTGGTTAAATTAATTGTTTGTTAACTGCGTAATTAGTTTAATTATTTAATTAGTATAATATAATCGTAGAAATAGAAAGACCGTTGAAAGGGAAGTACAATTTATATTGCAGAGGTAAATCATTGTTAGAATAAAATTCAAACGTGAATATTTATATAGCTTATGCTGAACAAAAATGTTAAACTTAAGACTATAGTCTTATCAAAATTATTTTTATAATATTCCTAATGCGTGTATCATACTATCATCACCAGTTGCGTGTAATGTTAAATGTTATTTTAGTAATTTAGTTTAATGTTGAATATATTGTAAAAAATGTAAACCTAATAAACCTAAAATTATACATGGATCTTGAACCGAGCGATGAACTAATAATATAACTATACATATAACTAATATAACTCATAATATAATTAATTATGTTGAAAATCCTCAATTCGTGGGAATCGACGAAAAGTTGCAAATAAAAAATGCATAAGTATTATTGATTTGATACGTTCGTGTTATCCGATTCCATCCGAAATAAAATTGTAAAATGCATTGATGAAATTCAAGCTCCAACGGACAGAGCTCCAATTACCGAGTGGTTTGAAATGACGGAGATATCAATGTCGTATATGTACAACCAACTTAATTAAGTATAATTATGTGGTATGTGATATTAACGAGTGTATCAAGTGTATTTTTAATTTCAAAATTCTAATTTCTAATAAGTTATTGTAAAAAAAGAAACAATAATGTTATGAATTTATCAAAATATGTGTATGACATCGATATATCAAGAAATTATATAGAACCCATCGTTAAATGTTAATCGAATACATTTAATATGGAAAACAATAAAAAGCTTTAATCTTAAGGGAGACCACTCAAATATAACATATAGGCGTATCAAGTATTTCTTCAATAGTCAGTAATCTTATGAAGTTATTTTAGTATCTAAAAATGATTTTTAACGTCTATCGAGCTCGTGAGTGATAAAACTAAATCGAATTTCGAATAAGCAAGTCTATAAAAATATGGCACAACGTATTTTCTGACAGATGTTTTGTAACGGAAAGGGAGTGCTGGTTGCTACTATATTGTCTCACCTTAAAATAGTTTTTACGGGAATAGCATATACAGAGACAGTTTGGGTGTTTGGGTAGGCTCAGCGCCTTCGCCAAAAGAGGTTATATATTAGGTTCTATAAACCATCTTGAAAGTTGATGAAATTGTCGAATGCTCACTATTCAATCATATCGATTCGAAAAGAGTTCTGTATGCAATACGAAATAATATTGTGTACATATTATATTCCTTTTTTATTTTACTCAAAATAAGTAGTATTATTTAATTATACGTTTTTGTCTTGGTATAGTTGGTAGGTATAACTTGTAAAATATATAAAATAAGCTATAAAATATGGTGGGTTCATTCGCAACGTTATTAGTTTAATTTTATTACTATTATTATACAACCACTTAAATAAAAACTTAGGATTTTATACCTAATTGATTTTAATTTCTTTCTTTTTTAAAGCATGATAACATAATATTATAATATTAATAAAAAAGTAAACTAAAAATGTACTTCCTACGTATTGCGTTGATTTACGCATAATACCCGAATGGTATATAGATAATGTAATGTATTCAAAGATTTATTTTAATGCAGTAAAAATTACTTTTTTAAAACACGACGTTCTACTGACGGCATTGAGTTCAAAATCAGTACCTATCATCAACATTCTGTTGATATGTTATTACATTCTTTCTAACAATAAGTAATGATAGTAATAAATAATAATCATCGGTTGTAGAGTTCAGCAAACACTATTGGAATTTGGAAGTCCTAGTAAGTTAGTATTCGATTTCGTATTTGAACAAGTCGTATACGGAATATTGTATATAGACGAGTAATAAACCTAGAGCTTTATTATGGTTTTTCCGTCAATAGGCACTTCCCAATTCACCGCCTTTTTACCTCCATCAAACTTATATAATAAACTTATAAACCTTTAAAATATACGTATATGGATACAAAATCTGTTAAAATATTATCTTATACAGAAAAAAGGAAACATCATTACCTCGTTTTCTAGGATAGTAAAAACATTATTGTTTCGCTTAAAATAGTCGAAAACACAAACCAAATATACCTAGGTATCGTTTAACAGAAGAGGTTTTCACTGAATAACCAAGTTTAAAAATTGCCTTATTGATACCCGAGTGCATTATTATTTATTAGGCATACATTTGCTGCCCCCAACATTTTGCCACTCTTTAGGGTTCTGTTCATACATGGCATGTGTCTAAATACGTCCTTGATAATACTTATACATACGTATGAATATTTTTATATAATAATTAATGAACGAAAAACCGATCTCGAGGTTTGGACGTTACGATTGTTACTGTAGGCAAGACTTGTGTACTATAAATTAAAGTATAATATAATACCTTCGAGCAACCATCTACAAAGGTGTAGGTGTAGGTCCGTCTGTGTTCTATACTAACTATAGCAACCATGTTATGGTGACTGATACCATGTATAAAATCGGAAAATCTAGTCAATATAATAAATTATTGTTAAAATATTTACAACCATTCAGAATGTTCGTGGTTTGCGATCGCGCAAGGGAAAACGTACCTTAAAAACACACCATTATTGAAGTATATACAAAACCAGTTCCCTATGTACATATTGTTATCGGCTTATAAACTTAACGGCTACCTATTGTATATATTTTTGTATTTTTCTTAGGTAGGTACCTCTATAATTACACATATTTACACATATAATACATATTACGGTGTACGACCATAGTTCGTACGAAAACGCAATAATAATATACCAGATCTCGAAGACCTTTTTAATCGAGTTTCGCAGCGCCGAAGAAACGGGCTGTACACTACATTTACGACGCGGCGCAAACGCATTTGCTCATCTGTGCAGTAGTCGGAAGACGAACTAGGTTGGGAAAATCGTTTGCTGGAAGATCGCTGGTTTCCATAATAGGTATAGGTACTAGGTAGGTAGCCGGTAGTTAGATATGCCATACCTACCGTATACCCCGTATACCCATTACACCGTAGCACGCGTGGGCATCCGCCGTTTCCGCTGAAAAACTTGATTTTTGTTTCCGCCAAAACTATTTCTATACCTATATTATTGAGATGGAGTTTGAGAACCCCTATAACTGTACATCTATTACAGTGCTATCGACGTATGTCTGGATTCGGGATAAACCATCGCATTTGATGTTGAAGATACATAATTAAGAGATAATTGATTATGATGTGTGTGTGTGTGTGTGTAAGTATGTTATCAAGTGCGGAGTTAACTGCGACAACAGCGAAAATATTACGAGTATTACGACAACACAACTGTGGTTCTCAAACTATAATTTAGACAGATAGGTAGAAAACGATTTAGAAGAAACAAATATCGAATATTTTTTCGTTTTGGCGGAAACGACGACCACCCGCCCGCGTGTCCGAGTCGCCAAAGAGAAAGATATAATATTATTATATTTATACAGTGCTAGAATTGGGAGAAGTGTGAAGGGGGACAGCGCTCCTATACTAATTTTTTTTTTGCGTATCCAAACTATTTTTTTTTTGGAACGAAAGGACGGCAATGGCACAACAGCTAATGCCCAAATTAATTTGTCATCAAATGTGGATTTAAATCTTTGTTAATGATACTGTCAATAAATTAATAAATTTAAAAATGTACTACATTTTATAATTTTTAAAGTTTTAGATCTTAGTTTAGACCAGTTAGTTTATTTAATGACTGCAAGTTGTTGTGGCTCCTACCTTCGGGATATAAAAATCAATACTACTAATATAGTGTAGGAAACTAATGAAATTTGATTTATAAAACATTAAGCAAAACATTAATTATTTTATAAAAAAATACCTAATAGTTTTATGGACATTTTTAATGTCACATTATTAATGTCAACTGCAGTGTCTAAAATGACCTTATTTTATTCTATTAGTAAAATGTCTAATAGTGTTAATGTATAATAACAGTATTTTCACAACAGTAGGATTTTATGTATTATGCAATTAATAATTATCAATTTTCACTAAAAAAATTATTAATTTTTACTATACTACTTCTCTGTTATTTCTAATGATAGGTACAGTAAATTAATATGTACATTTATACATAAAGTTACATAATATTATATGTATATTTCGTATTTTAAATTTTATAAATAAATTTAATATATAAGTACGAATCATTGTTTTCGTTTTAATGAACTTGATAAACTTGTATGAATACTTATTTTGTACTTAAATAGGTAGTATGTATACTAGTTGACTAGTAAATAATTTTATCTGGAAAAATAATAATAAAATAAGATACTGTTAACTTATAACGTATACTAACCACGTCACCAAACTTATATTCAATAAGAAGTATTTAATAATTTCTTATGCTTAATTCTATTATAAGTTACAGTTTTATACTTTTATGAATACCTTTTTTAAGTATTGCTTTTAAAAGTTAAAGATAAGAATAGTTTTAATATTTGACTATGAATATGACCCTAAATTATAACTTATATTTATAACATTTTTTAATCAATTAATTACATTTTAAATGTTATCACAATGTTACTGATATAACAAGGAATATCATAAATTTGCGTATAATAATAATAATAAAAAAATTATTTTATTTTATTTGCTTTTATTCATAGTATTTGTTTTTCATTAAGTATTAAATTATACTTTAATTAATTTATATACTAACTATATATTATGTACGACTAAGATACGTTCATAGATTTGTATTTTTATATACTCACATAATACATTATCAGTAGTTATAAATTAATAATGACAATTAGACTACATCCAAAACAATCTACGGGTTACAAATTACAATAAATAGCAGATTTTAAAACCTAAATGTAAGTAATATAGGTTTGTTGTAAATGCATTGAATCAGAGTATACCTATTATGGAAGGTGTATTAATTTATAGGCAAGTAATAAAATAACCATTTTTTTTATTGTTTATAATTAGGTACTAATGAGTGAAAAGATAGTCAACAATATTATTTTATAAGTACCTACGTAAGTATATAATATTATATCAAATTGTGAATAACAGCTGAGATTTTGGCAAAGAAAATGTACTAAATATATTTAATATGTATATGACTATATATTGTTGCTTTGTTCGTTTTAGTACTCATATTAAATAACAGTGGGTGGTACCTAAGTCTAAGGAAAAAGTATAATTTTTTTTTTTAAGCACTGCGTGCTCTTGACTTTTAATTTAACTTGAGATTTACGACATTACAATATGACGATTATGATTTTCACGCAACACTTCAGCAGTAGTTTTGTTTTCTCGAACTAGAAATAGACGTGTCGAAAACTAAATAGGTATGACGATCTTAAAGTATTAAAGTAATCAAAGTATTTTTCGGACTTCAATTTCAAAAGTCGAATGATATCCACAGCGATGGATATGAATTTTCAGTAAACCAATATTACTTTTCAACAGATCCGTTCCTGCATAAACGTGATTTTTCGTTCCAAGGTATTTTCCTTTTTTCTGGGTCGGTATGTGTCCATCACGATAATATCATATCTTCTTATTCTATGTACTCGTGCTCCTCTCAAATCCATTCGCTCCAAAACCTACGATAGTAGACGATAGCAGTAGACTTTCTATAGTTGGATCTATATTTTTGCCATCGACCGTGTTCAGTAGAGTACCTACGACATTATATTATATAATGTCACTAATCAAATAATGACACTGGAAGTTATCGGCATTGTTTACTTTGTCGTGAATTATTTAGTTTAAACTCGTAACCACGCCTTAAGTGCGCGTAAAAGTCTTTATTTACTGCTGGTAGCTATATAAGTGGATTCCATTTAATACCTTTAGGGCTTCGGGGTCGTTGGAATGTGACTTATACAACTTAAATTGTCCTTATATTATTGTTCAATACCATTTCTATGGAGATCGTCATTCTGGCACCCCGAAATCCAAATTTTTAACTCATACTTTTTTTTAGAGCTAACTAATTTTATTAGGAGGTAGGTATATAGTTAATAATAAATTATAACCAAAAGTTCAAAATCTGTAACCTTCCAAGTCTCACAGTGCCTGGTTGGCGTATCTCTCCTGTGGGTGTTTAAAATCAAACGTACGAAATATGCAGTGCAAATTACTTCTATACTTTTTCATAATGTATTGGGACATTTTCAGTAACATCATGTTGGTTGTTTAAAAAATATGTTCTATCGTCCGAGTCACATTTTCAGAGTTTGAGAGTATAATAATTATACAGCCAGATGGAATTTACTGTAGTAGTGTTTATTTTGCTTCTACCAAAAAATGTAGATAGCATACAAAACTGAAAAAAAAAACAAAACAATAACACATCATTGTAAGACTAATAGCTTCCACAGATCAAAATCAAAAATAGCTGAATGTTTACGACACGTGTATCTGGGGAAACTGCAGGATTGCATACTTATAGACGAATCTCTATGTTGGTCCTTCCTTTAGTTTAGAGTATTAATAACAAGACACAGTGACCGTACTAAAAACCAAACTGATGGTTGGGATTTTATATTTTCGAAATTAGTAATAGTCATCACTCACGTTTTATTTGTTGTGTAATCTAAAAAAAAAATTATGAGTTAGGTAAAAGCTCTTAAAAAGCCCCATATCTTCGAATATAAATTAATTTTTTTATCATTTATTTAAAATGTACTGTGCATAATGTTATATTACATGAATGTGTTGTAGATGTGTATATATTTTTAATATATTTATATTGACTTTTATTTGATTGTTATTGATTATATCAATGTATATTATGCAATAAAATATGAAATATGCCTTATTATTTTTGATATTTTATCACAATTATTAATTATAATATTCTATTGACATAACAGTACGTAAATGTTTTTGGCTTTTTTTGTACCTATACTATTAGTAATTTTTTTTGTTGGACTTATTTTCCGTTGCCTATTTTTCTTTTGTTATTTTTGTTCTTCACCGTGACCATTATTACCAGAGAAATCGATGTGCATTTCTGGTTTGATCGTTGTTCATATAGTATATTGTATAATGTTTCTATTTATATATATATATTGTTTATGTGTATCTATGTTCATCACCTATATTCACTATTATGTCTATGCGTATCTATTGTGCATAATATATAGATACGATGCTTCAGAATATACATTTTATTCCAATGAATTCGACAAAATTCCGTAGCGATCGACACTGTTGAGGGTTATAATAATAATATCACAATGTCTATATAATGTGTGAACAACGCGTTTCGTTTTGGTTGACTCGGAATAGTTTGTAAGCGGTATTATATATATATATTATTATATTAATACATAATATTATATAATATGTATTATTGCGTTAAAGTTTGTACCTACCTACCTAATCGTATGCACGTTGAGCAATATTCAAGACCAGATGATAGACGTCCAATACAATACACGCATATCGTGCGAATGTCGACGAGCAGTGTGATAACAACGCCTCTGCAGCTTTGTACAAGACTTATAGACGTGAAAACGTCAAAACCGACAATAGGCAGGTTAATTATATGGAAGATTTTTTTCGGGCTTTTGAGTTGAGTACGACAGTGTAATAATGATATTTTTTTATGTGTAAGTGAGTGTGTGTGTGTGTGTGTGTGTGTTGTTAGGGATGAGCAGTTTCTGCGTGTTGGTCTTATTGTTCGCGTATACAGTAAACTCTTATTGTGATAACGAGGACGAGGACGAGGAAGGAATTTTAGTTTTTACCTGTTTGATTTTGGTTTCATAAGAAAAAAGCTTTAATATACAGAGTATGAGGAGAAGTGTTGATTTTTAAAAACAAAATTATCGAATAAAACGATATATTTTAATTTTTATGTGAAAATACAGACTGCAATGACAAGCGACAAAAAAAAACGAATAAATTGTAAAAATCGATGTAAAGGTAATTAAACGAGCGTTTGTGTAGGTATACTATAGATATATGTAGTGAATAGTGAATTATAATACAAATGTAATTTTATTCATTTAAAAACGAGTTTTATCTAAATGGTTCCTAAATTCATTGGTAGAATGTTAAAAATTGAAGATATTAAATGTGTTTTTTCAGAATTATTTTTAATGACATTAGAAGTTGTCGTCATTTGAATCTTGAATAGTAGTAACGAGCAGTGGAGTTAAAGTAGGTAGATATTTTTTTTTATCATGGTCTATAGATATTATAAAATTAATTTGATCGATACAACTATAAATTATACTATGTAAAATTATATTTTTTGTTAAAGTATGTAGGTACGTAACTGTATTACAATAGTTTCATGAATTATATTTTTAAAACAGTTTAAACTTTTAAAGTTCCTTGCAAAATAGTTTATACATTTCAAGAAAGCTCTGTTAGTAAATTTAATATTTTCTGACATTTTCCTTATTGACAAAATACTAATAACAAAATATATTCATAAAACCATATTATGAGACAATTTTTTTTCAATCAAGTTTATCATATTTTCTAAAATTTCAAATATTAGCTTAATAGATTTAAAACACACATCGGTATATATTATATTTATAATACGCATTTTATGTTTTGATTTTCTCAGAAATGATTTTGTTAGTGAAGTACTTAACAAAAAAACTTTTTGATTAATTATTTGTTTCATAATATTATTTGTAGAAATAGTTTTTCTAGGTTACTGTACATATTTATTCTTACAAAAAAATAAAATCGATTTGTAGATTTGTTTGCTGTTAGGAGGGATATTATGTTTTTATAAGGAATTGTATAAGACTATTTTCCAACAAACTATACAAAAGTTTATCATCGTTGATAGCTATGTTCAAATGCGTATTATAATATAATATTAATCAGTTCCATCCGATTTTCTATTCGATTGTAAAACTATCCTATTAAAAATGTCTTTAATGATATTGGGTAGGTATGATTATTATTATACTATTATACTCTTGTTATTGAACTTGGCCTGTTTAGGGATGGTCAACGTTTATTAGTTCTACAATGTATCAAGCAAATAAACACACGTTTAAACGATATTTTAAGTTGTATCGATTTGCATTTTTTGCATTATATTATATATAGGTTCAACAATGAAATATACACATACGAGTAATTAGATTCAATATATAATTACGCCTCTGCGCGTGTATTCGGTTTTGGTGAATAGAAATAACAATAATTGAACCGTGTACCGATCCGGTAAAGTGTACGTTGTTCACAAACAGCTGGCGACGGGACTGTGTCGAGTTTATAATATGTTTTTCCGCGACACGCTTCGCACTGTGTTTTATGTTCACGCAAAAGGTATACTTACGATTTGCACGTTGTTGGCTTTGATAGTTATTGTAGTCTGTACACCGCGTGAAATCGGCACAAGCGAGGTTACGACGATTTTCCCGAAAAAAGAGATCGGTTCGTCGTATGTTTTTTTGGCGGATATATAAAACGCTCAAATCCCTCGGGGATGGAAATAATAATCTCCATACAGGTTAGGTTTGAAATGCGATTGGCGCGTAATAAACGTGACGCGTATTGTATAGGGGCTTGTGATAATATAATATATTGTTATATTATATACTATAATAATAATAAAATATTTAACTGTGTTTACGCGGTATAATATTATATACTATAAACTAAATAAAATACAGGTGTTGCGTGCGGCTATATTATTTGCCAGTGATATGCAGAACGGCGAAGCGCTTAGTAATTAGTCTAAGATAATTTCCAACAGTAAATGTAAAATGGTTTTTAAAAATTAATATGACACGTGTTTAAAATAAATTTGTATAAGTCTTGTGTGCTCACTGTTCAGGACATACAGGACTCAACCTCAACGGCTGTGGTAAATCTGAAAATACTGTACTGCGCGGCCTTCCTTATGAGTTCCGTTCCTCTTTTCTTAGACAGGAGGTCGTGGAATTTGGCCGATGTCCTTGTATATAGCTACCTACTGCTGTTTCAGTGTATTATAAATTGCGAATAGCTGCATCGTAGTTCTCAATATGAATGCTAACATAGGATTTGTAAAAGCACAAAGGTACTGTCTATGCATAATTAATGTGAATATGATTAGTGATCTAATTGCTTCGGTATTTGAGGAAAGCAAAAGTGTAAACAGCAGTGAATATGCCTTCATATTTCATTAATTATTTTAAAAGTTCCATAGTTTATTATAGAGGATTTTTAAATAATTATCATTTGAAGGTCGGAGAAAAGTATCTACACAATATTAAAAGTGATAATAACTTTATCGATTACCTATTATGTATTAAACATTTGATTCAAAACGTAATTTTTTAAGCTAAAACAAAAATTTACAAATTATACAACTAATTGGATATATATTGGTGAAGGTTTGAAGATAATTGGACAACATAATGATGTACGTAAACTTCACGTAGGTATATATGACTTCCTCCATTTATTAAGCTATGCTCAATGATAGCACGGTATATACACTGTTTACCTGAAATAATCTTAACCTATCCTATGAAAATATGTCCAATTAAATTTCTTTTGGAAATAACTTAATTTTTTTAATTGTTTACCAAAATGAAGGTAAATTAAACATTAAACAAAGGAATAATCATTTTTTTTAACATTTCTAAAATTTGGCAATCTCAAAAAAAAATTCGTAGGTAGCTATCTAAATTCTAAATATAAAATACATGCATACAGCAACGAGTTGTAATAAAAGTGACATCGACAAAGAAAAACAAGATGGGGCTTATTATTTTGTACATAGATAATGTATAGAATGTGTACCTACATTATTATAAAATAGAAAAATCTAATATGAGTGATGTTCATGGATTGCTGTGTACAAACGAATGTACATTATATATGTTACATGTTGGTAAACTTGTACAAACGTGTTATGTATCAAAGTATGATAATATTATAGAAATGGTTTGAAAAATGCAAGACAATTAAATTCGTAGTAGAGGTTTGCATTGTGCCTATAATCAGTATTATATATACAGGGTGTTTCTGAAATAGTTGAGGAAACTAGTATATGCGTACTCAGTGTGATGACCCAATGACGATTTTTGTGAAATTTTTTTTCTACCTTCAAAATCTGGGTTTTTTCAATTTATTTTTAGAACATTATCTTAAATGTAAAAATAAATACTCAAGTTGTATTTTTTGTAAAATTCTCATACGAATCGAGGTGTCACATCATTTTTGAGCTTGTCGCGCGTTTTTCACGCTCGAACCGCCGACTAAAAAAAAAATGGTGTGGCACTTCGATTTGTATGAGAAAACTACAAGATAAACAGTGGTAATGGTTATTTGTTGAAATTTAACATACAAATTAATTAACACATTGTTTTACATTGTAAAATAATCATAATTAAATATTCTTTATTTTTAAAATCAATTTTAATCTACAAAAGTTGTTCAATGTGACCCCCGTTAACTTCGATACACTTTTCCATACGTCGATGTAATGAACTCCGAGTTTTTTCAATCAAATTTGGCGTTTGACGAATTGTATCAGCTACATTATGTATTCTCATCAAAAGTTCATCTCTATTATTGAATTCTTTGGAATAAACAATAAACTTGTTCCTTCATAAAACCCCATAAGAAAAAGTCACATGAATTAAAATCAGGACTACGCCACTACGGGGTGGCCATGTTATGTCTGGGCGATATTGAGCATTGTTTCCAGCTTGTCTACCAATAAGTTTGTTTGGGAAAAGATAATGCAGTTGTTGTCGGACTGCATTTGTATGATGAGGAGGTGCACCATATCTAACATAAACCACATTGGTTCTTGGTATTCCATTGGTACATTCTCTAATAGTACCGGAGGATCATACATAATAAAATGTAAAATACCTTGACTATTTAATCTAGCCGGTAGTTCATGTGGGCCTAATAAAGTATTTCCAACTAATCCACACCAAATATTTATAGTAAATTTGTATTGGGAACCCCTTATACGTATAGCATGTGGATTTTCCTCTGACAACAAATGAGAGTTGTGTTGGTTAAAAATCTCATCTTTGGTAAATGCAGCCTCGTCAGTAAATAAAATATTTGGATTTATTGTGATTTTATCAATAATTGTTTATCTTATACACAACAAGTTTATTCCAAAGAAGTCAATAATAGAGATGAACTTTTGATGAGAATACATACTGTAGCAGATACAATTCTTCAAACGCCAAATTTGATTAAAAAACTCGGAGTTCATTACATCGACGTATGGAAAAGTGTATCAAAGTTAACGAGGGTCACATTGAACAACTTTTGTAGATTAAAATTGATTTTAAAAATAAAGAATATTTAATTATGATTTTTTTACAATGTAAAACAATGTGTTAATTAATCTGTATGTTAAATTTCAACAAATAACCATCACCACTGTTTATCTTGTAGTTTTCTCATACAAATCGATGTGCCACACCATTTTTTTTTTAGTCGGCGGTTCGAGCGTGAAAACCGCGCGACACACCTCGATTCGTATGAGAATTTTACAAAAAATACAACTTGAGTATTTATTTTTACATTTAAGATAATGTTCTAAAAGTAAATTGAAAAAACCCAGATTTTGAAGGTAGAAAAAAAATTTCAAAAAAATCATCATTGGGTCATCCCACTGAGTACGCATATACTAGTTTCCTCAACCATTTCAGAAACACCCTGTATTATAAATAAACACTTTCGTGGTTGAATAGCGTCGAGAAAACCTCTTCAAAGTTCAAACCTACCTAAACTTAAACATATTATCTGGGTCCACACTAGGACGAACATTGTTAAACCTAAAATAGATATTATATTCAATTCAGAAATTTTCTGATTTTGTAAGAAGTTGTTATCGAATGTCTTATTAATAAGAAAAAAATAAATGAAACAGCAGCTTTATACGTATTATCTTAAAATATTATGCTATTAAAACTAAACGTGAAAACAATCTCTTTCGATAGCAAACAAATAACAAGTAACAATTTAAACGATTCATTAATTAGGTACCCTATTGAATTTATTATAAAGTATTCTATACATGGTATTAATTATAGGTTATTTTAATACTAGGTGTATGATTTATGTAGGTATATATCAGGGTTAAGTTTATCAAGTGGCGCCGAAGTCCTAAAAATTAAGTGAGGCGAAAAATATTTAAAAAGGCTACAATATCTAAATATTGTAGATAGGGGGGTTAGTGGTTTTACCCTCTTCTACCACATTAGAAAAATAAAATGCATGTACATTGTACATCATACATTTTTAAAAGACATCGGGCCAAGGCCCTACTTCAAGATAGGGTTCGGCGCCACTGAGTATATCAATTTGTAGTTTATACGTCAACGTGGCTCAGTGGAAAGAGGACCTGAAATATGAAACAATTATATTTTCGTCGATTTTAATAATAAATTGATTTATTATTTAAACAATTCACATATTTTTAATATTAATTTTTGTTGCCATCTTATTGGTTTTCATTATCTGAATAATACAATAAAAATACATAATATTTTAATTTGATAGGTAGTATCGTTGATGATTGATTATATATTATTAATAATAAATAATTAATGGCAGTATTTCATGGTTTAAATATTAACATGCAGGTACAAAACTAATAATTATACAGGAAAAAAGTAACATAGGTATAATTTACACTTGAAATATTATAGTATTAATAATAACAATATAGTTAATCGAAACAAATCGTCAATTATTTACAATCACAGACCATTTTTGTGTTTCTAAATTATTTTTGAATGAAATTCTTATAATATCTCCGTCTTACTATACAGACAGTCAAATATTTTATATAACATGGTTACTGGTTAGTATATAGTAAGAATTAGATTTGATCAGAGTAAGTTATTAATGTGAGTCAAACCAATGATGTGAAAATGCTGAGACCATCTAATTACAATTCTACTATTGTAATAAAATGCCGCCATCATCGTCACAATGAATACAGAAGGTCCCTCTGCCGCTTCTGTCGTAGAGTTCGGCAAGAGTGTGTATGAGGTTTGTTTGCGGACAAGTAGCGATTGCAACACAGACAAGTGAATTATTTGTGTTTGTTTTAAATCAATAATAAAAGTGTTTCCGACCAAAAACTGTGTTCAATTTTATTGTAATCGTTTGATGTACTTATATACCGTCGTACCTCATTACTCATTAGTTAACAGTGCTGACCCAATTGATTTTTGAGAGAGTCATTAGCTTAGACTCATTATAGAGCTTAGACCGTATGGGGGTACGGGGGTAAGATGATTGTAGGTTTAGCGCGATGTCACTCGGTAGAATTGATACGACGCTATATTATATTTATTTAATTATCTAAAGATACTAGTTTAATTACTAGTTTATACCTTTGAAAAATATTTGAAACATAATGTATATACGATATAGTTGTTTGTACTTTATGTACATAAATAAATAAAAATAAGTAGTTCTGTTAAAAACTGCAAAACCACGAAAAATAATAGTAAGTAAGTATATAGAACACAAATATCAATTTTGCTATAAGTCTTCCATCATAAAACATTAAGACCGAGCCTTGTATTTAAGGTCATTGCCATCAAGCAATATATCTTTTAATCCTTATTCCGCACCTCTTAACTCCTGTTATACGTCTGCTGTACCAACGCTAGAAAACATATCAATTAATGTAAAATTTCAACATCAAAATTGTTAGCATTTTCAGAATTTCCAGTGCAAAGCTCTTTTCGCATCTATTTTAATCCTGTTTTATATGTAAAGCACTAACAGGTATTGTTTGTATGTCTTCTAAAAATGATTATTATTCATTTTATTTTATTCGAAAAACTGATTAATTTTATGATTTAAATAATATTCTTTTGATGTTTGTATTCAAGTAGACATTGTTGGCTGTAGTAAAAATGCTGAGAAGAATGTATTTGATGTTTGTAAAAAATGAATAATAGAATAATGCATAAAATAATATTTTACGTCAACATAATTGTTAGCTTATTTATTATTTGTTTATTGTACTTATTAATTCAGAACTAAAAAAATATATAATAAAATCGGTTTACCGATTGAGATTCAATAATACATTGCAGTTTTGCAGTTTTGCTTTCGTACGATAATCAAACAAAGTAATTTAATTTGTTGTAAATGTAAATATATGGAAATTACACATTATATAAACACTGTTTTTAAAACTATAACGATGTTCATATAAATATAATAATATTATATACGATTCCAGGAGATACTGCTGACCCTAAACCGACCCCAAAAGTCCAATAATATGCGAAACGTTTTATTTTTTCCGACTCGTTTTTATTACGATCGCATTGTGCACAACGGCGTTCTATTAAAACACCGTAAACGGGATAATTAAAAAAAAAAACACCAGAAATATTTAATGATTTTTTTATGGGGTAAATTTAACTGTACCGACTGCCTATATAGGGTGATTCTTTTATCAGTAAACATTCATTATCACCAAAAGTATTAAAGTTCTAAAATATATTTTATACATTACTTAAATAGACGTACGTGAAGGTGGCACCCCGACTTTGTGCGATTGGTTCCATTTTGATATTATTTTTTGCAACTTATTTTCAACGTCGATACAAATTTTCAACACATTTTGGTGACATGGAAACATAAATCTTTGGGGCACAAATTTCACGTATGTAATTTAAAGTCATTACAAAACAAAATGAATAAAGAAAATCATATTTTTGCAATATTTTAATTTTTTTGAACTACATTAGTCAATTTTTAATTCCATATTCATAAGCAGAATATTTCCTCGGGGATTCGATACTTATATTAGAATATTTATTTTAGAAAAATTGAAGTTCGAACGAGTTATTAATTAATTATAAGACGTATTTAAAGTTTAAACGATCGGATATAAGTGAACCAACATTTTAAATGGTATAATATGTAGGTACATCCTTTGGACACTCCACTCCGATCTTCTGAGCTTTAAAATTTAAATACTAATTAAAAATTATAACTACTCGTACAAAATGTTATTATTATTAATTGCCGTTATTTTACGCTATATTACAATAAAAAAAAAAACAATACTTTCAAATACTTTTCGAGATGCACGGCTTGATAAGTGCGTTGTCTGTCAAAATAATCACACTGTATAGACATAGGTACTACAATACAATATCATACATTTGTAACGTACCTATACCCGGGAAATCGACCAGCGCCGCTCAGAGCCCCATAACAATAATATAACGTTGCCCACCCCTCGTTGCACATTATTATTACTTACTATATTTGTATATTGTCCGGCACGGAGTGCGATGGCAATAATTGCAGGCAACGGCGGCGGTGGCGTCCGATCTTGATGGTACACACCACTTCGGCACCATAATATAATAAAATATCATATTATTATATATTAATATGTACTATGGGCACATCCGCGAAGGACAATAAAATAATAATACGATATCTACCCGGCGCGCGAATATACTATTATATACCTGTATACTATATAAATGCATATATATTATTTTATCGTATATTATATTATGTGCACATAATAATAATAATATTATAATGACGTATCGAACGAATGAACGATTATAATTACTCTATAGGCGGACGATTAATAAAAGCGTTTCGTGTGTATATACTATATATATATGTATAATATAGTTTATAGGTATAATCGTCATGTACATATAATATATTATAACATTATTATATATATGTATATATACACCACCGCCGCCGCCGCCGCCGCCTCGGACGCACGCGATTAATGTACACACGTTTTAGATAACTATACGCTCGCGTATATATACATATTATAGTACATAATATACGATATACATATATGCAAATAATAAATTATTAATCTCTAATGTGCTAGACACGGCATATACGACGACAACGACGGCCGTGGCTTAAGTACTTCGTCGTGTCCCAGACACTATCGTCCAGCGCGTGTGTCTGTGTTTATGCCATCAATAACAATCCGGCTCAAGGACGGGAAATATTATTATTATGATTCGGCGGCGGCGGCGGCGGCGGTCATCTCGCCCCGGTCGGAATATATGATATTATATACGCTGCTATTATCCCCCATTACCGCTCCTATATTATATACCTATATCATTATGTCGTTTTGGAAATATCAATAATACGTTTTGTTTTGTTTGTTTTGGTCGATTTTCGTATTGTACTATAATAATAATAATAATAATAATAATAATAATATAATACTCGCCCACCGGCCGCCGCCATCGCCTCGTCGTCGTTTCGACTGGCGCGATTTTTAATTAAAACGAAAATACTCAAGAATTGCCCGAACCGTTGTTTGTTTTCATCATATCGCGCTTTTATTATTCGGTTCGAAAAAATCGGTTTTTAAAAAAAAAAATTTACAATGCCTGCAGCAGTTGTATATAGTGTAAGTCTGCGAGTGTGTGCTTGCGTGCGTATTGTAGTGGTCTGTACTCGCATATATAATATGTTCCTACAAGTAAAATTAATTCTCGTATATGACAGACGCCCCTATACTATACGCGACCCCTCGTCAATATGAGATATTATAATATATTGACGTGAAATGGATTATGATATTAAAACGTTTTAGAATCATCCGTAAAACGTCGAAAATAATAATATAATAATATATGTACACGAGTATATAAAAATCCCATGTACCGTAAAAAATACATATTTTGCATTTCGCACATTGCTGCCGCGTCATAGACGCAGATAATATAGTATATGTAGGCGTAATATTATTTTGAATTAATCGGAATCCGAACGGGCATTTTATTAATCACAACGACCTAATAATAACGCAATAATAACGATATTATATAATAAATTATGTTATGACTATAGGACACGGGAAATATAGGTACAGCCCCAAAAAAAGCAAAAAATATCCAAGCACTTATGCGCATAGATAACCTAAATTAAGCACTAACATTTTTATTCTAGTGGCTTATTTTATGTACAGAAAAATAAAATAAATAAATAGCTTTTAAAATAAAAATAGAGAAGATACGGACAAAATTCAAGTCTGTACGAATTGCAGTGCACTCAAATACTCAATCAGTCCTCCGCAGTCACTATGTGTACGGCAATGCTCGGAGTCTTTCAAATAATCAAACGGTTTAAGTGCTGATTGTTGTTTTGATAAACGCTATTTAAAAGAATATGACGGGCAGTAATAGCCCTAAAAAAATGAAATATTTCTCAAAAACCATTAATAATTAATAAACTTCAATAAAAATTTACCTTGATTTGCAAAAATATACAACATACAACTACTGCAGGTCTTTGTCTTATATAGTACAAAACGAGTTTGTTTCTATAACTGTCCTTTTTTTTTTACGATTGCGCCAAACAAATCTGCAAATGCTATAAAAGTCCTCTGCCCACTGCAGTTATGGCGGATTTCAACTATGTATTATTATAATTATTATAATGTCTCACCGATAGCGATGATATATTGATATATTATTAGAAAGCGACAAATCGACAAACCGATGTTATGATATTATTTTTTTACGATTTCGGTAAATGTCGCTGCTGCATGCAATATTGTAGGTACGTGTGAATTAAACGTAAAATACGTTTAGAAAACTATGTAAGTATAAGTATAATCGCTATCGCACACTCATCCATAATTTAAAATCTGGTAGGGACATACGTTTAATAAATCATTATGCACATGCAGTCTGTACTGTTATTATTTTTATGCATTTTCTTACCGTCCGTTTTCAGTATTCTGACTATACTGTCGGTCCGTCCAGCAGCGCGTTATTGAAACGATATAATATGTCACGGGGTTTTCAACCAAATACGTCGAGCGATGTCGACTATCGCATTGGCCAATGGTCATTTTTCATTTTACCGCCCCATTCGAATATTATTTTTCACCACCGCAGTGTAAATAATATATTTCTAATTACCTGTTATTATTAACTGCAATCGGCACCGAGTTACTCCAAACGGAGTGGTATTTGTCACAGGGCCGTCCTTAGGATTTGCGAAGCCCAGAGCTAAAATACTTGTAACGTTATTTTTACCTATGATATCTACCTATAATAACCATATAAGGACATCAATCATTTATATCACACAAAAAATTTGGTGATACCTCATTACTATTACAATTTAATATAAGGGTTTTTTTTTATAAAATATTGTAATCTAGGTAAAGAAAATAAAATAATTTTACAGTAGACTTAAAATTAAATTTACTATCTATAATCATCTACTCATCTATAATTAATTCATCGTCACTTATTGTCATGTATACAAATTTGCTTTAATTTAATAAAATAAAAATAAACAGACAAATTAGAATACTAAAATATAATTTTATTCATCAAAAATAATTTTTTTGGCTTTTATTTCTGTGAACTTTTTGATAATATAGTTACATTATAGTCTTTATTTTCACGAAAAAATCGGTCGGAAGCTGCTACTCGCATCACCACGTCTGATGTGATGCGATTACGCTAATGTTATTATTGGATATTTCAATATTTTTACGTTGAACCTACTTCGTTATTTTGATATTTACTAATTATATAGAACAAACAATTTAAATGCTGCGAAAATGAACCAATTTTACTACTTTTTTCAAACGCCAGACTCCGAATTTAAGCAAAAAGCGTGAGGTAAAGGGCTTTTTTTTGGGCCCTACTCGCCCACTACTAAGGACGGCTCTGGGTATTGTTTACGTATAGGTCGTTGGTGCATGGTAAGTACGGGGAACGAGTATAGTTTAAAATCACTTCAACCACCATACACAAGTGAAAAAGTAATAATTACTACCATAATGTACATATTTATATATAATAATATAGTGATTTCACACACAACTACGAAATAATAATTTTTGCTTTAATAAATAATATATAATTAATATCTCAGTATTAATAGTCAATATCGTTTCGACCTTCAACATGTTCGAGGTGTTTCTGTTTGTCGAAAAACAGTATCGCACATTCGCATTTTGCACCACAACAATGCATGACCCGATTATGTTACGGACAGCATTTTTCTCGTTTATTTATAAAGAAAAAAAGGTTAAAGGAACACCAGCTTTCTGTTTATATTCGAGGCACGCACACATAACATAACTATAGGTACCACTGACTCGCATAAGAATTTTTTAAAAAATGTCTTGTTTTGTAAACAGTTGTACCTATATACTTTAAACCGTATTATTATCAATTTTAAAATTTACCTACGTCGAATATTTTAACGGTGAACCCATCATCTCGAAAAATATTAACATTTTTAAAAATATTTTTTTACATTATTTAAATTTATCGTATTACAAAATTTTGGAAAATTAAATGTTTCTCTTTCATTTATCGTTATATTATTTTTTACTTTTTGATTTCTTTAAGTCATAGAATACATCCTTAATTTCATATTTTGAATCAGAATATCTTTTAGAGAACTACATTACAGTTTTGGTAAAAAAAAAATATATATTTATTGAGTGGACCAACATTTGCAGCGATACCTAAACTGTGCCACTTCACTTTGATCATCTAAACTTAAAATATCTACTTATAACTAACTAATTATTATATTCGTTCAAAATTCGATTTTATTTACCTATTAAACATTTCAGAACAAATATTTTTATTGTGAATATGAAATTAAAAATGTATGCTATCATTCTATAAAAAGTAAAAAAAATAAATATATTTTTAAAAACTTTGATTTCTGCTATTCAAGAAAATGAGTGTCTACCATTAAATGAATATTACCCTGTATAAATAATATACAAATATAAAACTCATCTAGACCACGCAAGCGAATTAAACGGTCACTGCACGGCGAGTAAAGTGAATAACTCAGAAAATAATTATAAACAGTTTTTAAGTCTTATTATACCTTAGCAGAGTGTTTAGATTAGTAAAGTTTAAATTGCACAGTGAAAATAATACTCTACTTTTTACAACTTATTTTTATTCAAAGCTATATGTAACGTAATTTTCACATTTTACATAGTATAGGCATTAAAATGACCGATTTTGGTTATTTTTGTTTTGCGTATACTTATGGAACTTTTTGAGGAAAAAAAATCCGGATGTTTAGTTTTATGAAAAATCGTACTTATAATAATATATTATATTTAAATGAATATAACATGCGCCGAATGTTAACATGGCCGGATGTATAAAAAGAAGCATACTGTGGTCAAGAGTAAGGCGCCATGTCTTTTACAACTTATTATTTTAGCTACTTATATTCACAAAATGTTTTGATTCGTTGATTTATCAAAGATATTTTAAAACAGTCGATGAAACGCGTTTTCACAAGAATGTTTAAAAGTATAAGAAATGACTCTATAGTATTCAAGACTTGGTATAATAAAATATTATTTTTTAAATTTTAAGTTACCTATTAAAATATAAGCTTTAAGCTCGATGACTCATTGACGCACCGTGACAGATACCTACTGTACACATTTTAAACAAGACGTTAATCTACATTTTTGTATCACAAAAAATAAAAATTATTACCTAGTCACTTCCATTATCATGTTTTCATCAACTTTTATTTTTATGTAAAAATACTTTTGAAAACTGCCATGTTGACATATCTAAAGTATGAGCTGAAGAAAATTCTGTGCTTTTAGGTAGCTGGATAGGCACTACTTAAAAGGATCGCTATAAGAGAACGCAAAAAATAGTTTACAGAGAACAAAAAATAAACAGATTCCCGCTCTGCTTTGCAAAAAACCTTCAAGATTATTATATACGAACCATTTATCGCTCTAACATTGAAACTCCGTCTGGTTCATTATGTTATATCCTGTAAGGTAAAAAATAAACGAATATTAATATTAATCGAATATTTGAACACAATTTGTTTAAAGTGATAATAATATTTATGTTATTAATATGAAGAGCTTATTATTAATATTCGAAATTGAAAAATATTTTGGAAACTTAGTTTTGTTACTTTTAAAAACACCTCATATTTGTCTTTTAAAAATGAAAAAATATTAACTAAATATTTTTTTTAATTTTGAAATAATCATTTTGTAGAACAATAAATAGCAAATTATCAAAATGTGTTAACGTTTACCAAATTAAATTTAAATTTGATTAAAAATAATAACCATTATTGTTTGATTCGAATTAATTTTTGACTCAGATATTTGCATAATATTATGGATAATCAGTCAAATAAATTTCTATAAACCTACTCATTGATGTTTTTTTTTTAATTTAAAATTAATTTAATTGAAATAAAAGTCAAATTCTTGGAATAAAACTTTTATTTATGTATTGCCATTTTAAAATAATAATTTTATTTTGTTATTTGTATTTTATATTTGACTTTCAACAATTATTTTATAAATGTATATTTACCATAACTGATTTGTACTAAAATAAGTAAAATTAATTCAACAAAATTAATCTATTATTAAATAAATAGATTATATAGTTTTATTTATTTTTAACAATGATTGATTAAAGAATTGTTTAGGAAACATTGTTAATATATTATATATATATACTATTGTATTCGTAGCGAATAGAAATAAACAGTCAAAAAAACTGTATACAAATTACTGATATGTCCACCATGGAAATACAAAAGTACAAATACTATTTTTATTTACTGACATTATGTTAATTTAATTTCAAACTAAACATTGATAAAAATGTGATTCCAATCATTGATTTGTGGGATATTTTACCTATACGATAATATTTATTCATATTTTTATTAAAAGCCGTTTTACTTGTGCATACCATTTTTTATTATTTATACGCATAGTATTGAATTATATGATGGATATTATGTTCAAATTGATAAGTATATATATTATGTTCTCCATTTTATATTGACAAAATAACAATTTTTAATATTGTATATTAATAACAAAGATATTTGAATTTTTTTTTAATGTTTTGGATAGATAACGTTATTACAATGTCCGTTGACAAAAAATATCATCTTAAATATTATCGTTTTTAATCGTATATAAAATAATATATTGCGTAAGAATTTAGATTTAAAAAAATTAAACTAGATTTCATTTTTTGTCATAGAAGAATAGCATCATAATATTCAACGATGTATTAGGCTTACCTATGTCAAGTTTGTGTTACAAGCTGCTGCGTAATCCACGATGTGTCGTGCAATTGTTTATTTTCGAATATTATAGTTATTACTTATTACACAATAATTGAGTAACTTACTTTTGACTTTGGTTAGGTTAGAAAAAGGTTAACTTTTTTAATTGTTAAGAAAAAAAGTATATATTATATCAAAGAGGTGTTTTTTTAGTACAATAAAGTTTATGTAAAGAAAATAGTTTTATATTTTTTGCATCGAATTAATATAAGATTTTAAGCATAAAATTACCTTATAAATATTTATTCAGGTTCATTAAAAATTAAATGATTTAGAAATGTGACAAACAAGAATGAAATAAGTTATGCTGTTCGTTGTTTAAAAATGTCAGCTATGTTTGTAAATATAACCAAAATGTCACTTATTGTTAGTTGAAATGCATATAAATAAAATTTCATGAATAAATAATATCGTAGTTATTATTTACTAAACTGAAATTACATTGAAGAATTTAATAAGGATTTATAGTATTAATATTACAATATTTTATTAGGTCGATCAAATTTAATTAAACTTGGACAATTTCAAATTAAAGTAATGTACGTATTCTCCCTTTTATATGTATTTTATTTTAACGCATTATTGTTATTATTAATATTATTCCATAATTTTATCGATCTAAAATATCAAATAAGAGAGGTAAATAAATATATACAGTATGGTAGGTACCTACTTAGAACTAAGCAAACTTATATAGAATTATTGTTTTTGTTAATTTAAATCTAATAAGTGAAATTCTTGATTAACTCCATAAAATATGAATATTACTATTTACTAGTGCTTGAAGTGTATAAAAATTTGAAGGGGATGTAAAACTGTAAGAAAAATGTGCGTATCTGAAGATTTAAATGTCTTATTGATTAGAATATAATTAGAAAGGGTTCGTTAACTTTTTTTAAAAAAGAAGAGGGACTCTGTCCCTTTTGCATTCCCTCGAATTCAAGCATTTATTACTGATTATAGTTATTAGTTATTTCATTTGAGCATCATCATGTTAAGGTTTCCGCTGGTTTCACAGCATATTATATTAAAACATAATTTATAGGCACTGATCTACCGCTATCTAGTGGCTTCGAACTTGATTATTTTACTCCGAACATCCAATCAAAAAATTATACAAGCGTCTTAAATGATGACTCATAATGTTTAAAATACGTCCAATAAACATTATATTAACATCGCAATTTTAAGATTTTTTAATGTACACTTATGCAGTAATTTATGAGAGCACAATTTATTTTTATAGTGTATATTAGTTAATTATTTACATACATGTATACCGTATTAATAAATAACAAAAATAAGTATCATTTTATAGTTTGGTAACTATTATGTTATGTAATGTTATGTTGAACATGTAGAATTGAAATTAGTGTTTTAAAGAACAATTGATTATTAATACTAATATCTAATTTTAATTTATTATGAAACAATTATGAAACAGTTACGAAATAATATTTTGTTTTTTTTAAACACATGTACCTATTTAAATGTATTATGGCGATAAGAATACAGCATAGCAGCTAGGATAAGGAAATGATTTTAGCAAAAAAGTTTGAAAAATCATCTCCGATTATTTATTTATAAAATTGTTTAGTTAGTTAGGTTTTAACATAAATTAATAAAGAAAAATAAAAAAAATTAGGTAATTTAACACACACCCAATGACTTCAAACGCAAAACAAATATTTAAGTACATCATGAGTCATGACATTGTAAGACAAATTTTACATGTACCTACCTGGAAAATATCACATTTAAAAATAATATTTGTTCAAGCTCAGGATATTATTCTAATACATTTTTAGTATTTTATCATAGAATGTTAATTATCTATACGAAATTATTGAAATTAATTTGATTGCAAATATTATTTAAATATTCGATAAATTAATTTACCTTTAACATAAAAGAGTTTAAATATTACTTTACATAAATTCAATTATTTTAATATATTATTGAACCATAGGTATTTTTACTAAATATATTAAATTATTGTTTTAAAATGCCAAAAATCCTTTCGTTATTTCGATTTTATAATAATTTACGCGGTGCACAAGATTTAAAGACACAAAAAGTTAATTTAAAATGTAATTATTATTATTCATGAAATATAATATTTTACTTTGTGTACGTTTTGTTCTTGTATGCCATATATAATAAATTATGTGGTATATAATATATATATTATACATTATTTGAATATTTATAGTTTTAAATGCATATTATAACATTACAGGCTCAAAAATAAATAAATAATCGGTTCATTTAAAATCAATAAAATTGTCAATGTTGACATTTAATTATTAAAATGTAGAACAATAAATATATCTGTACGTATGAATGTTACTGAATTAATTTTAATACACATAATTCAATACGTCTCATATGTATGATAATAAAAAACAATTTATTAGCTCAAATAATGAGACACACGACAACAAGTTAAAAAACTGGTTATTTACTAGTTATTAAATCTGTAATCTTATGAAGACGACAGTAATCTTAATAATTTATTTTTGTTTATTTATATGTAATGTAGTGATAGTATAATAACTAATAAAATATATTTATTTATGATAGATGTTGGGTGGATTCTGTTTGTTTTTTTAAGCAAAACAGCTCAAAAAGTTTCATGCATAATATGCAGTACTATTCCATCTCAGTAGATTAAAAATAAACACAGATACTACTTTAAGACGTTCTGTTCAAATTCCCTACTGTCAACTATGTAGCTCTCAATAAAATTAAGACATTTCAATAAACAACAGTTTTTTTTTTACAATACATTCAAAAATGTTTGAAATACCCATCTCCGTTAGGTCAAAATCGGTTTCAAAATATATTAACAACTTATAATTTTGCTTTCGTCCCAGTGACCCGACATACAATTTTAATATTTCATATCTCATAGACGTTTTTATAAATTGATAAAACAACATAACATTTAAATATTTTATTATGATCAGTAATATATAGATTAGCTTTTATATTTATCTGATGTTGGATAAAACAATTTTTTGATATTCTATAAAAATGCATATTATCAATATATTTAAGATTTTAATATAATTAAACTGTATAAGTACTTATTTCAGACGTATAAATAACACAAAGTTATAGTCATAGTTACATTTGGCGTAAATACTGGTAGAAGTATAAAATATATGTTTTCACAACAATAGACATAGTCAAGACAATTATTTTGGTTGGAACAATCTTATAGTTAAAGATTTTTTTTAAAGCCAGGGTAATCGCTCTTCTTTATGGTAGGTAGGTGTTAAGTGTCATCATAGGTCACTGTATCTAATGGATGTGTTACATTTGTTATCAATAATAAATTATTGTGTACAAAAGTCTTTATTTCTAGTCATATTTCTATTTCTATAGGTAATTTATTTTTCTAATAGTAGGTATTATTTATCTAATACGGTACTTTGAAATAATTGTTATCCAAAACAAATTGCATAGTATATTACATAATAATTATAATAATATTATTCCATAAAATATAACTATATCGGTTACTTACATATTATTATAATTTACAAGTCAATACTACTGACTACCGTAAGACGGTGTGAACTGTGAATAGAGACGTGGTATTATTAGCTACCTATGATGATATAATTTCGTGACACATCTTAAAATTAAACTAATTATTTTGATAAGTGCATTGTGTTTAGTAAATAACAATATACATAGATTGGTAGAAAAGTCTAACGATGTTTTTGAATTTCAACAAAATAACATACAGTAAAGATAAAATCTTTATTTTGTATTAAATTATATGATTTTATCAAGAAATTGAAATTGAAAATAATAAATTTGTCAAAATCGTTCGTTTTTCCCGATAATTAAGAAAACACTTTTTTTTTCGTTTTGAACTCCAAAAGTATTAACTAGATCCAATTTTCAACTTGAAATCACCTTCAAAGTTGAAGAAGGTTGATGCATGTTGTGCTACTAATGGTGACGTAAGACAAAAAAAACATATTATTATAATACAAATAATATATATCTCAGCTCAAAATCTTAAAATGACATGTCTAGTGTTGTATCTTATATTGTGTATATTAATTTTGTTCATATGAAGTGGTCAATTCTGTATAAGGCGTTGTGTGTAAGTACCTACTTGATTGTTGATACTATGTCTTAGTTCTAGAGATAAACAATATCTGTTGTGTTGTAGTAATTGTATCCATTTCTATGAAAAGAAAATATTGTTAAGTCAGTCGTATAATCTTATAATCTATATTTATTATTTTGTAATGTTAAAAAAGTTAGGTACCTAACTAAAAACTTCTCCGTGAACAATTTTATACAAAGGAAAATATAAAGTTTTTCCGTTGACCCCTAACACGGAGTCTGCTATGTTTTCACTATCGCAGCAAACAATTGATTATAGTTTGGCCTTCATAGTGAAAGTATTTTTATAATAATTTATTATTCTCAACAAACAGTTATATTTAATTTAAATGTACTCTACACTATTTATTGCTTGTACAATATTGCTGCAATTTCCAGTCACATACTAACACTGTGTAAACGGAAACGGTTGGTCAATGTGCACAGGGCCTTCTCAATAATATTTTTGCACTCAAACCGTCGATTCAGTTATTTTTCCTGCATGGGAATTTTTTCGAAACAGAAGCAAAAAAAAAAAAGTGAGTCTTCAGATAATATTGTGTAAGTATTATTTTTTCTAACCAATGTAACACTACTGATAGTAGTGATAAAAAAAAAATGCTATCTAGATAATCCTACGACGACGTCTCTGAATATAATAATATAATATACATAATATATAATATATTATAGTGTGTATAGAGCGAATCGATCACGAGAAATGTAAGAAAAAAACCAGTCCCTCACGTACAACATGTGTATAAAAACTAAACTAAACGGTGGCCAGAAGAAAAAAAAGGGAACAAATTTTATCTGTCCGACTGTGTATTATTATAATACATTATTGCGTTTAATTTGTTCAATTTAAGCGTTTTTCTTTTTTTTTAAGAACTCACCGGATTACGCATACACGGAATAAATATATATATATATATATATAAATAGGTTTACGTTTTGTTATTAGGTACGTTATGACCTATGAAATACGCACACTGCGGCAAACAATTCTCAAGCAGCGTCGGGACTTTCTACGCGTGCGGCAGCGGCGCCGTTTCATCGGAGATTTTTCCACACGCAGAAAATATACACCGAAACCACCTCGTTATAATTCGGATCCGACTTTTTCGTATTATTGACGAGTACATTAATGAGAACCTACATCGGAGTATTTATGCGCACGTCATACGCGCACCATAATATTATATATATATGAATACTATATAATACGCCTTTATTATATATTATATATTATATTAGCGCGTTTTGCTGCGGTGCATGTATATACAAACACACTATTTATACATATATTATATATGCACACACACATTATACATTCGCGATAGTAGCTGTGGTGGGGGGGGGGGCGAAGTCATCGTCGAGGGGGTGTCGATGACGGTCGGCGGCGTGCGGCGCGTGTGTTTTAGAACAAAAAGTGCCTCCTGCGCCGTATATCTATATATAAATATATATATTATATACATGTATATGTGTATTATATGGGACCGGCGCTCGAGGAAGGGATGTGTAATACTTGTGTTGTAAACACACAGGCGCGCACGTACAAAAGAACTCGGAGAAAGTGGAGGAGAAAGGCTCGAACTCGTTCGTATATATGCATATTATATTTATATATATATATATATATATATAAATTGTATACGCGTGTATAGATATACGTAGTGATTATGACGACGAGGGGAGGGCGCGATGCTGAGGAGGGTGCGCTTATGCAAGGGGTGGGCGACGTTTGTGCCGTCGGGAGAGGGTACAAATACCTAGTCGCGGGTGCGAGTGTGAGTGTGTGTGATGCGAGCGCGTGTACACGCGAATCTCGTCGTGCTCTTAAAATTTACCATCCCTCCCACACGCACCCACACCCCTGTAGCAGCGCACACACGCACGGAAGTGCTGTACGCGCGCGCCAAACGAATGCGAGATGATCGCGGGTCGCGGCTTGGATGGGGAAGGGGGTGGCGAATCATTAAAAATATGCGTATAAAGTATGAAAAAAAAATATAAATATAAAAGTAAAAACCATAGGCGTAGTGAGGAATAATGTATCGATCGGGTTTGTTTTTTTTAAAATATATATATATACATAACTATATATTTTTTTTTAACAGAGGCGACCAATGGGGTGATGCCGAAAGAGGCTGCTGAACTATGAGCGCCCTCTCTGCCCACCCTAAAAAACACTGCACCCTACACCGTCCACCCATTCTCTTCCACCACCACTACTACTATATTTTACTACTATACTACTACTACTACTACAACTACTACTACTACACCTGACTATACACACTCCACCGTCATCGTTGCCGTCGTCGTCGTCATCGTCGTCGCCACCGCCAAGGTTTTAATTGCGAACGGAACGGTCGCGGGGGTGCGCAGGGATTGGCAGAGGGGAGAAGGGTAAAAATACGCGCAGCCTCGCGCAATACGAGAGGGTGATTTCATCTCTCTCGTCCATTCTCCGCCGCCACTCGTGACCCATCTATCGTCTCTATATACGCGCATAACGCGCGCGTGTGCTTCCACCCCTTTTTTACATGACATGACGACTGCTGACGCTTTTTGACACGGCGGCATCGTTGGCCCACCACCACCTCTTCTACCTCATTCTCCCTCACAAACTCTCTCTCCCACTCCCGACCACTTTCTCATTTTCTATCTCTCTCCCTCTCATTCACTGCCACCCTCTCTCTTTGTCACCATCACCACCACCCCCACCGCGCACACCATACGCTTCCACTACAAACCATAGGCGGCGCGTATAGTTTCTCCGATTATCGCTTTGCCTGTACCGCGCTACAGCGCCCCTACCCCCAAAGTCATCCCTTTCCGATGCCGCTGTTGCCGAGAAAACAATATGCGAAAATATTCCGGGCGTGGTAGGTGAGAGTCCGAATTAAAAGGATATTATACGGTTTCGTATTCCACTCGTCACAACCCTCACCCTTAGCGCATAAATAGTACTGAAAGCTCAGTGGTGTATATCATAAGTCTTTGGTGGTTTAATTTTTTTTTTAGCGAAATTGACACCTTTACGAGCGCCGCGGGTTGTTTGGGACGGTATTTTTTGAAATAAGATTTTCGTGTTCTGAATTCCAGGATGCCAATTTTAAAAAATACGAGTATATTGCCAAAAATGTTCAATGAGGTATTTGACAATATCGATATTTATCTCGTCTTTATTTTTGTTTTTTTTTTTTATCAAATACCTAGCTAGTTTACTAGTAAATGGTGGTATTCACAAATCAGTATACAATTATAGTATAATATTATAATATGTAATTTGAATCTAACTCGATATGATCTTCGTGTTAAAATGTAATTTTACGAGAATAAAGAGACTTTTACTTAAATATACGGTAGGTACACATTTGACATTGTATCAATTCTATATTGATACACAGTAAAATATAACTTTTATGGTAATACTACCTAAACATAAATCTGTATAGATTGGTAGTGTTTAATATAATAATATGCTATCATTACATATCTATCGCTAATGTATGATAAGTGTCAAAGTAGGTACCAAATTGTCCGTTAGATTGTATAATATGCACGCCAATAGGTATCGTATGAATAACAATATCGAATAAAGTGTCTGTGGATATTACATTATATGGCAGGACACAGTATGAAAAGCCAAGTGTGTTGTTCGATAAACAACGGGAAATGTATTACAATGCAATAAAAGTACCTATGGATATAAGGAGTTTAAAATTATATTGGATGATCGGATAAGAATGGTGCAGATTTAAGTAAATTTAAATATATTAGAGTGTGGATCTTAATGTGTTTGATTTTTTTGGTACATAATTTACAGATTGGTTAATCTTTAAAAATAAAACCTAAGCTAAAGCATTACGCAAAAAAGTATAATTCATAAATTAATGTGTTAAATTTGAAATCAATGATAAATCATTACGAACGAAAAACGATTTAAGCGAGGACTGTATGTCGGTCCAAATTATAAAGTATATTACATTGTTTATATTAATAATTCGGAAGATTGCATTAATTTAAAGAGACATATCTTCAAGTCAGGACCAACGTACCTTATATTGGTCACCGCTATCGATCTTCTAATTATATATGCAGCAGTGGAAAAATAATATTGATATGAAAAATCAAGTTACGTACCTAAGATTAATATTTGAACGTTATTGATTTTTATGAATATTGGGTCAATACCGAATAGTTGAATGGTGTGAATAGGTTCATGACCATCGTTTAAAATATTAGTCTTAATATTTTTAAAATATCATTGTATATTAATTGTACACAATTAAATACGTAAGTAAAGACAAAAAGTTTCACGTCTCACGTCTCTATCTACGAATGATATTTTTTGAGTTATAACAAAATAATTAAAATCTTTATTTTTATTTTTTTTGAATATATTTAATGATGTCATTTAATTTTTTCAACATTTTCACTTCAAATGTCTATTAAAAAAAAAGTTGATTGAAGTAATGTATTTTCGATACTTATATTTTTATTTCCAGTAAGAACAACTTATGAAGATCCTTGTAATATATTTTTTAGGTTTATGACCTAGATCATACATTTTTATCTACACTTTTAAAAAAGAAATTATAAACATCGCAAAGTTCAATTAATGTTGTTTTTTAAAAAAATTGTAATATTTTGAAAATTGTCTCATGTCTACAAAATGCAAAATGCAAAAAAAAAATATTTAGTGAAAATGTCATGTATCTGTAATTGTTTGTTTTCTAAGTAGGTACAACAAAATAAAAAAAACAATTTTGTGTAAAAATATTCTTTTTTTCAGAAATCGTTTTTCTTTTTCCCGGTTATTTTTAAAAGTACGAGGAATATTTTGAAAACTTCTATTAATTATCAAAAGCACCAACATAATCCTATTCTTTTTATCATCAGAAATTCCCCTTGTAGGTATTTGAAGATGTTGAAGCAATGTTACTGCTCTAAAAAGTGATGACAGACATTCCCACAAAAAAAAAAAAAAATATTAAAATACATCACTGTAAAACCAATACATTCCGACATTCGTCGCCCCGTTCGGAACCAAAAATCAAAAATATGCACGAATTATTGGTGAATAGTGAATATTATTTTCATATCAGATTCACCCTTAATGTTAAAACATAAACAAATATATTTTATTGTAATGTATGAACTAATTTATTTTCAATATTTAAAAGACATCATTTTATCGATTAGTATTAGTTATAAATGTATAATTAAAGTTTCTGAATTGTATACGATTAAATGTTGTTGTACACTAATAATTATAAATTAATAGGATATTTTGAAATTAAAAGAATATTTTTAAGTAATTATTATTAAAAAAAAACTTACACAAGAAATGTATTTTTTGACTCTGCTTTTAGGTGATTAATAATTAATAATTATTATTCTCACGCGTAATTTATTTATAGAAAATTAATGAAAAATAAACATTTTTTGTATAAAAACAAAAACATTATAGTGGACATATAAATAATAGTTCATATTTTTACTCAATCACTAAAGGCGATGATACAGATAATTCGTATTTAATGTTAAAAGTGTTTTCCTTAGTATATTTTCTTAACGCTAAGATGTTAAACATTAGGAAAAACGTTGCTATAAATATAAATTGTAAAGTACGGAGGTATTTAATTGTTTATTATTTTATTAGTTATGTTTCCACAAAATTTCAAGAGAATAAATAGCAAGCCTACAGAAATATTTGAATCGTGGAGTATTAAAATATTTATTTTAAGCAATGCCGTTTTGAATGCACAGCAAAATTAATTATGGTAAACAGCCGACTAAAAATTAAAAACACAGAGTTCGCTGTTGAATAATATGAATATGACTATTTATGGGGGGGGGGGAGAGAACAGATAACGGTACAGCGGAACGAAGCACTTTCACAAAACTGTAACGATCAATAATTAAAGGTCTAAAACATTTACGAACGGTTACATAAAACTTCGGAGTTTTATCGCTTTATATAATAAATATAACTAAAACGGAGAAACGGAACTTCCTGAAATACAACTCTTACCGAATATTATACGATAATCCAAATTCGTGAAATCAAATATTCTATTTGTTTTCTACGTATATCAATAACAGTACTACAGTAATTCATTTTATTATAATAATTATTATTACACATGCTGCTTGTCTATTTTTTTCGTTACTATACAATAACTGAACTTCTGAGATTTTAACATCAAAACAAATCGTTGAAATAATATCCGGAATTGAAAAACTGAAATACTACCACGGCACGATGTTTTACCATATATGTATATAATATTATTTTCTGTTATATTTACCAAGGTTGTTAATTTTACATTAAAAATTAAAATTAAAAAATGCAAATAATTTTCAAATTATACATGAAATATAATATGATAAATAATAAATCCCTGGAAAAATAATTCTTGAAATAAAATCCCGAAATACCTGAACAAACCCCAAATGTAAATTGCTTTAGATATTATACGCATTATTGTTAAATATTTAATAACGAATGTTTTACATTAAATCGGATGCTGTATCTTATAAAATAAATCGTTGTTTAAACTCATGTATTTATACATTTTTATTTTTATTATTATCATTAGTAGTATTATTAATTATTTAAATTATGGTACAATCTTATCAGAGTAAAAATAGATGTGGAAGATAATATTAGGAGTGTGAAATAAATTAAATTGCTTTTTAGGTTAACTTAAAATTAATAATAGTTTTTTATTTTTATATTATTATCATTACTCATAATTTATATATTTCTATACTGGTTACAAACTTCCAACACACAATTATTCACTGAAAGTCAGTTAAAGATTTAATCTATGATGGGATCATATGTCTGTTTTAATTATGAATGTTAGTGGAAACAATATTAGAAATAACAAATATGTGTAAACTATGTCCTTTATCACGTCATTACTCATTACAACAATAATTTTAAAAGTAATACCCACAAAAACATTTAAACTAACTTAACCTTATTCTTAAAATGTATTATTATTATAACTAATAAATAAAAATAATATTAATTCCATAAGATGTTGCTTATCAAACGTATGAAATTAATTATAATTATTAGTAGTATATTAAACATCAGGAGAGATTTTTTTAAATTATTTTTATGGCATAATGTTGATCCAATGATACAAAATACGAAAGTAAGAAGATATTTTACCAATACTAAGACCTTTAGTATAGTTCCGGTGTAATCGCAAGTAAAATAGTACGTGTATAATATAATATTTTAGTATAATATTATATTACACTGGTTTACAAATGGTTGAATATTTTATCACACGAATTTCAACGATTAGAATTATTATAATAATAACAATAATGACGGTGGTTAACCATCGCTTGGCAGTTTTCACGTTTTTTTTCTCTCTTGCCCTTAAACACACAACAGGGTATATAAATATGTATATTGGTAGTGGTCGTTGAAATAGCAGCCCGTGCACGCGATGACGATCAAATTAGCGTGGCAAAAACGATCTTTTTATTTTTTTTTTTGTAAATGCAATAATGGCCCGAAAGGTACCTACATTTTATTATTATTATGTCGTGTATAAAATGTTTATTATAAAGAGATCAGAGAACGTCGACTTATTATAGTAGTGATGGTGAGGCTTTCGTGGAGATTAGCTCTTTCTTAAAACTCGAAAACGGAATACATTTTTAATCTTCAGTTTGAAGGCTATTTGTCTTATTTGAATCAACATATTTTACTTTCCCGAATTCGAGATTATAACAAATAAGTATGAGAATTGAAATGAGAAAAAAAATGAGCAAACTTTTAAAGACGTTTTGGCTATTCCCACAAGTACAAATTTAATCAAAAGCTCTATACTAACTAATTTATTTGAACTTAATGATTCGAGATTTTCTAGTAGAACCATTATAATTGTATCTCAGTGTGTAGGTAGTATTACAAAGGTTATAAGAACTAATTAGGCTAGGTCTACGTTTTTACTAATTTCCTTTAAGAACAGTTAACTTTGTCATCAAGTATATCAAACAGATGTCACATTTTATGGAGTTTACTTTTTATAAGAATAAATCTACAGTGGTTGCCGCTTAACGTGATCACTTTTGGTACTGGACAAAACGAATAACATAAACCTCGACTGATAATACTGAACAAAAATCAAAGGATGTACTTAATAAAACCTGTACCCATACTTTTCGATAAAATATAATATACGAATGATATAATAATATTAACTGTGATTATAATAAGTGGCGACCACTGCGTATTACAGCATACCCAATATGGAGAACTTGAACTTATAGGTATACAAAAATGTGTACGAGTATAATATAAAAACTTAAAAGCAAATCGCATGCACAAATAATAATGATTTTATACATAAATATATAATATATTGTACACGTTGAATAGGTACAGAATATTTTAACAAAACATCATCTCGTTCGGATATTATGTTCAGTCATAACAATATATTGTCTAATGAATTACAATATTACATCATCTTTCAGTACCGAAGCCGGACAATATTCAAAGTCTAATCGGTTGAATAGTATGATATATAGGTACATATACATAATATATTACTATGGGCTAATACAGCAATATGACGATTTAATTATTATCGACGAAACAATATTTTGCCCCGTGAAACGTATTAATACGAGTATTATAATACTCTACTCGTCGTATTATAAACGGTAAAAATATATATATTATTTGCATATGGACATATGGTGTATACTGTATAACGTATGCATATATATGTGTATGATATATAGGGCTCGGATGTTTATGAAATTGCATATTTTTTTCTATTTATCCAATTTATTGCTAACCTGGATACAAATTTGATTCATGTTCTACTGAATAAAATAATGCTATTTTTATTTTGCATATTTTTGCATATTTAGTGGTTTTGTATTTTAAATGCATAATTTTAGATTTTAAGAATATAAATGCATATTTCAAGACAATTTAACGTAAAATATTAATAATGTTCCTTATTAGGTATTTTTATATCGTGCTTGTCTGGAATATTTATTAGGTAACGATTTAATAATAAAATTTTGTATACACTTCATGCCATGAGTAGGTATGTGGCGACGACCATTTACGACAAATTTCAGAACGTAATTGAAAAGAATGCCGAGCTTAAAACTTTGGTACATATTTCAAAAATACATTCTGGTGAAGTTGATACTATGGAAGGAATAGAACAAGATTTGAATATTGAGGATCTTGCATTCTTCAAGTATGCTCCAATAACGTCGGTAGATGTAGAACGAAGTTTTTCACGGTACAAAAATTGACTTTCCGATAACAGCTACAAGTTTGATCAAATTAAAAAAACTATTGTATCACAGTGTAACACGCTGATAATTTAATAATGTAATAAAATGAATTATTAGTCACTAATAAATAATAAATTATAATATAAATTAAAGTTAATAAAACGCTATGTAAATTTAAGAAATGTATTTTAAATTGTAGTAAAAAAAATAATATATAAAAATAACTACTATAATATAATTTTTTGTTTTATGAATTGTAAAACATTTTTTTGTGCATATTTTGGTGTTTTTATTGACTAAAAATGCATATATTATAATTTTTAGCGCATATTTTGTTTGCATATTTCGTAATTTTTTAGTGCATAAATGCATGCATATTACAGTAGTTTTAAGTGCATAAACATCCGAGCCCTAATGATATATTATAATATTCTGTACTTTGTAGCGCATATACACCACTCGAGTATACCTACCTACACAGTGAGGCGGCACTCGTCAACTTACGCAGGTACCTATAAAAAAAAAAAACGTCCGATGATGACCAGGTAAATATACAGCACATTAGTTCGGTTTATTTAGTGTTTACCGTTCGAATATGGAACTATAATATTATACTGAACTATAAGCATATAATAAATAATAATAATATTATAGAACACACGAAAATTGGCGCATGCTTTACCTATTCATATATTTTATAGTTAGTACGGTAAAGTAATAGTACCTACACGAAATGGCAGTATAGACCACATATCGGGAGATGGACTTATATAATAATATATATCGTGCTTAATAATATATTGTATAATGTCTCTTTTGCGGGATTGAAGGTTAAAAGTTGTTTGCGCAAAACACACACGTTCACACCTATATAATATATAAGTAACAATGGTCGCATCACTTCTCCTATAATACACCTTGACACATCAACAACTGGCGATTTTGTAATGAACATTAGCATAAACGCTGTTAACCAACTAGTCGAGGGCACGCTATAACGGGGTGAAATGTATCTATTCAATAATAATTGATCCATAATATTATTACGTACGTATTCAGTGAACCTATGTATAATTTGTGGTTTAAAACACATACGTTTTGCCACCTTCCTTTCCCTCAATGTAAAAACCATAAAAAATGATGCCATTAATTAAGTAGCAAGCGAATTCTTTACAATTATTAATGCCCAATGACATAGTTAATTTATGGGTTTTACATTGAGGAGTACAAGGGCTGATTATAGCGAGGTGTCCATATTGTATTATACGTGTTTGTAGAATATAAATTTGAACAATTTAAACGAACAGAGTTCTGATTTTAATAATTTATTGTTCGTGTCTTAATCGCAACCATACAAAAGTGCAGTTATTATGTTTTTATTAAATTTGTATGCCTTCAGCGTACACAGTTTGCCAGTGGACGTACAGCAAAACGAAGTACCTATACGGTCTGTGCATTGGGCAAAAGTCGTATATTACACTTACTTCTACAAAAGCCGCTGCAGAAATGTAGAAGGTAAAGTGTGGAAAATGAGTAATAATTTAGCTTTATATAGAGCGAATAAAATGAATGACATTATACTTGAGTGAGTATTTTTCTGAGGGCAAAAAGTTTTTCCTTGTTTCACAAATAAATATATATATTATATATATTATGATATATACAACGACGCAATCTAAATACAACTCTAGTGACCAATAACAATTGGACCGATCATAGAAATCACTCAGTTCAGTGCATAATCGGTTTTCTTGACGAAAAAATAGTACCAAGAAAATACATATAAATATCATCATCTTAACTACCTATTAAAATATGAAATAAATATAATATCTATACTTATAATCAGATAATCTTCAGCAGCCCCCATCATATATACGGTGGTGCACCGTTATGGTCTATAATAAATGTATAGAATATATCTTTATTTCTTTATTATCATAATAAGAACATGCCTATCATTATAATAATATAATTGAATAACACATTATTTCATCTAAAATCAGATAGGTAGATGTAACTTTTGATTGTTTTTTTGATCTATAAAATGTATTTATGAAAATATATAAAACATTATTTTATGTAATCCATTCATTTTATTTAAAGAAAAAAAAAACTGAACAATCTACTTGTTAAACAAAACATTTATTACGTTGGGATATTTTAATTAATTAATTAAGCTTAAGACGTAGTTTTCATATTGAAGGAATTGTATTGCGCTTCGTATAGAATATGAATTGACGTGTTCATAAAGTAACTTATATTTTGTTACCTGATTAATAATATTGTAAATTAAATTCATTATTCCAAGAATTTAAAAAACATTGTTTTCAATACCTACGCGTATATATATATACCCGCTATACATATCATATTATGCAATAATTATACTTGTAGAACAACAATGATACGTTTTGAATAATTTATTTTCTTAGTATTAAGTCTGTTATATAATAAATCGATATTTATAGTTTTATATTTTTTTTTAATAACGTAGGTAGTATATTTTAACATAAAAATTGGATAATCGTTAGATTTAAAAAAAAAACAGTCATCTAGTTGTCCTATACCATTTATTTAAATATGCTATTTTGGTTTGGAGATACTTTAAACTTTATGATATATTACTATATTAGTCCTGCACACAAAATATAATTTATTTGTGTCAGGTTCAAAAATACGTTACGATAGTATGAGGAATGACAATATTGTTTTAGAAGATGTAATAAAAAAATGTACAATACAAAAATACGTTTGTAATGAACCAAATACGTTTTATTGTGACATTTTAAACTGTCTCGGAACATAGCTCATTTTGATTTAGTGAAGAATATGCTAGGCGATTTTCATAGTCTAACAACAAAAGGGTTCATGCAACGAATGCGAAATGAATGAAAAAAATAATACCAAAAGATGTATTTTGTAAGGTGAATATGTCGACAGTGTTTTTGCGTCCTTTGATTGAAATATTTTCGAACTTTTTGATTTTAATGTCTAAATTAGGACTTAAACTCAACTACAGAATCTTTGTGATCGGTAAAACTCTCTTTAATTTCAATGAAGCAAACTTATGAGGAATCTTGCATTAAACTTTCAAACCTAAGGTATGAACAGTGTTCAGATTAGATAACTAATTATTTATTTAGATAAAGATACATCTACTAAGTTATATCTAAATCAAAAAAAATAAATATATTTTTGTCTAGATAAGTATCAGATAAATTCTTGTTTAATTTTGCACAGTCTCATCGTATAGGTATTTGGTAAAAAAAGAAATAATCATTTAAAAATAGTTTAGTAATAAACATTTTCAAAGAGGGTTTTTCTTTTAATTTATTTCATTAAAACATGACAAGTCATTCTCAGACACAATTGTACAAAAAAAACATACATTTGATAAACAATTTTAATAAAAAATGACAGGTTTTAAAAGTAATAATAGCTCAATACAATATTAATTGATCTACAACAGAAAATCATATCAAAAATGTATTTAGGTAGTGATATTAAGACCTTTCAAGCGAGTTTCAAAACAATGCTCAAAAGTTTACTTTATTAGTAATAGGAAAGTCATTTTAGGTGTTTTTGGATCCCACAATGTTATTTGAATTTGAGGATGAAGGAGGACAGTGTAAAATTCAAAATTGGCATGCAAATTCATGCTCAAGGCAAAATAAAATATCAGGAAGACTTCTCTAGTGAGTTTCAAAATAATTCCCAAAAGTTTACTAGTAAATAGAAATAATACATATTTTATAGTCAAAATATTAACAATGTTCGGCAAAATAAAAATACTTGTAAGGGCCGTTACACACGAGCGATATTTTTATCGTACGATATTTTATCGCATGTATATTTTATATGATAAAAAATATATAATATATATGCGATAAAATATCGTACGATAAAAATTATATGAAATGTCTGTCATCATGTCGCAGTGGATTTTTAAATCTTATGTTTGTTATAATAATTTAATTGAATTTTAAATGCGAAGACTTGTCATACACTTATCCCTCAGTTAGTTTTGGTTCTTGGTCCGTCAGTACTTTAGTGATTCCACATATTTTTACATTATTTTAAACCACAACATTTTAAATTTCATATTATAAAGCACTCAACGAATGATGCAATGTTTAATAACTTAAATTTATAACAATATAATAGTGGAGTTATGTCAACATTTTGATTGAAGATTGTAATCATCAGATTTCCAAACAAAAATAAATTTTGTATTTTGTGTGAATACAATCTGTGACTGAAACTTTTTCCATTATTACTGGAAACCGGTTTCGAGTAGGTTAAACGAATAGTCGGCTAATTGGGGGTCGGTGGTTTAGGGCCCGAACTGCCGATGTATAAATTATACTTTACTGCAGACGGTAATCATTCGTACGCGAAGAGACGTGTTATGATAAGTGCTGCAGTCGGTTACAACGATGATACGCGTATCCTGTTTCCGTACTATTTTAAACTCAGTATTTTGATTTCGCCGAATTCACCTCCACACTCCTCCAACCACCACCGTCTCGATTCTTGTTAAATCCTCGACATTTCCACTCAAAACATTATGTATTTTTTTACGCCCCCAATCGCGTATACCATTTCGGGCCATTGATCAGCGTTAAAGCCTTAAAGGTTTCATTTCTATTTTATTTGTCTGATCTCGGTGTCACTTTTTAATAGCTCCGCCGTCTGTGTACAATGTTACTTCCGCGAACCCACTGTTGTACAATATGATATAATGTCTTAGAATTTAATATATTATATTTCTGCAAGGATATCTCACCGAAAGCAATAATGTATTCCGACGCTTGGTATAATTAAAACGAGCGTAACTCGGTGGCGCAAAGATAAGTTTCATGCATAATTCCTTGTGATATTTACAAGGCATTTTCAGTTTTCCGTTACTATTGTACGTGCGCGGGTGCGCCGTGTATGTGTTTATACATCTGTTTATATATAATAGTTACATTGTATATATGTAATATAAATTCAAATATTTTTATCGCCGTCACATTCCGCTGCGTTCGTCTCCTTGCCGTGTAAACCTAAATGTGCACACACGTCGGTTTTAAAATCGACCGCTTGTATGTCGTCTTCGTCGTTGTCGTCGTCGTCGGAGCAATTTATGTATAGTTTGATTTGCGGATGGTGTGTGGCATGACTTAAGTGGTCGTATACTTGTATTTGATTGTTGTCAAACACACACGCACATAGGTTATATATATAATATAGTGTCCGATGAATAGTTTTTGCTGAGAAATTTCGAGTTCAATAATGCGTATCTTGAAGTATACGTGTCTATAAAACATTTTTATTGGACGTTTTGGAGAGTGTCATATAAAAAGTAATCCAAGTCGATTAAGTTTAATCGTAAGGTATAAGTTTTCTTTAATCTCATTACATTTGATTCGGGAATTGTATTCAAATCGTAAAAATAATAAAAAAAAAATATCGTATTGCTCGGATTCTGTACTTTACAATATTATTTTTCATTCGTTCGAGTTTTATTTATTTATTAATTTGTATGCACCAGACGACTACGATACGAATGAAATTGACATTAAAAAACGAATTCATCGTCGTTATTGTTATCATTATTGTCTTCGTCTACATAATCGTCACCTTTTGTAACACTCGGCTAGGCGTGCCTATTGTTTCTCGACTTGTCGGTGAAGTGTGTGTGTCTAGGAGCATGTTATTCACTTGTATAGTTGTATGCATTATTTACTCAGCGCACTATATGTTTACCATATACTTAGACAATGCAAATGTGTGAAAATGTGAAGTACGGTAGAAAGATTTTCTAGAAGGTTTGCTCATTATTTTTCATATAGTGTTATAATGTTCGACACGGAGCTTAATGTATTTGAACCATATAACTATTTGTTCAAAGTATACACAATTATTTATAACAGTATACTACTATAGAATAGAGTTTTTCAAAACCATATCTGTATATCATCTACACCATAAGGTACCTATATAATGTTTATAAATATATTTTGTATATTTTTACAGTTTCTAAACTAGTTTTAATATGTTTTTGTAATAATTTATAAATTTCTTACTACATTGCTTTCCTAATGTTTTTTTTTCATTGGTGTGAAACCACGTGAAATCTTGATGTACCTACTATTACTCTCATATAGTAACTTTTAATGATCATTAATCAGAAAAAAATTGACATAATACTTTTCTTAGTATTTCGATACATAAAAATCGAATTTTGGACAAGTAGTTTATGAGCAAATGTATTGTTTAAATTATTATAAAGACCATCTGCGGTCAATCTAGGACTTCAGGGTATACATTATTACACGATACTGGCAATTTTTCTGCTGAAGATAATAACAATACCGTTAGGTATGTACTTATGTACCTAAAATCTATACCTATATATTTATAATTGTGTAAGATATACTTTTTTTGGCACATTTAATTTCGTTTATTTTCTTTATTGAAACGTAGAGTGTAATTTCGTTACAATTTTATCCGATTAACGAAAAAAGAAATACCATTACATTTTGTCCGTGTACGTAAATAATACTGCAGTGAAGTAATTGTATTACTTTTCAAAAGTAATTTATAAACGAGACCGAATAAGCACTATTTTATTCGATGTCAAAATATGGATCAATATCTTGGCTCATTCAATACGCATTATGATACGTGTGCGCTTACCTTTGACCGCATTTTCGGCTGTACGTCAAAAGCCACTGTGGCTGTACCAAATTTTCACGTGAACCGAAAAAATGTCCATTGCAACTTGCGTGCAATTGGTTATATTGACTTCCGCAACGAGTGAAAAAAAATACTTAATGCATTTATAGTATTGTCGTTTAAACCGTTTTGTGCGAGTGTCGAAAATTAACTGTTGACCGTTGGTTCAGTATACCGAGTGGTGGTCGACAACAAAAGATAAAACGGGATGGTTGCACGAAGACAGCTGATTTGGGTTTACGATGTCTTCAGAATAATTGTACACAAATCACCTTACTTTGTGCACATTCGTACACAAATGATGCACACACACAAACAGCTCAATCAGAATTTGAAAATTCCAATTTAGGGGAGCAGCAGATATGGACCCGAGTTGTTTTAGTGCACTGTAGTTAAGTATGACGGGTAAAAAAAACCGAATTTCACACTAATATTGTACAGTTATTTATCTGCAGTCATACCCCGCAGACAATGTAAACGTGACCTAAGTACAAAGTGGCAAATACCAATTACCAGCTATACCCATATAGGGTGGATATTATTGATGCTGTATTATTATGATATGTATATATAAATAATATTTACGTAATATTATTATTATGTTATCTTCATTCTTCACAGACTAAAAACTATACTATATATTACTATACGTAGCCAAACGCGTTAACCAATATCAATATTATTAATTAAGAAGTACTGGCTGTGGTATATATGGTGCGCCGTGCATTTAAATCACGGTAATACGGTATAAACTATCAAGATTAAACGGAATAGTCGAACTGCACTTTTTAGCTAAATTAAACGGTCGTATTGAACTTGGGTTAATAGAAAGGTAATGATCGAACTGCACCCGGGTTAAAAGCAGATATAATCAAACAGCACTTTGGTACAAAAATGTTCAAATAATAAAGTTAATTTAAACGTTTGCTGAATAGTGAATACCTACTGACACAAGACCTTCAACTACACCATACCAGAAAAAAGTTAACGATATCGAAAAATATATTGACTTAAATGATCAAAAATCAATTGCCAAATTGGAGTTTTTGAATTCAGTTTATTATAATTACTACAAAAAATTATTTAAAATTGTTTAACCTCTGCACATGACATTTTTGTCGAAACAGGTTTTTGAACCCGAGTGCAGTTCGACCATTACCTTTTTTTTTTTTAACCCAAGTGCAATTTAACTAAAGTAAGTTGAATTTGACCTTACCCGGATTAAATAGTGCTAGAACGTATTACACAGGGTGGTCCATTTAAGTGTACACACTCATTAATTTGAAGTTTCATGTTTTTGAAAATATTTTTTTTACATAATTTCTTGTTATTTAAACAACATTTCTGAAAAAATATGTTTTTACTATTTTTATTGTTATAATTTTTTACGTTTTTACTTTTTTGAATGACACATTGACACCCTACACTTAAAAATTTTTTTCGCAAAGAATAATATTATTTGGAGTATTTGAATCTATAAATATCAAATTTCGGACAAGTAGTTCATTAGTTATAACTTTATAAGCATTTAAACTTTAGATGAGCGGAGTAGAGTGATCAAGGGTACTCCCCAAAATATTGTCCACTACTCTGCTAATCTAAACTTTAAATACTTATAACTTATAAGTCACTAGTCAGTTATAACTAATAAACTACTTGTCCGAAATTTGATTATTATAGATTGAAATTCTCCAAATAATATTCTGCTGACCACAGAATAAATTAAACCATTGATGATGATAGACATTTATAATACACTAAACAATTATTTTTTTATTATGGTGCAATGGTTTGTTTCCATGTGCGTGGGCACACTGTATAATTTACCATTCATAGCATACGTCTTGTTAAAAATACTTTCAAATACTTAAACTTGTATACAAAAATAATTTTCTCCGTAATATGGTGGCATCGTTTGTCAAATATTCAAGTTAAATATATAAAAAAAAAATTAAATATACAAATATATTTAACAAATATGAATTGAATAGGGTAAAATTTAAACTAAATTAATTTTAATGAGTGAAATAAACATAAGCCACGCATATGTTATTTCCTGCATAATAAACATACACATATATTTATGTACCATATATATATATATATATACATACATGATATAATAATATCAAAAACGCTATACTGGACCGGTACGTTAAGGAAGTAAACATATGTTGGGACGTTGGGAGCGGCAAAAGGTCCATCTAAAATATGTATACACGCTTTTTCATTAAAAAAGTACATACTAATTATATATGCGGCCGATACACATGTGATGAGTATTAAATAATATGTGCTGATCAATTATTATGGGCGTTGCGTCGGAAACAAAAGCATGTGTACAACGATATATTTTTATATATTTTTATAAATACCTAAACCGTTAAAACAATAAATATAAATAGTTCAAACAATAGTATAGTAGTATAATTAAAATTTAAACTATATTTTTATGTAAGAGTATAATAAACCTTTAAACTTTGGGGACGAATGTTTTATACTTGCCCAGTTGCTCCGGGCAAAAAATCATATAGAAACACGGCGGCATTGAAGCTATATAATAATATATATTATATTATTATTATTTTAAAGCTCTCGAGAGATCTCGATTAGCATTAATCGACTAAACTTGCTCGAAGATGAAATAAATTACGAAACAAACTTAAATAAACATAATATTATGCATTAAATAATATTTTAGTACAATGATTATGTTTATTTTCTGTGTAAAAATACAGAATTTTTTTTTTTGATTATATTATAAAAAGGCAAATGTTTTATTCATTTAGGGCCCGGAATTATATGCTCTAAGACAATTACATACTAAATATATATACATTTCTGCACGTATTATCATTAAAATATGCAAAGAAAATGTTCATGTTTATTAAATTGAACAGATTTTAAAAAATGTATGAAACGTATTAAATAATTGAAATAATTGAACTGTACACACAACTTGTACAGACTCATACACTCATTGGCTCATTGCATTGCACGTTGTATTTTGAGTTACTATTATTTTGAGTATTACGTTAGGTATTCACTCATCTGAATGAAAGGCCATAAAGGAAAATTTTTTTAAAAAATACGTACATTTTTATATTATTTTATATGTACTACCTAGATAGTTACATTCGACTACTAAGTAGACTTATATATTGTTACGGGCAAAAGTCGAAATTGAGCAAACCTCAGAAATGCCCGGGCAAAACGCGAACTGCCCACAATCCTTGGGCAAAATGTCATATTTCGGCTTTTGACCGGGCCAACCTAGTTATGACCAACCTCATTTGGGCAAAACCGTATACTGACTTTTATCGTTAGGGCAAAACCAAATAATCATAAAATAAATATTATTGTACAAATATAATTGAATACACTTAAATAATAATACAAATATAATAATATTAGGTACTCTTATAATGTTAAAATTAAAAATTAAAAAAATTAATACATTGAAACCTCATTTGGGCAAAACCATAGCGTCTTAAATAACTAATATTAAATACAAATAAATAATAATCATAAAATATTTTAAAAATATAATTGAATACGCATAAATAATAATAATAAAAAAAATATTTTTGTTTATTTGTTGCTACACATATTAGACCCATGGCATTTAGAACTCCACAAAATATTTTGTTGTTTACATTTGCATCTTCTCGTAGTAAACTTAGTTTTGCAAGAACAAAAAATAAATCCTTGTCCTCCAGTTAATGAATTTTGAATACTAGCAGTCCTCAATGGTATTTCGATATTCGGTACATCATCAATTTTATTAAGTTTTTTTTCAAATTAAGTTTTAAAATCGGACCCACACATTTCGTTAGCCATTGCTGAAAACGTACTAATATAAGTTCACAAAAATACGAACTATACAGTACAATATTGTACCATTTAGATAAGGTGTATTTTGTGTAGGTACCTTTAATATAACGGGTTGATAAAATACGATAACAACTATAAATTAACAAGATACGTGTGGTCATTTATAATCGTAATAAAATCGTACGATAAAAATCACTATTTGTATTTAATATTAGAGAACCATAAAAGTCAGTATACGGTTTTGCCCGGTCAAAAGCCGAAATATGACATTTTGCCCAAGGATTGTGGGCAGTTCGCGTTTTGCCGGGGCATTTCTGAGGTTTGCCCAATTTCGACTTTTGCCCGTAACATATACATTTTTAAATAAAGATGCACTCCAGTATTCAGAAAATTTATTCTTGAATCGGGAAAAACTTCGTTCTATATGGCTATATCCGTCGAAGACATCGAAACATACTTATAAAGTAAAGTAAGTCACTACATATAGGTGTTTACTCAAGTTTTTCGTTATCGACGTTATCGTCGTGAACTTGTGCTACAACACTGCTACTTACATCAAACTTTATCTTGCTATAGGCTACGGGCTATTATATAGCTGTGAACACATTTCATCTGAATAGATATTGACAATAATTTATTAGCCGAAAGGTCAACAAGTCGATATATACGAGGAAAAATTAATTTAAAAATAGTCGAAATTTGAAAATATATTTAAAGTTAGGTGATAATATTAACTTGATACTATGTTTTTCTCAATATGTATTATGCATTATATTTCTGAAAAATGCTAAAATATGCATTTTAGCAATATAAAATGTCCCAAATATGCAGAAATATGCAAAATAAAATGATGCACACTATCTCATGATTAGGGTAAGATGCTTCGAATGTATGACTTATTTCGCTACTTTTTATACCAATAATGAAAAATATACTAATACATTTAATTAAATATACTAATACATTTAATATAATTCTGGCCCCTATTTATTAATATGTACATGTACGTTTTCAATTAAAAATGTACGCGTGGTGTTCGCGGCGTACAGGGTATTTATATAGTACTAGCTGATCCTGTGCACTTCGTGACATGAAGTGTCAGCTATATTAGCTGTCCTATCCTAGCTGTCCCTTCCAGCGTTGCCTGAATCATATGCCCATATATTATCGGATCGTGGATAATATATGCGAGCAGTAGTAAAATATCAGGTAGGCAATCCACCTGCGATGGATTGCTGACCCCATGAGATGCGTAAGTAACTGAAATCATAATTAGGTAGGTACATTAAAAAAAAAAACAACAACCAAGTTAGTAGGTTGTAACCAATGGGCAATGGCAACCATTTATAAACAAATATTTCCATCGTAAATCTCAAAATAACTTAAACTCGCCATAACTCCTGAACCACTTATCGCACCGCATACGAACTTAGATAGTAGCCGATTCTCAGACCTACTGAATATGCATATCAAATTTCATAAAAATCGGTCAAACCGTTTCGGAGGAGTATGTTAACTAACATTGTGACACGAGAATTTTATATATAAGATATATATACTACTATCTATATATATAAAAATGTCTGTCTGTATGTCTGTCTGTCTTTTATGCATTCCCAAACCGTTCAACCGATTGCGATTATATTTTGGACAGAGATAGATTAGACCTCTGGGAAGAAGATAGGCTGATTAAAAAAACAGAGGGAGCTGCTCAAACAAGGATTTTGAGATTTACGATGGAAATATTTGCTTATAAATTGTATTTATTTGTTTATTAAATGGTTGCTATTGGTTACATATTTTATTTACTATTATAATTTGTAACATTTTTTTAGAAATACCTACATCTTTAAAAAAAAAAAAACAAATCTTTGGCACTTGAAACCGTCACAATATTTTTCATGTACCCACTTCTGATTTCTGTCACTTATACACACCTCATGGAGTCCGCAATCCACCTCAGGTGTATTGCCTACCTGATAATTTACTACTGCTCGCATATTATATTGTCCGCGATCCGATGCAGTGAACCTAACCTACCTAGGTGGATTAGATACGTGTAAATCACTTGAGGTTAATCTTAACTTAATATATGGGCATACAGGGCTCGGGATGCGGTGGGCGGGACAGCTAATACATTATGTACAGTACCTATATATACTATAATGTATTTATTTTAAACTTCTGTGCACTTATTCTTGTTCATCAGTATATGAAATCGTTTAACACAGTTCCACTATAATAATACTGCTCAGGGGGAATCGAATGATTTGAATATCACGAAGTCGACGCACAATCACTGCCAATGAACTTTTATTTTTTGAACTAATGAACCCCACGCACTGGTGTCCGGGACACGAACCAAACTGATTTGTATTCGCAATGGACACTCCGGTGATTTTTCCGGGGCGCGACGAGTGTCAAAAGTTTTTAGCCAAAACCATCATTGGAATTGAACGAAGTCGAATCGAAATTCTACCGGTGAATCGAGGGCATCTATGTCTCTCTTTCTCCCTCTCTCTCTTTCTCTCTGTATATATATATATATTTACTATACATTTATACATACAGTATAAAAATATACCGTCTATGGAAAATATATAAAAAAAAACGTGTTTTGTCCCACACCGGATTAAAAGGATGTCACTTCGTGTATAATATTATTATGGTATTGCGGCGATTAGGCACCAACCGTCTGCAGTATATAATAATTCACCTACGCGTGGAATGTTAAAATTATATAGAAAATAAAACCACCCCGTATTTTTATTATTATTACTAATATAATTTATAAATAATCAACGCACTCGATTTATTCAGTAATAGACCGTGTCGAATATTTGAAGACTGAGCGTGTTATTGAGAAAAAAAGATATTTACGTCTTATGTTTATATTTTGAACTGAATACCGCTTGCATATTTCATAACGGTTCATAACAAAATCACACATACTATCAAAAACTCAACAAAATTTTTATATAAATAAATATTATAATACATATGTACTTATTTATTTTTTAATTCTTGTGCGTTTTCAATTCGAGTTTAGTACTGTAAAAGACACACACATAATTATTTTAGTAAAGTTTAATTCCGTTCAAAGACAAATTTGTAAATAAAATCGATACAGATTACAGATTAAAAATGTTCAATATGTAATTGATTTACACTTTTTGATCTTAAATAGTAATTTGTGTGTACATTGTTTTGAACGAACAAAAATTTGAGCTAAATAGTGTAGCCATAGACGCCCATAGTTAAGTTAACCAGAACAAACTTTTAATTTGTACATAAATAATAAAAATAAATTTTTTTCATTATTTCTTTATATTAAATAGAGCCAAAAAATTGCTTTGGACAATAATTTTAACTAATATAAATGTTTATACTTTTTATACTAAATTTAATTTTCTCGAACATTTTGTGTTTTTAATTAAAACAAAATATTTGTCCTTGTCAAATTACCTTAAGCGTTATTTTTATTTTATTTCTAAAAATATTCACAATACCTACCAATACAAAGTTATTTTTATGTATGAAAAAATAATATCCAATACCTAACATAATCAAAATATCATATTATACATTTTAGTATAATAAGGAGTGGTAAAAGTGTCAAAATGAAAAAAAAATATTATTTGTTTTTTTTAAAATTTTATTTTGTTTTCATTATATGCCAGTAAGTGATTAAATATATTATTAGTTTTTAGATTTGCAGTAGAGTGATCAAGCTGTGTATTGCAATGAAATCTAAAAAAGTTTTGGGCAGCCCATCTATATAGACTATACAAATTGAAAATTTAATAAAGTTTTTTACTAAGCCATTGTTAAAATGTCATGGAAGTTTTCAAATAACACCTCTATTTAACAAAATCTTAATAGTTTTTATGTACCTAAAAAGAGCACAGAACCATTATGTCAATCGTTCAAATTAAAAAAAGACACCTCTGCGACCCATCAAACTCTTGTAGTAGGTGTTCAAATCGTTTTTAATGTAATGAAATAGTTTACTTTAAAAATAAAATAATTTTTTAATCACATAATCTCGCATATCAGACGATTAAGAACAATCGAAACAATGAATGACGGTAATTTTGTTTAATGAAAAAACAATAATAGTGTGATAAAAATTAGGATCTTAGGTTTTGTGCATTGGGGCGTATAATATGCGTCAACGTATCGACTAACCATATACAAGTGTCTTAATAATATCATAGGGCTGTAAGTTTATTGATGTGGCCGATGTGGGTACTTATGTCTTAAACGGTTAAATCTATCATAATAATATGTTACAAGGAAGTTAAAAATAAATATTATTTTATTTTACCTTTTATTTTTTATGAAAATGTGTGTTCATTTAGCGAGCTTTGGTAAGCAAGCTTAATGCCTACATTATATACGTACTTATAAGTACGTAAACAAAGTACCTACACAGTTTATGTCTTTACTAAATCGGCCGCCGTTAGTTCAAGTGGATCGTAATTCTGTTGAACGGAAGTTTAGTTTTCTTTTTTAAGCAGAGACATGCAAGCAACTGTAATACGAAATAACTTAATATGGCACCACGTATTAGTGTATTACGGTTTTTAGATATTATATAGAGAGGTATGCGAGGTATAATATATATATATATTACATAAAATACAGCGCTGAACAAACACGTCGTCGCACTGACTATGTGTATTATATTATGTGTTAAAATAATAATTATACGTTTGGGTATATTTAAATCTATTTAATTTTTAACCGTTCGCATAAAAGCAGAACAAACCGAATAACGAATAAGCCCGCGATAACTGCTCCTCGAAGAAGAAGAAGACGCTCGTGGTGCATTTATTAGGTATTTATATGTACGTTTTGTTATGTACATAATATGTTATATACTATTCGACTAGACAAATACGGCGCACTCAACTTACATATATATTATTATTATAGATTCCGTCTCTTCGAAATACTTAAGTTGCGGGAAATCGTTAAAAGACGGATTTGCGGTAAATGTTACACGGTATATAATATAATATATACGCATAACATATTATTATCATTATATACATGTACTCGTATATCCCCGGAGAGCTTAGAATCTATATATAACGGCTGTGAGAACAAATACGTCGAGCACCGAATAATTGGAACAATATAATATACGAATAACTCGCGTTTACTCTATATAATATACCGTGTAAACGCGCATATGTGTGTATAAATATAAAGTAAATTAACTTGGATAATATTCCGAAGAGCAATATAATATATTATTCGAGGCTCACGACGAAAATAGTATATAATATACCATCGTATGTAACATTATACTTGCATGACGGCGGCGGCAGAGGCGGCGGTAGCGAGATCCGAAAAGAGATTTTCCGGTTATTTTTCAAAAAAAGCCATCGGTTATAATGTAATAATATTTGCTCAGCAATATCACGGTAATGAAAATATCCTTTATTTTGTTGTAGGCAGAAATTATTTGCGCATGAGAGAACGTTGGCGAAAGTCTGCAGAACATAATCTATATAAATTACACGTATCAGGTCATCCTAATGTCATGTATCTATTGGTTATAACGTTTTTTTTTTCAGATGAGTTGTAACAGGGGTGGACTTAGACCCAATCGGCCCACTGTTTTGCAATAAAAAATATTTTTAATTCAATACTTATTGGGTTATTTTGTACCGGCCCAATGGATAAAATATGACACCGGCCCCTTGACGTGTAAACTTTTTTTTTAAATACAGGTAAAGACTGGCGCTTGATTGTTCAAAATGTAATATTATATACACAGATTGGATATAATGTATATTGCATATCGATTCATAACAATGCATTGGTCAAGACTTAATGAAATAGGAACCATCCACGCTAACCAATTATAGGTACGTACTTTTACACGCCTTTAATATATTATATAATAACGGCTTACACAATTCGTCATTAAAACCGATAAGAGCAAATAAAATATAATGATCTGAAGACATTGTTCATTCCAAATCGTTTCGAAAGTCAAATATAATAATTATTAAGAAACTAGCGAGTGGAGGTGCTAGAATCAAATTAGGTGGTGGTAAGAACTCTTGAGGACCTTTCTAGTTGTGATCAGACGTGTATACGTGTGCATATTGTAGCTGCAGCAGTAGTTTGCTATTGTTGCTTTCGTGTATGTCATGATGCGTTTATTACCCCGTCGATGACGTCTGTAATAGATAATAGTTGCAATAATTGCTGATTTTTTTTCTAAATATTATATTGTTATATGGAAAATACGTTTTTCAAGAAATCATTAGGTTCTCATACTGTTCGATAAATTATTTCGATATGGCAAAACGCACTTAAGCCGGTTAAGAACGGGACGTGTGTAAACGCGATTCTATAGTATAAATTATGCGCATAAACGTTAAGGCGTTAATCTAATAGGGAGGATAAAAACGGAAAGAAACAATCAAAAATGAAGGGTGTGTGAATCCGAAACCCCGACGTGCCCAGCAAAAGAGAAAACCGTGTAATAATTGCCGTCTTGTGCGCGTGTATATTATAATAATACGATAATAGTAATGATAATATTGTATAGGTAAAACGTACGGACTCGCGGCCAATACGCTTTAGTCGTCCTTTTCGCGCGGAAAACGGAGAGAACAAAAAAAAAAAAAATCAAATAAATGGAATTAAAATAAAAAGTATGGTTTTTACCTCGTATTTAAATAAACTGCAAGTATATAATATATATATTAAATATTGTGTGTATAATTTATTTTTGTTTATGTTCCCTTTTTTCCTTTTTTTGTTGTTTTTTACCCCGTTGTTAAGACTATTGATTGGACGACGTTAATGCGCTCTCCGCTCGCCGTTCAAATATTGATGTTCGCCCCGGCGAAATATTCTGCAAATAAATAATAAACATTACGACTGAATTAAAAATTATACACATCGGTCTATATGTATGTATATATACGCAGAGACGTGTACGCACTTTGTTATGTTAATGCGGGCTCGGTATTTACATATTTGACACCGGGTAACACCGACCTACCGACACACACACACACGCACACATACACGGAGAGCTAGGTGTATTATATACATAGGTTGGTAGGTAGGTAGGTGTATGCGTACGCCAACTGATCTATATATTATATACCTACCAGCGCAGCCTCTCCGCCGATCCGTTTCCGTCGCGACGATGATAATAATAAATATATAAATATTATTAAAAATTTTTTTATAATAATTATGTCGTATATACGTAGGTATCTCCACCGTATTATTATTATTATTATTATTAACGTTATACGAGTTGAGGGTTTGTCGTTAAAAAAAAAAAATGCACCGACAAAAGAGACGGGATGTTTTAATATTTATCGTCGTTGTGTATGGTATATAATACATAATATAATGTCATAATAATAATATAGACTGCGGAAGATCGACTACGCCGTTAAAATCGTACAACAATATTTTAATCGAATAAAGGTTACATAATAATAATTATTATTCGCATATTATTACGTAGGTATAGCCGCCATAGTGAAGGTGGGCGGCGGAACCCGCGACGGTCCTCTTCGTGTATACAATATATACCATTGTGTGCACGTTTTGCTCGTAATGATTATTACATATATTATTATATATATATTATTATTCGTCGTCGTCGTCGTCGTCGTCGTCGTACCTATACATATTATAATATTTGTTATTTCGTTCGACGTTTTCTGTGTATAGAGAGCTCGGCGGCGGCGGCGGAGGATTTTTTCTGTTGTCGTCCCTCCTGCTCCGCCGCGCGTCGGTACGATAATAATAATAATATAGGTAGATACTTGTGTGGTTTTTTTTTTTGTATTTTAATATAATATTATTGACAACTACCGTAACAATGTGCTGTGATGCCGAAAAACCATTATTTACCGATTGATATACGCGGGCGCACAGCTGTCAATGCTTAATGAAAATATCGTGTCTGACCACCGTATATAGTTACACTATTTTTTACCAATTAATATTTTTTTAAATACGATTTTGCCAAATATCGACAACTATTACTGTTTAATATAATATTAATATGCAGATTGCCGATCGATTTAATTTACGGTAGTATTTTTCGGTTTACTTAAGTTCGAAAACCAAAAAGTAAAATCAACCCTTTTGTGTCTCATATAAAAAAAAAAAGATTGCTAAGTTTATATAAAGTTATGTAAATATAAAAAATATAATTAATAATTCCCATCTGAATTAATCAAATTTTAAATAGTAACGTGGGTGTTTAAGATTAAGACCATAATAGTTCAGGCAGGAGGTAGATAAAGTATTGTAATATTAAAGTGCTGTCGCAGTTAACTACCTAACCTTCGGTTCGACTATTCGGTATATTATGTTCATATTGTAAGGAAAATCGGTCTTAATAAACCGACATTATATTATTGGTAATTGTTAACCCGGCCGAGGAAAAAAACAATTTAAAAGGTTTTTTTCGGGCAAAAATGATTGACATGTAAGCTCAGACCGAGTAAAAATAATAATATGCCCAGATCTTCTCATAATATTATGATGTAATCAGTATTCAGCAATTTCTTATAATATTTTTGAGAATCAATTAGCATTACCCAGAGGACAAGAAATAAGCGATCCTCATAATGCCCAAAAATTATTTTGTTTTGTTTTCATCTTCATAGTATTAAAAAGTATGAAAAATCGTTATAGGAGAATTAAATCACATAAATGTAAAATTGTAAGTGTATAAATATAAGTCAAATTTATTTTTTAAGTAAAAAGCCATGTATTTTACGTCTTTATTTACTGACATTTCTTTATTTTTATACTTTTTAAGCGTGATTTTCAACAATTTTTTTTTTTTAGTTTTGGAGTTTTGAAACTGAAATGGTTTATGATAAATTATTGATTTTACTATAGGTTTCGGTTTGTGCTTTTTTTATTTGGGTATGACAGCTTATATTTGTCAGTATATTATGTTTATCGGTGAAAATTATCAGGCCGAGTTTACAATCGACCTTTTTTATTAACTGCAATATCTGGGCCAAGTTTACAACAAAAAAGGTAATCGCAGGCCCAGTTTACATTTGCCCTTAAATCAAATGTATAACCACCTGAGTCATAATAGAACACACTTGCTTAACCCACTCCTACCTTATCACCACAAACTCGACTCCATTATTCTACACATGCATTGAAGGCCTTACAATAAATAGTATTGTGATAAAATGCCCAAAATACACCAGAGCATTTAAAATCTTCAATAACCTAACCTCATTGCGTCATGCACTCAACGAAAAAAACGCAGGAGAAATTTATAAATATTTTCAATGATTGTAAATCCTTTTATTTGATATAATTTGTTGTCAAAACTTGTATTTACTTTTAAAGTAGGCTTACAACCAGAGCTCGGATTTTACAGAACTTATAGGTACTGAAATATGCGCTATACAATTACCTAAAAAGTCTTAAAATAAGCTATATAATATGCCTTAAAAATATGAACAAAAAAACAAAAAAAAAATGTATAGGTACCTAATACCTAACTATATTTATTAATAAATTTAAAAAAAAACTTTACTTGTGTCGGGTACAACCTATTAGGAGTCATGATCGTAACTGTTCGATGGGCTAATAAGTCGGATTACCTAAAAATATATTATAATATGAAACGAAAATGTTTTTATTTTTCTTATAAATTTACATAAATGACAAATTTTTTACCAAAAAAAAATGCTTTTACAAAATAAATAAATAAATAATATTATGTACATCAGCAAAAAAAGCATTAAAAATCTAAAATATTTCAAATGTGCAAAAAATAGCAATATAAAATTTCATATTTGGTGTTCCTGGTGCATAAAACAAATGCATAGCTCACTCTGTTTTTATCTGTATCCTATAATAATTAGCAATTGCTATAAAATATCTGAGTCCTGCTTATAACTATAGTTGTTGAAGCTTTAACTAAATATAATAATAATTAAAAATAAACACATATTTGTACAACTATACGCATTTGTATATCAGTCATTATGACGTTATTACTCCACGTCGCCGTTTTTTTTTTTCGAAAGTATAATATAACATGGGCATATAAATATATAATATATTGCTAACAAAGAATACTATAGCTGTTATTTACTACCGTGACCAAAACAAAGATTGATAACATCGTCAAAACGCCGCACAACAATATCGTACGAATACTCGACGAGTTTAATATTATATTATTTCGATATGTCAACTACAAAACATACCGCACAACAGTCTTTTTTTAAAATACACCTATTATACTATTGACCGATATATTAGAAATGTGAATGTCATATTCGTATTAAAGTTAGGTACACTTTCATACAGTTATATCATTAGACATTATATTCAGAGCCTGCGGGTCGAATATCATTATCGAAGGTCCTAAAATATAGGCGCACCTTTACAAATGAGGACCAATATAAGCAGTCGTTTGGGAAAGAGGTGGACTTCCGGCTTCCGCCACAGAATTATATTTTTCACAAAGTAGGTAAAACATAAAATCCTCGTCGTTGTGAAACCAATACAAGTATAGGTTTCCGGTTCCTACACCCTAAATCCGAAAACATGATGAAAAAAATTAACCCCTCTTCGTGAAATCTTGTCGACATAAACCCAACATGCCGGAAACCCTGGTCTAACGGGCTCGACTGAGGTCTTAGAACCACCATATATTATTTGACTAGGATGTACGAATATTTTATACATTTAAACGTTTATATTTATCATATTTATATTAATATGCGTCGCATAAGTATATTATGTAGATGGTAGGTGTAGACTACAGGGATAACTATTTAGACTGTTATGCCCATAACAGTATATAACGACTGCAGTTCGAGTGAATTAATTTATAATGGCACCAATATTTTTTAATTTAATAATTAAAAGCTTTTAGGAAACTAAGTGTATATACCTAATAGTTTTATTTCCCCGTATGTTTTTCGTGGTGTTTAGTACCTCGGGTTTGAATCATTTTGCCGCAAAGGCCTTAGCCCCCCAACCATATGCACAACTGGAGAGGGGGGTGGGTAGCGGCTAAGGCCCAGAAATATTTTCATAACATCACCTTATTTTTGGATAACGAGTCACAAAAAAATGTTTCCTTTAATAAGAAATTGATAGAAAAATTGATTAGATTAGAAACAAGTAGTGTGTTGCTAGTCTGTTTCTCAAATTTGGTTTTTCCAATATTGAAAGAGATTTTGTTAATTTTTTGCTAAAGAACGACGGCATATTATAAATATATAATGTAAAAAACAGAACATAATATTTTGTATTAAAATAAAATAAAAATAAATTTGTTTAAATATTGTATAAATATTAATGTAAATTTATATTTATGATGAGTTACTTACAAATTACAAATACTCAAACTTAACAGTTGGTTGTAAAGGAAATGTTTACAGAAACGACTAGTCACTAATCACGGTAAAAATATACAATTTATCATGGTAATATTGGATATCAAAGATGGGATGTCGGACTCCATAGACCTCTTGAAACACCCCCCCCCCCAGCCGTAAATTCATCACTGTTCTACTGTATATTTAGCGTTTCCGTGTAAACTTTAATTTATTATAATATAGTCACCTTCAAGAACTAAACATTCGGAATTGTATTCTCTGATAACGTGATCGCATTAATATTTTTAGTAGCTATGGTAACGGAAACCATGTTTGTCCGGAACTGTTTTTAATGATGTAAAATTTAAATAAAAACTTATTCTGCCTTATGAATTATTTTTGGAATCATTAGTTCTAAAAACTATGCATTACTTTCATTTAACTTTCTCTTGTATAAAAATGAATGAGCATAGTTCGAGATTTTTTTCATATTTTGTTTTTGTAAATACAATATAATATTTATGTATAAGGTTTTTAAAATTTAAGCTAGATAGTCCACAGATTTATTTTTATTATTTCTACATCAATTATTTTGTAACTTGAGATTTCCCTTTTTTAATGTTAAAAGTTCAAAGACTTCAGAAATATGTATAGCTATATGTTTATAATATCTAGACGGTATAAATAAATTAAACGTTGTATAGGTTAGGTTAGGATGTTTAGTACCTACTGCAGTTGGTAAGTTATAGTGAATAAATCAAATAAGTGGTTGCTTAAATTACGGAATAAACCAAATATTAACAGTAATTTCTACAGTTTTTTCAAAAATTAATTGTTTATTCAAAAATATCCAAAAATGTTTTTCAATATTATTAAGAGAAGTAAAGGCTCGTAGATTTTTTAATCTTCGTGGTCAGGTTTAAATAAATTATGTCATAATATTATGTGACTGTAATATTTTTTCGGGTGATTTCTAAGAATACCGCATAGTAGATGATGATCTTGAACTCGTGCGGAAACTGTATTTATTTTGCAATATCAAATAATAGGATTATGAGGTTGTGAACTTGTAATCGGTTATTCCGTCTCGTTATTGAACGGTCGAAAGTTCCAATACACCTTAAGATTAATATTTATACATTACAAAATATATACTTTACTATATTATTATTATAATTAGGTAACTAACTAATATTATTTTATTTTCATAATATTATACTCTTTGATTTTTATTACTATTGCTTTTTTTCTCGGAATCTATAAAATTATAATATTATATTCACTTGTTTACTATGAGTAATTAGTTTTTAAAACTAAATAGACAACGACGTTAATAATTGTACACTTAAATTTTCAATTATTGTCCAAAAAATGTGTGGAAAAATAGAAATTACATATTATAATAAGATAATTATTTGACTGTGATTGTTGAATGGCACGTATACCCCACACCTCGATAATCGTACGAATGTGTTTTTGTGACGATGATACAAGGGTACGCCGACATTAAACGGATTGAGATCGAAAAGCTGATAATCATTATTCATATTATATTCTTATGTACTGCTGTCGAAATTTGCCCCTAAAATCATTATCCATCAACTATTTTATAAAATCGACGATGTTGGAAATGTGTGTACAACCCTCAGTTGACACGGTAGTTCCAAGATTCGTTGCCGAAACGGTTTCGCCATCTAGCGAACAACTATTGCGGTACACTTTTCACATTTCGCATGTACGCTATATAGCCGTTTTCACAATCGGACCGGAAACGAACGGAATGAACACACAAAATGTATAAACCTCGAGGCGGGGATTCCTGTTTTTCCCGCAGGCACTTAGGTACTCAACACCCCGACGAACAAAACAATCCTTTGTGAAACTGATGTGACGCAGTTTATTATAGAGATATAACAAGTATAATAGTATTGATTTAATTTCCGATTTCGTACTCGGTGCTACCGGAAACGATACAATTATGCTATACTATTACGATTTACGAATTTCCGACAGGTGATTTAAGAACCTCCACTAAAATGTTCACTAATTTTTTTGTTAGTTCAAAGTTCGTATATGTCTAGCACATGCACACAGCTTTTACTAAAAGTTAAGCATATGCACAGCTAAAAGTTCATAAATTTCAGCTATAAAATTTGAACTGTACCAAACGCTTCATGAACAATACTACAGTTAAATGAAAAGTTCAAAAATAAATTTTATAAAGCTTTGTTGGTCATTGTTGGAATTTAAAAATCATGTGATGAAGTTTTGCATGAAACATTGCTTAGTGTTTACCATAAATCCGAATCTTCTGATGATGGTGGTTTTGTAATCGTAAATAATTCCAATAGTAAAACAAGTTGTCTATTTCTTGACAGTATACACGAGTAAAGTATAAATATTGTACAAGTCATGAGTGTATATAAGTGTATATAAGTGTATATAAGTGCAAGTGTGTAGGTGTGTAGATTCAAATGGTGTGAAAGTGCTCTGAAATCAAAGGCTATGATGGTACATCTGAATATGCTGTCCTCTGGGCTCTCTTTTTATGTGGTCATCTCATTCTACTTTCATTGTAGATATTTGGCCAAAGCCTTTGTAGCTGTACTCGACGGAGAGATCGCTTTATAATAAGTAAATTATCTCTAGTAAATTAAAAAAGTACATTGAAGATAGGCCTGCAATTTATGACGTAATACAATGTATTATGTAATATACCCAAATAAAAAAACATCATGATTTCATATTTTGATGGGAAAAAAATATTTTGATTAAAAAATGTCAACTGTCTTAAAATAGCACAAAAAAACTTGAAATTTATATAACATCTAAAAAATGCTAATATAAATATTTGGTGAAAAATTCTAGTTTCTACTGCAGTTTATTTTTAACAAGTGTGTTTTCATTGAAAACATTTTAATTAAACATTTTTTATTGAATTTTTTTTTTCTTAAAATTGTATATCGATATTGTTTTAATGATGATGATGATTTTCCGTTTGATGCTCGTTTTTGCTGAAATCATAGAATTAAATTTTACAGAAAACGTGTGGGCATGTAGTGAATATAGTAATTATAAAAAGGTTGGAAGTTATAAATACGAAATTACTAGCATTCAACATTGTTATGATCTGATTAATATCGTTTGTGCTTATATATTTATTGCGTGATAAATAATAATGTAAATGCTACAAAGAACGTTAGTCAAAGGTAGGGTCGAAGTGCTTTAATTCCACTTTCGCTGTGTCACGTGGAACGTGCTCACGTACGACGTTTTTTTGTAGTTTTGTAATCTGATGAGTTTGGTTTATCAATTGTGTGATATTGCAATCAGTTTCTATGGTCACAGTTGTTTTACAAGAGCCATTAGGTATCGACAAACGCTACAACCAAACGTTGGTATATTTAAAGTTAACTGAGTAACCTATTTGATATCTATAATATTGGTTGATAAAAATATAAACTGTCCAAACAGCTGGGATATCGTTTCACACGGTTATACGAAAACGGCTGAAGTGAAAAAGTTCTCTTATTCACACAGTCAAAAGACTGGTGTTACATCGTAAAGGCAAAAGACCGGATAAAGCTTTGCGATTTTATACAAATACCTATTACTGTTGGTATGCTTATTGCGGATAGAAATAATCACAACTTCTCAAAATCATTCTTCAAGTTTACGATAAAGATAAAGATTTTAATTAATTTTATTGACTTTGATCATAATAATATGTTGTTTATTTTATTATTCTAAAAATTGTAAGAAAAATCATTCTTCAAGTTTACGATAAAGATAAAGATTTTAATTAATTTTATTGACTTTGATCATAATATGTTGTTTATTTTATTATTCTGAAAACTATTTAACTATAACTAAAAAACGAAATTATTGTAAAACGTCTAATACGCCTAAAATATTTCACCTACTTGAGACGTACCATAAATGTATTATTTGAATGTAATCAATGTTTGTAATTAATGTTTCGATGTTATGAAATACGCCAGTTTCAATATATTTTGACCACTTAATAATTTTTAAAACTTTTACGCTACCTAAATAACATTCATGAAAATGCATTAGGTACATGTCTGCGTCATCGTTGTTAAATGTGTTTTTGTATTTTACTTTTTAATTTTCATACGATAATATAATTTTCAGGCATACAATAAAACTCCTTACATTTTAGACTCCGAGCAGAGCGATAAATGTAATAATTTTACAATGATGTATGTTTTATTTTTATTTTTTGTGTCTGTCTGTTATCATCTTTTTTGGTAATTTAAAAATATTATTCAAGAGTAGGTGCTTTAATAATGTAAAGTTTATTATTATATATTTATATAATTGAACGTCTTCTGACTGACTGACTGATCAACGTAAATCCTACACTATGATAGGTGACATTTTGACAGTACTTTCGTACCCACCACGTAAAACGTAATAGTGCACTATAATTAAGGATTTTCTAAAATTAGCATTTTAAAGAGATGCTTATACACAAGAATTTTTATATTTACTATGGAAATAGGACATTTTCTGTCGGTTATTAACACGTTCAATGCCACGGTCGACACGTAGTCGACAACTGTCACACGGTCTCAGGGACCACCGTCGACAAATGTATATCTTTATGACGTGTATCTCATGCATATATTTCTGGGCGTATTATTTGATTGGTTATAGACGCACTGTTTAAATATTTATATGTGATTATTCAGTAGGATCTCGTGATTTCAATGGTATATTTGGATTTTTCGTATCTATTTTTAGCGAGCTTTAATTATTTTTCCCCGAACGACGACGACGCCGACGGTCGCGCGACGCCGACTTCGACGCGACGGCGCCTTCGATTACGCGGCTGTGCTATTTCCGATAATATTTTCGTTGTTACTATAATATCATTTTGACGAAATAGTATTGGTTTAATTTAATAATGTACAGGGTGTATCATCTTGCTCGGATGTATAATAACAATATTAAGTGTATATTTATGTTCGCAGACTATGGTACCTCTATATTCATATTTTTACATACTGTTTATTACATATTATTTATTTTGATACCCATTTGTCTGCGACAAAATTATTATTTCTTGGTACTACCGATTATTAGTAAAACAAATCAATATTCCTAGAACGTTAGCTCCACGAACTGCAAATAATTAACAATTTCACGAAACCGATGGCGGCGTAGTGGCGGCTCAGTTTTGGCGCGAATACATACTATATGCGCATCATAAATTATACTGTGGCACTCAACGTGTTGATGGTTACTACTTACTATTGGTTACATATTAAAATAGTAAAAATTGGTATTTTTTTTTTTATATATATAGTTGCCCCTGGTGACAAAATAAAATAGTGAAAATGATTGAATGTAATTTTAACCTGTATTTGATATTTGGTCACTTTTTTACCCAAGCGGTAATGCACTATCACGGAACTCAGCCGTCATAGCCACGGCAAGTTTATTTTCTGTAATCTTATTTTCAAGTCGATAGTTTCAGATCTATATATATTTTTAAGATCACCCCGCCAGACTGACCGTCTGTCTGGCCAACGTAGAGTCTAAACTATAATAGGTAGATACTTGGAATTTTGGCAGTACCTGTTGATTTTTTCAAATATATCATCTGAGGTGTTACCTCCTATTCATTTTATGACTGATGCTTATAAAAACAAAAACTAATCGAAAGATTTTTGACGATTTGAGGAACGTTTAGAATGCTTGACGCGTTTATAATTGATTAAATCATTTAATTAAGGTTGGCTTAACAGCTATTAAAATCATGACTACATATTTGTTTCTTTCTACTAACAATTGCTTAGTCACTCGTAAGAAAAAAAAAAGTTACTTATTAGTTATTAGTTATAACTTATTACTATCTGCCGATTTAAAGTTAAATTATTTCTTTTGACTATTTTTTTTTTAACACTATTACACTGAATAACATTGTTCAATTCGTTATTTAAATGGACTTTTTATGGGCAATGAAGTGCACTTTACGAAGTGTACTGTATTACTAATGTCTAATAGTAAAATAAGCTACTTCAATATCAATATTATCATAGAGTATACTTAGTGATATAGGCTGACAGACCGTCTTCGCTCAGAATCGTTTTTCGTGTACACTGATTTCATATCATTGAATTCAAATTCAACACATCCATTACAATGACACAGATACATAAACTGTACAGCAAAGTGGTACCCATTCGCTCACCCTTTTATACTTGGATACCAATAACTAAAATATTATGATAATGGTTTATTGGTCTAAATCTGTTCAATACAAACGTAAAAGTATTAAATACAAAATTATCTATTTCCAAGACGAACCTGAAAAGGCAAAAATTAAAGTTGTCAAATCATCAGTTGTACGAAGTATGTACAATCAACAAAAAACAATAATAATAGTTACTACTAACAAACTACATTATCTAAAAATTGTTCCGTGTTTGAAATTTATAATGGGTCGCAAAATATTCATTTTAACTAAAATGGGTCATGAGTCCAATAAGGTTGAATACCATTGGTTCAGACCATAATGGTTTAGTAATTATTATGTGAAAAACATTTTTCTAATGATTCCTACATATTCTTTAAATGATACAAATTTTGACAGTTGATTATTTTTTTAAATAATAATACAATTAGGTATGTAGGTAATATTATTAAACTAACTCTTTATTGTATAAAAAAAGTCTTGTACATTTTATCTTCTGCATGATATAACTGACATAGCAACCATAAAAATAAATAAATAATAATAATTATTATTATTTAATTACTTAAAACTCTCTATTTTTAAACATGTTTTGTTCATTTTATCTTCTACAAATATTATTTTTAAATATTTTAAATTACAGATATTATCCTTGGGTCGTGGGGGCTCTTCCCACGATATAAATATATTATTATGCTCTATAAAATTATGTTTATTGTTTAGAAAATGGTAAATTTTAGTTTGTAACAAATTATAATTGATGATAACTGTCAAGGGTGGAGTGGAAAAACATTCTGACAGGACTAAAATTAATTTTGACTAAATTTATCTTTTTTTTTTAAATATTTTGAAACCAATTGTTTAAATCAAACTATGAAACAACTGTAGGTAATTATGTATATGTGTTTATGGGTTGTTAATTAAGTAAAAATTTTAGTTGTGATTAGTTATGGATGTTATTTTTTTCTTGCGTTTTGGCCATAGATTTGGGTTATAGATTGTGCTTATAGGTGGTAGACGATAGTGACAGCCAATAGTTATGCCATATCGAAAGGATAAATAATGTGAATATGGAATTAACCAACGCATGACCAATTGCAGTAAAAAAACTTGTAATCATTGGATTTGAATGTTGACATTTAGAAGACAAAGACATTTTTAGAATTTGTAATAAAGTTTCTTACTAATAATATAATTATATATCATAGTGGACAAATTATAAAACACAAAACAAATATTGAAATAACAATAAGATCCCCTCTTTGAGAGAGAGAGAGAGTAATTCTTTCAAATCATTTTTTAAAAATAATATTTACTATTCTATGATAATTATTAAAGGTTTGTAATGGAAAAATAAACAAAGAAATCAATTTTATCAAAATGTATTCGAAAATTTAATCAAAATATTTATTATTTTCTATTTTCTATATCCTTTTTATTTTGCTCCAACCTTCAAGTATCTACACAATTACTGAGGTTACATTCCATATTCCAAAGAGGTTGAAATGGTACCTATAGTTAATATTTGCATTCAACTATTTACAAAACGTATATAATTATTATTATAACTATACGATAAAAGTTTCAAGTTTAAAGTAGATTATGTAATTATATAAATACCGGGATTCGAAATAATATCCAAAAATATAAATGGACATTAAAATATAACTTAGGTGCTAAAAAAAATGTACTTCCAAAGTTTATAATGTTTATATAATTGTATGTAGTTTGAACTTTGTAGTTTGTGCCATGAATTGGGACATATTTTGTATCTATATACAAAAAGAGTAGGTATAGTAAAAAATCTCAAGTTGAAAAAAATATTGACGAACAAAAAATTAATTGAAAAACATATACATAACGATATAACAATTAAGTATAGTAGTAAATAATTATCGTAAAAGTGTCTTATAAAGTATAATTTATCGACATTTATAACTACCTATCTTTTTTTGTACTTTAGTGGAAATCGTGTTTTTTTTTTATAAATTTTACGTTGTAATGTAAGAATAATCTAAGAAATAAAAAAAACAATAATATTTCTAACTTTAAATGGTATAAATGAATGTCACATTAATGTAAATATTGTAAATATTGTATACAACTTGCTGTGTAAAATAATTAACCATCGATTCAAGTCTTATATGTACGTGTTACTGCACAATATTACAATAAATTTATATAATTCATAATCAGATAAATTATATTATAATAAATATTTCATGTACATAGTTTTACACAATTTTTCCGTTTATTGAAATACATAAATCAAAAGAAAAAAAAATCAACAACCTATGTATAATTATTTTAAAGCAAGGGCCACGTGAATGCCAAAGAGTATTCTGTATATTTTCAGCGATACCTAATTAATATCGGGCGAAAATATTATGTTATGAAACAGTCATGCTGCAGTAACATAAACAACTGGACGGATACACTTAGACGGACGACAATAACGCGACTGAGATGAAATTTAATATAATCTTGAGTACAGTTTAGAAAAAATAAATAATAATAATAACAATAAACCAACATTTTTAAGATAATTTTAAGATTGCACAATTTCGAGGAGGGATCCAAACAGTTTTCAACGATCCATTTCACTGGTACTTTGTTTGGTAAATAACAAACTTAACTAATATTGGACGGTAAAAATTATATAAACTAAAAATTGGTACACGAACGGTAGGTAATTAATTACAAAATTAATTTCAGTAAGTACCTAACGAAAATTATTCAAAAAACATTTGTAGAAATAGTCAATAATATTACAACATAATCCTCAATTAGCGTTATGGTTTTACATATATCAGGGAAAATCCAGATTTACATTTTCGGAAGAATGGAAAGTACAACAATTTTTCACAAAAATCATACAAATTGTATTTATCATAAATTTAACGCTTATGCAAGGTTTAGGAGATGTCGGAACGGTAAACAGGGAACATCTACATACACTTTGTTGTGTTAGTTATTCACGATTTTGTCATATAGGTAATAAAGTAAAAATGTATTTCATTTGTATTCGTAAAATACTAAAAACAATGTACATAAAAAATATCATGAAAAAAGTTCACAGATCGTAAGAACAAAATTAAATTTGGTTACACGACGAGTTAGATACTATTATATTCACATTGCATTATATTATAAATATTAATAATATTATAATACACGTGATTTATTTACAAATCTAATTTATGCTACACAATATATAAAAGTAATAATATTTTATTCGTAAAAATCCATGTACTAGTTTCGAATAGTAAATCGAATTGAGGTGGCCAATATTATTATTATAAATTCTATCAAACGATGATGGAATTTATAACAATTGTTCATTATCAGGTGAGTGGGCGGAAAGGTCTCAAAAACAATAGGTTGTGATATGCCAGTGTATTTTGTATAGTAATGGTTTTTTTTTTTTTTTTTTAATGAAAAATAATATAATATAATATTATTAATAAATGTGTTTGCGTCTTATATAATATGGTGGTTACGATCGGGCACAGGCAAACACCTAGGCGCTGTCACTGTTTTTGAAACTCGATCGCTACGTTTTGTTGTGTTGCATTGAAAAAATAGAAAGAAATTCGTATTATTAATATTATGATTTGGCGAGAAACCTGATCGATTGAAAACGCTTCAATCGGATTGGGGCCATTTATATTGTCGGATCGCGTGGCTACGTCAGCTGACAGAGTGGAGCGCGTTTCGCCGGGCACGTTATAATGTTCACCCACACCTTTGCGAAACACCCACGGAGAACTCAATTTTTTTTTTTGGAGGGAGGTGGGCTCTGCGAGATAGTCGAAAAATTCCCGAAAAAACGTATAAAAATAACAAATGTCAGGGCACGAGAAAGAAAAAAAAAACGTTTGCTGTAACGCTCCTACGTTCATAACATATTACTATATATACCTACAGGAATCGTATCGATCGGTATCGCAGGTACAGAGTTGTAGTGTAGACGGCGATACGGAAATTACGTTGACGTATTTGTACCCTAAAAAAATCGCAGCCTCGTCAAGTGTGTACGGTAGGAGGACACTCCGGGTCACGCGTTGTTACGCAGCGCGCCTCGTCCGCGGGCTAGTGGAGTTGCCGGTGGATTGATGTGGGGGTGTAAAAAGTGTGAGAGAGTGATCGAGAAGTGTTTGTTCGACGTTGGTGGTTGTGGTTGGGTGGGTGTGGGTGGGTGGGAAATAAGGGACACGCACGCCGATCGAGATAATATTCACACATATTATAGTGTACAATGCATCGTTTTTTTTTTTATTTCAAAGTAGCTCGCGTGGAGTAGACGCATCCTGTGCGACCTATATGTATCTTATTCAGTATAATACGTTACGGACAAACTAGGAAATATAAAAATAATTTTCACCTCGGAAAGTTTTTGCGAACGTGAATTCGACCGTTTTAAGGCATATAAGGCATATTGTTTCTGGGCATAAGTTATGGCTTGGAATATAATGATAGGCCAACATAATAATATGACGCTTTGCCCGAAAACCCGGTGATCGATGGTGTGCATTAAACCGAATTCAATATTATTATTTTATATAAGAAATGAGTCTTACACACAGTGTTGAAAATTAATTGCGAACATTTCATACAGACGAGAGACAGAAAATAATTGTATGTCATGTATTTACCTCGATACACATAAAGATTATAATATATTGGTTTTAATTTTATCTAGAATGTATAAAAATAATGTCACCTTTGTATAGATAATTTGTTAGATAAAATCAGTTTTTCTATTAGATTTCAATATTATATTTCAATAAGTGATGAAAATAAATATGAAAATTTGGAAAAAATAAAGTTAGACATTTTGAACTTATACAGTACAAATTATTGAGAAAAAAGTTGGAACGAATATAGAACGTAAATTTCAACACTGGCCTTACACGGGTATCGCATTACGTACATTTCTTTGGCCATAACTGACGTTATTGACGACAAATGAAACGATAATAAAACTGATACTAAATTACTAACCATCGGTCATTGGTGACTTACGTAGCCCATTAATATTCATCTGTTGTGCACAATATTCCGACGATTATTGATACATTTTCCTACTTTTACTATTACAATTATTGAGCCCAATCTCAACCAGTTCATTGTGTACAACGTCCGATTTCATATTTTGCCCGTAACGTATTGTAGTGTTGTTCAAAACAATGTTACGATGTCGTATTATTATAAATATATCGGTATATACTTTGACCGGAGTCCATTTTAACGATTTAGTAATTATTAGACCATTGTTGTTTTAATACAACTATTTTCCGATCAAAATGAGTCTTTAATGACAATTCTCACAAGCTCGATATTATGTAATATAAATACAGTTAGTATAGTACTATAAATAAAACATAGCCACCAAACTATAACCTATTAGGGTGTAAAAAAAATGAGTTTGAAATCATAATATTATTAGTTAATATATTACATTATATAGGAACTAGAACGCTCGACATAGACATTTATATATTATACTATTATACAATTTTACATATTATTATAATACAGCTGACTAAATTAAGTTTTGAGATAAACAGTAAATATTAAACTACACGATTGAGTATTTGGACGTATTTAGATTTATTTACACAAATTATGTACACGTACTCCAAGTTATTTGTAATCTGCAAAGAACAACTCTTGACGAATTTCACGAACAGCATATTATGTATTTATGTACTTTTGACTTAAATTGCTTTTACGGATCGTAAGCACGTCACAAAAGTAAAACAAAAGGCAACTATAAAATAATAATCATAATGAAAAAAGCGTCGGAAATAAATAACCAAACGGAAGTCAGCGTGCCTACACTTTTTGTTGATACGGTGAATCCTACTTTTAAAATGAACGCGACAAATGTATGACATATGTCTTTTAGAAACAAAGGTTTTGATTTCGCTGAAAGACTTTTTAGATAATATTTTTCCCAGAACGGTTCCTTACTGACACCGGGCGGTCTGCTGAGATTTTCACTGACATGTTTTAATGTCAATATTTCAAGACCGAATTCCATAAACCAAATCCGTATTATATCCCGACGTCGCAGCCATAACCATAACGTTTAACTACCCATAACTATGATCGTAGTTCTCGAGTTCGGCTTTCAAATTACGTCGCATATTATTTAATTATATATTATGTATTATAAAGTGAAAATATTAAATCACGAAATCGATTATGCGACGCAGGACATTTCGTATAACTCGTATTGATTTTAGTGTAATAAACACTAGAACTTTCTGGATACTGGTATATGTATAACATATTAATATTATAATTTCGGAAATAACCAACCTTCAATGTCACGAATTCGTGGTAATCACTGGTGTTTTTTTATTTACCTAATTGTGAAATGTTTAAATTGAACGCAGAGGGTTTCGTTCGAGTTACACGCGTGTATATATAATATTCGATTTACATAGGGTAGGAACTAGGGGTTCCTATACTTTTGTGAAAATATAATAAACACACATAATACCCTAAGCAATATTATACACTCGCATAAAATATTATTTGGCTCAGTCTACGTTAACGATTCGTTTACAATTTATTTATTATCGTCGCATAGCGTATATTATGACATTAATAACGCACTGTTTATTATTGAAGTTGTAAAACGCGTGTGTATAGATGTTTAAATTATTATATATTATTTGTATCGATAATATAGGTATTTATAATGCGTATAATTATTGAGGGCAGTAGCGGTCGAAGCGCACGTCATAACGTGGTAAAGCTGTTTACGGTTTTTTGTTATATTACCACGTCAGTTTTATTTTCACTACAAATCGGTTAGTGTTTTCAAATTGTTTAACGGAGGAAGAATATAATAATAATAATGATATTAGATATCATATTTTATCGACGGGGAATGCCGTAAATATTATACGTAATATACGCCCCCTCCCCCCTACACGTCCATAATATTATTATACTCTCTATAGAGACTATAATCGTCCAGCGAAATGACAGCACTCAGATAACGGTTAATGCGGAACATTCCAGAATTTCTCAGATCCCGTTGTCGATGTGAATTTTGGAACTGCTCGTCAAGAATTTTGCGGCTTGCTAACATGTTAACCCGGTCGACGTGAAATGTCGAAAAAAAACCAATATTATATGGTCCGTAACTGGCGAAAGGCTTACCCACAGTGTTGAGATAAACCGTTGCAGGTTTTGGCAAATGTCTATTATTGTAACGTCAGACTCCAATAAAAGTCTCAAGTTGACCGTTTACAAAAATGGCCAACCGTACAAGACATCGACCGATCAAAAATAACATATTAGCAGAATACTTTTGTTAGGTAATTAATATTAACAGACTTAACATTGAACATATATTATTATTCCTTGGATTGGTTTGGATAAGAAAAAAAAAATGCAATCCGTTTTACTTTGTGACGAAGATCATTCATCATTTTGATCATTTCAAATTTTTAGAGACTGGCAATTTCAGCAATTTTTTTTCGTTTGATTTTGCACGTACGGTCCATCTATTGCGTGTCATTTTAGGCCACGTTTATAGTTCGAAAAGTCATAAGAAAACAGCCGTAGACTACTCGGTTGACAGTGGTGTCGGAAAAAAATAAAAAATATACTCAAACGTAAATCTAAAGTCATACGCACTAACGCACACGCACACACACACACACACAAACGCACTATAACAAGTGGCGTTGTCGTTACTGGGAGACGGTGGCAGTGGCGGCGGCCGGCGCCACGCCGCGATCTCCCGGTGAGCAATTATCGGCATTCGGCGAAGGCGATTCGGCCGAGTTACCGGTGCAGCCTCCAACGCCGTCCGCGCCGTTTCCTAACAGCCGCTGTTCGACCAGGTACTCGTCGTCGTTGTTGTTGTTGTTGTTGTTGTTGTTGTTGACGGTGGCCGCGGTCGCGGAGGACGCCGACTTGACGACGACGAACGTCTGGCCCTTGGCCTTGCTCGCGACGTCTTCGGCCGTGTACTCGGACTGGTTGCCGTAAGCGTACGCCATTTCGGCCACGCGCGAGTCGACCGACGACGAACCTCCGCTCGAGTGGTCGGCGGCCGCCGGCTGCAGCTGGTGCGGTGGCGGTTGCGCGGCCGCGCATGCGGTCGGCCGGCGGTCCGCCGTCAGGTCCACCTGGGTCTGGCTGCTGGGTTCGAGCACGGCCGGGTTGACGGCAGCCGGGCCGCACACCGCCCCGCCGTCGCCGTTGGCCAACAGTGATGCTTCCCGGAACTCGCGACGTAACATTTCGGCCTCCATGTCGAACTCGTCGTCGTCGTACTCGTAGTCCATCGATTTGGCGGCCGCTTCGGCGGCAGCTGCAGCCGCCGCCGCCACTTCGGTGGCCGACGCCATGCAAACGCCCTGCAACACGCGTCGACGATATTACACATTTTTATAGTATTTTATTATCGATCATCGAGTTATCGATTTTATTGTTAATATTGCCCACCACTATACTAAGGAGCCCACCAGATAAGTGGTGAATCCGCGAATCCAGAGGTTTTTCAGAGGCAATCATTTTCAACGTGTGACGTTTTCCTCGTGGGGATAGGAAAACCCTATCAAACAATGTACCGTATTAATTATCATAGGCGTACGCAGACCGGAATTTCGGGGGGTGCCTACAATATTTTTGGGCCATATCTCACAACAAGAAATGTACCTATATTAATCAGTGGTATATAATTATTATTAGTACCAAGTTATATAATATTTCCATGGGTCTAATATCTATTTCTAAGATAATTGCAATGTTTATATATTATTTGTACTTGAACTTTTGTAGTCAATAACATCTAGCCGATATAATCATAATAAGTTATTCCAAGCAGTTTTAAAATATTTTCCGTTTTATAATTTTTTTCTATCACGGGCATGATTTATTTTTTACCACATATTTTAGAAAAATTGCATTTATTCTAGTAACGTCAGTTAAAATAAGGGCCCTTTCCCTATGCTCTGCAAATTAAATGTCATAGCTTCAATTACAAGATGTCAAGGGGTGCCCAGGCACACCCGGCACACCCGGCACCCACCCCTCCTGCTGACGCCTATGCGTATTATATAGATTATGGAGAAAATACCTGCTGTCACTCGAAACCATGTGTGAAGTACAATATAATATACTTACCCAATGTCAAACTGTAAAATGATATTATGTTAAATAACAACTGTAGAATGTAGATTATTGTATTTTGAAGCGCAGTCAGTCATTCGTTTTAATGTAGTAAAACTTAACATGTACCTATCTATTATTAAAACAATTGTGTACAGATAAATATGCTAAGAACAACTTCTAATATTGAAAACCGTCACGAGGCCGCAGAGACCCAGCATTGAGTCCGGCATTAAACATCAAAATGCGCGCCCAGCTTATGTTATATTTAGGCGCGTACAAAAGTTGAGTGATCATCCCCTCAACCAATTTTTTTTAAATTTTAAATTTGCATTGGGCTCGTAGGTAGGCATGTATCATAGCCCCCTAGCCATACACTTACCGCCTGGAGACATGCAGTAACTATACATTATTATTAGGTATAAAAAACCATACCATATTCTATAGCTACGAAAAAACGTTATTCATCCATTTCAATGTCGAAGGAACTGTAGTTTGTGTGCATTATTCATATGCAAGAGGTGGAAAAAGTGGTAAACATAATTATATAATACGGTATATAGACGATATTGCAACCACTGTTAGATATAACTACTATAGTCTACAAATAGAATATTATACTAGAAAATCGATATGATTTTAATTTGTAAACGCTTTGTTTCTAGGTGCTAACACCCCGTTCACAGCATTACGCGTTTATATCATAATAATATATGGCCTATGTGGCTGTGTCGTTATTATATATACAACCGTACAAGTGTAATTAGTTTACGAATATTTGAAATTATAATATGTGAAACATTTATAATTCGAGTACCTGCTGAATAAAATATTAGGCGGGCTCGCCTCTTAGTTGAGTTAATATTTTTGACAAAAGTAGGTTTTATCACTAATATATTACCTACTTGTTCCATGCGTACTATATCTAAACATTTTTCAATGACTTAGTAGATTGTAAATAGAAAAAGTTCATTACGTTAACGTCGGTCTTGATTTGTAATAATAAGCTAAGGCACTATTACATTTTAGCTTTGATAATTTTATTTTGTCATTTTATAATGTTTGAATAATTTTAAGACTTTATATAAACATTAAAATGTATTCAATAAAAAAATAAACACATTCGTCTTTTTCATAATGATAAAAATGTTATTATCTCTTACACGATATTTGACTGTAAGTGTTGAAAAATGTAGTATGTATATATTATGTAGAGCGTAGACAACTGAACTAAAAGACGAGAGTAGTAGGTAATGGTATGTAGATTTTGTATTCTTTATTTCTGTGCAAACAAAAAAGCGGGGATTCTATAGGTTTTACAATGGTATCTCTTTTTTTTTTGTACGTCCATTAACATTTTTGAGAATAAAAGGAGTGTTGGAAGAGTTTTATAAGCTTCTCTATAAAGTGGAAACTTGACACATCGAAACAGTGAAACAGTAGAAGCGTAGAAGAAGAATAATGAATAAGAGTTCAATATTATGAGGTAGTACCTATCAGATTTTTTTTGCAAATCCATTGACTGACAAATGATAGTTGTTTTTACTGCCAAATTGTAAATCTCCTTCCTTAGTGGCCCACTCAAATACTGTATCAAATTTGTTTGACTAAATAAAATACCTAATAAATATTATATGTGGCTTTTGATCGTACGTAAATGAGTTATGACTGCAAATATACCGAGTACATGATAAAACACAGTATACAATATGTACATTAATTTATTTCTAGAATAATAATTAATAGTACCTACTATTAATAAATCAAATTTTTTTTATCATCGATTAACTAGAATAATATTTGCACAAAGCAGTTGTTTACGAATTAGGCTAACGATGATATAATGCATATCATATTAAAATGTATTTTTATGTGGTAAAATGATTATGTACATTAAAATGTAATAAGAACAAGAAATATTTGTTTAGTAAATTTCGTTGTAAATGTGAATGTAAATATATTCAACTTTTATTTTTTTATCCTGTCCATACACCAATGTAAATATATAAAATATGCATTATGTACCTATGTGGTGATTACTTATTTTCTTCAGTACAGATTCTTATTATTATTTCCAAAATGTTAAATGTAACCAATGTTACCACAAACTTCAACAATAATAATTTATGAAAAGAGTTATTATTTTGATCTGATACGCTATTTGGCAGTATTTCTGTGGAATTATATAAGTGTTAAGCCTGAATATATCCTAATAGAAAGAAAATAAGCAATAAATGGGTAAGCACATATTATAATTGTTTTTTTTTCATGCCTAACTATGCGTATACAAATTAAATTAAATTAGTATAATGAACAAATGACTGACGGTAATTAGGCATCTCACGTTTAATTTTAAAACGCTTCTAAACGTGACTTGGGGGAGGATTAAATAGCTGTACACACGCGCAAAATGTATAAAAAGGCCAAAAAAAAAAAAACAAGTTATGGTATAATAATTTGTTGTATCAACAACGTTATGATGGGTGGATAATATTAATGAACGCTTGTTCTACTTCTTCTCCCGAATGATCGCAAAAACTGAATAAACGTCTACATTTTGATTGGACGACTTAAAACTTATTTCCGAGCGCAAAAACCATGATTCAACTTACTTGATGGTTAGTTTTTTATTTTAATTTACCACGAAACGTTGGTACTTGGTAGTCAAATCAGCGAGTGCAGGCAGATTAGAGCCAAAACAGTGCACACGGGAATTTGATTCTTGGTTTACAGCCAAGTATTGTAATCATTTATAATTTAAATTGAAAAATGTCTTGATATATATGAATAAAACGAAGAAAAAAACTCAATTTAATTATGAATTTGAATGATGGGAAATTTTCATCTAGTTAAAAGTGTAAACATTTTAACCAAGTGCATTTGATAAGTAAAGAATTTCGGCAACATGTGATTGAATGAGGTTTTTATCGATCGCCATATACAAGACAGTTAACACTAAGGTATAAATAGTATAACTGGAAAACGCATCATTGCTATCCGATTAACATGTAACGGGTTTAAATAATGAGTTAATGGGCGTGAGAGATTAAAAAGAAGTTAATGATCCCTGTATCGTGTTTAATTAAATTATATCATTGCGTATTTAGGTAGTGAATTCGTATGTTCAATGAAACAATGATGTTTTGTGAAAACTAATATCTATAACACTATGTTGTATTATTATTAAGGTTTGGATTTCAATGTATTCACACATTTCTTTTGTACTACCTGACATGAATACACGATTCTTTTCAAGCTGTAAATGTGTTTCAAGTAGGTACAAACATATTCTAACAACGATTTTGTTTAACCTTCCACTGGTGAGATATTTTGTTACATAGGTATTTTTTTGGGTTACCTACCGGCTACCATTGTCTATTGTATCGGTTTATTGTCTTCAGCATCCATAATCCTTACATCTTATCAGTAAAATATAATCTAAAAAAAATTGTACATCAATGGTAATTTGAATTGACTAGGTATCGATTATCAATGTTGTCTAACCGTTAGACTCTAACGTGATCCATACTTACCTTTTTTTTAGCATTGTGCATTTATATGGTCCCAGTGGCGCTCAAGACATATTTTTCAGGTGTAGCAAGACATAATTTTACCCACCCACCCCTTCCAAAACTCAAAATTGAATGGTCTATTTTTGGTTACACTAACTGTTAATATTAATATACCAAGGAATAGGTATCATCAGAGTTGGAAGTGGTTTGAGCTATTTATAAGAAAACGATTAGATAACTGAATTTATTCATAAAAGTGATAAAAAAGTGACATATATGAGTATTTTTTCCAAGAACTTTCTGTTATCAAATATTTTGTTTTGAATATTGTTATTCCCTTATTTTCAACGTGTAGCGACTGCTACACCTAGTCATAGGGTTGGGCGCCACTGTATGGTCCTTATTCCTGACATTTTTACGGCAACGGTTTACACGGAAAATTAAATTTTCTATGATTGGGACTGGAGAAACAAAGTAATTTTTTAGCGTGAGCGGGGCCAGAGAAACGTTTCTCCAGCCTTGTAGAAAATTGAATTTTCCAGGTAAACCGTAGCCGTACAAATTTTGGGAACGGTCGTACAAATGCATGCAAATCGCGTGCTAAATACTTGCGTAGAAATAAGTTTGCAAAATTGTAAATGGGCGGGGCTAGGGAAATGCATGTACCTTCTTACAATGAAGTATACAAATATGTTTTTTTTTCACTTTGGTACTAAAATAATATGTCGTACATGGGTTAGTGGTTTTAAATAACACAAGTTTCGGATTTATTTTAATTTCCGTGGAATAAGGATCATAACACGTACCATCGGTGAATTACATACATAATATTAACTGTCCAATCCGATTGTTTGTATAAAATAAATATTAAGAAATCTAATATACTATTGAGGATAAAAAATTTTTATTATTTAAATGCATTTTTACATTATTAAAATCCAAGCCTTAATTATAATATACCTACGTATAATACACTTACGTGAATTTATCTCATTTAGGATTAAATTAAAATATAAAATAATGTAAAAAATGAGTTGGATTAATAAAATATAAACGTGTATAATATAGCATTAAACTATAAACCAAATAAACAACGAAATAAACAGCAATATAGGTACTATCAGACATTTGAATCGTGTGAATAATGTCTCGGAGAAGTTAAATATAAATAAGACGCAAGTCGACATCATTTTCTTTCTCCATAAGTCGGCCACGTGAAAACATTTGGAATATTATTATTTAACAGTGCTTGTAGGTGTATATACAGTGCACACGAAAGATAGAGTGTCGTGACAACAAAACCCTAATCTCTTCAGTATTCACCGTTAAAGTTGAAAGTATATAGTATAGTTCTACACCGGTAAAAAGTCGTATCGGATAGATAACGAAAAAAAAAATGTAGGTACACGCCTAAAGCATAATATAAGTTTTGTCTTGTTCACGAGACTGAAGTTTTAACTGATTTTACTTTCGCCGTGTACATAATAAATTACACTAGAACGGCGGCGGAGAGCGCGCGCATTTTTTTCGTTCCCGCTGACCTTTGCCATTAAGACGTCTGGTTAAGACCATGGTCCACCGCAAAAGCATATACTGATGTATATATACGCATACCTACATCTGTATTAACTGAACTGACCTAACCTATACTTAAGGCTAGGTACCTAAACGCTGGGTTAAAGCAGGCACATATCGATAATAATAAAAAAGTAGTAGGTATTGTTGTAGATATTTTGGTCTCTGCATGTTTCGCACGCGCTGTATAAATTGTAATAAATTATGTTTTCGTAAAAACGCATTAAATAATTAATTTTTCATTAAATTACGGTAATATTTTTTAGCAGAACCCTTCCTACGGAACCCCTGTCCAATATTACCGACTATGCCGAGGTACAGCGCGCGAGGGCGGTTTACCGTCGCCGTGAAATAATTATTAATAATATTCACGTAAAACAGCGTGGACCGACACTAAAACATTTGTTTCATTGTTTTCGTAAACAGGGAAACAAATTAAAAATTAAAAAAAAACTAAACTCATGAACCAACTGAAAATTCCTAAATTTTCTGAAAATCGATTTAGATTACGGGTCTGAAAAGAGATTATAAAACATTATCTACTATATTATAGGTAATGTGAACGTCAAAATAGCCGGAAATATGCAGTGGGGGAAAAGTACAGTATAAAATCGTAAAAATTTTTCGTAATCGTTCGTAATGTCTGTATTGCAGGTAATTTGTATTTTTTTTTTTTTTTTTTGGACTATGAGTATAGGGCACGAGTTGCACACGCAGCTATGACGTCGCGGTCACACACAACGACGACATGACAATAATACACCCGTATGCGGATTATGATGACACGCTCAGTAAATATGTTACAATGCACGCGCACCTCATACGGTTTACTCGCTATTATTATTATATAATATTATATTACAACAATAAAATAATAATAATATTGTTGTACGGTGTAATTAATTACCGGCACTCTTTCCTCGGTCTCCACGATCAGATGGTTGTTTTTCATCGTCAGCGTGATAATGCTGCCGTTCAGGTTCGTTTTGTTCGTGTCTCCAAAACGATTGTTGGGCGGACTATTGTACAACAGCGGCGGCAGCGGCGAGGAAGCACCGTAGCAACACACCGCCGCCGACGCTGCGTCGTCCGGCATCAGGACGGAATACTGCGATTCGCTGGTCTTCAGCTGCGTTCAAACACACACCAAAAACACAACAATTATTTAACATTACGAATTATTATTATTATTATTATTATTATTATTATCATATCATTATTTTCAATGTGCGGCACATGACCGGAATGACGCAACGTGCCTATAGTCATTTCGAGTATATTTTGTTTGATCTCTATATATATATAATATATAGGTACTCGTATAATATATTATTAATAATGTAATAATATTTTATATTCAACGAGAACCACGTGAATATGTTATCATTCCCACTTAGTAGATATTATTATAAATGCGTTTTAATTATTATTTAATATGCCAATTCGTTTTGCACTTTGCCGTCCGTTCTTCCAAGTGCACTGCACTTGAAAAATAAAAAATATATAATTTTATCGGCCTAGCTGTACGATTTTTGAATTACAGTTCTTACAACTGTATTATATTCAATCAAGACAAATGCATTAATTATTTAAGTATTTAAAACGATTTTACACAGCGATGGCTGGCTGTGTAAATGTATATGATTTGAATCTTTTTAGTTTTTATATTTCTTAAAGTGATCGTATCTAAATTGTATTTAATGTGCCTATTACACAGGTATGAGATATCATTTTTTTTTTCTTTTCATTTTATGAGTTTATGAGTCAGAGTTTATATTTTGCATTTCCCCTAAAATACTACGAATTACCTCTGTGGAAAAAGTGATGTCGGGATACTTACCTAAAAATGTAGAATCTTAGGGTTATAATAGCATTTTTGTTGAAATATATAAATATTAGTGTTCTAAATGTTGAGCATGTATCAATATTATAATTCATTATTAACTTTTCACTAGATTTAACTTTTGTTTGTTTTACAGATATATATATATGAGGTGTATATGACATCTATGGAGGCATATAAATAGGGTCTTTATATGCACCTAAATACACTCTCTGACAAGACGTCATATTGTATGTGCCGTTCAATTGTGTGTTACATTTATATTATTATTGTTGTATTACAGCATGAAGATAATAATTCAGTCGTGAATTTATCTCATTAAATATACCTAAATCCTAATTCTACTTAAGCTTCAATTTTCAACGTTAATTTGTCGTCTGATGAGTGATGACGTCCATCTTATAACTTCTAGTTAAATACTTTTTATTGTGACGATTTACTAGAATTAGTGTTTGGAACTCTAAAGAAATATCTCTGTTTTTGTTGTTAGCTCTTTTTTCTTTAGTAAAACCTGATCATCCCGCCATCCACCGTTAACAATAACTCTGTGTTGTAACTCCCTCCAAACCAATAGGTAATATTTAATATGATATTATTATAAAATGTTTCATATACAATCATACATAAGTATTAAGTGCATAACGAGTAAGTGAAGAAAAATAAAATATAACTGCAATAATAATACGAAGAAAAAAAAGAAATATTTATATTGACACACGTAGTATTACATTAAAAAAAAAAAAGAATTATGTATAAAACGAGAAAGAGGAAAAAAGGTATAATGATAAACTAAGCACGGTTGGGAAAACCCGAGGGTAACGGTGACTGGTGGTAGATACAGTGCCAGGCGGCGGCGCGCAATGTTCCAACATTTTGGCTGAGATAAAAAAATACGGTCGTCGTCGTTGTCCGTTCACAATTTTTTCTCTCGCTTATTAGCGTTCTATTATATGAGATCAAAAGAATCTTTCAATCGTGTTTTAATTTATTGATGAGTAGCAAGGATTTCATCCTGTTTTCATCCACGATTTACCTGTATCATCGCTTTTTAAACATATTAGCCATCAGCAAGCTCTGAATCAAATCACCAAGTTATAGACATATCATCACTACTGAGTACTGACGTATAAAAAAAAACCTTTCGGCACAGCTAGCAAAACACGATTTATTAATTAATAAATTAGAGTGTTTAGGTGTTGAAAACCCACTACTTGAACCCTATATTACTCCATTATGAGGAGAAAACAATTTAAAACAATTTCTGGTTTCTGAACATTTTATTTTTTGAAACACAAAACTTTTTAAATCACATAATTTATGTCTCCGCTCTTTATATATATATATCTTGATTTATAGTTGATTGATTGATTACGATATAGTACTGTGTCCGAAATATACAAATTACGATAATTTACGCTTTGAACAAGACAAAACAATTTTTCTAATTATTCTACTTTGATCATAAATATTTGGACGCACGTAGCTCCGCATTCTAAAAATATTTTAAACACCTAAAGTCCGCATGCCACCAAACTGATATAATTGATAACATTATAGCCAATATATTTATTTTTCCTGTGTGTAATTTTGTGAATTTTTAAAACTCGTGTGCGGAGTTAGGGTGCTAAAAAAAACCTTGTATGCGGAATTAAGGTGATATATTATTATAAAGTGGCCACGATGCGTGCGCAGTTACCGTGCACCGAAATATTTAACACATTACTCATGAGTACACCCGTCTACGACTGGTTATAAACATCCCCAAAATTAACTGTTTGTCACAAAAAGGTAGGTGTTTATTTTATCTCTTCAATTTTAAGCGAGGCACTTTATGTTCAGGGCCTACCTGCAGCTACCCTCTTTAAAATGTCATTTCAATCCTCTTGGATTCAATTTTAGCTTTACGCACTACATGCACACAAGTCATACATGTTATAGGCATACCTTATCTATATTACACGTACACCATCGCATGCTTTCGAGCTGGTTTAAGTGTATATAAACTTGGGTTATTTCAGTATCACAAAATGTTTATTACTTGTATAGTTATACCTTATTCTTTTATTATTATTATTACTGTTTACCTAATGTAGTTATGTTTAAATATCTAGAGTGTCAATATATTGAATAAATAAGCTATTGGGTAGTTATTAGAATTAACGGTGTTTATTTTAAAAGTTTAAAATCTAATTATTATCTAAACTTTACGTTAATATTTATGTTTTACAAAATCAACCATAGCCGATTGAAATAAAAATAGCCCTGACGTCCAACATGATCCATACTAGACGGCGTTATCGATTTATTTCCACTGTCTATATTTCGCTTCCAGAACTGTAATACAAATCGTGCTTCGCACTTTCACAGCTGTAATTTAGACGGCGCGCGCCATTTGTTCGTGGTATAATGAGCGCGTGTCATAAGAGCGAGGTCATATTTTGGTCGCTAGCAATTTAATCACGGAACAAAATGTCAATATAGCCCGATAACGTTTTATATTCGCGGTGATATTTGATTGAGTCAAACCAATACTTTTGGGATTTTAAGTTCAGTCCCGTTATTCGGGAGACACCACGTGGAGGTTGGCTGAGTACTCTCTCAAAAAATGTGTGAGCCTGTTTACACTGAATTTTTAAAATAAAATGTAAACAGTAATAATAATAAAAATTAAAAAAGTTAATTAATTAAAATTAAAAATAATAATATAAATAACCATTAGATATAATATAATAATGTTAACATTTATAAATAATAATTATGTGTAATATAATAATGTGAACATTTAAATAGTTGCTGGTAAAATTTGAAAAGACCGAGCGTAATGAAAAGGTCATTTTAAGAGCAATAAAATTGGTGAGCTCCCGTCTTATCTATACAGACTCAATTCAAAGATATTAAGATAATAAACTGGACTCAATTCAAACACATAAAAGTAGCATGGACCCAATTCAATGTTATCCGATTTACGTATAGTTGCTTAATCAGTACGCTCGAACCTTTTGGTGCCATTTGTGCATTTTGGAATTTCATACATGATTTCAATATTTTATTTTAATAGTATACGTTTAAGCATTAAAGTATGTGTTAAGCCTAAAAAGTGAAATTGTATTAGTATAAAAACATTTTATCCACCGAAATGAAAAGAACAGTAATGAAAAAATTATTAGGAAATGTTATGACTATAAAAAATTTAATTTCAATGGCCGTGTCATTCAAAAGGTGACAGTGTCATTATTTAATACATCGATCATACCCATATACTAAAAAAAAAATTGTAATTTTTGAATCTCAAAAATCAAATGTAAAGAGTATGTCAATGAAGTAAAATAAGCCGTTAATATTAATTAATTCATTTCACAATTAACCACTACAAATAAATCTATTGTAGAATATTCAGGGGCCATTGCTCCAAATTTGTATACAAAAATAACATAACATTGACGTAGGTAGCACTTTATTAAACCATGCTTATAATACATTTTAATTTAAATGCATCTAAATTGTTTTCGAATATTTAATTATACAGTCATAAAAACGTTTTTATTATTTTTAATATTATTCAAGAAGATAATATTGTACTTTATCATTTAATATATTATACATTGATATCTATTCGTATATGTATATGTATATGTTACGGGAAAATAAGAAAATTGGCTAAAATGTCTTATTCCATTGGGCGTGGTAGGAAAAGTCTACATCGCATGAATATAGTGCATAATGGCCAAATAAAGGTGAGCAAAGTAGATCAAACAATAAAATTAGGAAAACTACATATGACTAAACCGAGTTGTTTAAACGACATCAATCGGTACATTATATTACCTAGCCAATAACTATGGATTGTTGGACTAGCGGATAAACCTTTTCCTTAGTGATAAATTAGGTTATTTTATTGTTACAATATATTGACTGCGACCGTTAATGGAGTCAGCGAGCTGCCACCAACGACAGAGATGGTGTAACGTTAATACGATTTTACCTTTAATTTAAATTGGTAATTTAAATCTCTACTGTATAGTTCACATGTTATATTATATAAAGAAATAATTGTAAAAACTATTTGTCAAAAATATTATTTTTTAGACGCTGATTCAAGTATTTTGCTTTTACAATGGTAGATTCGGCATTTCACATGTACCAATATTTTGCAATTTGTAGAATTATTTTAAAATTATACTGCCTATATTATTTTGTGTGGACATATTTTTATTTTTGCACAATAATTCGATTCGATCTGCCCGTAGGGTTATGGGTAAGGAATAATAATTGTTTAGGGCTTTATAGGAAATATTAAACTGTATACATAACTTTCACGTAACCAAACCGATCGAGTTCTTTGCCCGTAATATATTATATTATTAGGATATATTGTATAAATATTTAAAATTTAAGCATAACAATCTATTCAATAATCATAACTATTATTTTATTTATGAATGTTTAATAATTTATTTTAATAGTTGCGGGTCGCGGGAGGAGGGGGTTATTACGTATTATTAGTATTATTTATGAATTACGCTATTTATATGATTAAATTATAAAAATAATTAATAATTAAACAGAAAATATAAAAGCATTACAAGTGTCGCATATTGAACATTTTTGAAAACTAAATCTACAATATCTAAAACATATTAAAACATCAATATTCATAAATGCATTCTTCCTATTCAAATGTATTAAAATAATTTTAAAGTCAAAAATAAAGAATTAAATCGGTTTAAATAGCCCAAACAAAAATATGACGTATATAATATGTGTTAATATTAATAATTATGTAGTTAGCGAGAACTGAATCAATACTGTGAAGTACCTTCTATAATCCATATTATGCAAAAATATTATTATATTTTATCCGTATTTATATTTTTTTTTTAAATGTAAAATGCTACGTCAATACATATTCGTTCAAAAGACGAATCGTTGATATTAAATACTTAAGAACGTTGAATCAATACAATTATTAAAGAGGAAATTGAAGATGTGACTCGTAAAACACACATCGGCACATATTGACATATTTGACATATTTGACGACGTATTCAATAGGTAAGGTTTATTTCAATAATTAAGTTAGCAGTTGTATGATAAATATAAATTCACAAGTTTGTTGAAAACTACTTTTAACGTTAACGTCAAATAAACGTTGTGAACATAGTAATAATGTCTATTGTTGCTATAAAATTAATGCTGTAAAACCTGTAGATAAGCTAACATTATGTTTTACAAAAAGTTAAATCTAAAACCACGGAAATATATTTTTAAAAGATGTTTTCTTTATTATTTCACATCGTAATTAAGTTTAAAATATTGTAAAACTTTGTTTTTCCTCTATCGACAGTTACGTCTTAAATTTACTAGATCTAATATTATAACGTAATAAAAATGTGTTATACACAAGTCTGTTTAAAGGAATTAACTACTATGATGGTTTACTTTCCAAAAGGTTAACAGATAAGCTCAATATACCTACACAATTTGTCTTTAAAAATTGTTAGCGACCTAAAACTTTTTTATCCTCTTACTTTTATAGTTTTTCTAAACTGCAACATTATGATTATACTGTATTTTGTTTTTAAGTATAAAAAGTTGAATTTTCGAACGTTGTACATTTTACACCGAGTTGAGCACCAAAATACTATGAATTATATCAATAGGTAGTAATAATAATATTATTACATTTTCGAAAATCTCGACTGTAGTTACCGATTTGTTATGTTAATATTTTTCGTTAGAATAATATGAAACATAGTAATAATTAGTCAGAGAGCACTTTAAGGGAAAACTCATAATAATAATAATTACTCAAACGCCACTGTACACTGTACACATTCGAGTTACTGCTAATTATAGCTAATGCGTTTTTTGACGTCAATGCGTTTTTCATCGAACGCACGGGAACACCTATTTTGCCTATACATGACGCCGTGTCTCGTTTTTAAAACTTCTACGCATAATATTATTATTATTGCGTCGTACTCGTGTCTTGTAGCCATCGCACACTCGATACTTTTCCGAGGCTGACAGAGTGGTGTGTAGTATACTATAGACGTTTAATAAAGGTGTGCGCTTGAATGTTGGGTTTTTTTTCGCCATTTATATAGAGCAAGAAAATAAACGATAAATTGCCATACCTCCTCGGCGCTCTGCATGAAACTCGAACTTTTGACGGCATCGCAACTGTCTTCGCGGCGAAGTCCGTCGTTGTCATAGCCGCTGTTGGTATTGTGATTTTTGTATTTTTTCCACACCATTCTAGAAATGCCAAAAAAAAAAAAATAATGATAACTCAATATATGGGCTACCGTTTATCCGAGAATGCCATGCACCACACAACGGTGCCGACGAACTTACCTCACGCCGAGAATGAGCAGAAGCCCCAAGAACAGGGGTATGACTGTGGCTACACATGCTAAGATCAATGTTTGTATTTCGGTCAGTCCTGAAAATATAAAAACTACGTAAACGATCGATGGTGATTATTTATTTAAAAATATTTTCGGGGTAACTCCTATTTCACGAGTTATACAATATTGTGATATGAAATACTGTAATGCCAGTATATGTGTTTTCAACGCGAAATACAAATTGAAATAAATTTCACGCTGTATGATAATACACACACAAGGGATTTATCTTCGTACATGCAATTAATATCGTTCGTATGGAATAACCATGGAACGAATCGACAAAACAGGAGTGTGCTTTTAGTGTAAATTAGTTTTTCACACTCAAACTTTTTAAATTTGCTAAAATCGACCAGTAGCGTTTTATTTTTTTTTCAATTACTAATGTTTCACGTTGAAAATAATACAATCTAAACATTACACACGCAATTCTTTTTGATGTATTTATCAAAGCTTTTATACATACTAGTTCAATGAAAACATTTTGAACAACAAAAAAACTTTTCTAGTTTTCAATGACCCGTGATGTTTTACAAGTATAAAACTATGGGATAATTTAATTTTCATTATACTTCGCCAGTCTAAATTAATAAATAATCACGAGGTAGGTACTCCATCTAATGGTTAAATGATGACCAAAAACGTTACCTATATCTTCAAGGTAAGAAGTTGTTATAGATATATACCTTAATATATTTATAGTGTTAAATAAATAAATAAAAAAATTATCTGATAAAAAAAAAATTAATTAAAAAAAATCTATATAATATAAATATGTTTTTAAACGTCTTAAAATGTATACTTTTATAATATTACTAATAATTAATAATATTATAAAAGTATAATGAAAGTGTCCGATTAATTATTAATCAGACACTTTCATTTGCAATAACTACCATAAATTGATTTTTTCTAAACGTATATGCTTATGAACAAAATAATGTTATACAATTATAATATAACTCATTATCGATTTATTATTAAGCTGTGAAATGGAAAATATAGATCGAATAGGCCACTCTGGTATTTCGTATTCCAGTGATGGATTTATAGCAAAACAGAAAAACACAACAGTGGCTTACACTGTATATTATTGAAGAAACTTGAGGAGATTATTTTATCCATGATTTATGATGAAAAGTATGTGTAATAAATGAAATAGTGGCACGCAAACGAAGGAATGAGGTCGAAATATGGTGCGGATCTTAACTGTAAACATTGTTCTGAGTTATCTAAATTCTCACGAGAACTTTGACATCGAGAGAATCACGTTTTTGAAAATTAACCTATAGGAATAATTCATAATATGTTTGATCTATAAAGACATGTAAAACAAATAGTTTAAAATTTAAAAAGGAATTGATATATAGTACATAAATGTATAATATAAATGTTGAAACAAATTTGTTGCATAAAAATGATCCAACAGTATGATGACTCGTACTCGGTACTCGATGATTAGTTTAAGACGTACACGAGCAGTGATAAAAACGATGATAATTTATCAAAAACAATAATTTGTTACCAACTATAATAATTTACTACACATTTTGCTATTGTACTCATATAACTGATTTTCATAATATTCGTCTATTTTTTGTAGTATACCTACCTAGTTATAACAACAAAAAAAATATATGAAATATACTTTTTTATATTCTAGTTGAAGTAACTAGAACGAATTATCTTTACTAATCATAGTTATAATAGGCTCTAAGTTGGAACTTATACAATATCCCAATATCCCACAGTGAAGTGAAATAAAATGCGTCATACAAACTCGGTCATTATTTTTTATTGAGCCCGTTTCTAGATCATGCCTAAGAGCTAGTTATATTATTTTTCAATTGAAAACGATCGTTTTAATTGTTCACTATTACGTTCTATATTTTAGACGTCACCGTGAATGAGACCATTATGATATCGAGTAACTGCAATATTATACAACGGAGAACAATGGATAAATGTCATAAAATTATATATAGAGAAACACGATAGCTGCGATTTCTACATTACCTAACTCTGATAAAATGACTTAAATTTTTATGTGTATCAGAGTGTAAATTAATATACACGTTATCTAGACGGTTGATGAGCGATAAAAGTTCGATTTTTTTATGTTATTAAATATTAAGTACTTACGTATATTTAAGCTCGATACTGCATTATCAGTATTAAATTAAAATTCTAATAACACTTTGTAGATAATCTAAATACGATTGCAGATTATATTATAATATATATAGTATGTGATAGTGGTAACCGGTCACATCGGTACATGGGTCACTCATGTTGGAAAAACAATAATAATCGCTATTAATATAATAGCACTTACCTCCATACTCTTCCAAGTCTTCGGCTAGAAGTCCAGTAGCATTTATGCTGTTCGGAATGTCCGCCAGAGCCCAGTCCGCCTCGTTGGGTATTTCGGTGTGTTCAAGCGCCGTTTGTGTGCTGTTCATTTTTCTCGTCAACTGCTGCGAACCGCGATCGGAAACAAAAAGCAACCGCTATTATAGTTTAATATTATGTTATATAGTCTTGTTACGAGCTCGTCTAATAACATCTATTGAACACGCATTTCTGCGGTGGTCCATGATCCAGGAGAAATTAATATAAATGAGTGATTTTTTAGAATTCTTTTCGTTATCAATTTTAACATGACATACGCCTCTGAGTATTATATAGTGTATTATCATAGGTACCTGTAATGTTTGGTCCTCTGGAACGTGGCCTGTGTCGCGTAAACACCATAACAGTGATGCGGATCACACAACGCACGAGTACAATTATACAATATAATACGGGTAATACGATACGATCGAACGGACGGGGAAAACGGACAAAAATTGGAGATAATAATATAATAACGTAACCGGGAAAGCGTACACTCGCACGTTATCCGGCGCCGACACACTGCACCGGCCACGTAGTATTTCGAGGGACGGTTACTGGTCGCCGTGCGCTATTCGGACGTATCTGACGGAGGTGAAAAGTTCCGGGTATACCGCGAGAGATCGGTACAAAGTCTGTTTCATTGATTATGCCCCTCCGTCGGCGCCCTGGGTCGCTGATCGGGTGACTTCGGCTCCGGACGGAATCTCGTCAAGACCGTATACATATACGCGCACGCAACCACGCACCCCCGCCGCCGTCAAGCCGCCCACGCACACCCTGCCGCAGCACACATCCCTTTGACGCCGTTTTCGTAACCATCCACTAGGTACATATAACGTTTGGACACTAAACAAAAATGCCCACAAAAAACAATATGATAAATAAATAAAAAAAAAATAAAAATGTTTATACGTTTACAATAAGCGCCTACACATGTATGTATATTGTATGTATATATATTATGCACGGGGATGGATATATTTATCATACATCGTTGTTTTTTTTTTAAGTGTATTCGATGGGGATAAAACGAGAACATGAGCACTATGTCTATACAACGAAAAATATGTAAAATAAAATTGCGGTCTAAACATATATATATATATATGTGTACACATTTTTCACGTAAAAAATACTTTTTTTTAAATTTTACCAACAATCAGATCATTCAAGAAATAAAAAAAAAAATAATGGTTCTAGACGATTTCGTAGACCAGCATATTTAAGGGGGAGGAGACGCTTATATTTGTGCATAATTGCGTATATAATATTATATTATAGTGGGTCCTTTTAAAATCTACTATAAGTACCTTTCTAAACAACGATCTCACATAAATCGTTTTGTTGACTAAAATGCCAGATAAATTGATTTCGAATTAGTAAATGTGAATTTTTTCTAGTCGCTTGTAATACCTTAACAATGATAGTAGCTAATTAATTTAACTTTGAGGACAACAATTATTATAGGTAGCATAAAGATCATAATATTAGGATACCTATAGGAGTATAAAACAATATAATATTAAACATGTATGATTAATAATAATAATATATGATTATGTATCTATATTTCAGAAAAATAATTAATCACATTTGGCTGAATGTTTAATAAATTGAGTACTATAATGATTTACGCATTGGTAAAAAATATTATTTTGAAACTTTGTAAAAGTTTTTATATATGACGTATTTTGTTCCTCGAAAATTTTTTTATTTATTAAAAAAAGTATAATACTTGTGGTAAACTTTATAAACGAAGAATTGTTAAGGTACTTTTTATTTTCGAGGAACACCAATAATATACTAAAGGTACTCAACAGAACATTTTTTATCACGATTATGCATTAATTGCTCTACATTTAATAATTAAATTAAATCTATTTGATTATAATGCATTCTTCGAGTACACAATACCCTTGGAAAATAACATCGAGAATTTTTACGAAGTTTTGTTATTATTTTATAAGATATTTAAATATTGTCGGTATTATATATTTTAACAGGTCCTGTTCTGGTCATCAGTAGGTTTTTAGAATGTGATCGGTACAAGCTTACAGCTATTATATATATATATATATATATATATTATGAGCGTCTAGTATTTTACATATAATACCTCCATAGGTTATGAATAAATATATATATACAGTATACATATATACATATATAAAGTGCTTAACGAAGTATGCTCAACACCTTTTTTTCTTCAATAATGTATAGTTATTCAAAATCTGAATTTTGGAATTTTCAAATATACTTACAAAGGCCGTATTTTTAAATTCATGAGATTTTTTGTGCTACTTAAGGAGTGTCCTGGGGAGATGCAAACTTCTGTTTTTGAGTTATTTAACTTTGTGTACTAAGGATAAGTGGTTTTTAAGGTATGTGGGCTATGATGATTTGAAAATGTTAGTGATTAATATTAATCTATCAACATTAATAATTTGTAAAAATGACGTACTTATAATAAATACTATATTCAATTTTATTTATTATTTGGAAAAATGGTCTTTGAATATATTATTTAAACATTCAAAAATCAAAACTTGAATAAATTCATTATTAAAGGAAAAAATGGGGGTGCGCATGATAGGTGAATCACTCTGTATACATTTATACTGAAATGTAGTTAAAACAACAGTTACAAAGGTATAATAACTAATAAGTTATATGACGTGTGCAAATAAATGTTTAGGTTAATATTTATTGAGCAACAATACATACATTTTAATTGAATATTATCTGTACATAACCGTTCCTGGCATAAATTAAAATCAAATACACCCGTTAACTGTTTGTTAGGTACCAACAATTTGGAAAATTGCCAAATTAGATAGTCCTCGTTACTTAAGAACACTTATGCAAGCTATAATATTGCTCGAAACTAAAAAATATTCAGATTGATGGTCAAATTATGGTGTTTGTATACAAATTATTTAATTATTAGTTATTTCGTCTAAATTACAGACTCTAAAGCATTATATTTTATATTCGATATACGATTATACTATTTATCGTAATAAAATCGTTGGATTCGGAATTTCTTTGCCTGGTAGATGGGAATTACGAAACACAAAATAAAGTTTTAAGGTATAATTCGAAAAGTTAACAAGTAAAAAAAAATTTAACTAGACTGTTGTTGAATGGTATTATATAACCGATTGGCTTACATCAAAGTGATGGGTCTTGTGATTTATTTATTTAATTTATTTTTATTATTATTTTGTATTCTATAGTATATATAATGTAAGTACATAAATCTTAAAAATGTCAAAATAGTTAAGTTTGAAATCGTAGAACATATGTTTCGGTACTCAATTTTTCAACGACATAATATGAACACAGTGATAGTTATCATTTTCGTGCTACATAAAACGACGTTGAATTAGACATAAAATTATATCTGACCATCTGTAAAAATATCTCTCACTATTTTTATAACATTTTTTTCATCAACTAGTAATGATAATAATAATAATAATAGCAATTGTAATAGTAGTAAAAATGTACTAAATAAGTATTTTTTATGACAGATGACACAGGTTCATACATCAGCTTAATGAGTTTCAACTCCTATTGAAGACTTTGCACTGTGATTATGAACTATTTTCACTTAATTTCTCTATCACGGACGTACATTAACCCGAGGAAATGTGAAATCAATGAAATGTACCTAAAATGTATAAATAATATTTCTTTCACATGATGCAATGGCTAGCACACATAATGCATTTATTTTGTATTTCAATTGGGTCGATAAGATTGTGGTTAAGCTAATATGAGTAGGAAGTGGTTCACATTTGTGCAATTTAAAACTTGTTTTAACCGTAATGGTTATTACTTATTATATGTGACGTTTACAATATATTTTTTACATTTATAATAATCATTTAACATCTAACATCTGCAATAGTACTTGTTCTTCAACATATACTTTATTAACGTAAATACAATAGTAAATGCAATGAGGAAAGAAAAAATGTTTTAACGAGATGGAAAAATAAATTATTTACCGTACTTAATAATAAATGTTAATGTGCAAGGATAACGCTTATTAACAGTAATCATAAATAAAAAGATACTACAAAAAAAATATTTTTATGTGTTATTTTATAAGAGTAATTACGAGTAAGGTCCTCATATTAAAATGCTGATTCGTTTTAATAGTTATCAACGTTTAATTCAAATAACAAAATGTGAGTTTAAACACACATTGTATTTAAAATTGTAATGTTTGAGCTCGCCGCCATTTCCAATATTGACTTTTAAAATCGATAAAGTGTTGAATATATCATACAGGTTTAATGTGGCAATAATATACAGTAACATTTACCATAAATACAAAAAAAAAACTTAATAATTCAAAAATAATATATAGGTAATTTATTTTCATCAAACTACTGGAAGCTTTAAACTGTAAAGTATGTCGAAGGCAACTAATGATACTTTAAATAGATAGTCCCACACTCCCACACTTCGTCCCTACTGATCTGTAACAAATAAGTTTAAAATGAAAATAAATCGTTGAAAAAATAGGTCAAATTAATTTTCTTCCATTCCCTTAGTTCAGTGGCATACCTGACATACTTCGTAGACTTAGACACTAAATGTACAAGCCATCTGAATAAAAGATCATTTCAACACAAAACATAAAAATAATAATAAATAACATAACAGCATGCTGAAGTAAATACATTATTTTAAAACGCACATTATTGAGTAACAACAAATACAATTGTATGTTCAATGTTTTACCATTGTTATGTGCTTTTAGCTCAGAAATGCTAAATGGAATAGCCAAAATAAGTTTATGAAAAATGTAGGTACTTATACAAAAATATGTTAAATATATAGTAAAAAATTGGTACAATTTCAACATATTATTATACAACAGAAATTCAATTATTCATTTTATTATTTTTATTTGGAACCCCAATATAATACTACAATTTGTTTCATTTGTTTTTCGTAGCCCGTAAATCGTAATGATCATTTATTTATTTAGTAAATATTTATACAGCTATAATAATAATAGTACATTATTACATAATATAATATTTGTGTTTACATCAACATAAAATTCATACTGCAGACAATAATATATTGGGTAGTATTAAATGTAGTATTTCGAGAAAAAAAAGTTTAGGGTTTGCAGAATAAGTATAATATGCAGCTGATTCATTGAAATATATATTATATTATGTTTTGAAAGGGTAAATATATTAAAATAGACACATATAATATATATATATATTTAATGTGGTTGGTATTTATCGAACGTATACAATTTGAAAAATATACCTAATGTTTACTTATATCGTATTATGTATGAAGTTTTAAGACCAGTAGGTATAGGCTATTAAATAGTATTTTTAAGTGTGAGCAATAATAATTACTCCCACTCAAATACGAGTATATATAACAGTAATTGTTTAATATTTTTAGGCATATTTTAAATAAATTCAAAAATGCGCTGTAATAACACTTTTTTTCCTGAACATTTACCGAATTGCTCGTAAAATTGAAAAGAAATAAAATCAATACAAAATGTAGATACTTACTATTACAAGTATCTCCATCGTAAAAATATTTAGTCACGTACACAAAATCCGCGCAGGTGTTTCTTTTGCTATATTTTTTTTGTATCAATTTAGTGATTTTAATTATTTTTTTGTTATTTTATCATTTTTATTTCACTCTTTAGATTATAATATTATTGCATTTTTCTTTCTAGTGTTTAATACATTTTGTACACCCCAATGAGTTTTCGTTAAATATTTCATAAAATAAAATAAATAAATGTATGTAGATCAATATAAATATAATACCTATAGAACTATTTTAGTCTTATGTACTACCTAGCCTAACCTAACTTGTCCTATGTATTTACATTAGATTGTTAAATTTTGTTTTTACGTGTGGTATCTGTTACAGTTAGTTTTAAAGTTTTGATAATACACGAGCTTAATGCTTATTTCTGTTACGACAACAGAAATAAGAAGTTAAAACACCTGTTTTACTATTTTGTATAATATTATATTGATAGAAAATAAAACATTATGAAAATAATAGTGCGGAAATGATCTGTGTAAATAAAATAAACGCAGAACATATTATTTTCAATAAAAATGTTTTTTGAAAAGTATATATTAGTCAGACAAAAAAAATGTATTTTATTAATTAAAAATAAAATTGCATGACATCAGTAACATATAGAGGTCTATGTATATTATATTCCTAAAGTTGTACGATAACGTTTGTACGTTTAGAAATATGCGTTGTCCCGTCAGTGGCGCTGAAGTAAAACGTATACATCAGCTGTGTATTACAAAAACGTTTGAAAAAAAGTGTATCATTGTCTTTCAAAAGTGCATTGTCTAATAAATAGTGAAAGATTCAGGAAGTAATTAATTAATTATGTACCTTATACCCAACACACAGCTACGTAACCGTGCCGGTACACTATAGATATTACTTGCCACTATAACTATACGAAATTGGGTTCTTGGTAAATTATTTGGTGCCGTGCGCTGATTGGTCGATGTTTAAGTGGCATTCAAAACTTACGCAAAGTTTGAAGGTTAATGGATTACTGTAAGTGTGGCATGTATTCTAACGTTAAACATCTCTGATGTTTAGGTATACACTATATGTCTTGATAAATTGTATTATTTATGGTACTGGATAACATTATATTATATTATAATCATGTTCAGTACAATGTACAATAAAAATATAACATAATATAAATAGTGATATCGTTTCACATTTCAAATTCAATTCAACAAAATCAAATAAAGTCATTGGTATATATTTTTTATTATTATATTATAGGTTAAATTTTTTTATTAAGATTTATGTGTATAAATGCAATATTGAAATATCTAATAGGTACTTCTATTTTGGAGACGCTACATGAAAAAAGTTTATAGTATTTGTGTCATTGTGATAGTCGCATGTCGTGACAATGGTGATATCTCTAACGTGAATCGTGAAAAGATAAATCTATAACCTATATTCTTCTACGACAACAAATGTATACTTGGCCTATCTTATTTATATCATTATATGTCGTGTTTGCCGTGTTTTAGGGAAACAGAAAAATAAATACTTTATATTGGACTATTATTGAAGGTACTTACATTTTATTTCCGGCATTATTATATTGTGTAGTACACAATTCTACAATATGCCTAGTTCGGAACCAAAGTCGATTAACTCTAAAGTTGATTATTACATGATTTTGTCATTATAGAATCAATTTTGTGAACAACGTAATAATTAATAATTACCTTTTTGATTGATTTTTTAGATGTATAATTGCATTATGTACCTAAGTTTAAAAAACGTATGAAATTCTTATAACATTGTTTTGTTTATGTATACATAAATATATTTAAATATCATTAAACGATTAAATTAACAGTAATTATTTAAAATAAATAAAAATAATTTAAAATAACATTAAATTCGAAATTGATAGTTGATCACACGCAACGAGACATAACGATTGCATTCAAAGTAAAACGTTATAAAAAAAACCCATTGATTTTTACTTTTTTACTATTAATCATAATAAGAGTTAGAGCTGTTTCACATCTTTTTTTTTATAAGTGTATAACCAAATACTATAAATGATCATATTTTATAGTATTTGGTATAACGCGTGTATAATTTGTGAATTGTATCATTATAATCTATACACAGTTTGTTGTGGGAGTATTTACTCCACTGCACTGTTTATTATTCTTAATAAACTTTTTTTTTTAAATAGTATTATTATGATACGGTTGATCAAATAAACAACTCGAGCTCCCAATTACTATATAAGCTTAAAATGATTAAAAATATAAGCTATATGCCACGTTAAATATTCTAAAAATTATTATTAGTCGTATACTTATCATGGTTGTTAGGTGATGGAATAAATATAAGCTTAACGATCAAGGAAGGGTTATTTAATTCAAAATTTATAACATTTACGTTGATATTAATATAGGAATTTTTTTTAAACTTGTTTTACATAAAATATGCAGTTTGGATACATTGCACATTCTATGCACATTTATAATCGAATTGGTTGGGTTTGTAATAAGTTAATAGTATAACTATTAAATTTTCTGATTTTCTATGGTTAAAAAGTTATGTTACAATAAAAAAAACGCATTAGTCTTGATATATTACAATTTTGCATATTATTCTGTCAAGCCTGCGTTTGATATAAGATAAAATAACTTTAGTCGGGATAAAAGTATATGCTATGCATATTATTGTTACTTTTATACATGAAATATGCAATATAATGATAATTTTGTCTTTGAACACATGCCAGAAAAAAAAAATGTATTTTTAAACACAGTAGGTAGTTGTTTGGTTTTTAGCTATGACATACAACAACATCAGGCTGTTGAAGGTGGTTTAAATAATTCGATAAAATTGAATGGGTTTTACGCTTTGCAAATAAGTTGTTTTCAATAATTTATTTAATTGGTTTAAGTTGACGTGCACAGCGAGTGTTACAAAAACAGTTGTACAGGCCTGTGGGTACATAATAGTACACTGGGTTTACTAGCACTCACAATGTTTATGCCGACCCACCCTTTCCCTCGGCATCTTCCGCCAAATCACGACTTATGGGTATATATATTTTTCGATTTTAAAACGAACGAAACAATAATAATATTTTATTAATTTTATATTTTCATGTGTCAACTTAAATTGCGCGTTTAAACGAATAGAAACTGCAAAGTAACTACGTTTAATTAATTTTAAATTTACATTACAATAATATATTTGGCATAATAGCAACTATTTACCTAATATGCACTATACATCCAAACTGCATACATTTAAATCATAAAACTACACTATATTATTACCTATACTTAGAGATAATATTATGTATACAATTAATCAATGGTGATATTACTGATATTATTTCTTAACAGTGAGTAATTAGCAATTAGTAATGAGTAATTATGTGATTAATTATAATTAAGTCATGTACACGTAAATTTATCAAATATTATAATGTTTAAACAAGGATAAAAACAGGATTGTACTTTTTTTCCATTGATGGGAGCTCATAAATTATTCGACTTTAAATGTTTTTTTATTTGGGTTTGGTCTAGGTACACACCAAAGTGATTAATAATGAACAAATAGTTTCGATATAACCTAAAAATGTTTATTCAATCTTTACAAAAAACTTAAAATGTATATTATGTAATATGTACACATATTGCATGTCATTCGGGTTTTGATCTGATATGAGGCATTTAAATGGTTTCTCTACATTTACAGAGTTTATTAATTATTATTTCAACTTATTTGCCATTCATTGATCTTAATAATTTATAATGTCTGCAATATGAAACGTAAAAAATATAAAAAGTACAATATGTTGTCATTTTAATTAATTTTTACCACTCATATAATATAGGTCCTAATACCTACAAAGCGTTTTTAAAAAAAAATATATTTATTGCAATTTTATGCGGAATAATGATTTTTCAGTTATTATTTATTTATTATATGACCAGCTTCGACCATAAAGTTGCACGGAAAACCCACACACCACACATTATCTCGTTTTGATTTTCTTTCTATAGATTTCCCTTATGGAAACCGTAACGAGACATAATTGTTATCTGGTTTGACGTATCGAACGTGTGGCTATAACAATATACATATACAAGCAAATGTCAAAGTGGAATAATTCGGTCCACGTGGAATATAATCGATAAGGTTCACAGTAGTAGTCTAGCTATAGGGGGTCGAGTCAATTTCTAAGGAAACTTATTTTCAGTTTATTTGACCGATTTATGTTCAGGTATAAAACGCGTGGTTAATTATAACTAGTACTTGAAAAAATGTTTATTAAGGCGTATAACTGTTCAAAAATAATATAACACTTTATATACGCTGCAATTTATTTTTGTTATTGCGGTTATTCAACGACGAAAATCTGATGAAAAGCTGTTCAAAGACCTTTCGATGTGAATTGTGTGGGTAATATAAACATATTATATAATATTAAATAAAATACCAGAAAAAAAAGAAAAATATGTAAAAAAAATTAATTGACGCTCAGCAAATGACCCCGGGCTTAAGCTGTCGCGTCAGTTAGCGGTGTGCCGACGACGGGTGCAGCGTTATACATATATATATAGAAACGAGTAACGACACCTCGCGGTGTCATCGTTAAATTATAATTAATGCATATTATTATTAATTTAATTATAATAACACGTCGTCACCTTGAATAAAAATAATACTAATAATACGAGACCCATAATATTGTAATATTCGAAAAAAATACGCGCGTATATTATTATTCTGTTGTATTGCTGCAGCAGTGTACCATTATTATACTATAGTGTACGAACTATATTTCTACTTTCGAGGCGAGGTTATTGCGGGGCGCGTATCGTCGCAGGGCTGCCGCGTGGCATTCGATTTTTTAAATCACTACACGACCGGATGGATAAAAAGAAGGAAAAAACCAACATTTTCTAGGCCTATTATAATATATTACACCCGTGTGCGAAAATCAATTTCCACCCGACGGACGTCTGTTCTGCGTATACGTACACGCTGCAGCTATATATTATGCATATTATTACAATATACGTGTAAATAACATATAATATAACGCCGCCGTACACGTTTTGACGTTATGGTGTTTGCATTTGGACGGCTGCCTGGTACGCGTATTATGCGTATCATTATTAATAAACAGGTAAAGGCAGTACCCGAAATGTATACATATACAATAATAATAATAATAATAACATGTGAGTGGGCGGTACTTTTATTATACGATGATATAATAAAATAATATATTATCATTGTATCGCTATACGGCGCGGGCCGGACGCGAAAAACGGGAGCTCCGCGGACCGGAACTCCTGTGACACCGCCGCGCACACGGGAGATCGGCGATCGTCGGGGGATCGGCGGCGGCGGCGGCGGCGTGGACCGGAAGTGTTCTTCCGCAACCGGTTGCCGGACGGACGGAACAGCCGCCGCCGCCGCAGTGCGTTTTCGGTCGTCACGTGTGAAAAGTCGCACACCCGCACAGACCATGGGATGCGGGACGAGCAGCAGTGCCGAAGCCGGCCGCGGCCGTCTCCGGGCCGACAAGGAGCTGTACTTGCCGTCGACGGAACTGCATTTCAACGCCGGTCAGATGCAACGGCTCAACGACAACTTCCTGCGCGGCTACGAAAACTCGGGTGAGTGCGCGCGCTCAAAATCCTACACGCGCCGCAGCGAACACGCCCGCGTATTGTGTAGGCCATCTGCCCGGCTGAATTACCGACCGGGGTACCTCATAATAATATATTATTGTTCTTACAAGCGAGATGGTTCCGCGAGGGATTTATTATTTCCACCGATGTGGCCGATATTTTTGATCTTTTTTTTTTTTTTTACCCGACACGTGCAGCGCTTACATACAGTGCGGTGCACTTACGAAATTCTATATGGTATAATATAATATTACAAACGTAACGTTTTAACACATTCAAAGGTATATGAGCACTGAACAGAATAATATCTTTTAGTGTTGTTTGTTATAGCTCCGCAGTATATAATCGTATACAATATATTTTATCGCCTCGGTCGCAGCACAGTCCCTCAGACATTTTTTTATACCTACCGACACAAAACATTCGAATAAAATCAAATAGCAATTATATAGGTAATGTTAAAAACTGTACGATATTTATAGCAGTACAGTCGACAAATAATGTTTCATAATTACACGTAAATAAAATGTACGAAAATTCAAGCAATTTATTGACGGCAATTATTATTATTGCCCACAAAAGGTGAACGTAATTGTGACACATTTATGGGAATGTGAATATACGATTATTATTAGGTAGGTATAAAAGTATATTTATTAGTTATCACTTATTATCATATATTGATAGTAATTTTAAATAAATTGTACCTAATGCTTATTCTATTCATATAAGATAGGTAGTTGTAGTACAATAAATTGTTACCAAAACTTTAAGATTATGTTCTAGACCACGTTGGATGACGAGTTTTGGTTTTCGTGGGTTTCTGAAATGATGTCATCTATTTCAAACGATACGCCTAAATAGGAATAAATAAAATGCGTACTTACTTACTCCGAAAGACCGAAACCAATTGGGCACTGTGTTTGAGTGTAATGTGTATACAAATGAATAAGTGCCAATAGTGGCATTGCCACAATCAATGCGTAGGTTATCATACACTCAGACAGCTTTTGGTGACAACGCAGCATCATTAGAAATTTCGAGTAACGAATCTCTCGGGATCGATTAAGACCGCAAAAATATTATTATTTTCATAAATATTTTAATTGAATATCTATAGACTATAACAGATAAGATCACAATAAAAACTTTTTGTATTTAATTAACTGTACCTATACCTGGTGATTATAATCTAACTACATTAATTGGTGATTTAATATTATTTATTTAATAATAATACTGAGATAGTAGGTATCTAAATAATTATAAATAGAAGAAATAAACTCATTACTCATCTATGAATAGGTAGTAGTGACAAGCTGGTAACTATACATTATGTCCGTTTATAAACATTTTATATTGTACTTTTCCAATTTATAACTATACAATTTATAAAAAAAAACCATATGTATGAAGTAAAAAAACATATCTAAATCAATCATCGAATACCTAGGGTTTGTTGTTTGGTTAGAATATATTAACACTAGATATAATTGAGAAAGTAGTATAATTATTCAAAACTTTGAACTATGTAATGGAGAGTAACAGATCCTCCACGATTATTTTACATGGTAAATTGTTCGTTAGATGTGATACCTATAATAGCCCACACACCCTATAGGTAGGGCAGTATGACACAGGTCCAAGATATTACATGTGCACAAGATCGATAAGTTAGTTAACGCGTGTCTTGTATATTAAATTAATTTTCCAGCAAATCAGAATGAATAAACAAAATGCTAGTATTGTTGTAGGTGTAAGGATAAAAATATAAAACTGTTGGTGTTATTAGTAATTTTAGTCATATTATGCTCGCAATTTAGGAATAATAATAACTGTGAGTACAAACTTTTATTTATCAATAATACCACTGAATAAGATTATGATAATACTATTATATATTATGATATGGAATAAAATGTTTAAATACTATACATTTATAAGAAATTACTCAATTATATTATCAATTAGTTTTTCGTTTCTTGTTGATCAATTTGTTTTTATAATATTTATTTATTCAATTTACTGTGTTAACGTAAATCAATAAAATATGTTTGTACATGCGTGGTAACTAATTTTACATCAATAAATTAAACAAGCTTAGGAGTTTAGGACTGTAATTGCCTTATTTATTTGTAATATATATTCATTTCTACCTTTCTTGACGCTTATGCGTATAATCTTATCACTAGGATTAAATTCATGGCAGACAGATGGAATAAAATATTTTCAATAACATTATTTTGTCTTGGTTTTTATTTAAATTTCTAGAACTATATAGAAATAATATTTTATATTGTAAATGACGTGTATAATAATAAATATTTTAAATATTTTGCTGTGCATCAACATATTTTAAGATACAAACATTTATTACAATATGTACACTTACGCGTGAACTAATACGTGTAAGTTTATACATTTTATTTTTAATTTATAATATTATAGTACTGTAAAAATGTGTAATATAATATTTTGTCGATCAATGGAATCTCGCTTTCTTGTTTGGTATAAATGTGTAAAAAGTCTCATAAAGTCCTTGAAAACGGGGCTTCACGCTTTTTAAATAATAACAAAAAGAATCTTTAAAATCGATCAAGTGCAAGACGTAGTAGTGGAAAAGAGTGTGAATAGTGAATACGTTTCAAACTTTCAAATTTCAGAGGGCCGTATAACTAATGGTATCACTTTAGATGTTTTATATATTTATTTTCATTTTCATTTTGACGTTTGCGCACACAACGATAATTATTCTTTCCTTTGAAAAATTAATTTAAGCACTAAATGAAAAACACATCTTTATGTTAAAATGAAAACTACCTATCTTGTACTATAATACTATATTATACACTTTTAAATGGAAATAGTTTTATTCTTTAAACAGCGTATATATTGTACGTAAAATAATTGTATAAAATGAATGTAATACAGAAAATTAAATCTCGAAAAAATAATTTTAACTACCGATACGTGTTGATTAATTAACAAATCTCAATTTCTTATATGAATATGTTTTATTTTTACTTTTTGTGATCAATTAATTAAGTTTTATGTTTTAAAATATAATGCACTCAGACATTTATTTTACGAAACTAACTACAACTCCAATTTCAATTAGAATTCATAGATTTTTCATTTATTGAAAATGCTTATTTAATATAGAAATATTATTACTGATTTAATAACTTTTTTCCTGGACAGAGCTAAGCTCATGTATTACCCATATTATTGTGTATTTTCTTCAGATATTTATCTTATTAGAGGGTAGACAAAAAAAAGTCTAGCCATATATTTTCAGATTGATAAATTAGGTGATAGTTAAACGTTTAGATCAGATTTTATGCAGTATTAAAATGATAAGCGTAAAGTTACACCACCAAAACAGTTTTGAATATTCCGTAGCAAAATCGTTTATTTTTATTTTATTATTCTAATAGATGGTTATTTTATTTTTGATTATGTTTGAAATTAAAATTTTAAAATTTGATTTTTAAGGCTTTAAATCATTACTCAAAGATTTTATTAATATGATTAGGTACCTATAATAATATTTTTGTACTCACTTTTAAAATTCAATTTATGATAATAGTATTCTAAATTGTTTTTTAAGATTTGAAACAAATAATATCTGTGTTTTAAGATAGTACTTCTTCTTCTACTAGCTTATAATTATACTAGTCTACAACTCAAGTTTTTGCCGCAATCACAACTTCGCGCTAATTCTGATCCTGAATTATGATTCTCTTTAAGATTGTACTGCTCAAATCTTGTTTTAATATAAAATCAATAACTAAATATTCAGTTAAAAAAAACAAACTCAAATGTGAATTAAAACGTCTACTATATACATTGTATCTGTATACAATCTGTTTCAGAATTGAAATAAAATGTTTAATTTAAACTGTATTGGCATAGCTCTTTTTACCATTAACCTTATCCATTTTACAATTTAAAATATTATGTTGTTTGTATAATTTGTAGTGGTCGCTATTTAGTTTCTGGATCTATTGTTAAATACTAGTATGGTATTTTTTTATGTTTAACATAAGCTGATTGTGTAATTATAATATATAAAGCATCTACTCTCAGCTACACAAATAATTAGCATGCCAGTTTTTTATTTTCATAATTTATCCTGTTAGGACTTTATTTTATTAAAATATTGTATTTATACATAATACATACAATTATAAACATATATTACACATAAGCTCCACGTCATATTATATTATATAATATATACTTCAGTAAAATATTAATTAACATAGCTAATATCTATAATTGTTTAAGTAATAATTAATGCATTGTTTTAAAACTCATAGTCTTATAAAATATATAAATTGCAGATGCCTACCTATATAAAAAGTTTTAAACTATGAACATAACTATAGTGTTTTGAACATTTAAAATATACTAAACTATTTTTTAATCTATTTAAATTATTGCACTTATCTTTTGTGCTTTCGAAAATAATTATCATCATTTATAAAACAACTGATATTGTATGGCTTTTAAAATTAAAAATGAGTTAAATATGATAAATGATTTATTATATTAATTCATGATGAGTTACTAAGTTATATAGATTATAGTTCTTGTACTATTTTGTACCCGTATAAAACATATTATATTATTCTCATATAAAATCATGTGTAGATGACTTACCTACTAGTTCATCATCACTAAACGTTGAAGCCATTGTTCATCGTATTATGCAACGTTTGTTGTGTGGAATTGGGAAGTTGGATAAAAGATTTGCCTGCAAATTTTTGGTCACCGCAGAACCCATGTCAACTTCAATAAAGGTCCGGTTAATAAATTATTTAAATTTTTTTCAACAAAAAATTTTAATTAAAGGAAACTTAAAATGTTATAAATTAAAAATATAATATACCTGCATATTACAATGTACAATTAGTTAGTTTTAAATAAATAATAACATTTTTTATAAATATATTTATAAAATTAATATAATTCCAGTTATTCAAAAGCTTTAGTTACTATGTACGACTTGACGTATTGTCAGAACCGAAAATGTACGAAGACGATTTCGACTACCAAGTAAGATGCGTAGTGGAAGAAGACGGAGTACCCCAAGGGTTTGCTAAAATCCGACTAGTCACCAATGAACCTGAAAAATGGGCCGATTTAATTGACAATGATGGATATCTCAGACGGTAAAACAACATACTGTTTTTAATTATAATAACAGTAATTGTATGGAATGAATGGTAAAAGTTGTTACCTAGCTATAAATTTACGAAGATAAAAAGTTTAAAAGAAAGATAAACGAAAAACTGCAATTCTTCATTAATTTGTTTTGTTTCAATTATGTTGGTAGGTATATTTTGTTGATCCAAACCGATTCCCTTTTATTTTATAACTGAAAAGCGGAAAAAAGCAATTAAATATAAATATTATGCTTCTACTTTATGGTTCCATCCAAAAAAGGACTACACGGTAATACGTCATATCCGTATACAATTCAATAAAATATCATAAAAAATATTATTCGTTCAATTAATTTTATTTTTTGTCTATACTTGTATAATTGTTGACATATTTTAAACGTTTTTATTATTGTGGAAAAGAACATACCTAATACATTTACAGTATGATAAATATTTTTTACCCGTTCAAATATGTTGACCCTATAAGTTATGAGATCAATCGATGATTAGAAGTTAAAACTGAGATTAATTGTATGCGACAATGTCCAGTTATATGGCCAACTTGCAGCTCTCTTCATAATCGCACGCAGCTTGCGTCTTATTAACAAAAAATAAAATGTACTTACTATTATTATGAATTACATTTTTTTTAAATTATAAAATGTATTTATAAACATTTTGGCTTTTTATATCATAATTTTTGTCCATGTGGCTCGCGAACATATTCATGTTGGCCACCCCTGTTATATAACCTATGTGCATTCATTACTTACATTTGTATATTTATTATTTGTTCATAAAATGTTTATATATAGATACTTTAATCCCCCCTTCCCCCACAATAAACACAATATTTAATTAAAGTCGCTAATGAATTTATATATTATATAGGTATATCATATAATTTTTAAAAATATTTTCCGAATATATATTTATATGAGTTTTGAACTTCAAAAACATTATAATAATTGTTTATATATTTAAATTAGTTTTTGTTTCTGTATGACAATAAATTGAGTGTTTTATATTTTTGAAATAATGTTTATTCTTTATAGTGTAACTTTGCGTAATCAAAATGTAATATACTAATTTATAATATATAAACATATATAAATTAAATACATATAATTATACTTCGTATTTTATTGCATAGTTATAAAGCATAGTTGTCAAGCAAAAAATACAATGACAGTGAAAATAAAATGTCAAACATAAATCATGATAAACTTAACCAAATCGCTACGACAACTTTAATAATAATATCGTTTATTTGTATATACATCCAATGGTGATATATTTATATGGTGATATATATTTCACTCGAGTTTCTGTAAAAACGTAGAGCTAAAAAGGATAACAAAAGGTAGGCTTTTGGGATTATTGAACGCAAATCTCCGCGATTGACTATCATTTGGGACTTATTACAACTACGTTTCACAAAATACTATCGGTAGTAATAATAATAATAATAATACGAATAATATTTATTGTTATATTGTTCGAAACGGGTTGTAGGCTCACGCGAAATGTTTTTCTACTGTTCTTGTATGTTCGAATGTTTACAAACGTTCGCTTATAATGTATCATGTCAAGCTTTTAATGATGGGTTTTGATAAACGCGCGTAACCTCAAATTGATGAAACGTGTCAATTCTTAACATATCCAGAGATTTCAAAGTTTGATAACATACAGTACGAAAACACACCATTAATCAAAATTTGGATTTTTCGCCTGACACGTATTTGATAACCATGTTTTGTTAAACATCCTACACGGACAAACTTAATAAAATAAAAAAAAAATAGTTGTATGCCCTTTTCCCTCTCCGAAACAAGGGTCATCGGGATAAAAAAATGCTGTAAGTTCAACACACATCCACACAATTTAAGTATATAATATTTTGTAGACAACCAATTTTATTAAAAAAAAACCGAAGGTATTCTATAAAATAAAAACTATGTCGTTTTCGATGACATTGATTATATTGTTTGCAATCAGTATTTTTTTTTATATACTCATAAATACTTTAAAGTCTATGACGTAAGACTGGATAAGACAATAATCAAACTCTGTCTGACGGCATATAAAATAGTTTTTTTTTCATTTGTGAGTTTCGGCTTTCAAGACCAGCCATCCAAACAAATGTGCTGCCATCAATAGCTATTATTTACCACTTATCTCCATTGTTTGTCTGGTTTTATTGCTTTGAAATATTTTATAACTAGATGTTCCTACCTTAAGCGTGATATACCTAAAGGTATTTTTCCAATCGAATCTTTCTTAATACTTTTTTGTATCAATGAGTCCAGTTTTTCCAGTCGACTTGATAATTCATTTCGTAATTTCTTCTTTAATGTTCAGTTTTGAAAACAAGTTCTTCAAGTCTTCATAGTGACGTTTCCTTCATTTCACAGTGCCAGAGTGAAAAACATCATCCTTGCGTTGATCAATTTTTATTCAAATACTGCGAATCTCGTTTCTTTAGTCTTTCTCAGAGGTCATGCCCTGGACTCATACAAGACTACTGGTTGTATCGGGGCCATGTACAATTGAATGTTGAGTCATTTTAATGAGATTCTTGAACTATATTTCCTAGATCTTATAACAACTATTTTCCATTTGTATCCTAGTATTCCCTTCCATCCTCAAGTCATTGTCTTGTGTTATTATTGATCCAAGGTATTTAAAATTTTAAAATGAGACACTATTTATAGCTTATGGCCCTATTTGATTATTATAATCTAATTTTACTAAATAATGTAGAGTTTGATTCCCATCCATTTATAGTGACAAAATAAAAATGCGCTTCATCGAATTGCTGGCTAAGTCCGCTTCCTGCAAGAGTGACTTCGTAGGGCGACCCGAAGACGTAGACGAAAGTTACTTGTGTGGGTGTCCCGGTAAGATTGTCGACGCAGGGTTGCTGCACGAGATCCTCAAAAGTCCCGCTGACGAACATGTGTTTTTCGGGATGGGTAAGTGCAAGACATTAATTTATACAGGCTTACCTGTATTATGTAGGTATTATAGTATATATATTATTATTATGGTTAATAGTTATAAATTCTAATATAATTAAATGTAGGCAGCACAGGGTCCAGTAAGTTTCCCGACCCCAGAGACCTAAGGATCGCCGTCGTCGAAGACGCGCAGTGCGTCAAGTTACGCATATCTGGTCCGAAAACGTCCGGCGATATCGCCGTCGTGCTACTGCCCGCCATCGAGTTCGCCGGTTGGCCTAAATACACAGATGTTCTGTCCAGAATACCACTCACACATCCAGACATTCTCATACACCAACAAGCCACGACTATGGTGAGAGTACACATTTTACGATCGTTCATCACAGTAAATTATAGAAGATAGTTTATATTATAACGACTAGAATATGTCGTATAATATTGACAATGCACTCGGTTTGAAATGTCAAATTTGATTTTCTAAATGTCATAGAACTGAGTATCATGCACAGAAGCTCAAGACGTCATTCCCATAATCGTTTTAAATTATTATTAATGTTATACCGAATAAGCAAATATATTGTCAAACCCACCGTAATACACGCGTGTGCCGTACCTATATTATAAATTCGATTATACAAACACGAAATTACATATTATAATATAATACTCCGATACCCACCTAAACTATAAACTTGAATACTTAAAGAGAATTCGTGGTGATTAGACTATTTAAATAATATGCACATAGATTATAGATGTATGAAGTGGTTGTCTCAAATTAAAAAAAAGCCACTAAAACTTTATATTTTTACTTTAAATATAGAATTCCCCACCAAAAAAATAAAATAAATTAGAATATAAATACTTCGATATAGTTTAGTGCTCTTCTAATATCCATCCAAACTTTTTCAAAAGCACAAATATATTACAAAAATAATTTAAAAAATAAAATGATGAGAATAAACACGAGGTGGGCGTCACCTGTGCTCAGTAAAGATAATACTAATGTGCTCAGAAACACAAGACGAATAATCGATTACAATATATAGGTACGAGTTAATGAGCAATTTGTAAATTGTATTCTCTAACGACTTACACGACTTCTGAAATTATATCATATAATATAATATATACACAAATTTGTCAATTTGTTGGCTTATTAAAAATCAAATATTGTATCGATCGATCGTTCTGTATAATATAATAAATTACAGGGATACTACGCGGTTCCGGTGGCGCCACATCCGACGGTCCGGTGCTACGGCCGTCCGGCCACTTGGCAGATGAGATTCCCGGCGGCCGAGTGTCTGTACCAGACGCACTACTCGGAGCGGAGCGTGGTGAGCAACATCTACCACTTCCTCAGGACCAAGGTACCGAAGCTGCGGAAGGGCGACAACGGCGTGTGCGTGGTGAGCGGTTACATGCTCAAGACGCTGCTGTGGTTCCGGCTAGAGTCGTGCGGCCGCGTAGAGGACTGGGACCACCGGTGCGTGGCCGCGCACGTGCTGTCGGTGCTCGACGCGCTGGTGGCCGCGCTCAAGGCCCAGCACCACCGGTCGTACTTCTACCCGTACGCCAACGTCGTGCTGAACGCGCCCCGGGCCTGCCGGACGATGGTGTCCGAGGACGATTACCAGAACGACGTGGAGATCGTGGAGGCGTACATGTACGGGCTGTTCGAGAAGTCCATGGGCAGTGACTCCATTGTCACCGGACAGGCGTTCCAGAACACGGATGCTGACTACTGGCAGAACCTGGAGTCGGTCATGCTGCACAAGTGGTACCGGGTGCTGGAGACCATGGACCCGAAGCCCCGGAGGTTCGATTACTCGAGGAAACAAGTGGAGTACATCGGCGAAGTGTTCAAGGGGATGTTGGCCACCAGGCACTGTGTGAGCATGATTTGAAGTTTATTTTATTAATATTCCGAACCGATTAACTGCAGTGCAGATTGATATTGCACTCGGAAGTTATAATAATATATCGATGGCTATACGTACCTCACATATACATAATTTTAAAAAAGACGCTTAAATTAAATTAGTAAGTACCTACCTTTGTTTTTATTCTACGATAATTAATGAATCGACAACCTTAAAAATTGAGTTGCTTATAGGCATCATAAAAATCATCTATATTTATGACCAAGGGTTCCTCCATTTGACCAAATTTTAATATTATGACAGCATTTATAAGTAAAGTAAATTTGTTTTAGGATTACTACATTTGGGGTAGTAATATATAATTATAAAATCATATATTATTAAACTTTTTTTTTTAAATTAAAAGCTGTATGAAATATTTTGTTTTGTTATGAATTGTTTTATTTTGGACATTTAAAAATACGATACTGACAAAACGTTTCGTTTGATAGCAATGATATGAATAATAATTTCGATGTGAATTACATAGGTCACCTTTGGCTTAAGGTCTAGCCGCTGCTCACAATATATGACACCATTTGTTACCATTGATCGTTGGCTTACGACGTTCAAATAAAGAACAATTATATGGTAAAATGTATGTGTGGGTAACGACACAAAAAAATTTTGTGTTTCGTTGAAAAATTATTTTCGACTTAAGTGTGAATTACGACAATTGGCTTTTTAACCATCGATATAGGTATTATCGTATCATAAACATATGATTATCTATGACTTACGAATCACAGACTTACTTATCTATACACTAATATATTATTATGTACCTAATACATATAGTATGTGAGAGAACATTCGATGAGTTCCTATACATTTTGAGTGAAATATGAATGTTTTATTTATCAACTGTTCATATGTGGCTGCTTAATTTCGAGCGATCTGATGCAGTGTTTCGAATGACCAGTGCTGCGTGCGTAACGTGTCTGATAAATGATAATATATTAAAATTCACCAGAGCTCATCGGCAGCGAGTCCGAAAAGTTAACACCGTAACCGGTATCAAAATTCGTGTTAAAGTATTCGGTGTTACGGTTTTTTTTAGTCTCGCATATTTAAAAATCATATTGTTATTATTATCCGTATTGAATTTAGCGCCCAGCCCAAAAATTATTCTATGACTGCGCAGCGATAGGTAGGTAAGCATCGGTCATAACATATACGAATATAATAATAATATATTATATGCACAGTATAATATAGGTACAGACATATTGTAAACCGTGTCACGGTTATATAGATGTGCGTTTTGCTTATCGGACTGAAGTATTATTACAGTAATGGAAATTACACGCAATGTCACTATAGCTGTTTCTATTAACTGTACGATGCATAACATTATTATGAGTACCACGCATGGGCGAAACCACTACCGTAAATCCTTCACCGCGGCCGCAATTGTAAATGCTCATTTTTTAAATGTCCCAAAAACAATAACTATAGTGACAGCGCTGTTGTATTGAAACACAAGCAATAATAGGTACCTACATAAGACAAAACGTATAACTGAAAATTCGGCCGAATCAGATTGAAAAATACTTGCACCCAGCTCACGACACGGCACATTAATAATATTATTAACGAACGACCGTGAGTCGGTCTGAATTCAATTAAATTAAAACTATTTGCACTCACGCGTAGGTATATAATATGGCCCACATTTCGAATGTCAAGCTTTTTTATTGAGATATTACTATATTACCAAACATATTAAACCAAACATCCAACGAATGATAACCTAATACCTGTATATGGGTAATGTCTTACTTAAAGTTTAAGCACATGGGCACAAAATTGGTTTTGGAATATTAGGTTTATAGAAATAAAGAATATGGACGAGCGGAACATTCGCCAACGAATTACAAAAACTTTCAGACTAGAAATTATGAACTTGTAGTGATTTACAGTGATTTATTGTAGTGTTGCGCTCGTGATTTACAGTCAAGCGAATTGTTTAGGTATCGACTGGCGCTGCGGAATCGTCGTCCGCTTGGCACTTTCTGACGGAAGAAAAAATTCCGCGGTGCAGCACCGGCTTGGTAGCCGGAGACGAGATCGGGCTGGACGCGGCGTACTTGGTGTCGGTGGTCGCGGAACAGGCGCTGGCCATTTACGGTGCCGCCCGGGACAAGAAGAACGAAGACCGGAAGCGGCGGCCGTCACGTTCGGCCGTAACCGCCGACAAAAAAAGCGGAGTCGGCGTTGGCCGTCGCGGTCTGTGCCGCGCGGGACGCCAGCGACGGCGGCCACCAACGTCCACCGACGGCGGGCCGGAAGCGGTGCGCCGGTTGCTGTGCGACGTGTACGCGGACGCCACGGTGGCCGACATCGCCGGCGACTCGGACCTGGTGCGGTTCGTGCTCGGACGGCTGCACTCGGCCGCGGCGGCGGCCACCTCGACCACCGACTTCCGGTTGCTGCGGTGCCGGCGGCGTCGTGTCGGCCTGGGTCCGCCGCTATCGCTGTTCCTGCGCCAGCTGTACGACGTGTCGCACAGCACGTGTTGGCACCTGGACGAGTGGCGGCGACGGTGGGACAGGGACGAGCTGCGTTCGCTGGGCGCGTTTGCCAGACTGCTGTGCAAGGACGAAGTGCGGCCTACCGATGCGTTGTTGGACGCCATACAAAAAGGTATAAATGCTGGGCTGCTGGCAAATTGTTTATAATTTTATTACGATGTTAAGATATTGTATATTATTTTTTTTTAAATTCCGGCGGTTCGGTATCAAATTTGAAAAATCAATAGAAGTACAAGAGCCGATATACTAGAAAAACTGGATTAACGTAGTGATTGTTACTATTATAGAGTCTCGTGAAACTGGGTCAAGTGAAATTTGCTAACTGTCCCAAAAAGCCATAGGGCTTCTGTGGAGAACCGTTGGATTAGGTATCAAATATAATGTATAAAATTCAGTCAACTAGGTTATAATGTTTCTGCTGTACAGTAGGACGTGTCGAGTGTACCTCGTCATCGAGTTGGTCACTGTAATGGATGTGTTCAATTTAAATTTAATGATAAATTTAACTTAAATTGTAGTATTTAGTGAACGTTCCAATGATTAACGATTAATAATTATTAATTATCTGTACGGCTGTACTTGTATACACTTCGTGGGGTGTTATATAACCTAAAAGAAATAAATCATTGTATACGATGAAAAACGACTCTAAGGACGGTCTACCATGACGGTAACCATGGTTTTTCAATCAATTATTTTAATAATAATAATAATAATATATAAGTCTTAAAAAACTTGTGGTACTTTTTTTGATTTCTCGATTATTATAAAAAGTACTAGATAATTTCTACTTTTGACCTCCTTAAGTGCAAATAAGATCCAATTTGCTACCAGAAACCTCTCTCAAAGGTGATTATTGGAGCATTTTTTCCACAAGAAAAATAGCTTACAGGCATAAAAAAACATAAATCGTTGTTAAACAATTACATTTGTTGCCGCTCCTAATCTGATACATAGTATTATAAATAATATAATACAATTATTATAATGACAAATTTGCAATTTTAATTTTATAAATATTTAAAACTTTAATGACTATATTTTAATTTAGAACTTTTATCGCACATAATATTATTAGATTTAAATATTTAATTTTTATCAAATATCTGAAAACTAAACTACATTTTTGTATTTTATATATTTGTAATGCTAATGAATAGGAATATAAATATATTATATTATGAAATTAGTTTTAATTTGTTTGATATAGAAATAATCTTACATTGGAGATTTCAAATTTTAAATATTTTTTCTGACCATATTATCTTCCCTCTTATATTTGGGTAGAAAACTGTACAGCATTTCATTCGCCAACTACCATACAAAATCACACAGCACAAAAATCACCACGATACAATATTTAATAATGAATATTGAGTATAATTATTAATAATATATTTGAATGATTTGAAATAAATTCACATTTAAGAATCATAGTGAGTTAAACACAGTACCGTATTTAGGGGAAGGCCAAAGCAGTCCCCCCCGATAGAACTAAAGGTGATGTACATTGTTAATGGAATTTTTTTGTGTTTAAATATAATACAACGTAATTTAATTTTTTTTTTGGCAAGTTGTGAAATAATTTCATACGTTTTTTTAAAAACTTCCTATAATGATTACCGTCACCCTGTATAGTGTATAACCCATGGGCTACACCAGTCATTAGTACGTCAGCTTTGAGCACAAATATGTTTATTTATAAAATATTGAACAATTATTAATTATTTTGTATTTCATGATTTGTTGTATTATAAAAAATAGCGCTTTAGTACAACTGTATAGTGTATATTATACTGAAATTTTCCCATAAATGCAAAAATATGCAAATTAAAATTGTATACATAGAAACGGTATTTTGTGAAACACATTTTCGTATAAATTAAGTATTTTTTTCACTAAAAATTAAAATGATGCAAAACTATACAAATATCTGTCCTAATTATTATATAAGTAATATTTATATATAATTGAAAGGTTCTATTCTTTTATAATTTCTATTTTTTTAACCTGGACAGTGAACAGCTTAGGGTGGTCGTGTAATTCCCGGTTTGGTTGGTTTTGTATATGGCCTCCTGGTGTCTCGATAAAGTGTAGTTTTAGGATGGCCAATCGTCCCAGAGTTAAACTTTAATAATTTTTTATTATTATGTAAAATGTTGTCTTTAGTTAAACATTTCTATAGTGGAAAAGTTGTTGTGCGTTTCATAAGCACTCCGGGGGGTGACAACATTCAAATACGTCTCTGCAGACATATTTCTGATGGTTCAGACAAAAAATAATAATATAATAATTTATCTATATCTTGAATCGTCGGCTGTATAAAAATGTAATCGACTACACAATATCGTCGTGATTTCAAACCTATAAATTATCTACAGTATTATATGGGCAGATATAGTTATTAAATTCAACGTCAGTTATCAAATTAAAAACGTCAAAAAACTTCCGTTGTAAAATTCCGCAGGATGGTCGTGGGCCGACAAACTGATGTTGGCCGCCGTCGAATTCCAGGACGGCGTTGACATTGTCTGCACGCCGGGTCCGGGGGACGTGCAGCGTTTCAGCATATCGCTTTCGGAACCCGAACAGGAAACATTTGCGTCCCGCAGCCTGGGCCGGGCCGCGGACAGACAACGGTATTCCGCTCGGGCGGACACGGTATCCAATAAATTCAAAACGGTTAGAGGTGGGTGAAATACGTTTTTCACATTTTAAATCACAATCCTACCCACTCGACCCTCACTCCCCGCCCGCCCACCACCCCGCGACACTAACGCGATTAGCTCCGACGAGCAGCCGGGCATGGCGACTGCAGCCGCCGGCAACCTGCCGCCCGTAACAAAATTTAAAAAAAAACCATTGAGTTCGTCCTATACTAACGTCTCCTACACACACACACACACACCAGCAAATGTATAATCCAATCATATAGCATGTGCACGGCAATAATATCATCAGCATATCAGATGTATATTATTATAGCTATTTATATTATTAAACATCTCTACTCGGTCCTTTGTTTCTTTTTTTTTGTCTCTCGTGATGTCTGTATAATAAATATATACAATATGTCGTCTGCCCGTGACAGGCATGTCGTTTTTGGACGCCGACAGCTCGTTAAACGACAAGAAAAACGCTCCGAAAACGACCGTCGCCTCGTACGTCCGGCTACAGTGGCAGAGTCCCATGACCGCGACGATCGCGTCCAACAGATACAGGAGCAACCACCGAGTCCTGGGCAACATTGTCAACGCCTTGATAAACTTACAAAAGTACACAGTGAGTATTAGTGGTAAAAATTAACACGGCACAGACGGTGGTCGTGTGCACTGTCCAATGTAATGGCATTTGACCAAACATTAGCTCATATGATCAGAAAGTTGGGTGATAGCAATTATATTTATGTAAGCAATATTTTACCAGTGCCTCCGCCGAGGAATTCCGATCACTTTGTATAAAAGTGTAATGTGGCTTGCTTATTTCTATAGTGTTAAATATTGAATAATTAAAAAATGTCAAAAATATTCTCATCTTAAACTACCAAGTTAATATTCGGTAAATTGCTCAGTAGATAACTCTGTATAATATGTATGTATCGTAACTAAAGTACTCCAAAAACCATATTATATTAAAAAAAAATAATTATTTTTATTTTTTATTTTATATGGAATTTGCGGATGTTTAATGTTCGTACATATTATTATAAGTATGTAACAAACAGAAGATACTGAAAATAAGACGCAATAAAAACGATAACTATTAAGACATTAAGCGACTATAGGTTGATATAATATTAATGGCGCAGTTTCTAAAAATCCATATAAAGTCTATATATTATGAAATACCACTCAGACACGAAGGGGACGGGTTTGTCATAAATAGTATTAGCAATCTTACTCAACGAGTTTTTTTATATTTAAAATAAAATAAACTGTTTTATGAACGAATAGTTTGTATAAATTTTAATAAATTTGATAACAATCATTACATATTATAATAGCCATGTAGGTAATTGTACACTATAAATACAATTTTACACATGAGAATATAGTGTTATTGGCGATAACTGTATTTATGAATTTTAATTATTGTTTCCGAACATGTTTTTCATTTTTTTTTCGTAACAATTAAAATGCACAATGAGTATATTATCTAAAAAAAAAAAACGAAACACTTGTTTTTAAATATTGCAAAAGTACATTAAAAAGTACAATACGTCAATACGGCATGCAAAATAACATAATTCAATGTCACTGTCATTAGACGCATTGGTTTAAATAACTTTTTGAAAACCAAAATAAAAACCAATTACCCAGTAAATTGAAAATATAATATTAAAAGTTAATACTAATATATATTTTAATGTGTTACTATATTATAATACTTGAATTCAAGTACCCTATCATAGGGAATTTAAATTTACTGTGATAATGGTGTAAAACTAATAAATTCGATTCCATGGGTGACAAAAATACAAAATTATGTTTTTACATTGAATACAATATAGTCTTGTAAATCATAATAGTGTTATACATATATTTACTCATGATTATTCCAAATTCTATTTTAGATTTTATTGTATTTGAGGGTTAGGTGTTATGGTAAAAGTAGGATATAAATATATTTTATATTATATTCAAATTTCAGTAAAGTTATTTATTTGATTACAAAAATATGTACCTCTATGTTTTTTAGATTCACGTTTGTGACTATCCGTATGATATTTTTCCACATAACATCTATCTCATTGTAGGTACTATATTTATTATTTATTAAAAATGTTTTAATATTGCATACGTATAATCTGAATGTGTTCGAATATTTCTTCACGTAGTTTACTTATGACATTAATATAACAATTATAAATATTAAATAGTATAACGCGGAAAAAGTTTTCGGCATAATATTTTGTGGATTTAGATTCACATACAATAAGTAGCGTGTATGCAACGTATGCGCTATGACTATTATACCGATATAATATATGTCTTATATTTCTATTTTCTGTTCTCATATTTTTTGTTTGGGGTTTACTTTGAACATTCGTCGGTGATCAAGTACAGCTAACTTATAAATTTGTATTACACGAAAAAAAAAACACAAAACAGTGATTGTAGTGAAAAGAATTTTTGAATCTTTACTTAAAAATAAAAATAGTGCCCACAGAGGATTTAACCAGTTTGATACACAAAGCGAATGACCAACGAGTATTGTCCCGGTAAAGATATTCTACTTTTCACAACAGCCTTTATTAAAAGCTTTCAGAGATATATAAAAACTGGAACAAAACCGATGAATTGACAAAAAGAGTATGGTGCGACTTGTTTTTTTTTTATCTCAATCACTATACAGTTTAAAACCATTGTGTACGATTTAAAAGAATATAGACATTTTAGTATTATAAAATGTAGAAACATATTTAGAAAGATGAACACGATGAAATATAAGGTCTGTATTTTAGTCTGTACTTTGCAAAACAGATGGTTTTTAACAAACACTGCGTTTTAGTTATACAGAGTTTTACAAAACTTTTTAAAGTTTTCCATTTGAATATTTGATATATTATAAATAAATTTACTCGTCTACTTATACAGAATGTCAACAGTTAACAGACGTAGTATTTTCAGAAGATAGAGTAAAAAATTATAAAATAGATAAAACAATGCTAATTGATATTATCACGTAATACCTACGAATGATTTTAATTAAAATAAAATAGTTTAATTATAGCCTGGGTCAGTGATATAATATGTTATCTGTGACGGTGAAAGTACGGTAATCAATATTATTAATGATTCAATAAGTAAATATTGTGTCAGTAGAGAGTATACCTTCCATGCGTCATTAAGAAGATCACTGTAATGTATGATGACAATTTGAATTTAATGATAAATCATTGTATACAAAAAACGATTCCGAGGGAAGGATACTGATGCATCAGCCTCTAATCCTGATTAATGGCATTATATTAATTATATTATTATTAGTAAACATCATGATTTGGTAGGTTTGACGTCTTGAACTACTTTTTGCAAAAATACCGGCATACCGTAGAATGGGGTGAATACATTTGTGGTAAAAACAGCTAAAATAGGTTTAAATATTTTCTATATTAATAAAATTGCATATCGAAAAATGATAGCATGAGCCAGAGGTTTTCAACCAGAGCGTCGCGATCATCCTTGCGGTGGTGTGCCTCGAGCGTAGAAACGAGTTTGAACTTTGAACGAGTAACGTAGCAAGTTGTAATTCCAAGAAAACGATCATAAGATAATAACGAGATGCGCAATTGGGTCGTTTGTTGAACATTATATTTTATAGATTTATACACTCGTATTGTAAAGCTTATCGGCAGTCAGTGACAAATTATTATTCATATAAGGATCTTATACTATATCTGTAGCAGTTCTAAACGATATAATATGATTATAATTTATTGTAAAACAAATACAATTTTTGCTCTGCTTAGAATTTAAGAAAAAAATACCATTGTTATGCCAATAATAAAATTCCTCGCTCCACTTAAAAAAAAATAAAAATATAAAAATATTAGGACGTTGATTTTTTTTAAAGTATTTAATCGTTTGTACAATTTTTGTTTTATTAAATAAATAATAACGATCAATAGTTTAAAATTCTAAAAACACTTATTTTTTCCGATGAATAAGATTGGATCTGACTTAGGACAATTAATATTTTAAGTGGCGATTGGGCATTTTCAATCTGTTTAACAGTCACGAAAGTAATAATACGGTGACATAACAGTAATGTTTTACGGTGTTTGGCCGGGAGGTGTTGCAGGAAATGTGTGCGGTACTGCCGGAAGACAAACAGGGGCCGGTGCTGGACGACATCCGAAAGATCAGCAAGGAGAGACGGCGGCAAAGGGGAGCGGCACCGATAATGGCGTCTGCAACGACTTTCCACAGCCGGTCACCGGACGACGGACTGACCGGCGTCTACCGGTCGACGTCCGAACTGTCGTACGCCTGCGCGCCGGCACCGGCCACGGACGAAGACGACGGCCACGGTGCAGTGGGTGTCCTGCGGAAGACCGACGCGGGCAGTCTGATGGCCACGGTGCGGGCGGCCAGGCGCAGGCAGTCCATGTCTGCCACTGTCGTGTACAACCCGGCGTTCTACGACGCGCCCGACTCGCCGCCCGTGGCCACTTCACCGGCCACAAACCCGGCGGGCCAGCCGTACTTACGCATGACACCCGAAAACGGGTTCAGCCTGCATAGCCGGCAGTGGCCGTCTCCGGATCCGGACGCTCAGTGATTGAGCAATGGCAGCAGTGACCACTGTGGCACGGACTCTCCGCCGACTCACAGGAGATTTAGTGGCCGGGATCGTTATTCACGGAGTTTCTCTCGATCCGCTCGACAAGCTTTGCAAAGTTCCAACCATCGATACGCCTGCAATATGAATGATCACATTGTTCCGATTTACAAACAACGGAGAGCTGCTGCAGTCTTGGGACATATTATATCAATCTCATCCCTCCCCCACCCTCCAAAAAAAAAAACAAGAAAAGAGCCCCGCTAAGGAACAGTTGAATAATTGAATTTTATTTTTTTTTATGTTTCAAACAAAGTATATTTACAATCTGTAATATTACTATATACAATAAATAAATTTAGTAACTTAACATCAACATAAAATAATGTGAGGAGGGAGGCCCACCAATGTGAAAACCCTCTGACTTGAGGGGGGGGGGAAAGTTTTTAGTTAATTAATTATTTAGGCAGGATTCGAGAGATCCTGACACCAGTGTATTTTTAATCGACGTGGGGGTTATCTGGGATGATTTTACTGGCTAAGTTAAATTGAAAAATTGCGACTAAAAATTATTCATACACGGAATTTACTGTTAATTTATAATGTTTAATTTATCTTTAATAATTTTTTTCTTATAGCATAACCTTCTTAACAAACCGTGTTATCAAATAAATCAACTCTTGTGTAGTATTATTTATTAGAAAGTACGGAATGTTTAATTGTAGTGAGACCTAAACTAAGAAATTAGAATTATTTTAAAACAATAAAATAACCTAATATGAAAAAAAAAGCCGCGTATGTCTTGATCGGTGTTTGGCACTCTATGAAAAATGTATTATATTATTTACTATTTTGTATAAATATATCGTTTTCTTTTTTTTTAAATAATTAATTGTTTAATATAGGTACCTACTTATTAAAGTTGTACAATTTAAATTGTTTTTTTCGTTACCCGAAAGCCAAATTCTTTATTTGTCGTTACTGATCATTTTGACGATTGTTATTCGTAATATTATCCTATTATAGTTATACTTTACAACCATAATAATTATTTATAGGGACATAAAAAGTGTCCCATATCGGATGTCCTTAGTCTGTAGGTATAGGTATAAATGCTTACAATTTACCTAACGGTAAACAACTTAATTAACTGTGATTTAATATAGGTACACACTTTTGTTAATGTTTAACTATTATACTTAAATAATCATTTAAATTATTTATATCAATAATTTATACACAATAAATTAAGCAATCGCATTATTTCGTCAACACACACGCATTGATAGGAGTGTATTGAAAATTGACTTAAGAAACTTCTAATGTTCATCGTATTGGCTTTGAGATGACAAGGCGGCCTAACATGACATGTAGGGTCATGGGTTCGAATACCACAGCAACGACCGTATTTTTATCGTCCAATTTTCGATAAATCTCTTATGACCGACCGTGTCAATAATAACTAGGACCCAGAACTTGATGACCTGAAAATCTTTAAAAAATGATAAATATTTTAAGTCCCTGCAAGAAATAAAAAAATGACGTGTTATTCGTTTGCGATCGCGTCTGCTAATAATTTATTTTTTATTCGGTCTTGAAATGAGTAGAATACCTACTAAAAATGTTTAAATAAATAAAAAAATACTTAAATTATGATTTTAAATAATAAATTCTATTTCAATATATTATTATATTTTTGGTTTATAATAAAATATTATAACATAGGTACCTATAACCTATAATTTATTTCATCTCCACTTTTCTGTAAATTCAATAAATATGTTAGTTATTTTTAAAACCGTCTTAACGATTAAAATAAACAAATTTAATACAATATATTCTAATAAGTAATTGCACATTGTGTTGTTCCCTATAAATATTTAAGAAATTAAATTATTGTACTATTGTCTAATTATTATTAAAAGCTACATAATATTATACTATTTTATATATAGTATTTTTTTAATTTTAATTCAAAAAGAGTTTTGAACTTAACTACTTGTGTGAAACGTATAATACCATCAGCGTTTTAAAATTGTAAACACAATGAGTGTGAACTATCTGTGATTTTATTATATTTTGTTTTGCATTTAGATTTACTACCTAGAGTCTAGAGTCTATATGGTCAACAGAATTATCTCAATATAAAATTAATTGAAATTATGATAACCTATTAGATTACCAACTATCAAGTAATATTGAATATATTGAATGGTTGGTACTCGCAGGAACTGTCATTAGTTTCTATGCTATCCGTTTAGTATTATATTTATTTTATTCATTTCTTGTATATCATAATATACAAGATTTTTTAACTGATGTCAAAGTTTTAAATATTTTTGTAAATCGGAATTTGGAACTGTGGTTATAGTAATTTATAACAACTTTTGTACATTTAGAATTAATTATAATAATTTTTGGTTAGATATTTTCACTTACTTTTATTAATGAGACAGACAAGTTCATGTTGAATTGCAAGTTTTTATTTTACTGAATAGTCAAAATATATTATAAGCTACATCAAGATAATCTAACGATAAAAATATTTAACTGAACATAACATTTATTTCTTGCATATTTCAGCGTTTTGACCATTAAAGGGAACAGCATGTATAAGATTTTTTTTAAATATAAAGTTTAATTCATTATTAATTATTAATGTTACATAATAGAATGTCTCATTTTATTTTATTTTTATAATTCCCTCACATAGGTACTATAAAAAATATTTTAAAACGTATTAAATTTTCTAGTTGTTATTATGAATTGTTCAAAATGAAATACAGCAGTGAATTCAAATTATAATAATAGCAAAATATAAAGTTATGTCAGGTTATTAATTAATTTTTTTTTGACTAGTTAATTATTTATTTAATTTATTATTGTAAGTAAAAATGTAGATTAAAGACATTTTAAACTTTTGAATAGAGACATCCAAATCAGCCATATTCAGTATGATTGTAAGATAATATATAAATATTACATGTTTTATACAACTATTTTATTACAAGTATTACATTTATTAAGTATATTAAAATAATGTACATTTAAGGTTGATAAAATTAAAAATTAAAAATTATAAAACACCTTTAGTTTGTGTATAGAGCAAATCAATAAAAAATAATTTTTGATCTTATAAATGTTGCCAGTTATTAATTATCAGGTACTTAAATGAATACAACAGAAACGATACAAATTATTTTACAAACGTTAATTTATTAATAAATTATATTATACAACTGTACGATATAGACACTATTTACTAAAATAAATAGTTACCACATAATTAGTTACTATATTATGTTTATTGTCTATATTATATGCTATATAGTCTTATAAATATATAGAAGTAACTATAAAATAAAATTGTTTTTTAAATTCAAGCAATAATTTGCAAGATAAATCTTAACACCTTAAAATGGGGTAACTTTGACAATTAAATAGCATTTTTTTATCTTAACATTGTTAGTAGGTAACAGTATAAAATGTGTAATAATTGTCGTTTTTAATTTTTTGTCGGTTGGTACGCACGGTTTACTAGCAATAATCTGTTATTAATAAATCGTTTTCATCATTAGTTGTGTAAAATTCTAGCTGTTAGTAAAATGTACAGCACATTGCATAATCGATACAATTATTATTGTTATTATAATGAAATCAAAGATAAAATAAATATCCGGTTCAAAAATGTATTGATTATATTTTTTCAATGAAGTTATGAAAAATCGTAAGTTTTAATTTATTACTTTACGTTACCTATCCATGCATAGATTTCTATTATAGCTATATCAATGTTACAACCTACTATGCAAAAGTTGAAATGACTCAAAAAGTAAAGGTCAGAAAGGATTTTTTTAGGCAACATTGATAGTTTTACCGTATAGTAATAATAACAATAATATTACACCATTTGAAACAGTGTAAAAAAGAGTGTTACCTCATTAGAGGTCTATCATTGATAGATACATTAAATAATTAAAACCCATAATGATACGTTTATCAAAAAACAATATTTTCCTTCTATTACTTAAGAAAATAATATATATGAGGTAACCTTATTAAGATTACAAATGTTGTTTTCCTTTAACTGTTGTTAATTGAAAAACAAACCTAAAAGCCATAGAAAAATTATCAAAGTTACCACATTCTACGATAATAAAAAAAGATTAGAAAAAATAATAATAATATAGAATGAAATATTGAAAAATGTTGAATTAAAATTATTATTCAGACCATGATCACGGTCTACATTATTACATTAATTAAGTAAGTTCATATTTATATTTATTAAATCAAATATTAATTATTCCGTAAAAACGTTTAAAACAAAATAATGTAATTTAAACGTTATACCTAGGTACGAGTACTATTAATTATAAGACAATATAAAAATAATATAGCTTTGGTGAACATTATTTCGTGAATAATTTTTTTATAAACTCGATGCCGCTGATTTTAACAACACTTTCAATCGTAATTATTTATACAAAGGTACTCGGAATAGTTTATTAAAACAACAATGCGTCATTTAAGTGTGGACAATTGGAACTCCAAGCACAGCTCTGCTATAAGTTTAATTTGTAACTCGCTAGTATTATATTATAGTATATGTATATTATATGAATTACCTGACCTAAAAAATAAATAAATAATAATACAACCGTACGAAACAGATTACTCGACGGAAACGAAATTAATTCCAGCATAAATCTCAGACATTTTTACAGCCAACGTATTAAATTTTCCAGTCGCTATCGTCACTCGTATTCGAAACGATTATTATTATAATAACAACGTTAAATAATTTAACTGCACTCGTAGAACATCACGATAACTACTCGTATAAACAGTATTTCGTCTCCCCAAATTATTATAATAATATTATTATCATGAACGTGTGTGTTTGCTTGTCATTGTGTGGTTCACGGGGTTGTCAATTACGATTTACGATTGATGCGTTTACACAGTGTACACAATGCAAATCGCGACGTGTCAAAATCTCGAAATGACGCGATTAGGTAGATTATTTACTGTTAATTTCTATTGTACGTTTATTATTATCAATTATGATATAAAAGCAACGATGATGCGGGATTATCAGTCGAAATTCTTCGTAATAGAAAAAAAAATGAATATTATAAATTATTAATTGGAGTATAGGTACGAATAAATCATTAACGGTCGACTGATCCTAAATAATGAATAAACGCGTATTATCTGCAGTGTAGTAACGCGAATTCCAATAGCGAATGGCAATCGAATATTATAAAATACTAATTCGCAGTTTTAATTAATGTCGATGTATTAATTATTTTAAACGTCTAAAATAATATTATTAAATTATATTCAAATTTTAAGTATATTTTATAGAAATATCTAAAAGCTTCAAGTTTTGTTAGTGACTCATTTTGAATTTAATATTTCTTAAAAATTAGTACACACATAATGCTTTTTAGTTCAAAACTTAAATGTAATGCTTATATATATTCAGACAATAATTAACATATTTTGAAGTTATTAATTTAACTTTTCCATATGTGTTTTAATAAAATTTGTAAAGTAAATGCTGAATATTTTTAACAGTCGTAAAAGGAAATTGCCAAGTATAAGTATCCCTCAATATTTACAACCGATACTTTACTAGGTGCCTACCTGGCGTTTTACCGTACGTATAGATACGTTTTCGTTATTTAAATAAACACTGCACGCGACTCTTTTGTGCGGCATACAATATGATTTTTATTAAAACGCTATGGAAAATGGAAACTATTTTATGTACTTATAGTATTTTATACTATACATTTAATATGGGTATGTTGTTATTACTTATTATAGTTATTATACCGATAGTAAAATATAATAACACCGTTGGTCACGTCATGCCGTGGTTAAATAATAGTCAGTGTCGGTCTGATCGCCGATGGCCCATGGATATTTTTCAATATTAGAACAAATGGGAAAAAGTAAAATGTTATCACTTATTTGTTCTGTGACTTGTTTTCCGATCTAATCAATTTGTTAACACTGAACATTATAATGATTGAAGTCTGGTTTATTAAACACATTATAGGTATCTATAAAGTATTGGAATAGGTACGTTCGTATGTACTTCCATACACAAAAGTTATGTGTAAACAAGTATTTTCAATACTTAAAATTTAAAAAACCAAACTTAGATCTTCGATAAGCTTATAAATTATAATATTTAGATCCTTTAACTTGTCTGTTAATTGAAAAAAAGACATAGGTATTTCAATTTTAATTAAAATTAAATGATTGATATGTTAGTATCTTTCAGCAATTAATTAAAAAACACTACTATTTAAATTTAAATTTATTTAATTAATGTTATTTAGGTATGTTAATTACATTTTTTATTTACAATAAGGAATATTATTTTAAATTTTTAATGAGCAGTCTTAAAAAAATATGTGAAACATTGTTTGTATAATAACAAACAATTTTAAAGTAATAAATTATTTTGTAATTAAAAATAAAATTTTTTATTGCAAAGTCTTGGTATATTAAAAGGTAAATACATTTTTTTTTTTTTAGGTTTGTTGGGGCACATTGAAAATTACTGGGCCAAATCATGAGCTAGACCGACATTGTATTGCAGAGTATTTATTCAAATGCAATATATAGTAGGTATTATTATACATTTTAGTGTTTATTTTTTAAGTAAATATTGTTTGACGGCGTTTATTTATTATAATTATTTGCATATACACATTTTTAGTAGAGTTCTGGGAATGATCTGTACCTCAATATTTCCAAAGGTCATAACAAAATTGATGCAACACTAGCTACGACGCGCGCGTATAATTCAGCAGCAAAACGGCACTTATGCAAAACCCAAAGGACGTTTGCACTTTGGAAAAAATATTAAACAAATAAAAATAGCTATCAACTTTACATAAATTGCTGACTTATTCGTGGGATGATACATGTCTATAACAAAAACAAAAAAAAACAAAACGTAAAAACTACCACTGGGACGGCCGGTAAAACAGCATCTATATTTGGCTAATGCACCTTAGCGTCGGCAAACGAAAGTCGATAGACCGATAAATTAGTTTAACGTAAGCAACGGTCCGACAGAGACGAATTTTTTTCTGCGTCGGAAAGATAATACCACAATATTATACTGACCGATAATTTTTTTTCTGTTATACTTTTGTTAAAACAGTTGCCCATATTTATGTAAAAGTGCTATAAAATACGGTAATTATTATCAGCTTTCGAGTGAATATCTTTTATTATTTTCGTCCTCTATTAATATCTATTATGATCATATCTCACATATACCTTGAATGAAATCAATGTACTTAAATTTTAAATAGACGGTTAAAAAAATACTGTAAGTCCAGTTTATTTATAAATTGTTAGGTTTTAGGTAACACTAGGTACATAGAAAGGTATCAAATAATATATATAACTACAGTTTTAAAACTGTAGTCGAAGCTGCAAGACGAAAACAATTTTTGGTGTCGATTACTACAACGAATACGTGTTTCATAAAGTTATAGATGAATGTCATGTCAGGTAAGTAAGTACTGCTATATATTATAATTTATCGAAACACTCATTGACTCGTAAATATCAGTCCAGCCCCACGGTCAATATTATCAATCACAAATTTATCATTCACCCGTGGAAAACTATACGAACTTGCAGGGGCCGCATATTCCGTCTAATGGTTTATATTATTCGTTTTAATTATAATGTTATTGTGTATAATAATATTATATTGCAGCTTCACTAACCTACTCGTGTGTGACCAGATTATCGTCGCGAGACAAAGAATGGTCCGCCACCGCCTTCATTGTCGGCATTTACCGACGGTGCAGCGCGCCTTTATAGTTTATTCATTGCGAACAATGCCATAATGTCCTATATTATTATAATACAGTGGCACCGTTATTACCAGACATTTACATAATATTATTACACATACCGCGGTGTGCGGCGTGGGTGTAGTGCTTTGTATAATAATAATATTATATTTTATGTAGATCCGCGAGTGATCGACAAAACTCTCAACGGTTATGAATTTATGATATTGAACGACGAACGGTTACTATATATACTTATAAGTTATATAACCATAGTATAGGTACCTACCTACCAACAAGCTTGCAATACGCGTTATATTTTTGATACTGTAAAATTCCGTCGTCTATTTTTTGCTATAGATAACATTGTTGTTCGGTTTTTTTCTGAGAGTGGAAGAAGATGCGTAAAACCAAACAAAAAAACAATTAAAAAGCAAAACATTGTCGATGACCCTTGTCCGTATAATATTGTTGTAGAATATGATAATATTGTAACGATTGGACGATAATAACAAATATCGTTGACTTTGATTAGGTATAGGTATTTATTATAGTTTCATCGTCATGCATGTTGTGCATGGAGTGTCCTGCACTTACGTCTTACAAAAATAACTAGTTACAATACATACTTTATATGTTTAATTAAATGATTAGCATTCGACAATATTATGTATTACTCCCGAGTCCCGATGATATGAATCACTATCTACCGTGATGGCGGAATGGAGAATAAATATTTATATTATAATAGGTTTACCGGTTACCTCTCAAAATATCCGAAGGAAAATGTCTGGGAAAAATTAACCGTAATGTACCGAAAGTAAATAGGTCCAGGAAAAGTAATAAATGTAATAAAATAAAAGTAATACAATAATATTAATAATCATTAATCAATAAACTTCATGACGAAGTACCTCCACGGGGAAGCATCTACTCTCTTATTTCCATGTCGTTATTTTTATTATTTTATAAATTAAGCTTATTGTTCAGTATTGTAGCAGATGTCTTAATAAAAAATGTTGTTAAAATTAAAATAAAAAAATCAATCAATAATACAAAATGCATCATTTTTAGTTTGTGTTGAATGGTATAAATGTAAAATATATAATTATGCTCAATTTCGGGATGTTGAACACATTTTGATAATCATATCAAACAATGAAAATTACATCCTAAAAACCTAAGTCGTCCTTGGCTACAAGATAAATTTAATTATTGGTCACTAGCCCTTTTTAAATATGCACTATGTATCTGGTATCTATATATATATGAGCCAGCTAGGTTCATATGTAGTGTTTATATATTTATATAATATTCACACGTGTGCGTGCAAATAATAAATCAATAATGCGCGTGATAGTAGGTTGATTTGATTTATTGTATGCGGGTAAAAAATCTGAAGTCACTGATAGATGTACCTACGATGAACAATATATTTAATTTTTATTCGTGTCGGTATTAAGGCATGATAATAAATCGATAGTCTAGGTCATAATAATTTTAGTAATAGATTATGTTCGTAATATTATACGATAAAGTTTTCAGAAAGTGTTACTATTTCAAAATATTACTTTTCAATGCCGATCTATTATTATCTAATTTATTATTCTAATTATTACGTTTTGTTGTAGTAACAGTTTTTTTAAGATTTTTGTGATAACGATGATATTCAAGAGATCAGACAAGTAACATGATTATGCTATCTTGACTTTATTTCCTACAGAAACGGACCTTGGTAAGGTTTCCTAGGTTTATTCGTTGTACGATATGTTATACGATGGTTCAACGGTATCATACGCACTTAGCTTTTGAGAATTATACTTTATTATAGATATTTCAGGTAGATATTGCATTTTAATTGATTATTTCTAAAATGTTCTGAGGTGCAAACAGTTCTTTGCCATCGTAGTCATAAATATATTTTTTAAACCAACGCACTTTACGTGTGCCTATGTGTACATTTTATAACTTAACCAATATCATTGGTTTTAACTTCTATTGAAAAAAATAATATTAATATTTAATATCGACATAAGGATGTATATATTAGACTCCAAAAGGAACGAGCCTTAACTGCTCTAATTTCGCTTTACTGTTAAGTAGTATATTTGTAGGAAGGCGTTTTAAATTTCAAGGAATTATTAAAAACCGTGTCATGTAACACTTATATGGCACACTTAAATCCCAACGATTTTTAGGTACCTAGGTATAGTACCATAGTAGATTTTGGTGGTATTAATTATTTTGATTCCGGAATTATAACATTTAAATTCTACTAGCAGGATTTTGACCTATAAAAATAAATATGAATTCTTCTGGATAAAAGCTTTATTGGTATAACTTAACGATAAATTAATTAGGTCATCAAAAATAAAAATACTTTACTGTTACTGTTTATATAAAATATAATTAATATATAAAAATATATTCCTTCTCAGTGTAAGGCTAAAATGAACTAGATATCAGATATGTACTATAACTAAATACTCAAAAATAATATTGGTATCACTTACATTTATTTTAACTTGTTTAGCACATTTAATTAATAACTCAACTATTGTTTTAAAATGTAAATAAAATAGTCAATCCAATACATTGTTTACATTTTTACATGTCATAGAATTATTATTATTTTACTTAATTGCCTGAAGAGCCTATTATATTTGAATTACAATAAGCTATCAAAGATTCATATGAAACAAATAAACTATAACCTAAAGTCCAAAACTCTGATAGTTTCTTTGCAGAGTAATATTAAAATGTATCAATATATAATAATAATAATAACTTATATATTATATTTTTAAAAGTGTTTGAACGAATGTATATGATTTGTATACCTATAAAATATTACATTTATATGTTTAATGCTGTCCATAATAATTCGAACAATTGCAGTTATAAGTAATAGGTAACCTGGCTTTTATAAATTTAGTAAATATTTCTTGAGTAAGGTCAAATTTGAAAGCTTTAGCACAGTGATTGTAACTAATACTACAATAATAATATTAACTGACAAGCGGATAATAATTATAATATGTGCTACGTCAAAAATCTACATAATATACAGATCATACAGCCTATAAACGCCGAGTGAACTTCAATGACTTTATGACTCGTAATAAATAATATGTTTTATTATTAATAGATGTGACCAGCATTAATACGTTATCGTTATTTGTATTTTATATTTTAAAACGTTTTAATAATAATATGATTTCTGATTAGCATAATCTTGAGATATTTTTATGTTGTTATACAACAATTGTATACTGACTTCAGAATGGTGCGAATCGCATAACTGGATCTCGGTCTATATAATTATTATTATCTATTTTAAAATAAATTAATGCCCATTGTTCATATATTATACAATTACATATTTATCTGTAGGTACCACTTATTATACTGGATGCATGTTTGTTTTTTTACTGTAATTTGTGTCAAGTGTACACTTTTAGGTTTACTTAAAAATTAAATTTAACTATTTGATCTTAATACATTTAAAAATAAATGAGTTACTTCAAAAATTTAAGATTATAATATGGTTTAAAAAACTTTTAAATAGGTACAATATGTTAATTTGCTAATAATATAATCATTGTCATAGTATACAGTGTTATTAATTATTTTTTTATTTTTATTTATTCATGAATTTAATTAATATATTTAACGTTTATGATTTTTTTTTTTAAACTATAGAATGATGAATCTGAGTTAGTCAATTAATCTAAAAATGGTAAAAACACTAAAAAATATTTACTAATTATTAATTATTAATAATATTTACTAAGTAAGACAATATTATTAATTTATATATTAATTAATTGTCTTATTATTTATTTCACTTAATTAAGGGCAGACGATTCCATAGTGAAATATGTAAATACATATCTTCTGGAATCTGGTCAAAGATTTCTAGACTATCTAGCACCGATTTTTCGTCATTAAAATTTCGTAAAAATGTTGGTACAGGTTTTTTAAATTCTGCCTGGGCATGTGAAAACTTTATAGCCCCGCCACTCAGGTTTGTTATCACGCCGACATCCATAGTAATAATTGTATTTGTTTTATTTAATTATTTTATTATAATAAATATATAGGGAAAATGTACAAAAAAATAAGTAAAAATAATGACAAATAGTATATACGTAAGTGATAAAAATAAATTTTTTAATTTGTAAAATAATAATACATTTAAAAATTTGTGTATATAGGTATATTATGAATGGTGGTGAGATAACTAACCTTAGTGGTGGGACTGTGTACCAACATTTAAACTTCAATTTTTTGTAAAAAATCAGTAGTAGGTATGTATCATTAAAATGTTTGTGTTGTTATGATAACAACTTAAAAGGACCATTGTATTAAATTTTAAAACTCTTCGACCCAGCATACATTTTTCTATCGTAATTTTTAGTACTAAGAATGTTTAAAATTTCAAATGTTTATAAATAATAAGTACATTGAAAACTGTCAAAATATTTAAAAAATGTGTGTGTTGAAAACGATAAAATAAACATTTGGTGAATAATTTAAGTATTTAAGGTTATTCGTTTTTTTAAAAATAACAAAAATTGATCGAGGAGAAATAGTTAATTTACTGGTGAATATCTAATGTAAAAAAAATATTTGCGTTTCAGACGATTATATAAAATTAATGTGACTTTCCAGAAACTTTTTTTTGTAGTTAGAAAATTTACTAAGAAGCTTGTTCTCAATTTTTAAATCTGAGATATGAAAAAAAAATGTTATGAAGTTTTTTGCAATTTTGATGAATTTTGTCAAAATTCTAACTTAAAAAGCTTCTTGAAAAAATTAGAACTATGTATTTTTGATATTTTTTTTATGGGATATGGAAAATATATGCAGAACCTTGTACTCAATTTTTAGACTTTTTGTTCATGAAAAATAAAGTTCATCGACATTTAAAGAAAAAAAAACTATACAAAAATCAAATTTCTATAAATAGGTCAAAAAGTTTTTAAATATATTGAAAATTGTATCATGTTCATAAAATTCAATTATAGATATGGAAAAAATGGCAAGTAACTACGATTATTCGTTTTTGAGTTACCCCAAAAAAACAATATCGATTTTGACAAAAACTGGGTTAGCGTAATAATTTCCATTTTTCTTTAGTTTTATGTTTAGTTTTTCCCGATTATTTTGAAATTAAAATTTTATCCTCTAATAAATACCAACTAGATCCAATTTGATATTAGGAAATACTCTCAAAGTTGAAAACAAAGTATTTTTTGACTTTTTTTTTGTACGCTTTACCTATTTATTTTATACTTGGAGTGAAGCGAAGAATGTATTGATTTTACAATGATGTGTATGTTGTTTTTTGTGTGAATGTCATCATCTTTTGGAGCAGTAAAGATGCTTGGATTTTAAACTTCGACATCTTCTCTGGTAGGAAAGTGAATCTTGTTGGTACTTAAGTCATAAGTAAAAAATGCCTAGTGCTTATTTTAATAATTGGGAAAAACAAAAAAAATTAGGAAAAAATTGAAATTTTTTATGCAAAACCAGTTTTCAACAAAATCAAAAACAAATAAAATTGTATTGGCTATTTTTAAACTATTTATATACATGTAAAATGTTCGATTTGTTGAAAATGTTTCTTCCTGTCAAAAAAGTCAATTCTGAAATCAAAAAAACTAAAAATATAAAAAGGACAATTATTTTTTTAAATATTTGAGTTTTAAATTTGGACAAACTTGATATTTACACTTACATATTTTTTTATTTTTGCAATTCCAAAATATTATTTTTGGGGACTTGAAACTTTTACGTAGGTGTGTTTTTATATTTTATAAACACAATAATATTTAAAAATAATTTAATTTGTTTTTAAATTATTGCTCATTTATACTATGAATCTAAAAGCTGCATACGGACCGGTGGTATTGCCCCGAAAGTTAATAACAATAATAAATTATTTAAACAATAAATAATATATTATATGTATATTATTATAATAATTAAATAAATGGATTGTTTTTGGCAAAAAGTTAATCAACCTACCATCTATCGTCCTACCATACTAATAGTAAAATAAATTACTAATTGTCATATTATATAATACAAAATATCCTAGGCTGACAGACAGGCTCAGCTTAGAATATCGTTTTTCGTATACAATAGACCCATCATTGAATGACAATTTAACACATCGACATTTATAGCATACAGCAGAACGGTACCCACTTGCGCACCTTTTTAACTTAAGATGACGTTATACCCGAATGCGTTGTCTCTGTCTTACAAGTGCGTAACATAGCAAATTTTACTCTCAACAGATCACGCGAAGCTCCGCGAATTTAAAATTTAGAGTGAATTGACCTCTTATAAAAATTAAAGGTAACATTATTATCGAAGGCTTCTCATTGGCTTTTTATTATATTTTAATTTTAAAGCGAGTTATGAGTATTTTAAAAATGGAAATTGTTTGTATATCTTAAAATACTCATAACTCGCTTTAAAATTAAAATATAATAAAAAGCCAATGAGAAGCCCTCGATAGTAATGTTACCTTTAAATTTTATAAGAGGTCGATTCACTCTAAATTTTAAATTCACGGAGCTTCGCTTGATCTGCCGAGCGTAAAATTTGCTATGTTAAGCACAAGACTTGTAAGACGGAGACAACACATGCGGGTAAAACGTCCTTTTAAAATAAGTTAGTTTAAACCATTTTTTACCATACAGTAGTCTAACAATTTTACATTAAAACTAACCATTATTGAATTTGAATTAAGTTTTAAGTACTTAACACATCCATGACAGTGGTTAGTGATCCAATCGACACTTAATGTACAGCACAGTAGTACGCACTTGACCATCTTAATTATGTAACATTGTTTTATTTTTGTGAAAAACTAAAAATATTTTTAAATTATGATAAATATTGTTTTTTTTTAAATAGTTTATTAAATTTTTAATTTTTAATTTATTGTTTTACTAAGTACCTAAATTTTTACCAAATACTAATCCACTTTGATTATTTTATATGTACTCATAATATAAATATTTAATTCTTGACATATAACGCTATTAAATAATACACCCTTATTTTTTTAGTTTAATATACTACCGATAAACCATTTTATTTTATTTAATATTTTAATATTGGAATTATTTTTAAATTTTACCATCAATTGTGGACCAGATCAAGTGTAGGTATCTTAAACGAGAATATTCTCATTTCTGTATTTTGTCACTGAGAAGAAGTAGCAATAAAAAAACATTGTCATCAATATCATGTAGAGATCTGACGTTATTTAAACTTTGTTCTGAACTTTTTTCTCTCGATCAAGTGTATCGAAAAACTCGAATAAATGTATAATATCCAGAGACCAGAGCCACATTATGTCGAAATCTCTATTGGCAGACGTCTCCTCCGAACGGAGACACATTTTATATATTATACTTATTGGACATCTACAAATTACAAACGAGACCAAGTAGATATTGGATACTGGATACTGAGATTTACGATGTTTCTAAAAGTCCAATATTGTCGGACATGATGACGTGGTGACCCCGATCACTTTGGTCCGTGCTATTGCAATCGTACGTGATCTCACGGTTTCTTTGAAAATTCGATCGAAATTTAGTTAAAACGTTTATTGGCCGCCGTAGACTAATGTACACATGCAGAACCAGTTGAATTTTTCGTAGTAAATATTAGTTTTTTTAAAACAATCAAAAAGGGGTTAAAAGAAAAATAGATACTGCTATCTAACGTTGTTGTAGAGTTACTTGTGAGCGAATGCCATAAAAGTTAAAAGTATCTAAAAAAATGTATTGTTAGATAATTTGATCCCGTTTGAAGATTATTAAAATGAATTGTATTTTATAACGAAATATGATCACAGACCATAAGACATCAATTTAAATACTTATCTAAAATTCTTAAGTTTTAAAGTTTATGTAAAATTAAAAAATGTATCATGTTTAAATGTTCGTATTTTAAGAAATAAAATAGCATTTGATATTAATACATTTAAATTAGATTTGATTCCTTCTTTCAATATTTGCAGACTCACCCGGCCAGGTTCACCGTAAATAAGATTTTACAACTCTATTTTGTCGTTTCATACGTAACATAATCGTGATACATTTTTATAACATTAAAGATTTATCAGAATAAAATAATACGATAATCTTGAATTCTATACGTTTTCTGTAGTTTATGTATTTATATTAAAGTTATGCACTCGAAACGGATTGAAACAAGAACAGTCATTATAGTATTTTATTTTTTGTTTACCAATACGAGTAGGTAAGTAGGATACTTTTCGAATGGGATGTTCGACTCAATTGTCGGCATGTCGCGATTCCACAAGTTGCTAATTATTCTACAAACTGCAACAAAAAACAACAACTGCTGTAGTCAGTGTTTGTTTTTTTTTTTAATCTTTTGTTAACTATTTTACACCAAAAATGGTTAATATAAAAATGCCAAGAGCTAATAACAACCGGTAATTGTTCGAACTGACAACTACAATTACTCGGCAGCCCATGTATATATAATATATAATACACCTTATTGAAATTTAGTAGACTTCGTGTCTATGCTGTACATTTCAACCATTTTAAAATGTGGTACCTAAAAGTGTCGTCGAGTTTACTCATAGCAGTGGCATTAATCTGTATTATACAGGTAGGTGAAATATTATGTTTTAAAACACACATATACGTCAAATAATATTTATACTACAAAAAACTAAAATCAGTAGATAGGTTGTATAAATAACATATTTTGTGTTTATTATATCACTAATTTGAAACCATATATTATAGTTCAGGGGTGAGACCGATTCGAAGAATGCTAAACACTTAACTTAAGTGATACTATGTAACTAAAAAAGTTTTTTTTTCTGTTTTGGGTCTAAGAACAACATTAATCTGGATTTCCAAGTCCAAGATGGGCGACTGTCGTGATTGATTAAATAGTTATACAGATTTGTATAAAATACAAATCATTGTTTTCCGAATATATGACTTAAATCACTTAACAGAACCCAAGATGATTAAATTATATCACATATTCTTATAAAATAAATAAATATCTAAACCATAATTTTCAGTAATTGTAATGTTTTCAAAAGAAACTAATTATAGTTATAATTATTAACATTAAATAATACTATACAAGTATGTACTTTTAGACGGATGTTAAAATATCTACAAAAATGACGGTCTTAAAACACATTTAAATTGTTGCATTAAAATTCAAATATCCATTATTTCGGTACTAGGTTATATTTTTTAAACTAATATATGTGAATAGTGGACATACAAAATTCTCAATAAAATGGTACTTAAAAATTGTATACAGAAAGGCTTATTAAATATTTTTAACTACCTGTCAACACATCAGCAAATGATAGTGATAATAGGCGTAAGAGAGTTATCTAGATGGGTTTTGATGAGTTTTTCATGATTTCACAATTATAATAACTTAAAATGTGTATGAAAATGTATGAATAAATAAGATCTATATTATTAATTTATTTTTAACTTCTTTGTTTTTTCATTATCACATTTTTTATTTTAGCCCTTTTTTAATTGAATGAAATAATAATACTAAGATTAGGAGCTTAATAATAGGTGTAGCCAAAATGAAGGGGTAGCTTACATTAGGTAGGTTGAAAAGAATAAGGCAAAATTACAGTGAAAAGTTATAGATATTTAAATATCACAAATAGGCAATAATTTTCAACTTAAGACTAATAATTCATTTTAAGCAATGCAAAAAATATTAAAGACCAGAATTTGTTTTTAAGGATGAAGAAGTTAGAAAATCCCCACAAATATAAATATATCAGCATCTTAAAGTACTGAGGACTAAAATATAAAATGATTTAATTTTAATAACTAAAACGAAGCTATAGATGAGGAATTAGGTGTATTAATACATATTTATTAAATTATTAGTTCTGTGATTCTGCTACGTAACAAACTTTTTTTAAAAAAATGCAACTAAAATAATATCTCATAAGGTTATAATTTATATTGTTTATCTAAAATATAATGTTCATAATTGTGCTTAATAACCTTATTTGTAATCAATAACTTGCTGCTATTCAGTTAATTTGCTTTTCTTTTAGTTAATTATAATTGATAGATATGCAAGCAAAAAAATTACCATAAAGATAATAAACATAATTATATAAAGTCAAAGTTTTTTCACGGTAAACCGTATATTTTATAGATAATATTTTAATGCTGAATCATTACGACTAACAAATAATCTGCATGACTTACATTTTTAAATATTTTCAGAATGCAACATCAATCACTATAGATCCCCAAGTTACAGAGGACCAGTGGTCAACACTAGAAAGTTCTACAGATCAAAATGACTTGAAAAAAATTTCAAAACTGTGTAAAACGTCTATTAATAACTTCAACGAAAAATTAGAAAATACAAAAAGTTTTGCTAACAAAAAACTGCCTGAACCTAATAAAACAACAGAGGATATAGCTAATTTAGTAAATGATGTAAAATCTCAAGTGAAAAATGCATCTGCAGATCTTGTAACTGTAAGAAAGTTAGTACAAAAAACTGCATTACGATTTAGAGACACATTCAAATCGCTTGTATCATTTACTGAATTAGATAGTGAATCTGTGAATAAAGAATTAGAAAGTATAAAGAAAACAACAGTTGATGGTAAAAAACCATTGGTTAATCGTGTTGTACGGTCTTTTGGAAATCGTTACGATCTTAATAAATTGGCTAACAAGGTTCTTGAAATATCATCTGATCGCAAAAAATTAAAAAATAATTATGATGAAAAAAAAAAAAGAGCTAAAAAAGAATTAAATTCGTTGTGGAATTCATTATCTTATCATTCAAAAACTGTGAATGATAATGCTTTAAAGGCCTTAGATACTTTCTTCGAAGGCATGAAATCTGTAAAATCGGTGAAAAAAAAAACTAAAACCCTAGGAGAAGACGCACTGAATGAAATAAAAGTAGGGGCTGATATCAATAAACTTAAAAATGCAGTTGAATTAGCTAAAGCATTGAAATTGAAGTTTGAAGATGAATGGAATCTTGATTCCGGAGAATTAACTTACAGCGAAGAACAGAAGAAAGCCACTCCACAAACCACAGATGAAAATCAGTCTGTATTCCAGGATAATAAACAAGAAAAATCTAATGACAGTATTTCTACAAACGATATAGAACCTGTTTTGCCGAAAACTGAACAAGAAACTATTGAAAACGATAAAACAAATACTCCACCTACCCAAGATGATATTGAAAAAACTGCTATGGATAACAGCCAAAACTATGATAAAGCAGTTTCTCCCATTGAGGAAAAACAATCACCTCATGAGCAAGAAAATATAAATGAAACTAAAATAATACAAAATACAAGTTCAGAAAAAGAACATAACCTTACAGATAATAATATTTCTGACAATAAAGATTCTCTGATTCAAGAATATTCATTAATTCCTAACGCAAATGATAGAAATAAAACAGTTATCACTCAGCCCGAAGATTCAAATAATGATCCAAGTTCTATTGATGGTGATATAAAATCAGATTCTTCTATTAAAGAAACATCATTAAAACCTGATATAAATAACAACGAGGCACTTATTTCACCACTTACAGACTCTATAAATAATAAAATAGGTAAAAGAATAAACAGAAGAACAAGTAGAGAAAAACCCTTAATACTACCATGGGAAAAACTAATACAACTAGATGATCCACAGGTTAGTCAACAATCAATGAAATGCGAAAGTGTATTGAATCATATAACACCTGACTTTGATAATATAAAGAAAACAGTGAAAAACTCAATACAAGTAACAAAGAATTATAAAAGCTTACAAAAAATTGAAAATGAGACTGTTAAACAATTTTATGATAAAATGGTTGATACAAACACTAAACTGAGTGGTTATTTAGTTAATGCAGCAGAAGATGTTTGTGCTAAATTCACACCTATAAATAATAGATATGAAACGAAATTTAAAAATGATCCAAACATCAAACGTATAAAATATTTATTAGGTAAGCAATACGATCCTAATCAGTACATATTAAAAGTTTTAGAAGATGCGAATCATAAAAATGGAATTGGTGGCATGAAAAAGACTACTTATTATAAAATGTTAGCAGTAGCTTATAATTTGAATCATGAAGCAAAAGAAATGGAAGATGCTGCATTGTACGCAATGAATAAAATCCACGAAGGAAAATTAGCTTCAACCAATTTAAAAAAAATGTTTAATAAGGAAAAAGCATCAAAAGCTTGTTACATAAAAAATATTTTACTAGAGAAAGAAAACGAAGATGAGAAAAAGAATAAAAACGAAAATAAGGAAAAAGTAGAAGAAAGTATAAATGAGGAAACTAATACCGAACCCTTAAAACCCAATGTCAACTTAGATTCAGTCGATAACATACAGCCATCATCAGTTAATGATAATAATGAACCAATTTTAAATAATGATGAAGAAACAAAAGCATCAAAAGCATCAAATGAAACAAATGAACAGACAAATCTTCAAAATCCAGAAAAGTCAGAAGTTGTTAGAAAATCTGATGAAAAAAAGAATACCGAAAAAACAAATGACAATAGCACAAATTTACAAGACAACAAAAATTTAAAAGAAGGTATGGAACAGGAAACGCAAGAACCTAATAATAGTTCATCAATTCCAATAAACAATGATAACGATACCAATATAGCAAATGGAGGAAATAATACAGCAAAACGTAACATAACTAGGAAAATAATACACCACAAAAAGCATAGAAATCCCAATATTCCTAACGATGTATCAGAAGAGTACGACTCAATAGAAGAAATTGAAGACGAAGAAGATGAAAGCAATGAAAAACAAAACAATTTAGAAGTAACACAAAATAAAAATATTCTACAAAAGGAAATTGAAAAACAAAATCCAAACATAACCTCTAAACAAAAATCATCTAAAGAAATAGAATTATTAGGAGATGAAGGACGACATAATTTAAAAGAGTTAGGCAAGGAAAAATCGGGCAATGCTTCAGAATCAGATATATTGGGTAAAACTGACAATGAACATAAAACAGAAACACCTGAACATTTAGAAACTGAAAATGTTAATACCGACGATACTGACGAAGGAACTGTGTCAGTCAAACCCAAACAGAAACATCGTAGAAAGCGTATAGATCCCAAAGACGGAAAAGAGTATTCAGAAGAATATGAAACAGAAGAAGAAGACGATGACAATTCAAATAGGTCTGTACAAAAAAATTCTGGTGAAACTCCAGAAACTGAGTTATCTGATCACAAAGATAATGAATCTGTTACGGAAACACCTGAACATTTAGAAACTGAAAATGTTAATCCCGAAGAAAATGATGAAGGAACTGAGTCAGTCAAACCCAAACAGAAACATCGTAGAAAGCGTATAGATCCCAAAGACGGAAAAGAGTATTCTGAAGAATATGAAACAGAAGAAGAAGAAGACGATGACAATTCAAATAAGTCTGTACAAAAAAATTCAGGTGAAACTACAGAAACAGAGTTATCTGATCACGAGGATAATGAATCTATTCCGGAAACCCCTGAACATTCAGAAACTGAAATTGTTAATCCCGAAGGAACTTCGTCAGTCAAACCCAAACAGAAACATCGTAGAAAGCGTATAGATCCCAAAGACGGAAAAGAGTATTCTGAAGAATATGAAACAGAAGATGAAGACAACGAAGACAATTTAAATAACTCTGTACAAAAAAATTCAGGTGAAACTCCTGAAACAGAGTTATCTGATCACGAGGATAATGAATCTGTTCCGGAAACCCCTGAACATTCAGAAACTGAAAATGTTAATCCCGAAGGAACTGTGTCAGTCAAACCCAAACAGAAACATCGTAGAAAGCGTATAGATCCCAGAGATGGAAAAGAGTATTCAGAAGAATATGAAACGGAAGAAATAGAAGAAAACGAAGACAATTTAAATAAGTCTGTACAAAAAAAATCAGGTGAAAATCCAGAAACAGAGTTATCTGATCACAAAGATAATGAATCTGTTACGGAAACACCTGAACATTCAGCAACTGAAAATGGTAATCCCGAAGAAAATGATGAAGGAACTGAGTCAGTCAAACCCAAACAAAAACATCGTAGAAAGCGAATAGATCCCAAAGACGGAAAAGAGTATTCTGAAGAATATGAAACAGAAGAAGAAGAAGACGACGACAATTCAAATAAGTCTGTACAAAAAAATTCAAGTGAAACTCCAGAAACAGTGTTATCTGATCACGAGGATAATGAATCTATTCCGGAAACCCCTGAACATTCAGAAACTGAAAATGTTAATCCCGAAGGAACTGTGTCAGTCAAACCCAAACAGAAACATCGTAGAAAGCGTATAGATCCCAAAGACGGAAAAGAGTATTCTGAAGAATATGAAACAGAAGAAGAAGACAATTCAAATAAGTCTGTACAAAAAAATTCAGGTGAAACTCCAGAAACAGAGTTATCTGATCACGAGGATAATGAATCTGTTCCGGAAACCCCTGAACATTCAGAAACTGAAAATGTTAATCCCGAAGGAACTGTGTCAGTCAAACCCAAACAGAAACATCGTAGAAAGCGTATAGATCCCAAAGATGGAAAAGAGTATTCTGAAGAATATGAAACAGAAGACGAAGACAACGAAGACAATTTAAATAAGTCGGTACAAAAAAATTCTGGTGAAACTCCAGAAACAGAGTTATCTGATCACGAGGATAATGAATCTATTCCGGAAACCCCTGAACATTCAGAAACTGAAAATGTTAATCCCGAAGGAACTGTGTCAGTTAAACCCAAACAGAAACATCGTAGAAAGCGTATAGATCCCAAAGACGGAAAAGAGTATTCTGAAGAATATGAAACAGAAGAAGAAGAAGACGATGACAATTCAAATAAGTCTGTACAAAAAAATTCAGGTGAAACTCCAGAAACAGAGTTATCTGATCACGAGGATAATGAATCTGTTCCGGAAACCCCTGAACATTCAGAAACTGAAAATGTTAATCCCGAAGGAACTGTGTCAGTCAAACCCAAACAGAAACATCGTAGAAAGCGTATAGATCCCAGAGATGGAAAAGAGTATTCAGAAGAATATGAAACGAAGAAATAGAAGAAGAACGAAGACAATTCAAATAAGTCTGTACAAAAAAATTCAGGTGAAACTCCAGAAACAGAGTTATCTGATCACGAGGATAATGAATCTGTTCCGGAAACCCCTGAACATTCAGAAACTGAAAATGTTAATCCCGAAGGAACTTCGTCAGTCAAACCCAAACAGAAACATCGTAGAAAGCGTATAGATCCCAGAGATGGAAAAGAGTATTCAGAAGAATATGAAACGGAAGAAATAGAAGAAAACGAAGACAATTTAAATAAGTCTGTACAAAAAAATTCAGGTGAAACTCCAGAAACAGAGTTATCTGATCACAAAGATAATGAATCTGTTACGGAAACACCTGAACAATCAGCAACTGAAAATGGTAATCCCGAAGAAAATGATGAAGGAACTGAGTCAGTCAAACCCACACAAAAACATCGTAGAAAGCGAATAGATCCCAAAGACGGAAAAGAGTATTCTGAAGAATATGAAACAGAAGAAGAAGACAATTTAAACAAGTCTGTACAAAAAAATTCAGGTGAAACTCCAGAAACAGAGTTATCTGATCACGAGGATAATGAATCTGTTCCGGAAACCCCTGAACATTCAGAAACTGAAAATGTTAATCCCGAAGGAACTGTGTCAGTCAAACCCAAACAGAAACATCGTAGAAAGCGTATAGATCCCAGAGATGGAAAAGAGTATTCAGAAGAATATGAAACGGAAGAAATAGAAGAAAACGAAGACAATTTAAATAAGTCTGTACAAAAAAATTCAGGTGAAACTCCAAAAACAGAGTTATCTGATCACGAGGATAATGAATCTGTTCCGGAAACCCCTGAACATTCAGAAACTGAAAATGTTAATCCCGAAGGAACTGTGTCAGTCAAACCCAAACAGAAACATCGTAGAAAGCGTATAGATCCCAGAGATGGAAAAGAGTATTCAGAAGAATATGAAACGGAAGAAATAGAAGAAAACGAAGACAATGAAGAAAACGAAGACAATTTAAATAAGTCTGTACAAAAAAATTCAGGTGAAACTCCAAAAACAGAGTTATCTGATCACGAGGATAATGAATCTATTCCGGAAACCCCTGAACATTCAGAAACTGAAATTGTTAATCCCGAAGGAACTTCGTCAGTCAAACCCAAACAGAAACATCGTAGAAAGCGTATAGATCCCAAAGACGGAAAAGAGTATTCTGAAGAATATGAAACAGAAGAAGAAGAAGACGATGACAATTCAAATAAGTCTGTACAAAAAAATTCAGGTGAAACTCCAAAAACAGAGTTATCTGATCACGAGGATAATGAATCTGTTACGGAAACACCTGAACATTTAGAAACTGAAAATGTTAATCCCGAAGAAAATGATGAAGGAACTGAGTCAGTCAAACCCAAACAGAAACATCGTAGAAAGCGTATAGCTCCCAAAGACGGAAAAGAGTATTCTGAAGAATATGAAACAGAAGAAGAAGAAGACGACGACAATTCAAATAAGTCTGTACAAAAAAATTCAGGTGAAACTCCAGAAACAGAGTTATCTGATCACGAGGATAATGAATCTATTCCGAAAACCCCTGAACATTCAGAAACTGAAAATGTTAATCCCGAAGGAACTGTGTCAGTCAAACCCAAACAGAAACATCGTAGAAAGCGTATAGATCCCAAAGATGGAAAAGAGTATTCTGAAGAATATGGAACAGAAGACGAAGACAACGAAGACAATTTAAATAAGTCTGTACAAAAAAATTCTGGTGAAACTCCAGAAACAGAGTTATCTGATCACGAGGGTAATGAATCTATTCCGGAAACCCCTGAACATTCAGAAACTGAAAATGTTAATCCCGAAGGAACTGTGTCAGTCAAACCCAAACAGAAACATCGTAGAAAGCGTATAGATCCCAAAGATGGAAAAGAGTATTCTGAAGAATATGGAACAGAAGACGAAGACAACGAAGACAATTTAAATAAGTCTGTACAAAAAAATTCTGGTGAAACTCCAGAAACAGAGTTATCTGATCACGAGGATAATGAATCTATTCCGGAAACCCCTGAACATTCAGAAACTGAAAATGTTAATCCCGAAGGAACTGTGTCAGTCAAACCCAAACAGAAACATCGTAGAAAGCGTATAGATCCCAAAGATGGAAAAGAGTATTCTGAAGAATATGGAACAGAAGACGAAGACAACGAAGACAATTTAAATAAGTCTGTACAAAAAAATTCTGGTGAAACTCCAGAAACAGAGTTATCTGATCACAAGGATAATGAATCTATTCCGGAAACCCCTGAACATTCAGAAACTGAAAATGTTAATCCCGAAGGAACTGTGTCAGTCAAACCCAAACAGAAACATCGTAGAAAGCGTATAGATCCCAAAGATGGAAAAGAGTATTCTGAAGAATATGAAACAGAAGACGAAGACAACGAAGACAATTTAAATAAGCCTGTACAAAAAAATTCTGGTGAAACTCCAGAAACAGAGTTATCTGATCACGAGGATAATGAATCTGTTACAGAAACACCTGAACATTCAGAAACTGAAAATGTTAACCCCGAAGAAAATGATGAAGGAACTGAGTCAGTCAAACCCAAACAAAAACATCGTAGAAAGCGTATAGATCCCAAAGACGGAAAAGAGTATTCTGAAGAATATGAAACAGAAGAAGAAGAAGACGATGACAATTCAAATAAGTCTGTACAAAAAAATTCAAGTGAAACTCCAGAAACAGTGTTATCTGATCACGAGGATAATGAATCTGTTACGGAAACACCCGAACATTCACATATCTCTGACAATAATGTTGTTGGATTTGAGAAAGAAGATGAAAATGAAAATCTTAACAGTGTAGAAGGTGCAGAACTAAATGGTGTTGATAATGATGATATTATACCAGCAGCTGATAGTATGGGAGAAGATTCTTCAGTAGAATCAAGTTTTGAAGATCAAAGTAATATCAATAGCTTAAACAATTTTACTGAGAACACTAATAACCAATACAATTTAGACAATGAACCCATTAAAAAAATGAGAATTCATAAAAAACGAAAAGATCCCAAAAATAGGCGAATCGTTTCTGAAGTATATGAAACATTTGAAGAACAAGAATATGAGTCTCCTGATGTTTTTAAAAACATCGACACACTTCCCGATAAATCAAATTTAGAATCAACAGATAATACAGTAACTGAACACGAATCAAAAAGACCAGAAAATGATTTTATCCCAGAAAATCGAGAAACTCCAGAATATGATCAATCCAATCAAATTTTGGGGATCGATGATTATGAACCAAAACGAATTTCCAACAATAAAAACGATAAATTGAACGATGTTGATAAACAAAATATTTTAGATAATCTACCTAATCAAAGAATTAGACGTCATAGAAAACGGAAAGATCCTTTACATAGTCATGAAATATCTGAAGAATATGAAACTATTGAAGAAAATGATAAGTATTCTGAATTAAAGAAACATACTTTTAAGCCAGTCGTAAATAATGAAAATAGAGATCTCAATAATAATATTATTCCTAACATTAACAACGATGGCAATTCTCCAGTTGAAGGTCGAGATGTCAATGATGAGTCAATCCCTTACAACGATAATGAGTTTAATAAAGAAGTACCAAGGACTGGATACAGCGAAACACCTGATACAGTTAATGACAATGAACAACCAGATTTATCTGAATACCCTGAAAATTCAGATGTTGCACCAGATACTTTTTCAACTGAAAATGATGATAATGAAGCTAGAAATGTTGATACACCCCGACCACGTAAACTCAGACGCCGTAGGAAAATAAAAAAACCCAAAACTGTTGATGAAAATGATATCGAGCCAGAGGTAGTTAACGGTGGAAATATCGAAAATTCTCCAGTTGAAGGTCGAGATGTCAACAGTGAGTCAATCCCTTACACCGATAATGACGTTCATGACGAAGTACCGGAGACTGGATATAGCGAAACACCTGATACAGTAAATGACAATGAACAACCAGATTTATCTGAATACCCTGAAAATTCAGACGTAGCACCACATGCTTTTTCAACTACAAATGATGATAATGAAGCTAGAAATGTTGATACACCCCGACCACGTAAACTCAGACGCCGTAGGAAAATAAAAAAACCCAAAACTGTTGATGAAAATGATATCGAGCCAGAGGTAGTTAACGGTGGAAATATCGAAAATTCTCCAGTTGAAGGTCGAGATGTCAACAGTGAGTCAATCCCTTACACCGATAATGACGTTCATGAAGAAGTACCGGAGACTGGATATAGCGAAACACCTGATACAGTAAATGACAATGAACAACCAGATTTATCTGAATACCCTGAAAATTCAGACGTAGCACCACATGCTTTTTCAACTACAAATGATGATAATGAAGCTAGAAATGTTGATACACCCCGACCACGTAAACTCAGACGCCGTAGGAAAATAAGAAAACCCAAAACTGTTGATGAAAATGATATCGAGCCAGAGGTAGTTAACGGTGGAAATATCGAAAATTCTCCAGTTGAAGGTCGAGATGTCAACAGTGAGTCAATCCCTTACACCGATAATGACGTTCATGAAGAAGTACCGGAGACTGGATATAGCGAAACACCTGATACAGTAAATGACAATGAACAACCAGATTTATCTGAATACCTTGAAAATTCAGACGTAGCACCAGATGCTTTTTCAACTCCAGATGATGTTGATGGAACTAGAAACGTTGATACACCCCGACCACGTAAACTCAGACGCCGTAGGAAAATAAAAAAACCCAAAACTGTTGATGAAAATGATATCGAGCCAGAGGTAGTTAACGGTGGAAATATCGAAAATTCTCCAGTTGAAGGTCGAGATGTCAACAGTGAGTCAATCCCTTACACCGATAATGACGTTCATGAAGAAGTACCGGAGACTGGATATAGCGAAACACCTGATACAGTAAATGACAATGAACAACCAGATTTATCTGAATACCCTGAAAATTCAGACGTAGCACCACATGCTTTTTCAACTACAAATGATGATAATGATGCTAGAAATGTTGATACACCCCGACCACGTAAACTCAGACGCCGTAGGAAAATAAGAAAACCCAAAACTGTTGATGAAAATGATATCGAGCCAGAGGTAGTTAACGGTGGAAATATCGAAAATTCTCCAGTTGAAGGTCGAGATGTCAATGATGAGTCAATCCCTTACACCGATAATGACGTTCATGACGAAGTACCGGAGACTGGATATAGCGAAACACCTGATACAGTAAATGACAATGAACAACCAGATTTATCTGAATACCCTGAAAATTCAGACGTAGCACCACATGCTTTTTCAACTACAAATGATGATAATGAAGCTAGAAATGTTGATACACCCCGACCACGTAAACTCAGACGCCGTAGGAAAATAAGAAAACCCAAAACTGTTGATGAAAATGATATCGAGCCAGAGGTAGTTAACGGTGGAAATATCGAAAATTCTCCAGTTGAAGGTCGAGATGTCAACAGTGAGTCAATCCCTTACACCGATAATGACGTTCATGAAGAAGTACCGGAGACTGGATATAGCGAAACACCTGATACAGTAAATGACAATGAACAACCAGATTTATCTGAATACCTTGAAAATTCAGACGTAGCACCAGATGCTTTTTCAACTCCAGATGATGTTGATGGAACTAGAAACGTTGATACACCCCGACCACGTAAACTCAGACGCCGTAGGAAAATAAGAAAACCCAAAACTGTTGATGAAAATGATATCGAGCCAGAGGTAGTTAACGGTGGAAATATCGAAAATTCTCCAGTTGAAGGTCGAGATGTCAATGATGAGTCAATCCCTTACAACGATAATGAGGTTAATAAAGAAGTACCAAGGACTGGATACAGCGAAACACCTGATACAGTTAATGACAATGAACAACCAGATTTATCTGAATACCCTAAATATTCAGACGTAGCACCAGATGCTTTTTCAACTCCAGATGATGTTGATGGAACTAGAAACGTTGATACACCCCGACCACGTAAACTCAGACGCCGTAGGAAAATAAGAAAACCCAAAACTGTTGATGAAAATGATATCGAGCCAGAGGTAGTTAACGGTGGAAATATCGAAAATTCTCCAGTTGAAGGTCGAGATGTCAACAGTGAGTCAATCCCTTACACCGATAATGACGTTCATGAAGAAGTACCGGAGACTGGATATAGCGAAACACCTGATACAGTAAATGACAATGAACAACCAGATTTATCTGAATACCTTGAAAATTCAGACGTAGCACCAGATGCTTTTTCAACTCCAGATGATGTTGATGGAACTAGAAACGTTGATACACCCCGACCACGTAAACTCAGACGCCGTAGGAAAATAAGAAAACCCAAAACTGTTGATGAAAATGATATCGAGCCAGAGGTAGTTAACGGTGGAAATATCGAAAATTCTCCAGTTGAAGGTCGAGATGTCAATGATGAGTCAATCCCTTACAACGATAATGAGGTTAATAAAGAAGTACCAAGGACTGGATACAGCGAAACACCTGATACAGTTAATGACAATGAACAACCAGATTTATCTGAATACCCTAAATATTCAGACGTAGCACCAGATGCTTTTTCAACTCCAGATGATGTTGATGGAACTAGAAACGTTGATACACCCCGACCACGTAAACTCAGACGCCGTAGGAAAATAAGAAAACCCAAAACTGTTGATGAAAATGATATCGAGCCAGAGGTAGTTAACGGTGGAAATATCGAAAATTCTCCAGTTGAAGGTCGAGATGTCAATGATGAGTCAATCCCTTACAACGATAATGAGGTTAATAAAGAAGTACCAAGGACTGGATACAGCGAAACACCTGATACAGTTAATGACAATGAACAACCAGATTTATCTGAATACCCTAAATATTCAGACGTAGCACCAGATGCTTTTTCAACTCCAGATGATGTTGATGGAACTAGAAACGTTGATACACCCCGAACACGTAAACTCAGACGCCGTAGGAAAATAAGAAAACCCAAAACTGTTGATGAAAATGATATCGAGCCAGAGGTAAATAACGGTGGAAATATCAAAAATTCTCCAGTTGAAGATGCCAATAATGTGTCCATCCCTTGCAAAGGAGGGAGTAACCCGAAGAAACGAAGACGTTTAAGACACATTAGAACATACATAGTGAACAAAGAAACTAATGAAAGAATACCGATTAACGATCAAATATATTCCACTGCAGATGGGTTACCTGATACTCCAAAAAATACATTAGAATCGCCTGAAACCGAAGATTCCATATTTGACAATCCAAATTTGAATAAAGACAATGATGATTATTCTTCATTTTTGGTAATTAAAAACTTTTTAAAGTCTGTTATTCTTTTAATATATATGTATTAGAATTGTTTAAAATTATTTTTATTTTGTTTTAGTTTAAAGAGTACAATTCGGATCAATGTAAACGAGATGCATACGATAGGTTTAAAAAAGTCACTTCACAAGATGCCAAACAAATTGCTTATCGAAGCGTTTTAGATACAAGTGAGATGCGAAGTAATATGTTAGCAACCATAAAAAATGCAATAGGTAACGTAAAAGTCTCCAAGACACTCAATGATGTTGATCAAAGTTTAAGGACAGTCAGTTACTCTCTGAAAACCGGTTTGAAACAAACTGTCAGTGACTTAATTACTAAAGTGATTCCGTTAGCTAAAGATTTTATGAAAACGGCAGAAAACCTTAAGGAATTGTACCAAAATGGTCCTCAATCCACACACAAAATGTTATCCAACATTTTAGAGAACGAGTCAACTGTTCCAGATTCATCAAAAGATATATTAAAACTTATTTCACCACAATTTGATGTGGATGAGTTAATAAATAATATCTTTGAAAAGCCTTACAATATCAAAACATTGAAAGTTAAAAAGGCCAAAGCTCAAAGAAAACTTATTGATCTGTCAAAACACATGGACACAGCACTAAGCAATATTGACTGCTTTGTGCTGTCCGCTATGTCTGCCGTAGGTATTGGAGCGGACACGTTGAAATTGCTTAAATCTGGTAGGGTGATTATGAGTGATAAACATCCCAGGGCAAAAACACTGAGAGATGCCGTGGGAATAATTAAATCTGGTAAGAAAATCCGAAATAATGACGTAGGCTTTACACCAACGCTGACAACGGATGGCATCAATGAAAGTGACGAATACGACGATGATGAGGATCCAGACCAAGTTGCTCAGAAAAACAAAGAATTTTTGAAAACTGTACCTGACTTAGACGATAATATGCCTATGCCAAAAAAAGTCCCAAACAAGCGAAAATCGCTGGGTGTAATTGTTGTGCATCCGGATAAACAGATTGAGTACAAAGAAGTGACCGACACTTCGGAACTAAAAAAATTTGTTAGTGATCAGACAAAAAAATACAAATTTCAATCTAAAAATAACCATCCTAAATTTTTAAAACTAAACAGTAAAAAATTAATCGACACTATGGTTGCGGATGTTAAGAAAAAGGCTGAGAAAAATGGAATGAGCAAAAAAGAAATGGTAGAAGAAATAATTAAAAATTTAAACAGTAGTTGAACTTATTTACGATTATAATTAATGTTAACGAATGTTTTTTATTATTATTATTTATAAAAATGTTGTTATTAGACTAAAGAAATAAAACAATTTGTACTTAGTATGTTAAATATTTTTAACTCTAAGTTCATAACGAAATCTTAAAAAATATACATTTTTTGTATGAAAAATAATTAAATTTATTATATAATTGATCTTTCATTGAATAAAAATGTTACAGCTTTTCAATTATTTTAGTATAATATAGGTAACCATAATATTTTATGTAACTTTATTTTTACTTTTTTTAAAACATTTCCATCAATATTCAATGTGTATAATTAGTAGTTGTCGTTAAAATCCTATCTAGACAAATTATGTGCTAATCAGTAGTTTTTCAGTAGTGATACGGGATTGAACTATATTTTGTGTTTATAATAATAATTTGAAGTTGATGAAGAAGTAATAAATTATTTTAAGTCAAAACAAGCACTTTTGTGATACACATAATGGTTTTCAGAAGAAAAAATCAAAAATATCTTTATCATAATATCACTTATAGCACTTTATTTCCAATGAGAATATGAACCTTAAGTTATTTTATTTTAATTAGTCATAGTAGACGAAAATATCAAATACTGTGTAAATCAGTTATAAATGTTTTGACAGGAATACCACGTACTTTTATATTAATTATTTAGACTTGTATTATTATAATAATATTTAACCGATTTTTATCTTATTTACATCTGTGTCGTATACTTGTATAATATGAACTTTTAGTGATATAACTTTATCTACACTTGAGCTATTAAAATATCAATAATTAACCGGTTTCAATTTAACTCTAAAGTGTCAATACAGCTACCTTTACCATTTAGACTTTTAATCTTCAACGACCGTGAATTAAACAATTTTAGATTGGAGTCAAAAATACGGTTATGCCGTGTGGCTACTCAAACAAAAACAGATAATATAAGAGGCACGCAAAGTGTTTATTAAAACACAATTCAAACAATTAAAATGTTTACCCGAACGCCATACTAGACTGTAGAGCGTTTCGATGAAACTCCTCGATCTACACATCATGTAGTAGATAAAATATATTGTACAAATACTATACATTTAAAACTTATTGTCAACTAAGCATTTCTAGTTGACCTACTTATGCTATGGAGTATGGACATATAATTACAAAAATATAAATAATTAGTGACCTAGTTCAAAATGAAAAGAATATCTAGATGCAAGGTACTAGTTACAATTAACAAAAGATATAAGATTTATTATCTAAGACCATCGCTGACGATCATAATAGTATGTGGTGGTTCGCCGATGCACGCACGTAAAAAGGCCGAAAGGATGAAAATTCCTTCGGATGTCGACTGCACACAAGGCAAATAACGACAGAACTGCCAACTGAGACACGTGGGATGGGCTAAACAACGATCGTTTTACACGCTTTAAAGTCGCATAATATGATAAACGCAAAAAACGACGTTTGCAGGTCAATAGACAATGTTCATAATAGTTAAGACTCCAGACCAAATGACGCTCATAACAAAATAGATATTATTTATACTTAGTTATGTAACGAGTGATGATGACAATGCGACAAGATGGTCTATCATGGTCACTGAGTGTATGGGTTGAGGATGAGGTGGGTTGATGGCAGGAAAGATCTTGGAGGTTCGATAACCACCTCAACACAGAAGCGCGTGCGAAAACCTGTCTCTAGTGGTGACCGAGGCATTATTAAATTGGGAGAGACGGCGGTGCATGGGTAATATGCTTATAGGACCCAAACAATTGTCTAGATGATCATACCTACTATTTATGGTATCATAGGTAGTATAATAGACTGACTTTAGTTAACGACTTAAATTTTTTTAAACTCTGACACCACTTCATGCTAGTGGAAATATGAAAAATGACAGTTCCTACATCTCTGCAGAACACTGATATTAACTATTTTTCATCAATATTTTTAGTAACTTATTACTATAATTAATGGAAAAACCAGTATAGGTTCCTATCCTGGTATGAAACAAAATTGTTTTATTTATCAACTAAAATCGTGGACGCCAAAAATAAGATTTGGCCTCTGTGACCCGTCGTTCATACCCACTAGTGACTTTTGTAACCAATCCAGGTTCTCAAAATTTTATAGGAGTGATAGAGTTACAGTAACACGTATAATAGTAACGCGTATAATAGGTTAGATTATAGCAGGGACGAAAAATGAACGCTGACTGGTGATTTAGCCAGGTATTCAATTTACGTTATCAAAATAAAACAACAGTCGCTAATTGTGTTCTTTAAATTCCTTTAGGTTTAATTCAATAGTTAATACAACGTGGGCGTTATGGTTAATAATCACTACCAAAAAATCGCCACTTGGCGCTCATTTTTTTGTCCACAACTTTTTATAGTTGAAACCATACCGAGCATAAATAAATATATTTTTTTAAACTTGGTATGATAATTTTTTTTTAACATTTTTGTTATTTATTAATTGCCTGTTAAATAAAATAAATAAATAACTTAATTCAAGCAGGTACTCTTATTTGATTGCATTTTTTTTATTTTTGGACATTTTTAACGTGGTTTTTAAAATACTAGGATCAAAATGGTTGAGCGGTGCACTATCTGTGGTGGATTGTTCTTCGTCGTCTAATTGGCCGATTACAGGAACTCGATCTGTCACGTTCAAATGAGGGGCCACCAAATTCATGAAAAACTGAAAATCAAACAAAAGACGTTTTGTTACCTGTGTATTGTGTAACAATATTGTATAATTCTATAGTCAAAACTTAAATAGATAGTTGAAATCACGGAGTAAAATATCTGAGTATAATTCGTATAATTATATATCGGAAGTTGGAATGATATAGGAAATCATCTTATATTCTATAAATTATCATAATATATATTCATTCGATGAATACCACTGTGCCACGCGCCTCTAATGTAAATTTTAAAAAAAAAACAGAAATTGGGTCAACGGTTGAAAGCGGTTGATAATAAATAATAGATAATAATTTATATGAACCTACCTCGCCGATGGACGTGAGTCCCATGTCGGTGAATTTAAGTTGCCAGTGGGGCAGACCCATGTGCACCAGCGCTTTTCTAAAGTAGTTGCTGAAGTTCGGGGCGAGCAAGTGCCAGCGGTAAGTGGTATCCAACAGCCAGACTGACGCGGCGCTGGGCTCTTCGCGCGGATGGACGTCCGGCTGGTTCGCCGCCGCAGACGCCGCCGCCGCCCGGCCGGCCAGATACACCAGGCACACGTGGCCCACGTCCGAGCTCGAGTCCAGCTCGAATATCTTTGAGTTCTCCGTGAAGTCCGGAGTGTTCCTGTCTGACAGCCTGTCCAACAACTGCAGGTCACGCATCACGTTTACGTTGACCGTGTCCGATTTAACGTCGCACAGCCGAACCAGGTCGGACAGCGGGTTCACGGTGATGTTTCCAATGGGCAAGTTGGACGCGCCACCGACGGCACCAGCCGCCATGTCAGACGTGATGCCTGCAGGGTACAATACATTTATTGGGTATTACGAAGGTGACAATATGAGAAATAAACAAAGCCTATCTCATTATCGTTTGTTCAAAATGGAAAATAAAAAAGATGGGTACGTAATTACTAAAAATAGGTTCTACATTCGTCTGATTATACAATTCATAATACGTTTATATTTTCATCTAAATGATAAATTATTATTCCAATGCCAAAAATTGTGTTAATATAATGTATTACCATACCATGATATTCAAATAATACTAGGTATGTTATGACTTCAAGTCATATGGATGCATATTTTTTGTCTTTCCGCCCCTGCAGATAGGTACCGTCGTACCGAACTTATTGATGTAGATACCTATATATATCTTTATATTTTTTAGGGAATACAGCATGATTGAAAACTTTTCGTTTTTTGACCTGTTTAATTGGACACCTATGCTTTGGTCATCAGTTATCACCGAATTGGTTCTCTGATCGTATATACCGTATAAACTATAAATACCAATTCTTTCCCGAAAATCTATTTTTCAATTACCTAATAAAAATACATTTCGGCGTGCAGAATCTGAGCGCACGGCAGTGCACCAGGCCAAGTTACAGCAATGCCAGTGTATCTTTACACGAATCAATTCGCCTGTTTTTTCTAACCCATTATCTCTGTTTCCTCTTAAGATAAACTTTTAAAATTTAAAACACAGATTAACCTCTAGTAGCTTAGAACGCTGTAAGAAAATGAGCCCTTAATATTGTGCCATTTCAAAATGGCAGGATTTCAAAATTTGCAGTATTGTTACTGACTGACTCACTCACTCACTCACTGATCATCAAAATTATAAGACACTTCCCGTATAGGTAAAAACGTGAAATTTGGCACAAAGGTAGATTTTACAGTGTCACTAAAGGGAAAAATCTAAAAATTGAATTTTTTTCAAAATGAATGCCTCTCCAGAGTGTGTATTTCTAAACGTATGAAGTGGCGCGCTTAGCACGCATAAACGTTTACTTTCAAACAGCGTTACAATATGGTAATAAGAAATTGTTTGTAGTTGAATTATATATATATATATTTATAAAACATATCATGTTTTCGTACATTTATTTTATTCAAATACAGAATATTTTAATAATATTCGTCGGTTTGCGAACGATAATTTTACGTGATAACGTCACAAAAAACATTGATGACAAAATCTTTGCCTCGTATTGACAACGCGCAAGAGTCCAATTTCTCAGCTCCTCAACAGAAACCCAAACGGTTTTACAAGAGAAAATCTACGGCGTATAAAAAAATAAATTTAAAAAAAATAAATTTAAAAAAATAAAAAATAAATAAATAATAACAACACGTCGTCCACAACGCTGAAGCCCGCAAAAATAAATGATATCCCCAACAAAAACATAACAGTGAAAAAAGGCCAAGTTCCAAACTCCCTCCCAAAAAAGTCGGCCTATCAAAGTAGTGAAATCTACATTGTGGCCAAGTCTGCTATTTCTTAATTCATAACCTCAATGCACTCCTACATTAAAGAGCAGCACTTCTCTTTTATTTGTATTGTTTAACACTTGGTCAGTTTCTGAATGAAGAATAAAACATCATTATCGAATGTGCTCACTTATGACTTACAAGGGTGATGGGGAGAAGAAGATTCAGAAAAAAGTAAAAGGTTTAGATTTCTTCTCAAAAAAGACAGCGAATCATAGTAAGTAGTGGTATCTACATTGCGGCCAAGTCTAGTTTATTCCTCATTCAGAAATTGACCAAGTGTTAAACATTACAAATAAAAGAGAAGTGTTACTCTTTAATGTAGGAGTGCATATTGAGGTTATGAATTAAAAAATAGCAGACTTAGCCACAATGTAGATTTCACTACTTTGATAGGCCGACTTTTTTGGGAGGGAGTTTGGAACTTGGCCTTTTTTCACTGTTATGTTTTTGTTGGGGATTAAGTTTTCGTCAAACGATTTACACGACAATTTGTAGTTCGTTCTGAAGTATAATTATAGTTTATAGTTATATAATTACATGGAAAATGTGTCATGGTGAAAAATTAGAGTCATACCTAATATGTATTAGTACATGTAGTATGTAGGTACCTACCTACCTATTTGTACGTATACCGTATAGTAACGAATTCTAACAGTTGTATGATGATAACTGATAAATAATTAGTAATTACTAACGGGAACCAATTCGTACACTTTATTTTTACTTGGGAATCAATTCCGTATTGTCGAAATATGTATTTCCTGAAAAATAATAGCCGGCGTAATTTAATTGCACACCAAATAAAACAGCTTGAACGTTTGAACATTATATTATACCTTTTTGCTATTTTTATATCTACCAAATATCGTGCCCAATCGATTAATAACAATTATTACGGCAACGCTGGAAAAAAAATTATAAATTTAGGATTCTCAACCATATTTAATGGAATAAAATATTGTTTTTTTTTTTAAATTAGGTAATGTTAAAACTAACTTTTAATATTATGTAGCATTATAGCCTACACCCTACATGAAAAATCTTGGGGAACGATTGAACTTGAACGTGTTGTGGTAATTTTACAAAATTAAAAATAAATATATTGATGTTATAATATTTTTAAATGAATTAAAATAGTAATAATAGGTACCTCATACACAAACAAAATACAATTACGTTTACCTATACTAACTTTGTGACTATATGCGCATTTGCCGATGTCCGATTGATATGCCACGAGTAATAAGATATATCATACATGATATAAAAAATATTTATAATAGTATTAATATTTAATAATGATATTTTAAGTCCACTACAACTTTAATCGAATAAGAAAAATGATACAAACAATAAATGATAATTTGTTGTTGATCCTAACTCTTGAGAATGTAGGTAATTGAGAAGCAAAATGATGAATTAGTTTTTGAGTGAATGTATAAAAACTATTACGAATACCTACGACCAATTTTTAACTTAGTAAATTATATATTTAATACTTAAAATATAATGTGCCTACCTAGTACCTATATCTATAATTATATATAATAATGTTTATAATAAAATTGTGATCATCAGAAAAATAATTGTTTTTATATTGGAAGCTGTTTTTGTTACATAATATTCAATAATATGATATCTGTATTTGTTTTGTTATTGTCATAATTTTGTAATATTTAAAATAACTGTTGAGCTGTCATAATCACTGACTTAAAGCACTGACTTAATTAATAATAATAAAAAAAAAATGTTTATTACCTATAATATTAAAACATGTTTTATTTAGAGCGTAATCGTGTTAGTGGTGTTACTAACTTAGTGCGCAATCGGGCTATGATCGTTCAGGTCAAAAAAGAAATAAGTGCGCATCCGTGAACCGTATTTTATTTACCTTCGACTCTGTACGACCAAGTCAACTTGAACCCGTCGCACGACGCATAAAACGACCTGACGTCGTCTGGCAACAGGCACCCGTTCCGCTGCTCCCATAGGCTTATTTTAGCCTTGTCACACGGCAGACTCTGTTTGACCGTCAGGTTTCTCACGCCGGCAGTGTTATCTGAAACAAGTCAAACGAAATTAAACAAAAATAGGGTAGTACATTAAAATTTATGATTTAAAAATCGATTTGTTTCGTCGCACTCACTCAACTTGGACCCTGCTGCAGAAAACGAGAATCGTCCAAACGGCGGTACCGCATTCAGGGCCGGATTTAGGACTAGGGGCGCCACGACTTGGGGGGCGCTAAGCCGTGGATGGTGAAATTTTTTTTTTATTTAATAAAATATATCAAGAATAATTTTTTTTCTGTCATCATAATAAAATGTATTTTTTTTACCCTTCTGGTCTAGTATCTTACTCAACAAAAATTTAAGACTTAATTTTTTAGGCTGACTTAAAATTTTTTTTTATTTAATCCATTATACATTTCTGTATAACCATAAAATTGGTAAATTATTAAGGAGGGGGTCTCTCAGCTCTAATCGGGTCGTTTGTTTTTTATTAGCCTAGGGGCGCCTTTTAAATAAATCCGGCCCTGACCGCATTTAGGACATTACCTACTACACAAGCTGTATAACCAGACCTCTCCCATTAAAAAAATGACAAATAAAAAAATACTGCACTAGTTTAAAGATGTATCTCAGTTTTAGATATTGTAGGTAGGTTTTTTTGTACCTCAGTTCACGGACAAATCAGAGTAGGTGTACCTCGCTTTGTGAACTAATTCGACCAAGGTGGGAAATATTAAGACAAATGACAATAAAATGTAATTTAGCCCGATATAGGCATCAGCTATAGGTATCTGATAACTTTGATCAAGTTATATATATTTAATGCATTTAATGCATATAATGCATACAATTATTATAAAAATGTCATCAGAAATATTTCGGTTGCAAAAAAAAAAGAACCGTAAAAACTAAGAAAAACATTTAAAAGCTACAAGGTATGGGGGAGGGGGGGGGGTTACCCCTCAACCCCTTGAAGACGTCCCTGCCGTGAGCTGAGCGCATACTAGTTGGCAGCTACCTCCTGAAGTCAAAAAGATTTATACAATTTTTGTAGTCTTCGCTCAGAATGGTTTTTCGTATAGATACAATGATTTTATATCATTGAATTAAAATTTAACATATTATATCCATTACATAGTGATCCACTCGACATCTACTGTACAGCAGAGCGGTACCCAATTTTTATTTATTTTTATTTTTAACAGTTGTGTAATATTTGAATAAAATATGAAGAATTAAAACAAAAACACGATGTTATTAGGTACTATAATAAAATAGAAAAATATCTATACCTACCTAAATAAGACTAATGTTTATCATTATTATACATTTTTTTTTTTAAGTGCCTTTGTAAAAAACTTCATAATATGTTAATGTAGTTAATGAAAACTTAATTTGCTTATAACAATACATCATGTATTCATAAATTAATCTATTTACGTGTTATTTTTTAGTAAAGCTTATGAACCACTATCGACAATAGACTATAACATAATGTATAGATAGGTACTTAAGTCTATATTGGAGGCAAAATTGGAGGCTGAAGCCCCCTCCTTAAGGACTTAAAATATTTTAAAGATAACTTTAATTTTCAGTTTATTAATTAAAGTGAAGAGGAGCGATATACTTCCTATAGAACCATCGCACATATAACATATTAGATATATTAAATTGCTTATTAACATTTAGGAGTGATTGGTAATCGAGATGTTTGAACAAAAAGATCGTGACGTGCTGACGTACAAATGGAGGTAACTTGTTGGAGGTCGGCGGTCGAGACTTAAATATGTTGCTATTAAAGTATTAAGCTGTGTACATTTTTTCAACTATTTAAGTATTTTACACTCTCGTCTACGTAATTATTAGGGCTCGGATTTAAATTCCCTAAGAATATTTAAAAATTACCTTTAAAAAAATGCCCAAAAAAATGAATTTTTTAAAAAACAAAAGTTATTTATTAATGAAATAAATATTAAAATTGAGCAAAAAAAAAATGTTTTAACACGACTAAAAGCGTTTGACAATTAATGACAATCGGCCACATGTTCCACCGATTTAATATTATCGCTTGATAAGAGAATACTCCGATAAAAGTTTTATGAAATTTAATCAACTAATAGGTTGGTGTGACATACAATTGTATATGATCTAAGGGTGTGACATAAAAGATAAATTTCAGCCTTGCCTAATATAAAACCAGATTACATGATGTGATATAGTTCGAAGTGAAAATTATTTATATTTTGTAGTACTATGTTTATTGTTTATATTTCAATAAAGGCAACTGTTTTAGTTATAATACAAGAAATAGGTAAAAAATGTCTTAATATATATGCAATACAAGATAATTTTGTCATTATTATTTTATAATATGCAGATACCTATGATGCATTTTTATTTATCTTCTGCTATTATGTTACCGCACTTAAAGTAAATTTTTCGTCTCATCCCCTCCTTTTTTCATTTCTAGTTCCGCGCCTGAATACAATAGCGACAATAAAATATAAGTTATAACGAGCGGAAATCGTATTATAATATACTTTGAGCCTTGCAGGCTTTCGTAACTCACCGAGAACAGTTAAAAGACCCAAAGTGACTTGGTCGTTGAACAAATCTGAAGTGACCAAATCCAGCTTATTGTTATTGGCCATGTCGCGGAGGACGCGCAGTTGAACTGCAGAGACGACAACTTTTACAGCTTTACTGTTGTAGGTACCTAGCATAGACATAGTTATTATCGGCGGTGCTGGTCGTTAGGGCAACGCAACAATACTATATAATTGTTATCAACAACCCCAACCACACGAAAAACGACGGTAAAAATCTATAATAGGTACCTGTATTATAGAGTTTACCTGTATTGTTAATAATATTATTGGTGAAGGAACGATACAAAGGTAAATAAATACACGCTCGTGATGTTTTGGATAATTCATCATGTGAATTTATTCTCTAAAACGTAGTTAGGTATATCAGACTGACGACAATAATGTTATTTTTCATAGCAAGTGATCCAAATTACATTTTTTTTTTTATATATATCAAAGATGAAAATACATTTTACATACTAGGAAATCTTCAGTTATCGTGTAGGCACACAAGTCAAAAACATAATTATGCATATTATGCACATTTTTAGGCAGTATAAATATAAAAATTAAATTAAATAAGCTATAAATCAATATTCAGTCCTATATCTAATCCATTGACATTATTGCCATGTTCAAGCATTTCTATGGTAACAAACACCATGAATTTAATAGCAGTTTACAAAGACATTATATTAGGTTTATATAATTTGTATATAATATAATAAATATAAAAAAAAAATTATAAATGTTTTTAAAAAAAAGTATAATAATATTACACTGAGTGGGTAGTAAATATATATTTAAAAAACGGATTACAATGAAAATTGTATTTTCAAAACTTAAAAAAATCAAATTAACTAAACAATTTCTATGGTTTTTGGTATAATGTGGAAGCCACAACATATGCTTATAACAATTTATTACTAAAATAATAGTTTATTATGAATCCTGGGTTCATCTTTATTTTTTAACATATTATATACAGCATATAAATATCATGTATACACATATACTACACAACACAGTGAAGGCAAGAATGGAAAAAAAATTACTAGCAATAAAACAATAAATAAAGAATTTAACCAATTTGCAGAACAAAATAGTTTATTGATATGATCGTTCAAAGTTTTATTGGCAAGTTTTTTGTTTTTTCTAATACATAAGCAGTGAAACGTTTCAAAAATTTTGGATATTCTCGTTTATACACAGCCCTGAGAACAGAAGATGGTGCCCAACCGCCTGGATTCACTGTTAACAGAAATAATTCACACAATTTTATATTTATATAATTCAATTGTATGCTAGGTTCTGTGTAGTGTTGTGTATTAAAAAGAACCAATATTTTACTTTTAAGCTTAATCAAGGTCTAACATAATGTGCAATTTTAAAGCACTCAAATTATTTAAGGATATATGTAAAAACATTTATTGTTCCAATTTTAAACCACCAAACAGAGATTATCTTAGCTTTATTCTGATTAGTTATACATTACAATCTGTACCACCCCAAATTGCTCAGTTTTCTTACAAATTTCAAATCCCTATTTTCTCTATTTAGGGGTTGAGTTTTTAAAAATCCTTACTTAGAGGATACCTACATCATATTAGCTAACGGCATGCTAAATTTCAGCCCGGTCCATACAGTGGTCTGAGCGCATTATAAAATCAGTTAGTCAGTCACATTTTTTTTTTAAATATATAGGTAAATATAATATATATATAATACATTATATATGTAATAATACTATATAATTGTAGAAATATACATAGACTATTCTAAGATGAAAATTATTTTGCAATATTGCTCCCTATTTTTGGCCCATGTTATATTTTTATCAGATGATGTATAGTCTATAGTTTATTTAAGTGGAAAAATGTACGCAGCAACAACCAGTTTAATGTTGTGCTGCCGTCAAATCTCCTTTACCAAGCCAACCATCATTAGGCCTGCCATGTAATGAAACCATTCCTCTATGCAGTGGCGCCGAGTACGCACTTAAGGTGGTGCATTTGAACCACCTAAAATTGTGGGTGGGTGGGTCTTGGGTGGGTAAGTAAACATATTTACCTAAGATAGTTAATACTATTACTTACAATAGTAAGTATAAAGTAGGTACTAGGAGTTAGGACACTAGGTAGTGAGCGGTTTTGTGTCGTTCAGTGTTGTGGGTGGGTGGGTGGGTGGGTAGGCTTTGGTGAGAATTGAACCACCTATTTTTAGTGAACTCGGCGCCACTGCCTTTATGCATAAGTTGTCTACTGTAGAGTTACATCACAGATTAAATAATCTGTGGTTATATACTAGATTAGGATTATATAATATTTCTTAATATTGATGGTTAAAATATAATATAATATAATATTATTTAATATCTTAAATCCAATACTAATGAAATTTTTACAAAATAAATAAGTTGTATTTAATTTAATATACACATTTAGATATGGTTGATTTGATATTATATTAAAAATTCCAAAAACCAAAAACATTTTTTATAGCCAATAGTCTCACTAGTAAAATTGTTTTTTTAGACCTAAGTGACAGTATTGTAAATTAGAACCCGACTGACATTTGTAGTATTTTAAATATAAAATGATTTAAAAATATTATGTTCTTACCAACAGCACAATAGGTTATTTTGCAGGTAATATCATCTCGTTTTATCTCACGACCCTTAGCTGCAGGAGCTATGATGGTTTGACCCATGAGAATAATAGTCAGATAAATACGAACTTGTTTACCTCCATTAGGCTGAAAATAAATAAAACATGAATATTAAAAATTTCAATAACCTACTAAATGTCATGTTATTAAATGTATTTGTTTTCTAAAATATGATACTAAATTTAGTAACATAACAAGTTAAAACTGATCAAGAACAAAATATATGAAATAGAAATGTAACACAAGAAACTTTTTTAATAGCTTGATAACATACAGGATGTGATGGTAATTCTACTGAACTGTTGACGGTTGCCCACATGTGAGGGCTGTCTTCAGACTTATTCTCTTCATCAGGAACATGTGTAAGATGTGACCAAAACGTAGCATCACGTTGTGCTGCTGGCCAAATGCGTTTGTGTATCTGATGGAATAGTATTGTGTCTTCGGCAATTTTATCAATGACATTCATTGTTTCTAATGTACCTGGGGATTTTAGATAAAACATTTTAGCTTCAAGAGTTTTAAAATTTTAGTTGGTTAGAAAATTTGTAAATTATAATATTAAAATACCTTCCCAGTCGTATCTGTATTCAGGATAAAAAAAGTAATGACACAATTCTCGACCTGTGATTCCTTTGACTTGATGAGTTGCTTTCAGAGGATCAACAACTAATCCATCTTCTTCGACTTCTCGTCGATACATCTTCATTTCCCCATCCTCAACAAATAATTGCCAAGCTCCTTTGCCAAGACCCATGCGAGCCGATCTAATTTGTTCAGCAACTACTCGCTCAATCTTAACACACAAAATTATAAATTAACTCAATCAAATGGTTACATTTTGATTTAAAATTTAATACAAAAAGAAATAAAGTATAAATTGAAATCAAATATAGACATTACTTCTGGCCAATATGTATGTTTCAAAGAAGCATTTGTGGCAGCAGCTCTTATCAGCTCACCCCAATTGATCTGAGCTGTTTGAACATTGTTTTTAGTACACTGTAGTAACTGATCTTTTCTTTGTTTAGCATCCTCAGCAGAGTTATCATTGGATGATTCAACAGCGTCATAAAATTCATCTTCAGCCAAAGTAGAATGTTCCTGCATAGTTAAACAAATAATTTATTAATACACTGAAAAAACAATAGTTGCAAACAAAATTATTAAAATAAATAAATAAATAATCTATGATCAAGCTATTTAATTTATTTGGGTAACAAATTCTATAGTTAAATTTTAATTTAAAAAAGCCACAAAGAACAGTTTTAGTTTGATCAAATAAAATAATTTATATACTTTTAAAATAAATAATATTGCATTTTCATAATTTTTTTCTTGGGAAGTTGATACAAACAAAAATTAAAAAATGTAGTCATATTGTTTTTAAATTAATGCTGAAAAGAAGGCACTATCATTATACATTTTATGTTAACCTACATAGTTTATAAAAATAATATACTTAATAACATATTGATACATTTTTAATAAAAAATATACAATAAAATATGTACTCTTTATAATTTATTTACTATCTAAATTTTAGATGTTACTTAATATATTTTTTATTTCTACTACTTTTTAGAGCAGAAAAAATGCTAAAATTGTTGTTACAAATCTTGAATTTTAAATTATAAAAGTATTGTTAAATTTAATTAAATATTACCTTTTTAGAAATAGAACTCATTATGAACTAACTTAACACAAAAACTTGCGACTTAAATAAAAATTAGATAGTTGAATTTAGTCTATAACAGTTAATGTTAAGTCAATTGTAGGTACTGATTAAAAGTAATAACTAATAATTGACTAAAATAAAGAAGTAGCAATTCAACATTTTTTATCTTAATACTATTTCATATCTACTTTTATCATATATTGATAATACAATATTTGGACTATGACCAGTTCAGTAAATATGACCTCGTTAAAACATAAGTTCATTATGAATATTTAACAATACATTTATTTTTGTAAACATTAGTTGTTTTAAAAATTTTTCTAAGAACTTATAATTATGATGATATTGAATTAATTTACTAATACCTATTAACTATAATATATAGATCGAATATTTTTTCGTATAATGAAATTAGATGATTTATATTGAAATGGTGGAAAACCTAAACAGATAGTTAATTGTACATACAGTTAAATCAGCTCCGGCAAGCACTTGTGCTCTTTCCTGATCTGTCAGCCCATCAACTAGAGATAATGTTCTTACTACTTCTTCTAAATCTTTACGATTGTTTATTTCTTTCTCCAACATAGATTCCCACGCTGCTTCTCTTTGATTCATAACCTGAAAACCAAAATTAAATATTCAAAAATATAGTACACATTTTTTATATTTTGTTTATAACATACTTCAATACAATGTTTTAAAATTTCTAAGATGCCAGACGATGTTGCTTTAAATGCTACCGCTTCACCTTTAAAATCTAATGCTTCGCATGTATATTTTTGATAGGATTCATTTTTTGATACACCTTCTAGACAAAAAAAAACAAAATATATTAAACACAATAAAAATGATTAGTAGTAATAAGAACAGAAAAAAACATACTACCAAACTAATAAATATTGTAACTTGCTAAGGTTTTTAAGTTCAACGAATAGAATACAACATAAGTAGGTACTAAATCTAGTGCACATGTCTAAACAAAATGGTTTGAATTGGTTTATGAGTAGACATGTGTCATAAAATAATTTTATAATAAGTACTATAAATCTTAAGTTATTAAATAGAACATATAATAAAACAAAATACGTTTAGTTTCATTTCATCAATCACCTAAACATTTGTTTATTTTAAGGAAATTCTAAAATTATTTTTTTGTTAACATTTTGTTTGAATACAAGTTGACTTTTAAATTGACATCTAACAACCTAATATTTAAGTAAAACATCACAATAATTATAGTTTAACTTTATTAATTTATACAATTTAATCAGAAGTATTTGTTTCATAATAATAACTCATTAATTGTAATAATACCCATTGACCTATATTGTGTATTTTCTAATTAAGTTTTTTTTTTAAATAATAATAATTATTATAAATATAGGAACACATAATAATACAATTGTTTATCTTGATGTACAATAATTTAATCAGTTTCTCTACAGGTGATAAATGACAATTATGTAATATAGATATATATACTTATTTTACTTACACTAAATAACAAATATTTATAAAAAAAAATTAAAAGAATCTTAATAACAAATACTTACTATTTACTATTTAGATATCTAAATAGTAAATAGTATGAAGCTAAGCAAGAAATTGAAAATTTTAAATTAAATGCAATGTAACTTAGAATATTGATAACATATTTAAAATATCATGGCCAACAGAATGTGTGTGGTAATAATTAGTTAAAAGGTTAAAAATGTATATATTATGAAGTATATACTGTAATGTTTGCTAGTTACTGGGTTCTTTATTTAAAATTAAATACAAACAATTGAGAATACAACCTCATATATATTTTAAAACTCTAGAACACAAAACTAGTAAATTAAAAGTTATTTCATAGACAAATCATCAATAAATTGTACTTATTAATAAATAAATAAGTCGTTAGTTTAATGTTATTTAAAACCAATAAATAAATGAATTAATATAAATGTATTCAAATAATAATACATCTAAAATCATAGTAATGGTAAGAACTATTTTTAATTTTATCTGAATTTGTGTGAAATAATTATCAGTAAAAGGATGAATAAGTAAGAACTTAATAAACTGAATGACACATTAAATATCAGGTAATATTATTAAGAGTAATACTAACAAGAGTTTTTACCTTCACAACTAAGGCTTAGCATATCTAATCTATACATACTTCATAACACAAGTTTTCAGTAACTAAATAGTAAATAATCAAATGTCTTTTAAAATTATAGTATAATTGTTCAAATAAAATAGTTTTAAAAAATTAACAACCATACCTATTTAATATGAAAATAAAGAGCAATGTTTAGCTGTTTTTATTTAGCATCAGTGTAACAGTACACTGTACAGTCATATTTAAATTAATTTATGTTAGTATGTTATTCAATAACATTTTTTAAAAAAAATGGGCATGTAAATAAACCATATTTACATATCTAACACTGTTACACAGTACAACTTTTCTATTTGACAAATACTATTGTCTATTGCTGCATTTGAGCTCAACACTTTGAACTTAAAAAGGTCACAAATAAAAATGTAACTGAACTATGTGGTTTGATAATAACGATTAAAAAGTATTAAATAATATGTAACATAAAATGAAATACAATTTAAAATGTTTTATTTTATGCAATTGAATATCATAGTGACTATTTTATTATTAGGTTTTACAATAGTAAGTGATCATTTATTTCAACAACTAAATTAACAATTAAATAATCACTTGTTTTAGATTCTGAGCAAAGCAAGGAATGTATTATTTTGTTTTTATACTGATACATTTTTCTGTAGACCATTTTTGAATAGATGATATGCTCAAACAGTTTCATACTGTAACATCTTAAAAGATCAAAAATGGTACTTAAAGCTTTTTAGATTATTTATCGATTTTCTTAAAAAAATCTAAGTGTAAGGATAAGCAATTTATAAGCATTCACATTTTTTGAAGAAGTGGAAGTTATCGCTGTCTTAATTGATCTCCACTAAAAAGCATTTTTTAACTTTTAAATTAAAATAGTATATATTATAACACATATACTTATTAGTATACAAAAATTACCTACCCTTAATATTGGGTAGGTAGGTATTAAAAAAAAATAATATTACAATTAGTTAAGTTACTTAAACAATTACTATAAACTATAAATCCAATGTAATAAGTATTATATTTTAAAATCAATAATGTTTATTGGCGTTAGTAAAAATAACTGAATTATTTAAAAATTAAATATATATTCAAGAAATAATTTATTACTTTTAAATTGTTAAAATTAGGATAGTTTTTTAATATTTCATTATTCATTGGTATAATATTTTAATAAATAAAGTAGGTAGCTATTATTATTAATGGTATACAAAGTCTACTCTTTGATTACCTCCTTTGAACATGTTAATTAAATAAACGTAGACATAGTACATAAATAGAGATGTACACTTAGTAAATTTAATAGAGCATGTTTTACTTTTAAGGTACATAGGTAAAATCTGTGTACAAATTATTGATGTATTTTAACTAAGTATTTTTTTTTTAAATTATTAAATAGTTCTTGTTTCATCATATTTTACAAACATCTTTCAATAATCAAAAATCACATTCACAACAAATAAAAAAAATATTTTAACTTCTTTTTTAAAAATCTTGTATATTTTTTGGTTAGCAGCTTCTAAACACTACATAATTATTAATTATATCAGACAAATGATGTTCGTGTTTTATTAAATTATAAAAATAATTTTTATCTTCATTCATTATTTATAAATATAAAAAATATTTATTGAAACTCCATTATAGAGATTACAACAATAGGTATGTATAAATTTACTTTCTTAATGGTTATTGCCTTATTGGATATACATAAACTTAATTATACTCTTCAATTTTTACTAATTATTATCAACAAATTAACATAGGTATTATAAAAGCCTCAAGTAATTAGGTGTATTGCCACAATATATAATACTTATAATATTATCTAGTTTAGCAGGAACGGCTTTACATACATTCATTTATAAATCAATAAACCAATTATTCGATTAACCAAAGTATAAACAAGTACTATATTAATGTTTTAAGTTTAATGGCAGGATAAAAATATATAGTAGCATTATTATTTTATATGATACAATTTAACAATTGTATACACATAAATATTTGTATATGAATGAGTTTAAATTTACATAGCATACCTCGACAAAAAATGTAAGTAGATTTTACTCTTAATTTAATTTGAATTCATAATACTCATTTCAAAGTATAAAAATAAAGTTAATTATCATTATTTAGTATTTTTTATTTAAATTTATACTAATTTGTCCTAAATCTATTAATTAGATAGGTAGATGATTTATATACATTTTTAAATACCCATGATTCAGACATCACAATTCTGATAAATTAGACATCTGAAAAGTAATTAAATGAATAATGAGCGTTTGTCAAAGTTAAAATATAGCTGTGATAGTAACATTTTTGAAACCAATAAATAATACACAACAAATATTCTTTGTGGCAACATAATAATGATAATATTACAATTCTATTATACTTTCCTACTAGTGGGGAAACAAATTGTAAAGCAGATGGTGCTATTGTGGGAGACTTAGTTACAGCTTTAGTCTTAACACACTTCAATTGTCTCATTGAAGTAGTATAGGTTGCAGGCAGGTAGAATGCATACTCTACTAAATACTAATTCTAAAATGAAGGTTTTTTATGTCTATACTCCTCACATTAGTCAACTGTACATAGGTGTACTCACAGTACCCAACAATAAATTGTTTTACATACTTACTTTATTATTACATCTGGAATTCAAAACTTATAAGCTTAATAAAATGTAAATAACTAATAATTTCTCTATTTTTGTACTTAGAATTGATTTTACAATTTGTAATTACAAAAATTTGGAATAAACAAATATGCATCACTAATCAACTATACAAAACACAGAGTTAAAGAATTTTATAGAAAATCAACTTAGAGATGTCTGCAATTTAAGTGGTAAGCAAATAAACATATTAGTTTTGAATTATATAAAACATAATAAAATACATACCACTATTTTCAAATTTCTAAAGTAAGTTCAAATTTAGATGAAATAAGATATTTAAACTAAGAATAACAATGTTAGTTATTTTTTGTAATTTAAAAATATTAATTGTGAGTATTTGAAACTTTTAAAGTATATTATTATATTTTATATAGACAGACTTTTTTTAATGCAATGTTTTTGGGAAAAATTAATTCATCCTACCCACTGTGTTATGAGTAGTAAAATTAATTATTTTAATAGCAATAATTTCATAGTCTTTGCTCAGAATCGTTTTTCGAATTTAATGATATTGTATTATTGAATTCAAATTTAACTTATCCATTACAGTGAACCACTCGATACCTACTGTACAGCAGAGTGTTAACCATTTGCCGACCTTTTTTTATAATAAATTTAATAGGTTCTTTTAATATGATGAAATCTTTAAAACTTAGGTTAATACCATAAATGGATAATTTAAATTTGTTAAAAAATGTAGCAATTAACTAAATATGTCAATTTTTAACACCAAAACTATTAAGGTATATTTTAAGTTGAACCATTTTTCTTATAAAAATACATGGTTTAGTTTAAGGGGTTAAGCTTTTTAAACATCATAGCTTGAAGACTATTGAAAACCTGTATTAATTATCTGTTCAATGTTAACTTCTAATAATGTAGTCACTAACAATGTAATATCATAGGCATAAATAAATGTTTAATAAAGTTAATATATTATAAAAATATATGTACACTTACACTTTACACATTTAAAAGAAATACAATTTTTAATAAGAATATTATTATTAAAAATTGTAATCACACAATTTTTAATGTCTCTAATTTGAATTTGGCCTAATTATTAAACTGTACAATTTAAAATGGCTTATAATACCTAGTTTATTCAACAAAACAACAATATTCAATTTCGTCTCTTGAATATTACAGAAACAGAAGTAATTAACATACCTACAACAAATAATAATGACAAATATTACAGGTTGGTTTCATAACATAATTATATTATATACCTATTATACCTACATTATAGTAATAGGTTCCAGTGGCGGCTCAAAATTGTTTTGCCTTGACTCATATATTTATTAGTTATACCATCCACACAAACATTTTCTTGTTTTGCTTTGATTTTAAAGAATATTTTGAAAAGCTATATTAATACCATTACATATATTATCAGGGTCCCTTAGATCAGCATTATCCAAACTTTTTCTCTGCCGGGCCCCTTAGAGATAATAAAAATGATCGGAGGTGTATTGCCTACCTGATAATTTACTACTGCTCGCATATATTGTCCGCGATCGGATGCAGTGGTTTCCCTACATGTAAATCACTTGAGGTTAATCTTAATTTAATATAAGGGCATATAGCTCAGGCAACGCTGGGCGGGACAGCTAGTCCTAGTATATATATATATATATATATTTTATTTATTTAAGAAACTTGGTGAAAACCATTAGTTTTTAGCAATTACAATAAACATATAAATATATAGTCCTAGTATATTAATATAATTAAATTTAAAATATTGCTAATAGTTGTTAGCTAGAATATACTCTATTCAGGTAAAGAGATATACTCGATGACCAACTTATGCCTTGGGGCTCTTTACTACACAGCAGGCGCCAGGCATACAGATGGTGACATATTGGTATTGCTCAATCGCCGCTGACGAAAACCAGTCACTGCGCACAGTTATTATCCTGAATAGAGTATGCTAGGTAGTATAATTATATTTAGTTTTATTATTTGTTATTTATAGCTACATATCATAGTTTATTGAAGGATATATAAACTAAAATACTATATCAATTTAGTTGATTAAAATATTCTTGCTTGTTTTATACATTTAAAAATATAGTTAAAAAGATTTTAATTATAGGTACCTATATTTTTATTAAACGATTCTTTAATTCTTGATCAAGCTTGATTTTTAATATTTAATAATTGTTGAACTTATACAAATTTAATTTGCTATATTAATTAGTAATGGCTATATTATATTTATAATAAAAATAATAATGTTTTATTTATTCAACGTTTTAAAAATATTTATTCAATCACTTGAAATATATTTGTAAATTTTGTGTCGGGTTTTATTTTCCTAGGGCCAACATTTTTTTTTCAGTGTTCCCAAGAAGATTTTTATTTTGTGATTTTACATAAGACACACACACGTTTATTTAATTGTTTTATGAATCACATGATTTAAATATACAACCTTTGAGAGTTTGAGCCACCATTGTTAGGGACATTGACAAGAGGGTATCAAATGCTCAACATTATACAGTCTATAAAATTAAGAAATACTTTAGAGGTAGTCTGGAAGTAAATATTTAGCACAACAATAATGTAAGAAATGCAAATTTTATTTTACATTTGTTTTGGGTAGTATGGGTAAGTAAGTAATAACATAATAAACTTTATGATAATTTACCAGCTATTAAGTTTACTAAAATCCAAAACCCTTACTTGAAAAAAAGATCTAGGTACTATCCATAATATTAATAGGTGATAACTATCTAGCCATAGGTATATTTTTTTATACAGTAACATAAAATTGTATAAAAATATGTAAGTATGAAACTTATAAATTACCTTATTAATATAATTATAATTTTATTACACTTTAACTTAAATTATCACTTAATAAATAATAATTATTTTATATTGTTCAAATTTGATTCAATACAATTTTCAACGTTAAACAGCATTATAATAATGCCTAACCTAACTAGGTAGTTAGTTTGAATATTGTTTAGGTAGGTAAGTCAATTATCTATCTTATTTAATACTTAACATAATAGCTGATATAAGAAAAATTATTTTGGTACTTAAACTAAAACTCTTTTTAGTATTATACTTAGGTATTTACATTTTCTACGGAAAAATTATAAATAAAATATTTACCGTTTGAAGAAGCAAATTCTGCTAAACATGTGTCAAAATACATTTGAAGTCGATCAATCTGGTTGATTAAAATACCCCTAAATGCTACAAGTTCATTGAGTTTATCTTGCAAGCCTTTATTTTTCTTAAACACCGGTGACATGGTTGACATATTACTGGATAATATAGAAAGTGAACTTCCATTGCGCTTCAGATTGTTTTCACTGCCGTATCCAGATTCAGCTTTCAGCGAATCTATGACATCGATCCAATGATTTTTAGTTGCTGACGAGTCAGCTCGCAAATACCAAGCACAATCGTTTAGCGACACATCAAAACGGCAATCGTCTACTTCGTGCACCTATAATTGTAAACTACTGTATAATTACTTAAGAGAAATTAAAAAAACTAAATACTATTCCCTGTGAATTATCATACCTTGACAGTTGCTTTCAGTAGACTTATAGCACCTCGGCATCCGCACTCGGTTTCTGATTGTGATTTGAAGTACAATAAGGTGCCGTTCTTCAGTACAAAATAGCGCTTTTGCCAGCCATGTAAGAAGTTGGTCCACTTATTGAGGTACCCTTGCAGTTCAATTCTGACTCGATCTTGGGTGTCCTCGTCGTCTTCGTTTATCTGGGCTATCGGACACTCAGCCATCACACTGGCTCAGTTTACTTTGAACGATCGCTATAAGTACATTTCTTTGACTACACGTTCAACTGTTATATTATAGAAAACCGTCGCTCAATAAGCATTAATTATATAACCACGCCTATACAATGATTGAGTCGTATAATAGTCCATTAAAATCACTTGAATGCTACAATAAAATGTACTTTGTGTAATTGAAAATAATATTATTATTGAATTCTTTATCATATTTATCACTACCTCTTTGAGGATTTCCGATAATAATATGTTCCAATCATGGTCTGCTACAGTGCATCCGCAACAGGCGGCGAGAAAATAATATGATTGCGTTCAAGTCACCCTACGTCGTACACTCTTAGATAATAGAAGAATCTTCTATTATCTATGCGTGCACTATAGATATTTAGATATAGACATACAACTGTTAGTATACACTATACAGACATAGGTCATACAGTACTCGATTGCCAGTCGACTTTTTAAGTACTTGAGTACATTTTATTCAAATACTTTTTAAGTACTCAAAAAAAATATGTATTTTAAATACTTTTTAAAACAGTACTCGAACAAAGTATTTTAAATACTTTCTCTCTAAGTATCAGTATTTAAAATCAAAATAATACTTTGCTTTTTAGTTAATATACAGGGTGTCCCAGGTCTACTTGACTAATCCAATAACTTTTTTTCTATTCAATATTTTTAAGGTTTTTTTTTGTAATGATTTGTAGAGCTCTGCTCTATAATTTGTATATCTTATATTTTATTTTATTTTTTTACAACAAAAATAAATAATTTAAATTTTGTATTTAATATTTTTCTAATAGGTAATCCAAGATAGCTATTTCATAAAGAAGTATTTAAAACCCATTTTGGCGTTTAAAACTTTTAATTTGGTTAAGTCGTTAATTTTTAAACAATTTTCAAAGTGTGTTAAAATTCAAAATTATTTCTTGCTAATCACTGTTACTGCTGTAAAAGCTATTGCATTAGCCAAATAGACCTGGGACACCCTTTATTTTATATTTTCAATTCAATCTCGTTAAAATAAAAAAAATAGGTGTAAAATTTATTATCTATGAAATTAATGTAAAATATAAAAATGTTAGCAAAAATAACTATCAAGTATCTATAGTAAGTTGTACTCGATACTTTCTTTACTAATTATTCAAATAGGTACATATTTTAAATTCTTTCAAAATGAGTATCTGTATACTTGAATACTTTTAAAAAGTATCTTTTACAAGATTGTCTATATATACCTACTGCTATATACCCAATGTCGAATCTAGACATTTTTTTCGATTCTGAGTGGAGCAATGAATGTATTGATTTTACAATGTTGTATATTTTATTAAATTATTTTTTTTGTGTCCGTCATCACGTTTTAGTGCAGTAAAAGTGCTTTGATTTTCAACTTCGCCCCTACCTCTCGGTCGTAAATCGCATCTAGTTGGTACTTTGGGCCTGGGGGGTCAAAAGCTGAAAATTCCTAATAGTTTTCAAAAGAGTCAGTAAAAACCGCGGACCAAAAATTAGGGGAAAACGGAAATTTTTACTCAAAACCACTTTTTGACAAAATCTATTTCTTTATTTTGCTGTAACTCAAAAACTTAAAACTTTAAAAATTATTTTTCACCAAGCATTAATATACCATTATCTACAAATGGTATAATTTTCAAAATATTTTGACGTTTATTGAGCTATTTATAGAAAATTTAAATTTTCGATTTTTTTATATTGTTTTTTTTAGAAATGTCGAATAAAACCATAGAATTTATCAAACATTTTTGAAAATTTAAGACAAGGTTAAGTATAAGTAATACTTATCGAAATTAAAAAAAGGATTTAAAAATTCAACACAAGGATCTCTATAAGGTTTTCTACCTTTCTAAAAAAAAATAGTTACAGGAAAGTCAAACTAATTTTTAATGAGCGTTTGAAATTAGATATTGGTTATTCACCCATTTTGTCAGGGAACGATTTTCTTATTCTTACGTAAATAAAAAAGGAATAACCTTAAACATTTTAAAATTTCACCAAATGTTTAGATTATCATTTTCTACACACCAAAACAATTTAAAATTATTTTGACAATTTTTAAGCTAATTGTAGGCCTAAGAAATTTTTGGTTTTTTTTCTTTAATATCGAGAAAAAAAATTTCGTTTGGTCAAAATTCTTGAAAATTTAATATAAGTTACCTCGTTAGTTGTTAAAATAGCAGATTAAAAATAATAAAAATACATGGGCACAATTTATTTTTATAAATATTTTAACTTTAAATTTTGACCGAAGTTCATCATCGAACATTTGCAAATTGTTTTGTGGTTAAAAATGTATTTAATGTTTAATTTTCATAACTAAGAAATGAAAATTCAAAACACGGTTTTTCGTAAGTTATTCTAAATTCAGTTTTAAAAATATTTAAGATTTAAATTCACATTTTTTTTTATAAGTATTTAAAATTTAAATTTTGACCAAATTCATCAAAATCTCGAATGTTTGCAAATTATTTTGTAGTTAAAAATGTATAAAAAGATCAGTTTTGATAGCTTAGGATTAAAAATTTAAAACAAGCTGTGGCCCGATAATAATCGGTTCTTCTGCGCATCCCCACGACCACGCGCGACACCCGGGTCATAGTGGAACCGAGAGTGGTCTCGATGCTTGGGGATGCGCAGGCTCTGCATGTTCTTTCTCTGGACAAATCATAATTTTATTACTATTGTAGTATTGTCCCCGAATCCCGTTATTATTATAACCATCCCTGCAGAGTATACAGTTGCAATTGATTACATACCGCAAAATGTTAAAATAATACTATAAATTCAACATTAATGTAGTCACTGTAGCATGAGGGTTTGTGTTCGCTTTTGTGTATAGAGTAGTACGCAGAGGACATGTTAAGTCCCAACGATATAAGTAATATTTATTCATACAACATTACAACTATAATACAAGTAGCCAGTAGGTAATACCTAACTAAACGTCAAACAATAATGAAAATTGGTACTAGGCATATGCGTACCTACATATAAAGGTGCTTTGGGAAATGTTGGTTTAGTCCCCAAAAGTTTGGTCAGTCTATGTTATAAAAATCACAAAGCGGAACCACATACCTATTAAAAATGTATTGTGATTGGTAGAAGCCCACCCCCTACCAACATATTATTTAATCACCCTATGACTATGCCACTAGGTCGTGACGTAAAAAACACTATTCCTGACACAGCGCACCGGTCCCTTTATTATTAATTGAGTGTTACACGAACATTATTCCGTTGTACATTGTAAGTTATTACGACTGAATAATAAAGCGTTAACTGTGATATAGACTACGTATAGATATTAGTATTATAGCAATAGACAATAAGGGTATCCCTTCAAATACATATCTATAGTTATAATAATCAATAACAATATAGTACACGAATAGGTTTTGTTTAAAAATTATTTTTACTTATGGTAGGTAAATATCTAATAATCAATAATCAATACTATGTACGTCCTTGCATTCCGAACTATTTGTAAGTATGCAATTTAAATTGTCTTCTCTGTTGTATAAAGCTTTAACACTAAGAGTTGTTGCATATTAATGACAACATTATATCATCACTGATGAATTTAACGACTACCTATAAATGATCAATAATAATTATATTAAACAGACCGCTGCTAAATGAGGATGCTAAACGTACATACACATACATGTAAGTATAAATATCTATAAAGATTAAAGGTAGAACCGTGAAGATAATAAATAGATCTATAATAATAATATAACATACCTATATATAGTATGTTAGAATGATGAAATGCAATTATTTATAAATCGTAAAGAGCTGCGTCGCTGGTATATATTTTAAAACATTTATATGCTTATATATTTATTCCATGCCGAGAAATCCTTAATGGTAAATCGTTTCCGTACAACACAAATATACATGAATATAGGAAATGGGAAAATAATTGCAGCCTTTAAAGGGAAACACCTCTTTAGAGTTTAGACCCACCCCTCAACGCGATTACCTATCTGATTCAAAATAATATTAAAAACAAAAACATTTAACATAAAAATGTAAGTCGAACAATACTACCGAAACAATACATTACACGCATTTAACGTCGTATTGCAGGGATATTTTAATTTGAATGTCTGTACTCTGTACCTACAAATAATTTTTTCATGAAATAATAACTAAATTTATTTATGATTGATTCCTGATTATTGATTAATGATTATTCGATTTGATAAGGTAATATAAATTGGTTCAAGTATAAAATATGTAGGTATAAAGAAAACATGATCCATATATTTTTTCCAATTTTTGCCATTTTAGCCAATTTTACTAGGTAGGTATTTGTAATTTGTCCCCCCCCCTTAAGTACATTTAAGTGCTTATATGTTATCTGAGCTACGACTGAAAACAAAATTGCATATTATATAATCTGCGCCACACTTTCAATTTCAATTTTTGGAATTTATAGAGCTCAGTAGCTCACATCAGTTCGGCACATAAAACGTGAAAAATAATGGACTTTTTTAATAACATAAACAATTGGATAATGAATTAAAGTGTTTCTGAATTGATTGTCTCGTCTACATTGATCAATATATAGGTATTGGAAAAAGAAATTTATTTTTCTTATTGATTTGCTTCAAGTAGGTATACCTATAATAATTTGGATTATATTATAGTAAATTTTACGTTTGTTCATGTTTTAAGAAAATAGAATTAGCCATTAGGTAGATAATTTAAAATTCGAGAAGGTTTGAATAATAAAATATGTATTTTTATAAATTTTTTTTTTACTTACCTACTATTAATAACATTCTAACAAGTAAACAATAAGGTTTTTGTTTTTGATTTAGATTCTGAGTGATTGCGAATAAGTAATCTGAAAGTCACTATAAATAAATATACCTACAATACACTAGCTTGCGCCAGGGCAGGTGAATCGAGATGAGTAAAACATATAGGTATAATATACATCCAAGTATCCAATCATGCTGCAGTATACGCATATTTTTTGCTTCCCCAAATAGTAACATTTAAAAAAATGTCACAATTTATCGACATATAAAACAATATAGATTGCCTATTCTCTAAGTCTATAATTCAATAATAATAATTGTGATTTTTGGTAGGTAATAATGTAATTTATCCTCCTTCAGTCATTAATGGTCCAAACATTTTCGTTAATAATTATCTATAGTACAAACTACAAACATTATAATATAGTTATAGTTACTTATGTTACTATGATATGTTTTCACGATTTATATTATAAAATATATGTTTTTATTATTTATTTGAATATTTCCAAACATATAGGTTATAGGTAGGTATAACTACCTACTATTTCAACACTTAAACACGTCATATTTGTCAAAACATCGTCATATTTGTCGGCACCGACAGCGATGATAGGTGCAATACTGCAATGTGTGATTATAAATTCTAATAATGAAATAAAGGAATATAGCTGTACCTAATACGTATTTCGTACGAACGCAGACTGTATCAGACAGAAATTAATTTTCACTGCGATAAATATACTATAAAGGTACCTACTATAACTCTAATCGTATCCAGTGTATCTGAGATTTAATTTATTAATTATGTATTTATATTTGATTTTAATTGTTTATACATTATATTATGATGTTATTAGGTATCATTATGCCATTTTTTCCCAATTTTTATTTAATAATACACTATATTAGGGACTTATTAAGAGTTATGAACGATAAAAAATCAAAAAATCATCTTTATTTAAAAATATACATAGACATTCAATCACATTATAAATCACGAATTAGAATTGTTAAATTATTTTTCTGCATTACCAATATCAAAACAATGCAGGAAGTAATAATTGGTACGTTTAGTATTATAATATTAGTATATAGGTAAAGGAAATGATTGGATAGGGAGAAGGTAATATCTACGTTAATACTCAATCACAAAATAAAAGATATTTTCTATTTCCAATATACACTCCCAAAAACCCAAATACAATTTTTATCCCATTTTTCGATTGAATGCATTTACATATGCAAAATTTAGAATCGGACGACATTTTTCACTTTATTTCTAAAAATGTTCACTGAAAAGAAAAATAACAAACATCACTATAATATGTAAAACTAATAGTTGTGTCCCTTATTCGCTCTGAAGTCAAAAGCGGAAATAACTTTTATCGATATGATCATTTATCAAGTTTTTGGAAATGATATATGAATATTGAATAGCATTGTGTTAACAATTTTCGTTTTGAAAAACCTATAATATAATAATGCGTAATATACATTCACGTATGTTTATTTGTCATCCCGATTAAGTCCATACCAATATTTTAGTATGTATTAATATTTTATGATGACAACTGACAAGACTGCAGTATTGATGTTTACAAAAATGAAGTTATATATTATACCTATTGTTATTACACTGCTTCGTCCATCACTAAGGATAAAATCGTTGTTTTAATAAAATAGCGTCTTCTCTAAACAAAATAAAATATAGTGTCTAGCATTTTTGAATAATTAAAAATTAAATTTTGAACATTTTTTTAACAAAAAAAAGCGTGAATATATTTTTATATCCGTGGTCGTCATAATAATAATATAGTAAATATAATAAGACATATTATGTACTAAGGAGTTTAGGGTAATATAGACATAACCACCTCGCATAATAATAAACCAAACTATATCAAATATTGTATAATATATTTGGGTTTGTCCGACAATAAATATTGTACAATTAGGTACTAATCTGAACGCTGACCAACTATATGTACAGAAACGGTTGACAGAGTTCTACAATCGAAAAAATGGTAAGACAATCGGTGAATATAGACGGAAAAGCGAATTAGTCTGTCTCCCGCGTCCTGCAGGATTGAACGGGCAAGGGATGTATCTCGACAATCGACAAACAATCCTTTTTAAAAGAGGCCACCAATACCGCCGCTGATGACTGATATCGGACAAGTCTGTAGGCAGATGATCATCAAGAATGGAAATTGTTGGACGGCAAAGTGCTCATTTATGATGGCTCTCACAGAACGGACTTTGAATATTGCAGTTGCGTGAGGGGTAGATTTAGTATGTACGATTATAGTATTACGATTATTATATACAATTTAGTAGGTATATATTTAGTATAATACTAAATTATTAACCTCGTATATACATACAGGGGCACAAGATGATACATAATATAAATGTCTACAGTCTATACACTCATTATTTCAAAAAGTTTTAATATTTGATGGCATTGCAAAACAAAATTTTTGCAGATTCTGATCTGATAAATGTATTAATTTTATAATAATGTGTGTATTTTTTTTTTTTTTGTCTGAAATCAGATCTTTTATAGTGGCAAAAATGGTTAGAAAATATATTTAACCCCTCCCCAACCCCCACCGTAAAATATTCTGGATCCACGCCTGTGTTATAAAAAGTATATAATAATAAAATATTACAATAATTAGGTACTATACGACTTTTTATTAAAACTAGCTTAATGATATCAAATTATGATTTGCTTTGTTTTGCCCCCCCCCCTCTCCTGTAAGTTGTTTATACATTAAGGATACATCGGTACAATATATGCATTTTTTTAAAAGCATTTGAAGTTAACATTTTGACAAAATTTGTCGAAATCACAACAATTTTAAATGTATAACATTTGGGTTGAAAATATATTATTATAATAAGTTACACTCATAAGTAGTTCATTTTGGAACCAAAACATCTAAAAACATTAAAATTTGGATGAAATTAAATATTTCAATGAAAATAATCAACTACTATTAATTATTATTGTACCTAATTCAAAAATATTTTTCTTGTGGATTGGAAATTTGTGCTTATTTTATTATATTTTATTTGCACAATGTCACAATGACATTTTCAAAACATTTAGATTAATTGTATTATTTTTTCTATTTATACCACAAACCTATTCACACTGTTCTATACACTTCAGCAGTAGGTTAGGTTAGTCAGAATTAACTCTAAACTTAATAACAATAATTATGATATAAATATTTATACTATTATAATATGTAATTAAATATTAATGATATAATAATAATGTAATGTTTTCAAAAAATTAAAAAATGAATTAAATTTAACGTATTAGTGTTTTGCTAATAATACAATTAATTGCAATAGGTAATATAGCAATTTAAATATACTTAGTAATGTAATAGCTTCGCTCGGAATCGTATTTCATATGCAGTATAATTTATCATCGAATTCAAATATAACACATACATTACACTATTACAGTTAATTACTTAAAGACGAGGTACACTCGACACCTACTGTACAGCTGAGTTTTTACATACTTTCCCCCTTTTTATCATTATAACATTTCAAGTTTCTTACTTTTATGAACGCAAATATACATTTTTGATATGTTTTAATAGCAGAATATTTTCGGTGAATTTTAATATTAACAAATCGAACGAGTAATTTAGGATTTACTACCTATCCCATGAATGATTGGTGAACTGTTCCTCTAGTCTATTATTATTGTTTTATATTAATATTATATTAATATTATTTATTGTTATATATATATATATATATATACCTACTTACTTAATATATATATTTATATTTTATATTTTTATATTTTGATTTAATGGATTTCATGAAAAAATAAACCAAAAATCCACATGCTAATTATTGGCAAACAAAATATTAAAATCTAAAAAATTTGAATATTATTTTTTTATTGAAAAAATATACTATTTTAAAGATCCATTATCCAAGTATATTATGTATTTGAAATTATACAATATAAATTTAAAAACACAGAATGCAAAAAGAAAATGCACGTACTTACTACGTTAAAAAAAATACAAGCGGTACGGTGAAATATTCAGGGTCCAGGGACTTTAATCTATTGTACATAATCTAATATATTATTATTATTTTTTGTATAGGTAATGACTGTGATGTATAGTAATATAATATCACATACTCTGAATAACGCGTATTTCAAGTATTTTTCATTAATTTAAAATGACACGTGTGAATCGCAGTATAATTAATTATTAATTTTAAACATATTGTCAGTAGAACATTTGTCCTTTATTAGTGTAGAATAAGTATAATAATACATAATATATCGTATATACAGTATACACCCACGTCCCACATATTTTACGAACATCCATTTGTATCTTTGTTTATACATTATAATATGTATGAACGATAATAATAATATGCATTCCGTTTTATTGTTCGTCGGATATAATATTACATAATGGGCTTAAATGTATAATATTGTTATAACATTAAAATATTATATATATTATATTAATTTACAAATATACATTTATCAATATATAAGTAAATAAGTAATACAATAAACGCTAAAATATGTTCGATTAATAACTATACTTATACGGCTAGGAATGTTATTTTTTTTTTTGCGATTTTGTGTGCATAACGTTAACAGAAAGAAAAATATAACTTAATTAGTTTTTAGTAATGACAAAAATAAAACAAACTACAAATTGTATAATATATATTATAATTATAATAAGGATTAAAAATTGTATGAAAAAATAATTCAATAAAAAAAACTATAAAACAAATAAATTTAGTGGTTAAAAATATAGAAACAGAAATAGTTTTAAAATTTAAAAAATGTTCATAATAGCAACAAAAAAAAAAAACAATTAATAGAAGTATCACACTCACCAAGTGACTGTCGTGTTAAAAAACAACTTGTTAAATATAATATGGTACTTACTAGTTAAAATTACACAGACCGTACTTGTGGTAAAAAGTTACTTGTTAACATGGTTAGTTAGAGTAGGTATCACAAAAACAAATAATTATTAGTTAAAAGTTTTAAAAAATATACCTTTTAACTTAATTTGTATTGCTTAAGATTCATCAAAATATTTATTTCACACCCTAGTAATATATTTTCTCATTAATTTATAAAAACATTTAATATAGGTAATATAATTCTTATTTCTTATAATATTATTTCGAATTAAAAATTCAATAATCAGCGATTAATTTATTTTTCGTTTCTATCTTAATTACTATACTTCCAGTATAATCATATTATAATTTTTTTTTTATTGCAAAAAAAAAAAAAATATTATAATAGTAGCCTGAAAATAATATTTAGTTTTTAAGTAAATACGGATAATAAATAAAAATGAAGTACACTTGATCTAAGTGTTTGTTAGTCCATAAAGTAAAACTTCTAAAGATGAAAGTCTAAAATATTTAATGAGTCTCCGCTAACTTCATATTTCAAAATATAATTTTCTGTTTTCTTAGTGTTATACGTAGTTTGGTTTATCAGTTTGTATAAATGCGTTTGATAAATGTTCAGCATTTCAAATACTCTTAAAATAATAACAAATAATGTTGTCCAATTAGTAAATCATAAAAAAAATCTGTACAATTAGCAAATGCCTTACGTGTATGTAGGCAGGAAATGACCAAAAAAAGGGATTTTTCAGACTTAAAGTTCCATCATTAAAAAGAGAAAAAAATAAATATAATAGACGACCTTATTAAAAGTCAGAAATAAACCACAGCTATACCTGATGTTTAAGTATTTTAGCTCTAAATTAATTAAAGTTTAAACATAATATAACTGATTTATTTATATAATTATTTTGTACATGTTTCTTATTTTATATTTGGTTTGATATATACGAAATTACTTATTTACAGCAACTATTAGTAAAATAAATGTGATGACGATGAACATATAATAAAATACATGTTTATTCAATTCGTTAAAAATGAATAGTGGGTATTTAAATTTAATTTTGGACAATGTACTACGGACAACTGACAAATCATTTTGAAACTGTGTGTCGAACACTGGTTAAATACCACTGTAGAACAAAACAAGGGTGGATAGGCAAATTCAAGGAATGTCTAAGGGAAATTGGAACACAAGATGGAGAAGCACTAGCTTAGGATAAATATACCTATGGAAGCAGATATGATACGTTGAAATAAGTTTTTAGTTTTCAATACGCATACCTACATATTATTATGTTCGTACATTTTTCGTTTTAAAATTACGTTTGTTTAACGTTGGTCGTACGTTGATCGTTGGTCGGTATATATTTGATTGGCCTTTAACACCGAAGAAGAGTATCGAACACTTTACTATAATAATAATAATAAAATACTTTCATTATTTAAAAGATTTGAATAAACTTATAAAATGTTATATTTATTGTATTAATTATGTACATGTGCATTTGCTAGGACTATAGTTGTGTATTATGTGTAATATAATATTCATATAATAAAGTAACCTTGATATTGGAATGCAAATATAATATAATAGTTTTTCTACATAAATTACACAAATTTAAGACACATTTATCATTCGTAACATTTTATAAAATATCCAGCTAAATAGGAATTGGTGGATATATTAACTATAAGTGGATCCATCCGACTGGCATACTTCTACAGTTGTATAACATCTATCAATTTTATGTTATTTCCTACCTACTGCATATTATATATTTTATAATTTACATTACCTACCTACCTACAAAATATTCTCATTTCCTTACACAGGAAATAATATTCTATAATATGATGGGTAATCAAAATGTAATAATTTTAGCATTTTCCATTCGAGAAATCTGCATGTATTACAAGTATCATATAAAATATTATATAAAGGTAGAACAACAACATATATGAATTTTAAATGTCTGTACTCTATACGTATATACAATTAAATTATAACCCTGTATAAACAGTTTTGATTTACGAATGGTATTTGAATACAATTTTTATATAATCTCGTCCCTTGACATTACGGTTACAAGGATTATTATCATATTATATGTCTAGTACAAAAAATTTAAGCAAAACAAAAGTGTTTCAACGTTTTATACGTGGGTTAATTTTATTTAATATTTTTATGTCATATTTTGTTATTATTTCATTAGAAGGTTGATTATCATTGTTGCAATTAACTATTAAGACTGAACGATGACAGAGTGATTCTGATATGTATTATATACTTTAAGTGAGTCTGTCTATGATATGTCTGTGGCTTACTGTCTGGTATTTTGATTTATTAATTAAACTTTTGTCTTATTATTCGTACTCAATTTTAGTTCAAATTTTTTTCTCGTATTTTTACGAAAATGTTCTTGTATTTTTTACATGCTACATCCGAAATTGTTCATTCATCGCTTCAAATACCCAATCATAATTATTATAATATGCAATTGTATAGATTGTAGAATGTGAAAATGTTTAGTACTTTTATATTAACTTATGTACGTTGACTAAAATTAAGCTTCACGAAGCTAAGGTATACTGTATAGGACGTATAGTGACTAATTAGTAACCACCCTATAGTTGATAACAAAATGTTAATTGTACTGTGCATAAAATACATATAGATACCTAAACATCGTGTTGAAAGCACACTTGTGTTTCATTGAGGGTAAAATACTGAAACACCACCTGAAGGCTGTATTCTTCTTTATACAATAAACGATGGAGACAAAGAGTGAGTAATGCAAAAAACAGGTCCACATGACCACATAGATCTTTGTTTAAAATACAGAAAAAAAAGTAGGTGCATGTCGACATCATGCGTTACTGATATAAACCAGTAGAAAATATGTATAGTAGATACGGGGTTAACATAATACAATAAACATAATAAAATATATAATATTATTGATTGTATAATTCGACCGAAGACGGAAATTAAAAAATCAATTAAGGCCAGATACCTACCTACATTATTATCTGAATATAATTTACATAAATACATATTTAATCCTTTTTAAAACTAATTACAATATTTTAGGGTGGCAGTTAGAAAAAAATCTGTACTGCAGATGTAAAAAAAAAAATACTAAGTTATAATCATTCATGTTCAGTGCATTTTTAGAATAGGTTAAAATATTATATATACTTTCGTAGTTTCCACGGTTACCGTTTTATAATAAATTGCAGTTTTTCCACATAGTGGTTCCATATTTTTTTTTATTGATGTGACATGTTTATTTCCTTTAGTCACCACTAACCACACACACACACACGCGCGCGCGCGCGCACACAAACGCACTATTATGAGGGACCGGACAGCATTATCATTTGTGTTACACCCACACACAGTAACTCCTACAAAACTAGTTAAATTGAAAATAAATTAAATTTCTCATAGTGATTTAATCACTTTAGTTGCATATTATGGTAAACTGGTAACACGATATTTCGTACCTAATGCAAATTTAAAAAAAACAATTACTATAATATGTCTATTCGACATTCTAACAACTGTGTTCTAAACCACATTTTTAGTTTTGAAAAATAAGTAGGGTGGCTCTCCGAATATTGCCCATTGACTCGGGATGCTTAAATAAAAAGTGACCCATCCTTTGGATTCAGGAATTTTGTAATTTTTTATGGTGTGTCTTTGGTTTTTTGATAGGGTGGACACTTTAAATAATTTAATATATGCAACGTACTTTAAATATTATTGATGGAGAATTGCAATTATTCAAAAGTGTAATATTATAGTGTATTTAATTACAAAAACTAGAGTGAATTCAATATTCATAAATATATCCCATGCGCGGACTTAATTGCACAGAGTATCAAAATAGTAGTTTTGATATGAGTATATATATATATTATTAAAGTTAATCGCATTCAGATTAAGGAAGTTTATGTTTTTATATTATGTACATAGTACACAATTGTATAATATGATCTAAGAATCTAAGTTTGTACCACAGAATAGATGAAATCTCATCTATTCTGTGATTGCATCGCTCACACGTAACTACCCACGTAAGTGTTCCGTTCCCGTCGTCCGATGCTTCTGGGAACCCCTAACAAAGCCCCGCCGCCGACTGTACTGTACTTAATATTATAATAGTCATCCTGCAAGACGCTGCAGCACCGTGGCCCACAACCGGGTTACCGGTTATACGTTACAAGTTTCGTAAAGTCGTACGACTTCCGAAGAATATTTTGGTACGATTTCAAAAATGGCACGTCGTCGTTTAAACAAATCCAACTAAATAGTAAACATTATGTTCTCTAAAAAAAAATTAAAACAAATTACGCTAGTTAAGAATTTGCCTTTCAAAAACCAAATGCCGCTTTCTTAAAGCTATAAGATGGTAATTATCCCAAAAATTATTTCTGGACGATTATCAGTATTATAATATCAAAAGATACATAACCCATCAGTATAATATATGATAATATTTGGGTTCAATCATTCGATGGTCTGGACCTCATAGATAATAATATTTATGATTGTAAATGAATGTCGATCTGGTACATACAGGACTCCAGATGCATTTCTTCAGAAGGGCTCTCGCCTCTCAACAATGATATCTCATAAAATGATAAAAAAAAAAGTGTTTATAACTTATAAGTAGTTCAAAATATTACATAATAATTTAAAGATCGCTGGTGCCGTTGACATGTGTGCGCGTGCGTTGATAGCTCGGTACGCGTATCGTCGCTTCCCAAACGGCTCCCGCCCATTGTTTATTATTCCCAAACAGCTCCCGTCAAAAAAGGTTTTACTAACAGGTCAATACCCAAACGGCTCCCGTCGAAAAAGGTTTTACGAACAGGTCAATTCCCAAACGGCTCCCGTCGAAAAAAGTTTTACTATCAGGTACAATCCGAAACACAAATTAAAGCTCGAAGTCATGTAAATACACCAAAACCGACAAAAAAACAGGAGCTCATTGAAAACATTATCCAAGAATTTCCATCAAATAAAATAACTAGCATAGATTATATAAAAAAATTGTGCATCAAAAATTTACCTATATTGTATAATTTTTTTTTATATTTTTATACATATAATTTTTTACGATTTTTGTCTATTTTTTAAAACTTTTTTACATTTAATTCACAGAATATAATTTTTATAATTTAACCTTAAAAAACAACAACACATTTTTAACCACACCTCTTTTGAAACAGTCCTAAGTCTGTATGAAGTGGGAAGGACTTTGTGTTGTAAAAAACCGGAGCCGTTTGGGAATTTACCTGATAGTAAAACTTTTTTCGTCGGGAGCCGTTTGGGAATTGACCTGTTCGTAAAACCTTTTTCGACGGGAGCCGTTTGGGAATTGATCTTTTTGAAAACGGGAGCCGTTTAGGAAAATCGGGAGCCGAATGGGCTATGCCCACGCGTATACGTACGTAACCACACTTACACTAATCATCGTTGACGACTAACGCAAATGCCGTGTCGGCAGCACGAAATTGCATATTGCTAAAATATTGCCCATTAATAATGACTAGGGCTAGGATTTATATGCATTGGCATATTTTTTTTGCAATTTCTGATTACTACTTTTGTTTGAAATGTCCACGAATTACGACATGATGAAGCAAATGGTGGTTATTTTATTTTGCATATTTTTGCATATTTTGAATAAAATGCATATTATTGCATATTTTAACAATAAACACCTAAAATGCATGTTTTATGTTATATTTTTGTTGTGGTGGTTGGTAAAAAATAAAAATAGAATATTATAAGTACAAAAAAAAAAATACTCAAGTATTTATATCGGTATAGTAGATATGTAAAGTGTAAAAATGGAAGTAATCTGGATGAAGATTTTTATTACAATCTCTAGGGAAAATTGAAAATGCAAAAATTACTTCATGACGTGATGTTGAACGTAGTTTTAGCAAGTATAAAAACATATTAAGATCTGAAAGAAGGTCTTTCATTTTTGAAAATTTTAAACATCACATCATTGTTTTTCATGTAATACTTTTAAATAACATTAATAGTTTATAGTAATATTTTTAACATTTTAGGATTTAAAAATTTAATTTTTGTATTTTGTGTCATATTTATTCACATATTTTCTTTGTTGCATGTTTTTGCATATTTTTAATAAATCAAATGCATATTTGACCATTTTTTATTGCATATAAATCCTAGCTCTAATAATGACACACGAGCAGGAACCTTAATTATATTATGCATCATAGTAAATAATAATAATAATAATAATAATATATGTAAGTCATATAGTTCTTTTAAAAACATTTAACCACCAGTTTTAACATCCTGTTTTTCGAATATCACACACAATAGTCAGCAAAATATGTGCATGCGACTAACGTATATACGGAAAAAGTAAATAAATTCAATGTTATAAATCTGAATGAGTAACAGATTAAAAAATCAACTAGTGATAAGTCATAAAATAATTTCGTGTGGGAACGGAAATACAATTTTAACCGTATTCGTAAATTATTGTCATCACCAAAACAGAAAAAAAAAATTAAAAATTGATTTTTTATTTGATTTATATTGTAATTTATTAATATTTAACTAATTAATTAATTTTATAAATTTTTTACTACAAAATAATTTGTATATTTTCTTAAATCTGCTTACCTATATATTTGTAAAAATTGGAAAACGTTTGGGTTTATGAATCTAATTAGACTGCAATGGTGGTGACCGAGTATAAGGTCTATGGATTTATTATTTTATATTTTTATAAATATAAATATTTTTATTTTAATGTAACAAAATATTATCTATGGCAAACTCCAATTTTCGTTATTCGTTGGCCGTTGCAGACGATTTACAACTGTAATTAATTTAATGATCAAATAATATGATATAGGCCATCAATAGACGGACAAGTCGTTAAACAGTTAAGATATAAATTGTTGGTATAATTTTATTTTATTTTTATCATTTTCGATGAAACTTATTTGATTGGCCAAAAAATGTAGAGTAGGTAACTTAAAAATACTTTTACACATTTGTTTAAGCATTTTAGTTAAAATGATGACCAAAATTCATCAAAATATCGAACATTTGCAAATTATTTAGTAGTTAAAAATGTATAAATTGTTAAGTTTTTATAGCTAAGAATTGAATATTTAAAACTAGATTCCTCATAAGTAGTTCTAAAAGCAGTTTAAAAATGCTAAAGATACAAATGCGCACTTTTTTTATAAGCATTCAAAGTTCAAATGTTCACAAAAATTCATCAAAATCTCGAATGTTTATAAATTATTTTGTAGTTAAAAATGTATAAAATGTTCAATTTTTACAACTAAGGATTGAAGATTTAAAACAAGGTTTCTCGTAAGTATTTAATAGTGTAACTAAAAAATCAGAATAATATATTTACATGGTTGTTTTTCATAAACATTTTAAGTTCAAACTTGGACGAATTAGATATTTAAATAAAGAATAACTATGTTAGTTATTTCGTTGTAATTTAAAAATATTTTTCGTGGGGGCTTGAAACTTCTTGAGTATATTATTATATTTTTTACACTCAACCTCATTTTCAAATACAATGTTTTTGGCAAAAATTAATTAATAAAACCTATTGTATTATTAATAGTAAAATTAATTACTTTTAATAGTAATGATATCATAAAGTATACTTAGTAGGTAGTATATATAGGTTTACAGACTGTCTTCGCTCAGAATCATTTTTTGTATACAATGATTTTATATCATTGAATTCAAAATTAATACATCCATTACAGTGATCCACTTGACATCCTTACTTTACGGCAGAACGGTACTCACTTGCCGACCTTTTTTTTTTTTGAAATTTTTTGTCTGTTTGTATACATTTTAATTTCCTTTAAGATTTTCTTTTATATACTTTCCCTGGTACCACGATAGTACCTGCCTACCTACCTACCTACATATAAGTGTTTTGTAGTAGGTATGTAATATAATATATTTTAAACATCGTGTTTAAATCTCTCATTTATTAGTTGTGAAAATAAAAATGTAAACCTTATTTCCTGTGTATTTTTAATGAATTCTATTATATTCTATAAGCAGTACTTATACTTTCGTCCATCGCCGTTAATTTTGATGAATTTCGAATTACAAATGCTTATCAAAAAAAATAAGTGACAATGTTTCTTTAACATTTTTCAATTGTTATTATATCATCTCATGAGTCAAAAACTACTAGGAATTTTCAATTTTGACCTCCCAAAAGAACCAATACTAGATTCATTTTCTCACCAGAAAAGATACTGATCAATAAAATAGAAACATTTTTTTTTTTTTTTGGTAGAAAAAATGTTGACAGACAGAAAAAATAATAATAAAAACACACATTATATTGTACAATCAATACATCTATCGTTCTTAGCTCAGATTCTAAACAGCATTATATAGTAAAATTAATACATTCATCGCTCAGAAAATCCTGTATCGTTTTGGTAGTAATGCATGATTTTTGTTAATTTTGGTATACATCATATCCATCATATGTATATAAATATGTTTTATTGATAAATTTAATAATATAACAGTTATAAATTATTGAACTGTCAGGAGTAAAGGCCAAATTTCAAAACAATTTACTGTGACGATATTCATGGATCATAATTACATCAGATTTTTTTAAAACAGAAACGAAAATGAAACTGGTTGATTTAAGTAAATATTGTATTACAGTAAATTAGTATCTATAGTTAGTAGTTACACTAACTCACGCATCGGTATTATAAACTACCAACCTATATTCACCCATAGAATGGTTGTGGCTGCAGCTGACCAGTATGTATAAAATGTAAGTATATTTGTACCAGTAGCGGTTTGACAAAACTTCTAGAATGAGGGAGGGTGAATTTAGTACCATGACACAAAATAATATGCATGAAAAAAATTGTTTTTACTTGCTGTTCGAAGACTATCCTTGCTTAAGTTATACGTTTTATTATTGTTATATTTTTAATTTGCAATTGTATTGTACAAACGCAAGTTAATTTAAATTATTTCTTGAAAGTGATTCATCATACTAAAGCAATTTGTTAGTCATAAATGTATCTTATATTCGTAAAAACGCATTAAGTAACATTATATATATTATAATTTAAAATATCTGTTTTTGGTATTTTTTAAATTTGTAAATTTTTATAATTATTGCCATAAATTAGTATTTTAAAAATATTTCTATATTGAAATAAGAATAAAAGCAAGTGTCAAGGTGGTGAGGCGATCACCCTCCTTAAAACCGCGGGTTTACGTAGTTCTATCTAATTATATCTGATAGAGGTAAAAATTGCGGCCGAACCCGGGAGGTGATCGTTTTTGTTTTTATCGATTGTGATATTTGTTTTGTTGGTTTTTTGTCACATTATATTAGCATAGTTACATGTTAAACCAAAAACCGCTAAACGGTATTGATTGTAATTAATTTTAAAAAAGACACATTTAGAGAGTTGATAAAATTTAGGGAATAAATAAAAATTGATAATGTAATGTCGAAATATATTATGGTTTATCGTAATAATAAATAATATGCTCTGTAATAGCACTAATGCACTATAATAAACCTATATTAAAAGTGGATTGTTTTTCGTTTTACATATTTGTTCATTTTTCATTTCAATGCGGGGTGTCTCTTTTGGACTACATATTATGATATTTAATGTTTTGCGCGCACACAAAAGTTGTCATGTCTGCCTCCACTATGTTTTATGAGTTCATATTTTACTTTTTGCAACAACTGCGTTAATAACTTTTGAAACAAGTTAAGGGAAATCGTTATTTTGAATGAATTAAAAACTACATAATGAATAAATTAAAGAGAGTAAAATATATATTATCCTTATTTTTCGTTTTATTTTTTCAATTATTTTGCGCTTGGATTAAAATATACCTTACGAGTTTGGACAGCAATAAAAATTAAAAACAAAACACTATTTTAATTTAACTAAAATTATCGTTTTAATTAATGGATTTTAATTTATAATACTGAGAACTGCACAAATTATGAGAATTATATGATGTTATATTGTTATCCATAAATTATTTTTGAGTTTGACGTGGTATATTCTTTTTGTAACACCTAGCTAATTAATATAATATACTTTACAGGCAGAGTCGTAGGTGGACTATGGGCCATGGCCCCTGGGCCCCGAGTACTATCTTTGAAGTAGTGGCTGTTTTTAATACGATCATAATTGCGTTTATAATGAAATATTTAATTATTATGCAACCGTTATGATCCACGCTTATCATAAGGAATTAATAGTTTCCACATTATTCTATTGAACATTGAATTTTTTTATATTTATTATTTCTATACTTTCTATGTTTAAAGATGTTATAGTTTTGCTTTTGCAATCTTGAAAATTAATTGTTTGTATTTCTTCATTACAATAATTTTAACTACTTAATTATTTTATAAAACGTACAAAATTAATTTTTAGTGCCAAAAATTGTCATTTAAAATGAATTAGAGGGAGAGAAATTCTGGATACGTCTCTGAGTAGTTGGGTATAGTTAGCTTAGGTAAATATTATAATATAATATAACGTTTTGTGTACAAACATTGAAACATGTCACTCACAGTTCAATGATTTTTCGTTTAATATAATATTATGTATCACATCATATTCTAAACTCTAGTATTATTGATCTACAGAAGCTGTAGATGTAAACGATTGTTAATAATGCATTAATTTATTAATTGTCAAACCATACACGCTTATGCAGTAATATCTACATTGAACATAGGTTAATTACTATGAGTAGGGACTTTATGCACTCAACAACCTTTAAATAATAATATGAAAAAACGGTTAATGTACATTAAAAAAATCAAAACATTTAAATTACCGCGTAACAAAAAAAAAAAATTATAATGCCTAGAAAGAAATAATTTATTTATATTATAGGAAAAATGTATTTTATAATAAAATTGAGCAAATAGACGCACTAACTTCTACTGATTAAAATATCCGGTTTATACGGGTACCACACATATAAATGAAGTCTTTGTGTGCATACTTCTGTAATACTGTGTGAGATATTTGTAAATATTGAAAAAAAATACGGGACGTATACGTGGTTGACATTATTGATTGTAACAAGTGTAACAAAAAATAGATAAGAAGTTTTGTTGTATGTTTATGTCATAGTCACGATGTAGATTTTCTCTATACCGTGGTCATACTGTCAATAGTGCAGTATACTATGTACTTATTTATACTACACAAAATAGTGAATGTGGATGACGATTGACGATTCTTCATTTTTTTTAAACTTTCAAAGAAAAATTAAATACTAATTATATTTAAAATTGTAAGCAAACTATTTAGTTGTAATAAAAATTCAACAACACAAAAAATAAGAAAATAAAATATACAAAATAAGAAAAATATGCAAAAAACAATGTCTATAAACTCCTATTATTATGACAATATTTTTTTCAAATATAATATGTGTTGAACGATAATTATAAAACATGATAACTATTATAAGTTGAAAGTTCCTAACCCTAATAAATTACTACCGTGATATTTTTTTGGAAACAATAAACGTGACTGCAGCATTTACTGTATAGGTATGTATATTTAGTGGTGTCATGACTACTGCCAAAGCCACAATAAAGACTCCAAAATGTATAAAAATCTGTGAATGGGAATTTTAGATGATCACTTCATTTATAGCTTCGTGTAACTCTACTACTTATACCTATGCCATTTAAATACAATCAAATCATATTTTATATTCTGAGTGGAGCGATGTATTTGATGAATTGATTTTACAATTATGTGTGTTTTTATATTTTCTTTAAATTTTATTGTGTCTGTATACACAAAAATAAGTAGAAAAAATGATTCGATTTTCAACTTTGACGGTGGTTTCTGTTATCGAATTGGATCTGGTTGGTACTTTTTCTTCTTTAAATGTCAACAATAATGTTTTCACTCGGTCAAGTTTGAAATTTTTTTATAAGGTTCCTCAAAAGTTGTTCAACAATTATAACAACAGCAAGAAGTTTACCCGAAAGTCACATTCATTTTTATGAGCTTTTGAAGTTCAAATTTTTAAGACATTATAGATATTTACCACTTTTTCTCCTTAATCGATTTTTGATATTTTGTTGTTATTCAATAACGAATAACCATAGGTAATTGAAACTTTTACCAAGATTTATTTTATTTCTAATGATAATTTTCAAAATAATTTGACGCTTTTTAAGTTGTTTAGAGACTTGAAATTTTCGATTTTTTTTTTTAAATTGTTTAGATTCTGAATAGAAGGATTTTACAACAATGTATATTTTTTTAAAATTTTTTTTGTATTCTCACCTATTGGGTTAATAAAAATGCTTTTCTACTTCAGTACCTATATTTTCTAGTAAGAAAGTTAATGTAATTTGTACTTAGGAGGGTCAAAAGTAAATTTAATAAGTATAATTCTCAGTAGTTTTTAAAAGAAGTTTTTTCGTGGTTTTTGATTGATTATTTTTGAATTACATTAAATATGCATTTATACGACTTTAATTTGTATTTACTTGAAATGTATAATAATGTACTATAAAGTATACAGGTATAATATGCTTAGCATAAATTTTATAATTCCTTATTTGTAATACAATTATGCGCTTTAAATGATAAAATTATAATTTTAAGTAGGTATACTTTGTGAAATAATGGCGTTTGCTGAATATTTTATACAGAAACTGTTATTAATATTTTATACATTTAAATACTTTTCTTTTTCAGCTTAAAGTTTATTAAGGTAGTATGTTGATTTGAGTAAGAATTATGATGTATACCTATTTGAATTAGCAATATTATGTTAACAAAAACGGACATAGTTTACTTATAATATAAATAATTTTAAAAGAGTAATACAGTATTAAATTACTATTGGGTGACTTTGCGAACAGCTTTTATTTTGGTATGAGCTAAAAGTTTTATACTTTTTGGGCCTGTGGCCAGTCATTATTAATTATTATGCCCTACTCTATCAAATATTCAAATGAATTAATTTAACCTACTGTAATAATATTGGTAAGATAAATTACTTTCATAGCAATATAAAAATAACATATTTAGTATAATATAGGCTGACATTCCGTCTTTAAGCAGAATCATTTTCCTTATAGAATGATATCAATAAAATAATATACCTATCAATATAACTAACCAATCAATTTAAATTTAACACATATGTTACAGTGACCTACACAACACCCATTGTGCAGCAGGCGATACCCACTTGCCCACCTTTTTATCAATGCTGAATATATTGTGAGCTGTCGTTTTTTTACCTAGATTTATGTATAATATTATTCATAAATTCGCACTAGCTACTATAGTTGAGACTCTTCTACGTCCGTAATTTAGAATTTATTGTAGTTGCACATAATGCCGTATACATTTGTAAAAGCCTGCTCATAAAAACCACGATAAAGTAGTAGCGTGATCGGTAAGCCCTTAAATGCCGCTAAACATGTTTTAAAAAAAATCCTCTATAGACTTAAAGTTTAGGTACTTAAAATTACAAAAATTACAATTTGAATAAATGCATAATTTAAGCATAACAATGATGGCTTTAGGCAGGAGCTTAAAAAATATTTCTGTATATTAATGTTCTGTGTGGAAATTGTTTACATTTGGTCATACATTTTCGTTTTTAATTTTTGGCAACTAACAATGTAATCTTATAAGTTATAAGTTATAACCAAGCTATTAGTTATAAAAAAAAAGTATTGCACTACGTAATAACTTGTTGCTTATTGAAATACTTTTTAATACTTTTTACTAATCTGGTTAATATGTACCGATTTGTATTGAATTTATTTTTTCTGCTTGATTATTTGAACGTTTATTATACAATTATTAGGTATACAAATTGAAGCTTATGATTGGTTAGGGGGGGGGGGGTACAAATTCTAATTACGTTTATCCAGACATGTTAATATGAACTATTCAATAATCTCAGTTAGAAAGAAGCGATTAAGACTACATTATCATAGTATAGGTTTACGATTACCGTCTCACCCGAATTGTAAGACAATAACAATAATAACAAAATATAAAATCCTATGTAAGTATGTATATATTTAAGTGCGATTTTCGAAAGCACATAGGTGGTTCAGAAGTCAGAAGAGCTCGTGCAGAGTGTAAATAATATTAAAATGTTGCAAAATCTAATTTACCGTAATTTACCAAGACTATACAGGATAGGACGACGATCGTTTCCGGCGTCGAGGCGAGGACAACGCTATTATTAGCCAGCTAGAATATACGTACCGTTTCCATGGCCACAAAGCTGTATGTGTATATAGGGAGCGTTGCAGTGACAATTATTATTATCATTATATTGTATCGCGGTGACAAGCTTGCCACGCGGCACGCAACTATAGGATTATTTCGAATTTTCGACTGCGTGGTATTTACACATCAACATAATATAGATACTTTACGCACTTATATATTAAATTATATTGTTTAGAAACGACGATAATATCATAAAATACTAAAGAGGCCGCCGTAATCAGAAACGAAAGACAATATTATTATTTATAATATTATATGTTATGCAATTGTAAACGATCGGCCGGACCGTGACGAGTGTTGACACATTGACAGAACACTGCATACCTGTTTTCAATATAAAACAATAACAATAACAATAATAAACAAAACGCGTTTTAAAAAATCGACAATTAAAAAAAATTAAATGTTTATAACATTTCAATTGAACGGCGGTTTAATCACTATATATACGCGTCACACGTCACAATAACTACCGCACCGCCGTATTATATTATTCGATTGGTTGTCTGCGCCCAGACTAATAATAATTATTATTGACACTGCGGCAATCGAATCAATTAAAATGTGGAAAAAAAATAAAAAGTAAAAACAAAACGAGCTTACAAATGACCAGTAATTCCGCGCCGCACAGCACGTCCGTCCGTCCGGTCGATCGATCGATCTACGCCGACGGATTTTGATTAGCCCGCATGGCAACAACTGCGACCGCATCTCGCTCGTACGTGTGCATAACGAGTTTAAAATATAATATTACGCAATGACAGAGCATACCGAGTAATATCACTCTGTGGTGACAGACGCACAATATTATATTATTATTGTAATTATGCGCGTGGCGGTTATAATTTCGATTCTTTTCGCCGGAACACGAGTTGTTTTTTTTCTATCCCTCGCACACAGCGCTATATAAGTGCATATCACCCATCCCCACCCCGCCGTCCACCATCATCCTGTCGTCAAGTCTAGATGATAACACACGACGACGACGACAACGTCGACGCATTGTGCAACATTTCAAAAGCAAATAGTCTCGGTCCGTATTGCACACGACCACCCACCCACCCACCAACCCGCCAACCAACCAACCCACACACATGCACACACGCGTAAAGGTATAATATAATAATAATTACTTAACGTCGGGACCGAATTCGTATTAAGTGAGAAACGTCATCGCGAGTATACACTATAGTGTTGTAATCTCTATAACGGCGGTGGCTGCGGCGTTGATTAATGGCAGTCTCCGCCGACGAAAGTTTATATATATATATTATATTTGTATTTATTAAAACTGCGTGTAGTCCCATATATAATATACGAAGCGTGGACGAGCCGTGGTGAGAGTGTACTTTCGTGGGACGTTATTTCATATATAGGTGCGCCGCGAGTTTCGCCGGCCGAGTTGTCGGCCGTCGTTTCCTCGACGAGATGGAACGGACTTTTGAAAAACGATTCACTAAAACATCACGCCGAGCACCGGATTCGACCACCCACCCTCCCGACGACAACCCTTCCACCCCCCGGCCCATACACCGCCGCGGTGAGACGACACATACAGCCCGAGACGTGGCGCGAAATTAATTTTGTTACCTACTCTAATGGTATTTTTAATCACGATCGACTACTCGTCGCGTACCGGCGTACATCACATTGATATTATAATATTATTAAATATTATTATTATGTGTGTACTTAATGTGTAGGTATACTGCTACGATACTGTTTATACGTTTCAAAATAATAATACCTACCAAAATTATTAAAATTTAATAGTGATACTAAGCATATAGTATACGTCTGTATGTTTGAACAAATCATAATATTACCGTGTCATTTACATAATATGAAAGTCTATAGAAATACTTTCTAAAGTCTCCCTTAAAATGCTCTATATGACATATTATTATGTACCGGTCTACATACTGCGTAAATGCACTTAAAACGCAACGAGAAAATAATTTTTAAAATTTAAGCCATATAAACAATACCATTCAAAGAAACCATATTATTATGTATTATTTACATTTTCTAGCTGAATTATTACTAAAACTGGTTAGTGGTTATTAAATAAATGTTTAAACTTTTGCAAAAATTCAATATACCTACTATGATATGTAAAGAATTGTCTGTAATTTTCCCCTCTATTGAAAAATATTAATTGGTTTATGTAATTTTTTTTCGATTCTGGAATAGAAGTAAAACATTAATTTAATTAATGAATAACATTTTAAAATAATTTACCGTGCCTCGTATAAACGATATGATTAGTGTATGCTAAAAAAAAAATAAACTCAAAATACCTATACTACAAATTAAAAATTATTAGTTTTGACCTTCTTAATATTCTTTATATTATTATTATGTTTTCAACGGCCGTTAATCATATTATGTAAAAATATAATATGCAAATTAAACAACACTTTGGTTGTCACAAACTCACAATACACATGTTCTGATAAGTGTACGGGTATTTCACGCGATGCATGTACCATCATTTTCAATTCAGGCAAATTAATAACAAAAAATTACGAATTTGTTTCCTGCTTATAACGATTGATTTGACCAACATCCCTGCTGCAGATGAGGGTTTGGTATGTAAAATCAACATTCAAACGTGCAGAGTGCACACCAACACACACGTTATACATTTTAATGAAATTACCGAAATGCTTTCTCGTCGGGTTCATCAAAATCAAACCATTTAGATAAATACCAATCAATCGCACTGCATAATAATGCACGTTAGTATATAGGAGGTAGGTACTTTTGACACGCGCTAAACTTAATAGGGTTAAACATATTTCGTGTAAACATTTTATTTTTATCTGAATGAATTTTTAATTGTAGGTACGTGCTAATATAAAACTGTATAGTAATATATTATGCACCTCGTTTTGACGTATTACAACATTCCCCGACGACGTAAACAATTAGAACTTAGAAGTAAATATTATATTAATCTTGGACTTTATGAAATATAATAATTTTTAAGGGTGTTGGATTTTAGCATACATTATGGTCGAATATTAATAATTATATTTTAGTTTAGCTAACACAAATTAATGGAATAAAACAGGATCGCTGTTTTCAATGTGCTTAATGACTTGTACACAATTAATTTTGAGAAGTTGTATATAATATTGTGACAAAGTTAAATGCTTTACCGGCTAGTTGATAAAGTTAACTAGTAACCATAGTTACAGAGGGCGATTATGAGTAAGTGCATATATATATATTCGTCGGATATTCATGACTGCTTTACGAGATAAACCGGCAGCAATATTACGTGCGGTATCCGTGTTGTAAATATGCCCAACGGTATGCGGTATGGGGTCAAATTGTACAAAGTGAACACTTTCTTTTAAACTTTGGTGTAAGTGATATTAAAAATCACGTGGGCTCATAAAAAGAAGCTTTGCGTGGTTTTTTTTTAACATCTAAAAGTTTTGATCAAGAAGTAAAACATTTGCGGAGTGAAAGAAAATGTAATATCTTAGTTTTACAAATAACTCAAAAAACATCATTTTACTTATACCTACTGGAAATAAAAAAATAAACCATTGTCAGGTTTTTACAGGTTTGCTTTATGAAATATGTATGAAACTATAAAAGTATAAACCAAACAAAACATGAATAACAATAATTAAAAAAGAGTTTTTCCTTTTACAAACTATTGGGAATTGATGTTTTAAAAATATTCATCAGACTTGAAATATTCTATCGTCTATAACAATAATGATGATTGATGAAATTATTGCCAATTATTACAAATCATACGTAAATATAAAGCCATACATTTACTTTATTTTTTAATATATAGGTCCTCAAAATAATATTATGTACCTATATGCATTTAATAGTTTTTAGTTTTTATATATTTTAGCCAAGTAATTAACAAAATGAGGTTTAATTAATCTGCTATAGTCAGTTGTTATCTAAATAATGTTTATAATCTGAGGTATAAACTTAATTAATTTTAAATATAGATTAATATTTAAATGCATTGCAATATTTGATATAAATAGTAACTAAGTCACAGTGGTGGATATAATACCAGTAACAAATAATCCACAATAAGAGGAAACTGGTTTGTTGCCGATAAATAATTGAATTCAACTTTACAATACGTAACTAGCTTATTGATTGCACTTTTTATTTTATTTTACATGAAGATGACTATTGTTTGTAATGTCTGAAGTCATTGCAATTTATTATCGTTCATGCTTATGTTATAACTTATAAGTAAGATAAGAATAAACGTGTTTAGCTGGACAAGGTTACAAAAGCGGTTATTACTTATAAGTTTTAATTGTAATATAATAAATAACAATAACAAAAACGTAACAATACAATAAAATTTAAATTATATAATAAATATTAAATAATCAATAAAGGTTTAGATACTAATATTTTCATTATCGAAAAACTACATAGTCCTCGAAGACGTCATTGCCAACTAGTTGTCAGCGTGAAATCAAAATATTGAATAATGTAACATTGTGATTTATTATTATATTCTAGACTAAGATGCACATTAGTTATACTCAAGTAATAAAATAATAATTGGATATTTCGGTTTAGTTTTTTATCAGTACCTACATATTTTATATTCATATTACTTTATTATAAAATAATATATAATATTTTAAAATTTTAAAATTTGTCGATGTTAAAATGTTAAAATGTTTGAATCCGGCTAGGATCATGATATAAAATAATATTATACATTGTGCAGAGTAACGTTACCTAATGCCAGTAATATAATGCTTTAGTCAAGTGCGGTATTAACCCCGTGCCTAACCTAACCCACTCGGTTTATCAACAATATCTGACGGTGAACGTTATACAATATTAATGTTACAATATATTATTATTATCCACGACCCGACGTCAAACATAATAATATTATATTATACCTACGCGCGCATTAATCGTATATACAATCGCATTATGGTTATATAACTTATATAATCATGTAACAATAATAATAATTGTTGACGTTAGGGCATTGCAGGGTTGCGTTCAAAACCGTTTAGCGGCCGTGGAAAATAAGATATTATGTTCGCTCGGGTGTCGACGGCCGAGTTTTCCGGACTGGAAAACCTGTGGAAGTAGACTAGTTCCGCGACGAAAGCTATCGCGCTCGCAATCAATCCGATCGTGAGGCACATGAACGCGATCTCGACGTTCTTGAAGGTGAACACTTTGTGCGGGTCTTTTCGATGGTGGTAATCGGATATCGGCCGGAACGGTTTCGCGTGCATGAACCAACTGTTGACGATGCCGCTTTCCACGAACGTGGTGATAATGCGGTCCACGACGTTTATGAACGGCACGTCTCGGCGGACCAGGTAGACGATGTGGAACGACCGCGGACATTCGTCCACGATGTGCAACAGCACTTCGTTGTTTTCCACGTAAGAGCTGGCGATCTTTTCCACCAGGTCGTTTTTCCTCCCGATCGCGGCCGAAGTCTACGGCGGTCACCGCGACACGGTGATATTATGAAAGAAAATTACAATACAAACATTACAATTTACAATATATTATTTTGTATTACAATGTATTGTTATTTAAAAAAAATATAAAATGTCAGTAGGCGAGTCAGGTCGTTCACTTTTAAAATTATACCTGATATTTTGGGGATTGAGAGGGGACGAGGGTTAAACCCTGTACTATGGTAATTGTCGTAAAATGAAGTTAAACCTAAAACGTTGGCCAAGTGCTACAAAATACATAATATAATATGTCAATTTAACAATATTTCATATTTTAAATCATCGACACGCCAGGTCAACCGTGAAAATTCATTAAATAACATTCGTTCGGAAACAAGATACTGTAAATATCATAACATCTTATTGTCAAATTACGTATATTATAATATAATATACCTACGTCAATTTGTCTGTGACACATAATTGCATACGTTTGCATCACATTTCACGTGTTACGAGGCCATATATACAATAATAAAATATTATTTGACCTAGTAGTTTTGTTTTACTGAAAGGTTCATTATTTGCATATCATTACCCAAACAAAAATAATAAATTACTCGAGATCCTCCATTACGAGGACCTGTTATTGTTGTTTTATATTATACAGTTTACTTTCCAGCCGAAAATGTTGGAATATATTTGATTCAATATACGAAATAACATATACTACGTTATTTAAAAGCCACATTATCGAAAAATCCGTTTATAAGATCTAAGAATATTTAATGGGTTTTATTCAAAAGCGAAGTAGATATCCAACTAAAATCTACTCCATCTTATTGACCTTCGGCTTATAAATATATTCAAAATTTTATCTCATTAAGTCAAGCGCATACACTTGCATCAATATATTATTATTTCATAAAATACCTACTCAATTCGTTTGTTCTTGTCGGCTTTTTCAGACTCAAATATTCAAAATAAATAAAACTTTTTTTGTAAAAAAGCCTGCAAAATTGTTTATTCTTAAATTCTTATACAATAACATTTTTTTTAGCGATTCGTTTTATTAGTATTATTATAAAATAATAATATAATCAATAATAATGATTTGTATTTGAACTATTTTTTCTATATTATACTTTATATTGAATTGAAAATCGGCCGGAATAATATAAATTCTACGACGTGAACGAACTCACTTCGACGGTATAATAATAATAAAATGCCATTACCCGTTTGCTCGCCACTTCGCCGAGTATGTCCAGGGACTTGTTATTGACGATTGAAAATCGATCGGACATTTTCACGAACAGCGGCCTTTCGTCGGACTCGAACAGCAATATGAGATTGTTGGACGCCGACAGTACCGGTATGCCGGTGTCGTATAGTTCTTGCACCGTGGTCACGTCCCGTTCGTATTTCGGGTAGCTCAGGTACTTGACCATGACCGCTTGCAGGCTGGTAGCCATGATGAACCCGAACAGAACGGTGGAGACGACCATTAACCGCTCGGAAACGTTGTTCGGCACTCTGTACAGGGGCACCATTAGGAAAACCCTGAACAGGTTTATGGACAACAGGGTGAGAGTGTACGGTTTGTTTGTCGTCCGCCGTATTAGCGTCCAAGCACTCAGGGCCACGATGAATGCGCCGCCCAAACAGTACCAAAGTCGCACGTCGAACGCCGTAAATATAGCGCGCCATTGACTCATTTGTTGCGCCTTGGGCACGACAAAACACAGCTCATCGAACATCACAGGCGTAGTGTATTGGATCGTATTGTTGGATTCGTATGCCTTGAATGAATAGATAAAAAAAAATTTCAACGGATATGAATAGGCGATCTCGAAGAAAATTATATATGTAGGTAATAGGTATAATATATTACCATACTTTAATCTACGCGAATAATAAAATAATTGTTCTCACAGCGTATGTATATTGATTATTATTATTTTTTTTTTTAAATAATACATATTTTACAGAATGAGATGAGACGGAAAATTAATTATAATTAGTTGGAAACACGCTCTTTATCAAATCCACTAAGTACGTATAGTAAACGTTTCACTAGCTTTTGTTTATATACTTATTCAAATAGTTTTCGAGAATGTAAATTGGAGTAAAGGGTACTACCTACCTACCTACCCATACAATGGCGCTGGTATGGTGGTATTCCCGTATACAAGTTAGAATAGTTTGTAGATTCGAAAATTCCCAAGCCTGATGTAAAATGTAACATTATTGTATTATCTACGTTAATTTTATTCCTAGGCATTTAACTGCAGTATACAATTTGTATAATATACTAATGACAAAGGCAATACAATATGCAGCTGTAACTCATAATCAATTTAATGCGAATATCATTTTAGTATTCACTTTGAATTTATGTCTTATTGTATTGAACCAGGAATATGATTTCAACGATTAGACATTTGGAATCATTATTATTTAATAACGTATTGAAAACAGGCCCTTTGGTAGTTGGAAGATCGATAAATAATCAACTGATTATTATATCTGTATTAACAAGAATGCATCTCTAAGTTTTAGTTAAAAAATAGTTTTATACATGGAACTCGTTCATGCAATGTAAGACCGTAGCCACTTTCCTCTAATAAGGAATTTAAAATACAATAAAAATATTTTAAAGTCATATTATTTAAAAAAAAACAATTTAATTACCTACCTAAATCATTTACATTTACAAATAAAATAAAATATGTAAGTATTTTAATTAAGCTTTAAAGTTACAACGTTACTTTCCCTTTATAGTACGGTGTAATATAACGCTAAAACACTTGTGTCTACTAAACTAAAATATCGGTTGAATAGACTTATATGATATTTTGAGGAAAATGAACATCATTTTAGTCAAAAAAAATGTTCGGAGGAAAATCGAATCTAACCTTTTGTTTTGTGGTAGAAAATATAGACAGTGGAAGAAAACGGTATCTCATTTTTAGAGGAAAATGGGCCCACTCAAATATAATGGATACTGTATTATGTTCTATAATATTAAGTATAATAATAGTAATAAGTAATAACGAAGGGCGTGTCAGGGGCGAAGACCCCACGGTATGCGTATGCGTATGTATAAGAACTATGTAAAAATGTCCGTCTTTATAATTCAATAGAACAGCGTAAACCTTAACTGATCCACGTATACTATAACTTATATACACGTGTTTATAATGAATAAATAACGGTGATTTTACGCTCCGCTGTGATAGTATAAACTATGATTTCCGAAAAAACGATTTTTTAGTATAGTATATTCCATATAATATACGAGAGAGTAGAATCTCACCCAACTCAAAGCATATTATGATGTTGAATCAATTACCACTTACTCTATAATTTAGGTCAATACAATACAAACATAATATGAATCACTTCGTCACGTAAAAAACTCAATGAAAATTCAACATTTTTTTCTCCAGAAATCACGGTTCACGTTATCACTGTGCTGCAGTATGAAGTCGCCTTTAAAAATACGCCACACCTATCTTCGTCTTACAACACATGATAATATGCCGGTGTGGCGTATTCTTTTAACACGAGTGCGAGTAGTGCATAATATTGTGGTTCAATGATTACGTCGAGAAACACTCCGTTGAACGCCATGTCCACTCTGTTGTGCACCAAATCGCCCAACAGGCCCGTGTACGTGTAATTCGAGTCGGTGCCGTTATCGGCGGCGACCGCAGTATTGGACTCGGAGACGACGGACTCGGAGTTGGCCTCGGCCCAGCCGTACTTGCCGCCGTCGCTGGGCTCGCTGTAGACGGGCGTGAAGTTCATGTGCTTGGCCAGCGTGGCCGCGACGATGCCGTCCATCCCTTTGTACGAGCCGTCCGGCTGCTTGACCGCCTTGAGCCGGGTGGGGAACATGCATATGCGGACCGGGTGGCCGTTCAGATCGGTCATCCTCAGCCGGGCGACCGCGCGCAGCCCGGCCGGGTCCACCGGCCACTCGGTGACCGTGTCCCGGAACGGGTTGTACGTGTACGCGGCCGTGGAAGCGATGACCACCACGTTGGCCGTGGACCACCGTTGCCAGGCGGCGCGGAACAGCGACTCGACTGCCGGCAAATCGACCGCGCCCGGCCGGGTCAGCCACAGGACGTAGTGAGACGTCTGGTCCCACGCGACCGCCGCCGTGCCGTTGACGATCAGCCCGAGCATGGCGTCCATCGGTCCTCCGCCGTCATCGTCGTCGACGATCACTAGCACCGCCCGGCCACCGTTGTCCGTCGCCCGTTGCTTCTTGTCCGGGCCGCGGTCCGCTGCCGGCGCGTGCATCAGTACGGCCGTGTCAGCCAGATCGTGCACCGTCCTCAAGAACCCGGCGGGCGTAGCGTTCAACGTGACCACGGACATCACGAACGGCTGTTGGACCAGGTCGAAGGCGGTCATCCGGCACACGTCGACCACTTTCAGCGCTTCGCGGTGGTACGCAGCCGACAAGAGGTCGGAGGCCGGCAGCAGACGGCCGACGGCCGCGGAGGTCGTCAGCAGCGCGACGGCTCTGAAGACGGCGCGGGCAAAGTTCGTCATGATGATGACACTGTGGCACGCGCTTACGACGACTAAGAGTGACCGCGGTCACCGACGGCGGTATGCGTACAATATAACCGTGTGGCCACAAGACGCGTCGGCGCCCGACATCGTTATTATACACCGCGATATATCGTCACGGGTTATATAGAATGTATTATTGCCTATAATATTGAGATTGTCAATAGTTTGCCGCCGCCGATAACGCCTCGTCAATAAGTTCTGCCCCAAAACATCACAACATAATAATATTATGACACACGAGGAGATATAATATTATTATATATTGTACGCCTATCGCGCGAATCCACGTTCACTAATATTGATCATTATAATAATAATATGTACGACACTAAATACCTGCGCAACGATGAATTATTCATTTGCGATAACTGCAGCGCAGAAACGCGGTGGCGACGACGTTCGGTTTTGATTTGACGTTTCGTTTCGAACATTATAATATGCTCGGCGGCGTTGTCACGTAATGATGCATTATCTTATGCGCCAGCTACAACCACGGTATATAGTCATTAAATTTGCAAAAGGCGCACAATCGGATCCTGAGGATTTGACGAATGCTTTTCCGCCGAGCATATAATATATAATATAAGAAACACGCCCCAGCGCGGTCGTACGGATGTCGTCGATTTCGTTAAAATTAATGTACAATACGATTGAATTATAAAATAATTACTACCCACGACCACCGCGTAACCATTCGACCTGCAAATCCCTAAGATAATTCAAAGAAGACCTTGCATATTATTATAGGTAGTTTATTTTACTTACAGTCTGTACAACAGCGTCCACCAGGTAGATTTCGGAATTATTAGAGTTTTGACGGAAGAATTTGAATTCGATAATATTACCGCGGTTATAGGTATACTCTATGAATATAATATATTGGTCATAAAATAACTAAAAAAAAAAGAGACGTATAGAGGTACTTACGGTTTTTTTTTTTTGAGGAAGTACAAAAGAAGTGTATTATTGTACTTATAGATTATATTACGTATTATAATATATAAACCCACGTAATTCTCTCAGAAGCGCCATTGTGGGGGTGGGCAGTGTGTACATTGGCATCCCTTTATTTTTTCCCCGTCTTGTTTGCTATACACTTTATAAACGCGTCGATGGCCAATGCCTAAACGTTAAGATTTACTGTGAAACCCATTATGGTAAAATGATTAAATATAACGTGTATGGAGGTAATGCATATTTATTATTTACACATGTTTATTATTGGTAAAACAAAAGCCATATTTTGAGATACGCAACTTTCTAATTTTTAAATTATACGGCATCATACGGCATGCATAAATACATAAAATACGCTGAGTTTTTGTGTTGTCGTTTGATTGAAAATGTATGCTGGCCGGTGTCTTTGGTTTTAAATGTATTCATGTTTAAAATAAAATAAATCCTGTGCAATTTAATTTAATTTTTATTGTTTTACTTTCTTAAATACAATAGTAAGCTTATAACAGAATAAAATGTCCAATAAGTTAAAAATATACTTTTTGATATTATTTATATTCATAGCTTAATATAATGATGGGTTTTCGTATTATGATATAAAAATGTAAAAAGCTTATAAAATGTATTTAAAAACACAAATTAAATATTCAGAAATATATTTTTCAAATGATTTGTAAAACAGAGGCGCCAAAACATTCAAAGCTTACAGACTCAGTAGGTCTTAATCCGGGCTTGCCTATGTATGGGTTAAGTACACAGTGAATAGTGATAATGGTTACATTGAATGACGAGTAATATGAAAGTATTAATTAGATTGAAGAGGATGAATTATGTAAATCTGTTTTCAGCTGATCATTTAATCTTTGAAGTTTTTTCATAGTTTAAATTATAAAATATCAATATTAGATCGGCTAATTTTAGATTATCATAGCCACATGGGTCAGATGTAAGGGATAAAGTAGTGTAAGAAACATTCAATTTTGCATACAAACAAAAATACGAAATGAAGTTGAAACACTGGCGCTATTAAGTCTGTATGAAACAACTAAAATGAAATATGACGATGAACTGAGGTCAGCAGCACTAAGTATCATAATTTTATTCATTTTTGAATATTTATACATAGCCCTATGTGTAATATTAATATATTACAATATGTATACACATTTAAACAATTTTATTTGAATATAAAGTGATTACATTTTAAAAGTTCATTCAATTGTTTAGTCGTAACTGATTATAGCAAATTAGCTATCAAAATAGATTAATCTGTTCAGTAACCCTAGTTTTAATTTTTAAGGGTACCTATTTTATAATTTGAGTAGGGATAATGTAGGTTTAACGTTTACGCTTTACACACTGTGAATTAAAAAGTTTTAAAGTGTATAATTAAAACCAAACCATATTTATATAAGCTAGAATATAAGTTACCAAATAAAATTGTAATTATGTTTGTTTTGGTATATTATAAAATTAAAAAAGTAACGGTTTTAACAATGTTTTTTTTTATTATATTCTATATGAGCCAATATTGCTATATATTACTTAATAAATGTTTGATACACGCGCAACCTTACAAAAGCAGAAATGCATTGCTTAATTAATTAAATTGCATTATATTTTATATCAATATGTACTTGGTAATAAAATATTCATAACGTAATACCTACACATTTGTTTGTAAAAGGAAACATTATAATATAGTGCTTGCTGTTTATATTGAATATTAATACATTAAAAATAATTGTTAAATAAGTTTCATCTACATTACTGTGCGTGCGAGAATAACTATATTTATTATTATTCTTAAAGTTCTAAAAGCAACTGTTTGATAAATGTTTATTATTCATTATAGTATACAATAACGAATTATTTATGTACCTATAGGGACAATAATAATATTTCCATAGTCAAATACTCAAATATTAATCAAACAAGTTTACTAATTACAACCGTAACAGTACAAAGTAATTTGTAATAATTATTAATTACATGATCACTATAATATTTTAGCTAAGTGTTTTAAGGAGCGTTGCTGCCGTTTGCCTGAAATACGTTTTATTTCAGAAATAAACATTTTGTGTGCACTAATTTAGTTATAAGCCTACTACAACACACACGATTTATTAGATTAAAGCTATCTCATAATCTAATAATATTTTATAAAATATTGTGCATAGTTCCAAATGTTAATTAACTTGTTATTTATCTATAATAGTTATAGGTGATTTGGTTTTATTAAGTAAATATAACATATTTATAAATACAGACTTATCTAAGTTTTTTTTTGATATGGCATCTGGATGACTAAATGCCGATTAAATTAAGGAGGATTTACAGCAGACTGGATGTTTCTTCTGGGTCGTTATCGGCAAAAAGTATTGCAGCATCATCTGCGTAAGTCACCATAATGTCGATTGTTTTGGGTTTATCCGTCGTATAAAATTATGTTGAATAGGTCTGTAGACTGTGAGAGATCGCTTCCTTGAAGCACGCCAGCTTTAATGATATAGAGCCATAGAGGTACTCTGATTAATAGAAGTGACCAAACAGAACTATAATAAATGAGTGGCTTTCGATAATGAACCAATAATCAAATAAAATGGTGCAGGTGAATATAGTTTACTATTGAGTAGCCAACCTTCGTGCCATACTCGATCGAAGGCCTGTGCTATAAACAAAAAGATACCTGTACAGAACATACCTGATCAATTTAATTTTAGTATGAAGTTCTTCTTATATCTACTTAAAATAGCGACGTTTAATACATCAAAATAGAAAAATATCTATATACCTATAAGACTAATGTTTTTCATTGATATATAATATTTTATTAATTTGTATTATATATTTTATTAAAACATATTTCTTACTATAAACAATATATTATGTGTAATGTATAAGTACATTTATCGAGGTAAGTGCCTATATTTTAGTGAAGTTTGTGAATCACTTCTTAATTATATATGGGAGGCAAATTGAACATTTTTTGGAGGTAACTCGTATACAATTATGTACTACCTAATCATCGGAGACACCTAGCGTATAATAACAATTTTATTTTGTGAGGTAAGTAACATGCACCGATTTGGTCCGTAAGTATGTATATATATTGAACAGTGAAATTTATGGCTCTAAAACCAAATCAAGAGTTTTGGATTATGTATAAATGTATTTTTCTTTCGAGTGCCTATAATTTTCTCTGAGCTTAGCAGAGTCGGAAGTAATGAGAATATTAAATATTACACCTATTTTTAAAGTGTGTAAAATTAATTTTAAAGACAATTATTATCCTTTGTGTAATAGTGTACACATTTTAAAAACTCAGAAACTACTCTTTTCAATTTTGAGATGGATATTATATCAAACTTTACAAAAAAATCATCTGCAGCTTCATAATTTACAGTGAAAAAGTTGGTTTTCATTTAAAAAATAATAATTTTGTTTCATCACAGGATACTCCTAATGGATGTAAACAACTTAAGTATTCAAAAATATGGTATTTATTAATTATACTCAAAAATTCCAAGAAATCAGAATTTGAATAAATACATTATCAATGAAAATATAGGGGTGAGCATGTTTGGTGAATCACTTTGTAAATAATGTTGTATAGTTTAACAACAAAATGAATAATGCTTATAAAAGTAATCAAATAGTTTCTGTTACCTATAATATAAATTATTATAGACATAAAATAAAATAAATAACAATTCACACATATCAAAAGCTAAGAAGAAGAATTTTAAAGAAAAAAAAAATTCCTTTTCGTTTGACGCTTTCAAAATATAAATTACTTAGTAATCATAAATGTATAACAATGCTAAATGCTGGGCGAAAAATGAATTATCAACGTTCCTTGTTGTAGTGTGAAATTGAGTTTTCAAAAAACGTTAATTATGTAACAAAATTAAAAATGTAATCATTATTGTAAAAAAATAAGTTTCCAAAAGTTTTAACGTTTTGCAGTTCACAAAAATTGTGAAAACTTTCAACAACGTATATTTATAACATTATAAGTATGCCGAATAATATTCTTTAAGCAAGCTCATTCAAATAATTTTTATTGTAATCATAGCTTATAACTTTTAATTAGTTTGACCTATATTATTATTTGGAAATATATAGCTATTAAATAAAGTAAATAGTACCTATATATTTTATTTACGTATTATACGTTTATAGATATTAATAAAGACGAAACAAATATTCAGACATTAGTTATTAATGTATAAATACTATACAGCAACCCTTTTATAAGTTTCTAAATTCAAAAGACTACAATGAGACTACGAAAAAAAAATATATATATTGATAATAGTGATGATACATTGCAAACATTGGTGATGAATAATTTATCAACGTTGATAGCCATGATTGAAAATTTACATCGTTAATAGCTGTAAGTTACTTTATCAATTATCAGTTATCAATTGGGTCTCAAATTATTCGGTTTCCAAATGATTGAATGACAATAATAAGTCCACCTATTTAATTAAGAGTACTATATAGTCTATAAGTGTGTACTTTAATTTATTTATGTGTACAAAATTAGGGAACAAAATTTCTTTGTTTTCATATTGTACCTGCATTTTGAAACAACCCTTCAAATCATCTGTTTTGTAAACATTTCAAATACGATTGTTAAATGTTAGTTTTAAAACGGATCAACCGTGATCCTTGCGGGTAAGAAAATTCTTAACCGATAACAACTCTTAAGATAATTTAGCATAGCAAATATTACATAACTTAAAATGATTTACTTATTAAAATCTTGTGTAAAAAATAAAAATAGTAATAATTTATTGTACCTCAACATCATTTTTGACACAAAAAAATATCAACACAATAATTTATATTATATCAACTTTTAAGAACAAATTTGTAGTTTGTATAATCGGTTAAAAATTTAAAATAAACAATTTTACTAGGTTTTTGAAAACAAATTTTTAATTTTGGTATTTAATAATTGCATGTTATTTTGTTTCTAATAGGTATCTTCATAAATTACGGTAATGGCATGATAAAAATTATTGAGAATGTTACACGTGTTTAAAAAAACATGTACATAGCCCATAGGGTACAGGTATATAGGTTATTGCAACTTAGGACTTACTACTTAGGTACACAAACGCAAAACAAAATGTATAAGTAACTTATATAAAATCCTTATTGGTATAATATATTTATACTCAACCTTTGTATTGAATTATTGAACTATGGATACTATAATGGAGTATTATGGTTTGCAGATAAAAGCTAATAAGTAAAAAATCACTTATTTTTAGAAAACAAAAATAACGTCTTCTTTCTCAATTTCTGTATTAAATGTACAAATGATGTAATATGTATAATTTTTAATTTTCACAACTAATTTAAAGACAGAGCAATCAAACAAATAGATCTATCATTTATATTTTTCAGCACCTAATCCAAATTACTAAAACATTGTTTTCTACAATTTAGTATATAAAAAAATACCTACCATAGTCAATAATAAATTGACTTTATTTATATTTGTCCAGCGCACAGTCTAGTAATAATTTAATTCATTATACATGAAATTGTATAGGTATATTAAAAATGTATAATTATCATTATATACATTATCATACTAGATGTTCAGTATTCCTTTTATAGACAACAGTGTACAATGCTAATTACACATATTCATGAGTAATAATTGATGTGCCTTGCTGAATAAATATTAGACAGTTATGAATAGGTATAATATTAGACTGTTTATAGTAAATTTGTCTATAAACTTAGTTAGGTAAACAAGTAAAAACATTGACGCATAATCAATAAGTTAATTTATAGAATTTAGACATTTTTTCAAAATTGTCAGTTTAATTAATTATATAACTGTTTTAATCTATTTGCTGTACTGAAGATTAATGTATGTTTGATGTCATGTAAAGAAAGAAAAATTTTAATTAAGTAAAAACGATAGTTTATACAAGTGATATAATTTATTGATAAAAATAATATATTTTAAAATTTGAGTTTTAATTTGTACAAATTATTGTCAATACAACATGATGATTTAGTATAGATATTATAGATAAGGTATTATAATTTAAATGTTATTTTTAATATTACAAACTACGAAAAATAAATAAAAATAATATATTTATTATGCGAGTCTTAAAGTTTTGTAAATTCTTCAAAGAAAATATTTTATACTCGGGGTATACCTACAAAAAAAAATCTACACAAACATATTATATATTAAACTGCGATAACCAAGTATAAGCATTTACCTATAGATTTAGAATTTCAAACAATATGCTTGGGGTATGTATCGCTTAACTAATTTAATTAAGTTTTATTACGTTTAGTTTTTTTGATCTCTAAGATATAACTTAACAGACAATTTTTATCTCGACTATTTGAACATGTAAATTGTACTCGATATTTGCCAATATATTATGCTAACTACTTACATTAGTACTTTACTATTTTAAAAAATCAAAACTCATTATTTTTCTGCTATTTTATCAAAGTGATTGTAATTACACACAACATACTATAATTATTAAAATAACAATCTATATCGATGTTTCTTTTATTTATTTATCTCTCAAATAGAGAATCATTGAATATATTATCTTTATTGTATTCTAACTTGGTATAAGTATACAGTAAAACCTCCCTTAACGAACACCTCTAATAAATTATTGGACAGCTCGAAATAGGACCTTTTTTTGGGGAGGGGAGGGGAACAAACTACAAACTTTTTATAAACTGATTAACTGAACCCTTGACGGTCATTGAGAAAGTTAAGCATAATAATACATATTTCAGCCAAATTTAATCTACCCAAGTCTTATTTACCTACATTTTATACTTACTAATAATTATAATAGTAACTTCCTTATTAATTCCTAATTTCCTATAGGTATATTATAAAAATTAAAAAATATAAAACTAATTAACCAATATAGACAAAACATCGTTACATTTTTTTTTTATAGATGTTGTGTAACAAGGAGAGGGGTAATAATGTAATATGAGGTACAAAAAGCAGAAAGGGGCCAAAAAACTTTGGAAAAATATCTGGCTACGTGCCTGCGATCAGATATGGCAGATAACTTTACGATTGGCGTGAAACTGGCTGAGCGGCGTGTTGCAGGACAATACGTGTTCCGTACCGATGAGAACTGCGTCCACAGACACCATAATAATCGTCCACCCTTAAGTGGAGGAGACGACGTGGGGGTACGTGAAAGTATATGGAGGTATGTCACCCGGCAATAGCGTTCTTCGGCCACTCGCGGCGCGTTTGCTCTCGGACTCCGACGACGTCCACTGGCAGTTCGGCGGTCGCCCACCTGCCGCGGTCGCGAGATCGAAGACGACGACACGACAACACGGCGGCTAGTGCAGGATATAAGGTACCTGCGCGGAAGTAGAAGTGAAGCAGTGACGGCGGCGGTGACGTAGACCGCAGGCACGACGCGAGTGACAGCGTACTATTATTATTATAATAATGATAAGTGTAAGAACCTTTTGAACCTATCGTGACGTATTTCATTTTCCGGCGGGGAACCAGGGCGAAAACCACACGCCGATTCTCTCTCATTTTCGCTCAGTGGTACTATCCCGCCAGCCGAGTCACCCCTTCGGAACCTGCAATGTGGTAGCCGTCACGACAGCCGTCTTCAGCACCAGCTGCAGCAGCACCGCTGCCTAACCCTGTCATCCGCCGTGGCTCCAGCGGCAGCCGCAGTCAAGCCCCTTCCGGGTTATTGGCGGTCGTCATGGTCCGCCCGATCAAACGCGCCCGGGACCGGAATAGTTTGTTGTATTACTATATTATTAAAGCTTGTATAATAATATGTTAATTTGCACAATTAGTGCCACTATTTTTTTTTAACAGAATAATGGACCCCACTGAACATTTTTTTGGCCACTTGAAAGTTAAGTTTACCGGTTTGGCGGCTCTTATGAAATACGAATAGAGGTATAAATATATTTAAAATAAAACTGATACTCTTGCTGGTAATAATAAATAATATTTGGTGATAAATTTAATGTGTAACTACTTTTTTGATTTATTAAAGTAATGATCTGTTATTCAAGGGCGTATGTGACCAGAGACCGTGGCAGTGTTAGGACCAGATAACAAAAAATCATCTAGATAAAGATAATGACATTTTATATTATCCAAGATATAGATAAAAGAAGATAAAATCAAATTCATCTTCCTAATAGATAAAAATATTTTATTTGGATAAGTTACAGATAATTATTAATATAAATTTAAATTTAACGATTTTTTTGTATTTTGTCGATATTAGAACTTTAGACACTTATAAAAATTATTATAGACTAACGATCAACTTTTTTTTAATTTTCAGTTACAACATGTTAAGAAGAAATTTGTGTGTATTAAATTTTCAAGTTTTTTAACAAATTAATTTTATCGACGATAGCAAAAAAAAAACATGTATTATGTCTTTAAATAGCTCAAAAAAAGTCAAAATATATTGAAAATTTGTCTGTTTATAGATATTGTTTATATAAACATTTTGTAAAAAATGTATATACCTATTGTTATATCTGTAGTTGGTATTACACCAAAATACAAAATCGATTTTGTCAATAATTGGCTTCGCTTAAAAATTCCCGTCTTTTCCTTAATTATTTTGTTGTTTTTCCCGACGCGTTTGAAAACTATAGGACATTTTTTACTTTTGACCCCCCAAATGGTACCAACATAATTCACTTTCCTACCAGAAAAGATGCTAATGAAGAAAATCGGAGCACTTTTACTTCCTTGAAACGTGATGACAGACACAAAAAAGGAAAAAAAACACATCGTTGTAACATTGCAATAAAATATATTAAAAAGTTAGTAAATATAACAATTTATATTTTATATATCATATAGGAACCATATTATATTATTATGATACGTAATTTCATCGTTAGGTTAGGCTAGTAATTTTTAATCATATAGGTAGTTAAATATTCAATCTTAATATTCATTTATAATAATTTTCAAATAAAAAATAAAGTGTGTACTAGCTAATAAAAATTCTTCTGCATTTATTTTGTTTTGAAGTAAGTTTTGGTTAAATTTAAATTATTATTTTACTACCTACTTAAAAGTTAATTTTGATTAGGTACTTAAAAATATTTAAAATTAATTCATCTTATGCGGGTGCATGTATTTAGATGAAATCTCAAGTTTTTATGGCATGATTACAGACTTCGGACACTCATGTTCAGAAGAGTTAAATTATTTGACCCTTTATAGAACTTCTTCTGAAAATAAGAACGTATAGTGTGCAATCATTTAGAAGATGGTACCATATGATTTCAATGTGAGTTTTGACATATGTTTTAGGTGAATCGATTAATTTTATGTAATTTATTTCATAAATACAAATCAAAAACAGAGTTATCAAACATATTTAATAAAATAATTCATAGTTATTGTTTTTTAGTTGATAAGGTTACATTACATGTAGTATAATAGTGTTTAAGTAATATATAGGTACATAATAAAAATATATATATTATAATATTATTATGTGTTATATCTGTGGTAGAAACAATATTATGTAACACATAGTTTGTAGGGATTCTCTGCGAGATATAAATTTAAATATTAAATAGCATATTATAAATTATAATTTATAGTAGTGATTACTGATTGATCTTTTGAAAAAAGTCTTTCTAGTGTAATACAATGTGATCAACATATTTTTAAGCCATTAAAAATTAGAACAGTACAAATCATTAGTGATTTTGTAACTAATTTAACCTTAGTTAAGAGTGTTGAGACATTTGATACGATTACAGTATAATTATCCTTGGATTTACTATTATCCGTTCTGATAATTTATTATATTACATATTATAAACGTATCAGATATACCAACCTACTCGATGATAAAATTTAAATTATCGTAAAACACTAATATATAAAATATAATATATCAGTGATATTATATTACAGTAATATATATATATATGATAATAATATATTACTTCAAGACTTCAAGTCAATATTTCATAATAATTTTAAAACCAATAGATCACGTATTTTTACATAATATGGTAATCATAGGGTCTGTTAAAAGTGATAATTGATGAGTGTGTTATGTAGATTTTAAATGTTAAACAAAATAAACTAAAAAATAAGTTCTTATAGTTAGTATTAACTATAGAGTAAATGCAATTTATTATAAACATGGACCTAAAAGAAAATATTTTAAATCGATTGATTTTAAAACTGAATACTATGTGAACATTGCAAATAAAAGAGGCAATTCTCAACAATATAATAATATAAAACAATCTAATACACCGACAAAAAAATAATTGGTAAATTTGTAAACTCTATTTGACGTAATGTTTGAATTTTCGTAGAAATATCCTTTACAATCCAATACGATGTTTTAATAAACTGTGTTTATTATTTAACTTGTAAGGTTTTTTAAAGCTGATTATGTTACCTATACTATATGTTGCCTGTTCTTGTGTCGGGGTGGACACATAATAGACTGAAGCTATTGTATAGGTATACAATATAATAAAAAGGTACCTACATAGAATGCGTGTTCTTGGAATATTTGAAAGATATAGGTAAAAACTACTTATATTATAGTTTTATAACCCTATAACTAGTATTACTTTTCATTTTTCATCGATAAAATATACCTATAAAAACGTAATTCGTTATAAGAGTATAATTATATGTAGGCACTTTTACACTACAATTCTAAATAATATTAGTATATTACTTATCAAATTATTATATTTAATACTCAGCAGATATACAGAGACACATTAAAATTTAGAATTAAAAACAATATATTTACAAACATTTGAGTTTTAGTTTATAATTTGAAAAATGAACAGTATTACAGTCAAAAATTAATAAATATATTGAATGATGTCTATTTTTATTATATAATGAACATTTAGATAATTGAATAAAGAGTAAAATGTAAATTGTAACACCAACAGAAACTGGCAATTTAAGGAATCTAACGAGCAAATATTGATTATTGAGACCTAGTACAAGATAACATTGAAATCATTTTAAGTGAGATTTAATATGATATCTCACATCAACTCAATATGAACTAAATATGATATTTCGAATAATCTCTCATAGCAAATTTAAGTACCTAACATTGTGAAAAATCACTTGGTGGCCAACGTGTTAATAGTGTCTAGTTAATAGCAGTTTTCATCATTCATAAGTCACAAGAGCCACATTCTGTGGGATATCTCGTATTTTATATAATATGTAGGCACATTATAACAATTAACATTATATAATATTATTATTTTATTTATTGTATATTAATGAGTAAGTACATATTATTAAGGTTGTTGGACTTAATTTCATTTTTTAACATAACACAAATAACATATAATTTGTATTGCTTTTTACGATTATATCGGATGGTAAATTAATATCGAGAAACTTTATTCGATTTAAATTACCATTAAAATATTAAAACGTTTTTATTGTAGAAATAAATAATGATAGGTATATTATAAAATATGAAATAATTAACTTACAATAATTTGTGTGTTTTTTTTTTACCAGGGTAAGTGCCGTATAAGTATATAAGCGAGAATAGTTTACTATTCGAATTAAAAACCATTCGATGGATTTTTAAATCAACTTTTTAGAATAGATAGGTATCGTGACGTTGCGGGAGTTAACATTTAAAACGTCGTATCAATAAATATTGAACTTTTGATGACCGTCTATTAAATCGCCGGGTCGTATTGAAAAAATCACGTATAGCAATGATTTATGCGTTAAAAAAAGGCACAATTAACTCTAGCTATAAGGGTGTCGAGAGTTCCCAGTGCGGGAATCCAACCCGTGGAAACAATTATTAGTGATTGCGATCCCAAAAATGATTAATGAACTATTGAAGAACGTATGACACAACATAAAATATATTATTTACCGATATTGCGAATTTGTTTCGAACTAACAGCCATTCTATACGGAGAGGTGGCGCAGGTGCCCTATACAGAATCGTAGAGCAGAATATATATGGGGCACACGATGATGGACCGTGTGCTAAGAATGCCGAATTGATCCGACTACATAATAAAAACCATCGTGGTCATGATATGAGAACAGTTGGTATAATTTATTTGCTGTTTTATGGTAGATCAATAATGTACCATACACGAGCACACGGGACACGGCCTAGCGTTAAGGCATATCTATCGGAGTCGGCATTTCAAGTATAAAAAATTAAAATTTTGCAGTAAATATATAATATACAGTAGAACATAGATAAGTTGAAATTCAAGGTTAATGAAATTCTTTCCATTTTTTGAGGTTTTCGACTTACTAAGGTCGATAATTGACTAAAGTTTTATACTTTTATCACGAGAATGGCATTTATTTAGACTTGTCGAGGCTATCTAATGAATTTATAATTTTTAAATCCTCATATTAATGTCCGGTTTAAAAAAAAAATCCACCTGTGACCCCATTGCCATACCCACACCTAATTCCCGCACCTGAGAATCGACAATTTAGTGACTTTGTCCTGTACCTATTTTATAACGAATAAATTAAAACAACGGCAATACAGGGATACTAAAGAGGGACGTTTGGTCATCGTTATTTAAGTAAGGTAATTATGATGTAAAATGTTTAGTATTATGTTATAAATATACCGGGTAATCCAATTAACTCGAGACACTCATTTTTTCAGATTAAGACAAAAAAAATGGTAAAAAATATAATTATTTTCTAAAAATATTGTTTTTCAACTGCTTACTTAAAAATGATGTAAACGAGATCTTTTCAAAAACGTTAGTGTTTTATGAAATATTGAGTTTTTGACGTTAAATGCGGATCATCCCGTATTTAAATATGTTTGCGTTGTACGTAGGATCTGACTGGACGGGACGTAAAGAATAATAATTGGTCAGTCTGTGGATTGCGGTTAGACGCCAGACGAACAGCTTTAACATTTATGGTTGTAAAAGCACGGTATACTAGGGTATTTAGCTTGTTAGTATGCGTCTCACTGTTCTAACAGCCACGCTGGGACTTTGGAGTTAGGACTAGAAACTCAATTATTTATTTAGGTGTACCGTGTACTATGTGAGATGTGACCCACTTTGTATTTAAACAACGTTCAATCACCTTTTAGTATTCATTTTGATTACCTATTTTATTAAATTTATATTTCTTTGATTTACACATGTAGTACCTATATGACGTGAATTCAAACCGTGTTAATAACATCGTTACAGCAAAAACTGAAAAGTTAACTGTTTGCAAATTTCAACTAAAACAGCTGATGTTGTTTGAGTTTATTAATATTATCATTTATTATATTAATCATTGTGTGATTATTGAATTACAAAATATATGTGAAGTCACTCTGCTGTATATAGTATAAGGTGTCGAATGTCCCTCGCAATTTTAAATTTGAATTCATTATTCAGTGATAAATGAAAACCAAGCAAAGATTAAGCCCGTCAACCCAAATTTATTAAAAAATTCTTATAATTTGGTGAAAATTTCAAGTCTCTGCAGTTATTTATTTTAATTACAACAAAACAAACAAAATCAATTATGTCGAAAACTGATCTTGTATAAAACTCCGTTTTCCACTTATTTTTGTTTTGTTTTTCCCAATTGTCTTAAGAAGTACTGGAAATTACTTATGATCCCCAAAAGTAGCAACTTGATTCAATTTTTAACAGAAACCTCCGTCAAAGTCAAACTTTGGAACAGTTTTGTTATGAAAGACACACAAAAATCATCATACATAATTCTAAAACCAATACATTCATCACTAAGCTCAGAATCTAAAAAATCCGTTCCAATAAATTACACGAGTTATTATTCCGTTGTGTAGAGTAGGCCTGAAACAGCATCAGATTACGAGAAGACCATACGGATACCGAGATACATGTACCATACCATTACGTGGTATTTCATTGTTCCGAGAAATAATAATAATAATCTATTCATGTAATATGCATGTAATGCTCAGAATTTAGTTCGAGACAAACAATAAAATAGCAACCGAATAAAAACAAAAATTAATAACATAATATTCCGTGTATTTTTTGTCCAAACTCGATTTCTGAGTAGACATTATTTTTTTCTGATTTTTTTTGGCGAATATGTTGTTGTAATTTGTACTACCTACCTATGTATTATAATATTATCATAATAATTGTGGGGCTCGTCTACTTGGTGCGAGTATGATAGAGGGGGAGGTTTGGAAAATGTGTGAAAAATAATTATAATAACGGTAATAACTAGTAATATTATACCAGCCAAACCTCTAGGTATTAATAATTTGGTTCAAACGGGCTATGTTTTAATGAGTCCATAATATATATTTTATCGATTGTTCTAAACGTGCTTTTAGCCCCACTACAAAGATAACGTTTGGCGGACGGGTTGGAGTAGTCCTCTTAACAAGACGTGCTCCTACCAGCGGCGGTGGCTCCGATCATTGAAATGATATTGTATTTTACATAGGGATGGAGCGATTGTAAATAATTCCACTCCGAAAACGTCTTGGTCCATTTTGGTCTCAAGTGAATTCCGCTTAAAATGAGAAAGGAAAATAATAATGCTATAAAGTCAACCCCAACTGTTTCAACATACCAGTAGGTAGTCAATTGAAATTAAATTGTTTTCGTATTTCATTAATTTTTAGGTTTAAATTGATTAATGTTTACGGTTCATTTACACTAGTTTTTCCCAACCTTTTTTACTCTACGGTAGTACCACTTTCGATAGGACAACTTATATTTTAATCAAACCTTTTTTTGCTTGTAAACAAAGTTCAGTTTTTTCGGAGATTTTAGATTTTATAAATAAAAACAATAACATGGTTAGTTACTTGGGTTAGAATGTTATGACTATAAAAACTATAAAATGTTACAAATATGCTCAAAAAATATCAAAGAACGCCTCGTGCTGGAATAGGAAAAAAATTAACTAGAAGTAGGATGCATATGTAAAAATGTGTGTACTTGATGAGATAAATGTGTCTTATCGATCAGGGTATAATGAGGAGTAACTACGTTAAATATATATATATATTTAATACCCCCCCCCCCCCAAATCAAGCACTTCAGGTATGCCTTAAACCTGGGGTCATCAACTTGTAGCCCGTCTAGTCCCGTCTCGCCCCTTCTTTATTTGAGGCGCATGTATATTTTTTAATAATTTAATACTATGATATGAATATGTTGCACGCCGCGTAAAAAGGTTGAAGGCCTCTCCTGCCTTAAACAATCAAATTTGACATAATATGCGTTTAAACATATTTGATATTATTCATCATGGCGTTTTCACTCAAAATATACTACTTATGTATACATTTTTAATAGTGTTATTATCGGAAACTATACGTATCATATAATTGCACGTTCGTGATACCAATAATAATACCAATATACCTATGACAAGTAGTATGTGCCTACCGTTGTATATGTAAAATACGATGTATGTACAACTTACCTATGTATGTATGTATGTATGACACGTTCGTGTAGCGTGAACGAGCACCAAATATACTCGCTAATAGTACCTAATACCTATACATAATAATATGCAATATTTTTACGCCATTCGTCTGATCAGTTTTTTGGGTAGCTACTGGCTCTAACCTTTCCCCTAATTGCGCCTAAGCATAATGATATTATTATGTTAATTAATTAGCGTTTGCTGCGGGGAGTGTAATAACAATATCATATCGTCTTCAAATAATTATATGATACTATATACATGAGCGTATTTTATCGGTGGTATATTATTTTGGTTTATTACACGTCACTTTATTACCGTTTGAATCGTACAAAACGACAGCGCAGACACTGAACGCGTAGAAAATACCGCACACGTGTGCACTTTACGAGCTGTACGATGTTGGATACCGAGAAAAAAATATTAATTTATAAGTATATGGAATTATAAATACGAACGCCGTACGGTCGATATTGTGCGGATTCGGCATTTCGGAATTATATGACGCGTATAAATAATAATTGTCATGTTTACTCCGACAGACCGACGTACCTTACATATTATATTATTATTTGTAATCATCTATATACGTGACATATGTGTAAGATCTTCTATTCACTCATCTATTTTTTTTTTTTTTACTCGTGAGAAAATTGTAATTATGATTCAATTAATACAGTAAATATCAGCTAATGGTAAATAAATAAATAAAAGATAAAATGTCATGTTATAATTTTAGGCAGCGATTTTTACATCTAGATTTTAGTAATATTACTGTTTTTCTAAGAGCTTTGAGGTGATGATGAAATTGATTTGTGGTTTGATTGAATAGAGAAGTCGAAAACTTAAGATGTATAATATAGTCCAAAAAGTTGTATATTATTTTTAGGGGTTCATACGTGCAGAGTTCAGTCACAATGTGTTTCACTGTCCGGAGGACTTGACATGGCTCTTATAATGTCAATATAATATGTAATTTTCATCAGCCTCGTCTAAAATGCAGTGTCAGAGCTCATCTAGATAATTATTTATTCATCTTTCATCATAACTAGATAAATAATTACAAGTTATCTAAATATTTCATTTATCTAGATAAATTTACTAGACAAATTTCGCTGAGAAAATTAATCAGAAATGTCCGAAAATTTCTCATTTTCTTTATCTATGTTAGCCTCAGGCGCATCTTGTAAGTTAAATAACACTCGCTACACAATATTGTACCTACCAGTAGCAAATATTATTTCTTATAATATTATTTCTTATAATATTATTTCTTAGGTGTATTGTATTTGCATAATCACTACTTGTAATTATTATGATTTATTATAATTTTGGTTCATAATATAATTTAAACAATTTTTATTTATACCTTTGTTATTTTATTTTCTTAGAAGTTCCTAATTTCATAGTTTTTTTGTTTAGTGACATACAACACTTAATAAATGCAGAAGAAATCATTATACGCAGACACAATGTACACAAAGGTACATTTTTTAAATAATTTATTTTTAATTTTTAATTTATATTTACATAATTATCTGTAATTTATTTGGATAAAAGATTTTTAACTTTTATCTTTTAGTAAGTTGATGAAAGCCTATGCTTCTGTGTGTAATTTTAATTGTAATTATCTGTTTTGTTGAAAATAATCTAGTATTCTGGATATTATTGCTGGTATCTATATCCAGTATTTAACTATTAAAATATAGATAATATTTTATATTTTGGATTTAATATTTTAACGTACACTACCTGCTATGTGCTAGTATTATAACCAAATTCATTGCAAAAATGTATTACATATATATCTATTTATTTAGTTTTTATTTTTTTTCATCTTTCGATTACGCTTAAATGACGAATTGGTTAGATAGATAGGTATACATAATATTATTGTATATAATGACAGTGTTTTTTGATCCTTCCAAAGTCATTATAAACGGTTTATTGCTTAAAACGTATACGTAGCATACGAATAACGAAAAAAAAGTAATTTTGTGAAGGATGGGATTTCGGGCGTTTCATCCCCATTGCTCTTGTCCCTATAAATATATTTTCTGGCTTATAACATTATTCGAGTTTATATAATAATATGATATTTACTAAACGATTGGAAAAATGTTGAAATAAATGATGTACGTAGGTATATAAATGTGCAGAGGCGAGAAATACTTTTTATTGTGTATATATTATGATAAACTACTGCAGTTTTGGAAAGTGAGAGACTGTATATGATTAATGAACTATACTATATATTACTATAATACGTATATTCATAATAGATAATACTCACGAACACCTTAATAATTTATACTAAGTACCTACAGAGTTAACTACTAACAATCATGTTATTTTCACGGAACATTCCAAAACATGTTTGTTTCGCAATGATAAAATAATTATATGGGTGTCTTCCTAACATTATTTAAACGGAATAATTGTTTCAGAATAAATATGTATCTCGACTATTTTAACAAATGATTTTCAAAGGCAAATAATTGTATGTGCTAAGTGTTGAGTTCTTTAGTGATTACTTAAAGACCGGATTTCGCATAAAATGCATGTTACTATTTTCATCATCATATACTCATATATACCTACATCATATTATAGTAAATTAGTGTATATAAATCATTATTTGATTGATTAAATATCAAAATTGTATGCTGCATATTTCTGATATTCCGACGTTAGTGCATGGTCTGCATATTTTTGCATATTTTTAAAGAAAAACGTACAACTATATGCTAAACAATCCAAAAATTTATTGAGTAAAAAAAAAAAAATTATTACTAACTAAATTGTTTTTCCAATTATTCACATACTACATTGAATTTGTCGTACTTTTTTCCTATTACCAATGTATTATTTAATTTTTCTAAAGTGCTATATTTATTTAGTTTTTAAACTGTATTAATGAATAATGATTAAAAATTAACCTATGTAATATAATTTAAAATGCTTATATTCACTAATAAAAAATTAAATATTACATTTAAGTCCTGCATATGTGTACTGTTTTGTACATTTTACTTTTTGTTTACACAAATTTTTATAAAATTAATAAATATTTTTCCCAGCAAAATTACTAAATACAATAAAAACGTTGCATATTTTGTGCTTTTTAAGTGCATATATTACAATTTAAAATGCATATAAATCCGGTCTTAGTGATTACTGATTACATAATATAGTTGATTATATATACAGTTTATACTACTGCATCACAATCGCCGTGTAAGAAGTACGAATACTACCAACGATGGTAAAAAAGGTGAGCGATGAGCGTTGTGCGACGATTATATTCTATTATAAATTAAAATATATGAAATAGTGTCTGGGTAAGTAAAGTAGAGTATTAAATATTTTTTTGGAAGGACTTATTATTATAACTTACTATAATAAAATTACTAAAACAGTTTTAACTTTTGAATCGACTACTTTTTTTTAGTTCTTGGCCTGGGAGGAATTCACGAATGAGACTATAAAAGCTTATCGACAAAACAAACAAAACCAAAATATTTTACCGGAATCCAATCGGGAGAGTCAATATTTTGGGCATACATTTAGGGGCAATGGGTGGGAGGGGGTGACCACTGTGTCAATCGTCACGATTGCGTCGCGGGTCATTGGCACGATTCGTTAATACAAAATGTAAAGAAACAAAATCGTTTCCGCATAACGTCAATAATATCAATATCGACATCATTAGTGGATTCTCAAAAGTTATTTTTAGACTTTCCCGGAGGCCCAAGATCTACGTCCTACGAACTAGCGAGTGCGTGGGTCGGCAGTGGGTTATCAAGTTCTCAACGTTTGCTCCGTAGCGGGACCCTACTTCGATCGAACTAAGCTAACAAAAATATCTAAAAAAATATTATAATCCCAACTAAACGCAACAAAATCCCAATTTTTAGATGAGATATTAAAGAAAGTGAGAAAGTATATGACCGCTCTGCTGAGTAAGTCACTGTTTTTGTTTTCTTGATTATTTTTTGTTTTAACTCCCTTAAATATCAAATGAATTCACTTTCCATTAATAAAATATATTGAAGTTAAAAATCAAAGCATTTTTTCTACTATAAAAAGTGTATCTATATACTCTCTAGACATAGACAAAACACACACATCATTGTAAATTCAATACGTCATGTATCGCTCCGCCCTAAATTAAAAAAATTTCCTCGGCTACAATTTTTTCTCGAAATCTTCATCGTATTTAAAATGCTGTAAAATTACACGTGGTTTAGTAGGTATGTACAAAATATATCTACAACAACAATAGGAAATTATTTGTAGGGTATATTATTATTAAAGTTACAGCTATAACACCGTGCAGTGCGTACGCCGATGAAGATTTTCACCGATTGTCGCTGTACCCACGAGTCGTAAAAGCCGAGGTTTTGGGCTGTGTATAGTGAGGGGGCGTGGGGGGGGGGGTGGTGGGTGGGTTCGGGTTTCAACGGGCCAGGGTCCGAACACATTCCGACCGCGACGGGTGAGCACACAAATTCTCACCGTTTTTCCTTTGTCCGCCGCCGTCGTAGTAATAATAATAATAGTAATAATAGTAATATAATAATATGTGTGAGACGACGTCTCCGTTATTGGCAAACGAATATTTCTGACAAAACATTCCGCCGCGTGTGACCTTGGGCTTTGGTTCAATGACGAGAGAGGATCAACCCGATCGGACCGCAGCTGCAGCTGTAGAGAGACGACGCGTTGTTAAGACGGCAACTAAAATGCCGTGGCCTGTGTAGGGAACCCGAACCGATTGTATATTATTCGTATTACTATATGACGTTGTCATTATAGATTGTCGCAGTCAGAAAGTATAGTAAACGCTAAAAGTTATGCGTTGGTTGGTTTCCAATATTAATTGTAACCACTGCTCGTAAGTCATAATATTATATAGTTTCCCACTAGTTAGCATATTAATTAATTTAGTCGTGTGCTCGATTATTATTATCATTTAGTTCTCAACAGTCATCACGATAGTCATTCATCATCATCCATCGCAGTTATCCGTTTCTGCGCTGTCGGTACCTATACACAATACCGTGGCTTATTCGTTGATTGGAATTCGCTTTTCACCATTATTTTTGTCTTCAATATTCTTATGCGCAAAGGTCTGAGACGGTTTACATACATTACATTCCACAGAATAATAATGCATACGGGATATAAAATAATGATCTTATAATGTTTACCTATAAGTAGAGTTATGTAGGATATTCCAATAGTACGATCAATATAATAATATAATAATATGAACATTATTAACTAGTCCGGTATACCGTGTAATATCCAACCATTCGATGGCACGAATAGACACATATAGTTTCAGACGAACAGATAATATATAAAATATACTTATTTAATACTCGTTAAACATAGTTATATGAATACATTAATATTGAAATAGTTAACATATTTATGTGCATACTGCTAAAAACACAAATTCAGATGTTGATCAATAAATCAAATCCAAAATTATGTAGGTAGTGCATTATAATGGAATTATAATACGAGTATAAAACTTTAACGGATAGTGTAGCGTATACAAGGGATTTTTTTAAATATAAATTTTAAACAGGACTTCGTGGAAAAATAATATACTGTACGATATCTCTTCAATTTTCAATAATAGGTACCTGCTATAACTTATAAATAAGGTCTTATGAACTCGAATACAACTTATTATATTATTCTTTTCAACTATTAACACTTTGAGACTCAAAAGTTAAACGGACGTTTAAAGTTTTTAAAAGTATTTAATAAAACTCAGTAAAATGTATCAATAAATTCTTCATGCATAAAAAAAAATATTTTTGATGACAATAATTATTATCTTTTGAATATATTAAAATAATATTCAACGTTCTTAAAAATTATTTACTTATCATTTTTAAATTTTTCCTCTTATGTATATATATATTGAAATAATATCGTTGTTAGAAAAAACATTAACTTATAAAACTAATATAATTTATGAAGATTTAAGTTGTATTTTTAAAAGAAGTTGCTTATTAATTATTAATAAATTAAAAACAAATATCTATCTTGAATATATTTGAATAAATATACAGAAAACAAGAACCTTTTTTAAAATTTAATCTTGGGTTAAAAATGATATAGGTATATTAATATTTTAATCATTTATTATAATACAATATGAAAAACATTTTTATTAGCATTACCTTGAATATAGACGAATGCGCAATAGATAATAATATTATACTTCACGTAAATTATTTTATTTCATTATTTATGAAACGTATACGATTTCTCATTAACATATTTCATTATAGTATTTTACATTAATTTAAAAAAATGGTACTATATATATGTAAGTATTGTACTTAGGTAAATCAAAATTCTAAAATACAAGCTTTTATAAATATAGGTACTTAATATGTAATTCATCTTCAATAAAACAAGGAAAATAACCGTATATTTAAATGTTTTGGTTTTTCTTGTATTCAACGTACATACCCGTTTATTCAAAACGTGTAATGATATTATATATTTTTATCGATTAATGATATGTCAAACAGGTATCATGTAATTTATTATTTTTCATATGTTACATTATATTTTATAATGTTTACAAATAGTGTTCTTAAAATCATTTTATGATCATACATACAGTACTACAGACTTTATTACATTATAACTACTATACCATGGTTTTTTAATGCTTATAATAATATTAATATCTCCAACTTCAAACATATTATATTAATACAATTAGATTGAAAAAATTGTATCTAATATTGTAATTTTGTATGATATGTGTATGCAAATTATTTAAGTAAATCAATTCAGTTGTATGGAAATCACAACATTATAATAAACTATTTAAAAATCGGAAAAAAAAATAATGACAATACATTTTTGTTGCATTTACATGAAGTTAATTTGTTTTATTTTACATACGCAGTTACATAACACATTTGTTTGAAACTGAAATACACCCCGCGGGCTGCAGTGTAATATTAAATCAATGGTAGCATATAATATGCGTACCTAGTGTGTACAATTGAGTGGTAGTGATGAAGATTATAATAATATAATGCTTTCAATGTGCATCATATTGAATGGGTACGCGATGTATGGGACTTATCTCGAGATAAGGAATAATTCAAACACGGATCACATATTAATATACGATGTACCTATACGGACAATACATATGAATTAACACACTAACGTGCATTTGTTTACTAGGTCATGTATAACTTATTAAAAATTGTATCATTTTATGAAAGACTTTGATAATGTCCTAAATTATATTCTTACCTATATTATGTATTCAGGCATCGCGGGTACCTACGCATTACATTGTATAAAATACAATATTCATATTATGATTCCGGTCTCAAATATACGTGATGGTTCAACATGCATGCTCAACGTTTGACTCACTTTTCTTTATCGATGAACTTTTTCAAATTCTGATTTTTGGAAGTCCTAAATGTACTCAAGGATCAAATTTTCAAATACTTAGATTCCGTATGTTGCTTAAAGAGTGTCCTAAAATAATACAAACTCGTTTATTAAATTGAAAAAAAACACATTTTAATATTGTAAATCGATAACCAGTCGAATTTTTGAAAATGTTGATGTATCTATGCTTTATATAAATCAAAATTCAAACAAGACGTAGGTTCTGAGTTATTAAACTTTAAGTACTTATAATACAGTATTAGAAAATATTATTGGGGCTACGATAATTTAAAAATATTATAGTAGTTAATATGCATTTGGAATTTGGTTTCTCTCTTTAAACAGAAATCAAATCAAAGTATTAAAAAAATATCACGATCCTCGAGTATACTTGACAATTCCAAAAATCAGAATTTGAATAAAAATATTACTAAAGGACAAAAGGGGGATGAGTATGCTTGGCGAGCACCCTACAAACCTACAACGCGGTTTCGTTATTACTATATACAAAAACAAACGAAGCGTTTTGTCAGCGGACACATAATATTATAAAGTCAGTGAGGCGTCGTGGTGTAGAGAGGGTTGTGAAGACACCAATATTCAATTAATGGCACAGCGGGGTGCGGTGGTTGTGGTATATCATCAGCGGCGTTTTTTTTCATTTTATTATCGTTACAATAATATTATATCGTATATTAGTTGAAAATTCATTTTCTCTTTGACATTTGTCTTGAAATGCTTAAAATGTGAAAAGAGTAATTCTGAGCTAAATAATAATAATAATAATAATAATATGTCAGACCTTAATATTATTTATTAAAATATTATAAATAAAATGGATTTGTGAATCAATTCTCTAATATATACTTAAAAAGCATCTAAAATATAGAAAGCCTCCTTTGGTAATCCAGTTTAAATTTTTAATATATGCAAATTAATACGTTTTATTTAATACTTATTTAAGAATTATATTTTATTGTTTAAGACTTGCGAGATAATACTAGAGTTTCACATTTTAAAAACGTTAGCTTTTCATTTTTGGTAAACCGTAATGATTTTATCATCGTGTCTAAACGACATTTTGAATATTTTTAAAATAAACATCATCTAGACATAACGTCATAACACAGTATTACAATTATGAATTGAATATATTTTAATATTTCGTCTCTAATCCAAGAACTGCCGTTGCTGTATTGATAATAATATTATATTACTATGTATTATATTATGATAGTGATTATTATTTTGTTCACTCAATCGGTTCTCTTCGAACTCGCTGCCCATTCCGTCGTTTCCGCGTGATAATATTATGAGCTTAGCTCGTTGAGGCTGCAGTGGTGTACCCACCTAAATCCGTGCATGTATCGGTTTTGCTCGGCAATCGCGAGGAGTATTAAAAATATATGATAATAATATTTTATAATGATTATTATAATATTATATTATAATAATAATAATAATAATACGCGTAATGCATACAAGGTGAATTTTTGTGCGTTTTCGGACGAGTGCCGGCGTGGGCATGGGCGGTGGTGGTAGTGGTGGTTGTGGTGGTGGAGGTGGCGGTGGAGGTGGTTGTTAGATGGCGGTAGAGAAGCGTTTTATTATTACGCGTCACCTCCCCCCTCCACAACCACGCCGATGCGGCCGACGCTCCCCATCACCGCCGCCCCGTACGGCACGATCCTCCGTCAGGATAGGCGTGCGTCGGAAAACGCGCGCGAATCGCCTCCGCCCGTCGCCGCCCGCCGCCGCTGTCGTGTAACCGCCGCGCGCGCGTTGACACAACCCGACAACCGTCGCGTAGCCGCGACTGCCGGCAGTAGCACATTGGCCGATCGGCCGTACGTCCCTCGTCTGCTCGTCCGTCGTCCGTTCGGTCCGTCCGTCCCGTCTCGTGCGTGTGCGGTGTTTACGTGTAATAATAATATAATATATAGTAGGCGCCGGCTGGCGTGCGTTTTCGTTGTCGTTTGTGTGATTTCGTCGTCGTCCGATTTGCGCGCGTGTTCGTTTTTCCCCCGGTTTAAAACGCGTTCGTGTCGTGTGCAAATAAAAAAATCATTTTAATTTCATTCGGGTATTCCCCGACATCCGAGTAGGTACACCTCGCATATATCTTCCATCACACGTATAATATAATATACCTATACGCGGTAGCACATATTATTATACTTTATTATACTATTCGCGAGCGTGCGTGCGGCGTCCGACGACATGGAACGCTTCAAAGTGATGAAAGCCTCCGGGTCGAAACACAGCCTGAACAAGTATTACGGTGCAACCGCCGAGGACCTGGAGAACACGGCCGGATTGCTGGAGATGACGAGCGTGCTGGACAGCTCGCAAAACGACGAGAACGCTTCAGGTAGACTGTCCATTACTTACATAATATACTAACGTAATAAGGGTACCAAATACCTATTGATTTTATAATATAATATTGTATATGATATCGATTGTATCTACTATAATACTAACCGTCATGATATTGGTACCGGCAGCTACTATATTATAGTCTATACTCTATTATATTGTATTATTATAATTATAGTTAGACGGGTACCTACCTACTTTTATTAAGGTCCGGTGATAACACTTTTTTGTGGATATCCGATGTATGAAACCGATACGGGACCGATTTACGTTAATTACATTAAAGAAACAACTTTTTTTGATAAAACCACATTAAAAAAACAAAACCTATTATATGACATATTAGAATTAATTATTTATCGTTGTAAACAAGTTATTATAATAAATGATTGTACGCATTTGTAATATGGTGGTGGATTATTTTTAATAATATTGATTTAAACAACTGTTTTGGGAAAAAAATTATATCACTATTATTGAATGTCGCCGGTATATGTATCGGCACTTCACTATTTTTTAAGTCATATCGTACCTCAGAATTATTTTTCAAGAAACTAGTTTTTTCGTGGGCTAAGAGAAGAGAACGATGATATTGTGTTATACTTTATTGAACACGATAGTAATAAATTGCATTATATAGGTAACATAATATATGTATCTAACTAAACATACGTCATAATATGAGCTACCCTATTCATGCGGGTGAAGGCGCCTCCGCAGAACGCACATTGTAGATAATTATTATAACATTGTATCCGATTGCGTGCGCGTGATAAAAAGAAATTAAATTAAATTAAAAATTAAAATGATTAGTTTTTCCGAGAATTATTCTCTTTTTTCTCACTCACTATCTCTCTCTCTCTCTCTCTCTCTCTTGCTCATAGTGTCATGTGATGTTCGGATCAACAGGTTCCTAGCAGTAGTCGTCAGGTGTGAGGGGGGGTTTCTGCAATCTTTGTTACAAACCGCTTTGGAAGTGGCGGCTGATATGAAACTTTCACCCTAACGTTCCAATCTGATATTCCTCGGTATCGCGTACGGTTTTTAACGAGCGTTCGTGCGTAAAATGCCGAGTGTAGGTTTTAACTATTTAAGGGGTTGGTGGGTGGTACCCAGAGTGGTACCTACCTATATAGCGATACAGCGAGTAGACGAATACAAATTTAAGAGAAGAAAATAATAATAGTATCCATTATTATTTTTAAAATGGTTAAACACAATACATTTACTTTTTTCACGCTATAGTAGGTATATCTAGGTTGCTGTTTTTTCGAACAAAACCAACGATTTATGGACAAACGGATTTATTGTGTCTACAAAAGTTTTGTTATTATTTTGGTAATCGGTGGTCTTAGTGAATTAACCTTTTTATTTTCAAAACTCCCCACCATTACAATATGAAAGCATCAAATATGAGATTATATTATTATTTATAGGTAGATAAAAGTATCTACTTTTAGTTTGTTTATAAAATAATAGTTTTGTATTCATAAAAATATTATTATAACATTTAAAATGTAAAATTGACTTCTGTGTTACCAGTGATAGAATATTATAATTTATTACATATTTTATTAGAATACAATAATGATTTTATACATTTTACTAACAATTTTTATAGATACTTGAATTTTTATTTCAATAACAAGTATATTTAGTACATCAGTATATTATTTGTTGTGTTTGTTTTTGAATTTTACTCTGTTTTATCTATAATTTCCACCTGGCTGCTGGTTGGTTGCACTTGGTGCTATCGATCAGCTGCGGCGATAGCGCTTGTTGAACTGTACACATATTTGTATCATCGGTTAAACTTAAATTGCTCTGTAAAATGTAAAAACTTTCTCTTACTTTGTGTTTGTTCGTGTTTGAGGATCGCACAGTCGTACAGTATCGTATTAATATAATTGCCAGCTGGACTATATACTGCTTTAACACCGGCACATTTCCTGATCCCTTCTTGTTACTTCAAGAACCCAAACTTCCAGACATTTCTCGTAATAAATTACATCGTTGAAAATTGATCAGTGGCATTGTTCAAGTTTTTTTGAGACGTTGAAGTACTGAGTATACTTACCACAGCTCGAAGATTGTGAAATGTGAATAAACCCTAACTAACAAAACAGAATTGGAGACTTGGCAGGCAATCTTTAAAAAAGAAAACATTGTTATTATGAAATGGAATATAAGTTTACATGGTCAATTTTCATCTTAGTATTGATGGTATTCTTCGGGTTATGTCTGTCAAAATATCTAATGGTCACCAAGCAATCGGTTGTACAAATTGAAAACTCGAACATCAATTAAAATTGTATTTTTTTTTTGTGTTTGTTTCACATTGTTCAAATATTTAGTATTTTTATACTTTAAATAATTATTATAGTTTATTTACTTGTAGGCTTGCTACATTTAGAGGGGTGAGATAGAGTATGTTGTATATTTATTGATTATGTTTGTTTTTAAATTGTATTGACATTAAATCACTCAGTGAATGACAATCATGGTAGAACGGCCTCAGTGGTAAGGCCAAGATAGGACATGTTAGCCTAGGCTTCCTCCACTGACTGATGCTATACCGGAAATCTTCCTGATAAAACTTGTTCAGACTAATGCTTCATATCGCACTACTTGATGACTAGGTACTCGGATTGGATACGTTTAGTCCGCATTACAACATGGATGTTAAAGTTTGTTTTCTATCCAAGTATTCCATCAACAAGATGTCATGATAGGAATAATATACCATATGTGTAGCTGAGTTCTAAAGTGCCTAAACGATGTGGCTACTTTATGCCGCTCAAATGTCTGACTTCCATGATGACTTAAATAAATTGAATAAGAGTCAGCAGCTGTTGAAAATAAATTAAAACTATTCATTGATGGAGTTGGACTCATTCGTGAAGTCAGAGGAGCAATTATCCCAGTCTAAATTGTCAGAAAGTACAACATTTCCTTTAGTGCTACTAGATAAACGCGATTATTATTTGAATATGAACACAAGCTGCTTCTTCACTTTGGACCTTAAGAATTTCTAGCACATATTCAAAATTATTTTTGGTCAATACGAGGGTGGGTCGTTGTAAAAAGTATTAACTATATTTGTCTCATATGCTATAGATGTAAACATACACTGAAAGCACTATTGATGACACCGTTTCTTCAAGAGTTCTATTGACAGAACAGATGTAGTTTTTTGTAGTCCTATAATTATATTCGGAGTAGTATAAAAAAATTCCAGTTACATAAATGTAATAATACCGTATTTTCCTGTTTTGTCACTAGGGCTGTACATTTAGACCTCATTAATGATTTCACCACAAATCCAATAACGGCTGCTTTTTTTTTATTCATGGCCAAGCGAAGACAATGCTTTCATATAATATTTAATACCTAATAATATGGTACCAATTTTTTGGAAGAAGAAAAAATAGTTTAATTATTACTACAAAATCAAACCGGGTGAGCACTCAGTCCAGGAAAAGGTTGCAGATCATGGAATACAGTGGTATTTTATACCATTAACATCAGCAACTCACATCAGTGGGTTATGTGAGACAGCTGTTAAGTCTATAAAATGTTTGTAATTGTTAAGTTTTTAGTTCAAATGCCTGGTAATTCGGGGTAACACGAAAATTGCACCTTAGCAAGACTGGGAGTCTTGAAGATAAAGAAAACTCCTTACATCAATTCAAATTGTAATTTGTTATATTTTGTTTTTTGTGTTTGCCTCCCATTGTTTAAACATTTAGTATTCTTCTTTAAATATACACCCAACTAGTGTAGTATTTTTAATAATTATTCAAGTTCATATTTTTGAAGGGCTACTTTAAGGGAGGGAATGTATGTTGTGTTTTTTTTTAAAATTATTAAGGTGCTATTGCTGTCTGGCTGGTAGTTGATAGTACTTAAAGTGTTATCGATCGGGCCCTGGGCAGTTCGGCCCCATGATAACAGACCAGATTTAATCTCATGGAATAATCGCTGTAATCGGGGCCAAACGAAATGAGTACAAGTAGATCCCCATGATAAGTGATAAGAATTGTTATACTGTGGTTACCCTGTGACCAACTTAAGGTGGTGTTGCATAGCAAGTCGAGAGATATTTTCGTTTTTTTTGTCAGAGCGCAGCGCAGCGAGCGAGTGGCAACGTGGGCATCACTGCGCGGGCATCACTGTAAATAATTGTTAAGTTTGGCGTCACTGATGGATTGTTGGTATATGATGGTATAAGATAAAAATGGGGGTCTAATTGGACTGGGATCTAGGTGATACGTTACCAGACGATTTGAGGTTAGAGTTCGAACTCAGGATTACGCTTATCATCTATAATTCTTATCACGGGGTCGAACTGACCCCATTCCGTTATCGATCAGTATCTTCGGTGTATCTCTTGATAGATACGATGTACATATTATTTCGTATGATCGGTTAGGTTCTCTTATTTTTTGTCCATCTATATAAGAGCACTGCACTTGGACTTTTCTTTTATGCCTTTTTGGTTGGTTAAAGGTGACAGCCATTGTATGAAAATACGTTTTTTTTGTCTTAGAAGTGTTTTGAATTTGTGCATGCTGTGACCTACATGGGTCCTTTTATCTTATCATCTGTTAACCATTGTTCCGGCAATTCTAATTTATAACTTATATTGATATTTGTATAATTCAGTTTAAGGTTGTCATTTTGCCAGTGATAGAGATAATTTTGACACGAAGTGTCTGTAGATCCATCGTTACGATTGATTGTGGTTTCTGTTTTTTTTGATTGTCTAACTTCAACGTTTTATGCATTTTTTATATCGTGTAGCCATGCGCGTAAGTTAATAACCGATTGTGTGCTGTTGCTCAAAAAGTTACATTATATACTTATGTATATTTATTATTGTAATTATTTGGCCCTGAGTGCTGGTTTGCTATAATATATAACTATTTTGTTACACAATTAAACTTACTTTATTGCAGCCGAAGGCATTTTAATCTGATATACTTGAATAACTGGTGCCTTTGAGGAAATGTTAGACAGACAAATATTATGATACAAATTTTGAAATAATATCAATGAATTCAAATTTAACACATCCGTTGCAGTAACTCATACGACACCTGCAACTGTACAGTAAATCGGTGCCCACTTGTCCACCTTTTTAAAATTTATATTTAGTATTATTTTATATTTTTATGTATGCTAATTAGGCATTTGTTGTTATTATCATTATTATCATTGTTATTATTAGAAAATAACTGCAACCTTTGAAAATGTAATTATTATACTTTTATAAGCTATTATAAATAAGGGTATTAATTTTTTATTTTGATCACCCATTTTATTTATCATTATTTATTCATTGAGTGATAAAGAATGTCCAGTATTACAGTGGACACTTAATGCGACAACAGCGATTATTAAAGTGTTAGTTATATTATTGATAAACATAAATTATTTTATGTTGTTTTCGCGTCTATTATTTATGTTGCACAAAAGTGAAAAAAATTGTTTAATTCATTTGTGTACAACTAACCTAAAATATGTTATTCACCTTATCACATTTTATTACACTGTTAATATATGTAATCAATCAAGCGATGCACGTATAAAACTGACAACATAAATTAATAATCACACCAGATAGTATATAATATATTATATTCAGTATCAGCTAAACTAAGGGTTAAGAATATTATTTGTGTGTTATTTTGTAGGTATCGATACTCGGACATAAACTGTACTTTTCAAAGTTGACAACAATAATTATATCAACCTCACTTCTACTTAGGTTCAAATGACAATGAAAGAAACCTTTGGTTTAAAGTGTGTGGTACTTTTTTCTCAATCTATGAAACTGTCGTGTTACTCTGTGATGAGTGACAACACTTAAACTATTTTATATTTTATACCTATAGCCCGTGGGCCAAATCAGTCGCCTGCCGCCAGTTATAATTTGGCCCTCGGAAATACCTATTTTCGCTAAGATAATTCAATAAGTTATTTGACTAATCAGATTTGACCATCAAGTTATGTATTTTGTAATCAGTAATGAAATTATTTTTTTAAATACGAAGACAAATTAAGAAAATGTATTAAAATGTACCTTTAGATTCTGAGAAAATCAAGAAATGTATTAGTTATATATTTTATATTATTTTATCATATTTTCTACTAGAAAATTATCCCACTAAAAGGTGCATGGCTGGAAACTGTAAAGATGTGGAACTTAGAGAGGACATTTTTTATTTCACTAGTTTTTACTATCACAAACATGTGTATTTTTTTATTTTAAGAGTCTCATTACCTTTTAAGTTAGTAAAAGTATAAAAGTATAATTTTCTATAGACTATATCAATTTTAAAATATTTTAACAAAGAATATCTATTTCAGTTATTTTTAAAGTATATTACCTACCTATTATGTTTTATACACACAAACAATGCAATTTTAAAATTCAACGCTTCTTCAAAACTTAATTCAACCTAAAGTATTACAGTAAAATAAATTACTTTAATACCAACAATATCATGAAATATACTTAGCTATTTAGGCGTCTTCGCTCAGAATTATTTTTCGTATACTATGGTTTTATATAATTGAATTCAAATTTAACACTTCCATAACAATGGCCCATTTGACACCTATACTGTACAGGAGAGTGGTACCAACTTGTCGATCTTTTTTAGCTTAAAGCTGTCTTCATATAGATGAACTGTTAAGTTTGAATGTGTAGAAGTGATGACGACGTGTTTGCTCATTTCCTATCGGTTATTCCAAATAATATTACATAACAACTTTTGTTTAAATTTATGTTCTAATTGACATACTTATATAGTTATATTTGTGTTTGATACTTCAGTGCTTATTGCCTACTGTTAGTATTCATACCATACGACACAATTGTGTTCAATTTATTTCCAACAAATTTAACTAGGGTGAACTTGAAAACTTATATCAATAGAAACATATGACGTAATTTGCAACATATATATTACCTATCCACATAACATAATTGTGTATAAAGATAAAAAAAAGGTCATCAAATGGGTGCCACTCTGTTGTACAGTATTAGTCAAGTGGGTCACTGTAATGGAAGTCTTAATTTTGAATTCAATGATTTGTAATCATTGTATACGAAAAACGATTCGAAAGAAAAGTCGGTCTATCAGCCTGCATAACTTAGTATATTTTATGATATTAATAATTCGTTTCGAATGATTTTTGTATTATCTATACATGGCTTAATTTTAATTGCGGTTTTTTTTTTATCTATTTTTAGACATTTGACATTTTTGATTTTTTTGTTTACCTAGTTTTTATCTGTAAATTTCGATAAAAAAAACTTTATAATTTCATATAATGTTCATCATATAAGTTGGTTTTACAGCAATTTAAAAATTTTAAAGACAAAAGGGCACAATTTTTTTTAAAGTTTTTGTTAAGATTTTATACAGTTGATCAAAATCACTAAAATTTGCAAATCATTTTATCATTAAAATCTTATAAAATGCTAAATTTGTATAGCTAAGGCGTTATGTTGAATAGCGTTCCTCGTAATTAGCTTATTCTGAAACTAAAAAATCTAAAAAATTTACAAGGACAATTTTTTTTCAATCACAATTTAATTTTTTCCCTTTTTTATTTCTTCCGTACTTTAAGGGTTTAATGTCCATGAATTGTAAACTGTGCATGTACCTGCAGAACGAAATAAAACCAAATATAGATAAATGTATTGACAATTCTTTTACTTTATTGACTCTATTAATTATTTTAAAGTTGCAATGAGTTAAAGTTTTCAATTTTTCGTCTGAAACCCAATAAGCAATACAATGAAATTGAACTTTACTTTTTCATTATAACACTGATATTTTGTATCCTGAGAGAATCGAATAATGGATGAAATGAATTCACAACAATGTATTTTTTTCAAAATATAAGTCTTAATACTTTTATGCAGCATTTAAACTTAATAAGTCTCACGTAACACCTACCGATATATTATATAAATTGAATTTTTTACACATACTTATGTAATAATAAAAATAATTTTTAAATGTCATTAAAAATCTGATTTTATAGATTTTATAATAACTTGATATAGTATTATTGATTTATTGATGGTATTTATCATGATTATAAAATGTCAACTATAAAATATATCGGAATATTTAAATATGATATTTTTTATGTTCATAATTTGGTAAATATTGTTGAGTATAGTGTACTTATGTAATAAAATATGTTATGCATGTCATACTCATACATTCCTAATCTCAACTATACGGTTCCATGTTAAGTTCAGTTATTAATTGACGACGTTAGTCATGTTTTTTTACTCTTCGAAATGATAAATCCATTTTTCCCGACGGTATTAAAGGAGTCTATTTGTTTAAACTCAAGGATTTTATAGCTTGGCCTCTTTATATCTTATTTAATAAATCATTATAGTATCTAATATATTTTTTCCTTTTGCACTCAAAATTAATTCTATAATTCCTATTTTAAACTCTGGAGTCTCACATAACTTTACCAACAATCGTCCCATCGTGATTGTATTTCATCTGTTTAATTTGTTCTAAATTTTCTTAGGTACTAAATTCTATTCGCCCAGCTCTCGACCATATTCTTGTTGATAAAAAACATGGCTTCCATCCTGGTCACACTATTTCTAGAATAAATAGCATTCAGCGGGGCCCATTAACTTTTCGAAGAAATAAACAATAACAATAACAACCTCATAAATTTATGATACTTTCTTCGAATATGACCATGGCAATACAATAATAACAGATTTTGAAAAATTGTTTGTTCGAGAAGGTGATAAATTCTTGATAAAAACAATGCATCTCACTGTTATATACGATCCTTTATTCTTCTGATTACGGTCGTATGTTTTTGATTGGCACTCTTGTGGTACTCTCTGCTCTGTGTTCTTCGTAAGCTAATCAACAGACGACCGGTATGTGTGACGGAAATTTTGGTCCTCCGTCCGAATACATTCTTATTCCACATAAAGTATATATCTATGACCTGGGATGATATACTCACACACTTAACATCCACCTATTATTATCACGATGAGATATAAGGTTGTAAGGTATTCAATGTGTTAACGTGTTAATGTGGCTTAACGTTTTGACCAGCTCGTGATTCCATTTGACATCGTTTCTCAAGCAACAATATTGCACCCTTGTGTGTTCTATCCTCAAGTAAGCGTCCTTTAGGATCTCTCGCGGCTCATCTGCCTATGAAAGTGCTATGGTTTAAAAATCTAAATACTGAAATGCAATGTCTACGTGCTAAGACTCAATATGTTATTCTTTCTCGATCCTCCGCTACAATGTATCTTCATTCTCTCAAATCTCGTTGGTCGCGGACATTAGGCTCATCTTTCATTCTTATAAAATATTTTCTGTAAAAAACCTGATTCTTCTTCACTTCAATCCGTTATTACTTTTAAAGTACTTAACGTACCAGTCGTTTACCTTGTCAGTCAGGACATCTCATTTTTATTATGTAGATGTGTAATTACTAATTACTAACTAACCATAATTACTTAATGACAGGATCTGTAAACATTAAACTTAATCTACGCACCCTTCTTCAAATAATAATGAATATATATTTCAAGCTTCGTGAAGATAAGTCCAGTAGTTTCGGAGGAAAGAAATAGCAATAACAAATTGTGTTAAACTGGGTAGAGCTACGCTACGTTACGCCCATTAAATATAATATGATAAATGAAAATACTTAAGATAATAAGGAATATGAAATTAAAATATGTATGCGTCCCTTAAAAAATAAAAACTTAAAATATTATTAAAATAAAAAATACTTTTTCAAAAATTATGTATTGTGATGAATTAAAATTATGAAATACTTTTTGAAATAATAAGTGTTTACTTTTAAGAATATTCCAGTATATTTTCACAAGACTTAACAGCTCTTTATATTGTAATAAATAGTAGTACCTAGTGGCTAGAGTGTTATATAACTTTTAACCTATATCTATATTATATACCTAAATTTAAAAGCAAATCATGAATAAAAAATGTAATTGAAAAATGAAAATAATAATATATAGTTTGCTCTACATTTAGGATTTGTTAATAAATTACAAATAATAGGTGTTAAGCACACATTATCCTAGTAATGAAAATGTTCCTATTTATTTTTGTCATTAACACGCAAAGGTGATTCATGTAAAAATAAATATTTAGTTTATTTAACAATAATAAATTTAAAACGTGCTTTCGTCATTAACTATTATTTTTAATAATATTATGAAAACTATGAACAACTGATTATTTGATCTAACACACATTTTTTCAATTTTTTATTATTTATTATGAATATTAAATTGTAACTTTACTTTTTTTTAAATTATAATTTTATGGTATTTACCTAAATATTCTTAATCTAATAGATCCAATCTCTCGTTTCACAATTATTGACAGTTTAAAATGTTATTTGTTTTGAAATTAATTTTTGAAAAGTTTTATTTTTCTTCATTCAAAATATTGCTTTTTAAAACAGTTTGGAAGGTTAAGTACTTAAGACTTGTACTTATATCATACATTATTGGCATTCGTGTTATATTTGAGATACCTAGCTAAATAAATATCATTTTTATGAAAGACATTTATATATTTAAGGTTTATACTCAATTTAACCAAAAATTGAACATACTCAAACCACAAATGTATTTATTTTTAATCATTAAATGCCAAGTTTTAGTTTTATATTTTTCATAAAAATATATTTTCTTTATTAGTGCACATTTATTGTAAAATAATAAACGGTGCATATTTACATAACTATTTTGTGTTAATTACATTCATAATTATTATATGTTAGAAAAATGGAATCATTTTACTTTTTAGTATAATTTAAATAATTTTTTTATCAAATATTAAATGTTTGAAAAAAATAAAAACTACTTTATTTTTTAGTTGATAGTTCACAATGTGCAAAAAAGCTTACCTACGATCATAATATCAGCAGCTTCCCATATAGAATGCAAAAGGATTATGCTATAGAAGTGTAGACAATTCTAAGATTCGAAAAGAACGTGCTACGGCGTATGGAAGTGTTGACAAGAAAATCCCTAAACTATTTTCATGAAACTACCTAGAAAAAAAAACTCTGTAAAAAACGATGTCATGTTTGACATCTTGTTAGAAAAGACAGTGATGTGTGAATACCATTTTCATATTGCATTTTCAAATTGTTATGGGTTTTTTTTTTAGGTAATGTATATTATATTTTTTTTTAAATATAGAAATAGTTAAATAAAACTTTCAAGTATGGTTAGTATATGAAACCAAAACCCATGTCACATTATAGTGGTATTTTTTTTCGTGACTGCCTAGGAATTTTAATGAGTGAAAACGAAGCGACGGAAAAGCGGTCGTGACTTGAATGAATGTATAAGGTTGAGTTTTGTCCATTTTTTTGTATTAACGTAAACAGTATAGTTTTAAAATATATTTTCTTATCAAGAAAACATGCCATTGGACAGTTATGTATGCATAATAAATGTAATTGTTATTTCGATTATCATTCTAATTCTAATATAATTGTATTGGTTTTTAATACAACGAGACACTAATACCTAACATTTTAATAAATTATATTTTAGTATTAATTAATATAAATATATTACTATAATATTTTCATCCTTCTATACTTTTAAAATTTTTGAAAATGTTCAAGATTGAGAATCTATTAATAGGATCAACCATCTCATATAATATTATAATTATTTAAAGTACAACGTGTAAACAATGTAAAATGCATGTAACAGCAGATATACATGTATGTAGCTGTATGGTCAAGTTGTTGAAATAAAATAAAGATCAATTAAAACAAAAATATATGATTAAACACATTATTAATAACATCGTTGTCGCCAATCTATACTGTCGTATATTTTGTTAACCGTTTATCTATTTTTTTGTTACCAATCTGTTTTAATAAATATACTACAGAAAACAGTCACAACAGCAATGACTGTTGCTAAGAATTTTGTTAAATAAAAAAAAAAATTATAATTTTAAACCTCAATTTGTATTAAGAACAATAATAAAAACAGAATCTCAAAAAATATAAATGTTATAAAACTTATGAAAAGTAATAATTATTTATTTATTCCATAATTTATGATTTCTAAATTACAACGGGCAATTTGTTAATATTCATTTAAATATACCAATTTCGTTAAAATTTGAACTTCAAACACTTTTTGAATTATTGTTGTAAGAATAACTTATAAAGAATATTTTTGTAAGTTTTCAAGCTTTTTGACCTAGAAACAAAAAATGGTATCAACATTAATCGGAAACAAGTGGATAAATACTATAAAGTTATTATAAATAGCTTGGAAATAGCCGCAACATTTTTAAAATTACATCATCTCTATTAATAGGTATAAATTTGACTAAATATTTTGAATATTTTGCCAAACATAGAACATTTTTGTATTAATATTTTTTTGAAAATGTTTAGTCTCTAACCTATGCGGTTATTTCTTTATGAATAACAAAAAAAAAGTCAGTTATGTAAAAAATTAGTGTTGCGTAAATATTACTATTTTTTCACAATTATTAAGAACACTAATGATATTTTTCTATTTTATACCTCTTAAGTAGATTAAATGTACAAAGTTGAAGTTTTTAACAAGTGGTCTACTCCAAAACGCGATGATATAAACTAAAAAAAATAGCATCATTGTAAAACCATTCTCCGCTCAGAATCGAAATAGTGTTGATATGGGTGAATAAATTAATAAAATAAATATTACTATCGATTTTTTCACTTAGTACTAAACGTGTATCAGTGATTGAAAATAAAAATAACTACTCTGTAATTAATAACAAGTTGTGGTGTATAGAATCAGTTCATATTTTGGCTGTAAGTTATTATGAATCAGCCATGTGTTATTTAATAATGTGCTTCGTAATAAGAAATTAATGAAATAATCTCGTACACATAAACGTAATAACTATGATATTTGTCATCAAGTAGATATATTTGGCTTAAAAACTGTTCCCATGCAGTTGAATATTATAATATTGAATTGCATAGGTATATTAAATAATTTTATATCGACATTTTTAAATATATATTTGAATTAACTATACGATTTGTAATTATTTTTAGAAATGAAGATTCAAATAATAATAATTAGGTCTCGGAAGTTATAGATGTTAAAATCGATAAAATATGCAAAAAAAAAATGAAACTTATTATTTACATAGTAGTGTAGTACTTTACTTAATACTAATTTTTTTTATCAAAATAACTATTTTACTTATAAAATGCAGTGGAAAACTAGTCGGACCAAAAAAAAAAATAAAACGTCGGCGTGGCGTCACTTATACGGCTATACCGTACAACAGTAACAACAACATGGCACTATCAAAAAGTTATGTCATAGTGCAGAAATTGACTATTTGCTACTTTGCACACATCTTTAGAATATGAAAATACCCACGTTACATAATTAAAGAAATATACGTAAGAAATATATAGATCATAAAAGAAAAACTAATTTTTTTAGAAAATATTAAATGCATACAAATATTATGTAAACAATTAAGAAATATGCATAATTTTCGTTTTTAAACTTGTTATTGTTTAGAATTGATTTTTAGCTTGGTCTGCTATAAATCTAGAGGATATAGAAATGTATGAAATTCTTACAACTTCCAAGCAATAATAATTACTGTAGGTAATAGATATTACATTTATTAAAATTCATTTAAAAATAATGACGTACATAATAATATTTCTAAATTCTTATTTTACGCATTTAAATATTTTTCCATTGTGGACATTTAACATATTATGTACTCGTGTACGGCATATATATCATTTAATATATTGACATTAAATATATATTATGCGACTTTTTTACGGATTCGTTCAATACATGATAAATTGAAAAGAATTATATATTTTTCGTATTTCGATTGTCAAGTATTTGCCAACAATATTGAAGTAAAAACTTTTACGAGTTTTCATACTTTTCAAATACATCAGCTTATTACCATATAGTATTACTTTAAAAAAGGTTTGTAGCATGGCTAACAATACATCATATCTATTACCATTGGTGGATTTAAGATTGAATTGATAGTCGGAAAAAAAACATAAAAGGGACCTCGATCAAGACTTACCCGTAATCCGTGATATAATCTTATACCTACTTTTACAAAACATTTTCGTTTGTAATGTTTAGGTGTGCCTCAAAACTAAATTAATGGGAGGGGGGGGGGGTCTAAGTCGAGTAAGCGACCGTTAAATCGGCCACTGTCTATAGCAACGTAAAAACTTTCTAATTTTTTTTTGTGTTTGAGCAGCATTGGGTTTGATACCCTCCACCCAAAATTGTAGTTTGTGTATAATTCTAGAAATGCAATAATAACATGAAAAAACAACTGTTATATGTATTTATATTAAGTACAGTACGTTTAAAATATTCAAAACTATGAAAAATAAAATGTTGTATTTAGAATTGTTCAATCTTCAATATCTCAAACCGAATAATAGTACCTCACTAATTTTGAATTCAGAATGGAATTTATCGATTTGTAAAATTATTAAATTCACAACCCTAATAATACCCTTATATACAAGTCAATTACAATTCGCCATTAGTCAACCACATAGTTGGATTGAGTTGAATGAAACGCCGATAAACTGTATTTGTTTTATATTTGGTATTACAGTGTTTTTATTACAAAAATAATATAACGACTGACTAGTTCTGATCTTAAAATAACTCTATAACCCATACCTTTTTATTTTAACGTAAGATGCCAAAGTGATGACGGTCGAACTGTACAATACTGACAATATGGGTCTGAAAATATTGGTTGTCTTCCAAAGTCAAGTTTTATTTTTTTATCCAGCAGTATTAAATGTTTATCAACATTTTAATTTTTGTTAGTATTTAAAATTCTTATTGTACTAGATAAACTTACAAAAGTTATGAAAAAAAAAACTTTTAACTGGTATTTTGACATTACTGCAATAATCAAATCACCTTTGTTATGGTGTTCAGTGTTTGCATTTTGATTAACGAATAAGAATTGTATTCCATCTGTATCTAAAGATCTTCTAGAACCACCAGTTAAGAATTATCTAAAACCCTTGTAGTGGTCGAATTGTATTATGAACATGAGATGTCGAGATGACCGATATATTCAAATACAACTGGATTATCGATAAAACTGCATACACCAAATTACAATTAGATCCTATGGAGGTAACAGTCCAATCAATTTAAATTCAAACCAAAAAATAATACACACTGAATGTTCAATTTTAAATGTCAGATAAAAATGCACCTCCTTCGACTAGTTGAATACATATTAGTTTTACAAAACAGGTAGGTAGATATAATATTATGCAGTACATTCGAATGTCGTACCTAACCTGTCAAACCTTCATTATTGCTTCGACGGGTATAGCCCATTTGCGCCCTGAGGGTGTTATGGTCGTTATGAACATTTGCGTCTAAAATAAAAAACATAACGGCCAAAACTCATTTATTCGACATGCTAATAAGTATTATTATAATAATTAATATATTACCAGTATATTTTAGAGATTTCAATATCTTTAGTGATGCATATATAAATATATATTTTTTTTTGTGGGGGGAAGTTCTGGGGGGTCAGTATCCCTGAATATAATATTATAATTTATGCAATGTTTTTGGCAAAAATGAGTGCAACCTATTACTATAACACAGTAAGGACTATAAATAGATCATAAAATATCCTTGCTGACACACAATTTCCGGTTGAAATCGTTTTTCGTGCATTGATTTTGCATTGGATTCAAATTAAATATAAATAATAGGTACTTAATCATAGTCGAGACACACTCGAACCCTTCTATTTAGCACAGCGACTTCCCCTTTTTTGTCGTTTGATTTTCTTAACATATTATTTTTATTTTTATCATTATTATATATTTATTTTTTGATCTCTTTACTTTAACGTGTAAAAGTGTCGAAATAATAAAACATTTTGAATATCCTGACTGATATTAGATTTATTTACATTTACGGTTTTCATTCCATCCATTTTTACATAGTTAAACTTTATTAGAGTAAATAAATATAATATATATATATAAACCAATATATTTAAGTAGGTACCTATTGATTATATTTTATTATATGCCTAACCAATATTTTTTGTGTCTTTCAAAAAAAAATGTTTTTTCAACATTGTGTATAACATTGTACTAATATATCAAGACATCAATTTATAATAATAAAAAAATATATAAATAACTAATTAAGTTAACGATAGAAATATTTCGTGAACCTAAAACGGTCCACTAGTCACTTTGTCATACACCTTGTCTGTATTACTACCATTTACATTTTGTGAAAATTCGTCTGTTACGGGAATGGAAAAATTGTTATCCATTCCATTCATTTTGTATTTCATTGTTATTTTTATTGGAATATCAAAGAAAATGGAAGTAAATATAGTTATGTTTTGTACATTTTAAAAACTATATAGAAGCTTTATAGACCCCATTTTGTGTGGTAATTGTGTGCGTCAATAAATAATATTTAGATAAATTAACTATCGAAATAATAATGCATATACATCATTACAATGATTACTATTACTATAAATTATTGTATCCAGTGGCCTACACCTTTTATTCAAGTATTTTTAATTTAAGTTTTTATAGCAGTCAACAGTTCTCCATCAAATAACTGAAAAAGTTATATCATTTTGTATTTTTAGAGTACAAAATATAAGTTACTTGTATGCATGACTAACTGTAACCCTAACCCATATTGTTTATTAAAATGTTAGTAAAGAGCTTATCAAATAAATAAAGTTTTAATGCTCACGTTTTATTTATTTATTTTTATTTTATCAGTGGAAGTTTATATGTTTCGTAGTAATACGAGCAGTCTACCAAAAAAGTCAATAAATAAACTAATAAAATGTATTCATTTTAGGTATGTGTTGATTTATTTTAATCAAACAACAATTTTGGAACTCACCCATTAAAATAAATGTTCGCAATTTTACTGTTTTTATAGACTGTCGTGAAATATAATATAACTATTAAATAACTATAATTAAATTATTATAATGTCCATACATAATAACTTAAATAGTAAATATGCACATATTATGTAGATCACATACCGATATTATACATATACATCCACATATTACATTACGCATACCTATATGTTTTAGCAGTAGATAAAATCACAAGGGAAGTTCAAAAAAACTTAAAAACTTGATCAAAAAATATTTGTATAAAGATTATAACATTTTGTGTACTTATGGATAATATTTGATCATTAATTATAGTTTAAAATATTAAAATTAAAGACTAACATTTAAATGTTTAATACTTGGCATATAATTTGGATTTACGTCATGTCACTCAGTTATGACGGAAAATCTTTTTTACAAAAACTCACGTCTGTTATTATTTTTAATTTTATATGGTCTATCAATCTTAGATAGTTTTGTTTAATTAGATTAGTTTGATCTTTTTAAATTTTTTTATCACATAATTTATTGTTTGTGGTTATATCTGCGTTTAGCGGCAAAAGAAAAAGCCGTGTTTAAATTTTGTTGAAAATAATTAATTATTAAATGATATTTTTGTTTTGTGTTTTTAATATAGTTGAGAGAAATTCAGTATTAACTAAATCTGTATTACGTATACATAAATATCGTTATAATTCTATCAGATTTAATGAACTGGATATATTTTTAAAATTTATAAAATACGCAACTCGTCACTTGATTTGTTATAATTAAAATTGATTTGAAAATGATATACAGGTATAATAATTATATAGTAAACTATGTTGTACACTAACTAATATGATTTAATACAGTGTACAAATATTATGATAGATATGATATAGGTACGTTGATTGTTTATATAGTTTGTGACTTGTTTATGATCTTAATAATTATTAAAAAACAGGACAATGTATTGACAGCGTATCGTATTACCTCAACTCATAATTGTGGTGAGTTGTGATAATATCACATTTTGAAGCAACGGAAAATCGCTTTAGAAAAATAGCGCTTCGCTGTTTGTTGACATTTCTTCAACAATTTTCAACGGTTGTTGGGAGTTTTACTTTACGTCTGGGAAAACAACCGAGAAAATCGTAAAACGACCCCTACAAAGTATTAACTAGTAAAGTATCGATTTCCAATCGATAGATAGGATAACTTGAACATTTTTGAGCCTTATTTTGCCAAGAAAAGTGTTCTCACTCGGAAAAAGATAAAAATATTTATCCCCGTGAACCATTTTATTCCTAGATTTTTTGCGTAGCCTAAAATAGTAAAATGTAGATATTTATAATAAAAACATTTACATGACAATATTATTTTATTGTTTTAATTATTTAAAATATATAAACATGATGATGCAGTTCATTTTTTTTTATTGACATATTTTTCATGAGCAGGTATTTTAATTATGATTATGAATTACAATATTTAATTATTTAATAAACCATGTGTTTTTAATATTAATTTCCTGTACACAGGGTGATCCATTTAAGCGAACGGTACTCAAACATACAAAACCATAGAATTAAAAAAAAAGACAGATTCTTTAGTATGTATTTACTCAAACTCTGTTTTTACCCTACGAAAGTACGAACGTGTTGTGGGTTGAGTCGTCTAAGAGTCTACACTCATTATTTCGAAGTGTTAACATTTTTAAAACTATTTTTTTTACAAAAGGTAATTCGATTTCAAATCGATTTTTAATGAGTAATTAATTAGTTTTAAAATATAAATTAAAAAACTCATGCGCTATAAGTTATACAGTTGGTTTTGCATGACATAAAACTATGTATAAAAAATATTTTCAAAGAAGTTAAAATATGTGTATATAGACACTTAAATGAATCACCTTGTATTTCTTCAGTGATGGTACCTACACTGATGCTATTACAAAGTAAACCTTAACAAAATAATTCTGTTAAAACTTTGTCTTACATTTTCCAGGTAGTTATAGTGGTTCTCAAACTTTATCTAGTCCAGAAACACTTTGGGAACCACTGAGTTAGTACTTAACATTTTCACGTACTTAACCAATAAAAGAAAAAGTAATTCAAAAGTAAAATGCATTCATTACGAGAGATGGACATTGAAAGATACGTACCTAGTGAGTCGAAGTTAATTGTATAAATTTGTCGAAAACGTGATGAAATTCGATTTCGATAAAAGTCTAATTTTTTTTCTCAATACTGAAGGAAAGAACAAAATAGAATGCGTATCAATGTTTTAAAATTACTATTCAATGGAAATGAGTCGTTTTATACAATTTAAATGTAGTGGTTTTTGAAGAATTAACTTTATATATTTTTAAGTTCTTTTGACAGCTTAAAACTATGGTGAGAAACAATTTTAGTTCACGGTATTAAAATCTAAATGGTATACAATATGATTTCATAATAATCATTTATGTTTAATAATAATTTTTAAATGCAATATTTAATAGTTTTATATTTTAAGACTTGCGTCACAATAGTTTACTCAACTATTAATTATCATATATTTAGATTCCGAGTTAACATTAGAACTACATTTTAACATCTTAACATTTTTTATATTTGTTGACACAGTTTTAATTTATAAACAGAGTTGTATAAGCTTTGAAGTATAAATTAATCATTTTTTGGTTGTTTTGTTATAATTTGTATTTTTGGAAATTAAATGTTGACACAATGTATTGATTTTAAATTTGTTTATTAAATATACCACTATATTCTGCGTCGATACGAGTGCCGAACATTTGGCTGTTGTACATACGCGTATTGTACCTTCTGTGGGATTTTTCATTAAAAATCACTACATTAGTGATGAAAAATAAATAAACTAATTTCAGTATTAATATTTTTTGTTTAACTTACCTTATAGCTTTCATAGTAAAAATAAATTATTTATAATCGATATCTGTAGGTAGTTGACTTTAATTAAACCGAGACAATGTTTTCAATTCAACCGATCGATCAAAAGTAAAACGCATAGGTACATTGTCCACTGTTTATTTTTATAGCATACGCGGATTTTCATTTAATTTATTATGAACCCAAATTATACTTTTATTTTCGCTTATGAAAATATTTAGATGACCGTCGTTGTGGAGTTACGCGATAAATTATTATTATACACAAAAGTAACCGGGGTGTTAATGTTTTTGTTATATTCTCGCTGTTTGTTATGACTTTATGTGTTGTTAAGTCTTGAATATTCTAAACTTGGGAAGTTCGTTAATTTACTCAAAAATAGAACGGAAAATGAAAAACTATTGCTGTTGGGGCGGTACTAATTCCGTGGCCACGACGAAACAACAACTCAAACACTGAACTGGCAATCGCATAAATTAGTCCTTATAATGGTTAGCTCATAAGGATAATATTTTAACGAGGGTGGTTTAAAGGCGATGGAGGTGATGACGTACGTTTCCTGCACACACCTGATTGTCTGACACTTGGGTCCCTACATTCACGTGTACTATTGGATATTGGGTCAAATGACCAGCACTCGACGAAAACAGTGTAGGTACATTAACCGAACATTTTGACATATTGGATTTTCGGTAGAGTGTAATGTGAAACACATACTGACGATAACAGCGACTGATTATTACCTTTATGCTTTATCGCCGCTCCAGATCGATTCACACTGATTTAGTGCAGCACAAAGAAAAACGATAACACGAGTTAGAACTTAACCGAAGTATTCGACAATAATTTCTCTCATAAAGTATGTTATCGTATATATATATATATATAGGTACTGTACCTATGTAATTAATTGAATAATCAGTAGTGCTAATCAAATATGCAGGGTGGATATTTTAATGCAGCTTTTTTTCATGAATATTATATGACAGATGGGGCTACCCTTTTACAATGATTTATAAATAAAATAAAAATGTTTGATCATTGATTTCGATAGTTTGATTTAGACTGTAATAATGTAGTTAATATTTACTTGGGTATATAGGATCCCACGTTGAACATTTTATACAATTAAAAAAAATATGATAAAATATAAAAAGTGTGTTCGTTATTAGATTTGCTCTGGATATTTTATTAAAAAGTGTAAAAACAATAAAATTGTACAACATTGCTATATTTTTGAGACTATTAATTAGTCTCGTCCCTTCAAAACTAAACCGATTTAAATATAGATTTTTTATATTATTAAAAACATGTCTATGAAATGTGTATATTTGAATTTTGAAAAATTTATGCCATTTTTGACATTTTTAAAATTTTAAACCGTGGTCATATAGAGAGGATTGGTAATAAATAACATTAAAAAAACGGCACTAAAATATTCGTTCTACATTTTGAATTAGAGCAACTAATTTTCCAATTAATTTACATGCTGTTTATAACTTTGTTTATTTTATATTTATTTTAGATTTTATTCACCACCAGAAAGGTATAGTTTATGGAATAATATACTAACGGGTTTGATTTTTTAATTTAATTGTCCGTTTTGTAATTATTTAAATAATAGTAATTCCCACAATAACGAAAAATAATAAACATTATTAAGTAATTTTCCAATTATTTAGAATTCTGAACAGATTGTATATTATAATAATTAATAAGTAATGAGGAAATAAATGTTTAGATAGAAAAAGGAGTTTTGTGTCATACCGTAATAATTGCGTTGCATGGGTGGTAATTTAAAAGTGTCAGCATTTTTATAATTTTTCTGTTATTTTTTATGACATTTCAAAAAACTGACATACAGTTAAAAATGCAAGGACATTTTGTTATTTTTTTTCTTCGAAAAAATGTATTCCTAGGTCTTGACATTTAACTTATAATTTATTTAACAACAAATATATATGATTTACTGAGTAAATAAAATACGTAGCATAAAAATAAACTATATATATTTTATTTAAATTGTTCATAGTATATTTATTGAAGCCATCAGATCGTTTCATTAGTGTATTTAAAATATATGTATAGCTAAATCAGGGAAGTTACGTTTTGTCAGGATCATAAATCACCACGGGTTTTCCATGCGCGAAGCACAGGAGGATAAAAGAGAACAGAGGCCAACATTTTGATCGGAAAACCATAGAAATCCAATTAAAAAGCCATTAACGTTGGTAATTCGTCATAAGGCCTGGTAAAATTGTTCAAAAATTTCACAGCGAACACCAAAATTCGCATGTTGGGGGTCGTTTACGAATTCAGAACCCTTGTGTGCTATAGATTTTTCATCTCGTTAGTCAGACCAGACACCAGCATCCAAAACATTTTAACTTATTAAACCAGATGTTAACCCTTTGTAAGAACACGAAATATCAAATCTGCTACACGTAATTTATAAGGCTTAACTTAGTACAATTGTACATTGAAACTTATTTATGTTGACTTATCTTTAAATATTATACTATTTTCTTTTTGTGGTGTGTTTAAGACAATAATGCAATTTTAGTTTATAATAAATAGTCATTTAAAATTGTAAAATATGAAATTTTCAAAAGTTTACATTTTAAAATATTAATGTTGAAAATTGTTCAAATACCGGTGCAATTCAGTCCGCTCTTCTCAGTGCAAAACAGTTGTGGTGTGTTGTGATTTATTAAATTTTGAATTTTAGCGATCGGTGATAAATCATTTCGTTGGAAAAAATTATTCAGAGGAGAACCTGGCGATATTGGATACTATTTGTATTTATTTATTATTTGTTGACGGCGGCCAATGGTTTATTTTCACGCTCAGAAAAATGTCGATATAATGAAAAATTTACGTTTTTAAGAGTTTAATCTAGACTCAATATACAATCCACCGATTGGAATCTTTCAAATGTACGGAACAAGCACAAATGTTCAATAACTTTATTGCTTAATCGATTTGCATTTCATTTAACTTGGAATTTAAAGTATTCAGAATACATATTAATATATTATAATACAGTTGAGACGTTATCGCAACTGTGCACAAAACAACTGCAATATAAGTGTATTCACGAATTCGTGATGTTTAATGTAATAATTAATAGGTAATTACTAATTATAATAATTAATCAGTATTGTATTTTTAATAGTATTATAAAACTCTGAAGAAACTAACTTAACGTATTTATTTCTACTCCGTAAAACGGTTTTACCTTAAAAATAATTTGTATTCAGATATAAATAAATTAGTCATCATGTTTTTTTCTATATATTAGTGACTTTAATTTAAAACAAATTTCAAATTATTTTATTTTACTGTATCGTCTGTATATCTGCCGTACCTACCTACAGTTTTACAATTCAAAGTTTTTAAAATAGTTTTACAATTTAAATAAAAATATTAGATTCACTAGCGTATCTTACTATTTAAATAGTTAAATTATTTTAATCAAGATTCAGTATCTAGTCGACACAAAAAATATCATTTCTGTTTTCAGATCATCTGTTTCTAATCATCGGAGAAAAATATTGTAATGAAGTTATTATGTTTTTTTTTGCAACTATTAAAATTACTAATTAGTTTATTTGAAATTATCTGAAATAAAAGCTAGTTTTTTAAAACTTTCCATAAAATAAATTATTTTAGCCCAGCTGCTAATTTCGGGAGTATTTTCAAAACTTTTATAAAAAAAAAAATACACACATTAGAAACTTTTTTGTTTTCAAACGCTTCAACAGACAATTAAGTTTTCATACAATGTATACATCTACATTTTCGATGTTTAACTATATAATATGGTGTATTAGGTAGATAGGTCTGTTAAACATTTAACTATATTAGGTACATTTGAATATGGTAGATATTCTTGATGCACCCATGATTTTTGATGTTAATCAAAACATACATTATTGGAAAAACAGTTGAATATAAACTATTAAGACTCATAACCAATTTTAACATTTTAGTTCTTACAATAAATCAGTTGATTTTATATTGAATAGAATTAATTTAGTATTTTTTTTTTGTTGTAATACAAAAATAAATAACTTTAGATACTTATAATTTTCACTAAAAAGGTAATATATATTACTTATAGTTGCATTTTCTATTCATGATATAATTTTTAAATATTATGGATCTTTTTGTGTAATTTATAGACGGTTGACAATTTTTTTTGTGTCTGACAATTCTATACAAAGTTAATTCAAGTTGATCTTATTGAAATTAAAAAATATCAAGAGTACAGCTACATTTAAATTTTTTTATGTGTTATAAGTTAAATTGTCTACGAAATGCGTTAAAATCACTAACTTATCTAAATTATTTTTTTATTTTTCATTTACACACACAAAACCAGGAAATGTATATAAGATTTCTAAAGTTTGTTCCTTGAGTTAAAAGAAAGAAGTTTTTCTTTGTTCTACGTACATTTTTTCTGAGCAATTGGAGGTTAAACTTTGACAACTTTGGATATTTGCACGTATAAATATTACGATTTATCCTTAAACAATTTTTGTTATTTTGTTGTAATTCAAAAAATATTAATCGAAAAACTTGAAAAATTCTTCAAATAGGTACTTAAATTAGATATAATTTTCTATACACTAAGACATTTTCAAAATATTTAGATTAATTTTACTCGATTTATTGGAATTTAAAATTATTAAGTTTTTTTAGTATTATTAATTTTATACACGGTCTGAAATATTGAAAAATGTACACAAAATTGTTCATAAGTTTTGGGTACTTGAATATATATAATAATACACGATTCTTTTAAATAAGCATTTAAAGTTCAAATGTTGACGAAATTAGATATTTAATAAATAATAAAATAAATAACGATTTTAGTTATTTTGTTGTAATTTTAAAAATTTTATTCGTTCAATATTAGTCGTGAGTTAAAGAATGACATTTTAAAAATGTTTGGATTAATTTCATGTTATTTAAAACACAAATATATTTCCACCATTCTACGGTAGCGTTTTATAAGTTTTTAACAATTAACTGCTTGCAATATTATACGAAATAATATTTTAATTATAATTATTATATAATATATTATGTGATGTGGTTTTGAAAAAAATTAGTTCGACCTTCCGTATAACTGTTATAGAAAAATAAATTACTTATAAAAGTGTAAATATATTATAAAAATATATTCTTACGAATAGATAGAAGATGACCGACTCCGCTCAGAATCATTTTTCGTCTACAATGATACGAATGGTTGAATTCAATTTTAACACAAATTTAACATAGTGCCCATCTCAATGACAAGGTGCAATTGATACCTACGACACAGCTGAGCGACTTCCCAACATAAATATACTTAGATATCAAACGTATTCTCAATATATTATTCATATCTATTACGTCAAAATCATTGAATAAACGTCCAGGTTAACTACTAAGAATAAAATATGAGTTGTGATCTTGTACCTGAATTTGCTATTGTTAATGTGGTACGGTTAAAACGCTGACAGTTGAAAATATCTACAATTCAAAACGCCAACGGCCGAAAGGTCACGTGTCGACAGATACGAAATATCGACAGATCAAAAATAATGTCGACTAATCAAAACAACAAAAAATAAAAATAAAAAACACAAAATAACATAAAAAATTACCTAGTTTATAAAAAGTGATTAAATATAGAATTTTATATTTATATTTTTGTTTAAAAAGTCAATACTCCATAAATATTAATCATAATTTTCATATTATATGCAATTCCACACGAGAACTCTAAAATAATACTTGTAATCAAAATATTATCAGCACCTTAAAAATTAAACTAAGCCAGTGCTGTAAATACGTAGATACTTAAAATAGTATTTAAATACAGATATACATAATATATTATACTGGCTAAAATAATGTAGGTATTTAACAATAATTTTTAAATACTTTTAGTTTCGGTTATTGATGCATATTATATAAAGTATAATTTTCGGCAAAAATACATAATCATATTTTATTTAATTAGGTATATAAATGCAACTAGTTATTTTTATTAATATAATAAGTAAAATGTATGTGAATTAAATAAATTAATGTAAAACATATATAAATGGGTAGTGATAGGGCTGGATATAATTACTTGTAAATCTAATTTATTTTTTAAACTGTTACAGTGGTAGACTGGTTTTAAAATAAAAGCCTTTAAAGGTTTTTAAATTAATGTTATACATCACACTGATAATAGTATACACAACCTGAGATCTTTTAGGAAATATTTTCTTTTATTTATGTGTTTTTGAAAATAATTTTATTCACGTATTTAAAGTAGGTAGTAATACTTAATGAAAAATCAGCTTTTAAAACTATCTATACACTACGCAGGTCAAATTTATCTAAGCTGTAAATGTTTTATTAAAACAGCAAGATTTAATGACCGTCTAATAATGTTTGAATATACTACATCATTTTGAACTTAATTTATTTATACTGTACATCTTTTCTGTTCTTTAGAGCTAATGGTGTGGTCCCAAACTTAAATTTATTACAGGTTGTTCTTTTACCTGTAATTTTGTATCTATATAGAATATAATATGTTTTTAATTAAAAAAAAACATTTTTACATTTCTATATTGATACTCAAATGTTTTTATTTAATTAGATATTATATTATTATTATTTTTGAATTTCTGTACGCAACAGAAAGAATTGACTAAAAATTAAAAACTCGCTAAAGAAAAATTCAACAAAATTATTTTATCAGATTTAATTAAATTTGCACCAGGATATTACTAATTATTTTAATATAATAAAAAACATGTTTCATTCTAAGCCATTATAATTTAAAAGTATTTATAACTGATTTAAAATCAAATATCGTAATTATTTAATAATCTTAAATTTTATAACTTTTAAGATTATTCCAATCAAGGAACTAATAATAATCAATGAGTGATAAAAGAGGTTTTATTACTTGGAGTGTATAAAACAGTATGAATAATATATGAAAAATATTCATCCCTCGATTAAATTGGTTCATAGTTATTTGCAATATTGTTTTATCTTTTATTATAATATTGATTTTTTTAAATTGTATTCTTTATGAGTTTTCCACGACACACTTACAGTTTGTTTGTGTGGTTTTAATTATAATATTATGTACATGATTACATTAGCATATTAATAAATAATGAAAATATAACAGCATTTAGTAAAATCGTTACAATACATATTAGGTATATCAATTATTAGAAAATATTTTTAATATCATGTAAAAGCTTTAATAATTATACAATATTATTTGAAACAAACACTATGTTTCTTAAACATTGTATTCAAAAGACATCAATGTTCACTATAATTAAAGATTAAATTTATGAGAAAAGTCTTTTAAAATATGCCTAAGCTACATTGAGGACTGTATTACAAAGAACTGTTAGTCCGACACATATTTTTATAACTCACATTATACATAGTGTTTTTGGGCTTGACAACCGTAATGTGTATTGTTATAATTTATTAATTTTAGTTTCCAATATCAAACAGTAATTCATTGATTATAAAATATCTTCATATAAACAACCAAACTCAATAACACTTTAAAAATCACATCACCATAAAATCTATACACCTTTTTCCATATTTATGTTTTATTACTAGGTTATGGCACTTGTATTGTTCCGTATAAGTTTCATAAGTTTAAAACTGTATTTAGCTACCAGTATATTCAAAAATTACTTCATAATTTTAATCAATAAGTACTAGTAAATGTCAAAGTGACCACAGTGAACTGAGTAATCGATAGGAGTTCGTTAACATGAAATCAAATATTCTACGAAAGTGAATATTAATTAAAGTTTGAAATTATAGATATTGATTTATTGCAGATGTTGGATGTCTGCAATATAAAAACCAAAAGTCAAAATTAATCTAAATTTATGGCGGTGTAACAAAAACCAAAACGTTAAAGTACTTGAAGATAGGTGCATTAAGTTGTAAGCAACAAATTTAAAACTATAATAATAAAATAAGTCATTTTACTGTAAGCTTTTACTGACTTTTAGCATTTGCATTTTATTATTTTTTGGATTTTTTAAATAAACAGAAGGGTTGTCAAATAAAATCTCATTTAGGACACACAAGGAATAGAAATGCAAAATCTAGCCACACATGACACAATATAGGGCCACGCAATTTTTTTTCTCCTCTTTGTTGAGTTACAAGTAAACTCTAAATACGTTGTGCATAGGCACCTGTCGACGGTATGTGACGAAGCTTTACGAATAATTAACGACCATTAATATGAAGATAATAGGACATACTTCAACCCAGTATCGATAGTAATAGAATGATTTATGTCTAACGAAATGATTATCATTGGAACCGCAAGTGGTTTTTGACTCAGTAAATTACGTATAATTAAATTTGTTGCTTGGTTGAGATTATTTTCATCATAATTTTTATTTTTTTAATACAATTTATAGTTTTTAATTACTTGTTACTGACTATTACATACAAATACTTAACTTCTATATTATTTACGGCGAATCTCCGGAATTATTTTTAATTTACAAAATCTGTAGAGCTGTGTAATTGTTTGGAATTTGTAAGGGACGAAATTTATTATAACACCCTCGGCCTATTGGGTTTCCCAATTAGTTGGCGCAAAAGGCAAGTTGGCGGCGACTATCTTTTATCGTAAAATCTTCTCCCGTTTTAAATTGCATTTTCCTTACCCGGTACAAATAAGATGGAAACCTAATCAATTATTGAAATTGAGAATACTTCTTCTGGTTGATCTGAGTGACAATTCGTTGCGTATTAAATCGGACGGAATGCGCTGAAAACCGATGGTTGTGCGTGGAGACCACAGATCCCTTTCAACGTGAACGACATCAATTATTACGTGGGTCGCACAAAGGCCTAAGCTCATCGAATGAAATTTCGGTCGTCACTACGTCAGTTTTGGTAAAACAGGAAACTGGCACAATCCCAGACTTTTGGTGTCTAATCGGCAATGATCACTTAATTTGATAAAACAAAACGTTGAGTAAATGTTTTAGATTAAAGCCGACTATATTATAACAGTTTAGTGTAATTGTTTTAAATAATTATTTTTGATTTTGATTTATTTAACGTAAATTCGACAAGGAATATTTCGTAATGTTTTTAATTTGCTTAGACTTTAGATCCTATTTGCTATTCTTGCTATACACCATGGTTTCAGATTATGTATATATAGTTTAATTAGTTTTTCACTGATGGTGTCAGTATGGCTATTGATTGGAAAATCCGTCTGAAAATTTAAGAAGAGAAAACAGGTATGCAACAGATCTATACAATATTGTTTAGTATGAATTTAATACATTTTTTTTAAATTTATGTACCTATTTAGGTATATATTATTTTTGAACATTAAAATAATAGGTACTGGTTTTTTATTTTTCGATAAAATTTGGTCGGATTCCTCGTCAACATTTCTTTGTTTTTTTTTTATTTCTAAGACCGCTAAGGATGTCAGTAAATAGTTTTAAGTACCTATCGAGGCATTTTTTTTTTTTATTAACTTAGTATTTTAGATATAAAAAAAGAAAATATATATGAAAGAATAAAAGAGAAATAAAGGTTTTATCAGGTTTTTCACGTTTACCACTTACCCTTTTCCAGATAGCTTTTTCTTTTCTTTCTTATTGTTTTCTATTCTTTTAATCCAGTGATTCAGCAGACGTCGATTGATTTATAACTTGCTGTATTTTTAACATATTTCTTATTCTCGCTGTTCTGTTTTATCAAGTAAAAATGAAAACTTTCGATTAAGTTATGTCGATATGCTTAGTGCAATCGCTTTGAATTTACCTAATGATTTTTAAATACAAATACGCACACAAAAGAACTAAAAACTACCTATAAACATTAAAACTGTAAATATGTAATTTAGCAATACTTCATATTATATTTTTAATTTCTTAACAGATACATTTTTAATTAGCAACTCAAAGAGTCTATTTATTGTGCGTTTTATTTAAATACACGATACGTGACATTTTTGATTTCGATATTTTTGATAAACATAAATCAGAATTATTGTGATAATTTATTTTATTTTATTGTATTTGTTAATAATTTTCGATTTACATTCTTGGCTATGAGCGCAACAATAATTTACATTTTTATAATGTATGTTGTTAACTCAATTAATTATATAAGAATTTTTAACAATTTCAATTGTATAAAACTAACATTTTTTTTATCAAATTAACTAAATAAATAGTCCATGTAAATAATTATTATCTAAATATTTTAAATTCTCATTAAAAAAAAAAAAATGTTAAACGCACCTATATCTTATAGGTTTTTAAGCTGTAGATTAACATCAAGTTAATTAAAATTACAAGTTTTATTATTTTTTGATATAATATTAATCCATGAAATTGTACTTTTAAATGTCCAGGACCCAGATGGGTAAACAATTTAAATATGACCTTGAGCCGTGTAAATCATAAAAAAAAAGATGAATTGTAGTTCTGTGTGTATTTTTAAAAAATATAAACTGAAGGACATTTTAAAAACAAGATTTAACTTATACTCATAAGGAATTAATTAAATGATACTTATTTTTCAAGGTTTTATACTAAAATGGTTTAGTGACAATTAGTTAAATAAAATTCCAATTTTAATCTTCACTTCAAAATGTATCATCTATATATAAATATATATATATTTTATTATATTATATTGAATATAAAATTAAACAATATTTTGGAAGTTTATAATTTGAATTCTAATCTAATTTCAAAACACTAAAATAATGAAAACATTTGTTTTGCACATTCATCAAAGTGTAATTGTTATCTTTTATTATTTTAGTTTTTATATGAAATTATTCGTACCAGACGAATTTATCACAAGTATATAATTATTACTAGCGATTATTATAGCAATAACATTTTTTAATAAGAAGAAACTATTTGTTGTATCACTACATTGTTTGCCTATACAATTTGCTATGAACTATAACACTGATTTGAAGTATAAAATAAGTATAACGAAATCTTATACTATTGTATTACACTATAATACTATATTACAAAATTTCAAAATACAAATTTAGGTTTAGTCTTAAATATTATATGATCAGTATGAGTTTGCATACGTTACATTCATATAATAGGAAATACTTGTTATTTATTTATGATGCTGAAATTGTATTTTATGATTATGATTTTTATGTTTTTTATCATTATAATTTAATAACATTGAGTTTTATACTTGCATCTATTTGCTTCCATACATGATATTTCTTTCATTCTAAGGTACGTTGGTTGAAAAATAATAATTATTGTTAACATTTTAAAATAGGTGTCTACATAGAACAAAAAGTATAGTAAAACTGGTGATGCCAATAAGTATAGATAATCAAGAAAATGCATAAAATGTATTTCGTCCAGTTTATTTTATCTAATACTCTAAACTCGTATAACAATCGTTAATATAATATAATATAATAAAATGCCATTAAAAAAAAATCTCGAATAGTAAACATTTTAGGTTTATTACTCGTACAAATATTGCCTAGTTTTAATATATTGTATAATGTATATAAGTATATTATATTATTATATTGAAGCAGAAGTAATTATTAAATTTTAAATCGTTAAAAATGTCTTGAATTTATTGTTTTATTTTATTAAAACTAGCTAATAAACTTTATACACAATTTATAAACAATAAACATATTATAATTAAATCCTTAATCCACGTAACTGTTTATTAGATAGAACATATTTTTTACAGGTTAGATATTGTACAATTAACTTGACTGAGCACGTAAAAATAGTAACTGTTGAATATCAGCAAATAATATTGTACATACATATTCAATATACATAACTCAATGCACGATAATTTATAATTTATAAGTAATATATTATAATTTGTAAGTTTAGCTGGTAATACTAATATGAAATAATCTAATACTGTTGGCTTAATAAATACAATTAAAAACTACAAAATTAAATAAAAGGTGAGTGCTAGTGGGTTACTGTGATGAATTTGAAATAACTAAAATAAATTACAAATAATCATTTCTTACGAAAAACGATTCTAAGCAAAGACGGACTGTAAGCCTATATAACTAAGAATATTTTATGATATAGTTGCTATTAATGTAATTTATTATATTATTAGTATTACAGTAGATTGAATTAATTTTTTCCGAAAATATTGCAGTTCAAAATATTATCAAAAAAAGTGGAACGACCTTTTTAGAAAAAAAAAATTAAAAAAAATTAAAAGTATCTATGGTTATTTGTTTTAAATTACAAACAAATAAAATGAATTTGATCTTGTTGTCTGTTGAAAACTGGTTTTGTGTAAAAATGACCGTTTTCAATAATTTTGTTTTTGTTCTTCCCAACGCTTTTTAAAACTACCGAGAACTTAAAGAGAGCTTAAATTTTATCTCTTGAAAAAATTAATATCTTGATCCAATTTGCTACCAGAAAACACCCCTATAATAATCAAATCATGTTTCGTGTATTTAGACAAAAAAAGAATCAAACACATCGTTGTTAAATCAATACATTAATCGCTCCACTTAGAATCTAACATTTTACGAGGATTTAAAAGAAAATATTACATTTTACATTTAACGAGGAAAACAGTGATTTTTTTACTTAGTAGTTTTTTTGAATTTTTCAAGAACATCAAAAGCAAAGCTACGTAACCAATATTTTCCATATTATATAAAATGGGTTACAAATCAAAGTCAATGTATTGTTTGATTTTCCATGAATTATTTTGTTATTTTGTTATTTCGAGCCTTTGATGTTTTTATGAAAAACAAATAATATGATCAGATCATATATTTTCCAAGATTGATTAGTATATACCTAGCTATTTAATATTTATATTATAATTATATATAGGTAATAATAATAATGTAAAAAGTATAAATTATTTCTTTTAAGTTATGATTATAAATGCCAATTGTTTATGTCATATGAGGTACAATATAATACTGTATTTAGTGGTAAAGAAGATTTTTTTCACCATTTATGTACGAAATTAAAAGTGTTAAACATAATAAATAATATTATCGAGGTATGGTAAAGTAATAAAAAAAAAATATCTCTAAATGTTATTATGATATTATTATAATAATTTTATATTATTTCTGGTAGAAGAGAGTGCCTTGTAAAATAATCATCCCTCCTCACATCAGATAATCACTGTTTTTAACGGCAACAATTCAGTGATTGCACTATACTTAACCTAAACAGATGCATTGCACAGAATATGAGAATGTTAAGTTTTAAAAGTATTTGAAAATATTTGAATGATTTCAAAAAGTATCTGTATTTGTACTTGAATTCTTATTTCATTAATAGTAACTAATATTTAATATTTTAAACCCCTTGGAAGATCAGTATTCGTGTCTGTGTTTAAATACTTTTAAATAGTATCTTTTACAACACTGCTTGTGAACATCATATTTTAGAATGTTTACTCTATGGTGACATTTATGTATTTCTCTTGTAATCCTCGACAGAACCAAAATAAAAATCACCGCTTTTTCTCTGATGTTACGGAAGTTACATTCTAAATATTATCAAGAAAACATTTTAATTTTCCAAACTTGATACTATGCTACTAGCTGTTATGTGTATAACAATGACGGGTTTCTTTCTTTTTAATAGTTTATGTATTTATTTAAATATAAGTTGGTTGAAAGTACTATTAACAAACAAAACATCCAACTATTTTTCTTTCTTAAAACGTCTCTTTTGTAAATTATAGTATTATAATATTTATGACAAATGCACATAAATATAAATGCAAATATTTTTAGGTTCAGAACCAAAAGGTTAGAACTCAAGAGTATACATTTTTTAGAAATTATATTTAAACGTTAAATGTACATACAAAATATATAATATGTATTTATAAATATTTTGTTTTTGTTAATCGCGTATAATTTAACATTAAAATTAACTTATTAGTTTTGTGTCAAATACCTAAATCGGGTTTCTTTTATTATTTTATACAAAACTATTGAATGTTTCAACGATAATAATTAAAAAATCTGACAAGAATGTTACCCTTTAGTTGTTATGATTTGTGAACATATTTTAGATTCTGAGCGAAACGATGAATGTATTGATTTTACAATGATGTGTGTGTGTACCTTCTGAAGCAGTAAAAATGTTTTGATTTTGAACTTTGGTGGTAGTTTTCGGTTGAAAATTAGATTTAATTGGTATTTTGGGGGGTTTAAAAGTAAAAAATTCCCAGTACTCTTCTTACTAATCATGGGGAAAAAATAAGGAAAAAACCAGATTTTTTACGCAAAACCAGTTTTTTGACAAAATTGATATTGTTTTTTTGTTATAAATCAAAAACGTATAATCGTAGATACTTAAAATTCTCACCAAATGTTTTAATTTACATTTTCTGTAAATTAAATATAAAACGATAAAATGTTCATAATATTTTGACGTTATTTGAGCTATTTCAACATTAAAATTGTGTTGTATAGTTATTATGCAAAACTGCACTTGTTAAGTACACTCTTTAAGAAGTTAAAAAAATCTCAAGAATTTGAAAATATGGTTTGTAAGTATACTTTAAAATTCTAAAAGTCAAGAATTGAATAAATAAATTATTAAATGAAAAAAATGGCGGTAAGCGTGCTTATTTAATCTCACTGTATATAAATTATTTAGATATCCATTCAACGTCAATGTGTTTATATAATATACATTCTTAGTTTATTAGGAAATACAAATATTTTATGTGACGATCCTCTATACAAAATAAGACAACATTCCATTTTATCTTCATTTGTTAATTATTTAAGACGATGGCACCATTTCCGTTTCAAACTTTCAACGACAAGGTGGACATTTGTGGTAGATTATCTAATTAGGATGGTAGGTAATTAAAATTATTGAGTCATTTTAGATATAGTTTCAGAGAATCGTATAATGGGAGTTAGGATTCGACACGATGTCGTTTATTTGGTATATGTTTCCTTATAGTCATGGAGTGTGACATTCAATAATTTTAATCGTTCAAAGATGCCTTTAGAAATTTAGAATCATGTACAATTGCAAAGCTTTTATTTAATTTATTGTGAAAACATACAAAGCTAGAATTATATTGCTTCAAAGAATTTCTGCTGGAATATATACAATTAATTCAAGAATTTGGACAAAAAATTATAATAGTATCAAGGCATGTGCGTGTTCAGTGTTTTTACTTTACAGTATAAATGAATGGTTCGGAGCAGAACGGTTTTGGGCTATTTAATTTACTAGGTAACCTATCGTAGACGTGATGATAATTTATATGGAAAAGTGTGTATTGTTTATTGAGATATGGGGCCTTGGGGTAAACAATTTTTGTGGTAGCCGATCGCATGAAATTGATGAAAATATAGATCGTATGTAAATTATTTCCTTATAATGTTGAAGATAAAGTGATTTTCCCCATTTAGTTTGGGTTGATGTAATCAGATTTCAGAGTTTAAATATTTCTTAACTTCCATATGGCTCTTTAAATGATACAATAAATTTGAAATCGAAGACACATTGTTTACCTAAAAAATAACTTAAAATAAACATAAGCAAGTACCAGTTTTAGAAAAAAACACAACAACAATTAATTTTATAACCTTGTATTTTATTATTATACAGAGTAAATATATACGTAATCTTTATTCAAATTTGTTTTCACAAGGTCTTACAAAATCATGTAAAAGTATTATATTTGTTTATACTAAATAGGGGTTCTTCTCACAATCATTTTTTTGGATTCGTCTTTTTAAAATTTATCTTGATGTCCCTGTTGTATCATTGTTTTCAAATGTATAATAGTAATACAACACTATCTCAACTCCCCGAGGGCTATAACCAACCTGGTGACCCGCCAAAAAGCATAATAACCTACCCTACGTATAAATAATGCTTTATCTTAAACGTAAAATGTAATTATTGAACTATTTACTATAAACATATTAATAATAAACAAAAATGTAATTTTACGTATTGAAAAACTAATTTATTCACATTTAAACTGCAGATATTTTGTTGAAATATCATTGTAATAGATATGATTTGAAAAAATCTCCGTTTTATTTTTTATATAATTATACTATAAAATTACTTCAAATGTTTTCATAAAAAATCATATTCCTACTTTAAATTAAAAAACAATTGCTAATTCACTTATAAACAGTTTATTGATTAATATGTAATTTTAATTTTGTTATTTTAAATGTAATAATTCTTGTTATAAATATTATTTTTTGGTAAACACCATATGTATTTATTTTATTACAAATAAAATAATAGTACCTACTCTTAAGTATGTTATAAGCACGTAATTAAAGAATAATAAAACTCTAAGGGTTATCAAGAGTCAGGTAAGGACCAAAAATAATCTAACTAAAATCGAAATTTAAAATTCAAAAAGTTAAATTTAATTAAATTATAAAACCGAATACTAATTATATAAGTTATAAATAAAATCAAGCTGTTTCTAAATAAGCTGGAAAATGTTTTCGATAAATTTAATAGATAAATATTAAGACATTAAAGGGTGGATGTTCTTATATTAGGGTTAAATAGGTAAGGTCGGTCACACCCGATTGCATTGAGTGGTGCGAAAGTCTTGTTAGAGTTGAATTGGGATAACGCCCTAGGACGTAGTCTTATAATGTATTAAATCCATTTATAAGTTTGTACATATCATATCATACATTCGAGGTTTTATTTTCAAATAATTACATTTAAAAAGAAAACAACTTGTTTTTTTATAAATAATTGTAATCAATAGGTATTTTATTTGTCATTATTTCAACTTTTTACTTATCTAATTCATTCAAATCATATGAATTGGAAAATTAAAATGCATCACTATAACTTTTAATTAATAAAGGTTTTATATTTTAGTGCTTCTTGAGATTTAACTGATCAGTGGCACTAAAAACTGGTTAAAAATAAAGTTAAAAAAAAATTATAAAAATTAATTAAATAACAGCTTTTATTACGAAGCTATTATTCAGAAAAATATTGTGACAATTTTGGTAATAACATTGTTAGTAGGAAATAATTTAGTTTTTGTTTTAAAATTTTAAAATAATTACCATATTTTTTTCTATAGCAAAAATCATTTTTTTCAGAAGACGAGTGTCTATTAAAGTGGGTTTAATAAGAAATTAAGTTTCGTTTTTCGTAGAATCCACACTATATTTTACAAATAAAGGTATCATGCGCTTATGTTTGGATACTAGAAAGTTGCAGTATCTTTTACTTAAATATGTATATATTAATCATGATTGATATATTTGACGTATTTATATAATATATAAATTAATTAATATCATCAGAATACGCTAATTGTTGTCTTCTATAGATGTGTAATTTAGTTTCTAAATGTTTTGGAACCAAATGCCATATAGAGATTTTAGATGCAATTTTTCAAGGCATTTTAATTTTTAGAACATTATGCATATTATATTATTTTACTAATATTTTATAATAAATGATTTAGTTCAAGTAGCCAAGCTCGTTTATTTTATGGATATCTTTCTTCGTGTACTAACCATGTTATATATTGATGTGGTAGTAGCGGCAGCAGTACTTGTCACTATTGCGTGACCCAGTTGGAGTGAAGCCGATTCAATGCCATTCCCCTTTTAAACACTTATAGAACAAGTTTACCACTATACCTACACCCTTGTCTAACTACCTCACCGCACAGGTATATTCCGTTTACCTTCAGAACGACCGACAAACAGGAGAACCACTGTGTATCAGTCACTTTAATAGATCCGATATATAAGACAACCCCGTCTAACTATATAGTTTAAGTTTTTATTACTATTATTCGTGCGAACAACAATAGAAAGCCAATATTGATAGAAACGATCATAATAATAGTGTTTAGTTATGATGCCGTGATAGGCTTGCTAATATTCAACCGTCGAATAAACAAAACTTCATGCAAATTTAAACTTGACATAATTTATAAACTTTTTACTTGCATCTATAATTTTAGACTCGGAATGCTGCAGGGTATGTATTATATTGATTTAACTGCATTCATAGTTTTTACTAGTTACACATTTGCGGATAGTAAGATATCTCCAAAAGTTTCATGAAGCTCCACTGATTAACAACCAAGTCTAAATAGACTAAATAGACTTGTCGTTCAAAAATGTTATTTTTTAATTTTCGCAGTAATTTTCCTGGGTGTAATTAAAAACTATAAAGAATCATGTAAAGTACGTTAGAGAAAATATAATAAGTGCTGTTAAACAAAAAATGTAATCGGTATTAACACTTCATGTTTTTAAATTCTCTTTAAATAGAGTTTTGTTCAGTATTTTTTAGTTAAATGATTTATTAGGTAGGGATTTAATAATTGTATGCAATATACTGGATCGCACTAAGATAAGCACAGCGATATGAGTATTAAAATACAGTCTGTTTATCTTTTTGCTTTAACATGTTGTATAACATTCACAGTTTATAAAAATACAATCGTGTGTATTATCTATCAAAAGAAGAAATTAAATTAGCCAATAATAAGAGGAACGGCATTAGGTATTGGTGATAATAATATTGATCTTGAAAAAAATTTGAATAGTAAATCTGGGACATCGAGTGAACAATATCAACATGTAAGCGTGAAAAGTACAAATGAGTGGATGAAAAAAATAAAAACTGATAAGAAATCTTTTACGTAGATAAAATCGAGAGATTTTGAAGAGCTTCAATTGAAGATTCTTCAACCCGATTTTTCAAATTATAAAAACTTATCTATATTAGACATTTTTGAAAATGTTTTGGATTACGACATAATTAATTATCTTGAGGATGAAACTATGCATTTTTTTTAAATTGTCCAGATCCACATATAACGCATGGCAAAATTTGATGTTTTATTAGTATTTTAAACTTTAGCGGATACAATAAATTACCTTCAAAAAATCGTTTTGGGACTCTATGATGATATGAAAAATAAGGCTGTCTGTAATGCAATGTGCCGTGATAGATTTTTAAAAATATGTCGCTTTATTCATTGTGCTTATTATACACAAATTGATGCTAAAAATAAGGCTTGGAAAATTATACCACTTATGAATATGACAAAAATATATGCTTATAATATGTTGTACCTCAAAAACCTCTTGCTTATGACGAATTTAGAGTGAAGTACTTTGGTAAGCATGGATTTAAGCAATTTATTAGAGGCAAACAATACGGTTTGGTTACAAAATGTGGTGTGATAATACAAATGATTGGTATCTTGTAAATTTTGAGTTGTATCAAGGCAAATATCCTTGCAAAAACGAAAAATATAATTTTATATTTGGAAAGGCAATATTACCACTTTTAAATATCTGGATTACTCGGCGATTGGTACTATCCGGCAGAATAAAATAGCAAAAAAATGTTCAAAAAAAGGACGTAGACGTTATGAAACTGCAATAAAAAAATGAGGGTATTTTCTTGGTTAGATGGATGGATAATGCAGTTGTTACAATGGCTTCCACTGATGTCGGCACTGAAAACGTATCAAGTGTAAGAAGATTTTCACAAAAACATAAAATACATATAAATGTAAGTCGACCTAAACTTATTGCTCAATATAACCAGTATATGGTTGGAACTGATCAGATGGATCAAAACATAGTCATTTATAGAATTGGGGTGAGAAGTGAAAAATGGTTTTGGCCAATTTTCACTTGGCTATTGGATGTTCCAATAAACAACAGTTGGACTTTGTACAAAAAAGCCAACTCTAAACAAATTACCTAGTTGGATTTGCGCCGTGAATTAGTGCTTACATATTTACAACGATAGAGGATAGCTCGAATAGGGGCAGGAAGACTATCAAAACCCCTGTCATCATCCCACAGTCTTGTTTCCAATGATGTTAGATATGATCGTATGGACCACTTAGTTTCATATATTCAGGAGAAGAAAAGAAGGAGGTGTGCAAAAAATGGTTGTAAATCAGTAGGACGGACAATGTGTGTGGAATGTGACGTTGGACTATATGTATCAATTGCTTTGTTAACTTCCATAAAAAATAAATGTGTTTACAACTATTCAGTTTTAATGTAATATTTATAATTAGATATTATTTATGTAATAATTATTAAAATAATACAATTGATTTCGTCAATAATAATTGGGTTATTGAATTTGTATGTCTACTACAACGATATTTATTTGAAGAAAATAAATGATATAAAATATGATTATTTTAAAATGGGTAGTATATGCTCCTATCGTTACCATATAGTTACGGAACTTTCTTAAAAACAAAGAAAAAAAAATTATTCTTTAAGTACGTCAGATAAGCTTTTAATCAAAATCAACTTCAAATTTGAAAAAAAAAATTTCAGTTATAGTTTTATAAATTAATATTAAATATTTTTCTTAAGAATGCTGAATACTTTATAAAAGTTCAGTATTTATTACATACATAATAAAATAAATATGTTTCAAATTATAATTTTAGTTCAAGTATAACTGCTAATGAAAAATATAACTTTTAAATATGTATATAATATAGGTACATGTTTCATTAATAATATTACCAAAATGTTAATTCTAAATTCTCAAGTAATAGTGGTTTTTGGAAGTCGCGAGACTAAAATGTAATGAAATATTATAGGGTAAGCACATTGTGTTCACGTTAAAGATATCATACCCGCACTTGAACAATTCCTTTCAAATGATAATGAGAAGTTTCTCGTGTCCCTTGGGTAACACATAATGTTTTTTCCTTCTGAAATTCATTGGATAATACAGTTGGTAACTATTTCTTTTGTTTGATAAAAATAAGATTTTAATTTTGTTATACAACTTATAAATAAAATCACACTCATACACACATACACACTGTAGCAATGTAAAAAATTACAGGTAACTTGTCCAGAATTCATGTACATTCTAGTATCCATATCACAAGAAAATAATAAAGAATCATTAAAAAGTTAAAAAATTGCAATAATACATATACAACATTAAATGTGTTTATTATATGAGTAACAATTACTTTCAAACTTATAAACTATTTAATGCAAAAAACGTAAGAAGAAACCTGTATTATCAAAGTTTATGTGACGAACTTTTAAATGTATTAGTTGATATAATTTATTATACTTTACTCAGCTATGTTTTTAGAAGTTATGATGTTAGAATAAAATAACATTAAATTATGCTTTGAAATACCCTGTATTTGTAATGCACCTTTTCCTAGAAAGGCCATTCTTTATTTTTTATATGAGTTACAAACAATAAGCTTTACATAAAGCTGTGAGAGAAAAAATTATCTTTAGTTTCTGTTTTTTAAGTAAATAAACAATATAACGATAGGTATATTAGGTGTTATCGTATCATAGGTTATACCATAGGTTTTATTACATTTTATGCCTTATATAAAATATAAGATATTAAAATAGGCTGTTAAAGTAGGTATATTAAAATATTAGGTAAAAATAAAGAGAAATAACTTAAAAAAGAATCTAATGAATAAAAGAAAATAATGTTATCTGTTGTATCTGGAAGAAATAGTTTATCAACATTTCCTAACGGTTTTCATATAAAAACGAGACTTTTTGATACATAAAGTTATGACAAAAAAATACTTTTAAGATTCAGCAAATAAATTATTAACATGTAAATTCAAATAACAATAATATATTTTCAATATATTATAAGCTATTTTTTGAATGTATCGAACGAAGTAATAAGAGCTTTTTTTTATTACATTCAATAAATAAGAATTTTGATGAATAAACTAAAACTAGAACCAACACAATATGTAAAGTTACATTATAAGCAGACAGCAAAATACTATAAGTTACTTAATTACTTCTAAAACGTATCAAATTAAACTTTTTCAAAATAATATGTTGTGATCACTGTGTATCATATTTTTGAACACATTATGAGTTATCTATGATATAATGATATCATAGATATATGAATCACTAAATGTTAAAAGGGGACTTCTACATTCTTTTCGAAAATACTTTTTTTGTATAAATTTATAAATTATAGGTAAAGCCATCATTTGATGTTGAAAAGAGACTTTTGCTGATAATAACAATGATGTTATAGAACATATTATTATGTAGGTATAACATTTATTTTATTTAAAAAAATTAGGCTGGTGCGATTTAATATTCACATCATTAGTTTAAATTAAAAATTAATGTAGATAAAAAAAAAATAACATACATTAAGTTATTTTTATTAGGAGGTCATTTTTTTAAATTTAAATAAACCAAAATGTTGAATCTAAAATAAACAAAATTATAACTTAATAACTGATTTATTTTGAAACGTATTTGACTTAGTCATCATCATGTTTTTAAGTTATATTAATTTCTCATTGTTAATAGCCTATAAGTAGGTAAAATAATCTATCTATCAGATGTTTGGATACAAATTGTAATAACAAAGAAGAAATATTTATAACTGAGATAAATAGAACATAAAATTCTCATATTCTCAATATTATATATTATTTTACATAAAACTCAAATACAATAAAAACCAATTATGATTAAAATATATTAACAATAATTTGAATTATTGTTTTTTGTTCTTTTTTAATATGTGGTTCACTTAATTTTAATAAGTTTATGAACGACTAAATATAAGTAATAACCAAATAAATATTATGTGATAACATAGAGATTATTTGATGTCATATATTATTCAATTTGAGAACGTATACTTGGGTACATTTTATTTTCGAATTATTCAACGTTCATTAGTTTGCTCTTTACGGATTTTTCATAAATCATAATATTATAAATATACACGTTTGGATCTATAAAAATAATGTTATCGATTATTTTGATTATCATTATTATAATTTACCTTATAAATTTAAATGTTTTAAATTAAGAGAAGGTGAACATTTCATTTTGTAGCCTTTTCAGCAATATTTACGTAGTTTTCAAGTAGGGGCATTTTAGACACTACGAAGCAGCTTCAAAGGGTTACCAGTATAATGTATTAATCGTATGTATATATATTTTACACATAAATGTCTACTGAACGCTTATAAAGCTACATTTTCTCACTACCTCCTTTGATACAGAACGTGATTGTCGTAGCGGATCCCTTTAAGCACAGATAGTAACCATTATTAACGATGCTTATATAAAATAAAATAAAACAATAAAGCAAATAAATTTATAAAAGCCACGAATTAATTATAACATAATAGAATATTAATAATGCTTATTGCTCAAAAAAAAAACCATATGATCATTAAATCAAAAAAATTAAAGGTACCTTTTGACAGTACCTAATACCTATTTTAAATTAAAATATTTTGACATTTCGAATACTTCTATATTTATGAAGTAGGTAATGTGCTGTTTTAAATGTAAATTGCATATGAATATAATTTATATGAATTTACGGGAACAGAATAAATCTTATTCAAATAGGACTATGTTGTAAAAAATGTATATAAACCTGCTAAAAATAAAGGCATTTGTTATGTCATATATGCTATTCATGATATATGATACATTATGCATGTCATGCATTTGGTTTTGTATCGTCAAAAAGTGTGACCATTTTATTTTTATTCATTTTTTACTCGTATAGGAATTAAATATAGTTACAATTATATTACATTTAAGATATTATTGTAAGTACCTTTCTAAAATGTTTTACACGATATGTATCATATAATACTTTAACTACCTATTTGTTTCATAATAACTGTTTAGTGTAATTGAAAAAAGTTATTAATATTATAGGTTTATGCATGGTAATAATAATATTTTAAGTTGATTACTCTTGGGCCTAGGTAGTCAAACTTTAAACTATCGATCATTTAATCGTTATAATAAATTTAAATTGTCCTCAAAATGTTTGGTTTATCAATATACATTGAAGTAACAATAATCCAATATACTACAAATTAAACCAGAACATAGTCATTTTTAACACGACATTTATTTTGTTTCAAGTGCAAAATATTTAAATTCATCTCTGGTCAAGTAAGTATTTTTGTTTTAAAATGAACCTATGCAGATAATGTTTGTAGCACTTTTCCAGACATAGTTCGATACAGAATTCTAGTTTGGGTCTTTCCTTATATGCTTTTGAGGTGTCAAATGAGTGTGTTTCTTTTTTTTTTTTTTGGTTTAGACCGTTCGTATGAGAGAATCATCATTTTTCAAACCTCGATGGATGTTACTGATCTGAAACGACATTTCCACGATGTTTTGAACGCATATTAGATTAATTTTTCAATTTTTTTTTACGTTTCTCGTTGCTTATGTATTTTAACTTTATTAACTTAACTTTTTTTGTTGATTTCATATTATTTTTTCATCGAAACCAAATAACATTACTTTTTAACATAACATCATCGAGTTGTATTACCAGAGCATCTCCAAAATAACAAATAACTTTGCAACATGTATTGCGAGAAGCATATACAACAATGTGTTCAAATAAATATTCATTCTAAGTCAATAAAATAGATTAGATGGGTAGTTAAAAAATCGATTAATTTACATATTAATGACTAGTTTTGAAGGCCGTGAATTTTATAATAATAAGTAACAATATATGCATTAAATTCAGATGAGTGAAATTATAAGGAACTTGATCGATTAGAAACAAAAATCAAATTAATTAATAATACATAACATATATATGGTTTTACAAGTATGATAGATAATAATGTCATATTTTATAATTATTAACTAAATCAATGGATCAAAATGTAAGAAATAATAATTTATTGTAATGACATATTTATTTTATATTGAAATTAAATTAAATGTTTCTCGTTTTTATTACATACTTTTGATTTAATAAATATACATAAAAATCGTGTTATCGTGTTATCTATATGAACTATTATAGATATGAAATCTATAGTCAATTTTTTTTATGTTTAGTATTTTAGTAGAAAATGGACATACATTTTTTTGTTAAAAAACAGATAGTAATTTCACAGTCATTAGTCATTACGTGTGGTAAATTTAGTAATTTGGATAGTCAATATATTTAAATAATATTACGATATAATCAATATAATATAGTATAGAATATAGATGGAAAACACTAAATGTAGTGACACCCAAAATTATTCATTAAAAAATAAAGTTTACATTTTTCTACTATCCCTGGGTGAATTCTTCTATAGTCTCCTGGGAGTATTGCTGGTTATTGTATTTACGGCATGTTTAAGACGAGACGTTTTTATGATTAATTAGTTAATGAGGAATATTTTATGATGATCATGGAGCTGTTATAATATAAGCAAATTGATTGAGATGCTTCGATTAGAGTGAAACTGAATGGTATTTTGTCTTCCAATAAAATTTAATATTCTGTGTGGCCAGATATTATATAGTGGCTTTTTATTTAAACATTTTGTTATTTTATTTATTTTCAATGTAAATAATAGTTAAGCCAAGAAAGTACAGTATTGTGTTTATTTTTTTTTTTGTTCATAGATAAGACGTTAGGTGGTTTATAGCTGAATAGTACAAATAATAAATATTAACATAATATTTTGATTATTTAATTTCATAACTTAATGCTAAAATAAAAACTAAAAATAAAATTAGAATTATGAATTTTTAAGATTTTGAATGAAGCGATATAATTATATTAGTTTTACAATGATGTGTATGTTGTCCCCCTTTATTATGCTTTAATCTTTAATATTAAGTGATCGTTTCTGTTGCGAATTTGATATAGTTTGTAATAATTGTTCGGGTCAAAAAAATAAAATACTATCTAAATTAGTACCTTTCAAAATAATCGGATGAAAAAAATTCGTTAAACAGCAATATTTACAAAACAATGGTTTAAAAAAAAAAAAAACGGTTTTTGTTATTATTCAAATGTGAGTTGTTCACATGTAAATAGACTTAACATTTTAACCAAATATTTATATTATTTATTTTCTAGGAATAATATAATATTCAAAATTTTAGAGATCTTTTTGTGCTATTTATAGATATTTGAAATACTGACTTTTTATAAGTTTTTTTTCAAATTATGTATGATAACATTTTAGTTTGTGAATAAAAAATCGTGTACATTTAATACAAGGTTCCTCAAAGTTGTTCATAGCAATGACGAGGTACACTCACACCTACTACACAGCACATAGTGATTCCTTGTTTATTTTTTAGATCATGTAAAGTATGATTTGGAACTTATTAAGTAACTATACTTTTTTAAAAAAAACCATTGCATTCAAAAAACAATTTAGAGCTAAGCTAGAACTTCAGCTGAGATTTCTTTGAACTGTTTAAAAAATAGATTACTGCTTCAATGTAAGTACAAACTATGGAATCGATTTTCACTCTTTTTGTTTTAAATAGGTCTACTACTATTTACTTCAAAACAGTGTAAATAAAAGTCAACATTGTAAAACTCAAATCTCTCATTTAACTAAAATCTTAAATATGTGTTATTAGCATATTTAAACATTACGATTAACTGTGGAAAAAAAATGTTTTCATAAATACATTATCTATATGCGCATACATTATTCACTGTTTGTTTTTTGATACGTCTATCAAATATTTTACTGGTGTCTATATACTATACAGATTCTCATGTTTATTCTCGATATTTTAAAGTTCCATACGTAATTTTTTGTTTTGTACCATTTCAGTCAGTATTTTTCTTGCATACAAAGAGCCGCTTAATTTTCCGCTGAATCATATGTCGTGTCAGAGGACTTTCATATAGCTGATAAATCTATATGCGATGTACGAAGAAAACGAGCAGACAGTAACGATGATAGACGTGGGTGCAAAAAGTGTGTTCAATACTGGGTCCCATCGATCTTTGCCCGCGGTCGTACCTTTCAAGAACAGAATTACGACCAAGATATAATAACGTGTAGGCATGAGCCTAAACGTGGAGCTTACAGTCTTGTATGTTTTCTTTAATTCTTGTTGACTTAGTAAGCCTATTTAAATACTTCAATCCTACAAAATCTTTTAATTTATGATCGAGGGACTACACTTGATCGTAGTAATATGGAAACGAATCATAATTTTTCATATTGTTTAAGTCGACCGATCATAAATTATTATATTACTTTAAACGTATCATATTTTCAACAATACAGACCACTCGTGATTAAGATTTTACTGCCATTGCCATTTTGTAATTTATAAATTATTTTTTCTTCACAAAACCATTTTGTTTTGTTCATTTTTTGTATACATGAGTGTTGCACATTTTACAATTTTAAATACCTAAAAACCGTACATTTGAAAAAAATATTTAAAGATAAAAATACTGGAGTACACCTGTTGTTAATAAGAAAATAATTGTGTATAAGTATTTCTCCAATTAACTATTAAAATATAATAACGTAATGGTGAATTACATACAAAAAATTAAGTTCTATGATCACTTAAAATTATAAATTTCATACAAATTATATATTTTTATTGCCTACGTGAATGTTTTGTAGTAGGTTTTTTACGACTTAAAAACGTTATTAAAATTGAAATATTAAAGATTTTATAAGTTTGTGTAGTATATCTTTATATTTTATTAATAGTATTTATCTTCGCAGTTTCCATTAAAAAAAATTGAAAAATATTTCATACAAGGTTGGTATACATTGCTATAGAACACCCAGCGTTAAAAATAAGAATGATAGCCTGAATTATTTGGAATGATTGTTAATATGTAAAATGCCAAGAATATAAATGTTGCATGTCTTCTAGAGCAATAACATTGTTTTATGTATTTTCAAAACTAATCTATAAAATATAAACATCAGGTGCGTTTATTGATTTCAACAGGACGCTTTTCAAATGAAAAAAATGTATGAATATACTTTGTATTATATTTTGAAAAATATTAGTTTTTTTTTAGAAATAAGTTTATTTATGTAAAGAGGTCTTGTTGAAGTATGTTTATTTCCAAGCTTAGTTTGTTTATCGATTTAACGGTGTTTTTTAATCACTATGGGAATAATCATTGTTGAAAGTATTTTGTATTATTTTACCATACACAATACACGAGTCACATAAATATTATGATTGACATTTATTTCCATGTAACACTAAAATCACTTAGGTACCTAAAATTTAATTCCCGTGTATTGAGTGCTATTTTTTATACAAATTAAAGCTCTTCAAATATTTTTACGCTTTAAATTTTTTGGTTCAGTAAGCATCATAACAGTCGGTTGAATCAAATCCATTTTAATTTTGTATCATTTGAGTAAACAATGTTTAAAGAAATAAGTGTGCCATGGGTCGGCGTGTTGTGCCTTCAAACAATATATTATTACTTTAATGTTTAACCATTATTTTGCTATTCGTTGTTATTTTAATTATGTGGTGTTTTAAAATATTAAATATGATAATAAGTAAAACAAGTATTAAATGCATTATGCATCAGTAGTTCTTGTGAAAATGTTTATGTAAGTAATATATAAATTATATTTTATTTTAGTGATCGCTTAAAAGTAAATCATAAATATAAGTTTGCATATTAGTGGTTTCATTAATTTAATCATATTATTATTGTCAACAGTCTGTATCTTAAAAGTTTGAAAATATCTAATTTCTGTAATGGAAATATTATTTTAAATCAAGTATCAGGACTTTTGTTTCCTAGACGATTTAGTTTAGTACATTGCATATTTCCATGTTCTGTGAATTATGTATGATTGATTAATTAAATTATGACATAACATGTGCTTCCACTTAATTTTAGATAATAAAGTTAATTTTTCCGCTTGTTTTACAATTAATATGCTATGGGATTATGATATAATAATATTATTCAACTAATTAAGTCATTATGTTATACTGCTTATATTTTTAATGTAACAATACTACTGCGTAGTGTGTACCTACACATTCCATACTGCAGCGCTATAGCTCTGGCACACTATTTTTGCTAGTCCACCACGTCTTCGGTATCAGGGTATCGTACACAATTTATAAGAGACTATATCGTGATTGAAAGTCGATACTAAAAGGAGTTGAGTTTACCGACTACTTAGAGTGTTTATTTTGTATTTGAGACTTTGAGAGCGTTATTTAAAGAAACGGTGAGTAAATAAATAAAATATACTGAGATATATGGAATAAATATCTTTGAAATACAATTGAATGAATACATCTAGTGCACCTACATCACGAATTAAGGAATTTAAACATATATTATTTATTTGGACATATTTTAACAACTATATTATAATAGTATACACCAGGGGTGTCCAACCTTTTGGGAATACCGGGCCACATTGAGTAAGTAGAAGCGTTATCGTGGGCCAAATACATTTTTATAATAATACATTTTATTTTTTCGCTACTGCCATCGTTGCAGTAATTACGATAACACATTCACATAACATTAATTAATCAATATAAAATAGGTATGTGCACCTTATAGGTTTTATTTTCAATAATAATTTCTTTTCTTATTTTAAGCATATTAAATAATTGATGGTTTTTAAATATACTACAGGGCCACATCAAAACCTATCATGGGCCGCATGTGGCCCGCGGACCGTGTGTTGGAACTAGGTGTATGAACAGTCAAATAAAAAGTCAATCGGTGCGCTGTAAGATTAAAATAATTTTTGATATATGTGTACAGGTATTAATCCAGAAATAAAATAATGACACTTTAACATTATACTCGGGAAAAATCACCAGACCAGAAAAAATAAAATGCTAAAACGTCATATATAAGAAATACCATTCTTTATTTTGTCCCTCAAACATTGAAACATAATATGAAATGGTTTATACTATGTATATAAAAACATATTATTAAATGTTCGTTTCAACTGACAGTCAATAAAAGAGTAAACGAAGTGTAAACAAAATGGTACGGTTTGAATATGTTCCATTTATGACACAGTATTAAAGAATATTATACTGTACTTGGCAAAAACAAAGTACAAACGATAACAACAATTGTAAGCAGTGAATGTTATGAATATGTGTGGAGTGTGGACGTATAGAATAATATTCACGAAACGTACAAACCACGAGAAACAGGTCACAAATTTTTAGATTTTCATTAAAAAACATCTGTCCAGGTACCTGCGTGCAACTAAAAAAAGGATAGTTCGAGTACTTACCTATAACATTTTGTGGTACTCATCTTGAGATATTTAAGTTTTTAACATAAACAGAAACTCCCACACGGTGGCATTATCATTTAACAAAGTTATTTTAATAACTATTATTGTCTATTACAGTATTACCAACCTAGTTTTTTCGCTATTTATAGGAAGCTTATAATTTATAATTTGGTGTGAAATCTGGAATGATTAAACTAAACTACTAATAATAAGACAATTAATGAATTATTACGGTTAGCTAAAATACTTTTGTTTGTTTATTTTTATTGGTAATAAATACACAACCTTATTGTCCACAAAAGCCTACATTTTAAGACGATTTAGTGGGTTACACGAAATTCAATTAAATAAGATTTATAAGTCTTCATTACAACCTATTGTTGCCTTTAATGGTACACTAGATATTTTTTACTTTGTGTTATTTTTTATACCGAATAATACCTTTAACAATATTTCACAAAACGAACTTTGCAATCACAGAAGTGCATAACTATATTACAATATATATATATATATGTTTTAAGCTAGTCTAAAAAAAGAAAAATCGTTAAAGTAATTTTATTTTATGGTTTATTTATCACACTAAAAAGAGAATAAATTGCTTAATTTATTTTACTAGCTAATAATTAATAAATGAGATATACATTAATATTGGCGAACAACCACGCCGAGGTAATGAACTTTTATTGCGTTCTGGAAAACTTCAGATGGTTTTTTTTTTTTAAAGTTTTATTTTATATTTTAAGTGAAGCAAGGAATGAACCTATTGTTTTTACAATATTATTGTGATCTTTTTGTTTTACTGTAAACTCCTTTTGAGCTAAGAATACAGATTTAAAAGTTTCATACAAACCTAACTATTGTAAATTGAGTTAAGTGCTAATTATGGTTAAAAAGTCATTTTTAGATAGTCCATGCGATTTTCTTACAAAAACCATTAAAATCTTTTAAGAGGTTCCAGCCACCAGGTTTTAAAAGGTACTATTGATTTGTCTCTCCACTCTTAATATTTTTTGAATCCGATGAGAAAATATCGTATGTCAATACAACATTGAAGTACAATATGACACTATTTCTTAATGTTAAGTTCCATTTATTTTTCCATTTGAAAGTAATAACCATGTAAATTATATATAAAACTTAAACCTGTCGATTTTAAATTCTCAATGCATTGTATTACAATACATGTCTAAGGTACCATCTTTCACTACTACTAAAAATAGATTCAAAGAAACTTTCTGAACACGCAATAAAAAATATGATAATAAGCTTAAAAAACAGACATACCAAAACAATATTGTTAAAAAAAAAAAATATTGAAGTTTATCATATTATTTTTTTAGTCTTCTGTATAATTGTGTCTTTACATATTATTATAGTCTTCAAATTCTACTACAACTATTGTTTTAAATTGACTAGGTATTAATTATTTTAATCAATTGAATTTTTACTTAACATTTTTTAATTAAATTATAGCTGGATTATAAAACAACTTTTTTAACAATGATTGTTGAAAATGGATGTAATAATTTTAGTAAGACATAAAAATAATTGTCCTCAAGATGATTTAAACAACTCTTCATTTTATACCTTTTTAAAAAATAAAAATAAATGTTATAGCTAACTAAAATAAAAATATGTTTTGTAAAGATTTCCATTGACAAAGAATTAGAAATATATTATGGCATTTTATAACAATATTTTAGTTTAAAATAAATACTGTTATAAAAGAAGGCCGCTTAGAATTGATTTCTGAATTTAGTAATAATTTATGTATTTGTAAAATATAGAATTGTGACATTACATTACCTAACTAGCACTAGATTATTCGAAAATTACACTATTTCTAAACAGGAGCTTGATAAATCTCTCAAAATATAATTCTGTAATTAAGATGGTCATTACCATTTTTGATTAAATTGTCCCGAGTAATATTGTATAATATTCTGAAACCCCTAAATTCTAAACTGTTTCATGAACAACATTAAGTTCCTTTATTGTACGAATAAACATCTATAAATATGCTTAAGGTGTCCCGTTCTATTCAATATGTTAAATGGTCCCCAGTAGTAGGTACCCAAAACTATTATAATATGATTGTTTGTGGTTAAATAAATCAGATTAAGTAAATTATGAAAACAACTGTGATTATGATATACTTAATATTTTGAACAGGTTGATTTAAATTAACACTGTTTAATGTATAAGACTATTGGCTTTATATTAATTTCATTAAATTATTTCGATATATTTTGTTTATATCTTATTATTTTCCATTTTTTTATAGATTATTTCTTGCTAATACTATTGGCGAACCATGAAATAATAAGACAAATAATAAGCATTGATAACATTTTCCTTCAAAACAATTCGAAGAAATATAAATAGTATGCTACGTAAATGTTTATCAAGACTGAGTAATCGTAATTTGAAAGTTATTAAAAAGCTCATTTATGTTTTTAGTGTAATAGGAAAATATACAAGTATCAAAAAAAAAAATGTGAGTATATAATCTTCTTTGATTGCTCTTCCCTCTCTCTCTTTGAAGAAATATCATACTGTCTCATCATTCCTCTTACGGTTACTTCTTTCTCCATATCCTACTTTTCTTTAGCAACCGTTATCTACACAATATATGATATTATTTTTGTTAATCAATAATAATGCTGTTGTGGTTTTTTTTAAAAATGCAATACCTATTTTATATTTATTCATTTTCATTCTGGTTAAGCTTTTATTACGCCTATGCTAAAATATTTTAATGATTAATAACGCTTAAAAGATATCTTTAAATCGAAAACTGTATAATTGTACTGACTAATATGTAAAATTAAAATACTGTTTGTATCGCATTAATTAACTGTATAGTGGACTCATATATATGTACACATAAAAAAATATTATTTTTATATTTTATTTTAAAGATTTATTTGAATTTGACCGAATGTCAGTCTTACACCTATTTTAGGTGACCACTCTGGTAACCACTGAGTATTATTTTCATTTTTAATTTATACTTGGGTAGAAAGAACAAGTAAGCATTTCTACAGTTGAAATTCAAATAGACCTAATATAAAATATTATTTTATCATTATTTGATACAATTGATTTTTTAACTAAATTGATTTTTTTTTTATTTACTACTATGTTCTAGAATTTTGATTATTATAAGCTAAATATTTTTTGAGAAATCAGTACATAGTTAGTAAAGTACTAAAATAACTATTAAACATTTTTTTTTTCTCATAGTGTTTTTTTTATACCGGAAATAAATTACATCTTTGAAAATGCTACATAATGGTACATTGTAATTTTTGAACGAATCTACACGTCCGTTCCTAGTTAAGTATTCCAGTAGTGATTGGATTCGCATAAAAAAAAAATAAAGACTATAAGCAATAAAACCCTGAGCTCACCTATCTCAAAAACGATATGATACCCAAAGGGACTTCTATATAAAAAGAATCTACGCGTGTTCTATAGGGAAAAAAAAGTCATTCGATTTACATAAAGTTTCCGGTCGAAGGGTAAAGGTATTTACATTATCAGCAAAATCGCCTACTTCATCTTTAAATATAATTTTGGGTGTCAATGTAGTTGAAATTTCGAAGGATTTTTAGAAAATATAGACTATGTAATGCAATTCTATCTAAAGTAAATACGTGTATAAAAAATGAAAATCTAGCAATTAACATTTTATATAAAAAAAAGTCATTTTCTTCCTCGATGCAATCAACGCAGTTATTTTATCTATGTTATTTATTAAAATACAAATAGAATACGTTTCAACAATGCATCTGAAACGAATTATGATTAAATTTGAAATGTATTTGTAATTACCTATGTAGAGTAAGTGAGTACTTTTGTTTATATTTTATTGATAATACTAGTTGTAGGTGCATCTGGTATAAGAACGTTATAAAAGTTAAGTTATGGCTATAAGTAATAGAGATTAGTGCTAATGAATGATGATGTTATTTTTTCCTAAAAACATTTTAGAGCAGTTAATGTTTCCAAAATATTTATGTTAGATGTATATTCAAAATAACATTTAAAAAACTCTTTGTTTAGTTACAAAAAATACAAAGCAGTATTCTTTGATATTGATCAGAAGAAAATATATAAGATTTAATATAAGATGTTTTTTAATAAGAAGTTGTTTGGTTTTTTCGTCAATAAGCGACTTGAGTTAAAAACTTGTGACTTATTGATGTACCCATTTAAAAAGTATTGAAATAAACTATACCCAGGCAATACTTTGTAGTAGACAATATATAGATGGATGAAAGAGAGAAACATTTTTGATAAAAAAAGGTTATTTATTCCATTACATTTAACAAAAATGAAATATATGTTTTTTTTTCTCCTCTAATAAAATTATAAACGGAATAAAAAAATGTGACATTAGAGTTTGGCGGGCTACTGTTGTAATACTGTGGGGTTGTGTAACCATTATAATTCTCACTAATTTCTTGTTTAGTACTGAAAAATGTTGTAAGTGTCAACAGTAGCATGGGGATATAATGCGAGAAATTCATGTAAATCCACATTTCTATATATTCGCATTTTCACGTATAATGTATATCAATACCTTTATCGGTGATGTGCATACAACGAATCGTCATCACTCAAAAACTAAGTCTTTCTGACATGATCTGTTTGTATGCTACGAACGTGTGTGTTTAACGGGTAAGTAAAATAAGTTGGTTGAATAAATTATTCAAAATCGCATGGTGATTTATACTAACCGTTACGTTTCTTATTTCTTCTATTATTTACTTTTTTAAAAAACGATGGATCATTATTTCAATTTAATATTATTTAATACTACGCACCTCAATTATTTGAGTAAAACAACATTTTTAGTTATAATATCGTACAGGTTTTAGATTTCGTTTTTTTTTTTAAATATTTATTTGTATTTATAGGTTTACCTCTAAAGTATCTAGGTTACTTATTTTGCTATAGTTGTTTTGAAAAATTTCTCATAGTAAATTGTTTAAGTTTACACTGTTTAAATGATAATTAATAATTTTAGGTTTTTTTTTTCATAGGAATATAATTTAAAATGCCTGGCAGGCCAAATTATCCTTGATGAGTGGTATCTTCCTATAATATGTCTAATCATCAACCCCCAACAGTGGCTATTCCACTTCTATGACCAACTTTAGTCGTATTCTCATGTTTACGGAGAAATTATAATCTGTTCCCTTGCTGTTCTTTACTTTCTAGTAACTCATCCTCCATGTGCATGAGCTCCATATTTAGTAAGCTCTATGAAACCTCCAGTATATTCTGCTCAACTGTCCTTCCTTCATCAATTCAAGGTTCTTACTTTTCCTTCCTCCACTCGCATGTATACATCTCACCCATAATCTGTTCGATCCCAATATAATTTCTTCTTTTCCTTCATTTATAACCAAGGCTGAGTGGTTAATCTAAATTAATTATCATTTCCATTATTTTATTGTTATTTTTACCTTTTACTTTATTGTAATTATTATTATTATTATTATATAACTTAATAAATCGGTGTGCTATAGTATAAATATACTTTTTTTCTTAATAAAAGAAAAAAGTCCATGCTTTGAAACGTTATAATATTTCTGAAAACGATCATGTACAAATCATAGATAAATACAAGTAAAATAGTAAATCGACTGTTATGAATATGAATATTATAATAAGATATTATTAATATGTTTAAAATAAACAATGACCATAACAGTATTATTATTTACAAACTCTCCTGTAGTCACCTGCTGTGCTGTAATTATACGTTTATTAGTTATTCGATTGTGTTACTAAATAGTATATTTTAGTATAATATAGCCATATAGGGTTTGGATATAAACACCTCTAAATTTAAAATTAACATAATATACCGATATTGGTATTAAAGGTGGATGTCATGTGCAGATATCGTGTGTGGAAATAATATATGAAGAGTAATGATAATTATTTGTTGATAAAATCATAAAGAAATAATCTCAATAGATACCTAATCAAAATAATGAATTAATTAGTATTTGTGATGATTTCTGTGTTAATATGTAGTATTGTACCTACATAAAAAAAAAAAATTATGGTTAAAATTAATATTATCTCGTATTATAGTCTATAGATAATATGATATAATCTAACGATAATTATTATTATTTGTTTTACGCAATCCGTGTACACAGGGTGAAAAGTTTCTGGAGTTATTACGTCGATTACAATGATATTTTCTTTTTTTAGAATGATATAAGCTAAAAATCGTTCACTTAATGCATTAAAAAAACATATCGTATGAAATAATTTTTATTTTTAAATTTATATTTATTGAACTTTTGCATATTCTACCATATAATTTTAATTAAAATGTTTAGTAAATTATTAACCCTGATTATAAGCCTCAGATAACTATTTTAAATACAACACAAAAATGCAAATTAAGTAACTGTTTTTACGTAGAATTTTTCGTCATAATATCTTAAATTGGAATTATATTATGTTTGTTTGTTTACAGATAATATTATGTAGTTTAATTTAGTTAACGTATTTAATTTAAGTTTAAATCTTTTACCGCAGTTATATTTTAAAAAAAGTCTATTTCAAAACATACAATTTATTTGGAATTTACCTATATTACAAAACAGTATTCTGTTAAACTTTATAAATAATTAATAGTACTGTATGAGTAGTACTAATCAATAATCATATTCATCAAAATATAAACAACATACATACCCATAGGGTACCTATCGTGTTAAATTGATATAACAAGTTACATACCTACCATTTAATCTATCTTTTTCTAGGTCAACCGTTTCGATATTTTGGCATTTAAGTTTACAATAGTCAGTCAAATTATGTAATCGACTTTCGACTAGCCACTATAATATAGAGTGCATATTATACAATGTTTGCAGGCATGTATTTTATAATTGTAATATTTTACATACTTATAACACACTTTAAAACTAAAATATCGTATATAAATCAACGTGCAAACACATGTAATGATCTTACCTTCGAGTTTGATAATATATCAATTCATTCTAATGTTAAAACTAACATCACAAAATTGGTTCTTCTAAATGCAAATTTGCTTAGCTGTATCGGTGCGAAAACATGCTAATGATACGACATCTTTACTTGTAAGTTAAAAAACAATATATATATGTATATCTAAATTAAATATTTTAACATAATATTTAAAGATCATTTTCGCTGTAGAACTTATTATTTTCCATTCAATTATTCTATATTATGTTCTTCGGTCTTAACATGCACTTAATTAAAAACTCGTGTATCTACATACTCAACAAATTTAATTGAAATATAAACTTTTATAATTAATTTTGTTTTGTTACTTTCCGAAGAAATTTACTTTATTTACATTTTATTTCTCAGAACAACAAATCACACATTTATATTTTTATTTGTATTTCTGTTTTTTTTTTTTTTAGTATACCTACTAAGAAACATAATTTGCATTTACTTTTAAATAAATTATATTTCATTCTTACGGTTTATATTTTTACAGTTTTTTTTTAATTTTTATACTGCAATTAATTTTAAATTTGGGACACTATAATAAAAATTCAAAATTTATATCGTCATATTATATTATATTCATAGCTGTCATATTTTTCTCGTTCTTAAACAGCGATTATCTACAGCATTTATCTATATAATCCATAATATATTTTTAGTAATATTACTTTTCAATGAAATATGTACCTGGTAAGTAGGTCATAAAAATGGTTTAAATTCGTATTGATTACAATCAAGGCTCAAGTTTGAAAAGTTTCAATTTATTTCATAAAAAAAAGAATAAGAGTAGGCACCTACCAGTTTTATTTTGAATTGAAAATGTGGCAAATGTAACAAATTACGATTTCCGAAGTCTGAATCGTAAAGGCAAAGAAATATCTTTACTGGCCTGGTCCACCACAAACAAATGAATAAATATAACCGAATGAAAAATTATTCGCTCTGGGTGAGGTTATAAATTCGCGAATTAGAGGAAGTCAACTCGAGATTTTTAACTGCCGGTAATATTTGTTTTGAGGTAATTACGGCGAGGCATTCCTCGTACTCGCGACACTGTGGGTCGTTCAAGATGCTGAAAACAATGCTATCGTCGTCTACAAATAATACCGGGAAATTAAAGCACGGCGGAAAACAAACTTTCGGACATTTCCCTCTGGATTTATGTGATTGCGAGTACGAAAAATCACTGTACGCCAGTGAATAGCTGTGCTTCTTGTGAATTTAAATCTCTTGAAATTGTAAACCGTTATTATCCGGCAGTTGATTATTTCCAAGTTGATTTGAACTTGAACTGTTTCGTAATTTGGATATAATATATAATTATTCATTTGCTAGTAATATATTATTATATTAATATGTTGCAGTTATTCGTTGAACAAAATATTAAAGTGACAGTGATATGATATGGGTTGGTGACTAAACAGATAACGTATAACACACTTATGCATCATATTATATAAAATATTTATTATATTATGTTAAAATGAAACTGAATTTATTATAATAATTTAAAGTCTAGACTAATCGAATGAAGAAAAGTACAACAATTGTCAAGTATTTTTTATGTCAATTTATTATTCTTGCAATATAAACTTTAAATTATTATAACTAGGTAATAATCCATAAGTGTCAATTATAGTATATGTATAGTATTATTCCAAAATTAGATTTTAACCAATATGTCAATTTTCTATAAAGAATGTGTTACTTCTTCTATCGAAACAGAGATTAAAATTTTTGTAATGTTTGAATTTTCAATAACAACCATGAAAACATAATTTATAATTTCATTAATAGTTTGATAATATTTTGAATATTTTCGTTTTAAATAAACGAGTTTATTACTACCTATATATTATTTGTAATCTTAAATCAAACTTTGTATTAAAAAAATTGTTTTAATTATATTTTTTGTTGTTCAATGAAAATACCGAATTAAAATAGAATATTTTAACTTTCAAATTCCGATTGTTTAAAAAAAAAACCAGTTGACGCTTTCCAATTGTTTTTAGATATTTAAAAAAGTCTTTTTAATCCTTGCTCAAGTCTTAACATTTTTTTATAAGACACCAATTTTTTTTTAAAATATGCAAATGGTGTTATTTTTTTGAGTGCGATGATTTATTGTTGCATTTAAAAATTAAACTAGGTACTATTTTGCACCGAAGTGAACTGACACCAGTTTTCTGTGTAACTGTTTCAGTTTCTTCAAATTACTTTAATAGTACTTAATAATGTTGGACAAATTTATACTTGGCCCGTTATCACATTTTTTGTTGTAAACTTGGCACGGTAATATTATAGCAGGTAATAAAAATGTCGATTATAATCTTCACCCGGATAATTTTTCTAAGTCTTTATTCCTTGCACTTCATAAAGTATGTATGATTCAACTCATCTGAATATAATATATTCTGGCATCAATAAATGACAAGAAGTAGATACAAACCAAATTCAAGAAGACGTATTAAAATCAACAGTTTTATTGAACCATTTCAATATAAAATTTAAAATACTATAAAATACAGATTTATTAAAAATCAATCATCTAAAATATAGAAATAATGACATATTGTACAATAAACCTATTCGTAAAAACTCAAAACTATCGCTTATTTTTTTAAAATAAATAAATAAATTGTATAAACATAATATTTGATGTAATATTTACCTAAATAGATATGTTTTTGTAATTACAATTTTTAAAAAATATAAATACATTGTTTTAAAGGTACTTGCATAAATATTTTATTTTAATCAAAATTAAAATTTAAAAAAAAAACATTTTAAAGGATAGCTAATAATATGAATTAGGATGTACCTAATGGAAAACGTAATGCTAAATTATACTCTAAAATAAAAACAGTAGACCCAATCGTAAAAAATTTGAACCCAATTTACATAGTAATTATCAAATTTATTTTACCTAAAAAATCGTGGTGAGAATACTGCAATTGACCCTTATTATTATTTAAAACGTTTTTGAAATAGTATTTTAAGTACTAATTCGTGTTATATGGTGTATAATTAACCGATCATTAAATTCACAATTAAAGGCTTAATGATTGTTTCCATTGTTCATTGAAGTGAACAAATGGATTTTGTAAAATAAAGACACAATTTATTAGGATGTTATATATTATTATACAGTAGTCACCGCTTATTGGACTCACTTATTAGGGCCAGAGTATAATTTGAGTCCATTTGCCAAATGAGTCAATGAGTCGAGAATAAAAAGATATTCCTATGTATGTGATAGTTATATTTATGTTAGGTAAATAATATAATTGAAATAGAGAAAGTTATGCAATGTATAAAATTATATACCTAACTATAAATATAAATTATTGTTTATTGGTTTATTATGTACATATTTTATTAGGTAATCATTTGCCTATTCACTAAGTTTTAAGTTTTTAGTAAAGTCGATACGGTCGCCGGACGGTCGGACGGATAGGTACAACTGGAAAATATTTTTAAAAAAAAACTTTTTACGTTTTGATGATAAATGTTTAAACATTGCAATTTGCATCATTTTCTGAAAACCTTCTACATTTCTTACAATCATGAATTCATGACAATTTATAAAGTTAACGCAATTTCTGAAGCACTTTTACTGTCATAAAATATATAGTTTTCAAAATAAATACATAATTGAAAAATAGCACTTCCGCGTTTCTTTAGCTTAGAATCTAAAACGAGAATTGCATGTGATAGTATGATTAACTTTTATTGTAGTTTATTTATTTAGATATAATATTATCGTTGATGTAATAGGTATTTCATGTGGAAAATGTAACTTATGCCATGTTGAGCATTTAGAAAATATGAGAGGGGTTACGTTATAAAATATAATAATAGATATACTACAAATAGTTTTTTTTTTTTTTTATTGAATCGAAGACTTAAATCTTTTTAAATTTATTGTCTATAATATAATTTATTCTTATGCTAATCGAGGGTTTATAAATAAATCTAGTTATTTGTTGAATAAAAGTAGGCTATATGCTTGACCTTATATTATTGACAAAATATAGAGTAGGTTATCCAGTAAATGGTAAAACATAATTAATATTTTTTAAAACATTTTTTACTACACTTTTTATGTTCAACATTGGACACTAACAGGAATTTGAACCCTATATTTTCATATATTTTGTAATCAGCTGAAATCCAGAAAAATTTTCATTTTTAGATTATAAGAAACACACGAGACTATATTATTGTTTATTATTGTTTGTAAATACGATAATAAACCCGTCCACATACAAAAAATACAATTACAATTTTAGTACATAATTCAATAAATTATAGATAATACTATAAATACGATTTGATAACAATACTAACATTTTTAATTTATTATAATTATAATTCTTAGATTTTAAGTCATATAAACTATTAATTACATAAATAAATACATATAGCCTTATATAAAGCCTTAGCTCCTTCTCTTTGTACACCTTACCTGGCTGCACTTGATTTACCTAAATAATTGCCCTAAAGATATTTTAAACAAATTAGTCAAATTTTAGTGACCTATTTGTACTCAAGTGTGTTGACATGATTTGATTTTATTATATTAAAAACTGTATTTCGAATAAACAGCGCTTTTTCAATAACAATCAAATATAATGTTTATGAGTAAAAAATAAAAAAAAAAAATTAAATCAAATGTAAGAAAAAGTAATAAACTAATAACCTTCAATAGGTACCTCATTTCAGGGGGTATTAAAATCATTCAACCATTGTAAACATATTTTATTGAACAATAATTTGTTTTTCAACGTTTATTTATTACTTAAATACAACTTAAGGAAAAAATAAAAACCCCGTGTACCTATACAAGTAATCTACAATAAATGAAAAACAAAATCGATATAATAATACAAAACAATTTTTAAGTAAAATACATACATAGTAGTACTCTTAAATATTTGTCCTGTTCAGGATTGTCTTACTTACATACGACATTGTATCAATCAGTCGCTATAATAAGTTTTAACTTACTAAAACAATTTCAAGACACCGTTTACCTAGAGCATATTTGGCTCTGAAGAGTGAAGATGATCGTTAATGATTATTGTACAAACTCACATATAATTATTATTGTTAGAGATATAACTGTGAGCTCGGAAAATTTAAAAAAAAAAAATTTACTTTCATTTAATATCGTGTAATTGGCTTACTGCTGTTAAAAACGAGTGACTCTCATTTTTAAACGTTCCTAATAGCATAATAATTTTTATTGAGTTAAATACAAAATGTTTTATTCCGTCCACGCGACTATACATTGTGTAATTTTACACTTTTGTAAAAGGTTTTGAATTTTATGAAAAATATTATTCGGTTGTGTATAAGACTGTATAATATAATGAGATAATATTCTTTAAATTATTATAATATGTACCATTGCTATTTACTTTTTAGACGGATCTTACAAATTATGAGTTATATATAAGTCAGTTTAAATATTTGGATGTTTTTGTTTAATTTATTTTAAATTACCCAAATAAGTGTTAAAAGTTTCAAACGTGCGACTATATTACGCCAGCGCCACCTAGCGATATTCACATACACATTTAATGCGTTTTATAGCGATCTCTCTCGGAATTAATGAAAACATCCAAACACAACTAAAGGGTGAAAGATGGCGTTGCCTGTTTCATCATTCCATACTTTTATATTTTAATAATATTACTAAAATATTATTTAAACTATACAAACTGCTAACCGTTTTGGCAACAACAGCTGAAATCAAGTGTAGGTTCACTGATGCTGAAAACATTAGATTTAAGGACGCGGTGTTCCGTGAAAATAACGCAATTTTAAAAACTATAAATTTATATAATTTATTATTTAGGTATATACCTACTATGAACACCTAATCCTGATTCTGGGATTATACTTTTTACGGTTATACGCATGTAGTATATTAATTATTATGTATATTCTTAATCTTAATTAATAAAATAATTAACTAGTTTTGGGGGTTTTGATTGTGCGCATTTCGAAAAATGGCATGGATATATGATGGCATATTTTTAATTCTAGGGATTAACAATTATTTCAAAACATACCTTTTTATAATATTAATTCCTATGAAATATATTATACGTGACATGAGGTATATGAAATTAAAACAAATACAGATATACAATATTTGAAATAACTAAGCAATTTAGACTAGGTAATCAATTTTCTTTAAAAATTGAATAACTTTAGTTTTAAAGTTTATTACCATAATGAAGAATTATTGATACAGCTGTATTCGCGTGAATCACGAGATATACGCCGTGCAATATTCGTGTTACAAAATCAAATTTGAATGCATTCGAAAAACTAGATAATTGGTTTTAAACATCCATTCCAACAATCCTCAATTTACTAAGAATCTTGCACATTTTGTTTAGTGTGCCTGATCAACTTTTCGAATTGTTTTCTATCAAACTTTGGGCAACTGAGGGTATTAAATAATATTGATTATGAGTTTATGTAGGTATAATTACATAATATATAGTTGCCACAATACCTCTCGTTCCATATTTATGCGTAATATGAATTATATTCAATGATTTACGATGAATCATTTAATAATGGCCATGCATTAGTTGTATTGTAATGAAGTTTATTTATACTGTAATATTAGATCGTATTGATTGTTTAGTACTATAATAATGCGTATTCACCGCCTACACAACTGATAATACAGTGGTTTTGCATGTTAATTGTTAGTTAGTAATTAGTTTAAATATTATGTTACGGAGCGAAGTAGAAAGATGGATATTTTATTGAATGACAAAGTGATATAAAAAACGACCGATGTAGGCGGGATATAAATAAACTATCACATATAATAATATGACCCGGGCATTTCATACAATGATCAAGATCGAGCCAGCAATATAAAATAATATGAAGTTATTATATTTCGAGTTTTGTTTGAAGATAATTATTACGACCTAATGAAAACTATAATTTTAAATATATACCCATATGCCATATTTAATAATAGCGTATTTATATTTGATTAAACATTAGATAAAAAAAATTATTTTACATTTTATCGTTATGACTATTGTAACACGGATACTTTCATGAAATGTTGATGTATAAAGTCTCGAAGCAGCTTTGATGTTTTGCATTTCGTTTACAATATGTATTAAACAATTCTTCATTATGCACAATATGAACATGATATTATGTTATGAACCATATAAGCGTGTGAACTACCCCGTTGTGAAGTTATAGGCTGTTGGCTACTTTGTGAACTTTCTGTTTAGCCGTATTATATTATATGCGGGTAATAAATATACACACTCAGGTTGTTAGATAACCAGAACGAAAGTAACAGAAATACAATTTATATTTTGAATAATTGGAAATGTAAGACCACAGAATTTGAGATAGTATACCTAATATGAGAATCATTATTAACGAGTGCATCATCACAATCTCTATTATCTATACCTCGATAGACGAAAGTTAATAATAAATTAATGAATCAAAAACCGGTGACTACTATCGCCTATCGATGTGCATTACCTATTTAGCCTATGGGTAATAATTTCCAATAAGAATTATTAAACATGTTTTACATTTGTTCACAACTTAACATCATAATTTTTTTGTACGAATACCTATAAGGCTATAACATGAATATCTTATTAAAAGTTCACATTATCCACGAAAATCGGTAATTTTATAAATTTCGAGAACGTTCTATCATACTACGCCCAGGTAATATATACAACATTTTTAAACTAATATTTATATAAATGTATAAAATGATCAGATTTTTCACATTGGATGCATCATGATATTATATAATTGTACAACCGAATTTTCGAATGTAAATCAAATAGTTACAGGTAAAATTAACTTCAGAAACTTACTATACTTAAAACATGAGAATAATAATTTAAACGTAATAGGTACGGCATCTTGTAACAAATAGATGCTTTGGATTATTCTTTGTTTTAAGTTGATGAATTGATCAAACCTAATCTTGAACAATGATTTATTATTTTATTTATTATTATCCGAGCAGAAATTGCAGAATGTCTTTTATTAAATCATTTTATTTTTATCTTACTACACGGTACCTACCTATATCAGATACAAATTAATAAAAACTAAAAGTACTATTATTGATTTGTGTATTTAACGCACTCGTACTGTAATTAGTTCATTAATTACTTTATAAAACAATTAGTATTTTTAAGCTAACATAATTTTATAATAATTTCAATATAATCAATATTTTCATAGGAAATTAATACTAGTAAACAGTTAATAATTTAATACACTTAAATATTTGCACATTTTAATTATTTATGTTTTTTTTTTTAGGTATGTATGGGAATATATATATTTCAAAATCGATAAATAAGAAATTGCGAATAACAGAATATGTCTTATCAATATTCAAGAAAGGTATGGGAAGTGTTTTTATTTATATTATGTCAGTAAAACTAAGTGAACAATCGTATTATTAATTTAATTAAGTTCAACAAAATATTGATATCAATATCGTAAATGATATATTTTGAACTACAGATTAACCATATACATTATTAAAAATAATTAACTAAAGGATATAATTAACTATTTCGATCGAATGGTCCGAAACGAGAACAACAAAGATTATATTGAACTGTTCAAAATTGGTATTCAACATTTATTAAAAATTGAAAATTAAATTATTTTTTTTATTTTTACAGATGTAGAACAGTTGGTTTAATTGGGTTCTGAATTTATGATATCAGTTGTTACGTTTTGTTATGTCTGAGTTTGAATTGAACATTAATAATTTAAATTGCGAACAAGAAAAATAACTATCAATTGTAAAATATCTATAATTATTCTATATAGTAACTTTTTTTTTATTTAAGTATTGTAGTATATACTGAACAATTCTAACTTGTTTGATATTATTAATTTGTATTATATTTATTAGGTATTAAATATTATATATTATTTGACCTAATAAGATGACACTATAGGTACTCTTAAACATGCATTTTTCAAATTATCATGAAACTATATTCTTACTTGTTGTCGACTCTGAAGAATCGTTTGAAGGCATTCTTTTCTTACCTATATTGATCTATTTAGATGAATTAATTATGTTTTTTTTTTTATTCACTGTAAAAAATCAGATAAATTGAACTTATCAAATTGTATTAATTATCCATATTCATGATAATCAGCCTGTAAACACTATCTTGGTAGACACATTTTACGTTTGCTACTTAAGTGTCTCTAGTGAAACCTCTTAGTAAATCAGTAACACATACAAGTCATAGAATTCCGTATAAAATGCAATGCTTTGGTCAGTAAATGTTGGTTCAAAGCTCTGATATATAAATACAAAATCATACTCAGAAAATATAAACTGTATTGTTAATGATTTTGGAATAATGTGATGTTATTTCTACTGTTTTTTTCTCGTTCTGCTTATGAAATATACAACAACTAAACACATTTAAATATATTATTAGTTATCATGTTACGAAGGTTTAATTGCAACAAAATAAACAGGGAAAAAAGTCCAAGGAAAAAATCACGTTAAAAAAAATGCACAGAGGAAAAAAACACACCGTAATAATATTGTATAATATGTTACAATAACATAGTATTATTATTTCAACTAAATTGACCAAAAATTAAGATTTTTTTAAATTAAATGTAATTTTAATAAACCCATTACAGTATGTAGTAACATACTCAATGACAAGGTACATTAATGTTGATATCTGAAACTATATACAGTCGAACAGGACGTGATACAGCAAACCAGGTTCCCTGGTTTTTAATCTACTATCATCTAGTATCTCATAGATAAATGTATAGGCACTATGTAAGTAGTATACTCTACAAAATGAATTGTAAACTTTACTTTGTTAAAACCATTCAATATGTCAACGTTTTTATCAATAGGTAATACAATATTTACAACAAAATATTTAATTTATATAATGTTACATTTTTTGGCACTTTGGTCGACTTTAATTATGAGAGTTTTTTTCAGTGGTAATTTTTTCTGACTACCTAACATGAAGGTAAAAAAAATGCTTACCTGCGAGATCCCAACTCTATTCGTAACGTGATATTCTATAAAAATGTGTAAACAGTATGGATATAAATAAGTTAGGCAATATTACTTTGTTTCTTGTGATAAATGATGTCACTACAACTGGGATGATAATATGATATTATTTTACTTACCTACAATATATCTATATGATATACCAGATCATCGGAATGGTTGTGTTCATGGTTTTTTTGTGTGGGAAATAAAGAGGAAAAAAATCACGCATAATAAAAACGTATATTGGAAATATAATGCACGACATTTCATTATGGGCATATATATATATACATTATTTTTCGATACACGCGAATGGCTTTTCCATTTTTTCCCCTTTCTCAACACCGTAACGTCGTGCGCACAGTGCACACCTTGGAATTCCGCAACCGCGTTATTATTTGTTTTACGTGCCTTGCATTCTTTTGCACATTTAACTTCCAAAATTGAGTTTTAGATCAAGGAATAACGATTAAGGCGCTGAAGACTTTAATTTAAAAAAAATAATATGTATTTGATCGTAGGTATTAATCGTTTATGAGTTACCGACTGTAGTTGCTGCACCAGTGATAAAATAAATGACAATTTAACAAAATTATATTAAAATCTATATTAAGTTCAAATGTGGATGTAACTAAATACGAGAAAATTATTGTCTCCTATTTTGAATTCGTGATTCGTATGAATGTCAAACTTTCGAGGGAATAATCAACTAGTATTTCAAAATATGAAAATAATGTTAAAATTAAATTAAATTATGTTTAATCTTTTTCTACTATAACAGTTTATTGATATTAAAAATTATAAAAATATAAATTACTTAGTATAAATTATCAGTTATCACAAAAATTGAATGATTCATGACCACGTAAAACTAAGAAATATAAGGATAATAAAAAATAAAATATAACGATATGGAAAATTGTTTATTAAACGAATAAATTATTTTTAAATGGCAAACAAAATCGCCAATTTGATTTATCAAACCAGATAAAAACTAATACCAGCCGATTACACGTCTTCCAAATGTATCTTCGTTTTTTGATTTATAACCATTTTCATGTTATCTGATATTGAAAACGAGGTCATTCAATTTAAATTTAATTTTAGATAGTATTTCTTATCTACTTGTAATGTTAAATGTCAATTAAATGCTATCGATGAAACTATTTTAGTGACTATACTGACTGTAGATTGTAGAACAATGTTATGCAATTATATAAGCACCAAATTTCGATAGGTATTAATTGAAAAATGAAAAAAAAAATGAAGTATTGTATTTCAAATAATTTTGGTATCTATAATATCTATATCCTATTTTTAGGTTTACCACTTTTGCTGTCAAATGCACACACTTGTTCATACTATTCACTCCACTAACTTTTTGAACGAATTAACTGCAGGACTGTTATTTAAGGAAATTTGTTTGTTCCGTCAATTAATTTAATAAATATAAAATATATAATTAATTTATACTATTTTTTTTTTTTGTTTAAAAGAAAACCAATACGAATGTTTTAATTTTGTAATATTATGTACACATTTTTATTGGTTATACATTTATAATATTACATTGGATTATTTTTTTATAAATATCAGTTTATCGAAAACAATTAGATATGTATTTCAATGAAATAATTGTTATAGAATAAAAAATATCCTTTATTGTTTAAAAAAAAAAAATAATAATCATAATTTATTATATAACAATGCTATGAATAACAGTAAATAATTATTGATTTATTAAATAACTACACCCAACTATAGGTATAATAAACCGTGTCACATTTTGTAAAATTGACATGGTTTAGCATTTATTACGTCAAATAGATCCTTTAAAATAATTAAGGGACCGTGTAATTCACCATATAGGTTTCTTTGGTTAGCAAACTAGCTAAGTCTACATAATAATACATTTTACCACATATTCAATTTTATATATTTTTTTTAATTTCCTAGTTTCGGTTTTAATGTGTAGTATTTATTTAAAATATTTTATAGAATTAACATTATTTCCACGTACAAACATTTGTGGGACGTGTAATGGTTCAAAATTATTAAATTTAATAATATGATAGATTTTTATTTTTGTTAATTTCTCAGCGTTATTTATCGTGGTTAATAATAATAATTTTTAATACGTTTCCAACAAGGTAATACTGTAAATTGAACTTAAAAATGCAAAATTTAAAAACCTAAAACATTAAAAATTGCAAAAATGTTGAAAATAGAAAAGGAAGTATCAAAATGAAATTTGTTGCTATAAATTGTAATCTTTTTAAATAGATTGCTATGTCTAAATTAAAATTGTTGTTAAATTATTAAAATAAATTGTATGGTATGGATGCTACGTAATAACTTGGAAACCAATTCACAGACTTATTTATTATATTATTACCTACTGTAGGTTATCGAATAGTTACCATGATTAGCATCGTAATACATACTTTAATGTTTATACTATTATATTTATTAATTTAATACAATTATATAGATAAACTTGCGCTCAATACGAGTATAGGTATCAGAAGAATCTGAAAATACAATAATATTTATTTCAACATGACAATTTTATATTTCAAATTTCAATCCATACCTTTAATAATCAATACACAATCAGTGATACAGGATGTTATTTAATGATATTTTTTTCTAAAGTATTCCGAATGAATATTTAATTATTAAAATAATTAATGAGTATAAATTGAAAGTATCGTTGCCCTCCTATATATTTTTTTAAATCCACTTACTGAGTCTCCATTATACGTTTTATATATCATATAAAAATAAAATGATAATATTATTTTAATGAATAAAAAAAATGATATTATATATTAACTGATAAATATGCATGGCTTAAAAGTTAAACAAAGCTATAATATGTTTTCTTACCACAAAAAAATCTATACTTAGTTGTTTTTGTCAGTTAATTTTTATTTATTCAAAATGTAATATTAATATTCATAGATTAATTATTAAGTAAATATTAGTATTTAATGGAATTTAAATTCACTAGAAAATAATGTTTCAAGATAATATTATTTTGGATTACAGCAATATTATATTATTATATGTTTCTCGAAATCGCTCGCATAGACACACTGGAAAACAAATAACAATAATAATTTGCATTGAGCTAATATATTGGTTTAAACTTGAACAATTTATTGACACGGACTGTATATTTGGAGATCCTAATCTATATAATGATCACGAATTCATCTCGAAATAGCCGCCGCATTAGAAAAGTAATTACGCACCATCGAACTTTGAAAATTCAATTTATGTTAGAGTACTGGCGGACAGTGCTACCATACTATTATAATATGGTGATTGGTGATGGATTGGCGTGTAATGCAAATAAACGGAAAATAATTAGCGTTCAGTACAATATTACTATGCACACAATATATGCCGTCCACTGATTTGCTCATTGAGTTCGTCGACCACATCAAATTCCAACGCTATAATATGACGAGGGCGATCGAGGACTGGGGGTGCGTTTTTGTTTCACGTTAAAAAATTATAAATCTTCATGGAATATTGAAGAAATTTCACAAGACCATATAATTAAACAGTATGTTACGATGCAAATCTTCAAAAATATCGATGAAATATCTAATATGGATTTATTATACAGTTGAAATTCTTTGGAAAAGTATGCAGTATCGCATAAACAGCGCTGAGCTGCGTGCAACTCGTGACGAATACGAATATCGTTTACGACTATAATATTATTTACATTATATGATGAATCGCTAATAGCAGCAGAAAAAAGACAAGCCGTTTTTATCAATCCTATTTGGAACACTTTGACGTAATCAGAAAACGAATACTCAATGTTTATACTTCGACAGAGAGGAGAAAAATCGAATTATTAAATAAAACGAAAAACAAAATTCCGACAAATAACATAATTATTATATCTTAAATTGATACTTTGTAAGTTATTCGAGTTATTTCCCAGAAAATTGGAAAAATGGACTGGAAACTCGTTCCATTACTACAATGTTATCAATAAATATGCGTATACAGCACTATACTTCTTCACCGTCGCATACCGTCCAGAGTTGTATCACACAGGCCACATAATATTATTATAATAATGAATAATAATAAATAATAATAATAATAATAATAATAATAATAATAATAATAATAATAAATAATAATAGTAATAATAATAACAATAATAATAATTATTATTATAATAATGGGTCGAGGAGTACCTACGCACTACTTGTGACGCGTAGTCGAGCACTGTAAAGCGGACACGCAATGACTTCTACGCGAATGATAAAACGGACGATTCGCATGCATACAATAAATAATAATAATATAATATAATATATTATAATACACAATATTGTTGGTATTATATATTATTATTGTTATTACAATATGGCGTGGCACGCGATGCGCCGCGAAACAAGGAAAATCCGTGTTGTGGCGGCAGTTGGCTCATTAATCGCGCGACCGACGATTGTCGTGGACGGTGGCCATAAACCTATGTCGTGTATACCGTAGCTATACGACGCGTATTATCGCCAGCGGACAGTGGTGCGAGGGTGTCGATGCCGCGATGACACGTTCGTGAATTTATTATTTCGACGTTTTCCGCACCTCGAACAGCTCTGAACGAACCGCTCTCGCACTTCTGCGCTACAGTAAATCTATTCGGACGGAAAATCGTCGTATTACCATTTTCTTTTACATGGGAATATTATGTCGTTGAAGTTTTTAAAAATCGCGTTGATATAATATTAATATGTTGAATATGAACTACTGTCGTTTTCTTTATATTATATTATAAAAATCCAATTAGCAGTCGATTCATAATTATCTTTTTTACAGTGTTAGATTGTCAATAATTATTGTCCAATATTCTAACAGTAAATTATAATACAAAAGCAGTATTAATTTTTTTTCTCGATAAATTATCACTTATTTTATTTAAAAAGAGATTAACGCACTTAATTACAACAATAATTGTTCCTAATTTGGCATAGAAACTTTTATCGTATTGAAAAAGTTTAATTATACTGAAAAAATCTTAATATTTAATCTATTATGACGTGCTCATTCAGTACATCAACCATTTGGTATTATAAAGATATTTGTGTACTACACGCGCTGTAATGATATACAAATTATATAATATTTACTCGCATGAGTGAATTAGAAACTACATTAATAATAATATTTAGTAACTATTAATTAATAAACATCAATAGCAAAGTTAATATTAATAACTGCAAACTGCATATTATCATAATATTTTAACACGCCGTCTTACTTATATATACTTAAAACCCTATCAGTAATTACTGCCTTTTATATTTGTACAATATGTTAATTAATTTTAAAGTCAGTAGTTCTAATTCGAAATATAATACAGATATTCTAGTGCAGTTTTTTTAATGTAATATATGACTAATAGCCTTCCATTTACTATGTTCTAATAAAACAAAATTAAAAAAATACTGAATATCTTTTTTTTAAATTTAAAAAAAATACTTATTTTCCGAATAACTTTATAGTTATTTATTTATAATATGAAGAATAAAACGATTTTTTAATCGATTGAATTTTGAGTGAATGAAAGCAACTTCACTTTTACAAAAATACAGCATAATAATATTGTACAATTGTATGATTTTTATTTTTTAGCTATTTTTAGTTTAAAAAACTAATGCTAATCCAATTGGTAATAAAGAACACACTACTCGTTGAAATTGTGTGTAATATTTTTTAGTTATTTTGTTTGTTTTAATTATAACATTGTTTAATATAATATCCACCATGAACTACTATGACACTATGTACAAGTCAATTTTATAGGTCCATAATCTTTGTAACGAAATTAACGTGTCACTGGCAATATCTCGCACATTTATTAATTATAGTTTTAATTTTGTTACAACTTACAAAGATCTTGGGCTTCTAAACCTTATTTGTACATACCAATTTATGGTGGATACATTGAACATTATTATAAAACAAATTTTTGTTGTATTTTTGAAAATGGAAGTTGCATTTATTCATTTAAAATTTAACCGATTTCAATATTGTTTTTTTCTTTATATTATAAATAAATAACTCAACAAAATGGATATTTTCAAATTTTTAAAAATTCAAAAAAAAAGATTTTAATCATTTTTAAATTTTTTTTTTACTAAACCATGGTAAAAGAGACTATTGACATAATTTTGCTATTTTTGTCATATTATATTACATTTAAAAAAACTGCATTATATTTCGAATTAGAGCTACTGTCTTTTCAATAAATTAACAAAATGTATATTAGAAATAGCGTTATTTTGAAAAATTACAATCAATACAATTATAGTGCAATGCATTGTTGATTTATAACTTTATAAGTATATCGATCTAAATTACTTGAAAGGAAGTCTGACAGTTGAGATATTTTGATGATTTGGTTCGTTATAGATAATCAGATATATATATAACAGTACCTGCAGTTACGGATGAATCGTCTGGGTGGATTTCCGGGAAGCTTGTTTGAGGCTAGTTGTGAGACGATTTAGTTGGGATTTGAATAAAGCTTTGCTCAGAAGCATTTGCAGAATAAAAGTGTACTGTAACTTGCTGATTGAACAGATTTTAAAATCAGATTGAAGGGTTTCGTTTGATACATACCAGGACACTGGTAATAATGCAAAGGCAGAAGTTCTGGAAAGTTTGAATAAACCTTAAATAATTCTCAACATTATAGAACTTTAACCAGACTCCAACCTATGTATGCGAACGGGGTTGCGATTTATTCAGGTCCATACTTAGACGTTTGCCATCGATGGGCAACGTGATTTTGCCCCCTCACCCATTCTCAAAGGGACAATAACACATAGTTGTTTGAGTAAAACACAAATAGGCCAACAGCAAAAAAAAATTACCCATACCTATTTTTATTCAAAAATACGATAAATTTTGTTTTCACTATCTACTTTGAATGAACAAAAAAAATAACAAAACTATAAACAATGATTACTATAAACAACTGAAAATCGGAATATTTTCTTGTCACTTTGTCAATATATCACTATTTATTTTATAAACACAGTCTATTTTTAAAATGTTTTCTTCTTGTTTTTAAAAATGTATACATTCCAAATATGCTCATGGTAAATTGGCATATAATAACTAATTACCTACATGGGAAACATTTTTAGAAACTAGTACAAAAATTAGCGACTGAGGTTTAAAATATGGCCTATAGCCCATTTTCCTCAAACATTAAATACCGTATTCCACCACTGTTAATTGTCCTCTATTAAAAATATAAGAAACTTTCACATTTTTATCAATTTGAATAGGGCAATGTATACTTATCATATTCTGGATAAAACAATAGGATTATTGTTCATAATTGTTTTTATGTATATAGGCGCTAGTATCAAATATGAAACAAACTAAATTAAAACGCATTTTGATAGAATATATTTTTTTATCATAATTTAGAACCATAACAACATCAAATAAAAAAATTTTAAATTACCTACCTATATTTTATGCAATTTAAGAGTATTATAAACGCTCGTATATTAGAATACAAACCAAATAAATTGTGTTGTAATCCTATGTACAAAACAATTAAAATAAATTATTTTGATATTTAATATACATTATATTATGATCTTAATGTTTAAAAAAAAAAATAGACAAGATTCTAGTTTAAAGAAAATATGTGAGGGAAAATGAAAAGTACCTTATTTTTTTAGAAGAAAACTGTATCTTACTTTTAAAGAAAAACGGTTCCACCCTGAAATATACCAGGACCCTGGGCCATGTTCAAAAACCGGTAGGTAGTGTCCGCCGTTTAAATTGGAACGAATGGCAATCGTACGGGCTATGTGGGGCCATAGTTTTGTAAAAATGTACAGTAAGGTACCTTATATATTGTCTCTTGTAACACGCATTTTGTACTATGACAATCGCTGTTGGTATTTTAATATTGTGACATAATATTATGTTCCGTTATTTCGTGTATATAGGTTCATCGTGTGCGGGAGTCGATAGATGGCGTGTTCGTACGTAAACTTTTATTTTACTCGTTATTTTATGCGAGCGGGGAGGGGGTTAGCAGCAAACATTAGGTAGTACTCGTAAATGGTATCTGGAAACGCCTCAGCCTTAAACCGTGTAAGGCCGCCGCACGATGTACAGGCGCGCAGGTATAGGCAGGCAGGTACCCACTACCCGAATAATTATCGTACTCAAATTAACCCGCCCCCCCCCCACAACTGGCACCGCCGACCTACCCAACGAACCCACGGCCACCGCCGCCACTGTCGTCCAACGAAGAAAATATTTACCTAATTTCTCTATCGCCATATAATATATATATATACTTATTTATATACATAAATAATATGCATGTGTGTGTGTGTGTGCTATCAAATCGGTCGTTTGTTTTTCACGTCCCCTTCGCGCTCTCCCCGCGACACCACCACCGCCGTCCGCCGGTAGGTCCTCATCGTGCGCCGGAGGGCGGGTGGTTGCCGCCAGCCGGGTTAGGCGCCAGTGAATTGTGTATTATAGATTTGCGTGTCGAAGCCAACAAAAATCGCCGGACGGTTAAAACGCGCACGCCAGTCCCCCGGCACTGCATATCCGTCCCCGGAGACACGCGGTCTCCGTCCGTCCGTCGCGTTCAGTTTTGATTTTTTCTCGTCGTCGTCGAATAATATTAAAAATGTCGTTATAAAAACGCCTTTCAACGACATTTTTTTTTTAAATTTTAAAATAATTAATTTTATGTACACACCGTTTGCGAGAAAAGTTGTATACACCTAATAATACCTACCCGCGCCGCGCCGTTTTAAACGCCGCGGATCGAGCGCCGGGCGGCGGACTTACGACTGAATATCGTCGTCGTCGCGTCTGTGCGTATAGGCAGGTTGATCTACCTACCCGTCTGTCTGCCAGCCAGCTACCAACCTAAGAACCATATTATTATGGTACCTGTGCCGACGATTTTTGCGCGTGACCGACAAAATATGAAACGCAGAACTCGAGCTTAGTCGACGCGTACGCGATAGAACAACGTGCGTAACTATACCTACGGAACCGCCGTTGGCTTTGCATATATATTTATACATACACAATACACATCGTAAGTTATCGATTAGATTTACGTAACAGTGCACAAAGTGTTATAATATTTACCTTAGCGTTTTCGTTATAATAATGATAATAATAATAATATATTATTGATCGCGCAGTTTGCATTTAGACAGTTTTAGTATAGACACCGCGCTCGCGTACAGTTGATAACGGTATCTGCTGATAACAAGATATTGATAATACAACAGTCGCGTCTGATAAAACGGGTTATGTTGTACTATCGTTTTCATTGAGTATATTGTATGGTTCAAATAGACGGTGGGATACACACTGCACACCTGTTTGTCGATTTTAATTACCTGTTTTTAAATAATATGCGTATTAGTACCAACAATTATACAAGGGTAGTAGATACTTGGGGTATGCCATTTCTCCGTGTTTTCTTTTTACTTGATTCATTATTTTATGCATTTTTTCTTGACAAATTTGTTGTTGTTAATTAATATTTACAATGTTTTTTTTTTTACTGACCTAGGAAAAACTACAAATTATGTACATAATAATTCGGATAATCGACTAAAATGTAAAATTACTCACAATAAAAACATTTTATTATATTATCATTCGACCATAATAATTGTTGACGTATTATAAGAGAAAATCATGTTACTCGGGTACACTAAGTGCTCCATCTCAGATATAATATTTTTACCGATGGTCGATCTAAGGTTAAGTCAGTTTTCAAAATAGCCGTTGAGTGTCATATATAATTATATTTATCGGTTTTTAAAAGGTTAAATTAGTTTCAAGTGAACAATATTATGGAACAACATTATCTAGACTTTTGAATGTAAAAATTGTTTGTATAAAATATAATATAATATCATTGTATTTGATAAATTGTCGTTTTAAAATTGATCACTATTGAAATTTAAATGTACACAATATAATGTCTTTTAAAATGTTAACATATAAAATAAACCTATGTAAATATTTAATAATTCCTAAACTTAAAGAATATAATTTTTTATTAAGTAAACTTATTTATGGTTAGTATTATTACTATTTCCTTATAAAAATAAAAGGTTACTAACATAGTATAATAAAAATTCAAATTTCTTTGTCTTATAATATAGTTTATTCAAATAAAGTTGAATGATATACCTATGTTTAAAAAATATAATAAATACAAAGTACATGGATATAAAACAATTATAGATAGAATTATAGAAATTATTACATGTGTTTAATTTACAACCAATTACTACATTATATGTAATATTATGTTATATTTTGTATTCAATAGCTTTTTAATAAAAAATTGTTTCATTAATTTGTAACGAATTCGTAAAATATTTTTTTTTTTCAAGACGCCTTTGAAATTATTAGGAGAATTAATAAAAGTATATTCATCTTTTCATTTTAATATAAATTGTTCACTATTTTTCTTAATGTTTAAATTGTCTTCACGATAGCATAACATGTAATAAGTACTTACCTAGATTGTAGATTGTATATTTTTAATTTATAAAATAATAAAAAACAACAAATAGAAAAGCTGTTGTATATAATAAATTATAATAAATTATATACCAGATAAAACTATATAAATAGATAATTATCAAACAAATGTAGGTAATTGATGAAATAACATTATAATATTATATTGTTTTCCCATAAAGTTTTAATTTTATTTTTATGGATGTATTGCAATGGTTCTCAACCTTTTTTATTTCGTGTCACCCTAAGCCATTAATATCCAATACTGGGTCATCCTAACATCAATATGTTAAACAATTTAAACCGTACATTTAAAAAAAAATATCATATGCAGAAAAATAATAATCACATACATTATTTGAGTTTCAGAGATCAATAAACATTGACACTTAAAATTTATAAATTAAAAAAAAAAATAGGGATATTTAAAAATAATTATGCATGATATAAAATTAACAAAACGTTTGACCTAAGTAGTTTTTTTCAAATTTTGAGAATAATTCTAAGTTTGATGGTGGAAAGAGAGAGTCTCATATCGTCTTCTAGAGTTAGATTACATGACAGCGAAGGCAAATTACATTTTTTACGGGGAATTTTTCTTACGAAAAAATTAATAATTCTCTAATTTTTTTTCGTTTTCCTGTTAATATTTTATGTCACCCCGGTGGAGAACCACTGATATATTATATACTATGTATGTATATGCATATATGTTTTTATCTTATTATACACAAATAAATAATAATATTATTGATTATATAGATTTTGTATTTAGATTTAATGATAATTGATAGGTATAGTTACAAAATATAAAATAGTCAATAGAGTATTCAATAGCTGTTTTAAAAATGCACTATTTCTATAAATTATTAATTAGCACGGAAAAATATTAAAAATGCAATAACATTAAAAAAACATAGTTTTTAGGTATAATATTTTAAATTATTATTTTTAATAGCTGAAGAAATTAAAAATGGAAAAAGTATAAAATGTTTAATAACAATAAAATAAAAAACTTCATTATTGTTAAATTTGAAGCAAATTATTTAGCTGATTAAAGTGTAAACATAGGTATATACATTTTTTTATCATGATTAAACAAATAAACAAATTGATTAGTTGATAATAAGTTATATTTTTATCTAAAAACTTTGATTAATAAATATGATTTTAATCGTGTTTTTCTTATTTCATTATTCTTGTAAAACTGTAGGTGACCATTAAACTGATTGACATGAATGGTGGGATTTTTCAAAGTGTGTATACACATTTCATTCTTTCTAAATTACGAGACTCTTCCCTTAAGTTTTTCTCGATTTATCATAGTGACGTATACGTACTATGATAAATCATGCACGTACGCTATTTTCCCTCCACTCCGAAACACTAATAATTTTGTATTCAGTATTCCTAACCTTTTATTCACTTCAACGGGTTTCTATTCCATCTATTGAAATTAAGGTATATGTTATTATATGAGTTGTAAATTTAATGGTACGTTTTATTAACGATTTACAATGTATTTAGTTTGGAATACTATACAACTAATGAAATATTTTCTTGGAGGTACCTATAAGTAATGATAACTAAAAACACTACAAAAACGGTTGAAAATAAATAACTCGTAGATAATATAACACATTACAGTGCAAATTTGTTTTCAAACAAAACCATTATTTGTAGGTAATACAATTGATTCAATTGATTTATAATTTAAACTTCATTAAACTATAATTAATTAATATTATACCCACACAAGCTGGTTTAGCTTTTCAATACCTAGGTATAAATTGATGGAAGTTTTTTTTATTTTATGTACAATATGCATATAATATAAATTTGTTGTTTCCGATGACACGGTAGATTTTACGAACTACGTTGATGTAAAAATAAAAATGAGATTTATTATTAATTCACGTAGACTTAACAATTTAAACACAATTAATCAAGCCAACCTAAACTATAAAAAATATCATCCGTGCATCTGTGTATGTTTTTTATTCTATTTTTATGCATTATTATACATCAATATTGTATCATATATAAAGTAAACATTATATATTTATATAGTCGTACATAAACAATTAAAATACAATCAATGGCCGAAAATGTCCAGGCTACAATAAAAAAATGTAATGTGATTTTTTTTTTCATAACCAAATTGTTATTTCTATGTATGTGTGTTTGCAAAAAAAACGTTTCACATAACTTGAGGTTGTTACAATAATATAGTACAACATAAAAAAACGCATAAATTCTCTTGGAAACTGACTGTTTTGTGATCAGTTATCACACTATACGTTTTTTTTTTATTGTAGCCTTGCATTTTTAGTCTTTGGCGATTTGGTATTTGAGTTGTAGAGAACTTTATTCTATACGATACAATTCATATTAGCTAAATTCAAACAATTAAATTTGAAAACAAACATTATATAATTAAGAATATATTATATAACATTAAGAAATCATGTGTTATATGAAAGTGTCCTTTATTTTATATTGGAACAGTTATGAATTGTGCTATTATAGTAGTCTGTTTAGTCCAGTTGTTAATAATTAATGGTACAATACATTTTAAAATGTTAAAGAGTTAAAATATGTAGAAAAGACATGTTTGTTACATAATAAGAATACACCAATTGTCAGCTCTATTTTTAATTTAGTAATCAATTAAAAAAAAAAATTATGTTAATTTAAAAAACCATACATTATTTAAAAGAAAAAAAGAGTTTTTATTCTAAATACATATATTGTTACATATTCAATTGTGTATTTATATATATATATATATCTGAAATCAATGCTTCCCTAAAATGGTATACAATAATACAATTCAAATAATTGCCATTATGTGATAGTGGCAATCGTCTTAATGGTCCGTTTTTGGCGTGCAAAGCGACCAATTTCTAAGGGTGACAAACGGAGTAGACAGGTGACCATTTGCTCAGAAATAATGCATAGTGTTAAAGCGACGGAATAAAAGACACTGGTGTTCATCATGGGACAGTGTTAGTGTGGGCATCATCGAGATGCTGGCAGGGTTGATTTACGACTAAGATGTCGTCGAATGGGAATGAGGGAATAGTGGGGGATTATCAAAATGCCCTTGTCAAGTAACGGACATTGTCACAAAGTTAAGGGACGGTTTCCAATTCCATTATATAGCTAGGAAACATGGGAAAAAGTATACTTCGATAACCGTTTGCATGAGAGACCTCGGATAATGGGCGGTAAAATGAAAAATCGCTTTACTGCAGCCGATTTAGATACGATCTGATGGATGTTTAAATAAACTGAAAGACTCGTCGCATGCGATCTGATCGGACAACCGAAATCGTGTGAAGTAAAACTTCCTAATATTATAATGTCATTATCCTACCGTAATAGTTGACTAACGCAAATGTTATGGTGGATGCACATAGGTATCCAGTAAAATATTGAAAAGAATCTAATGGTTTTCGAACACTTCTAGATGTTTTTATGAATCAGAGATAAACTGTTCAATATGTGTAAACATTTAATTTAATTGTTTTAGTTGAATTATTAGTACCTGTCTTATATGTATTTATTGGACGGATATGTATATTTTTATAATCGCGAAGGAGATAATACAGGTAGTTTGAAATTCGTATCGAAAGTATTTTGAAACTTATTATTATACACGAATTATGTAATACCATGTACGTTTTCATCTTTATTGAATAACATTGATAAACAATTCTCACAACTACCGACGATATCTATATACCCATTCATTATTCGTTCTTCGACACCGGCTATTCGATGTGGTAAGCACTATAATGACGCCCAAGTACTGCACGGATCGATAAGAGGTTGAAATTGCGTGACCGCATTTTCAAAATAGTGTAGACGGAAAATGGTATACACAATGGTTTGGGTAGCTTTAGTATCCAAGTGTGTTTTACATCACTGGCGGACAATGTGAAAAATAAATCAAAATGCCCCCAGACTGAGAGCGCTATCTTTTTTTCACGTTCAAACTGCGTGTACAATAGTGAAAATTATTATTGTTGACCTCGGCCCTCTCTTACTCTCCCAGCCATCATCATAAATATGTATATACATATATACCTACCCCAAGTAAAAGTGGACAATAATAACCTCACCTTTTACTGCCAGACAGTTTGCAAAACGCAGTTTCGAGTATAATTATTATTCCGCAAGTAGTCGTATAAATATAAGGACTAATTAATATCATTGTTTTTGTTTGTCATTGTACATGTTTTGTTTGATTACAATTTAGTGTTTGGTTTATTCGAAAATAGTTTCCGTACAACGATAGGTATACATATAGATATTATAGGTTATAGGTCAACGTTTACAACTTAATGTTGTACATCTAAATTAAACATAAAATTCATATTTTGTATTACAAACATTTAATTAAATATTCAACAATGCATTTTATTGATATTTTAATTTTTTAAAACAGATAAAATGCACTTACATTTAAGTTTGATAATTTCTCTGTGATATTATATTATATTAGTATGTTTAACAATGACTAACTTGAAATAGATTATAATTATACCTATGTATGTTTCAGTAATTTAATGAAATGTTAAATTACAAATATAACAAATACAAATGACAAACAATTTCTTAATTAAAATTATTATTGTTTGAAATTTGAAATTTGAAATTGATCCAAATATTTAAATTACCAAAACTATAAATTTCAAATTAAATATTTTAAATCACGTAGTTTAACTACGAGTATGAATCAATACAATTATTGATTATAATAATTAAAAACGATCATTTTTTAAAACATTCTATGATGTCATAGCTTGAATTAAAATTAATCAGAGGAACTATTATATATTATATAACTAATACATATTCAATTTATAAATAGGTACCTACATACTATTTTAAATTGTTTATTATAATAATCCTTTTAAAAGGGTGATTGTTCTAATTTATTTATATACGTATTAATTTTAGTTGTCAATCCTTAAATTAAAAAAACACTAGTTATGACATTTTGTCAGAAAGATAGAATGGTTGTAGAAATTCATAATCAAATCTTCGGGATCTTTCTACTTTAAAAAAAAACTGTTTTGTTTATTTCACACAAGCATAACTAGCGAAATGGAGTGAATCAAGTATTTAAATTAAACACCATCCGGGGTGGTATGTAGGTGGTGCCAAAGTGCGGTCAATGTCATATATATTAATAAATAAGAAACGACAAGGCTTATGCAAATTATGAACCATTTTCGATTTATTTTATACATCAAATACTTAAATGTCGTACCTATGCATTCAATTTACAGTACAATAAATATCAATTTATTTATAATTTCAAAAAAATAGCAAAAACTGTAGGTGATTATGAGTTATTGTGCTCTTTAATAGGTATTTGAGCAAAGGCAGTTCAAAACCACTTATTTGTAAATAAATGTTTAATAACGTGTAAGAATTTGCGGAATTGCATCTAAACATTGTCTAATGTGTACAATGCAATATGATGTCGTTATAGCAATTCAATTTATTTTTATTATTACTCTTTTACATTTTTATACTCATTCGCGTTTAACGCCGAGGGTAGCAAAAGCTTTTTTTGTCGTAGACCATGCAGAGGCGTACCCACGCACTCCATCAATAGCCGCCGCGAACGGTTAAAAATGCAGTATTATACACTGCGCGTCTGCGCGTCGGTATAGGCACGTGGAAAGCGTGGAAATGAGCGCAAAGGACGAGGGCGAACCTAACCCAAGAGATAATATTATATGGTGAGAGAGAGCGAGAGGGCGAGAGAGGGTGATAGAGAAATGCGAAACACATGTGAACACGGAGATAGAGACAGAGAAACGGAAATGCTACATTAGCGTCGTAGTGTATAATATACATATTTTTTTATTGACGGCGCATATATAGGTATAACCTAATGCAGACACGTATACAACGAGCAGTAACCGGCGGCGGCAGCGGCGGCGGCGGAGTAATATGAAATTTTGCTCATACTTTTGCAGTTTTGTTATGCGGATTAGGCGTACACGACTCTGTGTGTGTGTGTGTGTGCAATATACAATAATAATATAATGGCACGGCGAAACGTCTCGCGATGAACTGCCAGTGTCCGTCAACCGCATAAATTATACCGAAGTGTGTGTACCGACGAACTATTTCATTTCGCCGAGACAGTGGGTAATAGTGGTTGGGTATATATTATATAATATATTGTATATTGCTCGAGTACTGCAGAACGTACGCCTATATATTATACGGTGCGCGAGTTTCCGGGAATTTCGTCGGTCACGTCCTTTTTTTTTTTCGTTGAAATATTACTCGTTAGAAATAGTGTTTGTACCTACATAAGAATTTTTGGACAGGACGGTACACTAATAATATAATATATATTATTATTTTTATAAATAGTGGCCAGCGAGTAAAGTCGATTCACGGAAAAATCTTAGTACAGGTACGATACGATCGTACGTTTGATCGATTGGTACGATCGATAATATATCCATACAGAATAATGTTTTGAGTTTGGTTATATTGTTGTTGCTAATAAAATATATAATTACGACATTTTGGGTCGGCTGCACGTATTTTACGGTTCTTAAAACACTACAACTCTGAATCGACAAACAGTCAAACTTGAAACTATGCACGCCACCGATTCACTTACACTAATTGACAGGTTAATTTTAACCCGTCAGAACTTAACCTGATGAACTAATAAGTCTACTGTCTTGATAACTCAATATAGACTGTAAACCAACCAACCAAATAATATTGACTAAATAATACTTACCTATCATAATATTATTATAGTATATCATCATTTGATTAATTAAGTGTTTCAAAACGTCCTCTTTAGTTCGGGAACACAGAGACAGAATGTTTAGTTACAAAACTGACAAGCGACTTTTTATCAACATTATTATTTTTTTTTTTTTTTTGATTGGTGTTTTCATTTTGGAATGTTTACCAGCACATTTGTAATTTTATGATGTTTGTATGTAAATCGTTCGGTCTAATACAATTTTCAAAGCACGTTTAAAAATCCGCATTTAAATAAATTGAATATAATATTAATTTATTCATTAAATTTGAACATAATGTTATGTTACTTATACTTATTACTTGTGATGTTCAAACAAAACCTTTTAAATTTACAGTAGTGTAAACATTGTAGTCAGATAAATAGCCGTACATTTGATTGGCCATGACACAAATACATAAAGTGAATAGAATTATATCAACAAACTAATTTAGTATTTATATTTTAATGACTTGTATTATATTTAAATGCTATCGACTAGGATTTAAATATGAAATGTCAAATGAGTTTTATCATATCAAATTAAAGTTAATTTGAAATGCAAACTGCGCGAGTAAAATTAAAAGTTAGTCTCAATAGTATTAGAATTTGTCTTGTATAGATTATACACATATGTAAACTCTTAAATAAGTGTTATTTATGCTCACAGTGTTAAATAATGACAACCAACACTAGTGGAAAAAGATCAAAATCTCAAGGAGCTACGCCACTTATATTGTCCCCAGCTGATATCGAAATTGAAGGTAAACAAATGGAAATTATTCAGTTAGCTTAAAATAAAATACCAGCCGTATACGTATACGTATATTTATATGTTTTAAGAATTGATTGGAAATGATTTGCAATATGTATAATATATATATACATTGACAAATTGTATATTTTATGTGTCTTAGTAATAACATGTTGAGACGATTAAAGTGTAAATAAATTTCACAAATACTTAGCAATAATTTAATACCCGTTGCATATTACGATTTGTTAACTAGGTACTGTAGTTAATTTATTTTGTGAAACTTTTAGTACCTAAAATAATCTAATCATTGCACCAAAATTAATAAATGTGCATTTAAAACTAATAAAATATATTCAAATCTTTCAAATAAAAATAATATTATTATTTAAAATTTTTTTTTGTATTTATACATTCAAGACCACAAACAAACAAATACACTGAATACAGTTATATATGTGTCCACACGTGTATCAATTAAAATAAGTGTATTGGTAAAACACCATTTATAAGTATATAGTTTTAAATTAATTATATTACAATAATTTTAATTTTTGTTATTGGGGGTTAACTCAGTTAAAGAATGTAGTTTTTTGCCGTCATCAAATACGTCAGAACGTATTGTGTTTATTGGATAACAAAATTTAAGCTCGCAAATTTAAATTAATTAAAAAAGCTTCGTCGATAATTTTATTACCAATTAAATTACGTCCCTATAAAAAAATGACAAAAATAATGCTTAATTAATTTTTACAGTATTATATTATATTATAATGATGTCAATAACGTCGCACTGTTAATTAATGATGTATTCAGATTTTTCTCTTTTACTAAATAAAATATAAATTATAATAATATACAAACACTTTATTCGTGTTAATAATTATAATTGATAGTCGCTTATAACTTGTACGATATCTGTGAATCAATACATAGGTCCGTATAATAAATGTATAAGTATAATAGTACATCCATCGAATATTGGTAGGTTACTTATTGTACATACTTGTTGTAGAGCGTTCGACGTGTTAGGTTTGGTCAACCACATAACTTTTGAGTTTAACCTCGCTGCGCCTCCAACAGCTATTTATTACTCCTTGGTACGTTCAGCTGTAGAATTTTCTTCAGTCCTATAGAACCTGTTTACTGCGTCCAGTTCATTAGAGTTAAAAAGAGTACAACGGTGTTTTTCTACTTTGTTGATCATATTTTCAATATGAGAAACCATAAATATGATTTCCAATATTCTAAGCTATCTTAGGGTGCTTTCTCGTCCCTTATGCTACCGCACTCACTTTGCAATCCCATACCATACTAGGAATTAATTATTAGTCTATGCATGCTACCATCATCCAAACAAACAGTATAATATGCGTCTTGTCAACAAGCACCCTCTGACTGTATTTAAGTATTTTTGTTCTTTTTAAAATTAAATACTGTTTTACCTAGTTATTGTGTTGAATGGTAAGTATATTTTTGTTAATCTTGCAGGTCCCTGGCCTGTTTTTTATGATCAATAAACATATAATTGAAAACAAATGTAGAATTACGTTTGAATGCATTTTCCAATCAGTATAATCAGTTGAAACGATAAATTCTAATATTCAATACAGAATAAATAAAATGTAATATTGTATATTGTAATAAAACATAATATAAATAATGCACTTATACTATATGTGATAATAAATAAATGTTTTTGATTCGTATACAATCAGTTAATACAATAATAATAACTGCGGAGTTTTTGAAAATAAATATTGTATTTACGATTTTTTTTATCAAATCATACTAAAAATTAAAATTTGACGTTGTTCCAAGTTATTATATTATATTATTATTATTCACTATATGAGGTGTGTTATACTCTAAAAATTAAAATGCAATGCTTATCATATTTTCTGTACTACAAGTATGTAGCTTTAAAGTGTTGCTTATAAATCATACGCTATAGTCATACTATATATATATATATAATATACATATGATAAATATTTATATATATAATATATAGGTCCTATCATAGGTCGTGCATAATATAATTTAAACAGGTACCACTCGGACAATATTATAGCCAAAAATAGCAGTGGGAATCACAGGAGACCTGGTCGTGTTTGTTTTGACAACAATATATATATTTATTCAGTGCCGATGAATCCCTGTCTAATGAACACACCGCACTAGGTTAGGCCGGGTCGTCTGCGTACAGTTGTTGTAGCCGTAACAAATTATCTTTAGTCGCTTCTCGCGGGTTGTTAAGTAATAGATGTCGAACGAATGACGTAGTCTCGCTACGGTATACGTATATATACACGTGCTCAATTTAATGAGTAATGAATATACATAGGGTTCACTTCACTTGACATGTATATGTGCTTTGTTCGATTTCATCCCTCCACCCGCGGCAGTGGCGGCAACCACTGCCGCTGCCGCACCGCAAAACAATCAATTTTCCCCGACCACACGACACGACCGTATATCAAAAACAGACCAAAATACTCGGCTGAAAAACACTCATTGAAATTATTTCGGTTATATAGGTTTTTAATAACAATGCCGAACGCGACATAATGTATTGTATGATTATAATATTAAGTACAGCTGTTTCGAATAATAATAATAATAAAAAAAAAACATACATTTATTTTTATAGTAGTTGTATTGTAATTATTATTAGTCGAATACGAAACGATAACATCGGGCAGTATAATAATTATTATATTTTATTACCGAATTACTCTTTTTTACGATAAACGATTATAGATTTGAAAAGCCATTTAAACATAACTCTTGGCGAGCGCTTATTTATAATAAACCGTTTACTATGTGCCTATTTATCACCACGAATAAGTGTATTGGTTATGAGCACCTGTGGGTATACAATGACCTACCAAATGTGTATTATACCTACCTTCTATAGTTGTTTAGATGACTTGTTATTACTAGGTATACTATCTACGAATGATACGCAGATCGATTATTAGCATCTTTTTCATTTATTTTCTATAAAGTAATAATAATAATAGTCTTCTCAACTCTATAATTCAAAATACTTGGAGAAACATCAATATACCAAATAACATTAATTTAGGTTCTTAATTACTTGCTTACAGTAGTTATGTCATAAATCATAACAATGTTTTCAAACTTAAAAAAAATCCATTTTTTCTATAATTTATTTAAATGATTATAGATTTGGAAAACGTGTACCATAATAAAATAAAATTGGTCCATTAGCAACACATTTAGTGAACTATAATATGTAAAATCAAATTATTCAATATCAAACAACATAGTAAATTATGCGTTGAATTTATTTGTGTTACTTTAAAAGTACGTTCAAACAGTACTAGCTTTATAAATTATTTGAATAACCGCAGTTTGCATAGTACAAAAATCTAATTATTTTTAGTATACCTCCAAATATTATTAATTACAATAGAAATTGCATATTTTTATTTTGAGCTCAATATTTTTAAATCGTGCAATTAATCTAATTTAATTTTAAATAATATATTAATGAAAACATAGGTAATATACCACGTATGTAAATTTACATAAAATTAGTTGAACAACTAATGCTTTGTTTTTTTTTTGAAAATTATTTTTTATTTAAAAGGGTATACACTTTACTTATTTTTAATACTTATTATAGTCTTACTTCCATATCTAATACTGTCTTACTAAAATGTTCAATAAGATGAACATTTCTAACTAAAAGTGAGTTTAATCAGAATTAAAAAATTCAAAGATTTAATATCGTTTGAAATTAATAATTAGTAAGCTCAATAGATTTTATAAAAATAACTTTTTAGTCTCCTTAAGCGTAAGGAAAAACGACAAAAAATGGTTCTGTTTTTTCTTTTGCAATTATCTACCATTGAATTCAAATTTATTCAACTATTCGCCATACGCTTCAATGAACAACACGCAATCTTTGTACCTTGTCCGTCTTTTTTAATTTTTCTATAGAAAACTTTATATGAATTCCATATTAATTGTATACTTTTTTTGGTTACTTATATTTTGTATTTTTGCAATATAATATAATATAATTTTAGACGATATACAATGTATATCATATGTCATATGATATTTTCCACGCAATTCTATGGTGTTTAATAACGGTACTTGTACTAGCAAAATAGCATAATAGTATAAGGTAATGCTTTACGATATTAGGTTTTATAAATTTTTTTAGTATGTAAAATTGTATACACTAAATATGTATATACATTATACATATATATTGGTTAGAGAGCAACAATATTATATAAATGTAATTATGTAAGAATTATTGTATAAGAAAATATAACATACGACCAGGATCGATAATTATATGCGATTGTTGGGAGGTCTTACATCAATTTAAGCAATTCGGGTTTTACTCACAATACGATAAATCATAATGTATAAATGTACTTACAATAATATAATAAATTATGTAGACCGGATTACGCTGCATATATAATCAAAATATAGAAGGAAATTGATATTATTGTGATCGTCAAACGGAGACGTTGAGTGCGGGACCGCATAATTTTATGGATTATTATTTGTCGAATTTCTGTGGAAGAAGTCGTCTTAACGGGGCCCATTTGAAGCTAATTTAATCGACTCTGCATAGTTGTTATAATTTATACATCTTATATCTACTCATATATACATAGTTAATTAAGACTATATTCTAATATTTTTTTTTTTATATTTATTATTTACTATAATACAATAAAATACGATACAATTTAGTAGGATTTTATAACAAATAATTTATCAATAATATATAGAATAAAAATATATTTAAATCATTTAAATCTCAATAGATGTTGAATGTTTTAGTACCTACTACAATGCTGTTTTCAGTAGGTATATCTATTTCGTATCACTCACATGTCTTAAAATTACAAATGAATACCTATAGTGTAGAATTAATAATCGAGTGCAAAATGTGATGCTTTGAGTTCTCAATATTTCATAAAAAGTGTTGAAATTATACATAATATATAAAGAAATATACAATGTATATATATACTATAATATATAGGTACTAGCGTTTTGTAAAAAGCTTCGTGAGTGGTATTAATGTATTTGCAAGTGACACGGAGAAATATATCATTTTTTTTTTTTCGTCACCAAGATTACTCTAAAAAACACTTCACTTGTTTTACTGACTTCCTCATTGAGTGCAGCTGTGTATGTTTTGAGTCTTCTTCACTGCTCCACATTGTCCTTACATAATATAATAGGTGTATGCACTAAAGTTTGTACATACGTCATTTCAGGTTAGGGTATACAAAGTGTAGTGTTATCGTGTTAAATCGCATTGATATTTTTTTTTAATTGATTTTGTTGTAGAACTTTGAAAAACAGCGAGAAAAATAATTTCATCAATATTAAAATAATAATAAAAGTGTGCAGTATAATATACGTTTGGCAACGTTATTATTTTACTGTCCAGTGTTTGTTACATTTTGGTAATATAATAATTTGACTAATAAGTATTTTTTTTTTTAAATCAATAACATAGAATATAATTTTGTTTGACATATTTTATAAATGTGTAGAAAATGTCATATAAAAAAAAATGAAATTAATTAAGGAAAAAAACGATATCACAACATTTTCAATTTCAACATACTATTGCCTTGAAAACTACATCCGTGTCAAGTTTCCTATAAATATACTCGTATATTCCGCGTTATCTGGGAAATGTGTCTAAATCAACCATTGGAAGGAAGGGTACACATGAGCCAATCGATAAACAATTGGTGCACAGGTGTATTTTACTCTCCGCGGGGCTCGAATACGAAGCAACATTCCTGAAAAATCTAATAAACGTAGAAAAATAACAACAACAAAAATAATTATGGCTGATCACACGTTACTTAACCTAACGTACTAAAATTGTGATTATCTTGCATCTTAAAGAGGAACTGACGGTTGATCTTGAATACGTTCGTTTAAAATCAACATTATCTGCACATACCTACATAATATGTTTTAAAAATAATTAGTGTTTTTAATTGTGTTGAGTATATTTTTATATTTTCCCTTCTCGGCTTACTGTCGCCACATAAGCAAATCCCCAGTACACGAACAATTACGTGTCAGTTATAATTAATCTGTTTAAATGATATTATTATTTGTTATTTTTTGAACTTAAATAATTGTTATTACATATTTTTTAAAACCCGTACCACGTTGTGTAAGTATTACCACCTTCACCTACAACTTGTCAACTTACACTTCATAGTTGAATATTATTATTTTTTATTCGGAGTAGCGCTACCTATACTATTAATTTTTCAAGGTGATTTTTTTATGACTTCTTAACTTTCTGAAGAACTTGCCCTTCTTAGTTCAGTGAAGGAATACATCTTAAGAAGTTACATAAGTAGTGCGTGAATGGCGTCTTAATGCTTTCTTTAGAAACTTACTTGGCAAAAAAAATCTATTAATAAGACACTCAAACAGCCATCTAGAATAAACTTTTTGTTAAGTTCTAAATTAGTATGAGTACCTTTTATCTTTAAGAATTTTTCTTCTTATTAGATTTCAGATATAAAAAATACTGATGACGCTGTTAAAATTACTTACACTTAATACTTTCCTATTATAACGAATTCAAATAAAAATCGTACAATCATATTTTAACTTTTCATTTTATTTTTTAGTATCTGGTTGTTATATATTATGTTTATATCAACATTGAAATATCATTTTAATGGTTCCATAAATAGTTGAATGAGATTCTCGTAAATAAATGAGTAATGAAAGCTATTAAAAAAAAATATATTTTTATATTCAAATAGTATTTTTAATTATTTACCTTATCGTAGAATCTGAGTAAATCGATATATTTATTGGTCGTGCAATGTTCTTTATTTCGAATATAAAAAAGTGATCAAAAAGTTTTATGAATCGGAATTTCATGAGATCGGAAATTGAGCTTGGTTGGACATTTTGCCAGTTATTTGTTTTAATCTTCTCAAACGTTTATTTAAGGAAAATCTTTCAAACAATCATCAATAACAGTTGAGAAGTGATATTTATTTTTTCATTATTAATAGTTTCATCAAAACCATTTTACAAATATTATAAAATCAATAAATATATATCTTGTGATATTTGGATGATTGAAATAGTTCAACTATTTTAGAGATATACAAATTATTGATTTCAATATGTCATAACTCGTAAGAGTCGAAACAACTACATATATGATACAAAAAATGTTTATTCACAGAGTATATTGTGCTCACGTTTATATAATTATACCTATGTTTAGCATAATTAAACTTAGGCATTTTTCTTAAATAATATATATGAATTTAGTTAAATATACATTTCTAGAGAAATTAGTACGTAAGTACTTACCTACATGATTAAATTAGTCAAACGATTAAATTATAAGAACAATAATTGTATAATTTATTGAAATAATAAAAAAAAGTTGTCTCGACTTGCTAGTAAGACATTAAGACTTTGTAGTATTCATATATTATGCTATTCGTATTTGAGGCAGTTTTATTTTTATAAGTCATCCTTCAAGTCTATTAGACTATTATTTATTTAAAGACGTATTAAAAGTACCTATATATGTATGTAAAAGGTGATTTACTACGTAATTGGAAGTAAACTTAGGACAACATTTTCAAATTTTCAGATTTTTAAGCAATTTAAGGAGTGTTCTGTTGTGATATAAACATCATGTTTTTCAAACAAAAACAACCCTTTTTTACTGTACATTTTTAAGGGGATGATTTTTTGAAAACAGGTATAAAAACCATTATAAACGACTATTATTCTTAGTGTATAGAGATTGTTATAACTAAAAACACATATTTAATTTTCATTTTAGGTATATCCAAATTTTCAAAAAATCATGAGAATGAGTATGCTTGGTGAATCATTCGGCATATACGTTTATCGGATAAAAATTATATTGAATTCAGGCAAACAATGATACATTTTTATTTATCGAGGTCGTGCAATGGTGCTATTTTTTTCATGTGCTCTGTTCGTAAATTCGGAATCATAATAACAACGTGTATCGATTACTATTAATTTTATAATAATATTTTTCTCCAGTTTTTTATGTGTTGTCTTATAATAAAATTATACTTAAACAAATAAAATAATAATAACGTTCCATAATTTAGCTTTTCTACGTTACCCTATAATGATATCAGTATGATGGGAGACCCCCTTTTTTAATTTAAGAAAATAACATATGTCAATAAACTTATTGTCAATAAATTGGCTTTATAAGACCAATATAATAATAGGTTTCAATTCTATTTCCAATATTGACATTTCCGATATCTGTTATTTTCAACGTTTTTAATTTTACTTTTTAAAAGGGTGTAATTTACGACAATTCTATGAGAAAAAGCTAAGTTTTAAAATTAATTTATACCTTAAGGTTATATTACGGAAATATGTACTTAATATTATTGCATATTATTATATCTATGGCTAAGAGCATTATATAATATAAAAACGCCAACATTTCCACGTATGTGCTAGGTCACAACCCATAAACACCAATATTATTTACCAACGAATTGTTTTAAATTTTCCAATTTTTAAAATGACAACATTAGTTTTTATTTAATTGTATTGCTGTTCCTTACCGGAACTGTGATTGTATTTAATTTAAATTTGATTAAATTAAAAATTATAGCTAGTACCTATTTAATTTAATTTTCGTTACCTATACTTGAACTGTGATTAGAACATTATTTTATTTTTGATGTAATTAAAACGGGCTTGGGATACATAATTTGAACTTATTGGAAAATTGTTTTCCCTATCGATATAATAAATACGTGTATACAAGGGTAAAATATAGGAATACAGATTGACTTACTAAATAAGTTGTTTATTTCTTGCTCCCTAATACTAAATGTTAATATTATAATAACAGATAACTCAAAAAACATATTTAATAGTATAATAACAAAGCATATTTTTTTAAAAACTAGTATACTGTAACTGTTGAAACTAATACCTCCCATAGAGTTCAAATCGTACTTATTCGTAGAAAACGGCTCCGCGCAAATAACATTTTATTTAATTCGACGGGAAATGTAGTGCGTAACATTTGTTTTGGCACCGCCGGCTAATCGATACCTGATTAATTATTTCAGTGAGTACTATATATTATTATGGAAGACTGAAAAAAAAATTCTCCGAAACCATGTTGCGGGTTTGCCTCGAGAAATGGACCTTTTGCCTCGCGTGTCGGTCTACATAGCCGTCTACTCTCGACGCTCCTCGTTTTTACCTAATAATATTTTATTATATTTCGTTTTTTAACGGTTCGCGTCTGCAGTTTGCACGCGTCATCGTAATAATTACACATCCGAGTATAATATGAGAAGCGGCGCCACAGATGCTGCGCCGGCCGTCATCTTGCCGGTTGAGCTGTTCAGTCCTTTTTGGCAAAAAACGCGTATCGCGCCGCCCTAAACGACACGAAAATATAATATTTATGTATACATTATTATTATGGAATAGCTATTACGGGACACGTCGTTAACGTTGGCTCGAGGACGATATTTTTTTTTCTTCCAAATGAGTAGTTTATATTTTATTTATAAGTACCACCTCTATAACCTTGTGACTTTTCACTACGATTTGGTTCGACGCTATATATACTATGCCGGACGCACGCGCGCTCGCTATATACCTGTTGTACATGCATATTTAATTCGGTTTTATTCGAAGATTCCGAGTGAAGCGACGAACCTATTGATTTTGCAACGTAGTTGCGCTTATTTATTTATTTTATGTGTCCGTGTTTACAGTATATATATGTATATATGTATGCATATCTGGCGTAGGTATCGGCCGGTTAGAGGATGTTGGTTCTACATAAGTCCCTGCAACCCCTTCAAGTCCTAACCAGCAACCACGTGAGTTTAATATTTCGTTTCGTACTCGTTATAATAATACCATATTCTAAAACCATCGTACGCACGACTTATTAAGCTTAGGTTTATTATATTAGTAGGTAATGTAAAGCGTTACAATATTAAGAAACACTCGCTTTAAAATTTAAATATAGAAAAAAATCCGACAATGTAACATGGATAACATGTCATTTATAGTTTTAAATTCAATATGATGGATTAATTTAATCTAATAATAATACTAAGTAGATTTTGCTCAACGTAAATTCGCTATGTTGAGCGTTTGTGTGTCGGAGACAACTACTTTCAGTTGTGCCGTTTTCTTAAAGTATCGAAATATATATGGTGGAAAAACAACAAAAACACAATAGAAGAAATAATGCATTACATCGTGTTGTCAATTGGAAACAAAGCGTATAAAATACAAAGGTTTATTATTAATTTTAAATCTATGAGATACACTTTCTTGGTGCTCTAAGCCGAAAGAGATTTTGATTTTTGGATGAATAGACAATATAGACTCTGTCATATAACATAAATAATTTGTATTATCTTTATTTTTTCTCCCTTCTTGTTGTTCTAATTAATTTTCGATGGATATATATTTTGTAAAAATAAGTGTTTTGGAATTAAGACGAAAAACAATCAACATCGTGCTCTTATTATTTGACTTTTATTTCAAGTGAATACAATAATTTATTGATTCTATAAACATTTATTTTTCAGCTATGTCCAGCACGGCGCTTATTGGTCATAGGTACACACTGCTTAAGAACCAATATCGTATTTGTAAACATTTTTATTTTGTGACGATGTTATTTTTTATATTTCGACAGATGTTGATTAACTCGAGTTAAAAACATATAATAAACAATACGTATAATATTACGTATACCTTTTAAATATCCTACATAAACACAACAAATAAACAATGAATTGAAATAATATAACTTTATAGTTATAATACCGTATACCTGCATAAGCTAAACTGCCCCTTTACCGTTTCGTTTCATTGTGTTTTAAAAATATATTTGTTGTTAATTTTAATTCAACCTTCATAGTATTGTATATTTTAAAATTCTTAACTCGTTTCCTCGAATGCATGCTGGAATTGTAGAGGATTTAGTAGCGAATGGTACCGATAATGGCGTCCACATATAGGCATATGTATACACTATACAGTAATCCGGACGTCCTTTCCCAAAACTCGAATACCAGCTGCACCGAAGCGTAGTCCCTTAAATGACAATAATAATTGTGACCCGACGATAAATCACAGCATTAAAATAATAGTGAGTCGGCTTTTATATTATATAATATATTCAAACCCACATAAATTATAATTGGACAAGTCTCGTTTGAAATACATATCCCCCCCCAACACACACACAATCCACCTACATCATACGTATAGGTAGCAATTATATCATTATATGTTATAAGTAATTGGTATTTGTTTTGGTTCACTGTTGCAGCTTATTATTGCACTTTAGCAGCTGTGACTGCGTGAACCATAATAATTGTACGATGTAGTTTCTAGGATTTCCAGTAGCTTTGGAAATAATCATGACAATATGTCAAACCATTATGAGAATATGATGAAAAAAAATGTAAAGCGTAAATCTTCTGTACAATGGTATTTGGAATTAACAATACTGTGTGTGACCTATGTACAATATAAATTATTGTAAAATATTTATTAACTTCGAAAAATCATTAAATGAAAGTATTCTGGTGTGCTTGTGATTCAAAGTTTAAACTACAGTAAAGTGTATTTATCTTATGACGATATTCTACTTTTGATAATTATTTCTATAAAACTCATATTTATTTAGTCGTTAAAACTTCAAAAAAAAATGTTTGTTCACATTTTAAGTTTTTTTTAAGTTCTTAATGTCTAAATAAAAAACTATAACATTTCAGTGAACTGAGCTTCGCTCGATATTTGTTTTAAAATACGTTGATAATAGTTTCTGTTTTCAAATTTAGTACGATAACTTATATTTCTAGCTTAACCGCACGAGATCTAAACTGTCTCAAAGAAAGTTTTCTGGTTACTTTTCTTGTTGGTAAAACATCAAATGATAACTATCTATAACTTGTATTATAAGAAAATAACGGATTATTACATGATTATATAATCATTTATAATCTTATTTTATCCGCTCTTTCTGTTATTCAGAAAACTAAAACAAATTTTAATACTGCTGACGAGTGATGGTGTAATATATATTTTACAAACTAATACTAAACATCTTATTATGCAGATTTTACTTTTGTAAATTTAATATAAATAATAAATATATTGCATTATGGATGATTCTTAAGGTACTGGTATTGTATTTATAAACGTTTAGTGTTCCATATAATATGACTGTATTTTCTGAATATTGTACTTGTCATGAAAAATTACAAAAGTTAATGAAATTACTTGCTTTGAATAGAAAAAAAAATGTATACCATTTAATTAAAAATGTGACCGGATATCCTTTTTTCACCAGATTCATTATATTTTTATGAACACAGTGTTTAACTTATATATATCACAGGGATATGGCACAAAAAAAGGTGAATATTTGTAATACTATAGGGGCTATATTTCATGGTTTTTCTTTTTTTAAATATTTTTTTAATTGTTTTAAAAAATACTTGGATGATGAATGGTTGTATTATTATATTTCAATTGGTATAATACTTTGAGGAAATTTAACATACATTTCGACTTCAAAAAGCACAACTTACCTAAAATTTGATTAATTTTGTATTGTTGAAAATTTGGTTACTACTCATATGTATTATAAATTTATAAATAATGTATTATCTGGTTATCTTAGGATATAAACAAATATAATATAATATGTATGACACAATATTTATTTTTCGGTGAACATGCATGCACATTTAATAAAAAGTTCCTCATATATACTACATACCCTAATTAAAAAAAATCGAAAATAGAAAATGTCTCACTTTTTATTATAAGCTTTTAAAGTTCAATTGTTTACATACCTAATCTAAGTAAATATACATGTTACTAAATGTATACTAAATATATATGTTACAACGTGCGAAAAATATGTAATTTATCTTTTATGAAATCCGACAAGACCTATGAACATATAACCATATTGTTATATATGGTAAATAATAATAGCGACTAAATGTCATTAGAGCTACGTTATACTTCTTGGCCTTCCAGGGAGAGTTTAATCGGTGTTTAAGCCTCGTTTAGCTCAGATCGTCTACGGTGATGAATGTGCCAGGTCTAATGTACTGCCAGATGAAAAATACGGTCGCTTGGATATTAATTTCATCAAATAAATAAAATAAGTGAAAAATATTGTTTCAACACTTTATAATAAATATTATGTTACCATGATGAAAGGCGATAAAAATGTTCAATTTATTATAAAAATAAAAACGCAAAGTACTATTATAAACTGTAATCGTAGGTATTTTGTATAAATCACTTATTTAAGTTGTTTTATAGTTAATCAAGATAAATCAAACAGCATGATTTGAAAATGAACGGATATCCTACAAGTTGAGTAATATTCATAATGTAGGCACCTATGAATATTATATACATGATAATAGTCAATAAGAGCAAAATATTTTTTTCATATTTTGATGACCTTTGTATTGTATTACAATGTTGTGTTATTTTATCTTTTTGTTTATTTTTTTGAACATTTCGCATATTTTTTGGGGTGGTGAAAGATCATTTAAAAGTTTTGTAAATTTTCTGTGGATTGACAGATACATTTTAAATGTATCGAATTTCCCACAGGAATTCTTCAAACTCCTCGACCTCTTCGTGAAATACTCTTATGCGTTCAAAGGCTCATAGATTCTAGACTATAGTCTGAACATTCTCTCTAGGCCACTTGTTGTCCCTCGAATCTTGACTAATTTCACATTAACTTAAAAACTTAATCACACGCCGCTTTGCTCATAATCGTCTTTCATAATTGATAATAGTAGAACGCTTAAAATTAATGACTTATAGCCATAATCATTATTAGTGCAGCAGTAAAATGAATGAAACAAAGCCTTAAACGTGTCCAATACGTTTAATGTTTTCAATCTTTGACATTCAGTGTACTACTTTTTCTCCATATTTAGTATGTCTACTCATTGTAACAAAAAAATTAATAGGTAAAATTTGATTTCAACTTTTTTTAAATAGTTTATTAGTTACAACCACCTAAAGCTTAGAAGAATGGATAAATTCGGAGATTTGTTTTGACCTACATGACTACCACATGTGTTTGTCCCTACTTTCAACTTTAAACGGTTTTAGGTGGGTAGTGGGTATAGTGGGTATATTATATTATATTATTATTATTATGTTGGGTGTACAGATGTTAAACGTCAAATATCAATATAAACTATCACGCTGTGCTAACTACATGGTTTCTCATTTATCGGTGGTGGAAATACTATTTGATTATAACTTTTTTTTAACAGTATCGTCTGTAATCGTTTGTTAGATTCATTGTTTTGAACCATGAATGCTGAAGAGAACGTGCACGTTTTGTTAGAATAAAATACGATTTAATACCAAGAAAGAAAATAATAAAATACTAATAGAGAGAAAAATCAAAAACCGCAAAAGTCATATTTCCACGATGGCTCTCCTAGGTGCTATTTATTGTTATCATTAATTTGTCTTCCCTCCCCAAATAGGTTTTCGCCGTTGTTTTTGCAGCATGGCGAAATTATCCCACCGGACCCAAATCAATCGATTCGTTCGGCCGTCGGTATACACGAGTGGATATTTTTCGTTGTTTTGTTTTATTATTTTTATTTTCACCGTTCTTTTTAATCACTTAAAGTGGTCTCCTACGAAACGAGACGTCGTGTCCTCCTCGCGGCGGAAGGCGTCGGCGGCGGCTGGCGGATAGCACGTGAAGTCTATTTATCTGAATGCGCTATTAGGCCTATCATTGGCCGCGGCGGCCGGCATATAATGAATCAATATTATATCCACGAACAACGCGCCGCCACCGCCGCCGCCACCGACGACTCGGACGGACGAGCGAGTGCAGGTAAGGTTGGTCGGTGGTGATGGAGGTGGTGGTGGTGGTGGTGGTGGTGGTGGTGATGGTGGTTAAAGGGGTGGGGGTTGACGGAGTGTGAGCCACCGGACTGACTACCCTCGGACGGACGACGGCGGGGATGGGGGGGAGTGGGGAGAGGGGGGGCTAGGGACGAGGGCGCGAACGACGATGTATACGCGCGCGTACGTTCGACTCCAACGAATTCACGCCGGTCCGACCCGCCCGCCGCCGTCGAGGATTACGTGCCCGCAGCGTGTTTAGTAACAAACTGCTAATATATGTGTTCGGATATAGAGTACAGAAAAAAAATAAAAATACTAAAGAAAAAAAAGTAGCCGCACGTCGTTTTATTTATCGATCTCCCGTATAGGTAATATAATATATACGTATATATTATTGTATGTAAACATACCTATATGTATATAAGTCACGAGTACGAAACACATAATATCGTATTACGAGTATACGTATCGTATAGGCACGCGCACATGTCATAATGAATAAACAGCATTTAATGTTATAATAATATTATATTATCATGTATATAGTATATAGGTAACGATAATTTGTCTGACGCGATCGATATACATCTACACTTACAATAATAATGGTAGGTGTATACAAAAAGGTATTAAAGACGATTGTGTTCGTAAGTCGAAACCGCTGTAAATAAAATATCTACATGCACGCACGTATTCATAATAATATAATACCTATACCGACATTATTAATATATACAAACAACAACAATATTATGATACGTGCACAATATAATTATATTATATTATATTATACCACATAATGAGTCGTGTGGGCCGTTTTATTGTATGCTTTCGTATTTTATTATAATATTATATTATAAAGTGATATTATGTTGTGCTACACACGGCACAGCGTTTGATCTGCGCAAACGTAAAACGGAATAATGACCTCTCTCTCGTCAGGGCACAACAATAATAAAATTGAGGATACGAATCATCGACAGCGTGCGTAGGTATATGAAATATTTCAGGCCGGTTGACCCTTTAAACTCGAGAGCAATCTTTGAAAAAGACCTTTTCTCTCAAACGTTGTACTCGAGTAATTCAAATCGGAGCAAAGAGCGTTCGAGATTAATTTTTTTCCACTAAAACATTTTTCCAAATGTCTCATTGTTTCAATTTATTAATTTATATATATTTTTTTACTTAAAAACAGATTTCGAATTTACAAAATGATTTCTTTTAACGTTATACACACAATAAGAGTCTGCTGTTAATACACACCCGACAGAAAATATACCTACCTACTCCATTTTTTTTTTACTGCTCCGAAAATTGATAATATAAAATTAGGAAATGATTTTATATCTATTATTCATACATTCAAATGAAATAAAAATTTTAAAATATACAAAATTAATTTTTGTCTTATATTTTTCAACAGTCCCAGGAACGTAATTCTTACGGCCCCACCTACAAAAAAATAAAAATAATCAAGTAATAATCATAATCAAACTTCTTCCTCAATAATCTCTATATAATTACGAATTTGATTACAGAATATAATTTATTTATTTAATCGTTTATGTGTAACTATTTATGACACGTTAAACTTATTAATAACCATCTATTGTGTAGAGAATTAAAAAAAGGCAAACCCAAGAGAAATTGTTTTTTTATTACACTTTATTTACACTATTTACCGCACAACATCAAAATGTATTCAGATATAATAGTAGATTAATAGCTGATAAACTATTCACTAAGTATAAAATTAACATCTTGGGAAAACCTATTAAAAGTTTAAATTAATACAATGTTCTTAATAACACATTGACGTTTACCTTTATGTGTTTTCTTTTCTAACACAATTCCAAAGCATAAATGGTATACACGCAAGTTTATATTAAATGTATAGCATATGGGTACTTTATTACACGAGAAACATCTATCGATACAAAAATAACACAAATAGCATTTAATTTTGGTATTTTTCAGAACACTTAAAAATTAGTTGAGCACTTAAAACGGAAATTCGTGAAAAATTAAACAATATTCTTAACAAAAAATTAGTTTGGTTAATTTATGTAAATTTGATTATAATTACTGTTGAGAATATTTTAAAGTCATAGATAATGACCATGGTAAATAATATGCGAATAATAAATAATTAGTTTTTATATTTAATCAGATAATGCTTATAGTCAAACATTTATTAAAATATATTCCACGTTTAGGAAATATTCATCGTGGAAATTCAAATGTCCTAAACGATAATCTTGTCCACCCGAATGATTCATTTGGACATGTTCTCTCAATTTGAATATCTAATTGAAAATCGTTTGGCGAATCGTATAATTGCCTCCCAAATGAACACGTTATATTATGTAATGAAACAGGTGATGCCAGAACGGACTGTCCCTTTTATATAATATATACAATTTCAATTAAACAGACCATTAATTGACATTGGTGAACCTGTATAGTTTTCAATATATTAGGTTTTCAACACTGACTGCGTATATATTTTAGTGGTTCTCACTCCACTGAGTACCTATTATTATAATAACTATACTAATACAGTGGTTTGATCAGTTTTTTTGAAAGGCGAGGAGGATATGTAATTTGTTACTATTTTCAGACAGTAAATATATTTTTATTGCTTTATCATATATTGTATAGGTGTGAAGCCATTACCCCCCCCCTCCCAATGTACTAATAAATATACATTACCCTTATAGGTAATACTTATGGTCGTACTTGCGGACTGCGTATAGACATTTTAAAAAATCTATTAAACTACGCTAAACAATGATCAAATAGCTTTCGGCTGCGAGTACGAAATGATAAACAATTTATTTCTAATGTTTATTTGTCACCAAAAGACTTCGACCCCATGACAAAGCCAACCATTCAACCATTCAACCATTTACGAAGCACAGTCCAAATATTCGTTTATTCATTTCGTATGTAGATTGTATTTATTCAAATTACTGAATTTCAGATGGCGACAAATAAGCCTAAAATAAATAAATACATAAAAAGAAAAAAATGAATCATTTTATTTAATTAGGTTACGTGTTAGCGAGCTGATAATACTAATCTAATACATTACCAAAACCGTATAAAAATATTCTAAATTCAGTATCTTGAGTTATTTTTAAATTTGAACTATAACTGTACAGGTGTTATTCTGATAAATTAGTCTCGAAAAATTGCGGTGTTGTACATTATTTTGCACAGTTCTGCTGTGACAAACACAATTATATTATAATCTGTATGCACGCAGTGAGGAGTCCAACTAATTCTACACACATCACACATATTATATTCTACTCGAAAATGTAAAATGCCAACAGACGTGGCGTTAACATTAATGTATCTACCGTGGTAAAATGTCGTGCCGCTAAAGTAAATTACAACAAATGCCAACTCAATGTACGTCTTTATCGATAAAAGTATTATCATCGTTGACGGCGGTGTAACGGTTTGTTGTTACGGCGCTGTCTCGTCGAGCCCCGCGTGTGTGTGCTCGTGTCATGTGTACGTGTTTATTGAACCGATGTGGTGACAATGCTGATGAGTGATGACGTAAGATTTTCAGAAAGTTTTTAATCGTAGTCCTGTCAATAGACAAGGAAAATCGAGTAAGGGGTCAGTGCTGGGAAATCGTGGAAGCAGGTGATCAAGACTATAAGGACCCGTTTTCGCATAGCCCTGGACAACAACATGCTCACTATTTTTACACAATAACAATATTATAATAATTTACCTACTAATGTTAATCGTTGTAATGCGTAATGCGTAATAAGTTAAATAGTATAAATGTACGATAATAATGTTTATTGTATAAATCTATAAATGACTACATGTAGTCAGATCTAGAGGCTGATCTACTGTAACGCGTCCATCGCATAAATCATATGCCTCGATAATAAAGGAGACTTTGCACTGTCGATTCGACTATTTAAACGATAAAAGTACCGAGAATTTCCTGTACGAGAGAGGTGACGTTAAACATGACGTGGTAGAAGCCAACGGTCTTAGGGTCCAAGATTAAATCTTACATCCTAAAGGAACCTTTAATAGTATATATATATATATATAGTATACTGATGGTGGGTTACATTTGATATGGTTTAAGTAGTATGTGGATCAGTTTTAATAATAAAGTCGGAATAAAATTATGATTTATTTACAAATATGGTAAACTGCGATATAAAATAATTGTATTATACAATTTGTTTTAAAAACAAACTTAGAATACTAATGGGTTTTAAAATATATAAAAGTTTAGGAGTATAATAAATAGATAACCTAATTTATGTAAATTACATTTGCTTTGCATAGTATTAATAATATATATTCTTATACATGATAATAATATATAAAATGAACAAAACATAAAATGTTCTCCTTTAAAATTCTTAAACTTTGAGTTTAATGAACTGAAAATATTATGTATATAAAAAAAAACAAATAATCAATAAGCTTAAACCACTGAACTGAGTATCACTTTTTAAACCAGGATTAATAATAGTATAAGTGAATAAAATAAAGAACTTTAACTAAAATTGTTAGGACTAATTGTGACAGTGCAGATTTAGATTTTAAAAACTCAAAATGTTCAAAGTAAGTTTAGCCAGGCACCCCCCGTAACTTTACCTATGACTTCATCTCGCTCGATCAGTTTATTTTTACGTCATCATTAACCGCATATGGTGACAACATCTAATAAACACACACTCACACTCACACTCACACGCCTAATATGACAACGCCCCAAACCAATACTGCGGTTGTTCGTAGGTATACTATTATTATGTGATAATACCACGTATAATAGATTTGCAATCAATTTTTGGCAACGACTTCAATATTGAGGAAGGAAAAAGTATCGTTCATTACAATAATATATCATATTGTGTAACAAAATCATTTTAGGTAGGTATGATATTATACTTGTCATTGATGACTTCGATGTATAGTTAATTTTTTACCTCCAACGGATAGTGGTTGTTATAACAAATTATATTTATACGCGTCCAAATACGCCTGAACACGTTTGTGGAATAAAATATATGAATTAATTATAAAACGTGTTTGTGGAACAGAAAACAAAATTTAAGATCGCAATTAAAAATTATATCACGCCGTTCGTTGTGTTACTATTATAGTACGCTATGTTATCATTTAGATGTACATTTTTTCCCTCAAAATCGTGTACCGTTTACACAAAATTATTTTACTAGTTATATAAATATCATGTTGGAATAATTTTTACGAAACTAGAGCGGTTTAAGACGTGTGGAAAAAAAAAACAAATTCGTCAAATGGAAAAGTACAAAGGATTTTGATAAGTCGGCGAGTTTTATCTGTCGACTATTACCGATGTCTGCGCTAGTCCCGTTAAACCGTCATTTGTTTTACGTGCGCAGAGCATCACCTATTATCAATACGACAATGGATCAAAATATCATTAGGTAAAGGCCAACACAATCAATCGGAGGATAACGTTGTTCGACAAGTCCTCCGATTACTTCCGGAAAGACGTCGGAACTGCAGCCGCAGTCGTGTATAATGATAAATCCGGAAAACAATTCCACCGTCGAATTTCAATAAATCTATTTTTAAATTTATTGTGGCCATCGTTCTTGTTACTGCTGTGCAAACTCGGCAACAATATATAATAATATTTACCGCCATGGTCGGAGGTCCTAATATTTTTAAAAGTAATGGGACGTCAATAACGTCGCCGTTGTCTGCCATCGGCGTGAGTGTGTGTCGATGCGTTCAAACGTTTCGCGTGCCGTCGGTTCGAATGACAAAATTAATCGGTCACGTGGCGTTCCGTATATGCAATTCAAGTACGCGTCGCAGTCAAATTATTATTATTATAATTATTTTTAAGCATCGAGAAAGGCGATAATAATAATAATTACAACGTTACTGCTGCCATCGGAGTCAACCGTGACCGCGCCAAAAACGTCATATTTTAACTAGGTATATTCGTATAATAATATATGATGTCTTTGTGAAATCACCATCGAAACCGAAGCGGTAATTTTCAATAAATAAAACGTCAAAAACGTAATATGTGTATAGTACTTTATAAATACGTTACATTATACTGTACTATTATAACTTTCTAAAATCGTATTGTCATCGTATCGTGTTATAACTACTTAATATTAATAACATTGGTATCGACGAAAAACATAGACTAATCGAATTGAATGACTTAGACACATAATACGGCTTTTTATACAGTCAATTGTAGTTATATATATATAGGTAATTTATAGTTTATAAGATGTTTAAATAATAAATAAATCATACTATCAATTCATAAATCATAATGGATACCGACTGGAAGAAACAATTTTTCCGTCGTTATAAAAATGATATAAAATGTATTGGTACCTACGCGTTGTTTAATGATTTACAAATCAAAAATTACAACTCTCTCAGTTTTATTTATTAATTTCCATTTAGTAATATGGACCTTTATTATTGAAACATTTATTTTTTCCTCTGTAACTGCGATACTATTATAAATTATAATGCATACATTTATATTTTTTAAGCGTTCCAAACCCAAAACCGTTAATCCTATTTAATTATTTAAGTTTTAACAGAATGTAAGGTAATATTTCATTCAAAATTTCCTTTTTATCGATTCAACAATCGTATTTTTTTATTTATTTTTTTAATCCTTTAGAGCTGTATAATATGTAAACATATGATATTCACTATGTGGAAATTCGATGAAAAATAAACGTTAACGTTTGAAAGCCGATAAAAAAAATAACAATTTGTTTACTTATACTTTATGCACTAATGCTAATAAAATCATGTACGCATATATCCTGTTTTAGTCTTCAAACACGTTATCAATAAAAACGCAGGTAATATAAAATGAATAAACATAAAATTAACATAAACTTATCCGTTTTAAAAATGTGATCACCTTCTTAAATTTAAAAATAGGTATATCAAGTTTGTAAGGGGAATTGACTAGTTAGTTGTAGAACTAACTTCTTGCCTCCAAAAAATATTCAAAAAATTTAAATTATATCAAAGATAAAATACCCTAAAAAACTAAAATTAAGTCTCAAAATAAAGAAATATAATATTATTCCGTAACATCACACAGCGTTATTACCTTTGAAGTGTGATTGAATCAATAAACAAATCAAGAAACCCATCTAATGTTAGTATAATTAAGATAAATTTCGGTTGAAAACTTGAACCCTACTTTACGCCGACCATATTTAGGTTCAGTTCAAGTGTATTTTATTAAAAAAAAAAAATAAGAATAATAATTTTTAAACGCTTACAAATAATATTTAATTGGCATTTTATGAATGTATTTCATTCGCGTATTAAATTGCATGTTACATAATTTGAATAATTGTATATTTGAGTTTAATTGTTCGTATTATATTTAATGAAATTAATTTGTAAACATTTATATTTTAATATTTCCACCATGTTGATTATCCAAATATACTATAACAGCTTGGAGCTTACTTAACTTGAAATAGCCGTTTATCTCCAGTCAAATATATATTTAACCATAGTAAGTAGAATATGACGTGGCATTATGTGTATAAAAAATTATAATTACATTATTCACTTTATGTTTTTTGTCATATTAATCAGGTAGAAAATCGTTAAATAAAAATTATTTTGACGGTTTCTTTACTAAAGAACGCAGATTTCGTTAAATAAATAAAATGTTATAATGTTAATGTGCACTTAAAAGGATCACCGGAATTGTTTTTTTTAATATTCTCTTAAAAAGCACTAAAATATTCTTTTAATATTCCTTTTTGTAACTTTATATTATATACTCTCATTTAATTTAACCATACTAAATATGGTTGAAACAAAATTACTTAAGTACAAAACTTATTTTACAACACATCGGTGTATACTGTTATTAATATAACAAAATTTAAAATACAACATGAAATAATAAACTATTAATAAAATATTTTGGAATGTTTTAAACAAAAACACATTTTTAACATCTATGTATAAGAATTTGTTTCTAAAGTTAGTTGTTTTGAACATCATATAGTAATATATAGGTATCATATACACTTTTTTGTAATATATTTGCGTATCAACAAAAAATGCATATTTTTTATGTTAAAAAAGTTTTTTTTATATTCTTTAAATTATGATTTGTTGACATTTTTTACTCGCATTACTCTGCAAACAACTAAAAAAAATACTTCCATATAAAATGTGTACTACATTCAAACGTCCAATAGGTACGGTAGTTGTGTGAATGTGTTTGAAATATTTCAAATTCAAACTTACTTTCCTAGTAATGTAGGTTTTTACAAATAAATAAAAACGTACAACACTATCTACTGCAATGTTGATCGTCAATCGAAAATGGTTTAATTATTAACGTGTAAATGATAATTTACGGAACTTGTGGAGCGTTTTTATTAAAATTAATTTAAAACAGCGAACTATATTGTAAAACTAAATACTTCTTCACTACCTTCAGATTATATAAAACATAATTTTGTTAAGACACAGAAAACTATACATTATTTAAAATTAATTAAATGTTTAATGCATCATTGTTTTTGTTCCTTTTTAATGCAATCAAAATGTAAACTTAACTGTACCTATAGCTATTATGTACTAAGACAACAATATTGCTACCACATCCACTCTATAAATATACTAAAAGAATGGTGCAAATACTTATATTTTTGATACGTGATGACATTTTGTTCTATTGAATGATATAAAATAAAATACTACTACTAAATAGGTGCAGAAAATAAGATATTATTATGCTCCGTCAGTTTTTATGTTTTATACGGAAAGACAAGGCGAAAGATTATAGAACAGGCAAAAGGAAGGAAATATATTAATACAAGAGTTCAAATATGATGGCTTAAGACTTTGATTGCGAATCATAAAAAAAACCATAGTGACCTTTTGGTATTCTCTGCTGTAAAATCTGTAGACTTGGATGCGAAACATGAACATTTCTTTCACAAAATCGTATACCAGCAAATTACAAGCCTCGATTGTCTTAGTATATTACGAGAGAATGAACAGTCACCAACCATAAATAAAAGCTGCTATGAATATAAACGGTCTGTCGAAAAGTTTATTTTGACCCAATACAATTTAAACTATTTGATGAAAATGTGAATAATGAAAACGAAGTTTATATCGAAGGAAAATTAATTTTATTGACAAGTCAGATTTCCCATTTTGTTTTTTTAGTGTCACGTACTCACGTATAATAATGGCAACACATTATTAATATAATTTTAAAAATAATAAATGAAAAGTCATAAAATATTATGTAAAATAAAATGTTTGCTCAACCAAAATTATTTGAATCTTCATTTAACACCAATTTATAATGACCGTAAAATATATTATCACGATATTTTTTTTGACATTGTTGTTGACGTGTGTTTTTGATGATCATGTTGTATCAATATATATTGTTAATAGTATAACACTTGTAAGACTGGCATAAGAAATAAGATATTAAATTATTATGGTCTTCTAATAAGTTGAATATTAATACTTTTTTTCTTGTACTTAAGCCATAATTTTTAATTAACTTATTATTATAGTTATCAGTTTCTGTTTTGTTTTAATTTGTATTATTGAAATTTCGGTCGTAGGACAATATATTTCGGAAATTATAATATGAATTACGATTTTAAAGTTTGATTAATAACATTGTATATTACAATGACCATTTTTAGCAGAAAAAAAAGCTTCGTTAAAAATTAATTATATATTATTTAAAGCACACTATCACAATATTGTAAATCGATAACATAGATAGTTTAAAAAAGGTAGACAACATGTTGATGGGATATGTAACTGACCATGGAGTATTATATTCTTACCTATAATGACAGCTCAGGTCGTCGTTTCAACTTTAGTCATCAAATAATTTAAAAATATATCTGTATATTATGGTAATTAACATTTAGTTTTAATCACACCGAGCACATTAAATAACCCATGTCTGTGTTGAACACAATATTCCGGATGTTCATAAACTACTGCAGACGATGAGAGTAATTTGAATAATTTTTCATGTAGTACTATTCTATTAAAGTTTTTTTTTTTTTTAATTTAATTATTACATTAAAATACTTCAATCTGCCTTTTGCGTTTATCTTATTATCATTATTGTTATCCCTATACCCACAATAGTACAACTCTTAAATATTTACAACAACCTGGAGACCGATTGAATTTCTGCATGCCCGAGTTCTAATAATCTGTTTCCTTTCATCCCTTTTCCTGTCAACATTACCGTAACTTTGATTCATCCGTTTTTTAGTTTTTCAGCTTTTATAATGCTCCCCCTACTAGCTGCTGTTCTATTGATTATTATGCTTCCCATTTAAGTTGCATCCTGTTTGTGGTTGATTTTATTAAACTAAAATAAATAAAATAAAAATTAATAATGAATACCATAACATATTGGATGCAATTAAAACGTAAATGAAATTATATTATCAGTATACATTTTTTTTATACCATAAACAGGTAAGTGCATTATATCACAGTATATAGGTTCTAATGAAATAATGTATTGGTAGAAAATTATGTTTTATATGATATACGCATATAAAAAAAACAATACTTGAAAGAAAAATATTATTGTTTACTTTACACTAGGTAATTAATTCATCTCCAAAATAAAGTATACAATTTTAAATTTGTTTATCCATTAAGCATAACAATTATGTACATTCCATATTTATATAACAATTTAATTTTAACTATGGCGAATCCATAGTTGGTCAGTTTGTTAAAAAAAAATCAGTTTGTAATGAATTTATGTACGCACAGAATATAAAAAGCTCAAATAAATATGTTGAGTTATCATAATTTATAATCCACAGTTATTTATTTATTTAGGATTTTACTTTATAATTTATAGCTATAAATTACCTATAATTTAAATCACACATGCATAATATTTTACTAACAAAAAAATATTATTTTATAATACATCTCTAGTAAGGTCTAAACTCTAAATCTCACCTACTTAATAACTCGAAATATTTTATAATTTTATTTTAATTGAGTGTTACATAATATATGAACATTTCCACAATAGTTGTACTTTGATAATGAACATATTATATAGATAATAGGCATATATAATATATATATATTGAAATAATACACGATCATCGTACCTCGATAATTATTAATTTATATTCCTACAGTATTTGTGTTAAGAAAAAAATGCGTAGTTATAGAAACTACTGTTGCGTGTTCTTAATTGGACAATTGAATAATTATAAAAAAAAAATCTACTAATAGTCAGTACCTATTCAAAAAAAAAAAATATTTTATATACTCATTAATAATCATAATCAATAGTTACATAGAACAATAATTATTATAGCCCACTTATTTTACAGATGTTAAACTCGTGATTCTACTGTAGAATATTGAGTACTGAACGACACAATAGCCTTTTTTTTTTTTTTTTTTTTTTGTTGTGGTATCGAGGACTGGAGGAGGAACTATGGTGCCAGTACTTCTCCTCCAGCCCCCATCGTTTATTGTTAGAGACAAACACAAGACAATTAACAGCGGCGGGACAATCCCCCACCCGCTGTTCTTACAAGCAAATGGTTATGATACAACGGTAACTCAGGTCTTTACTAAAGAATATTTCGCCGGTTCGCGGCCTGTCGCACTCGTTCCTCATCTTCCTTTATTGAGAGGATGTTTTCCACCATGCCGTAGAACAGCCTGAACCGCTCTTCGGCCTCTCTCAGGATCACATCCTTCCCTTGTGCGTCCACCGGCAGGAGCTCGAACGCCGGTCCACAAATTATGTCCGGAACGTCATCGGTGCTCGGTTGGTGGCCGATCCTGGCTCTCAGGGCTGCACGAAGGCCGTCCCAGTAGGGGCAATCGAACAGGGTGTGTTCAACGGTGTCTGATTCGCCCGAGCACTGCCAGCAACGGGTGCTGGCGGCCTTGCCCATACGGTGGAGGTACCACTCGAAGCAGCCGTGGCCCGTGAGTGCCTGAGTCATGTGATACGTCAGAGGCACCCACGGAACGGTCCTTCCTAGCCATCTTGCCAGGTCAGGGATGACTCGGCGCGTCCACTCTGCCTTAGGGGAGGCGTGCCATCTTGCCTGCCAGGCGACGATCGTGATTCCTCTTGCCTCACGTTTCACTGCCGCCTTGGAAGGCCGTTGTTCGCCTGGCTCCGTTGCAGCACGCAGACGGGATCCGATGTACTGCCTCTCCAGTCCAAGCAGATCAACGGGTGGCATGCAGGCCAAGACCAGGGCGGCCTCGTCCGACACGGTGCGGTAGGACCGAATTACCCTTAAGGCGGCGGTTCTCTGCGGACGGATCAAGATGGCCCTAGTTCTGGTGACTTCTGTGACGGAAGGGATCCAGACGGGAGCAGCATACAGCAACTGGCTTTCCACAACGGTCGCGAGCAGCCTCCTCTTCCACTGAGCCGATCCGCCCGTGTTAGGCATGAGCCTGGATAACGCGGCAGCTGTGCGGGCCGCCTTCGCAGCGACAGAGCTCGCGTGTGCAGCAAAGGTTAGACTCTTGTCCAGGATCACGCCGAGGTACCTGATCTCATTCCGCAATGGAATCAGGTGGCCGCCGACCGTCAAGCGTGGTGGGACAAACGCCCGCCTCCGGGAAAGCACCACCGCCTCGCTCTTCTGATGAGCCAGCTCTAGGCCCCTGCTCCGCATCCAGACATCTATGGCCGCCAGTGTGGGATTGATTGCATCTTCGAGCTGCTGTCCGGTCACGGCTGTGCCCACAACCGCGAGGTCGTCCGCAAAACCGACTAGCTGCACCCCGGGCGGCGTTTCCATCTTCAGGAGGGAGTCGTAAGCGACGTTCCACAAGGTGGGGCCAAGGACGGAACCCTGTGGCACTCCGCATGTCACCGGTCTCTCTGCCAATTCCTCGCCAGTCAGAAGTGTTCTGTCAGTCAGCCAGGACCGGAGCATCTCTACCAGGTACTCCGGGGTGTTAATGCCCCTCAGAGCTGCGTCGATAACCGGCCACCCCAGAGAATTGAAGGCGTTCCTGACGTCCAGCGTCACCAGAACGCAGAGGCTCTTCAATCTCGGGGTGGTGGCCGCCTGAGCAGCGATGCTGAGAACGGTGCCGATAGCTGACTCCGTGCTAACTCCCCTCCTGAAGCCAAACTGATTCGGGGCTCTTCTCCGCCCCCCGTGAGCGTCCAGGTGATCATCTAGCCTCTGAAGAAGGAGCCTCTCGAGCAGCTTCCCAGGGGCGTCCAGCATGCAGATCGGCCTGTAGCTCGACGGGGCGTCCGGAGGTTTGTCCGGACCCTTACGAAGTAGCACTAGACGAGCCCTCTTCCAACGTGGTGGGAACGTCGACGCGTTGAGGCAATCATTGAAGACGCGGAGGACTGCGCAGGGCTGGGCGAGCGCGGCAGCCCTAAGGATCTCATTGGGGATCCCCGAAGGACCGGCCGCCTTGCCCGATGCGAGTCTCTTAGCTGCTCTGCTGAGTTCTTCCGGCCTGAATTCTGGGATGACCCTGGTGAACTCAAGCGTGTTCAGGACCGGGTCGAAAGCCTGAAAGATGTTGTGCACCGCCGGGGACGGAGCCAAACCCCAATCCGTGACGGGGGCCGCTGGGAACAGAGCGTCGGCGATGACGGCCTCCCTGCCCTTGGAGCTCGCGGCCGGGTTCTGACCGCCGAGCTTCTTCATTACCAACTTGTACGGTCTGCCCCATGGGTCTGTGTCAACCTGGGCGCACAAGTCGGCCCAGCACTTGTTTTTCGCCTCCCGGATGGCTATGCGTAGCTCCCTCTTGGCGGCGATGTAGGAAAACCTAGCTTCTTGGACTCCGGGCTGGTTGACGCGTCTGATACAGGCTTGGTATCGCCTACGGAGGGCAAGGGACTGGCGCCGCAGATCGGCGATCTTCTCCGACCACCAGAACACCGGCCGTCTGCCCCGAGGGCCTTTTCTTTTCCTGGGCATGGAAGCTTCGCAGGCGCCGAACAAGAACGCGTCAAATGACTCAGCCGAGGACAATGCAGTCTCGGCACACGCGGCACCGACGGTTACTCCTAGGTGTGTGATGCTCAGATGACGGCACAGGGCGTCTGGGTCGAGCTTCTTGGTTGACCAGCCGGAGGGGACGCTAGCGGGTACATCGGCGACCGGGGCCAGGGCCGGGTCGGCCGTATTGAAACAGACGTAGTTGTGGTCGCTCAATGTCTCTAGGTCGGGTACCTGCCAGTCAGTGAGGTCCACTCCTCGATAGAACGTGAGATCGATGATTGATGTGGCCGCCCTTCTCACGAAGGTAGGGGAGGTGCCCGAGTTGGCCAAGATCAGCCCCAGACTTATGGCGAGATCGGACAGCGGTGCGCCCCTGGGGTTGCTGGTTCTCGAACCCCACTCCACGTTCCAAGCGTTGAAGTCGCCGGCCAGGACGATCGATGAGTCCCCTCTAGCGCGGATAGCCGCCTCAAGGTCGCCCAGAAACAGTATATACTCCGGCAGCGAGACCCCGGGCCTGCAGTAACAGCTGAAGACGGTCAACCCCTGAAATGATAGCCAGGCGAACCCGCTGCCGGAGCCCCGACCATCGTGACTGAGCTCTGAGCGCAGTGATGTCCCCACAGCAGCCTTGCGATCCGTACTAAAGCACCACCGGTCCTCGTGGCCATAGGGGTGGCCGGCTCGGATACGATGAAGATGTCAGCCCCGATCTCTTCCGCCGTCTGTGCCATAAGCTGCTCTGCTGCCCAATTCGCATTCAGATTTATCTGCAGGAATTTAATCATCTGAACTCTTGGCTGCTCCCGACTTTCTTCTAGCGGCGCACGCCCCGGAGCCTGGTTTGTGCGCGACCTTCGGCAGACCAGCGGTTTCGCAGGCCACGCAGCGGTCATCGCCCTCGTCGCAGTCCTTCATTAGGTGACCTGCCACTCCGCACTTCCAACAGGCGCCCGTCCTGTCCTCCGCGGTGCAGGATCTGGAGTTGTGTCCGAAGGCCTGACACCTGAAGCACCTCTCCGGTGGCAGCGTTCTTGGCCGGACGCGGCACATGGTCCACCCGATCGGGACCCTGGCGATGCTGGCAGCAATACTCCTGGGCATTTTTGCCGTAGCGATCTGTTGTCCGGATCGGGTGCCCCATATCCTGACGTCGCTGACTACGTCCCTGTCGATCCTGGCTGCCGGATCGTCCTGGCCGGGAATCGCGTCGCGAAGCGCCTCCAGGACTTCCGAGGCGGTGGCGGTTGCGTCGATGTCCAACACTTCGACTTCCACCTGGACCCCAAGCTGGACCACCTTCCCAACGGAGTCACCGAGCTTGCTTGACATGGCTGAAGCGATGGTCTTGGCAGCTTTCGTTGAGCTGCTTCCTTGGGTAGCTCCAGGAGGAGACATCCGTCCCGTGTCTGCCTCATAGTGACGCTAGTGCCTATCTCCTCCCTGGTCAACCCGCAGTTCCGCACTGCCAGAATGGTGTCCCGGTAGGACTTTCCGACCGCGTTTTGGATTAGGATCGCCGGCGGTTTATTGGAGAAGACTGGCGGGCGGTGGCGTGTCCCTGCGGCGGGTGGGGGTGCAGCAACCGTCGTTTTTCTCCCTTGCCTGGATCGTCTGCCGACGACTTTTGACCACTCTTCGCTGTCCGTTTCCATGGCATCCGTTTCGGCGTCCCGGGCGGTCTGTTTACCTGCTACCTTCGGTTTCCTTGACCTGCGTGCCGAGGCTGCCTTGGACTCGATGACCGCGTCACTGTCCCAGAAGCCCGGGGTCAGGATCATATCCGTGGAGGCGTCAGATGTAGATGCAGGGGGAGCGCTAAAGTTGGGCGCGTTAAGCAGTTCCCCATCCATACTTAGTAACGAATTTAAGCATTCATACGCCTTGTTGTTATGCTCTAGAATCCGCCCCATTGCGGCCCGCAGCGCCTCGTCCGACGCGCGGTCGTTTATCATCCTGGCATCCCTGTGTACGTTGATGAGGTGCGACGTGACTCCCTTAAGTGACGTCCAAAGGTCTTGCAACCAGGTTGCTGAGGACTTCGGGGACGTTGCGATCTTCATTTTCTTGACCGAGGGTCCGTTGGTTGAGTTTGGCTCAGACGATTCGTGCGCGTCGGCCATTGGTCGAGCGGTCGGTTCTGAGTCCGGTTGAAGCGTGGCGTCGCCGGGGGCCGGGCCCCTGGCGCTGGGGGTAGACGGCTTCTCTTCCTCCTGCGGTTCGGGTCCGGAGCCGCGGTTTCGGAGTCCCTCTATCTTCGCCCCTGGGGGGGATAGGGGGTCCAAGTTTGCGGGGTCTGGACGGGCGTCGCCGGTGGTGATGGGGGGGGTGCTCTAGGGGGGGGGAAATTTTTCTCCCCGAGCCTCTACGACCACTCCCGGCCGAGATATCCGCGAAAACGCGAGAACGGGGTATCCGCGAGGAGCGCTAGCGTGGGCGGGCGTGGTGGTTCGGGTCTGAGGGGGCGTGGCTGCTATCGGTTCCGGCGATGCGGTTTGGTGCGCAGGCACGTGACTTATCTGGATGGGTGCGTCGAAGGCGCGTGCGCACACGGGGACAGAGGTTGCTGCGAAAACGGAGCGACCTGCTGCGGTGTACGTCCTTACGGATCGGCGTACCCAACTCGACTACGACACAATAGCCTACCAAATAGTGATTTTGAAAAAAAAAATGTAGGTAAACAAACTTTATAAACATGTGTGTGTTTGTTGTGACTATCACAAGGTTAGTCATAAAATTATTTTCATCAAATTATAAACGCATTGTGGTCACGAATAAAATGGTTATTTTTTTAGTTTTGATCTAAGTGAGCACTGCTATTTTTGTTCTAAAGTCATACACTTAGGTGACGGGACATGTTGCGGTAGATGAATTCGTTTTGGCAAATATAATATATCACAATATAGTAGGATAAGGGCAGGATTAGATTTGGGTTTGGAAAAAGTGAACTTTTGTGGCAATGGCTGCTGGTTGGCCGGGTAAAGAGGGAAGGGTTTGACAGTGGTAAAAATTTACCTCGAGAAAAGTTGGTTCGGCTCTCGGCGCAGTTCGCGCGTCTATGTCGTTGGCAAACTGAAAACTTTTCAGAGACGGGTCGAAAACCGTTTCCGTTTTACCTTCCATTCTATGTAATTCGATATTATTATTTTTTCACAACACTCTGTCTAACCTCGGGAAATGATTTGCGAGCTATTTAAATTTCAGTCACATAAATGTATTCATATTCTTCTCTAAACGTCGTAGAAGTATCATGCCATTGGTCGAACCATTTCCGAGAAGAAAAAAAGGAACCCCTTCTAATAATTTGTATTCATCTCGAAACACCATTAATATTTGCAATCACGAATGAAACTGTCTTCATTTAAATATTTGTGTAAACTTAATATATTGTGTAACGTATCATAGCGATTTAATAAAGAACGGATATTTCATGTTCACCTGTTTCATAACTAAATACGCATATATTATACTCTTAAGAATATATGATCTATATTTAGTTAAATCGTCTTACGGTACATCATATCTGTGCCGATACATTTGTCTGAAAATGTATAGTTTATTAAAGTACTGGTTTTAGCAATATTATATGTAAATTAAATTCACAAAATATTAAACTTTCGTACAAAATCAATAATGTGAGTCTTTGCAATATCCTATTTAATAAAACAGATATAAAAATACAATAGAAATAATTTCAACATGTTATTAATAACTTTTTAACGCATTTTTTATTAATTATTTCTATGAATAAATGTTAATTATATTTTTAATAAATTCGTTTATATCATTTACTGATCGTTTACTAAGTAATATTGATAGTAGACATTTTCATGGAATATCTTTTGATTACTAAATGCTGTATATTCTACTATAATAATTGCCATAGGGAAAATATTGTAATCTAATTCATTTTTTTTCATGGCCTATGTTAAATAACTACAAACAAAATACTTACCAATATACAAAATATAAATTTTAAACATTTCCTGGAATAGCGAAGTAGATATTGCATTCCGGAAGTTGCCGGAGTCGCTCCCGAAAAACGTATTATGGTGCATCGCAGGGATGTCGCGGTGGAGAATTGGGTATAGAAACATATTTTATATTTTGTATACTTACGAAGAAGAAAAAATATTACCGTGACAATGCAACAGAAAAAATAAATCCGATGATCGAAAAATTTGATTTCTCTGGACACCGCGCGACGACGACGGTTTTCTCCTTCCAAGAACTACGGCCTCGCGATTTTTCCGTATAAACATTTTCCTACCCCCCCCCCCCCCCCACTACCACTTACTGTCCGAGAGCTACCCTGGTCGGTTCTCAAAAGGATTCCGTGCGTGCACTCACAGTCGTGTATGAAATTCGCGACGACGTCCGCGTGTAATCCTCCGACGGTGTGTATGCATCGGTTTAACGTGCAATTGTGTGGAAACCGTGCACGCTACAACAGCCATCTGGTTTACACTAAACATCACATTATATATTATTATTATTATTATTACATCGTTTGTGCGTACAATATATGATGTCAAAATATATACGATTTACGGTTCGTCAAAACGCTGCGTATAATATGTTATTGTTGTCTATACATATCGGCTATCGTATATACATTATGTACAATACATATTATTATTATAGATCGTAAACAAATCATAATAATAACATATTATATAATAGTCGGTCGAAATGTACACACGTCCGATTCGACGTCGGTAGGTATTTACAATCGTTGCCATACAATATGACTTTTATTAATCAAACTTGAAACGATCTATTAATTATTAGTATTCACGGCCAGTTCCCGGTTTATCATTGTTTGTGCATATTATTTTAAAGCGTTTAACGTTATAACAGTTATTATTTTAATTTTATAATTTTTATTTGATTACATTTAAAATATTATATTCCTTCGTAATGATTTGAGTTAAATTATTATTTTCTGGGAAGAACAACCCATTTAGTATAGGTGTATCGATGCATACAATATTATGTGAACGTAGACCGATCATAAAAATGAAATCGTTTTCGCAATGTGTATAATACATAGGAATAAACAAAAGTATAAAAATTGTATTTTGTTTTATGAATTTGATCTATGCTAAGTTTGCATTTAAACGGTATAATATTACGATTGTTGTAAACTAATTATGTGAAATAAATCCATTCGTGGCAATAATGTGTACAACTAAGAAAATAAGTTGCAATAACTTGTGTTTAATGTATTCATGCGATAAATGGTAATCTTTGGAAAAATATAAACAGATTTTTTTATTATTGTTAAATTATATAATATATATATATAAATTCCGTTATTCTAAATGTTAATAACAGTAGCTTTAAATATAAAATATTAATAATATTTTATATTTTATTAAAATAAAAAAGTTTTTTGTACCGAACACTTATTTTTCTTCGTTTCATTTATCCGCGTACAAAGTATTCACATAAATCTAACGTCATATCAAGTACAAAAAATAATAATAACAAATAAACTTTGCTTGTATTTTTTTATTTTATTATTTTTTTAATAAGATTAAGAACACAGATTTGTAAATACATTGACAAAATAGACTAAAAGTACTTTGTTATTAAATGAAAACTAACGTAATTTATAAACGAAAAACGGAACTCAACGATATCGCTATAAGTTATATACAGCATTACTTACAATTTATTTGAATTTACATGTATAATTTAAATTTCGGATATTTTTTTTTTTTGTTTTCTAATTTACATAATTGCACAACGCACAGTGTGCATTGTTTCGGAAAACCCATTCGAGTAGATGAGAAAGTGATAATAATGAAAATAAAACCATCGCAATATAAGACGTATCCAACAAAAAGTTCTGTATTCGAGATAAAACTTACTACTCACTAGCTATTCAAAAAGTCTTAGATGTTAATTTTAATTTTAGTGGAATTTTCGGCTTAAGATTTCCATTGAAATATAAATCCACGACAATCAATAGGACACAGCAGTGCTGGTGTTTAATTTTAATACACCTAATTCTGTATAATGCAATAAAATAAACTTCGATATAGTTTGTTAAAAGTTAAAATCTGTAGAACAACAGAGCATATTTTACAATGTTTTACCAGTGTTAAAATATGTAAATCTATCAAATTATAGCCGAGAAATATTATGTTATGTGCATTGATTCGTAATGATAATATAACCAAGGGTCTGGGTATAATATTGTAAAAGTATTGAAAATTAACGATAAAAATTAAATTAAAATTAAAAATTACAAAACATTGATTAGTAATATTTGTCGATTAAACTTTTTTTTATTTTGTATAAAAACTTAGATATTTTGTAGAAATTAAAAATAATTTTAAACTCTTAAGTCCATCCAAATGTAACAAAATCATTATTTGATTTAAGCCCGGCAGAGCGAAACAATTAACGAATCGATAATAATTAATAAATAATACCTATACGTTTAAATGTGGATGTGGACGATACCTATAACTATGATTTACGCGAACAAAAATAAAAAAAGGGATTAATGTACGTTTGACTTGTCGTACATCTCTGACAGGATAGAAATATAAGAGCGTCGATACCAACTGATTAATGAATAATAATTATTGGTATATTATTATTATACAAACCAAAACCTGTGGTTATTTTGCATATAAATTTAAAACGTCCGAACGTCTACTTGTACTCAAAACCGATTACATTATTATCATGACATTATAAATATTAATATCTGTAAAATAATTATTTTATCACTCCGATGAACACTGGCTATTATAATATTATTATTATCACTGAGTACGACGGCGCATTGTGTATGCAAAACACCTACACGCGTGCATTCAGCCGAACGCAAAAACGGAATATAAATCATGTCGGCACCATATTGTTATTACACAATGATATTATTATTATTATTATTATTATTACGGCGTAGGTACTCGTAGAAGTCATCCTTTTTTTTTTTGATTACCTACTGCCCAAGCACCCATAATGCAGACGTTTATTATATATTTTTATTTCGTACAATAACGTTCGACATACACTCCTGGCGTGATGTGTTTGTCATGTTGCGGCGAGACCATAATAATAATATAATATTCTTTGAATCAGTAATTCAGTTCCAAGTATTTTGGCGCTGACGAATTTATTGCGGCTGTCGTAACCATGGTAGTGGTTACACTATATCGTGTCTTAATCAAAGTGGAGCACATACAGGACAAGATAGCAGTGGTGTCAGTAAGACATTCCCGACTGTCAGAATATCCTGAAAAATTTGGATTTTTTTTTTTAATATTCAAATACTTTTTTATACTCATCATATATAAATATCATACTGTGAATAGGGTACACATTTTAAATCAGTTAATTATTTATAAGTCCTGTACCTATTAAAAATATACATTTTGTACATTGTGCCTGCTTGTTTAGATTTCATTTTCATAAAAGTTAAATTTCTGAAATTTAATATCTGTAGAAAATACACTTAATAAAAAAAAATACTTCTCCTTTTTAGTCGATATAAAATCCGTTATTTAAATAAAGATATACATTTCATATTTATATCTGTGGAAACCTCTGTCGTATACATTACGCGATCCACTCTGTGCACTTTGTGTGCATAGTAATATTATAATAATAATAATAATAATAATGATGATAATAATAATAATATGTACGTTCATCGCTCGATATATATATATATTATCTTCCGAATATTTTGTTTGTATAATGTTTCAATTGTTTTATTCCCTCTCGCCCGTCTGGTTTGCTAATGCAATTCACTGCACATATCATGTGCAATCACTGCACGTCAGTGGATACCTATATAGTACGTACGCGTGAAATTCAATTAAATCTGGTCGTATATGTACATCAAACGCCGATACTTATCTACACCGGTCAACTCGCTAGAAATCATAATAATATTAGAGCCGATAAATTAATACGCCCGAAACCGCATTAGTGCCGAGCCGTATGCAATATTAATAACAGTATCGTCCATCTACAATAATATTGTTACAACGGCGAGTAGGCCACGGTAAGCCACAGTATCCCTGCAGTACCCGAGCGTTAAAATCGTGAACGAAATTCCTGGTTTGAACATTGAACGTGATACCTGCAGCGTGGTGTTATAAATAATTTAGGCTGGGATCTTTATACAATGGCGTGTACTATAATACATGCGGCTACAAGGGGAAAATTATTTGTTTCGGACGGTACTGATTGTTTTAATGTTATTTTTATTTGGAATTTTTGACAAATTCTATGAAATATGCTTAGGTATATTTTTAGCGAATTTTCACGTTTTTTTAACACTTTTCACAATTTATTTTTGTTTTGAATGTAAATTGTAGTACAAAACGCATTGTTGTCGTAATACAAACATACACTGCGCTAGAGGTACGTATAGTGAGTCAGACAGTGTCGATCGCTATGTAGATACACAGTACACACTGACCACCGTTACGTCATATCTACAAATAATTTATTAAAGAATTACAACAATATTTCTATTTCAGTGTCATTAGTTTTCTAAACTGTTTTCTGACAACAAATTCAATATTATACAATACATTTGAAATATACCTATACATTTTTAAACTATAAGAATAATATTTTTTAACGCATATTTTATATTATTCAATTTTTGAGATTTTTATGGCATCTTTCTATTTTTTAAGGGCCTTTTTTACGATTTTATAAGTCGTTAAAATCCCAGCTCTCTTTATAACACTATTCTACACATGAAATTCATCAAAACAATTATTATTGTTATATGTTAATATAATAAACTTTCCTGCATCAGTTTGTACGCAGAAGTGATTCCTGAATTCCGGAGAACAATTAAAATGTATGATCGTAACTATAACGATATTTTGCCTTTTATTACGCGGGCCAAGGGCTATGATGTGTATCGTACGCCATTTAACGACACAGTCGGTGTATATATTTGGACTGGGATTTTAATGTCCCAAACAATCGTGAAAAATATTGAATGTATTTCTATAAAAGCTTAAAAAGTACAACAGTGCGCGTGTAAGAAAAACTTAGTAGAAATTTGTTATTGTCTCTTTCATTTTTTGTGGATACCTATCACAAGAATGGGAGTAGACGAGTGATGTATAATGTCTGTACACGTATGGCATTATGTGTCTATTATAAGTACCGATAAGATGGTTCTTCTTATAATGATACATTTTGTATGAAAATGTACGTTCGCTATTTCGCTACTACAATTATTAGAAATTTATGTTCGTAGAAAAAAATAAAATTTGAAAAAATGGTCTAAAAGTTAAAAATCTTGATTAAAAACATTAAATTAATCAAAATTAAAAAATAAAAACTAAATCAAAATATACAGTAACACCTTAAATACATTTTCCTCACGGAGCTGCGTTTTAGAACACCAGTCAAAATAATGACATTGCCTTATTACATTATAATAAATTATCTAATAATGACATCAAACATTATCAGTTTTCGGCGACATTTGTTACCTATATACACTGCAGCAGGCTTTTCTAATACATTAAATCGTTTGCATCCCCCGTTAGCGTGTGTACTCGTTCATGTTATACAAGTTTATAAAATGGGTCGACAATCACAATACGAATATGAATTTTTAATACGGAAAGTACATTGTTTTTACTAAAATTTTTACATATTATAGGCAACAACTAAAATTATTTAAAAATGAATAAACAGTTGCAATTTAATTCCTTTTTTTTATTCTTGGTACAGCTTCAACGGCTTAGGTTACTATAGTCGCAGAACGAAAAGTGGCCGCTACCTTATATTAAAGGAACTTTTTTTTCGATGAACAGTGGTTCTCAAACTGGTGTATAATAATATCATAAGTATATAATAAATTTGTATTACATAATATGACCTTTAGGTATACTCATTTGAATAAACTGTATTAAATGACTTTATGACTATGTTTTTATCAAAACTATTAATTATTCGTACTGCTTATAGATTATTGAAATAACATGTAGTATGCACTATGTTTAATATTTCAAAATGCGCCAGTTTTATTTTTACAATTTTGCAAACAATCTCAGAAATTTGCCACCAATAGCATGCGCATCAGCGGCCACTTTTTATACTCCCGACTTAAGCTTACAAAAATATTGAATATTAATATTAAAGTATTTTATAGTTACAATTTTTAAAAAAATATATATATTTACGTTCATTTCTAAATTGGTTACGATACATTGTAATAGCGTAGTTTATTTTTATTTAGAATACTAAATTTATCAACACACACACACACACACACACGTCATATCCGGTTATCAATTAAAATTACTGTCTACAAGTTGTATGGAACGATCGAATCGAGTAAAATCCCGAACATAATCTGTTTTTAGCCGGAGTGCAGTTCGAACATTTTGATTAGGCGAAGAATGCATTCCTGTAATCCCCCACAGCTGACCTAGATACATGTAGACATTTCGACTGTTGTAATCCGTCGGCTCAACGCGTTTACCGCGACGACGACGCCAAATACACTTATTTTCCCAGCTTGAGTAAAATGTTCTATACCGTCGACGTTTCACTACCTAACGAAAAAGCCATCGGATACGTCATCGCCGATACAATAATAATAATAAAAGATGCGTTTCATTAGATAATAATCATACCAGACGAATAGAAGGTAATATAGATAATAATATACAGGTTCATACGTAGATAGTGGATACGGCACATCCAAATAATTGCGTGTGGCAGATAAAGATTAAAAATCAGAACCACCGTGCAACTCAGATGCATCAGAAAAATATATCTCTCGTGCAATTCGGTGGTTGAGATTTTTAATCTTTATCTGTCACGCGCAATTATTTGGATGTGCCGTATCCAATATCTAAGTTACGCGAACCGGTATATCTATTACCGTCTAAACATGAGAGATTTATTTTCGACGCATCTGAGTTGCGTGAGGCTTAAGTGATCACTGACATTAGTTTTTATTTTATTTTCTCTATCCGTATAACTTTATGAAATCGTTTAGTAAGAATATAATAAATGTTATTATATATATAAAAAATACGAAAAGCAATGTCTTATGAATATTTCATAAGAGGCATAATGGATAAATATTTTGAAAATAATCAAAAAGCATGGCTTAAATTAATTGACTGGTCAGCATATGGGTACACATTTTATTACCAAAAGTGTAATTTATTTATACAATGAACTTGAAATATTATACTTTATACTAAAAGCTATTAAAAAAAAGTTAACTTAAAAACAGCTGTATATAATATATTATTACTAGTAGGTATACGCTTAAATTAATTTTACAGTTTAAATAATTGCTTACTAGGTATAATAATCGCATATCCATGTAATATTATATACTTAGTACAATAGAATGGTGTGTAATGTGTATTATTTTTAACCACACCGGTTAAACATATTGTTACCTGACAGTACGGTTAGGTGGAAGACGGTCCCTTTCGGTTAAACGTATACCACGGTTGTCGCGTTATCGTTGACGGTAACCGATGTTCCGCGTTTCCGTCCCGATCGAGCGCATCATCATAACGCCTAATAATATTATTTCCACATACGGCCGCAACGCTGTTTTTTGTTTTCGACACACGCGATACGCTTTTGTTGAATATTTCCGCATCGGAATTCAAATAAATTTATAGGATTATCGCAAGCATTATATTACTTTTTCATTCGTCTAACAAATTCACTGGAGATCGTATAATACGCAGGTGGAATATCCCGTATTGTTATATTATTATTGGCACTGCAGCTCAGTCGTTTCATTTGCGTTCTTTTATTTTATCTATTCCACGCGCTGCTGTGTCTAGTCTGCGACGACTGTACCGTTTCTATATCGCGCGTCTGGTCGGCGTTGAAATTGTTTTTATTTTATTTTTTTTTAAGCATCGCATTCAAATGATACGCGAGACGTTATTTGAGCGTGAGGTATCCTTTTGTTCCATTTCTATTGTATATTTTTATAAAATCGTTTTAACTACCCGCTATTAAACCTACATTTAATTTCTGATATCTGATTTCTGAATTATAATAATATTCAATAGTATCTACCTATGAAAAACCAACAAAAAAACATTTGTGTTATGTATCGTACTCTCCAATCATTTTGATATGAAAAACTGTTAACACTTATTTGTTTAAGACATGTATTAAAAAAAAAACCGTTTTTAATTGTTATCAAATTACTATTATTCTATAATACTCATACACATATTAAACAAAACAATTATTCATTAAAAGCGTAGGTACATCTATTAAGCCGAACTGTACCTATGAAAAACAAAATCTGTGACGTATCACTCTTTACCTATAATATATTATAATTATATACGCTTTATATAATATAATCTTAATCCCTAGACTTCTTCACTGAGCGTTATAACTTATAAGTTCCATACGCTACTGCATACAATTTATATGCAGTTTTGAGATTTATTTTAAAATACAAATAAAATATTATTTATATTTTAGGGTCTTATCAATACAATTCTCTATTATTTCAATGTAGTCATAATAAATTTATTCATAAATCATAGATATACAATTTTATACATATTTTTCCGAAAGCAACAAACCTGTTAATTGATTACAATATTGAAAAAAAATATACATGTCTTTGTTTGATAAACATAATTTTGAATGTGATTTTGGTCATTATTATATTTGTTTTTTTTTAAAAATTTAACATAAAGTATTGTGTTGTATGCAGAAAATATACCGTAATATATGTGTGAGGTATTGTGTGTGTGTAAGTGTGTGAGTATGTTGTTTGTTTGTTAGCAAACTATTTTGATTTCCCAACGGAGTTTGACAGCGTTGTTGTTCAGAGGTTAAAATAAAAACAAATTTCCTTCCTTTTTAAAATTATGTTTTGTTTTTAATACAAAAAAGTACCAGGTCAAAAGTGAGAATGATAAAAGGTTCTCATACAATTTTCGTATGACATCAATAAAATGATGGATTATGCATTACTATTATTGCAGAGTGGTGGAGGATTTGGTTACCAACTTTAATATTCAATATCGTTTCCACTAATAGATCATGTACACTGTACAAGCATAACATAATAGCTAGAGAGTTTTTAAACTTTTTATATCAATATTCATCAATTTAAGCATATTGTCTGTAAACTGTTATGGTATACCGCCGTAATGTTGTGGTAAACATGACGCAGTAAAAATATCACTTCAATAATATCGCAAGTATATAAATATAATAATACCGCAACAACATAATATAATTTTAAAGTATAATTTTAGTATACAATAAATTTGGCATGAATATAAAAATATAATATAAAATTAATAATTAAAAAATATTGCATATTATTATAATATTTTAACAGCATATCTCATTTCAAAGTAAAAAATAGCACTTAAAATGTATAAATTAACCCATAGAAGGTATTCAAAAATCATCGCATTATCATTAATCGTTACAGATTAATAAATAAAAATAATATAAATCTATATATTTATTTAAAGAAATACGTACCTAGTTAAGTGTACAGTTGATGTTGAAAATAGTAGGTTATTCAGCACTTCATTTATTTTTGAAATCATCACAATTTTTTTTCAGAATCTGTACAGAATCGGTAAATTAATTAGTATAAACAATTTTTTTTTCGTGGTTCCAAACTGACAGTAAATGGTTAAATTTATGTTGAAACTATTTAGACTTTTTTCTTTTTAAGGAATTGATAAAAACGGAATTACGGATAATGAGAAGTGAATCTTGCGCACCGAGAACTCATCACACACCATTAATACAGTTTTGTCCACCCTCAATTGCATTTTGACATTGACATTTTATTTTTTATTGTAATATTTTAATGCTAGGTAATATTGTTTTTGAGACATTTTTTACAACTGCATTATATAATTATTGTCACAACATTTTCGCTATGAAATTTGTTGCGTGACATTTTTATTTGAATTTTAACGTGTATCAACATAATGCAAACTTTGGATGTTGTATTCATTAAATGTTTTTGGAACGTACCAGATCTGACTAATGATAAACCTATATCGTAAAAAATAAAATAAAATCACATCTTCATTAAAATATATTTTTTATCCATCATTTGATGAAGTTGTGTTTTTAATATTGATTTAGTGTTACAAGTCAATGCGAAGGTCAAAATAATCATGACATTTTGACAATCATAATATGAATATTTTAATATTCAAAATACGGTCATTATTTAAATCACCCAGCACACACTATCATTAATTCCTACGTAGTTATGATGCGATGATAATAACTTAATACTCCATTAATACTACTCTTGCCATTTTAGTTATATTATCATTCATTTAGTTTTTTCATAATATTTTTTAGCCTTTTCTTGATTAAAATATACCAATATAGTGCGCTGTTTAAACTCCCAGATGGTCTGCCTCGCGGGATCATGGCTTTATTCAACTAGGTATTTCGTAAGTATAGAGTGATGAGAAAATCCACCACGTCATGTCACCCATAGCTTATACGCGTTACCTTATTAATATAAATACATCTATGCAGGTAATTCGTCAAAGGAAAAAAACAAACATCTACATTCATATGTGTCACAACATTAGCCGAGTTTAAAATAATTTATACACCGATATAATATATCATACAATTATTATCTAAATCCGTGCAAAATGGGTTATATAAATAATAAATTATGATTTGTCCGATCGAGTTGAAAATTCCAATAATATTGTTTCGTGGCTGAAGTTTTTAGCACGACGATTTAGCTTTTACCTTTTTTTTGTTGGAAACATAACAAAATTGTTTTGTGACCGTCAAGGTTTGGATATGTTACATTATTTATGTTAGTTCGATATCGTTCGTGCTATATTGTTTTATTTAACTGTATAACTATAGAGCAGGAGACCTTTTTCAGCAGCGGGCCACCTATTATTCTTTAAAAATCAGCTCGTGGGCCACATTCGTAATAAAAACATGTATTAAATGATAAACGAATAGAGATTATACAATACTTATACCTTCAATATATTATTATATGTTATAATACAGACAGAAATTATTATTCTGCAAGCATAATATAGTAAACTGTCGTTATATCGAAATTCAAGGGTAACAGAAAAAAGTTCGAGATATTGAGTTTATTGTTATGGTAATTATTTCAAGGGGATTCAATATTGTGTTCGAGATAACAAAAAAGTCGAGATATCGACGTTCAATATAATAAGAATTTACTATATTATGTATACATATGTATAATATAAATACGAATTAAGTCAAAGAGGAGGATATATATATATATATTTATATATACAGGGTGTAACAGGTATATTTGACTAATGCAATAACTTTTTTTCTATTCAATATTTTTAAGTTTTTTTTTTTTTTAATGATTTGTAGAGTTCTGCGCTATAATTTGTATATCTTATATTTTATTTTTTTTTTTTTACAACAAAAATAAATAATTTAAATTTTGTATTTAATATTTTTCTAATAATCCAAGATAGCTATTTCATAAATAAGTATTTGAAAACCATTTTGGCGTTTAAAACTTTTAATTTGGTTAAGTCGTTAATTTTTAAACTATTTTCAAAGTGTGTTAAAATTTAAGATTATTTCTTGCTAATCACTGTTACTGCTGTAAAAGTTATTGCATTAGTCAAATAGACCTGTTACACCCTGTATACATACTACCTAGTACATTTTAGCATTACCGCAATAATTACGAATATTATCATTTTGTATATAATTGTCAGTACATATGTTTATAATATCAAATTATTAAATTTTAATTATATATTATATATTGCATTTTATTATTATTTGCTTATATTTTATCGTTGACATTTGTTTATAAGATATATTTTTGAAATAATCATATATTTCGCCATCGCCTTTTTAGTGAGCACTTAATATTAACTTGTTTTTCTCGTGAACAAGGTAAAAGAAACTTAAACCTGAATGAATGAAAAATAAAGTAGAACAAAACAACAATACATTAGAGCGAAATCCCTTCAAGAAGAAAAAAAACGTCAACTATAGATTTAATTAAAGATATGTTAGATACTGAGAAGCGTATATGAAACAAAAGGGTTTGGAAAGAAAATTAGCGCGAGAGGCGAGTTTGCTCGTAAGTATAAGAGGCGGGCAATGGAAACGTGCACATTTATTTATAGGGATTTGCCATGACGATTGCAGAAATAAGAAGTATGGTGCGATTTAGCGATAATTAAAAAAATACGGTCGTCCGTATACAGACAGCTGGTTTTGGGCGTGTTAGGCGTGTTGGTACAATTTATTATTATATAGGTACGCTCCGAGTAAGAATCGATCAAATCAAAAAAAAATTACCTTTTCGATCTCGACAACGTCTGATCACTTTTTCAACACGTATTAGAGATAATAAAACAAAACACAAACAGCATTGTAAAACCGGCACACTACACTTTCCGACAGGAGTTGAAATTATTGGATTACGCGTGATTGGAGACGATGGAACAAAATTATATCGTGTAAAAATGATTAACTTCTGCAAAGGAGGTGCATGCCCGATTTCAAAGGTGTAATAAAAACGATTTAAGTCAGATAACCCTATTTTTTTTTATCGGAAAAGTAAAATAAATCTAATTTGTATTTGATGATTGAAACAAGAGTACGTGCAGTGTCGTCTTCGTTACCAGCTGCGATGCTGCAATCGATGTAGTCTTCAGGTCAGCCCTAACACTGCTGATGGTATTAGTATTGTATCAAGGTATACCCAAGAAAATCGCCGACAAAGCTGCGTAACGTATTGCAACTGTCACACGAAGCTAAAATATTATATTATATGCGAGAAACACGATACGAATCGATGGAAATGATCGGTTTTCGTAAATACTAGATTTTGTTTTTAAATATCAAATAAAATAAAGAAATAAATATAATATCATTTTTAATGTATTATTTATGTACAATATGTATATTATAGGTTTTTGTAATATGTACATCTCCCTACGACCACCGTGTTATGTCTGTTGCTGAAAATGTTGTGTTGTGAATAAATAGTTAACGATATAATAGTTAAGTCTACGCATGCTCACTAAACATAGAATTAAAATACTTTGATTGTGTGTGATGTGTGGTGACAGATTCCATACTGACATTGAATTATAGATAATTATAACCAACAGTATAACATCTACTTATACTCGATTCGACCAAACTATAAAATTAAAAAATAAATTACCTACGCACCGTTGTGCTTTTTTTTTTTTGTTAATTTTACATTTTATTCACTTAAGTAAACTGACGGTATTCCATCATTTTGCGCACTGTAAATAATAATGCGTAACGGTAGTCAATACATTTCTGTGTCAACATTGGTACGGTCACGTGTAATTAATTATTATCGGTGTAGTGATGTAGAGCATTAACTGGTATTCAATGTATGTTCACTGCTGTAAAAAATAATTTTTTTTATACTATTTCCACAGTATTTGATCGATTTCAAAAAACGAATTGACATATTATTATTGGGTTTTATTTTTTTAATATGAAAGTTTCTGCGCACTAACTGTTATTCCATATACCTTCGTACAGTTAATTGATCATCCGAAAATAAGTAAAGCTTGTTTGTCCATGGATTGAAAATAATGTTCACGTTCATGTTCTATTTAAATTATCATAAAATGTTTGACAACAACAATAATAAGATTCTAATATTCTAAGTCTTACACAAAAATTAAATCACCTATGCAGAACAAAAGTATTTTATGTCATTCTTAACTTCAAACCATTATTGTATTATTATTATTTACGACTGAAGTTTATACACTTTATGTACAACACCAAAACGGTTATTAATCGGTTAATTACACGATTTCAATCAGCACTTCTCTCGAATTATGAATCTCAACTAAACATTTCGGAGATTTATAACAAATTACTCAACCTATCCTAAATTAACGACGACGAGCATTGATCCCACAACCCTCAACCATAAAATATCTGTCAATCGAGCACCCTAACGTAGCCCACGCCGTCAAACTCATTTTATTCGTCTAATAAAATATATTATTCCTAATTATTTCATCGCATTTAAGTCCAATAGAATACTAATTGCATCAATTTTATAAAAAAACCAAGACTAGGGAGTATTTCTAAATCTCGTGTGATTGTTATTACTATTAGTAGTTGACTCAAGATAACTGATAAATTAATTAGATTGTATTTAACTTAGGTAATTATTTATCTTGCTTGCTATTAAAATTAAGTGGTTTTTTATGATCGATGAATTTAATTAAATTCTTATACTTTAAGTGGTTTTAATTAAATACAAATGCAGCATATTAAAATTAAGTTTATTTTTAACTGATTATCTTGTAACGTTACAGTTTTATAAATCGGGTATTTTAGTTATTGATCACGTATACAAACTTTGTGTTTTCTAATATAATTTTATTTTAATAATACTTATAGTATACGCATGTTGACCAAGTACCAACAACAAAATCAGCTTTTAATAATTGAAAGTCGTAATAATAATATGGAGTTAATCTTAATATGGACGGAAGGAAATCACAAAAATAGTTATAATTTATAAAAAAATTTAAATCTTTTTAGAAAATTGTAATCATTATATAAACAATTATTAAAAAGAGCTATTTTTTATTTTTCATATGATCTGAATGCATTTTATAGGTACTAATATATTTCATTAATATCTATTAAAAAATGCGACGTATCCAAAATTGAGCACTTTTTTATGGGAATAATTTTTTTTAGACGAAAGGTCGTTTAAAGCTTCCATTTACACAATGACACCAATATTCCTTTGAAGATAAAAAGTTTACTGGATTTCTCTTGAGCAGACAACCTTGAATAAAAATCAAAAACCATAAAAAAAACTAACAGTTTTTGATGTCGCTGAGCGTCCGAGTATGGTAGTTTTTAGTGTTTCAAAAGATATTATAATTATTATTTTCCACCCTAAAATGATGTGTCTTAAACGACGATAAACATAAAAACTGTTTAAAATTGAAGTAACGTTATAACATAACATATCCAATTTATATTGTATAAAATTATAACGTTTAAATTTAATTTTCCGCTTCAGTGAATATTCTGTTCGGTCAACGGTACATACAAAATTAATTTGAATCAACGTTATGAATCATACAACGATTATAAACGATACAAACGATAGACGGAAAATACATCACGTGTTATTTTATATATGGTGTTTGTGACGAAAACAATTTATAATTTGACAAATAAATGGCGTGCAATTTTGACAGTATTATACTATTCGAGTGATAAAAACGACATGCTATTATTATAATCATATTTCACGAGTTATTTTAGTTTTTTATCGTATTATTAAAAATAATAAAGAATATTTAAAGGAAAAAATTGCTTTTTTTGATGCTATTTATTGGATAAATAGTAGTGTAGATAAATGTTGAGTACGTATTTTTAAAAATTAGTAAATATGCTAGGACTTAGATAAGGTTTAATTTTTTTATTTCATAAACTTTGATCATAACGTTTTAAGCATTTTTAGGTTAATGTGATGGACACAAATTTTATTCAATCTTGAAAGGAAACCATTATTTTACCATCAGTGTAATTTTATTTTTAATTTACACTGCCTGTCTGCCTATATGTGTAACTTTTTGCGAAATGTTAAACGAAAAATGACATTGCGAAGTTATCAAAACCTTAATAATAAACTAATATTGAGATTCAAAACTCTTAATAATTATTTTAGTTATTTGGATATTAATCAACTATAATAGGTGTACATAGATAGAAGATACCCGCAGCAATAGAATTAAAACATATTATGTTAGGTATTTTATTATTGTTAATAGCAAGCGAGTGTCAAAGAGATGATTGCATTTCATTGTGAATTTTTTTTTTAACTATATATAATTGTATAGTATGACACGTCATATGGTATACCATATTATGTCAATAATCAATACAGTTAATAAAATATTTCTAGTATAAAATTGTTTTTATTCTTATTATAGAAACAAAATCGATATGGCCCGAGAGGAATCTTATACTGCACGTGCACTTGCTATTTTTCGATGACCAGTAAACGAAAAGTTATCCATAACTCATGGTATACTTCATGGTATAGACTGTGTAAATAAAAATTAAATTATACTAAGTGTAAAATAATGGTTTCCATTTCACAAAATGGAGGAAATTTGTGTTCATTAAATGAAACAAAAACGACTTACATGTTATGATCGAAGTTCGTGAAATGGATATCCATTTCGTGAAAAGTTTGATTACACTATGCGGATACGACACATATATTGAGCACTCTAAAGTTTCATCAAACATATTATAATCTTTTTTTTTTTTTGATTAAAGGATATTCTCTATATTATTCTTATATAATATATATATATTCACCAAGCATGTTTACCCCCTTTTTTCTTCAATAATGCAATTATTCAAAATTTAATTTTTGGAATTTCTGAATATATACTTCAAGACTATATTTTAAAATACTTTTGATTTTTTGTGATACTTAAAGAGTGTCCCGTGGAGTTGCAACATGGCAGTATGGCACTTATATATACACGAATATAATACGTCACATAGAATATTACTCATCTTTAACAATATACAACATTCCGTATACAACAAGCGTAATTCTGTCTGATAGGTATTATTCCTGTCTTTTAATAATTATTTATATAATAAATATAATGTCAAGCTTTAATTTATTCATTACAGCTTTTCACATTTACAGTAAATCCGTAGCTCCCCAGACCTTTCGTATTTGGATTTATCATACGAACAAAATCTCAACTTTGGTGCGGGTAAATTAAGAAAACTAAATTGAATATATCAAAATATGGGTATTAAAAACGTATATCTAATAATAAGAGGGTTAAAAAGGCGGTTATTCGAAAGCATGATACGCGTAAGCATATATATACTTATAGGTGTACATTATACTGTCTGATTTATTATTTATGTCAAACGCAAACTAATAGATACATCAAGTTCACAATCAGACGCATTAATTACGTATTCGATAATAAGTTAAGAGTAATATAATGTCGTTATTCTGCGACGATCAGCTGTGACGATATCAAAACTTTCCAAAGAGGAAATTTGTTGTAAGTAGCTCGGACAGGGTGGTTAAAAATTAGTTTTAATAGTCACGGGAGTCTCGAGTCATCGGTAGACGTGTTCAGCATTCTTAAACCGTCCAATTAGGCGTAGTAACCATCATACCCCATCATTAACCTCCATACCATACAGATTGAAAATAAATACGGCACATATTTACGATCGTATAATTAAACCAGTATAGCTACGTAATTTTAGATCGTTTTGTGTAATTACTAATTGTAAGTCATATAGTCCGTAAACAATTCTATTTAGAGCAGTCTTGCTATCCAAACTATTGTTTTAAGTTCATTTCCTTTTATAGCTAAATTTTATTAACAGCGACGTTTATAAAATAAAATAAATTTTAAAATGTTGGTACAAAAGCAGTTAAGCAAACTACACACAATGAGGCGGGTGGTCGTAGTTAAATTTGAAAGAAATATTAAACAATCAAGAGTTTGTTAGAAATTGTTGCTTACAGACAACACAGCATTATGTTTTAGTGGTTTTTGAAAAACTTGCGCTGAAAATTAAAAAAAAAAATTCCATCCATATAAATAAAAATCTTTAAATTCTCTATTACCAACTTCCGTAGATGTTTTGCACAAACCTTTTTTATTCTGAGCTTCAATAAACGCTTATCGGAGCAAAAAAAAATGTCATAAAAAAAGAACAACGCAATAATAACGTCGTAAAACCTAACGTGTACACACTACACAGTAATATTGTGCTTCGGGATCGAAAACTATAAGACCGACAACCATAAATAGGTATGGTAATTGCGCCCACTCCGGAGACGTCGCCGAATGATGGTAGTCGGATTAGGTTTACACTATATATTATATATATGTATACGAGTATTTTAGAATAAGTAATTTTTGAAATTTCCTAAAAAAAACATTTTACGTTAGAGTATGTCAGCGCACCGTTTGTTTTATCGGTCTGTCACGCAACATAGGTAGCGATTTTGTGTTCAGCAGATTCAATTTTGTGTTGTTAGGCTTAAGTGAATTGACCTATATTGCCACTATTATCAAACTGAAAAAATAATATTCAGGGAACAACATGGACTTTTATTGATATTTTCGTTTAAAAAATAGCTGTGGGCATTTTAAAACTGTAATATTTTACATTGGTATAATTCACTTTAAAATTTAAATATCACTAAAATCTTACGAGTTGTCCTAGATAATATTCGTAGTCTCAAATTTATTAATAGGAAAATTCGCTCTAATATTAAAGTTAACAACACAAAATTGGGTCTACTGAACGAATATTTGGTATGTTGTGTGAGGTCCAGAGGGAGATAACAAATAGTGTGCGAAATCCTCTTAACGAACACTCAGCTATTATATTATAACACTGTTCGCACACGCATTGTCGTTATATTTTTTTCGTTTTAAATTTTAAAATTGTCTTTGTCATTTTTGTCATTGTGTCGTTTAGTATTTTAACGGTGACCCTTTGAACAAATTTAGCACTACTGCTCTGACTCTCTGTGTGCTGGCTTAAAATATTTTTCTTATTTTTCTCTCTCGTTCGCTTTTGACGTTGTTTGTACACAATATTACAGTTATTTCAGTCGGGCCGGATTTTATCAGCGCACTTGTTGTTTATATAATATATATAATTTATTATCACTTCTCCGGAACGCAAACCCATTAGAATATTATTTTTACGAATAAAGGCGAGAGTCGTTTTAGCGCGACGCTCTTAAAATCAAAAATAAATTACTTAATGGTTACAATAAAAAACAATTTAAAAATACCAACAACCGTGGCTTAGGTCGGACGATTACTCGGAATGCTTAATATTGTAATTGTTATATTTGTACAGACATATTTTAAAATCGTTTTATCGAACACAAAATAATTAATATTGAGTAAAATGGCAAACATTTTGACTGTTGTTTGGGGTGTTTAATGTTTATGTCTGCAAGCACCCGCATGCAAGGTTAAGTACATTTAAGAATTAATTTTATATTGATTCGACAATTCCGTTGAAACAACTACATATTCATAATACTATGATGCAAAGAAATTTCAAAATATTTTTGAACCAACCGGCTAGATTGGAACACAGTCACGGATACAAAGTATACATCGTAAGCCACAATAATATTAAAATAAAATATATCTTCATTTTATAAACGTAATTCCATTTATATACGGCGTTATAAAAAGTATTTTCGCATAACGATTTCTGTAAGTAAAATTACGAAAAGCCGTTCATGATTATACTATAATGTCTTACCTTGGTTTAATGTTTACGTACACGGTAATGTAGAATACTCTCGCCATCCTCGCGTTAGTATAGGAAATTTTTGAATATTGTACGTACCAGCAAGGCCGCACAGCGCCATTAGATGGTCACCAATATTGCGACCCAATTATAAACACTAAACACGATAGAACCATACTTTAAACTATAATAATAATAATAGATGTCGTGTGCCGCTGGCGCGTTACGACTGTTATGACATAATGGCGAAAAATCATACTGAAATAATATTTACATTTCTACGTATTAAACTATTATGTAAATTCTCATTGTACCGGTGTGTGTGTTTGAGGGGGGGGGGCGGGGCAACGTTTGTTTCATTATTTCGGATTCCGAAAGCGTATATAACAACGTCACAGACAAGACAAGAACTTTCCTCCGCGAATCGAGCTCTTCTCGAAATAGTCTCTTCTTTTTTTTTTCTGAACGCAGTGATTTATGCCGTTTCTTTCCAATTTATAACGTTGTAGCCCGTACCGTCGTCCAGAATCCGACTTTTGTGCTTCCAGTACAGCTGTGTATAGATATTTTTTTTTACACAGCCCTTTTTTTTTACGACCATTAAAATATATTATGAAACACCTCTATATACGACGTATATTAAGTGTACGCTGAAATATCGCTGCTCGTGGCGGCAATGTGGAGGTACAAATCCACTCGCAAAAACGGGTCTGCAGATAATAACTTGTTATTATTTCGCCACCCTAGGCACCCACCCACCCATCCACCCACACCCGCACCCATAACGTTCGGGCATGTATGATAATATAATGTAATAATACACTATCAAGTCGTATTTGCGACCACCACCGCACTAGCAATGTATAATAATAATATAGTCAAGTGCATAATAATAATTATAATGGACCACGGAGGGTTAAGATGTTTGCTTTGTATACGTCAGCCAACGGCTTAATCAATAGCTACCTAGTATGTACGTTGTGTAATTTATTATGCTATAATAAGGTCATAGTGCCTACTTTCATATGCAAACATGTGAAGTGGGGCACACCGTGTCTTGCCCATTTTCCAGTCTTCCTTTTACCGTACCCCGTCCACCTAACGAACAGAAAGAATAAAAAACGGCGAAATGCCGTCGATCCCGCACACCGTGCGTGCACGGCACTCGTAGTGATCGAGATGTTTATTGTCGTCACTCGTCATCATAATATATTATTATTATTGAGGTCCGTTCCATGTAAAAACATGACGTAGGTGCTCTTATCGTGTATTCTTATATTATTATTACTTCTGTAAACGGAAACCGGATGTTTTATCGTCAGCACTTTCAGGAGAGTTCTACATTATTGTGCCATCTTCATATTTTACGAAAGGGTTTAGACATTAAGAACATATATTTCTGGTGGTATCACAATATCAAACATAATATATACAAATGCGTGTATCTTAGAATATAAATATCTGTATAAATAATAAAATGGAATTCCAAACCTTTTTCAGAAAACGAACGAAGTGATAGAAAACATCGTTTTTATTTTCTCGAGTTCAAAATATACGAGAATAAGAATTTAATTGAAACATTAATATTTTATTATACGTACAACCTATAAAATCCACAGAACTTCTTTCAGATTATATTTTCGCCATTAATGGCATATTAAAACATTGGTTTTATTTATTTATGAACATCACTGGATGGAAATGAAACCTAATAACTGTAATAGTTAGGTACACTCTATGATTGTGTAAATATTTGTAAGAAATTATGTCACGTTAAAAAATGAAGATTATAAATTATCTTATGCAATTAATTTAGTCTAGCGTCCTATATAATATTGTGTAGGTATAATCTGAATAATCTCAATAGCAGGTAGGTATGCCGTATATCTGATTTCGCTTCTTTAATCATTTTTAATGCTTTTTCCAACATGTAGGTATATAAATTATATTTTATCTCACTGCTTTTCGTATAGTAAATATATAAATCTTGTATACAACACGGATTAGTTTATTTATGTTTATAAATTGTTTTACGAAAGTACATTTAATGGCAATTTCATGTTTAAATTCATGAACTGTTTTTTAATTTATTAAATCCATAATAATTACACATTTTATCCAGCACAAAATAACCCGTGCAGCGAATTTAAAGTAGCTTAAAAAAAAGAAAAAAAGAAGAAAAAGAAAAAAAAGAGAGATTACTAAGTACAATGATATATAATATGTATATATATATATTTTTGTATCACATTGTTCTATGTCTAGAAAATAAGACGATAATACTATTCAAATGCAATCAGAAACAATGAAGGTCTGACCCACACAAAAACAATTATGTGTTAAAATTCGAATAATATATTCATTCAAAATTGAATCTTTAATCGAAAAAAAGTGCGGTCTGAGTATAGAAACACTATGGATGTCGAGCACTTGTTTCTTTTTTGTTCGCCTTGCCGCAAGACAGTGTATTATATATATTGCAATATTGTACACTCAAAAGCAACAATGAATCATCACATTCGAATAACCTAATCTGATCTAGGTCAATTTACTTATTGTTTCGTGTGGTTGAAAAATACAATATAATAAGCATATTATGCATAAAAAAAAATTGTCGAGTAAAGATTACAGACATTTATAAAACATTGTAATAGCGTGATATGAGTAGTAACTATCGTCGGCTATATGACGTGGTGGTTTGGAAAAAAAATTAAAATCTTGCACTTTTTAAAATGCATATTATAATAATCTACGTAGGTTTTGTAATTTAAAACGAAATCGCTTGAGCAGAGTTCGTCGTTTTATCGTACTACAAAAAGCGTTTCCGAAAAAAATTACATAACTATTAAAAAAAAAAAAAGTACATTGCAGATCATCCGCTTCGATCAGAAGTCTAATATTTACCTAATATGTGTGCGCAGATTGTAAAAACGGCAATATGGACATTGGACATAAATAAATATTGGTATATAATATGAAAATGATAACATTTTCAATAGTAATGCTTTTAATGATTAATAATTTATAAACGTTGTATTTTGTATCGTCGGCGAACATCAATATATGAGACGTATAATATAATCTAAAGTAATCACTCGATTTCCGATATTAAAATTTCATATTATCCTCATGTGATGGGTTCGTTTCCGAGAATTTTATTTGCGTTTCGTTAGATTTTACTAAAATATAATACATATATTTGTATTGAAACTATCGCATTCTGCAAACGGCTCGACGAATAGGTATGTCGTAATCACGTCGAAGACTATACACGCCCCGTTACAATAATATCATAAACGCTTCACATGATTTACGAACACAATATTAATAATATGTATGCGTATAATATGATATAAAATAAAATTTATAAAAAATATCACGGAAAACTGTATATGGGAACAACGCAATGCCAGATAAGAGTCGCCCGAGAGGGCGCCACGGCTGGAGTGGGCGAGTGGGTAGCCGGGTCGCATAATAATAAGAATATAATGTTATTATAATATTACTGCTCTGTTGTAGCCGCCTTGGCTTTCTATTATATAGTTTCTATATTTATTATATAAATAATAACGTATAGTCGAGATTAAATAATTATCGTTTAAGTCGAAACGACGTTCCGGGTACATCGTTGGAAACAATTTTCACTTTTCGTTTCGATTAGTAGGTAGGGTTCGACCGACCGAGGCCTCGCGTCTATAATAATAATAATATAATACTGGCGCGCGACGGTGTTGCCATATTATATTAATCCCGAGAGGGCAGTAATGGGCCGCGGGGTCGCCGGTGACATTACGCCGTAATATCACGAGTGTGTCAAGTCAACGGAAAATGTGTTATTACGGTGAAATTACACTTAACGATTTCGACGACGCGCGGCAAACTTAGATAGGAGAAACGCGCCGCCGCGCCGGTAATAGGCATGTAGTAGGTACGTATATTATAGAGGTACGAACTGTATACGCGTCATATTATTATTATTATTATTATTATATTACGAGAACGCGACGAGACTTATCCGATTGAATGAGCGCCGGCGCGTCGGCACCAGCTCTTGACCTGAAGTTTTTTTAAACGATAAAATAACGCAAAATATATACAGTGTAGCTATACGCGAAACCGCAAGGACGCAAACTATCGCGATTGTTCGATGCGGTCATTACGGCGATAGAGGGACACGTGTCTCCGTATTATTATTATCATTATTATTATCAGTATTATTATTTCGTCCGACGCTATAGTTGTTTTGTTTTTTTGAAAATTATGCCATCACACATATTTACACTATATATACTATAATTTTTTATTTTCTGTTTCAGGTAAGAACATAAAAACGAACGATTTAAAACATCGCAACCTTGTAAGTATTGAAGCTCCTAAAAAACATACGAATATGGTATAGTTTATTTTTAAAAAAAATTTCGCTACGGCTTATTAGTCTCATGAATTGTGGAGGGACACTACTACCTAGTCGACAAGTATTGAAATCGCGCACACCTTTAATATTAGAATCGACATTATATAATACGCGTAACATTAAATTTTACAATTATAAAATACTACACTATAGAAGGCAATTCGAAATATTTATTTAACTTGTATTCTACGAAAAGCAAATACCATTAGGTACTAAATGTTTGGGAAATTTAAAATAACAAGTTACGGGAAATATTTTTGAACGCAATAGAGTCTCATTAATAAATTCTGCTCGCAACCGCTTTAATTCATTAATCGCTTCAAACGATAAACTTTGTGAAATTAAATATTTGAATACCATTCTGCAAAACAAATATACTTTATGGCCGTACTTAAAATATATACGTACCGATTTGTGTGTACTATAATCTTGTAAAGGGTAGTATCGTTTAAATAAGAAAATACTTTAATTTTCACAATTAATGTTAATTTAAAAACGTTAACATAGCCCCAGTCGAGTTTTTATTATAATTTAAATAAGAAATATAGAGATTTGCTTCGACGAAGTACCTACTATGCCTGTAGTGTAGAATAATAAAATAAAATATTACAAAGACATCAAATGTGACATTATCTCGTATACATTAAACCGTTTCAAAAATCATAGAAATTCATTAAAGTACAAAATCTCGTTTTCGTTCTGTGGCGTGTAAATATATGCCAATCTCTAAAATTATGTTTGAGCACTATCATTAGACACATATTTTGTTATCTGAACAACTGGTAGGCACCATAATATAATATATAAACGATCAACACGTTAAAATGTGTATCATATTTTTGTACGAGCGGTACGGCCGGTACGGTATGATGTTTGAAACGAGCGTGCAAAATAAATGGTTAAGGATAACGATACCGATAAATCGACAACGCGGAACGCGTGTTTCCCTCGACTGCGGTACAATATTAGGTAAACCGTACGATATTTTTGTTTCCAGCAACAAACGACCGTAATAATTGTTACACGTTAGTATAATATAGTATAAATGAAGAAAAACGAATTATTCCGTCATCATATCCGACGACGGCGTATTATAATCATTCGGTCATGTTCTACACCAACCTATAATAGCGATACGTCTTTGACGATGACGGTCGTTCGATGTTGCGGCTGTGTGCGGTGTAGGTATATCTCACACAACATAATATATTGTGCACATCGAGTGGATGGTTTAATAGCCTTCGCATAGGTGTTGAAACGACAACCGATGAAACGTAATCCATACTCGGGACCGTCGGTCGTAAATTCCGAAATAACACGGAATATAATATATAATCCATAATTATACCGACTCACTGTATTATATACTACTCGTATATCCGTGCGACGAATCGGGAACTGTTGCGGAACGAGTGATGAGCTAAAATATCGCGTGTACGATTTAGCCCCGTACATATTAATACTATCATAACTATTATTATATCCAATGAACTTCGATATCGTATCACTCGCACGTGGTCACGTCACAAGGGACCGGAAGTGCCGCGGGTGGGGAATGCCGTAAACACGCGGTGGCGGCGTGCCGTCGAGCGTCGAGTCCGATAGCTCCGGCGGGGGGTGGCATTCTTGGCGAGTTCCAGCGAGGAGGTTCGATTTTTCTAAACACTCGTCAATCCTCTTCCACGCCCAACTGATTTAATATAGTCCCGGTTTGGGAAGGGGTCACTATATGATCGTTTATAGACGGCAAATAGGTGAGAGTGCAACGACGTCCAGTGCACCGGCGTGGTGCAGTCCGCCTAGGAGTCGGTTTAGGTAAATATTGCCCGGCCGGGTCCCCGGCATCCGACATCCACTGTAAATATATAGTATACGGTGCACACCTACAGTGCACAGTATCATCGCGATACCACACCGTCACGTACCCCCTCCCTAGCATTAACCTTTAGTCGGTTTTTACTCCTTTCTGTCCACGTCGTCTCACAGCCCCAGTCGTCGTCCCCAACGAGCGCGCCCCTCTCGCGGGGTTGCCGACGACGCCGAAACTTTCGCCACCACCACCCCCGTCCCGTCGCCACCCGGTTCATCTTACGGCCAACCGCCCCCCCCTCCACCATCCCCGACCTCACCGTTACCCATCCTCCAGACCGCCCCGTCCCCCCTCGCCCACAGGCAGCAGCGCCAGTAAAGCTTGCGTGGCCTGGCCTCGATCAATAAACCCTCCGAGCCACACACACACACACACTCGCGCGCACACAAACACACACACGCACACACACGCAGCCACACACGCACGCCGGCTTACAATGACACATATATAATATATGTACATACACGCAAAAATTACTATGTGTATATTATTATCGAACACGACAGCGACGTCGCGATTCCGAAACGTCACTTTGATTTACATATTATATTGTATATTATTATATATTCTCCGCCGTTTATGTACCGCATAAAAAAAAAATGTACATATATGCGTGCGTAACACGAACGATGGGTAAAAATAGAAATGAGCGCGTAAAATAATAACGACGACGAGATAATAAATACGTCATACGTTCATGCACGAACGCGACTATATTATGAAAATTGCAAAATTCGATATATGATATTATATCGCGTACCTATGTGTAATCTCATCGTCTGCGAGTCCCGGGGGGCAGGGAATCTCCGGAACTCTCGATTGGATATAATATATATATAAACGTCATAATAATATTATATGTTTGTGCGGTATTAGCGACACATCAATTTGATATATTATTATTTCCGCGCGCGTAACTCGAACCACCTGACCGATATAATAATATAATATTTTATGTACACTATTCGCTGTGCATAGGACGGTTTTTCTCGGGTGCCAAAGAATTTGACACGATTTCCGTCTCCGAAGGTTGGGTTATTATAATTCCATTCGATAAACGCGTATCGGTGTATCTCCGGACTCCGGACACGTCTCCCGCGCGACCTTCGCCGCACACCGCGACGACGACGACGACACCCGTCCACCGTAATATCGTGGGGGGGGGAGGGCGCCCGTGCAGAGACTGTGAACGTCGTGCTGTGAACAACACTACGCGACACGCCGCCGCCGAACTGAGTTTTCGCTCGGGCAGACATAATAACATTGAGACGACGACGGCGGCGGCACTGGAAAACGTTGCCAACAATTTGAATTTCGCTACCACCAAACCCCATTGTAATGCTGATTATAACTTGGAAATCTCTCGAAACGTTACTGTATTATAATAATATAATAATAATATGTACGCATATTCCTGACGGAGCTTAGTCACAAAGAAAAACTCTAAAATATCTCTTTTTAATATATATTTTTACTACGGACTTTTAAAGCTTATTACCCTTTTATACATATACCTATATATATATATACTGTTTATAATATCCACGCACAATATTTCATAGCTTACAAAATAATAATTACTTTAATGGTTTATAATGTGTAGCACGTTACGAACGATTCTACAATAATATTATATTTTGTATAAATAATAAATACCTATTATATTATGTTTCATCGTGATCACGATCCCGAGGTTATAGTCATAATACGCAATATCCATAATATTATAGTCATATTCAAAGTAGATAGCTGAAAACGTTATTAAATATCGTTCATAAATATTGTAAAGATATCAAAGCCGGTATTATTAAATTATATTTGTAACTGTTAACCTATATATTATATTTGAAATATCCACAAATTACCTAAACAATAACGTATATTAGTTGAATATAAATGATATTACATTTTTTATTACAATAATATTAATACTTTTACATATTTATATGCTATATGGCGTTTAATTTATATAAGAAAAAAAGGAATAATGTTTAAAATATTGTAATATATACACATACTTGATTTTGAATTCAGTTCTAAATCATATCGGATACACTGGCAATGACAATGGATGAAATGTGACGTAAGAGAAAATCCTATTGAAATAACTACATTTTATTTTTTTCGACTAACGATGCACTTACATGTCTTCAGCAGTCCTTTTTGAATAGTTCAACAAGCTTTATACGGTTTTTAACGATCTACCAAAATTATTTTTATATTTGTCGACATGATATATATGTAGGTAGGTACTAAAGGTATTGTATTCAAAAAAAGGTACCCGTAATTTTATGGAAGTTGAGCATGTTGTAGTTTTTGTGAACATACTTTTTAACAATTCTAAGTATTTATTATTTACTATACGGCATTTCATTTGAATAAATTCGTCTGTAAACATATATACACAGTACGTCTGTAGGTACTTATGTTTAATAACTAATACATAGCGTACGGTAAGTCTTCAAAGTATTCACAAATATTTAATAACCAATTTGATTTGGTTTTTAAGATTTCAATTCCAGTACCTATATGCGATAAATATTAGCTCAGACTATAATTATATTATCCTCAAATATTGTAATAAGTAAGATATGATATAGCTATCGTTGTTTACTTATCAAAAATAGAAAATAATTTGTAAATTTATGAGCTGTTACCTAATTTATTTATTTATTTATTTTGTTCTAATGTCTGGATGGATTTCACTCAACTACAGCAGCTGATGCCCCTAATCGTATATTAAACAGTCCAAAGAAAATTGAAAAATAATATTCTATATACCTATAAAATTATAAAATACAAATCATTGATTTGATGTTTCGCTCTTTTCTTTCTCTCTTTTTTAATGTTTGTATGTGTTAACCTAGAAGAATTAATAAGACGTAAGTGATAACATTAAAAGGTTAAATAATGACTATTAGAATCAAAATTCTTAAAATTGAAACATTTTTTATTTGAAAATATGGTTAAATTGTGATTATGAGGAATAGAGGTTAAGACAAAAAAAAAACCAATAACGGAAAATCCTGGGTAGAGCTTGACTCGCGTTGGCTGCCAAACACTTTGTAGGCTAAGAGGAAATAGTAGGAATTAATTAAAAACCATCAGGCGGGCGAAACGTAATTGAAACGATACCAAAACGAACAATTTCGTTTAAAAATACAAAAATATAAAATAAAATAATAATACAAATTGTGCCAACAAACTTTTTAGCACATGCAATGCGAAAAGTTTACTGTATGGTTGAATTGGAACACCGTTATTTTTTTAACAAGTAAATTTACTTAAGCACAGATGTTTCATGCGCTTTTTAAATGTTTAAAACCGTATTTTTCTCACTGATGTTGCTTTATCCTGTACCTTTGATAATAAACTACAACTAATATAGAAAGGTACATAAGTAGGTACGTTATACCATATAATTATAAAATATATATTACCCATACTTTTAAAACGATAATATATAATAAAGATTTTTAACCAAAAATACTTCACAGTCTCAAAAAAAGTTGGTGTTTTTTATCCTTATTTTTAAATACATTTCATAAACGACAATTTATTACAAATATAGCTTGTCATTTGCAAGAGTGAAATATACTAAAAAATATACACCCAAACCCTTTTTTTTTAAAGGTACAATTACAATATTATTTATATCGTGGTGTATGATATTTCTAAAACATAATATACAATATCGTTTTGAAATTGCTATATTGTCCTTAATAATGTGTTTATAAATTATTAATTTTCAAACTAAATAAAACTATCACAAAATAGTATAAACTGTATTGTTATAGTTAAGTTTTATGTATTAACTATTAAGTTATATTATGTAAAGACCTAGATAATTATTTGTATATAAACAATATAATTTCAATCTTCAAGAGACCTTCTTAATGCCGTAGGTAAGCTTAGGTAATAAAATAGGTACATACCCATGATACTACATTAAGTATAGGTAAAAATACAGATAAAAAACATTTAACACTCAACATTTCAAATTATTTATCAAAATTATGCAATAAATTATTTGTTATTATATTAATCAGATGATTTTGACCTCCTGCTAAGGTTAATCCACCTCCTACTAACTGTTACTAACTAATAACTGTTGTATTAAAAAGTTAAATACATTAGTATTAAAACAATAACCAATGTTTCTTACATATATTATTACTTTAACGATTTAAATATATGTAATATGAATTATTACATTATAAATTACCTATAATATATTTATAATATTAAATCAAAAAAAGTTTTATACCGTTAAACGTATTAAGAATTCCACGTACGTGGTAATTAATTGAAGTATAGATTTTATGAAATACGAAATGAACCCTAAAATTATTTGAAAAGTTTAAATTATTTTTAGGGCCCTATTAATTTCAATTTTGAAAATATAATTTCAATTTTAAATATTCTTGTATAACGCTATCAAAATATTACCTTAATAATAACTACCCCATTATTCTCCCTTTATCAAATTATTTAAGATCGTACAATTAATTATAATTCTTTCCTTTTTCACAAAATATCTCCACCCAATACTGAATCACATAAGTTATAAAGGTGTAACCCGCTTTATATTGCAAACCGTAGTTTCTATGGTAATATACATTACAATTTTTTGTCTCCGTTATTTATATATGGAGAGTATATATTAGAGTATAAATTAGAAAATTTGACCATTCAAAAGAGTCGTTTAATAAAATTTTGTTTTTGATTATTTATAAAAGACCAAGTAACGCCCCATCTCTACTCTACGTTTTAATCCAGAATTCATTAAACAGATCATATTATACTGTATACAATTACTCTTTAAAAGTTCAAACTATATTTTGTCTCCATATCACAAGTGTCTTAAAATATCTGAAAATGACCTAATAATAAAATGTTCAACAACTGGAGTTAATTAAATTAGTATTTCATTTGAAATATAGTGTAATATACAAGGTGACTCCGTAAGCTTCTCAGTCAATTTTTCTTCAATAATGCAGTTATTCAAAATCTTATTTGGGGATTTTTAATATACCTAAAATCCATATTTTAAATTTTTTTATATTGTCTTTGTACTACTTAAGGTGTGTCCTGTAGAGATACAAACTTCAGCTGTCTTTCAAATGAGAACTTTTTATTTTCTGTAAATTATTTAGCGGACAATTTTTCTGAAAATGTTAACGTACCGAAATTCGAACGTGTATATTTTGGTTTATTAAATTTTGTGTACATACTAAATATAATAGGTCTATGATAATGGATTTTGAAGATATGAGGGCTGCGGTGATTTGAAAATTGTAGTGAATAATATTTATATATCATCATTAATCTTTTTTTTTTTTGAATGGTCCAATTATAATAATTAGATTCAATATTACATCAACTAAATATATTTGAAAAACCATTATTAAAGACTATCATTCTTAATATAAACGTTTCAAAAACTGAAAATCACTCGGTTAGATTGTAAATTAGATATATAACAGTTCAAAAAATTAAATCCTCTAAATAATTTAAAAGAGAGTTCTCATTTTAAAAACAGAAGTTTGTATCATTACAAGACACTAAGTAGATTAAAGAAATTCAAAAGTTTTAAAATGTAGGATTTGCAAGTATATTTAAAAATTCCAAAAATCATAATTTGAATAAATTATAACTTCAAGAAAAAACGAGGTTAACATGCTTGGTGAATCGTACTGTATAATAAAATAAATATGTACAAAAATGATTTCAATTATGATCATATGAAAGTTTTTTTTTATGTTCAACTCTTTTAAAGCTATTATAATATTATTGCACCTATATATAAACCTTAAGCCGAGTCATTTCAATATCTCAAACTAAATAGTTTAATACAAATATTAATTGGAATTAATTAATATTTCTTGTTCCATTCAGAACCTAATCATGAACTTTACTATACTGATTCAATATTAATTTTAAAAAAACAATGTCAACCAATTTAACAAGTTTAAGTTTTCTTTTGACGTGTTAATGGTCGCTATAGATATAATTGATCCATAAGTATTTTTTTATAATATTGCAGAATACATTTTAATTATACTAATTCAACAAAACGTCTTATATATGATCTATTTTTACTGTTATAAAATTAGTTATCTGCATAAATTATTATTGTATTGAAAGAAAACAGATCAATTCGTTCTATCAAAACAAAAAACTAGTAAAGAAAAAGAAAACACTAAATAAATCCATCGTTACACTGGAAATCAAATATTATTGCCAACTTTATAACTATCATAAAATTATGTCAACTGTAAACACTGTTAATGTTTATATAATATCGCTTAAATTGTCTTACTTGATAGTAAACACCAAATTACAGTAGTGACTTTTAAGCTAAACTTAATGAAAATGCAAGCAAGTTAAATCACACTCTACGAGCATGCTAATTTTCTGGTTTCTGTAGAAAATGTAGTCTGAAATTAAAATGTTTAGCCATGTTAATGTTGAAATGTCGCCTATTGACACAGCTAAACCGGTAAATATACGTCTAAACAACCCTTGATAAATACTCTGTGTGCGCGAGCGAGTGTGTGTGTGTGTGTGTTTGTGTTTATATAAAGTCGCTCACTTTAAAATATAGCTGTAGAATGTTTAATTAGTTAAATGAAAATTAAACAATATACCAGGTACCATACTTACTATTAGAAATAATAATAGTAGCTGCTGCGGGAGTGTGGAATAAAAAATAATACGGTAAAATCAACAATAGTTTTGGTAACCCGTGTCAGCAAATGTCATGACAAATGAACACAATGGGCGCATGCTATTAGGTATTCTGCACTTCGCAGGTATAAAAGAATGAACATTAAAAAAATGCCCTCAACTCTTTCGTTTTACTGAAAATCTATATTATATATTTTGTTAGTTGTTTTATACTGTTCATTGTTCACCATGTCATATATATTTTATTTTTTATTTCTTGAAATCGATATAATAATGTATTGTATTGCAATGTTTGAGTATTTAAAACCCACTTAAATTTCGCGTTAGAGTTTTGTAATTCAAAATAATCTCAGAAGCAAACGTATGTGTCGATATAATATATTGTGTCGTATAATATGACCGTTGCTATAATAATTATAATAAACTTAAGACGGTATACGGATGTATCACCTATTAATTATTGTGTTCCAACCAAGCATTTAGTACAGATTTAAGGAAATCAAAATTAATGGTTATACTTTACAGAGAATAGCATTAGACTTAATAATCGATGTTAAAGTGAATACAATTTGTTTGCAAAGTTATTTTTTGTCATTTTTGTTTATAGTGTTCAGATTTTGATAAAAACGCTTTACGTATTTAAAATAACTAGGTAATTAATACTTGCAATACAGGTAGTAGAAAGTAGATATTTAGTCAATGATGAACACTTTCAAATGTAAACACGTATTTTTTCCTCAATAAAACGTTCTTAAAAAAGATATGAAAATTATTTATTTCTTCATTTTGTTTGTTAAATTAAAATATAAACAAAACTGGTTTAATATAAATTTATGATCACGACGTGGCGAAAGCCATGCCAAATATATTGAAACAACATTTTCCACTTCTTAAGTGCTTATATCCTCATATATACATAGGTTAAGAACACATATATCTTCACAAATACTATACTTATTAAAATTATATTACATAAATTAGTATTGGTTATTTGCATTGAAATCAAAAATATTGTGATAGGTGATCCATTTTGCACACATCAAACATTTTCGAAACTTTTCAATTAAGTTATATAAATTAGGGTTAGTCTAAATTAAATTATTTCAGAAAATGTCCATGTACCATAAATTAATTTTATAAATAATATAAATCAATATATTTTATCTCGATAATGAATCTATTGACTGGTGTCCACAACACTGATAATTTAAACTATTGTAAATACTGATTCATAAAAACCATTCATTCAATATTCAAGTATAAAAATATTAGCATCACGTAAGTAAAAATTATAATGCACCAGATTATTAAATAAATTATTTATGAGTTGATATTTAAAATCAAATGTTATTCGTGGATTCACAAACTGATATTAGAGATAGTGTACAACCATTTTCAAATTGATTTTATTTTATTTTTGTTAAATCATAATTTATTTTAATTAGTTAAATACTCATTTAATACGACATTATACAGTACATAAAAACTAAAAAGTGATATGTCGAAAGAAGGTTTATTTGTAAAAATTAAATTACATAAATTATTATTATTTATTGTAGATTATTTGACTAAATTGTTAAAATTTATCTGTAAAAATCGAATTATATAAATTATTGACTACCTATTTTATTAAAGTTTATTTGTCAACATTTAAATTATATAATATATATATGACCACTATCTATTAACACTGATCCAAAAAATGCAAGGAAAATATAAAACTTTAGAATTGTATGTACCATAAACATATTCCAAAAACACTTTTATATTTTCAACATTATGAGCTTGCTGTTGTTAAGAACCACCCACTATTTAGTAATAAATATAGAATATGCATAATACTGCAGTATAAGTAAGAACTATACGTTGCAATAAGGACATTGTTATCTGCATCGTGTATTTGCATAAAGCATATTTGTTAAGTAATTACAGATGTAATAAACGACATTATGTCATTAATCAAACGAATTAAAAGATTCAACAGTATCAGCTACATGCTATGAAATGTTCTAATTTAAATTGTGTTGAACTGGATTGAAGAGCATTTTTGTATATACGAAGTCCTTATTCAATATCAGATTACAATTGTAGGCACGTGCGTTTAAACTTATCAATGAATTAGTAATTATTATCAAATTGTTCATCTCTAATATTGCTATTTGATATATTACAAATTATACATAATACGCTTTGTGTCAGTGTGTCACTGATTAGTAGTTTAATCTATTGTATATCTGAATACATCACTAAACTTATGAAATATAACAGAAAAACTAGCTAAAGATGAGTTTTGGGTGGAATATGCAAATATAATAAGCAGTACGTTCAAAATATGCAAAAATATGCAAAAAAAAAATTATACCATTTATATTTCAGTACGATGCAAATCGCTTACATTACTAACCAAAACAGTAATCAGATGTTGAAAAAAAAAACACCGATTTAAATATAAATACTAGCCTACATTATAACACACTTGAAACTGAATGCCAAGAATGTCCATTTTTAAATATTTTATTATTTCCTGTTGTACAAAACTGAATTAGCCGATTATGGGTTTAAACTTTAAAATTTTAATAATTTTTGATTTGTATTCAACAGTTGAATATTTGAACAAACTAAAAGATATTATTATAAATATAACAATTATAGCCAAAGTTTTATCGTAATACTTTTAATCTTTTAGCAATTTTAATTTATATATATACATTTTTATTATTATTGAACATTCCCAAGACCTTATTGTTCAATACAAAAACTCCCAAAATATTCTTTCTAATAAAAATATTATGTCCCGAAACACAAAGTTAAGTATGTCGATTTCTCAAAATATAGCGAAATAATATAAAAAAGTTTTAAATATAATAATTATATTAACGTCTAAAATCAATGTACTATAATAAATTAATAATTATTACTTTTAATATTTAATATTTTAATAATTTATAATATTCCATTTATTTACTATAAAATATAGCCTACGTTATTCAACTTCAAATGGCATAAAATTAATCTATCTTTCGATCGTTTTTCGTTTAGCTTTAAATCAAATTTAATATATAAATACAAACATAATTACAATGATTTTCCACTTCTTAATTTTGGACATATTTTTTAGACATAAAAAACTGGAGACAGATTCAATGAATGCTTGATTTTTTTTAAAGACATCTGAATTTCAAATTTAGTCAAAGTTTGATATGTTAACAAAGAATAATATTTTTAGATACTTTGATTGTAATTTAAAAATATCTTTCGTGGGAATTTGAAACTTTTAAATATGTAAATTATTTTATTTTATTTACAATATGACATTTACAAAACTTTAATTTTATATGAATTGTATGCTATTGCATATTTATAGTTTATACCTGCAGTATTATTAATAGTAAAATAAATTGATATAATAATTAATAGCAATATATTTATGTTATAAAAGGCTAACAGACCGAATCCACTCAGTATTGTTTTTCGTATGCAATGATTTTCTATTGAATTCAAATCCAACACATTCATTAAAGTAACCTACTCAACGACGAGGTACACTCGCTCTTACTGTACGGCAGAGTGGTTATCAACAAACCCCTCTTTAAAAAAAATATGTATATTTTTGCTACCTATCAATTTTATATGCCATATTTTTTCTAAATAATTATAATAGTAATATAATCTGTAACCAATGGCAACCATTTAAATGAACAAAAAAATATTCGATTTTCGTCTGCCAAAACTAAATGCATGTGTAAGCCACCCTTGTGAGGGTATACCCTGTATAGCAACCTTTAGGCTTAAAAATAAATAATAAAAAACATTTTTAAATTTTCAATGAATCTGTTGATATAATTTTCATTAAAAATGATCCAGTAGTTTTTGAGCATGTAAAAGACAAACAAACATTAATATTTATATATACACAAAAAGATATATATTTATGAATAATTTATATTTTTCAAAGTTCTATGCATACAAATTATATTTAATTCGTGGAACGCGTACGTCATATTATAAGAAATGGTATGATAACGTTAGTAAATTATGCAACATTGTTTAATTATCTGTGTATTTATAGTTTTTTTAATTGTTAAATTACATTTAATTATTCATTTTTATTTTTATCTGTATCTGATTTAAAAAACGAAATTACATTTGATATTATATCAAATCACATTTGAGTACCTACAATGTTTAATTATACATTTTTAACATTGGAATATTCTACAAACAGTTGCTTGTTGTTTTTTCATATTAAAATATTAAAATATTCAACTACCTATTCTTATTCTTCTTTGGTTTTTAAAGGGCATTGAGGCCCATTATCGCAACACGCACACCTGTTTCCACTTGTACCTGTCTTGAGCTTCTCCGTCCTGTATTCCATTATCCACTAAAACCTTTTTGACTTAATCTTTGTTTTAGTCTTACCAGTGGGTTTCCACTTTCCAGTTAATAACCTGTTCCATTATTTCACTTCATCTCCATACGTGCCCAGCCTTTGTCATTTTTCTCGCCTCAGTTCTGGTCCTATATATTCGGTTCCTTGCATATAACTGACGATGGACGTGATTCCGTATTGCTCATTATTTCAAATTATTTAGTGACATAATTATTTTTTAGTCTGTAAATCAATAAGTAATTCTAATCACAACTTTTACATCAGAGGTTAAAGTTTTGTATCACACTCGTATAAATTGTATTTTCTTAATTAAGCATAGAAGTGGTCTCTAAAAACAACAAACCTAGTTTTAATCTATCCTTTACCGGTTTTATGTATATTTGTCGTTTGTTCGCAATTTCATTTTTTTTTCTCTCGGAGAAAAGTTGATCTCGCGTAGTAGGATTAAAAGTTCTATCCATTAATCAGTTCGATCGGAAGCATTTTTTTCACCCGCGCGTTTTAGTGTCAGAATAACAAAAACTTCACTTCTCTGCCGTAATTTGCCGTACCTATGTATTATACGCTCGGTAATAACCCCTCAGCGTGCAGGTCACCACATCAACGATGCTGATGCACAGGGGTGTGTAATTCTGTGTGTATAATACAATGGTAGCTAGTAGTACCTTATTGTGTCGCATTCGCCGTACCAACCACCCCACTACCGGGTTAGGTTAGATTAGGTTTAACCAAACCGTCGCCCGTCGTCTTGGAAAATGTATAATTTATGATAAAAAAATATCGGAGCAATATGCCGACGTATAATAGGGGCGTGAGCTCGAAAAATGAAATCGTATTTCGTCTCTCTGTTTTTGGTGACGAAATATAAATAATACATAGACGATTCGGCGTGATATCGCTGACAGTCCTGCGCGCTCTGGAATAATACCGTCGTATATATTATTATAATATAATATATATTATATTATGAGTTATTGATTCAATGTAGGTACTGTTTGCACACGTCACGTGACTACGGTTTTTCACTTTGATTGATTTCATAACCGTCAAATCCACCAATCATATTCCCAATTAACGTTAACACTTGAGCGGCATGGGAATAGTATAGGTAGTACTGCATCGGACAAATAAACGTCATGCGTGCGTACGTGTATGTTCATATACACGACTATATATAGTATATTATAAATCATTATACAGCGATTTTTCGACACCGCATTATTTATTGTTGAAAAATAAAATCTAATATTTCTATTTTTTTTAGATATTTTATTTCTCAAACCACAAACCTTAATTTTCAACTTCCCAACAAGATAGAACATTTTTCTGACACATTTAGGTTTGATATTATTGGCCGTTCTATAAAATATTAAATTATTGTTAGTACGCATTAATAGTTAATGAAGAGTGACGTGACACGAAGAACCATATGATTATCATCTAATTTTCCGTAGCTCGTTAATATATTTTAAACTCATGTATATTAATAATAGAACGTTGAACATCGATAATTATCAATGTTTATAAAGTATAGTAAATAGGTACTGTAAATTTAATGAAAAATCACATTTTAAAAATCACAAAACTCATTAAAAACTATCATTTATTGCTCCGCTTGAAATTCATAAAATATTATTTTTATTTACAAAACGATATAATGTATGGACATTTATAAAATGTTAACATAAGGGTAATTTATAGAAAATGTTTCTCAACTCTTTAGACGTTTTGCGTATGTGTATTTTATTTTCAAGTGTTAATTTTAATAATAATAAAAAAAAATTTTATTATTAGATAAATTATATGGAAAATTGTAGATGTTGTATAATATAGTAAAGAGGATCAAACAATATTTAATATATAACAAAATTTAGAAAATGAAAAAATGTATTGATCTAGATACATTATATGCTGACACGTACTTACACTTGGACGAATATGTTAAAAGTTCTGGATTACAATAACTCCTACATACACTTAATAATAGCTAGTAATACGATAGATTAAAGTACGAAATACAATATTACTCTTAGTGCCGGATATTTTGAAATAAAATAGGTATCAGATAATATTTTGAACTAACACACATAATGTTGCAATAATATAATAATAGGTTTACCTATTATGTGGTTTTATGTTTAAGTGAATATTGCCTTATTAGATTCTGAGTGGATCATATTATATAAGAACGATGTTAGTTTGTTGTCACCATAAATTATAACGATGATGTTACGTTCTTTGAATGTACCTATATGTTTTCCTTGTAAAATAATTTCAGTATAGTAAATGAGCTTTAAAACTGTCTTGTAATTTATGCCATCAATCGAATAACAGAATCATTGTTCTACATAATATCTTTATATATTATACCTACCTATAATGACATTTCCATGCGTACACGGCAAAATGTAATGTCTTAGTGTCAAAATATAACACGTTAAAACATTATTACTCTGTTGCGTTTAAGAAGAAAATTATTATTAATTAATTTCAATATGGATAGAACATATTTTATAAAATACACCTGTTCAAATAATCTATAATATTCGGTATAATGCTCAATACATTTATCACGTTTTCATAAATTACTCAAAATATTTGGTCCTACATTTGTAAATTTGTTCATAGTTCAAAAAAAAATATTAAATCATTAAATTTGTTATACCTACTTCATATTATATTTTATAAAAATTTATCATCTACAACTGAATTAATAAAATAAATATTAATTTTGATTGTATGTCATAATAGTCATACCGAAAGGTGTTATAGCTTACAAATCGCATAGATTCGTTTTTTCCTATATTCGTCTCATATGATATTATAATACATACATTCTACAAGATATGTTTATATATTTTTAATTTAAATTACGTTTATGAATCATAAAAATCATAAATTATGATATAACACATTCATAATGAAATCTAATTTCTCAATCGTATTTGTATATTTTAGATTGATTACAAATTATTTTTTCTTTATTATTATTGTAAAATTAAGTTTTCACTTCTGGCCTTTTAGACCATTGGTTGTGAATAATATAAATAATTAAAATTTAATTATGTAAATTGAAAGAGCCCCATTTACATTTAACACAGTTTGAGAAATTTACTTTGCAGGAGGTCGAAAAGTTCGTATTTTTGAATTGTGGAAAATATGTATTATTGTTTAATATTTAGTAAGCAAATTAAGTACAGATTTACTTATAATTAAATGTTAATGATCACGAATGAATACTAACTACATAATATAACTATACACATTTCACATATTTTGTTTTATTAAATTTGTATATAATGTGCATTGTTGGAAATATTTATATCATGTGCAATTCTATATTATCGCAAAATTGGTTCGAATAATAATAATTGTCGATGTTCAGCTTTTTTATTTATCAGCTATATTATGATCAAATATCACACAACATAAATAAAAAAAATCGTGTGTTACATTATAATATAAAATATTAACATTGAACAAACTCACAAACCAATCAAAAATAATAACTACACGAATTCGCAAGTAAAATCAAACTTCAAGTCATTTTTATTTGTACCACTAACAAGTTCCTATACAAGATTTATTGTCATCTAGAATCTATATAAATATGATAAAATTGTGGATGGGTATTGTGGTTGTCGTATAGGTCCTGTACTCTACTATAGGATATAGGTTAATAGAATAAAAAAAATTTTAAATATTAAACGTGTACAAACAATGTATGTAACAATGTATAAATAATATTTGGTGATGTTCTGTTTTTTCAAGTAATGGGGCAATAAAAACTGTATTGTTTTAAAAGAAAACATTTGACATATTTGTACATTCAGTAAAATAACAAGATGTCCAAAGATACAATATTTTTTTCATGTACAAATAGTATAAATCAGAGTATAAATAAATAGTTGGGCTACTCAAAAACATAGATCATCGTCATTTTGAAATACAGTCACATGCTGTACGCTGTTTGTCCTTAATAATACAGAGAATTCGCATCTCTTTTTTTTTCTTTTAATCCCGCTCAGACTGCATCTCTGGAAATATTAGTGATTTATTTTTGTTTCTCTTGTTTAAGTTGTTGCTGTAACAACTTTAAATTTTCAAACAGTGACAAAAGTTTGGAATGCTGTATTATCAGTCATAGTTTTCACATACACTTATCTTTTATCGAACTAATATTTTATTGATTGTAATAAATAAATGTAAAGATTGAAAGAATTTTATTGAAATTTACATTTATAATTGTATAAATCTCTATCATGACTTCTCATACAATTAAAACTTCAATCTATAGCAATATAGATACCTAAGACATAAATATGAATATATGATATTATAGATTAGGTGACGCAAATCAAAATTTTAAGATCATATATTTTCCACTATTATTCAAAACTACAGTACAATCTGGCGTTCTAAATTTCATTTTAATCAAACAAATTTATAATTAATTAATAATTTTCAAAGAATTGAGATATTATAACCAGACACGTAGGTACTGTGAATATTTTTAAAACTGTATTTATTTTATTTTCATTATAACAGCTAAATGTTGAATTTGTTTTAGTTTTTTAACCATACAAATTAGCTAAATTTTAAAATGTTCGATGCTTACGTTATTATTTCATAACCGTATTGTACACTAAAAATTAGGTGATTGGTAATATCGAAAAGAACTTTTTTACACAATTTTGATATCACAATAGACGTTTCATCATTGGTGTCATCAACTTAATAAGTATCATTACAGACAAATTGTCGTTTATTGGTTGTTTTCTTGGTAAGAATTTCCAAATGCTTTCTTAAAACAACATCTTTGAACCACGAAGTCCATCGCTTGTGAAAAAATAAACACGCGTCTATTGATCCTACTAGAAGAATGTAAAAATGGTTTACGGCATTATTACTTTTCCCATTTTAGCCTCGTGTAATTTGATCGTTTGATATTCCACTAAAACTTTTCTACAGAAACTTTTCTTTCTATATCATTAAGTTTTCACTTTCTTGTATAAGCGATCCTTTTATTTCAAAATTGACCCACACTACCTATATAGATTATTATTTTGGCGAATCTACGCTACCACGTCCGATAACTTTGCACCTGTGTGTCGCAACGATCATGTAGTAACTAGTACGATAACGGATGATAAAATACATTTCACGAGTTCACTGGTTTCCGTGGCGATTCAAGGAATACCAAAAACGTGTAAACTTAATAAGTAGGTTTTCATAAACTTTAAAAATTGAACTTTTAATAATAATAATACTACATCAGTGCTACAATGATAAGAGAGGTTGACTGGAAACTGACCAAGTAACTACCAAGAAATGTGTGCAGTAATGATAATAATATTTTTGATCATATTATGAGGCGTTTTGTTGAACCGTAAATTTCAATTAAATAAGCTAGGCTATTTTTCTGTAAATAATATACCATATATATTATGTACTAAATTGTCTTTATTTTAGAAAAACATTTTGGGTTAGAAAAATATATCGTCAGACCAGTATAAACATAAATTTGACTTTCTTGGCTGCTGGTCAAGAACAGGTCATTGTTTACTGGCTTGAAATAAGTAAAAAGTTTTATGTCTAATCGAATAAAGTTCACAGCACATTTGTAGACCCAACAGGCGATATTTTCCATAGCATTGTGTTGGTCATATTTTGATGAATGGATAATGTTGAACATTGCCTTGCATACTAGTTCGCTATCAACATAATTTAACATAAGTTTAGTATAGTTTAAAATTGTTATCAACTTTTATTTTAAAACTTTCCCTATATATTTTCAAGTTTATGACAGCAATAATAATAACAAGTTCTGGTATAATAGTTAAATTAAAAAAAATAAATGAAACACTTTATTTTTTAATTTTTAATCTTTCGAATATTTCAGTTTTTAACTATTATTCGAATGTTAAAATGTTTACATTACTTTATTTTACAGACTTAATGTATGTTATATTTATTTAATATTACATATTATAGAACATTAAAATATTAAAATTAAAAGAGTGTAATATTATTAATTTAAATTATATTATGCTAATTTTACCTACCGATTTGTATTATTAAAATTCAAAAATATTCCTGTTTTTAAATAACTTATTTAAAGGAATAAATAATGCACGCATAGTTTAATTTATTCTAATTTTGAATAAAATAAAATAAAATACATTGTAATTGTTCATATTGATATGGTATTATATTGTATAATGGCTATTACAGTATTACTAACTCATTGAAGAACATTGCAAATGTACATTAGATTTTATGTTTGCCTGTTATTATTATTTTTTTGGATTAAAGTATCGTAAAATCAATAGTTTCCTACAATTTTTAAATTATAGTTATATTTTTCAAGCTTTATAAATTATAAATAAAAGAAAAATACAATATATAATATTCAACAAGGGACCGTTCCATCATCTATTTCCAACACTTTTCAGCCAACTTACTAAACCATCCGACAAATCATCCATTACTTTTTTCTCTCCGCTATCACAGCCATTTATTTCTATTGTTTTTTTTTATGGTTATTTTTATTTGAAAACCTTCGTGTATGCAATATATAAGATAAAAACTAATTTAGCAGAGTTGAATATTGAAATATATCAAGCAACTCATTCCACACATTGGTAGTTACATTTGAGATTTGTGTAGATCAATTGGGACAGTAAACGGATAGCTAATAGATTCTTAAAATGTATTCTAATTCAAACTCTTTTACTAAAACACGGGAATTGAGTGAAACGTATTTCAAAATATGTATAAGATTCATATTTAACTTAAACAGAGAGTAAATGGGAAACAATTCTGCACTATTCATAATACAACATTGGTTATTGGTACTCGTAAGTTATACAGCATTAGAGTCAAAAAATCTTTAGTTGTGGAACCTAAGACATCTCACCGAGGGCATACCCCTAAATTCAGGAATAAATCATTCATGAATGCTTTTGACGAAGTATCTAAAATATTACAACTACGCTATGTATTTGTATGTATTTTAAAATTAAATGGTTTTTGTGTAAAAATAGATTAATTGAGAGTTATATATAAAATATATGACTAAATAATTAAGTTCGTAAGTTTTTTTTCAAGAAACGAGAAGGGACGAATACTTGCCAATTACTCCCTCCCGGCCCACATTGTTTATAAGAAGAATAAATATACCATAGGTAGTATGTAGGACACGTCGCACCGGTCCCTTACGACAACTTAAACAATTAACTGAGGATAGTCTGGATTTTGGTCTGACATCGAGGATTCCTGCGTATAGTCTTTATTAGCAACTTCCACACTTTCGTTAGTCGTAAGGTACATAGGAGATTTCTGCTGTGTCTAAAACCGCTTCGTTGCTGACTGTGCAATAAACCCTCGCTATCCGTAGGGTAATTGCAGCTCTCAGTGCAATCATTAACCGTTTTCTATTTTTCTCAGTCTCGAAACCATCTTCTGAAAAAAATGGTCCAAAAACTATATTCTATTGAAAAAATATATTTTTTGTCACACCTGCATCGAAAGTTTAATTTTCGATGCCGTGCCGGTCGAAGCGTTCGAAAATGACCTCTTTCCGTCCAGTGGACAGTACATCTTTTTTTTCCGATCGGTGGGCGGTAAAGTGGGAATCCCGTTACGCTGCGGGTGGTAAAGTGAAAATCCCAAAATGAAGCGTACGAAATTGGAAATACTCACTATACACAGTGGTCAGAAATGTTACTGCCCAAATCAGATTAAAATACACCTGCTTTATACTAGCTGGTAAGAGTAACTACCACGCAGTCCTATAATATAAGAAATAGGCGTGATAAAAAAAATAGTATAGTATCTACACAGTACACAGTTTAATTATTTTGGACCACTGTTTTTTTTTTAAATCATAATGGTTGCCTAGTGCCAAAATGAACTGGATGAGTTATAATAACTTTTCGCTCAGATAGTCCCTGCAGACCCTTCTAGTTAGGAATCCTGATTAGTGCCTCATCTATCCTCTCCCATATGATGCTGATGTTCAATGCATTTCACACGTCCAGTGTTACAAGGCATACAGATCTCGCCTTCGTAGTAGTCCAGTGTTTTGTTTCTTAGATTTCCAGATTACCAACTTCTGATGTTGGTACCTCGTAATAGGTTAATCTCAATTATCGGAAATCAACGATGGTTTTCAGCGATGACTAAAATAACCTTACTATCCCCTGATAAGTTTTTAGTTTGTTTAGTATCAACCTATACATTACATTACCCGTCGCGTTAAACATGCAGGGTAGCCTCAAGCAGCTAAGTTGTTCAGAAGGTTTGTTTCCTTTTAAGTTTTGCGATCTTTTAGGCTGATTGGAAACATATATGTGTGTATCAAACATGCATTAAATGTATTTAGTGTGGCTGCTCCTTGCAAATATCTTGAATCTTGATCATCTCGTTTGGTATTCTGTCATCCCCTGGCGCTTCCTCGTTGGCTATCTTTGTTTTTACTGTCCTTCAATCGTCTTTCAGAAAATCTTCGGTTTGCTCACATTAAAAATATTAAGAACTTAAAAGAACAACATTACGTACATAAAAATATTATTTAACCACCATATAGTAAAATAAAGTTGGTAAACGCTTTTTTAAATTTGCGAACACAATTTTTTAAAGTTATGTGTTTTAAATATATAGGTTTGTTAATGCTTTTCATTAACCAAACAGACATTACACTTATTTGTTATGTGCTTTATGTGAAAATATGAAATAAAATGATTTCACCTTCTTCAAAACATATATTTTATATATTATTGTATTGTTAAGTGTGTATATAAGTATTGTGACGTGCGTCGAACTACATTAGTGTTTCACCAAAAATAATAGCAAATATTGATATAAACAACCAAGAGGAAAATGTTTCAAAATAAGAAATATACTTTATGCTAAACTCGTAATTTAAATACAAACTCTAAAATAATGCAATATCCTATAGAGTAAAAATATTATTTTGTCTTATTATTTCACGTATTATATAATTTAATAGTAGGTACTTGGGTATGAAAGTTATAATTTTAACGATAACCTCGACAAAGTTTGAACATAGATTTTTGGTTTATAATATGATGCAAACTTAGAACTTAGTTTGAATTTTAATATCGAAGTTCATTTTTTATATATTACGATAAAATGTTAATATTTTTAATGATCGACATTTTTTTTCTTTTAACATTTTTTATTTAATACATAAATAATTTTATATATATTTTTTTTTATTACTTATTTGTGACCTTTATGAAAAAAAAATGTATTGGTATCACTTGTTACTATTTTATGTATTCTGACTTGTTTATCAAAAAAAAAAAGACTTTTGAACCCTAATTCGATGTATTGAAGTAATAATTTAATTAGGTATTCTTATCATATGCACTTTATCATTCGACCATACAGACGGTATTATAGTAAGTAACGTGTTTTTTGTGAAGTTTTCCGAACACCAAATCCTTATGATCTAAACACTATTTTTTAACATAATATCATAGTATTTTTAATGGTTTTTCTGACAAAAGTAAAAACGTAATAATCCATAGCTTCAAAAACTCCTACACGATTGAAAACAGTATAGCGCAACCCTAAATCTCCTTTTTATTTCGTACCAATATAATATTAATTTGATTTACGTTAATACCAAAGTCGTACATCCCCGTGATTAGGCTCTTTGAAAATCGCTTTGTGCGGTATACTTATATCTCATCAGTTATGATAATGTATACAACCCTTAGCGTCATAATATAATATAATATACCTACTTATACGGATTCGTTCTCCGTCGGAATCCCGAGAAAACAAATTTGAAAAATTGTAAATAATTCAGAACCGTCGTCGTAGTTTCGAAGCGTTTCTACGAAATCAACCATATGGGTAAAGTTTTTCCGACTTTCCGCTTAAGATTTTCGTGTAAAGCACTCCTGCAGGTATATGAGCATCTAAAATATAATATAATATATTAATATGAGTGTACACACATCGCATCGTACCACGATTGTTATTATTTTTATTTCCATTACATATTTAACATACTTCAGACGTAATAATATTGTGTACTCCTTTTGTGTACGGAGCCGTCGCCGTCGGCGGTTACATTATATTATGATGTTGACGGTGCAGGTATATTGTGTGCTCGGCGGCCGAAAGAAAAACACAATAATTTTCCCAGGAAGCTCTCACCGGGGCTGTTGTGTATACGGCGGAGGCGGAAATGAGTGCGTGCGTGGGTGCGCGTGTGTACAGATTATAATATAATGATACGGTTTACCTCCATATACGGTAACGGTATCTTTGTTCCGAATTAACGTGTAGCCCCGAACAGTGTGTGTGCGCGGGCTGTGAAAAGCGGATACCTATAGGCTATAATAATAATAATAATATGTAACAGGATGAATGAATAATGTTCGTGCGCGCGCTAACTGAAAAACCTCTCTGACACACGCCACATATAATACATAAATGCAAACTCTTCGGGGGTCGTCACCACACCCATTTTCCGCGAGTATATAGGCCGCCGTGTGTGGGTATGTGGGCTGGCGCGCGCGCGTGTGTACGATATTTACGGATTTTTCGACCGTCATCGCAGCGATTTACATCCCGGGATTTTTTTTTTTGCTTCTCCCTCCCCCCCTCCAACCCAATTATTTTTAGGTCATCGATGTGGTACGTATAGAGATGAGGTACGTGTTTCGGTCGTGTTACCTACTCGACTGGAATCAATACACTATAGGTACCTATATCATATTGTGTTATTATAATACGAAAAACTCCACTGTGTATTTATGTGCATATATAACATTGTATAAATTATGTATATAATATATACTGCTTTATCTCTGTCTGTCTGTCTGTCTGTCTGTCTGTCTGTCTGTCTGTCTGTCTATCTGTCTGTCTCTCGGTCTGTCTGTCTGCCTCTGTCTCTCTCTCTGTCTGCCTCTTCCAGTCGCTGTCTATCCATTTCCATCGATCGGGGCACACTGTTTTCTGGATAAACGCGTGACATAATTTATTCGTAAGGTCTTACCCAGAATCGATGTTTTCTTTGGCAATCGCCTTTTCGGGTTCTACCAGACACCCTCCTCTCCGTCCACCGTATACTCTGCTCGTCTAAAGTCTTGCCACACTAACATTGCGTATGATAACGTACAACTTGTCAGACGTTATGGAAAACTCGAAAAACACAAAACTCGCGCCCATGTAAAATCGTTCAATTTTTTTAATATTTTGACATTTGTGTTTTTAGTAAATTATTGTTTTCAAATGTCCGAGTGTTAGAAACGATGAATTAATAATTATTTTAATAATACTGTTCGTATTCGGTAAACAATATACATTGTTTATTCGAGTATGCTATGACGTATTGTAGTTATTATTGGAAGACACCAAAATTCTTATCTAATGTAAAAAAACAAAATAACTTTAATATATCCCATCAAAACTGTACTACCTAATCGAACCTTTCTTGCGTATTATTGTTATTTATAACTGTCACTTTTTTATTATTAATACACACATATATATATATATATATATATATCCTTTTCTCTATGTATCGAAAGATCATCTATTTTCTTTCTTGACATTTATTTATCGTCTTTGTTTCCGGTCATTTTTTAACAGCATTATCTGGTTATAACACTTACCTTTTGGGAAAAAAACGTGACACAATTTACTTGACTTTTCCCAATGAAAAGACCATGAATACCTATACAAATACACCTAACCTATACATAATATATACAACTATAGACGATAAATCAAAATTCATACTTCCCTTTCAGCTATTGGATTTTATAATCTTAGTATTTTTTTTTCTCTTAAAAGTCAAAAACTTATAACCTCAACAGCAATATTGTGTATTGCGTGTAATTTATACATATTATTAGCATTAAGGGTATGTATATTATTATATAGTACCTATATACTCATAAATCATAAATTATTGGATTTCTAACACAGTCAAATTTAAAAAAAAATTGTTTTTCTAAAATAGTTAAGTATATTGAATATTTTATTAGATTTCAAAAAAATTTTATGAACATTTCGTATTCAATTTTAATTTTTTTTTAACGAATACTAACTGTAAATGTAATGTAATAAATTAATTATCAAGAAAATTAAGACTTTTAAAACTATAAATTTGGATTCTTTAATAATGAAAAATGTATTGTATGATGTGATACAGCTGATAATATTAAGAGATATTTATATAGCATATGAATTACTATATAATACAAGTATAATCACTAGTATTGTACACATTGAAATTTTAAACATAAAAAAAATGCAATTTTTTTTAACTTTTGATGAATTGTATTGTAAACAAAAATCAAGTAAGAATATTCTTCCGAAAGCAATGGCTTATTAATGATTTTAATTTTAAAACAATAATGCAAATCTAGCTTGTGCTGGTGTAAGTGATGTGTGTACTTTGTTCACATCTTTATTTAGATACTTACGTTTTATACAACGGGCTGTTCTTATAAATAGCAAATTATCTTAATATTGAATATTTAATAGAATAATGTACAATCGGCCATAGCTTAACTCGAAGTTCAGAATATTGAAGTGAATTCGAACCATCGATATTATTTCGAGTTATCAATAGGTAGTGAAATCCAAGAATTATAACGGATCTAATAATTTCTGTTCAAAAAATCAATGGAAAAAAACAAGATTACCTGTGTCTGGATATGGCTGATGCCAACTGAAGATAAGTCGATTTTTGTTTTACTCTCTTTCGCTCCTAGTCCAAATGTGTTCATATTAACACGTATTTGTTATAGATATACCACACACACATTTGAAGTGTGTGTAGTGTATGTCACACAATGAATGCTTCCGTTTACAATACCCCGAGTTGATTCAATTGTTCCAACGGTTTTTTTGAACTTTCAATGAACTAAACTCATTGTGTGACTTTAGTGACTTTTATTTTGTCAGCTTACAAACATCTATTGTAAGTTGTTTTTATTTCTAACATTATTTACTTAAACTGATCTGATTTACGAATCATGGATATAAATCGACCTTGTCTCGTTATAGTATTTTAGTTCAAATAGGTTGTAAACATCTAATAACAATACATATATATATTTATATTTTTTTTTTTATTGCTATTAAGGCTTCAATTACAATTATAATAGCCTAAGGTAAAGTTACAACATATAAGTAAATAATCATCAATTTAGAGGTTACAATCAATTTTTACGCAGGTAGGTTAAAATGTATTGTCTAAGTTAATTTGTTTGAAAAATTGTAATATTTCGGTGGTGTTTTGTCGATTGAGTGCTTCTTCTAATGATAATGAATTGTTGATAAAATGACAAGATGTTGAGTATTTGGGACAGTGAATAATTATGTGAACTTTTGTAATGGTTTTTCATGTTTCTCGTAATGGTTAGGTTTTTTTCGTTTTATTCGTATCAACCGATATAACTTAGTAAATTTTAATTTACATATTAAACAAAAAAAAAAATCAAAATCTTAAGGAACGTACTTAATTTTTACTTTTTAAAGTTGCAATTTTTTTTAACTAGATAGACTTTATTTAATATTATACTGTTTGCACTCATCAGTGAGTACTCATTAGGCTTTGATTCATTCTAATCCGCCGGAGAGGAAAATGATCGACTTGTGTTCTACAATTGTTGTGTTCGTTAAAATTGTCAACATTTATTATTTTCATTATAACTGTTAAAAGAGAAAAGACCTAATTCTTTGTAGTTAATTTTAAGTTATATTAAGTACCTATTTATTATGTGCAACCTATAATAGCCTACACTCACTTTACGCATATTAAGTATATTATTATAATAGTCATACGAATAATATGTTTGTATGTGTATTCAAGCTGCATATTGATTTATTTAAAATCAAATGCAATAATAATATTTAACCATTATAACATCTGATTTTACACATAATTTATCAAACCTTTTTTTTCTCTTACAACCCCAAAAAAGGAATTTTCTGAAAGAAAAAAGGCAGACATATTTTTTTCTAAATTTGCTTTGCAAAATATTAATATATTAATATTTCTAAAAATGTTTACATTTTAATAAATAATAACTGTCTAATATAGTAATATAGGTACACCACCTCGGTACAAAAACAATAATATTATCCTCTGTTTAAAATCCAGCCTAAAACTGACTTTTGCTGATAACTTGTGTTCATTGATACTTATACCATTATCACTCATTTTGCTTTTAAATTGTTACATATTTTTCAAACGTCCTTCGCTGATCTTGTACAAAGACCGTCATCTCCTACCCGCCGAAATCACATTATATTCTGCGGCATTAGTGATTATCCAAATATTAACACAAACGCTGTTTATTCTAGATGTCCATTTGGCTTTTGTTTGGTATATTGCAGTGTAATATAATCCTTGTATTCCGTACACTGCGAATAGTTTAAACTATAATGTTCTATTATTCCAATCCCAAAATACTCAAAACAAACGTAAATGGGTCACAAATATATCAGTATTAATTACTGCTGTAAACCATTTCACTGGAATTAAACATTTCGTTAAATTAACGTACACAGATTTTATAAAAATATACATATTTTGTTTTCCAAAATAATATTTACACGCGTACTGCTCTATGGAGTGTTTGTTTTTGTATCTTTTATTGATATTTTTGACAATCATAGTTGAAAAACTTAATCTGTGTACAATGTGACGGTAAGTACTCCATTATATGTTACTGTTGACATACTATTTCGAGTCCACATAGCAAATGTACACATCATATACCTAATATTATAATTTAAACGTATACACTTAGTGGCGTGTTTTGATTGGATCCGCGTTATCAATCAATACATAATACTTTGACGGTCAGCTACGATAAATGCATTTTATTTGTTTGATGAATGAACGTTATGGTGATTATCATATCATCATACCTTATGGTTGGGCACAGGTTATTTGTGTATACTTTTTGATGTTCGTGCCAGTAAAATAGGAATAGATATCAGTTACTGGTTCGCTTTAGACTAATCCATCTATTTTTCTTTCATTGGGCGTATAGCTTATCAAAACAACAAAAACATTTTCCATCAAACAAATTGACCATTGCGTACATTGCGTCATCAGAAGAAAAGTATACAAATTAATTGAATTATATTTGACATTATACCAACTTACTCTGACATCACGTCGTGTGGCATGCGTGTTATTGTCACGCTTTTATTCACAATTATTTACGTTCTATTTGTCGTGTACTCTAATATATAGTATCTTCCATAATTTGACAACCGTGTAATTATATCACAATTGTTTTTGATAGGTCTTTATTCTATAAAAAAAAGTGCAACAAACTCAAATAAATTGGGGGGGGAAATGTGAAAGTAAGGCATAAACCACTTAGCCAAACGAACTCGTGTGTTCCCACAGTAATGGCCAAAAGAGTTAAAAACTGAGAGGAAATCAATTTGTCGCTTTAATAGCTCAGCACTGTACGTGACATTTTTGGAAAAATAACTTATATGCTCAATATTATTATTAAATATATTAGTAGTTTCAAGTCGAAATTGTTAGCGTAAACCATAATAGATTGAATCAAAAAATATATATAATGCATTTCTGTAGAAATATTATATTTATTCTGAGAATGTTTAAAAAGGTTCAAGGTGCCTAATAAAATATTTACTATTTTGTTGAATTATTCAATAGAGGTATGCTTTGATAATAACGTAAGTGTTGATGTAAGTTGTATAGGAATAACATATTTCCAGATGCAATGTACCTATATTATATAACTGGGAAAAATAAAAAGCTGTATAATATAATATTTTATAAATTGTAAACGGAGGGTGTATTGTCATATATTGTAATAGTTTTATAGGATGTTTAGTGTTTTTTCACAGTTTAAAATTGAATACCACAATATTACCAGTTTACCACTACCTACCTTACCTTATGAATAAGTCTATAACACGACGTACAAAGACACTATTACATCCATTTTTTTAAGTCAGGGATCGCTAACGTAACAAAATGAATTCTTCGAAACGCATTTGATTTGTTACGTTTTGTTTTTATAACATAATTGGAATTTTTTTTTGCCTTTTGTTATTTTAATGTATTTCTTACAAATAAATGATATTCCAGAATAATATACACTTATTTTTCATAGTTTATACCCTATGTTCATAACGTTATATAGTTTCGTTATAGTTACGTTCCGGGAGTGTATTATACACTGTTGGCGCCCCAAATAAAATTGTAATAATGTGTTCCGGGACGTAATAAACAGTTATGTAATATATGAATTGTTTTCCGTAATGTAATGAATCTGTAGCGTTATTTATGCATTTCATATCGGAAAAAACAAATTTGTAACGTTAGCTGCATATATTATTGTTCCGGAACGATCTACAAATGTATTAGGAGTGTATATTGTTATGGAACTCAATGCAACTGTAACGTTATATTGGTACATACCTACTATGTATATTATATATTATAGATTATGCATTTCGATACATATATGACATTGTTAGGAGTGTAACATAATTTTTATAATAATATTAACTCGGGTTGAAATTGAGTTGAAATCGAATTACGAAACGGAATACTATAAAACGTATTGAGTTGCAGAATCAGCGAAAAAAATTAGTATCTATTTTCAAAACGAAGATCACTATTATGTTCCAGTGTTGTGTTATAAATTATGACTAATTGGCTTCTTCAAACGCATAAATACAAGCGTCTGACTAAAATACGTTCGCGATAGCAAATAAAAAAACCCGGTACAAGCCCCGGTATCAGCGGGTTTTCGCTACTTATAACATATACGTATATATATATATATACTAACGCATTATATTATGTCTGTCGTCTATGAACGTTTTCAATATCACATGCATCTTGCAACCGAGATAGGATTTTTTTTTAACCTTATCGATGTGTGAGCGTCATTGTGTTTGTTGATTGTTGAAATTACGGTATAGTCAGCGTGAACAGCCACCGACTAAGTTGAAGGGCTCTGTATCGGCGGTTCGCGAGGCTTTGGCTGTTCTAGAGATGAGCAAGACAAAACGACGGATCGTAAATAACAACAAGGCCGGGTCGTCCACGCGCCACGCGCCGCCGCTCACCGTCCACCCCCTCCCCGTTGCCGCCGCGACTTCGCTTCACCCCCACGTCCACCTCGCCGTGGCCGCAATCAGCCGACGCGATGTATTAGCGCGAGGAAGATTGCGGTTTATGTCACCGGACCGCGCGCCGCGTGCTTCGATGCCACGCGCGCACCTCGCGCGCAAACTTTGCACCGCCACCGCCGAGTTTTACGCGGAATGCCCGTGAAATTATTTCACCAAAACGCCATTTTTCCTCGAGTATTAAATCATTGTCGTCGGGGGGTTAAAAAAAAAAAAAATTTGAAAACACCATAAAAAACAGCCGAGACTTGCAGACCGGTAATATATATATTACGCGAACCGATGTATAAATAAAAAAAAATAAAAAACAATCTATTTCGGAGCGTGATGACGGACTTACACAGACGCTGCGCCTGGTTATTAACAACCCTCGTGTAGCGCTGTGCGTGCACTGCTGCAGGACGGAATTCAGTAAATTGGATGAATCGGAACGGAAAAAAACGGTTTGCGTGGGCTAGACCCTTGGGTCCGAACAGACGATTAGATTTTGTCAGTCAGTCGCCGAGACCCAATTTTAGCGAGGTTTCAGATCGTAAACTAAGCCGGAGCCCCGGTGAACCTGACAGGCCCGAGATAACCGTCACCGTCTGTTTACTTTAATCGTGGCCAACTATAATATATAGGTATACGAAAAAGCCTGATGCCGTCCGAATTCGGTCGTATGTTTGCACCCGTTTTCTCTGTCAAGTCGCACACAAACCGTTTTAATCTGTTCGCAACGCCACACGCCCCTTAAGCAAGTGGTTCAAAACAGCAAACAGTCGGCTAAAAAACAATTGGTACGATTCGGACCACCATGATAGATCGGCGTGACGATATTACATCGTAACTAAATATCTAACGTTGGTCTGTCGATGTGACCAGCTGCAAAGCGCTTTCTGGCACCCAAACGAGACAATGCGCGTGCCGAAAAGCGAACAATGCGTCACAATAATAATAAGTGATTCATAGCCGAGCTAGACATAAGCTCGTAGAAAATACAAGTGCTCAATACCTACCCATAAATTATAATAATTGGACGGGTCGTTTAAAATTCAATCGTGCAAAGCTGTGAAATAGCAGCGTCAGCGCTGCCACCTTGATGGACGGGTTCATATACCGAGGTTTATATTGTACATCGACCACTGCGACGGCGGTAAATCCGTCGACGTGACAAACGCTTATTGATTCGATTGGAATTTCCGTTCTGGTTGAGGAGTAAGTTTACCTGACCGTTATGCGTGTCGAAGATGGTTGCTGCGTGTATTAATACTTCGAGCAGAAATAAGTGTCATCGGTAGATGAGACTCAGCTGCAGAGATTCCATCGATTCGAAAGGGACGCCTACGCCGAATCAGATAGAATCCCTACGTTTCACAGGAGGTTTTTCTCTTTTTTTTCAGAAGTTTTGCACGTGTTCATTTTTGACAAAGTTTTAAGACCAATTAAATTATATTTAAATGCCAATTTAAAGTATATTAACCATGATATAGACATGCAGTTCTTAAATACATGTTACTTCAGATAGACTAATATTAAACCACTTATACTGCTATCGAAGAAAGTGGAAACATGATAATATCGTAGATAAAATGAAATATACCTCTCTGTTTTTGAATATATTATTTAGTATTCATTTTAAAATGTAAAGTATGAAAAAATCATTTAATTTTTAGTTTTTGTTTATCTACTACTCTGGATTCGGGAGTATAACGTCTATTCAGATAAAAAAAACAGTAGCGAATGATAAATAAGCTAAAAAATGTACAACCCCTCTACCCTTGACTATCGACCGACGACCGTACAGAATAGGTAAGTTTAACTCGCGTGCGCATCCATATATCACGTATCAGCATCGGCCTGCCAACGATCTCTTTTCCTATTTTCACTCAACAATGCACAAGCGATCCCCGACGATCTATATAATATACAATAACTGCTACACGAGATGTGTATAGGTACAATAATAAATCATTATCGCCGTCGGCGTACGAAATATTATTCCGCTCGCTCCCATGAGATCGACGAAGGTCCTTCGAGTCAAGACTACATCTACCAACCGACTATAAAACCGAATTTCGGAAAACTGTGTTGATCCCCCCTACCGCCGAGCGCCAACCACGTATACGACACGTAACGCATTACACATTAACCGGAAAACGCGGATGTCTTTGCCCCAATATTGTTAGGTATCTATACTTTTAACGCGGTAAAATCGCAGAAGGTAACAACGTTACATATTTTTAAAAGCTAACGACCGGCCAGCGTTATCAAAGTAATAACTATAGAAACATAAATAATAATGTGGAACATAAGAAATAAATACTTACTGTTGATTGATTTTATTTTTATTAATTTACAATGAACTATTTACTTAAAGCCCCCGCAAACGTGAATTTTAAAGGAGTTGTGCTTAGGCAATTCTTTCTTATCTAATTCTTGACTTTCTATTAAAAACTATTTAAAATATTAAATATATGCTCCAACCGATGCAAAGTAATAACTTTTTTATCGAATCAAAAATCTCAATTTTTTTAAATCGAACCACTCAAAATACTCTTTTTTCAGTTGCTTAGGTCGTTTTAATGAAAAAAGTATATAAGTTGTGATTCAATTATTTAATTTATATACATTTGATCGGTAAAATGTAATGTTTTTATTTCTTTGTATCCGACCAATAATATTTCAAACATTATAAAATATGCATAATACTTTACCAGCTTTAATTAACTTAAAAAAAATATATATTCTTCTAAAGACGTACATTAGATAATTAATATGTTTACCCATAAATACAAATATTTAAAGAACAACACTTTTGTGGATCGATCTTATACTGTAAGTACCTCAATAGGTATATCAATGATGGCATATTATGCAGTATAATACATTCGATTTGAATTGTAATTAAAAATAAACGTTAATATAGGAGAGTTGAAAAATGTTATAGTCAACATAATAACACAACATATAATAAAATTGTTCGTAGATAAAGTCAAAAAACAAACTTTCGGGACGGTATTTACAGAGCCAATTGGACAAAACCGATTATGTTCCTTGTGCCGAAAAGGAGATTTAGACAAAGCAATAAGTAGACGTATTTTTATCCACGTATTGACGTCTATCATTAGAATTATTGAACAACAAAATTAAATGTTTTGGCTTGAAAGTGTCTAAATTCGTTTTCGAAACAAGAGGTATTGTAGTCGACAAGCACAGAAATGTTCAAATAAAATAACTCATCTGGATGTCTATTCCAATCCAATCATTGATTCCATACAACGTAAATTGTATTTTATATAAAATTTGAGCTCAAAATATCAACATAAAAAGCGTATAAAGATGTACCATTAAACGATAAGAACCAAAAACTATCTAAAAAAATTGTTTCCCGCCCGCAATTTATTTCTATGAATATAATAATATATAATATATCAGCATTGGTTACTATTTTATTATAAAGACTTATTTTTAAACCACTGACAGTTTATGTTCGAGTTACAAGATATATTACTGTCATAATATGCTTCTAAGAAATAATTATAACAACAACAAATATGATTCGCAGGTGTTTGAAAAAATATATATAATACTTACACTATTTCATTGAATTAATTAATTTCTACTCTAATTATTTTAGTTATATAAGAATGTATTGAATAGTAACATTAAACCAGCAATACTCTTTTAAATTCAGAAAATAAAATAAAATATAGCACAAAACATTAAAAAAATGTTCTTAATCCTCTTAGGGGTATTCTGTGCAGTATAATAATATAATATAGACAATCTATTTACTTCTATATATAAACGATTTAATCAACTATCAAGTACAGTAGTATCGATTTGTATATTCTGAGTTTTACGTTTTACATAAAAAAATTACAGTATTTTGAAATTACAGGGGAATTAGACACTTGAAAATGGTTTTCTCCCTTACACTAAAAATTTTACCGTATTACACATTACAAAGAGATTTCAAAATCTTTGTTCACGATTTTCCTCCTCACTCAGAAATATTTACCGTGTACACAACATTTTTTTTTTCCCAAAACTTTCAATATAATCTTGAAATAATTATTTAAAAATAAAAGAATATACACATTAGTTAAGCATTAATTTTTTTTTATTTTAACAAATTATTTCAAGATTATATTGAAAGTTTTGTGACAAATCAAACAAAACTTGTACAAAAAAATATATATTATTGTGCATACGGTAAATATTTCTGAGTGAGGAGGAAAATCGTGGTCAAAGATTTTGAAATCTCCCTGTAATGCGTAATACGGTAACATTTTTAGTGTAAGCGGAGAAACCATTTTTGAGTGTCTAATTCCCCTGTAATTTCAAAATACGGTAATTTTTTTATGCAAGCCGGAAAGTCGTGGACAAAGATTTTAAAATCTCCCTGTAAAATTCTATACGGTATTTTTTTTGTGTGAGGGGCAAATGTTTAGACAACGTTTTTTTAATCTCTTTGTTATGTCATAGGACATTTTCGGTGTCCTCCAAGCGGGACATTCCCGCTTAAAATTGAGTGATTACCGCGGGAAAAAATACGCAAAACTCAGAACATACAAATCTATACTACTAAGTACATTTATTTACTAACTTGTAACTAAAATTAGTTTATGGTTAGAAAACATATTTTTTAACTAATGATGGTCAACAAATGTTGGACACCGATAAAATTGAATTTTTGACGAAGAAGAAATTTATTTAATTTTGATGGTTTTTTTTAAAGCGATTTACCTTAGACTGTGAAGTCTCATTCTACTCTAAAGCACTTAAATTATCAAATATCAATCCCTTCAGGCTATATTTATTAACTTAAAATCCTGCATTTACCTTTAATTTTTTCCTAACAGAAATGGAATGACGAAAAAAATCCAACGAAAACGGTTCTTATTGACTCAACTTGCCGTAGAATGCTTAATTGTTTAAGTTATGTAAACATTTTAAAATAAATTGTACTTTTAAAACACCTAATAGTTTATTTTTATCGAAGTCCTTTCTCTTTTTTCTTTACATCTTGATTCATGACATTTTTATTTTTTTTCTTTGTTATAACATTCACTTATTGTTTTTTTCGTGAACAGAATATGGAAAAATAATTATTTTAATTTTTACACGAAACATTGTTTTTTTTTTTTAAATATTGGGTTGTTTGTAGAAAAAATATTATGTTTTCGTTTTTTCATCGGTACCTAGGTACTTGTTATCTTGCTTATAAAATATGAGTTATACCTATCTAAAATCTAAATACAATTTCAACCTTATTATACTATAGGTTAAAAAAAATCTGGTGATAAAATTAAATTGAAAAATTCTTATTCAGCATATTATAAGTTAGTTTTATTGTAGCAATAAGAATACAACATTTTATGTCCGTAATCGTGAATGGGATTGTTTTGTAAAAATGTTCTTACAAAAATATCTTATGTTGATATTATAAAGAATTATACTTAAAATTAAAATAACGAATTGAACACAAAGTAAATGGTATCAAATACTTCACGAGTTTATTTTTATTACAATCTTAATACTAAAATGAAGAAAGCATTTGAATAATTTATGTTAATACAAACTTGGTATTTAAGTAAAATGTCCATATTGAGTAGTATTAAAACTTATACTAACTTGGCTCAAGTTATTTTTTGTATAATATATAAAAAGTTATTTTATACAAACATTAAATAATTTATTTAAATTTTGACGTATCGTGAAATGAGATTATATAAATGTGAATATGACTAAAAACGGCTTCTGTAAAAATAAGATATTTAATAACGATAATAAATATAACGATATTTTAAACAAACTACTTTGTGTTGAATTCAAGCTTATAGGTACATTACGTACTCAATTTTAAACTATTCAACAAAAATTATTCGAAAAAATGTTATCTGTAAATATTTTTATCATAATTAATATAAATATAATAGTATGTCCATATCAATATACATTTATTATACATTATAATATGTGATAACTGATAAAATCTTTAATTATGACTTCCTAACTATTATACAATTGTAATTATATTTTTTAACATGTTTTTACAGGTATGTATTTTTGAAGAATTTATATTTTATCCAATCAGTTATTACGTAAGTAAAAATATTATTTTTTCTATAGAATTGTTCGTATTCATTAATTGTATACTTTGCATGCCTAAGTTTACACACATAACATAATAAATGTCTTATGAAAATGTAAGGTTATTACCTTTAAATCTACAATTTTAATACCGAGTTCATTCCGAAATATTTTTATAACAAAAAATAACGTATTAAAATAATATTATCTTGACATTAAAAACAATATAATTATTTGCCAAACATATATACATGCTATTCCAAGAAAAGTGTAGACTGTAGGTGTACAATTTATTTAAATATACGTGTTATGGATTACTTATATTATTTAATAATGAAACCATTTTTTGATTACAATTTTGGAGGTGCTAAACGTCTTAAAATATTATCATCATGTCTTAAAGCTACGTGAATAATATATGTAGTCATATCTAAAAACTGTATAATCAAATTAGATTTTGAGCAAACTATGAATTGGTTTTACAATATTGGTTTTTTTTATTGCGTCTCGTCATCTTTTAGAGCAGTAAAAACACTTTAATTTTCAACTACGAGGGTGATTTTTGACAGAAAATTGAATTTAGTACATAAAGTAACACTTTAATGGGTCAAAAGTAAACATTTCTCAGTACTTTCCCAAATATACAAAAACAAAATTAGGAATAAAATGAAATAAAATGGAATAAAATGAAATAAAATAGAATAAAATGGAATATTTACGAAACACCAATTTTTGACAAAATCTATTTTTGTTATTTTATTGTTATTAAAAAAACAAAAACCTCAGATACTCGAAATCTTCACCAAAAATGTATATTATCATTTTCTTAACACGGTTTAATTTTCAAAATATTGTGTTAAATCTTTTCGAGGTATTTATAGATATTTGAAATTATCGACCATTTTTGAATTGTTATTATTATAGTTGAGAACTGTCGTACTCTATCGATTATTGACGATATTGTATAATAATAGCACATAGATTTTTTATCGTTGTACGTTTCTTTATCGGTTGTCATTCATTTAAGCATTGTAATAAATATTGAATCGCACAAAAGAATACACACCGACCGAAACATTCGGGCGTACTCCGACAAAAACTCCGGATGAGATTATAAACCGTTTACGTCTGTAGTAGTAACAGTAACTTTTCTCTCGGCGGTCATTTTATTCCACCGAACGCTCGCGGTCTAGATATTGTATATAACTTAATAATATTATTCTATCCATCTTATAAGTGTCAGAGTTTTCATATGACGAAAGTCATGGATAAAAAAAAAATACTCGTAGCAACGTGAATTGTGTATATAAATATATATATTATATTATATTATATCTGTAGGAGAGCTGGGAATTGGACAGATGATAGACAGCTTTGTTGGAGATTCACAAAAACTCTTGAATCGGCTAAATTTCATTTTTTTTTTTTTTTTCAAAACCACTATTGAATTTTTAAAAATATATGAACATAAAATACGCGCGGTATTATAAGCTGATATGGTATTTTACTCTTAAAGTAACTATAATCTGTAAAATACTTTCACATTTTTTGTTCAACAAAGAATAAAGATATAAGTTTATCGATTTACAAACATATTTCCAAAACAACTGTTGTAAAAAATATTTTTAAAAAAATAGCTTAAGCCATATTTTGGCCATTTGGCCATCATAGTAATTTTATTTTACTATGATAATAATTATACGTAAATTGCCTTCTGCAGTTATTATTTATATTTTATTCATTGTAAAAAGTTACAAAAAGAGCACATTATAAAATATAATCGTCAAGAAACGCTCATATTTTATTTTAATACTATAAAACATTAGACAAAGCAACAAAATAACGATCCAAAGAAGAGAATACAAAAATAACGAAAGCGGCGAATAGCAATTTTTATGGAAATAATAAAATAAATAGTATAAGCAATTGCGTATTAGTATTATATATGAGTATTTTTATAGGTACCTACACAATAAAGGATATATCGAAAATAACTGCACACAAATATAATAATATTACAAAAACTGATAACTATTTAATAACTTTTGTCATTATTAACATTATTTGAATATTGTTGTTCAACTAATAATAATCATTGTATTATACCTAGTATAGTATTGTACCTACTAATGACAGCAATCATTCGGTTTTGATTATAAACAGTATAGGCCGGTAATTTTTCACAATGTTTAATAACTATTCATTATCGTTTGTATTGACATTATATTATTTTGTAACAGTCTTATTATTTATTATTACTATTATTTACTTTGGACATTCGATACGTTTTGTCGATCAGTTGCACCCATATGAAATACTATTACGATAAACTGCGCGCTCGTCGGCGACCGATCGTTCGAAAAATAAGTAAAAATCTTCAATTCGCGTGTAAGTAAAGCGTGTGATGTTTGTCGACCATCGGACTTACTACAACACCGCGTATTGTGCACATCATAATGGTTATATTATAACGCCTTTATAAATAATATATATTATATATATTGTATCGGTGCCTACGGTATGAATCATACTGAGCCCACCACTCATATCGAGCACAATAATATGCACTCGCGCACGTGTGCGTAAGAAGCCCCTTCAAAAGTTTGACCTGCGGTGTTGGTTTTGCGGACAAACACTAAGCTCGTACCTCTCTGCGCATTGTATATTATTATTATTTTTTTTTTTATTATTATTATTATGTGTGTACGCAAGGAGCTGTCATCGTATTCTCGCTGCGTACAATGTGTGTTTAATCCTTGTCGCGTCCGCACTCGAATTAACGAGAACGTATTGTTGCGATATCATATTATTACTATTATATTATATTATATATTATGTAAGTACCAAGCATCGCTATTATATATACCGGACAAGCAAGTGTAACACCCCCCGATTTACTCGCAAAACGACGACGGTGGTGTCGTTGGTCGTGATGGACTTACATATAACGACATTGGTATAACATCTCCAAGGTGTGTCGTACCGCTTGTACCGGGTTAGGTTGCTCATAGCTGTATATATTGTGCGATCAGGCTCGTAGCCAGGATGTTTTTAATTGTTTACGTTTCCATATTATAACATGTAGTGGGAGGGCTTTTCACGCTCTTCGGTGTGGTCACCAATCTTCATATCGATAATTTCAATGATTATGAAACAGAACCATATGACAACGTATTTTGTAGAAATATGAATCTTATTTAGTACCTAAATACTTTTTGAATAAATTCAAGCGCAGAGCCGATGCGGGGGTGATTCAGCTGCACCCAAAACACACGCTGTCTACGATACTGTGTGCAATATATAAAATTAATTATACTGCTGTAGACAGCGGAAACAGTATTCAGAGATCGTTGTGATCACGTTTTGCCTGGCTTCACAATTATAAACATTGCTTATTTAATATATGTATGTATATATGCACATATAAGTCGATTCATCAAGCGTCAAGAATGCCCTCCTCCCTTTATATACTATAGTGATTTTTGGTACCACATAAATAATGTCTTATGGTGATACAAACTTCTGTTTTTCAAGTAAGAACCCTCCATTATTATTACTTTAAGCTATTCAATAGATAGTTTTTGGAACATTTTTAAATATTTGACTCAAAATTCTAACGAATAGTTTCTTAGTTAATAAAATGTAGATACTAAGGATAATTATTTTTAAAAATTATTTCAAAAAAATATAAAATAGATGAACAATTAAATAATGTTTACAAATTATAAAATATTGATAGATCAATATTGATTACTATAATTTTAAAATCATTGTACCCCCAATATTTTCCAATCTAAAGTAGCTAGTTATTAAACATTATAACTAGACAACTCCTCGTTCAAATTTCGATTTGCCATACAAATTGTCTGATGAATAATTTAAAGCGAAAAATGGTGGTTCTAATTTGAAAAACAGAAGTTTATATCGCTACAGGACACTTAATAAGTGTCCTACAAAAAAATTCAAGTATTAGAAAATATGGTCTTTAAGTATATTTGAAAATTCTAAAAATCAGGTTTTGATCATGGTTTCCGCGTTTGATACCTGCGTTCTCGAAAGACGTCCAGTGGTCAAAACGAGAAATACATAATATTAAATATTATTTCAAAAAGCGCTCACTGAATTGTTTTTTTTTTTTTTTTGTAGGTTTATATCTGTTTTGAGTATTTTTGATTACTTTTTTCAGGCTGTTTAAGTTGCGTAATGTATTTTATAAAAATTTTTATTTCAGAATTCGTTATTATGTTTTTGAAATGGCCCACGGTGACCGAACTACTGTAACTAATAATCAGTGGTTTTATTATAATAATATAATATTACCTAATAGCCAATAGGTATTATACCTACTTATGTATAGTTAAAACTGTACATTTTGGCTCAGTGACTATAAAGTCATAATGTATATTATGCTAAGTAAAATACTATATAGGTACCATACACGATAAACTCATCTTATTCGACAGATATTAACACGTCATACCAACTTCAAGAAATAGCCTACTATCCAGTATTTGAAACAAATATTTTATGAATTTGGGTCATTCCGTAATACGTATTTGGAGCATATAATATATATATGATATTCGTTACACCTTCTCTAACATCTACCAAACTATTTTCAGTTAGATTTTGATCAAAGATTATGTATAATAATATATCGCAGTCGGTTTGTTTTCAATTAATATATTGATCGCAGATATATACAGAGGTGTACACATTTATTCATACAACTGATAGATAACTGCTTTCTATAGGAAACACGTTATAAATAACCGTGTAAAAATCATCAACTATAGAAATCGCATTGACAATAATAATTTAAAAAAACAAAACAAAACTTCGAAATCGTATTGTCAACACAATAATTATTTTGATATTTCTAATTATAATATGTATGTATATTGTATAGTATGGATTGTTTTTTCAAATTGCTTATTTTGCTAGGTCCTTTGAACAGTTTGTAAGTCTTAGTTCCATTTAATAGTATTACATAGACGATAAGCAGTGTAGTGCTTGATGGTATTTATTTTTTTTGTATTAATATTTTAATAACATTACAAATGTATTTTTGTTTAGAAAAAAATTATGATAGTGCTACCAAGTAACTTTCCTATTTATTTACCGCGCCGGAGTTAAATCTAATATGCAATAGTTTATGATATTTACTCTAAAATTAAAATCGTAAATCATATAACGTATAATTGCATTAATTGCATTTAAATTACATACCAATAAGCACCAGTTAGAATTCGAAATATTTTAAAAGCTTTAAAAAGAAAAATATTTGAGGGGGTTTTTACATCTACATTTCCTATGCCTAGACAAGAGTAATCACTGTTTTATACATAATAATTAAAGTTTTTAAACCTAATGTTGATTTAAGGAGATATTTAGTGTGACTTTTTTCTTTTCATCCAAATAATGCTATAATTAACACTAGCTTAATTTTCTAATGACATTTACCAAACTTAATAAACCCAACTATAGTCAGAAACAAATTTGTATACATTATGTGGTTAATTATTATTGTTATCGGTTATGCATAAAATAAATAACAACTAATAATTATACAAATTGTTATTTAATTAGAGTAGGTATATAATATGATATTTCATCTTTATTGTGTACTAAAAAAACATTGAGAAAATTAACATACAATTTGAGTGAAACCTTTACTCTTTAAATTGTGTACTTCAATTGTTTGGTGGTTTAATTTATTTTCATATTATTTCCATTCATCTATTTTTATAATAAGTACTCTACTATATTGTGTAACTATATATATTGTGTTTTAATAGTTGACTGGAAAAATATAAACGTAAATAAAAGCGATTTATATACACAAACGCTATATCCAAGTTCTACAAAAATTAATATTTTATGAAAACTAATATTTAAAAAAAAAATAAGAGTTTATGCAAATTTTTTTTATTTTAATGGGTCCTCCAAAATTTAATTTCATGAAATAATGGATTAATATTTATTTTCAGACTCTTAGTCAAAATCAATACTGTCCAATTTATATGCATAAAAAAGCTAAAATCTCCGATTACATACATATTATATCGAAATAAAAAATTAACATAATCCATACATTCTAAGGTCACAAACAGTATTATTTTACACTCTTATTTCACGCGATTTGCAATTATTTACTGAAATCATATAAAATAGAATAATACATTATATTATTATCAGAACCGTGTGCAGTTTTTTCAGAGTCAGATCAACAGCAAAATAATTTTTCTGACGTTATTGTACTGTAAAAAAAAAATATTGTATGAATAAAAAAAAATTACATAACACCAACAAATTATAAACTCCAAGCACGTTCATGTATACAATATTATATTACCTTTAAATCTAGATAAATTATTTTGCATACATTTGTTGGTACTCGTTTTTCGAAATTCAAACCATAATAAATAAACTCAAAACATTTACCAGTCAAATAATTCACAAAAAAAAAAAGCGTACTTATAACAAAACTAATATTATACAACTGCTTTCAGCTTATTTGTTCAATATATGAAATTATTTGATTGTTTGTACTTGATGTCTTAAATAATTATTACTTAAATAAATTTCTTATTATACCTACACTACTGGCTGTAATGTATAAAAACAATTGTTCTCGGAAACCAATTATCATGTTTCTATTTCGTCGTTTATATATTTTCACTACAAACAGAATAATTTTAACAAACGAAATGTTCTAGTTTTTGATATTATAAAATTGTACTGCACAAATCAGTTCTACTCAATAATTACTATAAAACATTTTCGAAAATATTAAACCATACATAATGATTTATTAGACAAAACTGTTTCATCCACATAACGATAAAATTATGTTAACTTTTAACCTAGGGCTAGGATTTATATCCCTTGGTATGTATTTTTTGCAGCGTCCTTTTACAAATTTGGTTAGTAATGTTCCCGAATCGCTTCATACTGATACACATAATCTATTTTGTAATTTGTATATTTCAAGTATAATGCATATTCTAAAATATATAAACGCTAAAAATGCATGTTTTAAGGTATATTTAAACATAACTCGTTTAATAGACTAGACTCCATGCTTAAATTACAATCCTAATTTCAATTAAAAAAATCAGCAACTTTGTCTTGTCAAAAAAAAATTTTTAAATGTAAATTTATTTAAAAGAAACAACAATTATTTAAATTTTAAGATTCTTTCACTTAAATTAAAGTTTTGAAAATATTTGTAAATTGACTGTATATTTTATTATACTTTTATTGCATATTTTACTATTTTATACTGCACAAAAATATCCTATTTTTACATAATATAAACTATTCGAAATAGTAATATTTATTGTTTTACAATAATTTAACTACGGAATGAATAACAAATAAGTACATCACTGTACAATTTCGGTTACACAAAGAAAATCCATTATTATTTATTATCTTTTTTTCCTCTCGACTAAATTGAAGGATTTTAAAATATTTTCCAACCATCGGTTTTTTATAAAGGTTTTCTAGACGAGAAATCTTTTTAGAAATCTTTCAACATTCCAAGTTCGGCTCAAAAATAATAATTTTACAAACAAAACATTTAATGGATTTCCATTTACATATATTATTCTTACATTTATACAAAGTTTTCTAGTCTAGTACGATACTGAATGTATTGTCTGTGTACTTTATTCTTAAGTCTTAAATTTTTGTTACTCACAATATTTCCTTTTTGCCTAAACCAAACATAGAAACATTTGATAAAATTATCTTTTGTTTTAAATATATTGTAAATGTGTCTACATAACTTGTTTGAATGATACATTTACTAAAAAAAAATTAATTGTGAGTGATGTAGCCCATAGGTAAGATAGTTTTCATCGATTAGAAATTGATTGTTTATAAACAAACCATTAAATAACTACTGTTTATCAATTTAATAAATGTATTTACCGCCTGTGACTAACCGGTAGCATGTTCTTTAGGATCACGTATACTGTATAGGTACTCAAAACCTTTGCGATTAAAATTAATTATATGTACCTATGTTTTGTGGTCGGATTTAACAAGAGTTCGGCGAAATAATAAGAGAGAGATCGGAGAGGATCCTATACCGCCGGAAAGAAACTGTCAATAAAATCGAAAAGCGCGACTACAAATTAAATTGCCTATTAGCAGAGATTTTTCGTGAATACTTCAGCGAGCGGCTACGGAGAAGGGACTGGCGAGGTGGAAACGGGTGAAAGGGATGGGGCAGGTGAGGGCAGTGTTTCCAGTTTTGCAACTCGTCAGCTGTTTTGAGAGGGAAAAAGTCTACACTCGCGGAAACGTTCCCGCAAGTGTGTCAGTGGCGTCAGTGGCCGCGGCGGCTTTGCTCGTGCGCCGCCGGGTTGATGACGTGAATAATGCACCGCTGTTCGCGGTTTAATTAATAACTGCTTTTAAACTACCTCCCTACTTGGCGACGTTGGCGGCCCGTAAGCTCCAGCTCGAAAACCACACCCTTAACGTCTCCTTTTAAACTCTCTCGTTCTCGTATGTATATATAGCTGTGGTTTGACTGCAGCGAGAAACCGCGAGTGTTGTTTATTTCGCCGCGAATCGACGAACGAACACCGCCGAGCCGTCACCGTCGTTGGTCTGCAGAACTTAAATATATTACTATTATTTTCGTTACGTACTCACCTTAGCTGGTGCAAAAGCTATGTGCCTTAGCTAGGGCCATTAGAATTGGGTATGTAGGTACCTTAAACCAGACCTAAAAGACCTAAAACAGTGGACGGTGACGAACTTTTATTTTTTTCTACGGTGACTTTATGCAATAAATTATACGTATTCGCTATATTATTATATTGGTAGGTACAAAATTATATGACTTGAATCTTACTCGTTTACTAGGTCTATGCTTTATTAAAATATATTCTTGATAATAATATAAACAATAAGGTCAAATTAGCCTTCAATAACTTTTTGTCTTATTATTATTTTTGAAATATCTATGTATTTGGATAATTGTATGACTCTATTATATGATCACAATGATATGATTACTCAAGTTATGTAGTTCAATTTACTCAAACTTTAAATAAAACAATACAAATATTTACGACTGTGTTGGTTGAATAACTGATGTAAAAAATTAATTTTAACATTTTTTCAATTTGAATATTACCATTACTCCCATTACATAATACCTATTCAAATTGTTATGGACGTTTTAAAGTTTGGGCAAGAAGCGAGTGCATACATTAAGCTGGCGGTCGAACGGGACAAACACAATGAGACACTCGGTATGTACATAATGCTAGCGGGTAAACGAAAAACAGACAATACGTCTCACGTGTTATATTATATTTTCGAAAATACCCTGTCGCCTCCAACGAGACATCCACGCGTATCCCCGAGGATTATTATCGTGAATATATATCATTACCATTTCTTTTTCGATATAATAAACACAGTCGTACATCCGACGTTGTTTTATTTTTTCCTAAGGTCTTTTGTGAATGTCTCTACGCTCGTTCGACCTTTACGGCAGTATTATGATTATGATTGTATTATAGGTAGTGTAACAGTAAGCCGTAGACGGCAACACTTACGACGAAACCATCGACAAATCTGACGAATCAGTAGGAACTATATTATAATATGTATACTCTCTTTGACCCCGCATCGTGTACACGATGTATGTGTATCTATATGTGGCTATGTGGCATGTGCATATTTGTTTATTGGGAAACGGGACAAGCCAAATTCAAATCATGCATAATAATCTTAAAACTAAATTACATTTCAGTAAAATATTAAAACAAAAACACCAAAACATATATAACATGTGTGACTGGTTTAATCCTCAAATAGGAACGATTGATCCCCCTGTGCAATAAATTCTCATCATTCGTAACATAGACTGTTTAATAAATAATTTTCAGAACAAAAAGAAGGAACGAAAAAACACTATGGGAATTAAAATCTGGGATTCTTAAATTAAGTTTACCTAGTACGACAAGTGAGTCGATACGAACATTAATGTGTTTGGATAAAAATGATATGTTGGCTTGAACTCGTGTATCGTCCGTGGCCTGTTTAGGCGACGAAATATTGGATTGTAGTCATGTGGCAAACAATCAAACATTAATTTGAAATCACTATTAATTACAATATTCTATGCACCGAATTGTGAAGAACTTTCAACGATATTGTGTTCAAAGTTGCTCTGAAATAATTTATAAAAACAGATGAACAGTACAAACACTCCGTATACCAGCTATTACATAATACAGTATATACCTACTCCTATTTTTATTATATCGCACAAAGTATAAATATCTTCAAAAAAAAATATCCCCTCATTTTATGTCAATAATATTTTATTAATAACTTCAGATTTTAATGGCACGCAAATAAAACTTTCGTCTGTCAGAGTTTTGTGTGTATTATATATGTATATATATCCTTCGATGTACGTAAGAGAATTTTGATTGCGCCATCAAAGTTTTATGGTTTTAATATCTTTCTGTATTCAAACGACTTTTTAAATAATATTGACATTGAAAGTTGACGACGTGATTAATGTACAAATAATGAAAAGAAAAATTTCTCGTCTGGTTTTCTTCGTATATAATAAATAATAATATTTAATAGGGGTATCGGATTTCGCTATAAAATCATTAAACTAATGGATTAAGAATGATACGAATAATAAATTGTCGTCTCCAATCATTTAAACTTAGATTTATGTATTGAACCTCAATTTGTATTATTCCTCAAAAAATATGGAATGACAGTAAAGCGAAATTTGACTGAAACCCCATTTATAATACGATAATAATCGCTGTCAAATTTAAAAATGTTTACCTTTTAAAAATACATAAGTACACTTGTTTATTAATTTCAATGTTTTTCATAGATAAAGATACGATGTACGAATTTAAAATATATTTTAAACAAACATACTATGGTGGATATTAAAATAATAAATTCAGTATTATAAAGTAAATTTTATATAAGTAGTATTTTTTACATTTATGTGTACACTTTTATAATACTTTATAACCTATTTTACTATTTTATATCCATTAGCTATTCTTGCTGTATGAAAGTTACGGACCTTTCATTGTCAAAAAAATCCACAAAATATATACACTTATTTAAAATAGTTTCGATGCAAGTATGTAGCTGATGTAGGTAAGTTGATATAGGTACCAATTTTAATTGTGAAAATAATTTTAAAATAGTTTCATAAACATATCAAAGTTTAATTTTGTATTACATCTACAAGACATCTTATACCTATTCAGTTCGTTTTTGCTTAACCATGTAATTCTTATACTTATATCTTTAAGTTTAATTTGAAGTTAAAACCCATTAAAACTTTTCCTTAAACCATGATCATTAAGCAATATTTCGTATAGTCTATTGTTTATGTATTTTACAATATTTTGATGAATCGAATAAATATTTTTAAAACAATTTCGTATAAAAAGCTTAATAGGTACATAACAGTATATACGTTTAGTTGTAGCGTGAGAAAAATGTATTAATTTAAACTTAAATACGTTTTAAGCGTAATAATTTATTATAGGGATATAATATAAGTTAGAACTATTTAGACTTATTTTGCTTCTTATAGTTGTATTTCAAAATTCGTTCTGCTGCACTTACATTATACTGTATAATAGGTAATATCATGATGTTCTTATGTATCATAATATGTAATATCGTACAAAAATGTTATTCAATATGACAATATGTTTTTGTATATTTAAGCTTTTTAACAATGCATATTTTCAACGAGTAGTGTTTGTATTAGGTAGTATTAGGTAGTCATATAAAAATGAAGGACAGAAATAATATTATAAGATTAGTACATGAATGGAATCTTATACTATAAGTGTTCAATTACGTATATTAAGCTATAGTGTACTCTTATTATTTCAACAATGAGACTTGTGAACATAAACAATTATAACATTATGTTCTGGTTAACTGGTTTAATATTAATTTCAACTATATATTAATCCAATTATCTTATGTGCAATGGATAACGAGTTTTGATTATGTCGTTCAATCGAGTAAAGCAGTAGCATTGAGTATAGACTATAGATAGTACACTATCTATACTCAATGGTAGTAGTTTGATGAATCACACTTGTTCTAGACCTATTGAACTCGGAATTACAATAGATAGCAGTCAAACTACACTCGGGTTCAATACAGGGTAATCATCAGATTTCAATAGGTGATTGGTTTCATGAAATGTATGGTGGTTGATTTAAGTTGATCAAACAAGAATGTTATTCTCACAAAAATCACTGATCGCTTACAATCGCCACTTAATGTATGAAGAGTGTCAATAAATAGCACACTTATTTAAATAAACACATCACTGCAACAGTGTTTGGAAAATAAAATTAAGAGTAGTTAACGATTACAAGTATTATGTAGTTTGTCAACAGACAAAAATAGTTAAAAATCAACGTCTTCACATAATCAGATTAGATACGCTTATATTGTATATAACGACATAAGTTAGTCTAAATCCCTGTTGAATTTTTAGTCTTTAATGATGTTACACGAAAGTTTATACACCTTTACACTGTTCCAAAAAGTGATTTCCGCAGTACAATCAATAAAATTCTCCTTTCTAATAATCTAATTATTCAATAATTATATTTGTAAATTATTTATAGAATTTTGATTATGAATTATGACACAGCTCAGTTCCTTTTGAGCTTTTCAATAAAAACTTTTAAGTTTTTTTGCGAGATAAAAATGTATACATTTATTGATCGTAATTTGAATACGACCACAATTAAAAATACAACTTGACTGACAGTCGACAGACAATCGCCTTTAATACAATACAATATACAGCATACATCAATTAATATTATAGTAAAACATATTAAATAGTACCTAACTTTCTTGAGTCGCACGTATACCATATTTAAGAGTTAGGTACAGAACAAATAAGTAGTTAATACACTAACACGGTTTGGTTAGAGTTACAGTTGTGTTACAATTGTACATGGAATACAATATCATTAACAGTTTGACAAAACTTGTTGGTGTTTATAAATCGTAATTTCCCCTTTTCATAAGTAAAATCGTATAATCCTTATCTCGTTATACTTATAAATCAAAAGTAATATAATATACATATATACATTCGGTAGACAGTAAATTATAATTGTGTAGAAGTTTATAAACAAATTTATACTTGCTTTGATTATATAATCCAATTCTCAAAACAATTTATCTAATATCACGAGTACGCATCAAATTTTGTGTTGAATAATTTGCAAACTTTATTCAGTAGATATTTGATAAGTAACCTATATACTTTGATACTCCCCACAAGAACTTACTTCGGTAATGGAACCGTTAAACTTGTTTGAAATTGTAAGTATTGTTGTAGAGTCGTGTACGAATGTCGTTGTCATTATCGCAATAGGTAATAAAATGCTATGCTTGGTGAATGATGGCTTAATGCATATCATTATTTTGATAATCAAAACAATTATTTATATCAATAAAACATTCAAAAATGATTAACTAACAAATTTAATAAAATAAATGTATTATATATCATACATTATGGGTGTGTATTAAAATATATACACGTGAGAGGGTAAGAGGGTAAGAATGTAAATCGTTGAACTCTGAATTTAATCTAAATGATAACAATCAAAGCACACAAAATAACAATAAAAATAAACTATATAGTTAACTACTACCTTTCTCGTAATATGATTTTATACATAATGTTAACAACCTTAAATTATATACTTTCATAAACTCGCGTAACAGAAAAATTCATAATATCAAACTTAATTAATCTGAAAATATAATATTATCAGAATATTGATGTGTTATATAATTTTATATTCTGGGCAGAACGATAAAATTTTTGAAAAAACTTTTAATATTATTTTTATTGTAATTATATTTTTAAGTAACAATTTTTACAAAAGGTTTCATAATATTATAGCAGTATATTATAGCAATCTAGTGACTAGAAATTATTCCTAAATAATTGGTACTTTAAAATATTTCAACAACTACAGTGTGTACGATGTACGTATAATATTGTACTGCTGCAGGTTACAGAATTGTATAATACTTACAAGAGATAAAATATTATTAGAGTTAAATCTTACATAATACAATGAGATATTATATCTTCACTCTCGATGTAACAAATGTTTACCAATCGCTGTACTTATTCATATTATATAATATACATATATCTCACGAGTCACGAGTATTAAACAATTTACCAAAATGAACCACAAATATCCCGAACACACCACCACCACCACCACCACCACCACTACCACCACATTAAATTAGAAAGTTTAATATTATTCATAGGAGGTTCCATTTATTGTTTTCGAATTATCACGTCATATTATATACTATGTACCTAACAGTCCTAGCACAGGTAAATATTGAATTTAAGCGTGTAAGGCGTTGGTATACCAGCTAAAATTGATGTTAATATATCAAATATACTCAATTCCAGTAAGTGTTAAATTATCGTCGATAACACAAATTATTTATGCAAATTATTGTGTACACAAAAAATTAATCGGACTATTCCAAACAGAACCCATGAGCTACCTTTAAACTGAGTGATTATTTTAATAGTAAACACTCTTTATCTCAAAATCTATTAAAGCTTTTAAAAATATTTAAAGTCTTTAAGAAAGTAATTTTTTTACTATTTTTCATTGTCGTTTTTAAGTATTTTACTTTTTTGAACAACAATTTACATTTTTACTTTCTCATTGTGAAGCAGCATATTCTTCACTAAGAATTTTGATGAATAAGAGTCGAATATCAAACGAGTAATAACTAATTTGTTTTGTGTTTTTAAATGTTAAGGTTTAAATGAGCGGAGTCATAAACCAACCATTTTCGTGGTACTCCTGTGTCAATGTTAATAATTTTCGAGACTATCAATGTTTACTGATAAAATATTCAGCCTGCAGTATTTAGATCACTCCAAATGTTTGAAACTCAATAATTTTTGTCAAATGAATATTATTTTTAACACTACAGCTCTAACTAATTGAATATAAATATACATTAATAATTATACCTATATCTCCGAATGTATAGTTATCTATGTTAATACTTCCATTTTTATTATTGGAGCACATTTTCCGAAACGTATTCTATTCTGCCTTTTTGAATTAAACGGCGTACTTAAACAGGTATGTTTTCATAAATAAAAATCTCAAACACATATTAAATTAAACGGTGCAATACATTTCCTGCTTTCGTGCCCGTTGTACCGGCATTCGTTAATTTATTTCGTTTCATTGTTTAAAACAAACTTATTGTGGTGTACCTATATAATATGAATCCTTTATTATTATTATTATATTTTTTTTTTTTTTGTGTGTGTGTTGACTGTTTAAAGCCCAACTCTGCGAGGGCTTTGCCTATATATTAGTATAGGCGGCGCCGAGCCGAATTGCACGAGCGTCATTAACGGTTTGCAGAAAAAGCGTTTATGGTAGGTACCGGAAGGCGTCCGGTCTACACACGGTGAAGTGGGACAAAGTCCGTTGGTAAAAGTGGAATATCCGCCAAGAGGGGAAAAAAATTAATGTGCTTTTTCAACCGCACGAGAGCTTATATATTATACGGTGCGTTCTGAAAATGGCTCGTGTAACCAGAAGAGCCTCCGAGAATATTTCACTTCACATCGATTTCCTGTGTAGTATTTGAATATTACACCCCTATTCTCTACAAGTACCCAACCCGAACTCTTCAGTGTTTGCAAAAAAAAAAAAACTTATGACGTATCCATAATGTGAGTATTAATTAAGCGCGCGTTGTGTGTGTGTGTGTGTGTGTGTGTGTGTGTGTGTGTGTGTGTGTGTGTGTGTGTGTGTGTGTGTGTGTGTGTGTGTGTGTGTGTGTGTGTGTGTGTGTGTGTGTGTGTGTGTGTGTGTGTGTGTGTGTGTGTTTCATTTCACCGATTGACCCAACGGGACTTAGTGAGAAACCCGTCAACTAAATATTTTAAGGGTAGCTACATATGGCACAGTTTAAAAACGGCTCGAGTGTCCAATACCATCAATACAGTAATAAACATATTATTATAATTTCGGTAGTTGTGCACCCATAATATAAAAGCCATTATCTACGCACCATACAAAATGCATTGATGCCTATTGAAATCGATTGGAAAGCACGTATATAATAATATATGATAACAATTCAAGTTTAAGCACACGTATAAAGTATTACAATAACAATAGTTGTAGAATATTTTGTGTATCATAAAACATATAATATATTATAATATATTGTCTTACTCGAATCAATAAATTTTCAATCGACAGTTTAAAATAATTTTCAAATGTTCAAAAATAATTTTTTAAACATGATTGAAACGACGTTTTCTGAGATGTAGCTCTTAGAAACGCATAAAATACGTTACATCTGATAAGGTTGTAATAGGAAATGTTAAAAAATACATTATAAATCTTATATACCTTATAGATTATGTTCTTTTGAACATTATTACATATGCAGATTTTTTTTTTTTTGAATTACTTATTCATTTTTTCAAATTTTCTATAGCACAATATAACGTTTTAAATTAAAATGGAAACCACAAATTTAATCATGAATGATTATTCGTGATATTTATGCAGTAACATGGTGGCTGAACTACCCACCCCTATAGATAAACATTTTACTGAGTACTATAATCTAAAATAGTAATACATTTAAAATCATTCAAAGAATATTTTAAATGATAAATGGTTTATTATTGGTAACTCTCCTGCTCAAAATCTAAAATAGTGTAAGTAAAACTCAATAACATTTCTTAAGTGAATATTTTTACAATCTAGATGGTAATTCTAAAATATAAATTGTTTATTTTCAATAAAAATAATGTATGCATCGAACCTCTGAAGTATGCAGATGGTAAGACATCTGGCCTTTGGAAAATCAAACGTTTCAAAGTTGTTTTTCCAAAATGTTTTCTCACTCAACAATTATATATTTAGTGTTGAAAACCCTGACTTTGATGACTTTTGTAATTTTTTTGTGTGTCTTGAACGATGATTTCCGAGCTAAAAATGCGTTTTAATAGGTAACTTATAAGTATGTGAATGAAAATAACTAATTTTCATTTTTCATTTATTAATACTTAATGATAATTTTTTTGTATATTTGGTAGTTTTTAACTAATTTACACTAACCGATAAACATTGATTTTATTATTATTTTACATGTATTTTTTTAATTATTTGTCTTTATCAACTAATGCAATTTGACACCCGTACATACATTTTAGTTAAATTAATATATTATACTCAGTAAATAGTTTAATAAAAGATATATTAATTTATACTACACTTAATATTATTTTAATAGCTGTAACTATCAATTTAAAACATATAATTTAAACAATGTAAAGGGTTTTTTTATGGTTTTGGGTTTCTAAATTCAAAGTCCGGGCCTTAATAAATTATGAATGGTAATGATTATTCGTGATATTATTATAATATGTGTATGTTAGAATATTTGCAACAAAATGATCACACCAAAAAAATCTATGCCAGGTTATTTAATAGATTACAGTTTTACTTTACATTATTTTATTATACTCACACTGTATAAATATAACCTGGGATAATTGATGTTTTTTAAATTTTAATAAATATAGTATCTAATTGTATATGCCTAACATATTCACCTACCTGCGATGTATAATTATGATGAATCTGATGGTATTTAATTTTTTTGGTGTGCATCATAAATAAAAAAACATAAAAATTTGTTTATAGCGATATCACATTTTATCTATAGTAAACCGTAAACGAAATAACCAACTATTACAATTAGCCATTCTACCGTATTCGATTTTAGTCGTAATAATTTTGGTAGTAAGAAAATAGTGTTACGTATTATTATGTATATTGTATAGTCTACAATTTTAAGCTACTCATAAGGAATATTGTTAAATTGAACTAATTGTATCAAGTTAACAATCAAAAAAGTGCATATTACGACAAATAATTATCCACCACTTTTCTTTGTTCCGGTTAGAATGTAAAATTAAACTTTACACACTCGTAGTGTATTTATATAATATAGTACCTACATTTCAAATTTCCACGAGCACGTATTTTCTTAAGTTTTTAATAAAGACCCACATAAATTGATAATACCTACCAGTATTTGATAAAATAATTAATAAACAAAAGCTACGAGTTGATGTATAATAGTATAATAGTTAGTTGGCGAATTTCGAAACAAAAGAATAAAAGTGTTCATCTGAATAGGTTTCTGGAACTGGAAGAGTGTTCTGATTGTTATACCATAATCGTCCTAAATTCTGATTGTGTGTTAAAGCTCTATTCAAAACTTTCATGACTTTACAACTTAAGCCCTCAAAATATAAATATAGCTACATAAATATTCCGTACATTATATACCAACGTGCACACTCGAAGAAAAACGGCGTCTGCGGTACAGCGCCCTTGTGGTCGTTTTTCCATGATAGTTATTATTATTAACTTAGCGAATTCGCGAATGTGCATTTAGTTCTCCTTCCATATATCATATCCTCATAAATCTGAAGTAATTTTAAACCCATTTCACTTCATCTGAAGCCAACTTGTTAGCCATAACTTTAAATTAACTATAAGATATTATAATAATACGTGCGGGTGGGGCAATAATTTGTATCCATTTGTGAACTGTATACACATCACTTGATGGTTTTTGTTTTGATAATTCGTGATTACGACAATTAGTACGACGTTGTTCATTCCTGCTTTGTATTGTTTCAACAGTGTAACCCAACAAAAATACATCAAATCAAATAAAAACAATAGGACATAGTTTTTTGTAAGCCGCGGCTAAGAACTGTTTCAGTGTTACTTGCATACACCGATAAAATTATCCTCCGATATTTATTTAAAGTATATCCGTAGATTTTTCAACATATAACCTACCTGGAAAATCGCCTAAACTCTTATTCTTGAGATGATTGGTATCCCATCAGCATAGATCCCATTTACACCGTAATAAATTGACAGTATAATTCTGTCGACGACCTGGTGAATATAGTTTATACTATATATAGGAACGAGGATAATGAGTTTGCTCGCCTTAGCTGAACTCATTTACGAGAAAATAAGAATGAAAATTGGATTGCAAACTCGTTTGACCCAAAGGCAGTCAGCCTTTACAGGATGGTAAAAATGTGATTTGCCAATTAAATACCGGCGGACAAGCTCCTAACGGACGCAGTTATAGAGGTCAAAGGAAGTTGTTAAAAGAAAACGAAAATAAGTATTATCGATTACAGGAAAATTACAGTTGATATCATCACTACTTTACTTAAATGTCTTTGAAGGTATATAGTGCTAAGCGCAATTCTCTCAGAGGAAAATATCGTGTTGTTAATAATATTCGAACCAAAAGTTTTAAAATTATATAATTTCATAAAACATACATCAAAAAATACCAAATTTGTTGAAAACTATTTTTTGCTGCAATATATTAAAATTTAACCAAATAATTATTTTTGTTGTGTGGTATATGATATTATTCATAATGCCGCATTCAAAAAACATGTCATAAAAATTAAAACTGCCAAAAAAAAATACAACATTTAAAATATTCGTAGGATGACTTTATCTACTGTATAAAACTGTACCTGCACAGACGGCTACACTATATAGTTATTACGAATTGGTTATTGTTAATACCTAAAGTTTAAAATGAATCTAGATAAGCTAAACTTATCATCTATAATTTATAATGGTTGTCTGGCGTGTTTGTTATTCGTAGATTTCAGCTATGCTATCATTATAAAATAATAAATAATATGTTCTAAACAAAATTATTTTAAAAAATGTACTTAGGTATCTATACTTGATATGTAATATTAAATCAACTTGGTAAAATATGCATATACTTACGTATACAAATAAATATAAGCCTGCTAGACAGATTAAAAAAAAAAAACAAATTTTATTCGAACTTGGAAATAATAAGACAAAATAAAACTATTAAAAACGTTTTAACAGTACTTATAATTTGAACTTCTAGTAATATTTTTCGAGAAGATATAGTTTGTTATTAACAAATAGCCACGGGGTCTGTCCGCTGGGTCGTGTGTCAGCCGGAAATAAGTGCTATTTTCTGTTCGTGTCACTTCCAATACAAGTCTAAATAATATCGCAGAGAAAAACTAGAATCAAACACTCCGAAATATTATATACTCGTTGGATATAATGCACGGGATACCTATAACGGTGCACATCGGTATTATCGCGGGGTCGTATTGTGCGGCACACTGTTTAATGGGGGGGGGGGAAATATGTCTTCTCCGCCGTAGACGAAAACCGATACGAACAAGGTAAAGTCATATATTATATATATATATGGTCGAGGAAAGGAATTCGTGCGACGAAAGAGTATAGCGGCGGCGGCTGCCCCGTAAGTCAATATAGAATATAATCTGGACCGGACGTGAGCGGAAAGTTGCTGCAGCGGATGGCCAGCCGATATATGACTACAATTCATTGTATGAACGTGACGTCGTGGAACGTGGAAACCGGACATGGGAGGATAATACGGCGTAGATACGAAATAATATATAATGTTGGTCATTATTTAAATATTGTCTATCGGGATACCTTCGGCCAGGGGGAGGGGGGCAGCAAGGATACCGTTGTTGAGTGGATACGGTAGCGGGTACGCTGGTCACGGTTAAGGGCGGTATATAATATTATAGTGTAAAATATATTTTTGTTAATATGTCTATGTCGATGTACTGACGAGAGAGGCGTTTGACGATTGACGATATAGAAGCGTCGATTGGCTCGACGCGTGAATGACTCGGAATAATGTGATCTCATAATATTGGTACGACTGTACAAGAGCCAATGACAATATTATAATGTTTTTAGTAGGTAATATGTATATACTTCGACTTACATGTATATAATAATTGATATTTTTTTTTATCTTTTTTAATTTACGAGTACAATACCTGACTCATACACTATATTACATACAATATGTATATACGTATATATAATATATATTATGTTATTATGTTGACTCTATATAGTTTATAATTTGCTGTACAGCGGTAGCTGTATAAAATTTGTCGGGTTAGTGTCCCTCTTAAATATACAATGGCGTCTATTGTGCTTAGGTATTTCATTTATACTCTACAAAATACTGACCTGAAATTGGGTATTAAGTTACGCGCATATATTTTGGTTTTCTTATATTATGATCAAACTATTGAAACTAGTTAGTCCACCTCGTGGTTTCCACGACAACGTTGAATGTGATGGATATATTACAGATTAGTAATAATTACCTTTTAAAAATATAAAAATGTATTAAGGGAGCTCCGCAGTAGATTAATTAAAGTTGTATTTACATCAAAAAGCCGGACTAAACTAAAGGAATTTGGTTTGGCGGATTTCAATTTTAAAAACGGATTATGATTGATTAACATGCTCTCTGGACTTTAACGGAAGCAATCTTACGAAAACCTCATACCTCGTGATCAAGAATTAAATGTAAATGCACAAACTACCATGACACGAGACTTTTCATATTTTTATTATTTACATTTTTTAATTTTTCCTATATCGTTGTACACATTTTCAATAGTAACTTAATTTACAAATAAATAACATTTAATATTTAACTAGTTAAATATTTAAAAATATAGATTCAAACGTATTTACTGTTAACGTTTGAAGATTTATATATCAGCACTCGACAAACTTCAATGAATTCATTGAAAAAATATCAACGTTCGAAAATCCTCACAAATAAAAATCGTACGTGAAGTAGGTCACTAGTTTTAGGATCTAAGCATTCGAAGCCCTTTAGGTGAGTGTTTTAGATTCGTGCAGTATTTTTAAAATCGAGAACTACCATGACGTATTGCATTAAACAATTGTATATAAAAGCCGAAAAGGATACAAATACCACACGTGACACGCACTCGTTATGGTGTAGAACTGCAGAATTGAAAAAATTGACCTCTGGTCCGTAATATTATAATTTTCTGAATTTTAAAGTATTGATTAACCATAACATACAATTATAGATTATATAAATTAGATAGACGAATCGAGGCACAAATATTTAAGACTCAAATTTTTTTTTATCTCAAAATTACTGAGTGAAACAAGTAATTAACCGCTATGAAGAACAATGTGCGTGCTTCATTTCCATTTTTTTACTAAAAAAGTTCGTCCTTACTACGTTACCTTTATATTTAGATAATACTCATGATTCATCACGTGTTCGTAATTATTCTACAATACTGTTACAGAAAAAAAGTCGAGTACGGTTCGTATACTCTCAATATCTCAAAAGTCTGAAAAAATATAAAAAATTGGACATGTCAGAAAATTCAATATAATATCAAGTCTTAAAAAAGAGAACATTTTTCAAGAAAATAATTGTATTTAAAATACTAAAAAATGTAGATATAAATATCGCTTAGTACTCTTGTTCGTTTCACGTTCATAATCATTTTATAACTGACATTAATAAAATAATATAATATATATTATAGGTACCAACATATGTAATTGTTCAAGATTTATACGTTGAACATTGATTAAACTGCGAGAGATGTGTATTAAGTATAATTTCTGCTGTTAAAAAATATAATTTTAGTTGAGAAATAAAATGTTCTTATCAAAAAACAAAGTCATGGTGTTAACGTTAAGATACGAAAAACAACTACGCTGTAAGAATGCAATAAAATACAATTTTGAATGTATATATAGAAATTCCTGGTAATCCATTATAGTCTAAGCGAACGCAATAATTTTTAAAAATATTATCTCATTTCGTAAATTTGCGAATAGAATCTATCTGAAGCAATATAAAATACGCGGGATCACTATTAATCCACGACGGATGAGATTATATTTGCGAAAATAACGATTTATAAACGGACGGTGTAGATACGCATTTAGGTAAATGAAAAACGCGAGCCATAGAATTTCGCCGAGTAATATAATAATCGCCGAGCAACAGCAGTCGAAAAATTATCAATTATACCGGCAAATCACCATTTTTTTTTCTACGTCTGTTATATTTTCGTCTACAACACGGGAACGTATATATTATTTTAAACAAGTAACGGGAAAAATTACTCTCGACCCAGAGCGTGCTAAGTCCCCGGTTTCTGCACGTGATTTATGCGTCCATTAATAATGAAATATCTCCAGTAATTAACGTTATGTTGCCCCATCGAATGCAATACGTTTTCAAATTTGGCATTACTAAAACGGTTAACACATCGAAACAACACGCTTGATAAATACAATCACTGATCTATTGCAAAGCAATATAATATGTATTAAGTACAGTATAGTACGAAATTATATAATAATCTAACATTTCATTAATTTAACTAAATATTTTTATAATTCTATTATTGGTAAAGTCTATTATATTATTTTACTTGTGATGACCAAAAAATATAAAAACGATTTGTGACAAATATACTATTGTGAAAATAACTATGTAAACTAGTTTTTTTTTATAAAAGTTTAACAGTTGAATTTTACGAACAGTACAATAATAGGTGTACTAATAAATGTATATATTGCAACGAAATTATAATATAGTGACGCGGATAATAAAGAAAAAGGGACAAACAGATATTTAACGACTTCCGAGATAATATTATAGTCCTAGCGTTTAATGTAGGTACAAAACTGCAGCTGCACACTGGACAAGATTATAACGCGTCCGCGAGAGAACTTTGGGTGATAACCGAGGCGATATTCAGACAAAACTACTGCACGTCAGCGCGGTGCCTGACTAGATATTTTATAACCCGTTCATTTTACGACAAGTGATGCAGAAAATGAGAGACGCGAGCGTATAAGACGAAGGGAGATGTCCGCCTGTTTTTCATAAGCTTAAAAGAAAGAAAAAGTAAATACGAATCCATTTACGCATTGGCACGATTTAATATACAGTACAGGTGACTTGGGAATATAAGTAAAGGAATAAGACTGAAACTGCACCGAAGAAAAAAAAATTGCAAAACCTGCAATATAGCGTTGAAACGGTTGAAATGGATTGGTGATGATTACGAAACAGGATGTATACAAACTATTTGAGCTCGGGGGAAAACGGCATCGGCCACTATAGGGTGTAAAAGATTAAGGCGGGGAGGGAGAATGGAAAAAAAATATTGTAAGAAAATAAAATTGCGGATATACTGATGACTGCAGAAGAATGGCTAGAGAAGACTGGCGGAAAATACGTAGGTACGGCGGAATAATGATTTTAATGGCCAATTTACCACCGATAATAAATGGATATTATATAAACGACTGTGGTACCTATATAGGTACCTATACAGAAACGTAAATCTAACCGATTACTGCTGTTAACGACTCGGAGGAAACTGTGTCAATCGAAAGTTTCGATTTTCGTTCGTCCATATATCTATACAGTATAATAGGTAACTATTAATTATTATAAATCGTCATCGATCCGTATGTCTGTAAGACACGTGTCGTGACTATCGAACGGAGCGACGTCGATATCCTCCTATATATACGGTCTACATCGCTGGACAAGGAAATCATTTCCGGGAAAATACCCCGCATGGCTGTCACGTAGCTCATGACAAATCACGAAATGGTGGAGGTGTGGAGATAGAACGAGGTAGGTCGTTTGCTATAACATAATATAGTTCTAAACCGTCTTTGGAGGCCTGCAGGATAAAGATTTCTGTGGTGCGTGCATGGTGTATAGTTTTAATAATAATAAAAAAAAAAAACCTATAAAAGGTACAGCGTTAACAATGCGATAGGAGAGAGGATGAAAAACAACTACCTCCGATTTGTCGAAAACCGTCATCCAGGTGGCCAGGTATACAGAGGCGTGTATCTCATGGGAGAAGGAGAGGGAAAAAAGGAATCCTCGCCGGTCGTCGTCTTTTAGTCAGCGGTGGCGGCGCGCGTGAGAAGAACAACACGCATCGGGGTCAACCGGCGCCCCCCTCCCCAAAATAAAAAAAACACCGCCATAGTCGACACTGTATATATACCGAAATCACCACACACACACACACATACGAACGCGTGCGCATACCATGGTAGTGGTAGTGGCAGTGGCGGCGAGCACGCGATGGACGGTTGTATCGTTGTATGCACTATTATACATTTACGTGCGTGTGCGTACCGCGGTTTGTGTATTGGGAGGGAGTGAGGAGGCGGATGCTGTGCGCGAGAGCGGGCGTGGTGCGTTCTGGTACCGCCACCACTACCGCCGCCGTCGCAGTCGACACCACCGCCGGTGCAAAAGGTCTCCCCACCACCCCGACGACCGTTCCATCACACCCGCGGCCGTAGTTCAGTCGACGGCGTCCGGGGACCGACGATGACGACGACGACGACGACGACGACGACGACGACGACTATGACTACGACGACTATGACTACTACTACTACGACGACGACTACGACGATCGTGGCGGTGGCGGTGGTGGCGACGGTGGGCGCAGCGGCCGGGCGGTGGACGGGACGGGCCAGCGGGTGGACGGGAGGGCGGCGGCCGAGGGGTGCTCGGAATTATCGAACAGCGGCCCCGAAACCTTTATGACGGGGGCGAAGCGCGCGCTTTCCGCAGCCTCGCTACGGCGCGCCTGGGCCGCGAGAGAGCAAACGCGGCGAGCGTCGACCGACGGCGCGGCGCGGGCCGGGGACAGCGGTGGAGAGCGGACCACCGGGCGATGGCGAAGGGACCACCGCGATCGGGGAAGCGGGGTGGGACGCGTGAGGCAGAGCGTGTGCTGCGCGCTTCCCCAGCGTCCGCCGCCGCCGACGCCGCCGCCGCGCGTGGTGTTGATGATAAACGAATACGCAGTCTGGCCGTGCGGTGCGCGACACACAGACGCCCGCGACCCATAGCCGCTGTCGTCGTCGTCTCGTCGACGAGACACCGCCGTGCGCGCCGAAACACCGATTGATATAAAAACACTTGCCGTTTATGGCGATCTATATGGCATACTAATATAATTACAATCGATCTGGCGTGTTCTTGTAATTTAATAAACTACGTCAGCGTGTATATGGATATTATAATTTTAAAATAATATCGGAGTCGAACACGTTTCTGTCCGTCCCGTCCCGATTTACGTTCCAATCGCTGGCGTTTTCCGCGGACGCGTTTACTCGTCGTCGTGGTGGTGCGTAGGGTGTACGTGCGCGTGACATGTCCGACAATCCAGGCGCCACCAACGCCGCCGCCTCTGCCGGCGAACCGGTCTGTACCGATACCACGCCGCAACCGCCGCTGCCGGTACAGCACCAGCAGCAGCTCGAAGAGGGTTCCCGATCGTCGCCGGCCAGACAGCACCAGAACGGTGGTTCGCCGGCCACCATGGCCGCGGTCGTCCCGTCGCCGGACACGCCGCGGAAAAGAGGTACGGATGATCTACCCCGGACGAGATATATAATATAATAATATGATACAGACGATGACACGGGATCTATGTATAGGAACACCACAGTAGTTAGGTATAAGGCAGTCCTAGCATAGGGTGACCATGCCAGGGGGATCGTATAGTATTTGGCACCGAGTGACGTCCCCTTGTCAAACTTCGAACGGGACGCTTTTCGTCCCGTTTTTAGAAACCAAAGTTACGAGTTATAAACTTATAAAGAGTGGCCATGAACAACTGCAGTTAGCAATAAGCATATGAGACATGTGTAATTGGCGTATTCCACAGTGTCACTCTTTCCACCAACAAATCTTGACCAAAAGACAAACTGTCAAATTATCAAACATAATATTGGAGGTATTTTTTTTTATAGTTAAGCTAAAATAATTGTCTGTCACGTAATTTGTTTTTATAAATATGATGGTCACTTTATATGACTATGCCGGGTGGAACCGGTTCGCAAAGGCCTCAGAATTTGGCCGTATAGGTCAGTCACCGTGGTCTCGTGTTTGGCGTTGGCGAAACGGACTGTTTGATAGCGATCGGTGGTCCGTGAACGAGTTGAGTTATGTGATTTATTTACGTTTTTTAAGTACAGCGCTTAATACGTTATTTTCTCGAGAAAACGCGTACAACGTCGTTATTATTAAAGTTATTATTATAAAACCGTGCAAAAGCTTTGGAACGGAGAAGGACTACGCGGGCCAATAATAATAAACGTCGACAGTGGCATAATATCGTATTATATATTATTATTATACACAGCTGCTATATACGGCGGCTGTATCGTATATAAAATATTATTAATATTGTTTTCCGTCGAAACACGCCGCGAAGACGACGGCCGCGGTGCGTGCACATAATATTATTATCGTATAATAGTACCTACGTCGAAATTTAAAATAATATCTACCGGTTAATAAAAATATGTACACAACCGACGAAGCAGTAATAATAATATATTATAATAATAATACATATTATGTGATCGCGGCGGTCATCGTCGTCTTCGCACAGGACCCGTAGGTACGCATATATTACACTTATGCGTATATTGTATCGATTGATTCCGTACACGGCGGACGTCATCATTGCCACGGCCATCGTCGTGCTGGCACATTATTTAAAACCGAAATCAAAAAAAAAATGCTATTATTACCGATATTACGTCGATATCGTCACAATATTAGCTGTTAAACGAATTCATATCAATCTCTACACTCCGTCGTGTAGTTTGGCACGCTGTCGTGCGTTCGATATTGTGTAATATATTATTTCGCATATTATAGTGTGTGCGCAATGCGATGTCACCATAAGACTTCCGGTGGCGGATCTTTAGATGCGCGTCAAGCCAAAAAATCTGTTATATCACGAGATTAAGACATTTACTTATGATAATATTATAATCCGTAGGTTTCACTTCATAATAATTATTGTATGATATCGATATAGTGCTATAAGAATATAACATAATATTACAAGCATGCGTTGTTATAGAATTGACTATGACGTTACAACTCAATTTTAACATCTAAAATATTCTAACAAATTTGCATTTTTTAAAGAAACCGAATTCGCTAACTACCCAGTAGTTTAGATACCTATCTATATTATAGACTGTTTTAAAACGATATAGACAAAAAAAAAATGGAAGCTTTGATTTTTAAGACTGATATTCAAAGTCCTCAAAATAAACAATATATAACTTTAAAAACATATAGATAAAGCCAAGCGTATCGTTAATATTCCATCGAGGTTAGGAAAACACAGTAAAAGATAAAAAATGACTTTGGTTAGGAGTGGTAATAAAGTTGTGCGGGGAGACAAATTCCACTTTCCCCGTCGCCCTCTAGCCCGGTTAACCATGTGAAACCGCCACCGTACTCACGGTATAGGTAAATAGTACCTACGTATAAAGTTATCGTTGGAAGCTTGTAACTACGTGTGGCCGAAAACCACGACTTAAACCAATCGCTTTTATATATAGTATATTATGATTGATAAATTGATAAATAATATGCAAATGACTGCGAAAAATATGTAAGACGTACCTACAACACATAACATATTTCGGATACGTTTATAAGGTAAACTTAATATAATAAAAACGAATTTTCTCATGCACGCATTATACCGCTTGGTATCCTTAAATCGTTCAATTACACACTCGCGATTGACGTTTGCAAACAAGCGTGAAAATAATAATTATAAGGTAAAAACTCTGTCATTACTCATTAGTATATATTATAATACACAGAAAAAACCGTTTAATTGAAAATTATATGTTTTAGTATGAAAGTATGCCATGTGTACCTGTGTACCTAACCATATTACTTGTCTCAGACGCGAGTTGTCTGTGTGAGCGATCGGACTTATATCAATTCATATTATTATAACTCGTGGTCCGAAACGCGTAATAATAGGAATGCCAAACGTCTTTCGACTTTCTTAAATATTTGTACAATTCGCACATTTTGTACTGTTTTCGGGAAACTATTATTCCTTGCGGTTTATTATTATTATTGTGCCTGGCCTACATGCAATGTAATGCAATTATGGTGAAAAACATTAGCCCATTTTAATTCAATTAATAACGAATTACTGAATGTAATGTAACATCAACACACCAGTGCCCACAGCATCATAACTTCGGGAAACACATTTTAACAAAATTCAAACTTTGTAGCCGAGGAAATTGTTTAGGTCTTCAAAGAATAATAAAACTAAAGGACGTTCAATAATAATTCAATTTGCTCAAACCTAACTCGGCTACAATACGATCAAAATATTTCTCAAATAATTTCTATTATTTTTCAAGTCGAAAAAAGTTAGTCAAAACTAATGGTGATCAATGGAGAAACAAATGCGACTTTTTTCTTTGACTGCATATTTACAATAAATTATTGAAAATGAATAAACAATAATCATTCTTATTAAAATAAAATAAAATGTTACAATATGTTCAAATTTTATAACAAATACGATAACAGTTACATGTTTTATTAACAATTATTCAATTTAGATAGATAGAAATATGTCATCGTATTTTTAAGAAAAAATCATCATTTATAATTAAAAAAAAATAAAAACATTTCGTTCTATTTTACTCCTAATTATACATAAAACAAAATTAAATTTTAACAGGTTATATTGTAACAACACCAGCCTGTATAATATATTATATATTATATATATATATATTATATAATAGTTCTTTGAAGTACAAAACATATTTAGCACATTTTTTTTCTAGTGACTAAAATTTTGGAATGAATTATTAACATTTAATTGGGATGTCAGCTGGTAATGTTAATATAAATTATAACAATAGCTGCAACACAAAGTTACAATTATATCTAATTAGGAAAGATTCAAAAATGTCAATTACAGTTTTAATGAAATATGTGAACATTTTCATATTTTTTGTGAATAAAATTGTACGACACATATTCGTTCAAAATTCAACTGACAATTGTCACATCATTGTTAAGTCATATGTTTTGCTTCGCCCGATCAATTAATATATTTCAATTAACCAGAAACCATTTTAGTATTTTACATTCGTTGTCTAAACAGATGATATATAATTTTAAAAAAAATTTAACAATACTATGCAATTGGAATATTCTATATAATAATGTACTAGTATATTATATCAATAGTTTATAGTTACAATTTTCTGAAAACCATAAATTACCGTTCAAAATAATAAGTTTTAATACATACATTTTTGTATAAAAATCAGTGGGTTCAACTAAAATTAATGCCAAGTACTTATTTTAGTTGAAGAGACAACTAATATTATTATTCGAATATAATCTTCTAATAGATGACGATCAAGGCTTTATACCAAAACTATATTTAAACTGGTTTCAATCTTTTGTAAATATAAGAACCAGAACCTTACCGCCACCATTTTTTTGGTTTTCTTGGAAGCCGATACTAATATATTTTGGTAGAAAATTTTTCGATTTCGTTCAATTCTAAATGTATTTTTTTAGGTAATAGTTTTATTAAATTTGACTATAAATGCATACGTGGATTTATAATGTTCTATATCTTTCAAAAGTTCCAGAAAATTATAAAATATTTTAGCAACTAAAATGTTGATATATTTATCGTTGTTCACCCGTGAAGCTTTAGTCAATAACTAACCCATCGTCATGATTATTTCCCTTATTCCCTGTAGTTTGTTTAAAGTTCTATACGATGACGTCTAGTGACGTCGAAGACTAATAAACTGATTATTAGTATACCATAAATACGCACCCATATAAGTTGTTATCAAATTGTGCCATGGACTAATAAATACATAACCTATTTATTTATATATACATATTACATATTTCATAATATATATGCTCAATAACTTATAAATAGTTTCTTATAAAAATAAAATAGTCTTTTATACAAAAACATTTGGAACTATTTTGTAATTTCAATTTATATTAAAAAAATACAGACAAGTTAAGTACATATTTACACAAAATATGATTTTTATAGAATAAATGTTAATATATTGCACAATAAATTTCTGGTAAGTATACATTTTAGTAGTTATAAGTTTAATTTTTTACAACTGAAACTTACAACTTACAACGGGAGGTCACAAACTCGCAACTATACAATAAACTAATCAAGGAACATCCTAGAAACTGTATGAAATGGGTTCTTATGAGTAATGCCTAATGAGTAATGACTATTCAAATCAATATCCTTATCAATCTGAGAAAATTATATACCTATCACTCGGGTGTTCACTGTTCAATAAGAAAGTAAGTGACAACCAAAATAATAAACTTACTTTAGTTTCTTAAACCTATTAAGATAACTATTATTTGATCTTGCCATTTCGGTATTTTTCAGATAAGATAAGTTTGTATTTAGTTGAATTTTACCCTTTTAAAAAAAAGGTTTTAATATGCATATTATAATATAATATAATCTATGTATTTGTTATAATAGAATTTATAATTTATTTATTAGATAATGTATCAAAAAAAAATATGTTGAAATTGAAATAATGTTTATAAGTTGTAACAAATAATTGATACGGATATTGATAAATTTTAACTGCAAAATACAATAGGTTATTATATCTAACTATAAGATAAAACAATATATACCTATATATATAATATATCCATATCAAAACATTAATTCCGAAAACCTACGCGTGCAATATTTTCATACAAAATGTTTCGAAAAAAATTAATTTTATAAAAATTGTTGATTATAATAGAGATTAAAAAATTGTATTTGAGACAAATTATTCACTATTGAGATCGAATTTTAATAACGTATTATTATTGTAATAAAATAAAGCCATGCCGTCAAGCGAGAAATGTCTGTATTTAATGACTCAATAATAATAGTCATTACAAAAGATATACATTTCAAAAAGCTATACTATATATAAATTGTGTTAAAACCTTCTACTGTTGTTACCAAATGTGTAAATGGACTTTTGGGATTCAATTATCCACATTTTGACGTAGGTACCTATGTTATATTTTCGGCTCAGTATTTTACTATTGTTACAAATCAACTAAACAACCTAAAATGAACTGTTGGATAATCAAACAGTATTCGGGAGACTGTTCGTAACACAACAACGATACTGTTAGGCACAACAACAATATTAATTAAATTCATTCCGAAATTTTAACAAGCTATCGTCGAATTTACTACGCAAACTCAGCAGTTGCAGATACAGTAATTTGTATTTTACACATTGCATTATAAATGTATAAAGAACGGTGGCGGATTTCACATCAATAAATATATATGACCTCTCAAAACCTTGACATTTGGCTGAAGTTCGTTAATCGACGGTGTAAAAAATGTCACCAAATTCTATTGATATGCGTCAAAATATATCTTATCGTGCGTTTTATACTCACACGAGCAAACCCTGCTCGCAGATTAACATCGCAAGTCATATATTATACGACATTATCCTATATAATATTATAGGTTATGAACGTCGAGCAATGTTCGCAGCCAATAGGAACCCCGAATGAATTTGATTTTTGCTTTTTGTCGTGGTTGATGGAATAAAAATGTCGAAATGAAATAGCCACGTCACCGACACAATCCCTCCTTCGGTCGTATAACCACCACTACTACAGCAGACAAGTGTCGGTGGAACGATACCGGGTACAGTCGATGGGAAGGGAGGTGGTGGTTTTGGGTGTGGGTTGTGTCAGGGTCTGAAGGATTTTACTGGGCCCCAGCCAATGGATAGGCCGGTGGCGGCGGCCGGGAAAACAACAGCGTGCTTAACGGCCAGAAAAAGGCCAGTTAGGTACTACCGCGGTTTCTCGTTGTACGTATTATGAGCGCTTTGGAAGCAAATTGAAAGCGAAATCTGCAGTAAACTGACAAATGCGGGCACTGGTCCAAAAAAACCTTTCCTGCAATCCCTCCTCAAAAAATAAAGAAAAAAAGGTGTAACCAGGGAATTTATCTCGTTTTTGCCTCGCAAAATGTAAATTGCGTTTTAACCGTACTCGCCCACCCGGCCACCCACCTACACAGTCACACGAGGGATTACCTAAGTGCCAGCGATTAACATAACCACGGGATCATAAAAAAAAAAAAATAGTGTACCAAGTCTACGTTTAATGTGTTTTTTCAGTTATCGGACATTCGCTAAACGTCCAGGTTCAACAAACCAAAATTGGAAGATAATAACTAATTGACTATATATGATAATAAGTAATTACAATAATTATTACGCTTTCACCGTGTGCGTGGTTTTTAAATGTTCAATACTTTAGAAGTATCAGTTTACCCATAGTTTCAATCGTATTTGGTTTAACTATATTATACTGACAGCGTTTCTTTGGAGTTATTATTATATACATATTATTTTGAAACAGATTCACTTAAATGGGTTTTTTTTTATCTCGATTATTAGATTAATATTAATCAGCACGTCCTTCTTTGGGCATATTATCATTCAAACTATTATTAAATTGTAGTATTTTGCTTTCCGTTATCTGCTCGTATATCATTTAGCGGCTGTCAACAATCAACACGATATTGATATGTTTGAAAATCTTTATCTTTCAAAGTTTAAAAGGGATAAAGGTCGCCCACGATATTATTAACTATACCTACTTATATTATGTATACGAGAAAAAAAAATCGAATGCAATTACGTCGTGACGTCCTTCTAGCGGGGAATCAATTAGAATGTGAAATGTTTAAACGTCACTATAAATTGTATAAGTCGGTTGTACTAATTAATTGGCACCGTCGCGGTTTCGGAAAAATACATTGGAACAGAATAAATACAGGACGAAGCCTATACAAGACCATTATTAAAATGTATAACGATTTTAAAACAATAGTGTTGTTATGACACTGAAACGGTAATTTAATTATTAAATAACAACATTTCGTTTTAGATCTTTCTACGCGGGTTATAGGCCTTATAGATACATCTAAATACCTAGTGCAATATAATAATAATGATTATTATGCCCGCGTTTTGTCCGACGCTACTACTTTCATCGCCTTGGTCATCAATTTGAGTTTATTCTATATAAAACAAACAAAACGTATAATATTCAACGCGTTCATATTATCATCTGCAATTATTATTCTGTTCATCCGACGGCCAACACTCCTGTAGTTATTATAGTTGAGGACGCGAGAGGTTATCAGAGCCATATAGTTTCTTTATCAAATTTTGTCTAACTGTCATTAAATTAATTAAATCGTCTACTGTTATTCGGACGGCAACCACTATTTATCAAGCATTGTTTGCATGCGTTTATATTATATACTGTTTTAGTAATGTAAATTTGAACATGGTACGTATTATAATATTAACATTATATTATTACTACTAAAACATTATCAACTATTGGATAATGGTATATTACGTTTGGAAACCACGGAGTCAGAATCCTCGTATAATTGTGCATGTACGTCATATTATTGTTCGTTAGTAAATTATTTGCCTAGTTATTATTATTATAATCAAATAACGATCGACTGCAGTTGTGAAATATAACGATTTAACTGAATTCCAAATCTGGTACCAAATTTAAGATCTAAAATATATATTATTATTATTCATAATTGAACATTTTTGATGCTCGATATTCTTTCCGACAAATTCTTCACGTATTTTCTGTTTCTTCTATTCATTGTTATAATAATAATAGTAATAGTGATTTATGATAATATCTTAATAGGTAGGTGCACGTAAATAGTAATTACTGTACAACCGGAAATGTATATCAAAATAATATGTCAAGTGACGACATGTATTTGACACATAATATTATACGACAATAATGCGTATAATATTATAACGTTTATTACATATTATATTATGGCGCGTTTGTTTATCAAACTTGAAGGATTAAAACATTCGCAATACGATTAGTTTTGTTCCGTTCGCGGTTCGCAGAACACCGCCGAAAACTTTTACGTCGGTGTTTTTCTTGTGCCGTAATATTTTCCCCTTTGCTTATTTCTTTTTTTTTAATTCGATTTAATATGAAAAGTTCGTAGAGATAGTGCCGTGCGGAAAGCAAAATTAACGGTAGTGTGCACACCACCTATCGCCGGATTTGCATTCAAAGAATTATTTCAAAAAATAAAAATAAAAAGTGTAGTAGAAACGAAGAAAAAGAAAAATTAGGAAGCCGTCACAATAGGAATGCTTGCTGATTTACGGAATTATAAAAATAACCGCGGTCGGTCTGCATCCGCGGATGTCAACGATGCGGCGATTTTAGTGCAACATTTTTTCGGTAATTGCATCGCTCAGACATCGCTCGGGGGCGCTTTATTTATATAATAATAATAATAATAATAATAATAATAATCGACTGTGTGGCGGCGTTCGATTACGATGAGAAGCCAAAACGGTTAACCGCCCAAATCAAAACGTTAAATTTATTGCCGTTTAGTCGCGAGAACAATGCGTGAACTGGACGGGAGCCAATCGATCCGGATAATTATATAATATATTAAATTATACATGGAAAATTAAATCGAACTATCGTTCGTTCCAGAACTGTCGCGTAAACTGCAGTGTATAGTATAACGCGTATGATATATATATATATATATAAAGTACCGCACTAAAACCTGAAATTAATTTATTATCGCTCGTCTGTATTTATGTATACCACCGTGCACGCGTATATAGTACTGAAAATCGTTTAAACAGCTGATTCGTTTTAATTTGTAATTTTAATCCTCCGCAGTCGTGGTGGAAGTCGGCTATATACCAAAGCGGTGTGACCTATGTAAATAGTAGGCACCTGACTGTACAATATGTGTATGCATTATTAGTTATTACGTATTATACGTCGTGCGTGCATTGAATATAATATAATATTATATTATGTATGTTATAACACTTATAAATTCCATCGATTCTGCAGTATAATACCATGACTGTGGTCGACATCCGCACCGTCGTCGCATAAGCTTAGTGCCCTAACCCTATTCGTGTTGTCTACCTGCATTTTATTATTCGAGTGTAAAAACATAAAAAGTAAAACGCTCAAGACGCTCAGGTAATATCATCAGTACGCGTAATAATATTATACCGCCCAAATACTCGACGTATAGACGTAGGTAATGACCCGCGATATTCGTTTGTTTATTCGTTTGTTTGTTTGTTTGGATTTTTTTTTTGTTTGTGCAATCGTAATGCAATGGACTCTAAACTGTCTTATTAGCTTTAAAAATTCCAAATTCCGTGAAACACATCTTATATTTAATCGCATACGACTATATACCTATACAATATTTAATGATTTATCAATTTTTTGATTTAGATTATATTTCCCGTAAAACTAAATAATTTTGCTATTGGTAAAATATTTTAAAAACTTAAAAATTACTAAAATTAAATACAAAATTTGTGGTAATTGAATGTAGGTATGCTATATATTATATTATGTTAAAATCGTACAACGGTATCTTTTGTGAATAAATTTAAATTTTCTCAATTCAGCTCTTTTGGATAAATATAAAATGTTTAAATTGAATGAAATTTTCACAGAAGATTGAACAACTTTCAAAAAATAAATAAAGTAGAATTAATCAAAAATTAAATTATGATTTTAATCATGACGTCTCAACTGCACTTGAAACATTTTTATAGATAAACAATTTTTGAATTACATTAAAAGTTATGTGATTTTAGCACGCAGTTCTAGGTATACCTACATTCGGAAATTAATAAAAATAATAATTTTGAGTCTGTTTTACTGTTGTTGAAAAATTAAAGTACAGTTATGTATAAAATTAATAACGTTTTTATATTTTTCAATTAAAATGATATCTATAATAATTATTGATTAAAAAAATGTTAATTATTAATGTTAAATTCAAGTTGCGTTATTAACCGTACCTTATTACCGAAACAATTGTCATTATCTCTTCATCGTAATAAACATTAAACACTATTAAATTTGTCCGCATTTACATTATAAAGAGTGCTAACTGCACACCCTTGGGTCAATTAATTTTTAAACACTAAAAACATGGTGTACAATTAACATTGATCCGGGAATGTAAATTAAAAATACTCGTTCAACTTATACACGTTTTAATACTGACCTTCGTTTATATCGTATGGTCGGTCTGATAACAGAAATGATTTAGCTACTGAACAATCATTTTTCATTAATTGTTTTACTTAAAACATCTTCATGCTATTAATATTATAACTATAGCTTGTACGCTGATCAAATTAGTCTGCTTCATCATAATATGCTGTGTGAAAAAGAAACTGCAGCTCACCTACCTACTAATACATTGTATATTTTTTGCTTACAATCGCATTTCCAAAATGATCCTCATTTTAATATATCTATAAATGTTTAAAATATATGGGTACCTATTACGATATTATATTATTACAATCCGTGTATAGTATTATAATGATGTTCAGCCCACAAAATAGGACCCCGTGGACTCACACATCAAACGATTTAAACGCAATCGCGTTACATTAATATTCTTCAAAAATAATTTATAAATAAATACGTTAGAAAATACCTGCTAATTTTCAACAATCTTTGGTATACTTTGGTAGTATTATTATACTACCAAATTATTATACTATATATATAGTAAATTTATTAGTAAATTTAATAAATGTATTATTTTCTCATATAACAACCTTATTATTTGCATACAACTAATGTCCCTATAGGTATACATTAGTGAAAAATATAGTTTTTGCAAACGTATTCCTATATAAATATTGATAAAAAGAAAAATATGCTATTTAGATTATAAAACTATATAGATTAAAACTTCAATCGTAATCTTAATAATGTTATTCGTATCGTTTTGCGTAAATATTCGACGTGATTGTATCTCTTTTCATTCAATATTATAAGATTGCCTTTTAAACTTTATCTGGTTGAATTCGTATGATGTACATAGAACCCAAAGCAAACCTTGTTTGATCAACACAGCTGATAAAAATTAGTAATTTCATTGAATTAGTGTGTTTGATATTTGATATTTATATCTTTTGCGTGACCGGATATAACGAATAACACGATTGCTTTTCATTGAATGAAACTAGGGTACGTACTAATTGTATCAACAATTATATTATTTACCTGCAAAATATTATTACTGTTACCACTCAATACCATACTGTTACAGTTAATTTCTTATCTTATAGTCAAATATAAATTTAATTTGATTTTAGTATAAAATTTAAATACGTGCCGTGTACCCGTGATAATGTGCTGTAAGGTCGTTGGGTGCCATTTTTCGCTATTTACGAAAAACCATAAATAACCGCGTTGGTTATAGCAACGCAATAATTACCACGGCCACTCGTATAGAAGTTTTATAGCCTCAAAATAATATATTTTTATATCACACAGTATGGTCGCACACTATAGCGATGCGACGCTATTTCGAAATTATACGTTCTTTTGCAAATGGCGTAAAACATTTGCGCTGTATTTAAGTCACGACCAGTTTGGCGCCAGATGACGAGCGGTCAGAACCTCTCAAATAATTACTTGTCGACTATATTTACAGTCAAGCACAAGACGGGGTTTCTTAAAAATAACAATTTCTCCGACCAGCGGGGAGGTTGGTTCAAACCTCGCAAAAAGAAACCTTCCTTTAATTATTCACTGACCCAGTTTCAGCTCACTGGCATGGCGTCTGGGTTTGATTTTCTTCTAACCCCGGTTTTTTATGTCCTTCCGAAAACTTCGAAAATTAATATCATACACGTCGTGGATTTTTTTTCCATTTTTGAAACCCCAATATTTAGAGAGAAAAAGGAAACTTTAAGTATATGATACTCTATGAAGAAGCCATATTGAATGCATAATTTATATTTTATACCATAAATATTCCCAAGAGTTATTAAAATCTGTCAACCATAATATTAACATCGTAACTAAATTGTACATCAATTTATATATATAGGAATTTGATAGCTATTAATATTGAAAATATTTTTAAAAAAATGTCTAACTGCAAATTAAAGTAAATAGTCATTTAAAAAATTCCAAGTGATTAAATAATGTTTATCATAACCAAGTGGGTCATCAATAAATTATCAATTTGTTTATTGCTATTATTAATTTATTTCAAACAAGGTATCTATTATTTTGTTGCATTCCAAGATAAATTTGTACCTTCATAACCGGTTTTTGAACAAATCAAAAAATCGTAAACGAAAAAATGTTAAACCTGGGCAGTATTGAATTAAGCGATTTCCACGGCGTTTCGCAAAAAACCAAGACAATATGTACAAATTATATTTTATTATTGTACCACGGCCATACACTCGTGATATTTGCGTGGTATTGTCCATAAATCTCGGCGGTATATGGACAATTAAAACTAAATTAAAATCAATCATGTTATCGGATCGGTGACACGACCTCGGCTATACCACGGCTGTAGTAGATGGCTATATAATGTACTATCTACAGCCGTGGCCTGTACACAAAATAAGCAATTATTAACTATACAGCAAGTCGATTATACGATAAACGTTTGTATACTGGTAAGCCGTATGAGACACATTATATTACTATTATGTAATAGGCGGTGCGTGTTTTTCCGGCGGGTTTTGTACGGGCTCCGAACGGATTGAAAATAATATTATACTTATTCACGCTTTCGCAGTTTTGTCCGACGATTCCTTTGAAGGTGCACTCGGCGCAAACCAAAATAATAACATTTAATCATCCGAGGGACACGCACGCACGCGCGCACGCACGCACGTGAGGCGGCTAACGTCGTTCACATATTATTATTATCGTACGCCTTTACCTTTATACAGACGCTCAAAGGTATATTATATACCTATCTGAGATCTCCGCATATACTGCACGTACTATATATACGTATGTAATATATCAATTTCTGTGGCGACCGTGTATACACTCGAACGGAGATAATTGCGTTTTGCAGTTGACACCCTGTGAGCAGTTTGCGAGGCGCGGCCGCGTCTAATGACGGAAATCCGTCCGTCATATATAATTTAATATGATATATACAGCCTATTCGGGATCATTCGCAAGACATGCTCACTTCCATTTTTTTTTTTTTATATTATTATTATGAATCTACTTAATTTCTGATTTTGGAAATTTTGAAATAATTTGCTGCAAGACCATATTATTTTTAATTGCTTAGTTTTTTTTTTAGGTCCCATTAAAGGAGTGTCGATAATATATAATTTATATTTACAACACAAACTGTTTTTTTTTTTAACGAGAATTAACCTTTTTACCTGGAATGATTAAGCAGATGATTTTTTTTAAAAACAATGCATCTAAAATCTAAATCGAATATCGAACGAGTAGTTATTGAATTATTTATCTTTGTGCAATAATAGCCAGTAAGACGATTGATCCACAACAATTGATTTGGATGATATTTTTAAATTTTTGGTAACCTAATATTTTCATCATTTATTTATCGTTATAATTTTTTAAGTTTCACTTGGTTAAGCGACAGCAGAATGTACATTTTAATATTTTAAAGCAGAATAATTTTCTGTGGATTTCGTAAAAACGGTGAGCATTGCGTAAACCCCACCGTTTTTGTCACACGGCGATCGAAACGTCCTACAACAATTATGCATGCGAATAGTACATGCGAGAGTCAGATGTGTCGGTGGAAAACATTGGAGTTTTCTGATATAGAAAAATACGCGTATACATGTCAGTTGACTTGGGAAAAACGCTTTGCAATTGACAACCGACGCAGAATAAGGGTGTGCGATGTAAGCAATGACGATAATAGCAATAATAATAATAATAGTAATAATAATATAATGCCTTTTGGCGAACTGCGCGGAGCTCGTAAAGTTTGCCGTAATGAATCCCTGGAATACTCGTTCAATATATACATATTATACTTACGCCATACTATAATATTAAGTATATTGTACGGCCATGGCTGCGGGGCCAGGCTCGCGATGCAGTAAGTCCCCTGTTAGTCCGATTATCGTCTCCGTTTGATTTCGTGAAAGACGAATAACGCGGTGGTCGTCTGCCGCAGAATCCTTTTTCGGTCCACTACGTTTCGCTCGTACACGCGTATATAATACCCATTTCTGTCACGACCCCACTCACTTCCTCCTCCTCATCATCCTCCTCCTCCGCCACCCGGTAACGGTCACTCGGACGGCGTTCGTTATGTATCTTCGGGCAGTTCAAAAACTATACTGTAAGCCCGGTGTCAAACTGTATATAACATACAATATGTATTACATATACTAAATCCCGTGTGTGTGTGTGTGTGTGTGTGTGTGTGTGTGTGTATAACGCCACAAAGGTTGATTTTACCGAATTCTGTGTATTTATTTATCACAAACTTATTTGGAGTTATTGATCATAATATAATATATTATAATACGATCATTTTTTATGATATTATTATATTTTGTGATATTACACGCAGCATAATATTATTAAAAACGCATGGCCACAGAATCATAATAAATTCTGGGGTACGAAATAATATTGTTGGTCAAACATATAAATAATGGTCTGTAGTTATTTTTAAACGTTCAAAAATATAATATGTACCTAAGTATTTAGGAAGACCGGTGTGGCGGCTAATTATTATTAAACCCAGTGAACTTTCGAACCGAAACATATATTATTTTCTTTGAAAGGGCAGCCGTTTAAAAGAGCCACAGTATCTATATATATAAAACCACGGTATATGATAAAATGCGGTGGTCATTTTTTTGCAGATTGCTCACGTCGTGATAAAATCGTATTTACTACCCTCATAGGTGATAGGTTACGGACAATGCGACAACCTGCCGTGAAAACAAATGTTTCGCGTTTTACATTATATAATCGCCCTGCAGTGCATGCGCAATGACGTATACATAAGTTTGTATCAGTGTAAAAAAAACCTAACCTATGTACAAAAACAGTCGTTTTAAGTATCGTATATAGTTAATGCACTAAATAAACAAAAAAAAAGGTCATTAGTGTACAAAAAAATAATTTTAGGGGAAACTCAAGTCCACCAAATTTATAAAGTCATATAAATTACTTACCTATGCATTATTATTTATTTTTATAAAACGTATACTTTATTCCAACATTAAATTATATTAAAACAACTAAACGATAAAATTCAATTTTCTTTTTTGCCGATTCGTCAATTACTTTGGCTGAATTTTCGAAATATTGTGGTTGACTATAACCGTTCGTATATAAATTGCCACCGTGCAATATTATAATAATAGTTTAATGTGAATAATAATAATAGTTTTATGTGTATTAAAATAATAGTTTAATATGTATTATAATAATAGTTTTATGTGTATTATAATAATAGTTTATAAGTGAAAAACTGAAGGTCTAAAGCTATAATATAACTACATTTTTTATATGAACAACATTATTATATTTTTAAGCTATTTTTTTTATACTAAAATACATTATTTCACAAAATTGAATATAAAATAAAATGGCCATTGTGGGATCTAACCCCCACACCTGCCTCCATACATACGCCCAAGTGAGTGCGACGTGGGACGGAATCATCGATGTGCTCGCCGTATGTAATTTAATATTAATCATGACAGTGGTGTACACCGCAAAGCGTCCGGATAACATCGCCCCCCCCCCCCCCCGGGCTATATATCACTATTTTTCGGGGAAATATTTTTCTGGAATTATATCTTAAAAGTTAAAGAAAAACAATATTTCTAAAGAATGTTATAATTTAGGAAGGATGCTATACACGAATAGTATTTTCATGGAATAATATCAATAGAAATAGAAAAATCTAGGAAGATAAAAAATCAGTTAAAAAAATCCGAAATACTATTAGTTAGGAACAGTATTAATAATTAGGATAATATTGCTCAAGACTGCAAAAATCGGAAGCGATAATACAAAAATACATACCGAAAATACAAAATTTTTATTTACAGATAAGATTCGTATTTATTATGAGTCCCGAAAATACGGTCTTGTATATAATTTTGTCCCGATCAATATCGATACCGTTAATTAATATTCTTTTTTGTTATCGGTCCCAATTTTCAGATACCTGAGTAATAATGACCTAATCGATACTATGCCAAACAGATTTATGATTCCTAAAATGTATTTTACTCTTATAATATCCTACTTTGTACAAATCCTGCAGTATATTATATCAGTTCAAGATAATATATACTATTCCTGTATAATACCGTGTCTAAATAATATCGTTCTGTACAAAAAAACAATTACAAATTTTTTATTCCTGTCCAATCCCTTGTTTATAAAGCCCTTTCCGCCGCCGCTCGTGTAGGAGAGGACCTTAGTTTTCAATCGCGCGCGTCCATCCAAAGAACCGCGGGCCATCCGTTTGTCGTGACCGAGTTTTTCGCGTGTAACAGGTGTTGGGCCCGCGGCCAAATAGGAAATCAGCAACGGAGACGCTTTCGTGCGGTGTATATAATAATAATATTATATACTCCACACAGTCTAGCGCATAGCGTGTTATTATCATTCGATTAAAATTCTTGATATCCGTACAGTTTATATTATGATAGGTATGTATTTCTATTTTCTTTACAGTATACCTCTATATGATATGTATTTGTGTGTATATGTGTTGTCGAATATCTCAAACTCGATGTTCATATTATGAAACCACCGAATAAAACGAGTTTTATTTGGAATTTTTTTCTTTTATACAAATATGTACCAAATATCAAATCAACTTAAACAATTAATAAGTTATTTTAAATTTATTTTATTTATTATCCCGTTCAAGTTATACATCATCGTTTATATTTAAATATGAGTTGTTTACATAATACAACAGGGAAAAAATAAAAATATAAAATATTTTTTTCAATAGCGGTATACCGACAAATAATTACGTAACCAAAATATCGCCACTAAAATATCATGAAATCAATATAATATCGCAAAGAAATGATATGGCTAGTAAAATAATTACGGACAAAATGTCGTCAGTATACAATATATCAGAAATATAATTATAGTATATAAATATAATATATTATATATCTCAAATTCAAGTATAATTTTTATTTTTATAGTTAGCTGTTAGCATCCAATTTATAATAAGTAATAATTAGTAGAACCTATACAAATATTATAAAATTAGTAACATTATCATTTGTAGAATTACAATACTCAAAAATGATTACATTAAACTAATTAAATACCTCTACCTACCAACTAACTGCCCATAAAAAGGCGTTCAATTCAATTTACATTAGGTATGAATATAATATCGTGAGTTGTTTAAGATATATTATAACCGAAAAAAAATCTACAAAGACCTGGTACAAAATATTTTGTACACCTATGTCGTCCATTTGGAAACTTAAAATTCGTACTATCACAACATTATTGTTATTGTCATTTAAGTGTGTATGTATTATATACGTATTTTGACGTGCGTTTTAAAATAAACAGCCGCGGTTACGGTTATTGGTCAGAATATATAATGTATGTACTTTGTGATAAAAAGAAAACACTTACCACAAGCTTGATGCAAAGTGGAATCCTTCTAGGTACGTCAATTTTTTCGGAGAATAGGGTTTCTGTTTCATTAAACGTTTCATATCAGTCTTGTTATTATTATCGTTATTGTTATTATTTTCTTTTTTACGAGTTTTCTAACTAATGGACACGTGATGATCTCGAGCTTCGGGGCAAATGCATTATTTAAACATAGTTCTGGGCGTTTTGTTACACCTGCTGGGTCATTTCGACGTCCACATTATACCTTATTACACGCGTGTGCCCTGTATACTATTTTGTGCATGGATATTATATCTATGTAATATTTGTTTTTTCCTCGTTTCTTGGCAAACCGACGTCGTCAGCGGGTGCTTAGCCGAACTCCACCCGTGCCGAAATTTCGATCTAAAAATAAAATATGGCCGACGGTTGTGCAAAATATTTCACGTTCGCCCGTTTCCACTAGCCCCCCCGTCGCCACCCGTCTAAAATTAACTGTCATTGAAAAACATGAAAGCGGAAAATTACTGTCATCGCCACACACGAGCCGCGCGATATGCGCGCGCGCCCGTGTTAAAATGTGTTCGCGCGCCACGCCACTTGCACTGTGTGTATTATTACGGCCCGGGACGACCGCAGTCGCGGCGGGAATCGGGTTTTCGATCAAATTCCGGTGTGGTCGATGTCGCTATAATATTATACTATAATATATGCAAGTAGGGTAACGGGGGGCGGGATGGGAGTGGAGAGATCCGTTCACACAGAGATGCGTTTACGACGACGCTGGCCATTTGTTTAATATTCTATAATATATATTATTATTGGTCGGAGCAGACCGGATATATCATTACAATACACACACACACATAAAATGATCAATCAAAAATTATAGAGACACGATATGAGTGTGCTCGTGGGCGTGTGTGAGCGCTCGCGCTTTGTTGTGTATAAGTTTTGGCGCTTGTGTGCGTGCCATATTAAATCGTTTTAGCCATAAACTACGAAATTTTAATAGTTACGGTTTTCAATTATCAAATGTATTTCCCGATTAAATGATAACTCGCAGTCTCGCGGTTTCGAGTAAAGTTTATTACAGTGTATATATTATTATATAACATGTATTCCGTGTCTCCAATCGTTAGTATATTTTAATGATATACATATTATACACGTATACATTCTCTGAATTTATTTTTTTTTTTTACGACAAATCAATGTTACCGGAAATAAAAAATAATATTTTAGTTCTCAAAATAAAAATGATTAATTGTACGCTATAATAATATGTCCTTTTTATAATTTTGACGATGTTTACCAACCCATTTATTTAAAATATGTATGTTTTCATAATTCCATATAATATTTGCAAAAACATATAACATCTACTGCAGCATCGAGATTAAAAAATATTATAGTTTATTCGTTGTTTTGAATTTTAAACGTTGCTGTACATATATTATTAGATAACTAAAAAAATATTACAAACAATATCTGACACTTGTAATGCTGAAATCTATTTTTTTCATAATTCTATTTTTGATGCATAGGTATATTATACAAAAGAATTAAACGTTAAAAATATACAATAGATTTCACATGTTATACTGTCTAAAAAATTAAAACTATATTGTACAAATCAAATATTCTTATTAAACCTTTAATAGTTTTATTAATACTTATAAACTTATAGTTACCCGACATGTCAACCTTTTAGAATTTAAACCCTTACTAATGGTTGCAATACTATCAGCTTTTTAATCTAAAATAATAATATGATACAACAATTATTTTAAGCGTCAATAAAATATTAATACGTTTAAATTTATAAACATACTAATCTGTAGAGTATGCAATCTTGAAGCTGTTGAGTTCATCTAAATTAATGTAACGATAATCGTTAGTGAGTTTCCCACAAAAAAAAAATGTTTCTTTAATAGTTTAATCAATACAATGTATTTGTATTTAATATTTTATTGACTCTTGAAACATAATTACTATAAATACATAAAATTAACATCAACTTTTAGTCTTTAATCATAAACCTTATACTGTTTTACACTCACTGCAGCAACATCGTAGCTGGCATACCAAAACATTGACTAAAGTCCCAAATAGCACTTGTTAATGGGTGTTGCACGTTTTAAGATACCGAAAACTTAGACCGTTCATTTAGGATCAACGAAACTTTGTGGAAGTTAGTTTCCGCTTTCGGTGCACTATTATACTCGGATTTCGTCTGCTCAAAACACGTTAAAATCTTTAAAGAGAGGTAGGTGTAGTAAGTAAAACAACCAATGAAAAGTATTGAATTCCGAAAACAGAAACCCGTAGTGCCTGCTGTTGGAAAATAAAATACTCTGACAATATGTAGTATAGTGCAATATTGTGATCTAAGATTTTATCTCAGTAGAAAGTTAAAGAGCGTTGCAACACTTGCCATGGCAGTCCATTAATATTAATGTATCGGTGGCTTTTAATTGACTTTAAAGCCATATATTCAGCATAATAAATATCTCTCAATAAACGTCAATATGTTTGTATTATTAATTATAGTCAATAGAAGAATATTATAATAATTAATAACACTATACGAATTTCATTAATTTACTAGCTAGGTACCCCGTAAGGCCTTAATAGTAACACCATACGAGCAACGTGATATTTTTACGTATACAATATGTATTATCAATTGGCAAATTGCCAGTTTAGCTCATTCTCATCAAGCTGTATTCTTTGAGTCTTCATTATATTCAATTTTAAAATTGCAGTTACAACCTAACTTTTTATTTTCATTGCTTTTGTAAGAAAATGGTTGAAAAAAAATTATATAATCGTGTGATTTACATTCTTACGATTTCATATAATTTGTGTCTAAGATGTGATGTAGCTATAACAATTAAATATATATATATAATAATTGAATAACCTAATCAATGTAAATACTTTCACATTTTGTGGTGCTTTATTTATTTTCGACTAGTCCTCCTTATACAAAAGTCTTGAATACACTACTGCTAAACATAAAAGTTATCGTACGCCGTATAAAAACTTTCAAAGTTCGAAGAATTTGATTTGTATAAATATTTTAGGTTACTTTTGGAGTCTAAAGTGATTAGAATTTTAAAATAAATAAATGTACTTAAGTATAATGGACATGGATACGTATATTTCATCCGGGAACTCATTAAAGCACTCACGACTTCACATAAAGCCATTAGGTTCGTAAAATATATTTTATATATTATGTGTGTGTATTGTTGTATGTATGTTGTAACGTAATATTTTACGAGTCTGTTGGGTGTCAGATGAAATTGTGTTCTTGATGTTAGAATTTTATTTTTTTAAATTTCCAAAGGTCAAACGATCTTATTGAAATATACCAATTATTATCAAATTGGAGACTTATAAAAATAACAGTAAATCGCATGTAGGCTACACAATAATATAATAATTGTATGTGTTAAATAAAAGATAAAAAAAAAAAAAATGAAATATGAATTCAATTTTCAAACTTCTGCAATAACACGCACTCGTACTTAACCCCATCGTGCCAACGACAGTCTGTCACGTTGTTTGTACACACCTGAGTTTTGTACCTGCTTTCATCATAATTCATAGTTATATTTTGTGAAAGACCTGCAGCAGCACCACGTGACCGGACAACAGCTGATTGGACACGTTTTGCCGCGAACGGACGGAAACTCTTTTGTTAATACATCGGAACAACAGATAGCCTACCTATCCACTTTTTCTGATTATTATTTTTTTTATATTTCAACTTTTCCACGAACACAGTAATCGGATAACGACGTAAAAGCTACGACGGTTTACGTAATACGTAGCTATGGTTTTATGACTGATATAGAAAAATCGTAGGTATAAATGGAAAGGTTCATTGATTCCGTCAAAACGGGTATTTTTAAAACATCCAATCGAACCAGGAAAGTAGTTATATACAATTATATAGTGTAACGTCTCCTCTTCACCTATCGCTCCGTGTCTCCCTCGATGGACTTCGCCCTAAGTGTCGTTCTGTTTATATTAACGAGGTCTCGGAGACTCGACCTCGGTGTGTGATATTATTACTAGGGATCAGGGTTACCTTATGTGAAGCAATTACTCAATATAAGTACTATATATAATATATATATATATATCTATTATTTAATGTAACAACATGAAATATTATAATAACTATTATTTATTCACGAATTATTACTAAAGGTTACCAATCGGGCCGTGTGTGTCGTGGGTGCCGATCTCCAGGTTGAGTTGAGCCGGTCGTCCGTAGGTCCTCTTCGGGTCGTTGTTAGCCCTCGGCACCTCCACCATTAACTCCTGACACTCGACTGCCCATTACACTGCTAGGAGTCTCGGTCGGTAATTAACTCGACGCGTGCCAGACTCTAGTCAGCATAATATCATATTGCACAATTGTGCGACCATATTATATTATTAACACTCAGCACTTAAGTCGTGCACAACGTAGGAAGTAATGTACGATGTCGATGATGACAATCGTTACAATAGGTACTTCCTAAACGATAATTACAACTTGGTCATTTCATCAACATGTTTGTAAATTGGCACATCTAAAAAAAATGTTTGTTGAATGTAAATTTATTTTTAATTCAGGAGCAACCTCGATGGCTAAAAATTGGAAAAATTGGTAGACGGCGAAATCAATAGATTTTTTTTAGAAAACTACCTAGTATGTTCTTACTGGCGGAAGCGAGGCTATAATAATAGCAAAACCGACGAGTCCTCCGTAGAAATCATAAATCATTTTACCTATAAACGAGTGACTCCCCCCCCCACACACACACTACTTTCGTCTGTTACATGCGGGAACACAATTTTAATTGGAATATTTGAGATTTTTAGTCCAATTTTTAATACGTCGTTTCCTGATTGCGTTTCTGTATGGGTGCGATACAAAAACGGTTTTGCAGTTCGAAAACTGGAAAATGAGAATTATCGTGTTCGCATTAATTGGTGGTGAGGTTTTATAACAATACGTTACGACGACATTGCCTTTTTTTTTGATAATTTCCTTATAAAAGTGTTAAAAATATAATTTTAAAACATAACACAGGCCTCGGGTTGCCTGCATGAGATTATCGTCCACTTTGCCGATGGACGTTGTCGGGGTTTGGCACTCGCTTTTCCCAACCGTCAAAAAGATATCATCGCGCAATGTCACATATTATATAATATACTTGCTACGGTGCATAATATGTATAATAATATTTTAATATATACTCATATATATATATACAAACGTATATATTATAATATCGTGAACGAATATATAGTATTACTCGGACGAGTGAGTTTCGGGGTTAAGATTTATTACTTTATATAGTAATAATAATAATGCATACATACATACTCGTAAACAACGAACTGGAAACGTGACGATAATAATACTATAATAATTGTTGTGCGTATAATAATTTACCACATCATATATTTAATTATAATGGTCGGGACTTGGACCGCCGCGATTTCCCGCAGAGAGCGAACACGGAAAAACTGGAAAATGTGATGACTGCAGGCTCACAGTTCGCCCTGTTTAATAATAATAATAATAATAATAATATTCATTATCGTATTAACCGTCACACGCGTACCCTAAACCTTTTCGGACACAAAGGCGCCGCGTGAGTCGATAAAATATATTATTATTATTAATCGATAACGAGAGTATAGGTGTGGCGATAATTATTCGCGAACCCCGCCGAACTCGACGGACCGACGACGGGCGGACAACAGGTGTAGATTATTATTATTATATTATACTATTTATTATTATAATAAATGATCGTATTATATTGTTGCTACGTCTGTCGTCGACCGGTGACCCCACTCCGGAATTTCGGCGAATTTTCACCGCAGACTGCTGACGACAACGGCGCTCTTAGTGCGAAGAGACGAATAGTGACCTTTATTTTATATTTTATATTATGTACGTCTAAACCGACACGATTCGTTTGGTCTCCGGCTGACGTGACGACCGTTCAACCCGAGGGGCTTACGCTTCCCAGTTTTCGCACGTTTCGCGGACCACACCGCGCAGACCCCGAGAAGAGGTATATATATATTATAACGTCGGATCGTCTAGCTGTACATATTATTTTATAGACAAACATATATATACAGTTTTTATCGGTTAAATGGACTTTGCTACCGCGATAAATCGTACTGGCCGCCATGTAATATAATATATTATACATCGCACGTGGCCGATTTATCAACCACATTCAACACACACAAAGGGAAAGCGAGCAGAGTACCAAAAAAAAAAAAAATAATTTTAAAAATAATATTTGTACTAGCTGATGTATTATTAACACTACAATCTGGGCGATTGCGAATTTATAACGACTCTTATTAATTGTATTACCTAAGATTATCGTCTATAAATATAAACAACTAGTTCGAGAATGAAACGATTAAAAATAACTAATAAGTAATCACTCAGAAGGTAATCGCAGTTAAAAAAAAATGTATTACCATAATAGTATATGACGCATCATATTATTGTATACCATTAGATATATTATTATGACCTAATATTGCCATCCATATATTCATTAAAGTAGTTTAAAAGTCACGTCCTATAATCTTAATTACAACCATATAGTATTGTATTATTCAGTGGCGTCATTTAAGCCACATGCGAGGGTATTATACGTCCGTGTCTTTGAAATCCGTGTTATGGTAATTTGTGCATGGAAACTGTATTAGCTCCCTTGTAATTAAACTTTATGCAATCATTATTATTTTTATTCGAATCGGAAAATTGAATATATTACTATCTAATGCGCTATGTCGTTTACCATAAGTATAGTCGTTAATCTTTTGTTATGTTTATGTTTCATGAATATCTTGTAGCAATACAGTTACCACATTCAAAATGCTCTGCATAAATAGTTTCGTATAGAAAATGCACCACTGACATTATTAGTACTCCAATTATTCCACATATAAATACTTGAGCAAATAGTCAATACCTTACGCAATAATATACTAATATCTTAAATATTTTAAACTTTGATATTAAAAACATAGTAAATTTAACAAATGTTTTAATTAAATTTTAAAAAAACGGGGTAGTAAGTAACCGCTCTGCTGTAGCTACAGATGCGATAGGTGTCAAGTGTAGGTACACAAGACACAAGTGTCACTGAGTAAGTCACACTATTATATATGTGTTAATTTGAATTAAATTGTCATTGACAATATATAAGTCGTTGCATTCGTAAAACGATTCTAAGCAATGATGACGGTCTATCAGACTATATTACTAAGCATAATACTTCATATGTTTTTTTGATTATATTATTATAGTAATTTATTTCATTATTAGTAGGTATTAAGGTAAATTGATATAATGTTTTCCGAAAAAATTGCATTTATTATAGTATTAATATTTAATTATTTTAACAGAATATATTTATAACATTTTTATTGTTATTCACTTTTGTTTAATTATACCGCCTTATCATTAACGGTATGAAACGGTGTGAATAAGTTCGTGGTATACATAGGCAATATCTTAAAATTAATCTAAATGTTTTTAAAATGCCATTGTGTATATAAAATATAATAATATACGTAAAAGTCACACGAATTTTTTAATTACAACAATAATAATAATTAAAATTGTTATTCTTTTTTAAAATATATTTCGTCCAAATTTTAACTTTAATTTTTTTTTGCAAAATTGTTTTTATTGACAATTATTAGGAAACAAGAATCATATGTCTATAAATCGCTCAGAAATAATCATAATATTTTTAAAATTTTATCATATTATATAAAAATACTAATATACCTAAAAATTTGGTGAACATGCTAAGTATTTTGTAAAATTATTCTTTTTTGATTTACAACAAAATATGAAAATATATTTTATCAAAAACTGGATTAGCGTAAAAATTCACGTTTTTCTAATTATTAAGAAAAGTACTAATCATTTTTACTTATGAGCCCCCAAAGTACTAACTAGATTTACTTTTCGATCAGAAAATTACCCATTGAAGTTGAAAATAAAATCATTGTTTCTACAATAAAAAATGTATTCAGACAACCGATAAACACACACAAAAAAAAAACACCAGTATAAATTTAATACACGCATCGCTCTGCTCAGAATCTAAAACTAACATTGTTGTTTTACAATGCTTAAGATTATATTATTAGTAATCGATGCATACAAAATATTCTTTTATTCTTTTTTTATGTTTCCTTGCATTCAAACAAAATGTATAAAACCATTAAACGTTTTATAATTAATTATATCTATGTAGGTACTTTGATTTAAAAATGCTTTCATAACCGTAAATTAACCAGCCAACAACAAACTTATGGGGTTATTTTTATCGTGCCATAAGACATATGTTTACTTTTTAAGTTTGTAGTACCTACTACAACACTACCATTACCTAATAAATATGCGTAAGTGAATTAACTTTAGAAGTTAGCTGCTATAGTGTATAAAAGTATTAATAATTTATTAAAACTTGTCATAAGAATAAGGTAATATTGTTATCCTGTTTTTTCTTTATAGTTTAAAATTAAGTTGAACGTATTGGACAATGTATAGATAGTATTATTTAACTGGTAAACGATAATAGCTGAATCTTAAAGTAAAATCTGTGTCATTCTACTTTTGTTTTTGATTCTAACCTCGGAACATTGCCAACTTTTGTTGAGTATTAAGATACTGGCAATGAATAATATATAAGGCTACCTCTATATATAACACGCTTCAACGTCAATTGTCGTTTAAACTCTACAATATCATGTTAAATAGTTATTTCATAGTTTCGTAGTACATTAAACTTATCATAAATAATTAATTTTAAATTTTTTTCACATCACAAGATATTAATTATGATAATACAGTACATAGTATAGACATATACTACAATAAAATATTTAAACACAAATCTTATTTAATTATAAGTGGCTTACTTGTAAATATTAACATAGGTAAATTCAATATTATTCAATAATATTTCTTTGTTTTACCTTAAACTTATAATTGTCCAATAAGTTATAGTGCTGCGTATCTTTTAATATGTGCATATATTATCGCTGTCAAACACAATTAACTCTTTCCTTTTGCTCGCCTAACAATTTGATTTTGGTCTTATTAAAATAATAGCTCGATATTTATGCTTACATACTAACCTTAATGAATTGTTTCCGTTGCTTTTTGATTGGATTGTTTAAACATTCTATTAATAAGATATTATGATACCTACCTAATTTGAGGTTGGCTAAACAAAATGTAATGTGACTATATGTGTGTATTATATAAATTCATTATTGGTTAACTTATCATTATAAAACCATTTGAGTTGCATTAACAAATAGGTACCATTAAAATAGAAAACAATATATATTTTTATATTTTTAGTTTCGCGGTGGTTTCCTATCCTGATTTTATTTATTTGTACTAAATTTTAAATTAATTTTACTTATAAGTATACTTAATTTTAAATTAAATAACAAACAGTGTTTTGTACTTAATTAGTGATTACTTATACCTAATACTCACACTTGTGGTTTTAGATAAAGCCTGTAAAATGTAAAGTATAATATGAAATCCAAAACGGGTTTTTGAATAAAATTAATTTTTGTAGAGTAATAATACATAATATTGGAATTTTGTATTTTTTTGATAAATTTATTACCAGCATTTATAATTTAATATTTTTAAAACCTAATAATGACAAAATATATTTTCCTACTTTAATAAAAATCTTGTCTGTGTATTATAACTAATCGCTTGTTTTCATTTTCAACACCACAGTTGTATCTGATTAGTAGGGTATTGCAGTGGACGCGAAATACCAGTTTAAGGATGACAGATAAATATGATAAGAAAAACGTGCCAGACAATGGAAAAGAATTATTTTTTTGCTAACAAAGTTATAACTTTGATGGAGAAGGGAGACCAAACGCGCTTTGACGACGAACAAACAGTCGTCCCTATAACAATCGTTGAATAATTCATTCAACGCGGGAAGACTGGCGAATTAAGAATTAATTAAGGGACTTTTTTGAATTTCTCTTTTCCATAGTTGTTTCATTTATAAAAAAAAATGTCATAAAGAACTTGAAACAGGTAAAAGGCGAGGAAGAGAAAGACAGAAAACGTTATAAAGACTGGTGTTATAATAGCGATCTCGTAAAATATTCAAGCCGCCAGCGGTTATGTTATTATTTGTCTTTCATCACGAACACAAAATAATAACACTGAGCTAACTTTTTCGGAATAACAAAGCCTAGTTAACTTACCATTGTATAATTTTTGGTTTTATTTTAAATAAAAAAACCGTATGCATTACATGGTATGTTTTAAAGTTGCCCTCGAGGACTTGTGTTATTTGCATCACATAAAGTGGGAAAATACCATTTACCTCTTTATAGAATAAACGAATTTTATGGTGAGGTACCTCACCTAACCTTTGCTCTTAGCCAGTGCCTCAATAACCACCAGTGTGAACAAGACCGACGCTCTGTCAAGAGGTCCCTATTTTATTATACATTTTTACATCCACTGACGAATTTCAAGCATAGAAACATTTATCTGATATATCATATATACCTATCTACTTTATTTAAAATAAGAGTGTATTATATATTACATCCTAATAGGCACTATAAACGTCTTGAAACCAAAATCCCTAGTTGTCGGATATAGGTACTGTTCTAGAAATATGTAGTTATATATATTTATATACATTTACAAAATACTTTTAAGATAAAAAAAATCGACCCAATCGCTTAATAGATCCGTTGCCATTTAAATATATTTTAAAAATACGCTAACAAAATAATCTTGTCCACTGTAACATTATGTATAGAATAATACATGTAACCGTTTTGTAGATATGAACAGAAATTGACGGGGCCGAATATGTAAATATGTTATGTTCGGGTACTATATATTTGCCAATACATTACAATATTATTTTATTCAAACAGGTTAAAAACAATCTTAGCACAATAGTTTGACACTGATGTATTTATTTATTTTGGGATTTATCTAGGTCTTAACTACGGTATATTCTTCTAAACGATCCAATGCGATCGATTCAGATCGGTGGGATCATCCCTCCAAACACACTTGATCTGCATGCGAGTACTTCTTACATCCCCGAGGAACTATAGTTGTTTTTTTCTCAGGAAACCGTTTCAAATGAATGCGCTTACGTCTCGCAGTCCCGTTCCCGATGACGGGCTTCACGCATTCGTCGGTGATTCTACCCCGAGATTTTTAAACAAGCACACAACGCGTTCGTCTAGCACACCGATGGTTACCCGGGTTTCTGCAAGACCTATTTGTTTAATGGAACAAAAAAAAAAAAAAAACAAGAAAAAAGTAATAAATCTATTGAAGGGAAGCCCTTGATGTTTAAACACAACGAAGGAGGATTGGAGAAGGGCGTTCGTATGAGCTACCGTTATTTACGATCCCGGAACCCCGTAGATTTTCCGGCGTGTCCAAAAAAAAAACCGTTTTATTTCATGGTCGCTTCGAAAAAAAAAATACTCAAAAAACTTTCTTTATAGAAAAATATACAACTCATATTGTACATATATACCGTATATACATACATATTCAGTGAACGCGGTTGAAAAATCGTTTATAGTACAGACCATAAGGTTTAAAAAAAAACCGTCCACTGCAGTTTAATTAGATATTTAAACAATAAATAGTATACATTTTAAGGGGATGCAATGAAATTAATTACCTTCGTACACTTTATATTCTGAGTAAGCGCCAATGAATGCATAGCAGTAAATAGTTTTGATGTGAATTGTTTTATTATTATTATTGTCTTGTTGTGTATGAATAATTTCGAGTAGAATAAGACGTATTCAAAACATTTCATATAGAAAGATCGAAAAGTATTTTTAGATTTTCTAATTATTTTTCTAAGCCTAATGAAAAGTTACCACCAACTATTATAATATACATCAAGAAATATCAGAAAGTGTGATTATAACCGACCTTTACTCAGAATTATTTTTTGATTTTCGTGGCTTATCATTAAAATTAAATTTAGTTACTTAAATATCACATCATTTTATGAGAATAAAATATCCAGTGTTGAAGTGATTAAAGAGGCCTATATTATCTGGTTTATTTTAATTCGTATGTATAAAAAGTTTTTGATAAGACGCTACACGTACTCAACCTGAAAATCTTAAAATGAAACAAACGTTCTAAACACTCGATAGTTAAAACATAATATAATTTTAAAGTTTATAAGATTGTTATTATAATAATTTAAAACCGTGAAAAAGTAAAATATTGGGAAAAGTTTCTTTATTACAAAAAGTTTTTGTACATAATGGTTCTTTCATATGCAATAATCGCATTAAAAATATTGATTTTTTTTTTTCAATATACCTATACAAAACACAAATTGGATATTTTGAGGTTTACTTTAAAGGTCAGTCTAATTAACATTAAAACTTACACTACAAATTTATTGTTTGTTGGAAATGAAAAAAACAATGAAAAGCAATGATTTTTTTAAATAACATTTTGATTTATCAATACAATGAGATAGTGTGTGATATAATTTTAAAAAACGTTTTTTTTATATCGCAAGTATTACATTTAACTTAAGCTATGATAATAATTAAAACGAGAAATTTAACGTTAAAATAACTGGTTCAACTTTTAAAGTACACAACGTATTGGAAAAAAACGGTTCTTATTCAAGTAGATTTCAATGTAATATTTTATGAAATCAAAAAACTTTTGAATACATTTAACTGGTACTCGAAAGTATAAATAAAATTAATTTGAAAAGAAAATACGATATATCATCAATATATATACGCCGTACAAATGACTTAGGTACTGATAATTATGGAAAGAACTTTAATTAAAAATTTAGGACTTGGGCTGTTAACTTTACAGGTCTGTATAATCCCCGCAGGTTAATAATAATAATACAATCGTCGGATTCGGGGTCAATAGGGGTAAAAATGTCTGCATTTATAACATAGCTAGATTAAGATTAATAATTATTAATATTAACCTTCGGCAAAGCATTTATAATCTAATAGACCGCGATTTCTTTAATCCACCCTTGGACCTTGACGTGTATAAAATTTCAAGGTACCTACCCATAAAAATATATGTACAATAAATTGTTGTTTTGTACATACCTATATACTGTGCGTTAGTTGTAAACAAATAGTTGTAGTACACTATACAATTTGTGTAAACCGACACAACATGACATTATACCGAATGCTCCGACCGCAGAGAACCCCAACAATACAACGTCCAATTTTTCAAATATAATTTTATGGAAAGATAAGGGGAAATACGGGAAACGTAAACAGCGTTTTGAATATTTATTACATCCCTCGTATATACCTATGTATAATATATAATATATATATATATATATATGTGTATATCGTTCTGTTGGAAAAGTGTGGTTTTTTACTCTGTGTAAATCACCACTGGTACGCTCATTATTACGTTCCGAATGACTGTACACAAGAAAAACAAGTCGGACGAATATATTATTTAATTTTGTTTGTACACATATATTACATATATTACATACGTTCGTGTATATTACTGAAAGTCGAAGATACGACAAACATCGGATTCTCAAATTACCATCGGGGGATGTTGCATAATTTATTTGTACGTCGTTCACCTGTATATGCCTATGGTAATATAATATCATAAACTCGTACCGTCGTCGAGCAAACGATTTTGGTAAGGGCCACCGCAACATTCGATAATAATTAACCACCCCGTACAGACTTCAATCTCTGGCTCCTCGGTATGGTTTAATAATAACAACAACTATACAATAATAATAATAATAATAATAATGATGATAATAATAATAATAATAATAATAATAATAATAATAATAATAATAATAATAATAATAATAATAATAATAATAATAATAATAATAATAATAATAGGTGTGCATAGTATGTACGCATAACTATATATATTATGTATATTGTTTATTGTATAATTTATAATATGGACTACTATAAAATATGAAAGTACCGTCGTCGTCATTAACGGCGATAATAAATTTCAAAAGCGCGTGAACGTCAGTTGAAACTCCAGTGAATATAATATATTGGGGGTGACTGAGAGTAACCCGGATCCCCGAAGCTTTTTATTTTTAAATAATATATTTTTTGTATTCCATTCGCCTCTACACCCCGTGCGTCGGCTGGTTGCTCGGAGTCGTTATACACTCCCCCAAGTATTGGGTATTATGTTTCCTCACATTTTCTGGTAGTTTTTGTTTTATTTTTTTATTATTTTCCAGGATATTTTATCACTACCCGCGTGTCCGCCATCTGCCGATTGAACATAATTATAATAAGTGGGCCGGAGGATTTATACTTGTTTCGCGCGTTATTTCGTAATATTTATTTATAAGTAGAATATATTAATATTTATGTATTTTTTTTGTGACCGTTGCCGACACAGCCGGATGGAATTGCACGGCATAGATCCCACCCATCCACCTATATATTTCCCACCAAGCGGAATTCGTTACACGGCGAGGATTACTAATCCGACGGAAATTGGTGATCCGTGGTTGAACGGGAGAGGTGGGAGGGAGTATACCACGAACCTGACCCCGATTTCGACGATATTCGGTTGTACTTATTGTGACGCCCACTCCCGACTGCAGTCATCGACAGACGACGCACGGCCCACAATCCTAAATTTGTTGTATTATGCTTATAAACCGACACACGAAACCTCAAAGTCCTCGTCTCGTTTCGCGAGCGAAGGAAACCAAACGTATGATGTACAGATGCCGCGTATTCCAAGGGCAAAACAGTTGGTACCGATCGCATTTCACGTTTACGACGAGTGACGACGACGTGTAAACAAAATCGCAACGTTTCGGTTTGATTAGCATAATTTCAAAATTAATAGCATCGCGCTAACGAAAGAATATTAATCAAATCATTGCCAATAATGCTTAGCGATTGATCAACATAGTTCGACGAAATACTGAACAAGGGCAATCAAAATATGTTTACACACACACTGTACAATAAAATCATTATAGTTCCTGCTGTTGACATCGCATTTGTACCGACTATAATAACCGTCAAAAATATTTATATTTCTTAAACTCGTGATGTAATGCGATTTATTATTATAGTTTTGTGCATTAATATTATTTTAAAGCTATGGTATAAAATGTTTGTACTTAAATATACGCAGGTATCGCAGGTAACATTTAAGTACCTACGTATTTTTGTTACAAATATTACATAGTCTCGTTGTTAAGTTATTGCTTATGTCTTACAGTCTTTTTTAAATGTTATTGAATGCTACAACATCATGATACAACAATATGCAGTAAAATAACGAAAATGTTGATAATTCATCAAAAAATAAACATAGAGTAACGGAAATACTTGATATATTACCAAGGGCAAGCAATTGGAACTATACCATAATATTTCTTTAATTAAAGAATCGTTTATACTTTTCTTTCATATAAGTCTATTGTTTCAATTGTATTAACCTCTATCATAAATATAAATGTATTAACATTATTCTGAACTACAGACAGAATTTAACAACTTATTTTGATATAATAATTTTAGTTGAAAAGTTTATATTAAATATTTGAATTAATTAGACTTTATGATTAATTATATTGACGCATTTGTCGTAATGACAAAACTTTTTGAACAATTTATTTTGTTTGTAAGTTTTTAAACAGATATTTTTATTCCTTGAAAACTAAATGATTTTACATAATTTATAGTGTATTTTAATATTTTACTATAATGAGTATTTAATGTGTTTATTTTTCACATTAATAACTCTTTATTTAACTACATTTTACTACTACTTACTTTGTTGTTTTAATAATTTTAAGTCTCAAGGCTTCAATTAGTAATAATTGTATTAATATTAAACATTTGCCGAAAAGTTCAAAAATTTAGTATAAAAATAAAATTATACAACGTTTGTCTTTTACGCAGCAAAAATCAATCGATAGCTATAAATCAAAACATTTTTTAAATTTAACACAGATATGATTGCATTTTTGACTCATTTAGTATTTGAGTATGTACATACCTACTCCATAGGGTTATTGGTTGGATATTTTTCAATCTTTCTCTCATCGTTTTGTTTTATTGTTTATTTATTTTTTTATCCATTTGATAATCAGCCGACAGTAATCGGTGTTTTTATGTGAATTGTGGTAGGGGAAAAGCTACAATAAAAATAAATACAAATAAAAAATGTAAAAAGAATTTTTTGTCTCTAGTTTAAAAAAAACCGTTCGTTACATTTTTATTGAAGTGCAAATCAATAGAACCGCTTCCACTGCCCTTCACTCTTTAACCACAATAACGGGCATTGCAAAAATGGGTCAGGGCGCAAATGAAGATTTCCCAGCTCTCACTTGAATGGCTTAAATCGATGGACCGTGGGTGTTGTATTTTGTTTACTAGCTGATAAATAAGTAGTTTGTACATTTTCGAAAAACACATTTTCCACCACTTATCATATGATTTTGTAAATCCTAACTTTACATTCGTCTACAAACCATATAGTTCTCTAATATTGATATTTTCATGATCCAGCATATCAGTACATAAAGCAGTTACGAAAAATGAGTATAATAGCTAAATTATTTTTTGATTCGTAATATAATATAGAATAATAGTTGTGTTGTTGTCTCATTTAAAACAACATTTTAACTATTTGCATCATAAAAAAATTGTTATAAAGTATTTATGCATAATATTTCTATGTTATTCTTAAACAAATAGTAGTCGGTATTATATTTTATTTATTAAAAGTTGTATTAAAATTTTTTTTTGTTCTAAATAAACTTCGTATCTATAAAATAAATTCATTGATACATTATAAATCGCTTATGTGATATCAATTTTTATAATAAAAATTGTTTATTATTTTACTTTTTTAAGTACTTTTTCCACAAAAATAATAATAATCATTATTTATTTATTTTTTTGCAGGTGATGTTAAAGATGAAACGTACTCGTCCGAAAATAATAGAAACTCTGGATATGAAACGAATTTATACCTATATTCTGTAAGTATTACTGTGAGAAAATAAATTATATTCGTGTAAAAAACTATAAACGTAAAATATATTTTTAAACATACCTTTTTTTTCGTACAATCGGAAGTAAAAAAAAACTTAGTAATTTACCAGTACCAAAACTGATAATATAATTGTTGGAAAACTTCCAAAAGATATTAATTAGCTTTTAAATGGACATTGTTTGAAAGTGGGCTAAAACGCTAAATCGTATACGTCCCAATAAATATAAAAAATACAATGCAAATAGTGAATTGAATAAATATAACTTTTTTCTTGTGAAAATCGACCAAATTATTAAAACTTCTTTAAATTTATTTAGAATTGCAGAAAAAAATAATATTAATTTAAATAAGTCTCTATAGGTCTAAACCTTATTTGATCTATCATATTTGTGTCCTCTATAAATTACATTATTTTAAAATTTGAATGAAGTGCCATATTAATCCTTCTATTTTGTAATACACGTATTATGTTATAATTTACGAAATATATAGAAACGTGATTGACAAGCAATTAGCAAATATTAGTTACATAATGTAAACATTATTCATACACAGAATAGGTGAAATCTCATTTATATTGTGGTACATACAAATTATATAATATTTATATAGACACATAAATATATCTATATTTAAGGTAAGATAACATTATAAAAATAAGTAAAATTCCAACATAATTATTTTCCTTTTACACAAATTGTTAGTTGTGTTTTAAAATATGCATATTACATGTATATAATTTTAAAATGTATGATTATTATTTATCAGCTATACTTTAAAGAACTAATGTTTAATTCTTTTTTACAAATTTCGGACAATTAAAGTACTTACAACAATAGTTAGTAGTCGTTACTTTATTTTATTTTATTTTATTTCATAAAAAATGTTGTTTCTATTGCCAAAATATGTAATAACCCAACACTTAAAACTGTTAGAACTTTAGAAGTCATATTATTTCAAGGCTTGGACACGCTGTACTCATTTTATATTGTCTATATTTTATATTTTTAAACTTTATTTTTAGAATTTATATGACACCTTGAATATCATAACTAGATCACTTTTTAAAACTATCTGTTAAATTTTCGTGAATATTTTTTACCAGCCTACTTAGAATACAATAGGCTGGATCTCAATTTAGTACATAATGCATCTACTCATAGGTTAGAAATATGTTATACCTACAATTATAATACATTTTTTTATACAACATTAACTAAGTTCTATACTATCAATAAATAAGTGGAATACAATGTTCTTCTTTAAAAATAAGGTTAGGTTTTATTATTATACGACTAAATATCTTCACGTATTCACTTTGTTAAGAAGCACTAAACCGACTATTTCTGTTAATTTGAAATGTTTGAAATTTAACTGTTGTATTCCCTACTTATTTTAAGTTTTTAAATTATACTTACATTTAACTACCTACATAGTAATTTATTTAGATATCAAATAGTATGCACACGGTGGTTATATATATTAATAACGGAATTCGGGAATCCAAAATCGTTTTTTTTTCATATTTATTTAATTACAAATTACTAATTAACATTTTAAAATTATATTTAGGTAATGAGTTTCATATAATCGCAGTGAAACAACTTTTTAAGAGACCTATTAAAATTCTTAATTTCTGGATACCAGAAATAATATGAAGTTCTGCACAGCGTCTCAACTACACGTACACAAATTAAATCTTAAAAATGGTCTTAGGAAAAAGGAAATTAGAATTCCCTCTCATAGTTTCTCCTACTATTACAAAACGGCATAACTCTATTATTATTTTTTAATTACAATGAATATAACGAAGCTATATATTATTACTACTGCGTCCAATACAATTTTGATTTGTGATTATTGTGTATTAAAAGACCAGATATTCCAATTTGTAAGCCAGTGAGGAATGTATAAGATATTGCAAATTAAAAATGCTCATAACTCGCTTAAAAACTAAAACTGGTATCATAAAAACCAGCGCGCGACATACATAAATACTTCTGTATTAGAAAACGCTTAGACAACTTTTTTGCTTTTAAGTTTTCAAATAGATCAACTTTTAAGGCGAAGACCACGAAAACGGATATGACGTCCTCTTAATAATATTAATGATACATTTGTATATGTGTATATGAAAATAATTTTTAAAAAAACGTCATCTGATATAGTCGGCCCAATCGTCTCACGTCGACGATCGGCCAGACCACGACTGTATAAAATTAATGATTACGAGCTCTTATCATTGTGTGCTGGACTGATTGCAGGATGAAATGGATGACCGGCCGCGGGTGCCCACTTTCCTCAACTCGATCGCCGACTACTCGAACACCATCCCGAATCTGGCAGATGCAGACACCAAGTCGACCACTGCCAAACAGGGACCGTCCAGAATGGGCACGCTGGTCGGCGTTTACCTGCCGTGCGTGCAGAACATCTTCGGAGTCATTTTATTCATTCGACTGTCGTGGGTGGTCGGCACGGCTGGCGTCATCTACGGGTTCGGAATTGTGTTCACCTGTTGCTGCGTGGTAAGCCTGATATAATATTATTCATATGAACAAAAAAATATAACAACACCAATAATAACAATTACAAGACAATAGATTAATAGCCCATGTAATTGTCATTGAATATTATTGCTAATCGTCAGCCACAGTACTCCAAGTTCCATAACATTATCCCGCTTCAGTAAATTGCGTTAATTCCACTCACATTTTATACTAGAACCATTGCTCTCTTTCGGACATCACCATATTTTATCTTCCTCTCAACGTTTGGCCAACTTCCTTCATATTTGTCCAATGCGACTTGACAATAATAACACTTCCTAGTTCTCTTCCTAATATTATTATACGCCCACGTTTTACATCGTTGTTTTTTTTATTATATATAGGTACCTCTGATGTACTCGATTTCGCCTAAAAAACTGTACCTACTCGTTTTAATATTTTATTAGGCAGCTGCCTGTTATATTATACTTAATACACAAATATTATATACTGCAAGTGAGGCTGACTGTCTGATCATTGAAAAAAAAAAACATTTTAAAAACATTTAAAATATATAATTGAAAAATCTGTTTAATTTTAAAGCCTTTGGAATAGTATATGACAACATACTCTACTAATTTTAAATTTAACAATATTTGTTTGTTTTTATAATTATTAATATTGTTATTGCACGTAAAGTGTTATATTATTAAAGTAATGTATTTTCACAAACTTGGGGATTACAGAAATATTTTGAAATTATTCATCATTTGCATAATTGTATATTTATTTTTTATTTTAATTTGCCTCCATTCGCCCATTTGGCTGCGTCTGCGATTCATTTTAGTTTTCAGGCAAATGGTTTGTTAAATGCTACAATACTATAGTCAAACAAAACAGCTGGTATGCTGCTTATTCGAATACGCAGTCTGGTCTGACCACTGTTTTGTGTTGTTAACGATCAATTAACGAGCTTTTTTGTAGCCGTTACAATCCCCCGCCCTTTCAGTCATTTTACGAAAAGTATACTTGCAGCCAACGTGTGCTCGTTATACGTATATTAAATCGTTGTAAGAGGGGCGTTATGACGAGTTTTGACTGAAATTTTATTTCCACCCGTGTGCATTATTATCGCTAAAAAAAAATTATAAAGGTCGCTCATAAACGACCGGGTGGAGGATTCTTTCAACTTGTTTGTTATAATGTACGCAGTAGGTGTACAGAATTCGAATTAAGTTCACACAAGCGTGATGTCTCTATGTGCGTCACGGCATGCCGTTATAAACTCTATACGCTTCAGAATTCTGTATTTTAATCAAAAGTTATTCTTTATGAATAATTACAGGTTTGAACATCGTTAAGACGGCGTGGCGTCTTCCGAATATTTCAAATATTAATTTATTCTCTGACGCATATTTTCCATACGTTATACAATATACATATACTCCGCTACTATTAATTACTTACAAGTTTCTTCTACTAGTTTTCTTCGCTTTTATATTATATGCAGGGCAGATAAATATCGCATAAGCTCCGTCGAGAAAACGAGTCGCTCCGAGGCAAAAGTCCATACGGGTGATCAAATATATGTGACGACGTGCAAGCCAATACCGAAAAAATTATTGTTTCAAATTGATTGAAATGCAAATCTTTTTTTTGGAAATCGTACCTATTAGTAAAACATGTAAATACGTATTGCACAGGGAGCACAAATATTATGTCCTTATAGGCTATAGATATATAATATAGTCCTATAACATAACCAGTTGTACCTACTACTACTCTCCCTCTAAAATGTTTATTAAATTCAAACAATCACTTTTTGAAATTAACAATACAATGTTAATATGGTGTCTGACGAATGAGGATTTTGCAGTTATTGTATATAAAAACCGTACATATGGCATAACAATTTTTTATAAATTATGCTGGTAGAATGACTTAGTTTTTCTCGTAAAAATAAAAATAAAAAATCGTTAAATTAATCAAAAGTTACGTTGAAAAAGTGGAAAAATGAAACACAATATGCGTCTTCCTTTGCCCTTCCCGGATAAAAATGAAAATAGGTGACTCTGTGGCAATATGAATAGGTTGGGGTATTTGAGACAAACGTGTGAAAAAATAGTGAAATCAATTAAAAGTTTCATCAGAAAAGTGGAAAACGAAATATAAAGTTCCCTCCCTTCACCTGGCCAATAATGGGTAATTAGGGGGGTGTAGGAATACCCGGAGGTATTAGACGCACCGTATTGAAATCCATAAAAACGGCAATTAAAACGACGTTTACGCTTTTTTCAGATTTTGTTACATAAACTATTACATTCATAGATTAAACGAAAATTCAACAACCGTGATACGCAAGAAGGGATCATTTTACAACCATTATTCATAACGCTCATATCACTCCCTATTACATTTATGGTTTAATTATCTTAATGCAGCCCATTATGCACTATACCTACCATATGTATGTATGTATGTATGTATGCATGTTTATAATATATATACGTTTTCTGATCCATTCACCCGAGCGATTATACATTATAATATATTATTATCATTGTATTCTGTATGCGCGCGCATCGCATTATTTGTACTCTCGTCCAATTACTTAAATGTACATAACGAAACCATGATTTTAATGATTATTTTTTTCTCTCTCTCTCTTGCTGAGATTGAACTCCGATGTCAACTCGACGGTGGTTGTAATACATTACGCGACGCGAAAACTGCCCCCACCCCCTCACCAAGGGCCACCAACCGGCCATGCACCTCTTTAAACAAAATTCGTCTCCGGCCCGTTTTAATGAACGGATATTTTTTTTCAGACAATGTTGACTGCTATCTCGATGAGTGCCATAGCCACGAACGGCGTTGTGCCTGCTGGCGGACCGTACTTCTTAATATCCAGGTCGCTGGGTCCCGAGTGCGGGGGAGCTGTCGGTATGCTCTTCTACACCGGCATCACACTGGCCGCGTCCATGTACATCATCGGAGCCGTTGAAATCATACTCGTAAGTAACTCGTCGATCGGTAGAAGTGATTAGAATATGAAAAAACATCCCATGAACTATATGTACGTGGTAAATAATCTGTGATTGGCCCATAATTGTTTTGTGTGATATTTGTTTTCATTACAAAATACCAAATACTTAAAGTCGATAGTTATTATCACATTATTTTTACCAAAAACATTTTAATGAATTTATGCTATGAACATTTGTTTACGAAATTAATAATAAATAATAGTTATTGGTATTATTACTATTTTAAAAACATTACATTTTGAATAGGTATTTATATTTTAATACAATTTACAATTTACATTTTTTTGAAAAATTGAATAAAAGTTTAAGTATCGTCAAAAATGTTTTAAACATATTTTATAATAGGTATAATACTATTAATATTTTAAGTAGGTTAACAACGGCTGACCAATTTGTAGATTGGTTAAAACTAAAAGTTCACAAAAGAGGATGTAAAATGTAAGCTGTAAGTAGGAGCTGGACTTTGTTCCCTTTCTGGGTCCTCCGCTTTAACCACTGATTATCTAATCACAAATATTTTACTAAATGTAATTAGTAAACCATCATATCATATTATAATATAAATTATAATACATTGTAAAACTAAGCAAACTATGTCGGAACGATATAATATAATATGTCTATATTTATAATTTATATTTATATTTAAATTCAAAATCGATGCTGGTTTGTGGTGCGAGTAGCATAAAAGAAAAGGCAAAACAATAACGCTTTATATGGCAAAAATAAATATCAATAATAATAATCATAATAATATTATCGTATGTTGTAAGTTACACGCGTGCAAAAATTACGACAGCTTCTATTTCAAACATCGAACTTTATTATGTTTCCACAGACGTACATGGCGCCAAGCTTATCGATTTTCGGCGACTTTTCCAAAGACAGCAGCATAATGTACAACAATTTCCGCGTGTATGGGACAATATTGCTGATGGTCATGAGCTCAATCGTGTACGTCGGCGTGAAGTTTGTCAACAAATTCGCGTCCGTGGCGTTGGCCTGCGTGCTGCTGTCCATTTTGTCCGTATACGTAGGCATTTTTTATAACTTCCACGGCAGCGATAAACTCTAGTAAGCACCTAAGTATACCAAACCGGTCGCCCTGCGCCCGTCTCGTGGTTTTTTTTTACGTCTTATATCAATATATAATATACCCAATATTATAATTATTGTTGTAATTTAACGCGCGCTCGTCACTTTTCAGCATGTGCTCGCTGGGAAATCGGCTGCTGAAGGACATGGACTTGACACACTGTAACAAAATGGTGGGCGGTTACTTGCACAATATGTACTGCGCCAATGGAACCGGGCCGTGCGAGAGCTACTTCGAAATGCATAACGCAACGATTGTGAAAGGCATTCGGGGCATTAGTAGCGGTGTTTTCTTTGGTTGGTATAAACAAATTAATAATAATGATAACATGTGATTCGCATCGAAGAATATATTATGTGTCTATAAGTGACTACGTTAGGTATCCGATTGATCATAAAACACCTTTTTTATGACATGGTTGAGCAAATTTGTCAACGTATCAAAGGATACAGAAATACAAAAGAAAACCTTCACAGATGTTGCCATTTGCCACAATTTTCAACTACAATAAAAAAAAAAATATTCTTTTCAATAATTTAAAAAATACAAATATGGTATGAGGTAACACGTTGTTATGATTCTAACCTAGTAACCTGACCTTTATCTTAAAAGATAGTCTTTTTTCGCTCTCCATCAATTAACTTATACTTGTACAAATTTACAAGTGTAAATTCTTTGACTTTTCCGATAAAATAATTTGCATATTATTTATATATTTACAAATTTTGGTTTAAATGCGGCAACGTCGCATAAAATATTCTATGCTTAATCGTGTTGCTAAAAAGTATATTCTCACCCGTATAGATTTCCTAAAATAACAAACCAAATATTAAAACTTTCGACACCAACCTATACTCAAAATACTGAATGTAGGCTTTTTTTACATTTACCTAAATCAAATCAAATTCGATTATTTCAATCATTATTTACATATAGGTAGTACGTACAGTAAAACATATTATAACTATACGCTAAAAGTGAATTGTAAAAACATAAGAACTTTCATATATAATTATTTTACCTTAACATTGTGCACACTTATTCAAAACGGCTTATAAAGAAACATAATATCTGTTTCATATAATTATTAACTATGATATATTATGTTTTCAATTAAACTCGTTAGACTTTTTATAATTCGGATCAAACAAAAACAATGCCTACCTACCGACTTTATTTATGTTAACTTTAAACTGTCCTTTATATGTGACAGAAAATATACTTGGTAACTTTTTGGAAAGTGGACAGTACATAGCCAGAGGTCATCACCCAGACGATATCCAACCATTGAGTAAGAATACGTATAACATGGTAATGGTAGATATCACTACAACATTCACCATACTTATTGGCATATTCTTTCCGTCCGTAACCGGTCAGTATTTGTTTCTATTATTATTATTACTGTTATCTATATGCGTTTTACTTTTTTTACTTAGGAATCATGGCTGGTTCTAATAGATCTGGAGATCTAGCAGATGCACAAAAATCAATTCCCATCGGTACAATATTGGCTATTCTGAGCACATCATCGGTTTACCTGTCTGCCGTCTTACTTTTCGGAGCCACGGTCGATAATTTACTACTAAGAGACAAGTAAGCATAATAAAACGCACCCACTAAGAAAATTTCATTAATTTGTAGTTCTCACACTATTTTTTACCACTTATTTTATTGAAAGAAAAAAATCAAATGAATTTTGAACTGGTACACCGATATCATTCAATTTAAATACATTTCTTACAATCTTTGTCTCCAAATGTATTCAAAATCAATCATATAACTGAGTGCATAAAATCAAATTTACCGATGAAAAGAACGGACAATGAGGTCAATATATTCAATAGAACATAATTTTAGCTGAATGACCTAAAAGAGACTGTACTACCTATACTATAGTACAGTTGCGAGTACAGTAGAGTCTGTATAGGATTGTTGTTATCTCATTTTTATTTTTATTTATATGCTGTTTTTTGCATAGGCAGTCTGAAAAAGGACTTTATTATTTGTATCTTACATTGTAAAAGAAAAGATAATATTTTCGAGCATCGTCGTGCATTGTATACTCCTTGTATTTTATTAGACTCTTATAGTAAAACATAACGGCGGCGGCAGCGTCTCGTCCACTTTGTAGTTTCTACCATATACATACATACAATTTCGATTCAATAATGTTTCAGACATTATCTTATCGTACATAGATGCAAAATTCAAATCATCAACTTTGAAGAACATTATACCAAACTAAATCCGCTACGTCGTCGACGTTAAATATTAATATATCTACAGCCGTGTGTTATATTATGTGTGTAGGAATATAGTCACGACTGCTGCAGTGGTTGACGGATAGTGCCTGAATATGATAATACGTATATATACATTATACAATATACATAGTACAATGTAATATACGAAAAGTCACATTTAAAAAAAAAAAGATTTTATGTTACTTTTTTTTTCCAACGTCTAAGAAAACTATACATTTCAATAAAATATATAAGGCTCGACTATATCTCACTCTGCCTCTGTTGCAGACAGCCAACGTTTTAAGCACGCCAGACCGCATTTAGGTTAAATGCATTGTCAATATAATATGATAACTATTGTATTATGTAGGTACATTGTATTACGCCATCATATTTTGAATCGTTTAAATGTACTTTTCCGGTGTTATTGTTTTACACGCTAGATAATAATACTTGGTACCTACGCTTAGTTGTTTTTTTTTTTAAATAACTATTTTGATTTAAAGTAAACAAAATAATTACATTTTACAAATTAATAAAATATACACATAGCTTATTCAACAAAATAATATATTTATTGAGATATAACATTTTAATGTGTAGCATTCGTTGCACATAAATGTATTCTCGTTCAACTAAGCATTTTCACGAGATTAAATAACGTCCTTTTATTATAAGTGAATTAGCCGTCTAGAAAGTCAATGTGTATAGTTGTTTATATTATATACAATTTTCAAGTTTCCATTATTTTAATACAGTTATAACATTACATCTTAGTATTTCTTAAAGATAAAATCCCGGCACGGAATTCAATCAAATGGTATGGTAACGAATAAACTTAATTAAACAATTATGTTTTCTTCTCGCGTAAAATGCATCATGCCTTTGCTGCAATAATTTCGATTAATCGTTTTCGGGTAACGGCTTTTAAACAACAACTGCAGAAATCAGTGATTGTTATAATATTGTAATATTTTCCTATAATATACATTATATCGATGATATCGCGAGGCGATTAGAGGTATTGTTAATCATCGTAGTATTATAATATCCAGAACAAATACATTTTCGGCGTGGAATGTGTCTTTCGATAACATCTGTTGAAGATTAGTTGTAACAACTATTGTACCTATGTGTTTCTAATGTACATAGGTTTGGTCAGAGTATTGGAGGACGTTTGGTGGTGGCCAACATAGCATGGCCCAACGAATGGGTTATTTTGGTCGGAGCGACACTATCGACATTGGGAGCCGGACTTCAGAGTCTCACCGGGGCTCCGAGGCTGTTGCAAGTAAGTCGCAAAACACTTTTTTAATAAAAACGAGTGTAGCGTATATTATTATGATCTACTCGTTATAGATAAACGATCGATCGTCTTGAGCCCGTCGACATATAATTATCAATGCATATTAGTTGTACGCAAATACGTTAAAACCATGACAATTGTGTGTATAATAACAATAACAATCGTCCGACATGTTTTGTTCCGCGCAGGCCATAGCCAAGGACGACATCATACCGTTCCTGCGACCGTTCGCCAAATCTTCGGCGTCCGGCGAACCCACCAGGGCTCTGCTGTTGACCGTAGCCGTGTGTCAGTGCGGCATACTGATCGGAAACATCGACAATCTCGCTCCGCTCTTGGCCATGTTCCTGTTGATGTGTTACGCGTTCGTCAACTTGGCGTGCGTCTTGCAGACGCTGTTGCGCACGCCGAACTGGAGACCTAGGTTTAAGTATTATCACTGGTACGTATAGCGAGTGTACCCGTGAAAGTGTGAAACGTACAATAATTAATGTCGCAAACATGACCGTGACCAGACCAGATCTTTGGGAGAAGAGAACCGAATTTTAGGAATGGGTAATGTTTTAAAAAAATAAACTCCTAATTATGATTTTTTTACATTGATTTTTTACATCATATACATTATTTTTTACTTACGTCCGAGCATTAATGAAGTATTAAAAAACTAGTATCTTCTACAGTGTATTATATTTATATGATTAAATACCTACTCATCGTATTATACTATGGAGAAGCGATTAAAAAAATAATGATGTAATTTCACGAACCGATAAAAACTTATAACGAGAAAGAGCCTTTCCGAACATGTAATATAATTTTATTTTTAAAATGTTATCGCATAATACATTTGGCCATGAAACATCTCTTGCACGTTTTTTGTATAGGATTATAAACATTTTTAATTAAAAAACTTGCTAGAGTACCAACGGGTAGGTTTATGGATGGACAGGGCGATTCTCTCCTTCCACCCCCCCCCCCCACAACTACCAGTGGCTACAGGCCTGATTATATAGCGCCACGCGTGGACCACAGTATATTATGTATTTTAGTGTAATTCGATTTCGTATGAATTGTTCCACAGGACACTATCATTCACCGGACTCGTGTTGTGCATTGCTGTCATGTTCATGTCAAGTTGGTATTTCGCGCTGTTAGCTCTGGGAATGGCGGGAATAATTTATAAATACATAGAGTATCGAGGGTGAGTTTGAAATAATAATTATTGTGCCATATATATAATATTATACCTACGCGTGAGGAAAAAAAACAAAATACGACGATAATTAATTTCGTCGATTATAATATTAGGCAGTTACATAATAAATATGTATATAGGTACCACAGTGGTATTTTTTTTTATTAATCGGTTTTAAACCGTGTTTAATCGAACGTATTAAATATTAAAATATTATTTCCCCGTGGACTTTACGAGTTATTTACTCGGGACGCAGACCGAAATAATAAAATATAATATATTATCTAGTTACATGCAATACATAGCGCATGATAAATCATTATTATTATCATTTGTTTTCACAATCACTTTTTATCACAGAGCGGAAAAGGAATGGGGTGATGGTATGCGCGGTTTGGCTTTGTCGGCTGCAAGATACAGTTTGCTACGATTGGAAGATGCGCCACCGCACACCAAGAACTGGCGTCCACAGATTCTTATGTTGGTCAACTTCAATGCAGACCTACCAAAATACCGTAAGATATTTTCACTGGTATCCCAACTTAAGGCGGGCAAAGGGCTTACGGTGAGCGCAACCGTGATCGAGGGCGATTACATCAAGAAAACCGGTCACGACGTGCAATCTACCAAGAAAGAACTAGTGAGGTTGATGGACGAAGAAAAGGTCAAAGGATTTGCGGATGTTTTAGTCTCCAATAACACATCAGAGGGACTCAGTCATTTGTGAGTTTTTGTGTTTAATTTTTCAGTGACGTATCCGCATGGTTATTGATTTTTTGTATCTATATATAGGATACAAATCGCTGGACTTGGAGGATTAAAACCCAACACCGTTATTCTAGGCTGGCCAAACAGCTGGCAACAATCTGAAAACGACCGATCGTGGCAAGTTTTTCTTCACACCATTCGTATTGTAACAGCTGCTAAGATGGCTCTAATTGTACCAAAAGGCATAAGATCGTTCCCAGACTCAGCAACAAAGGTAAAAACTAAAATTACACATTTTTTTTCAATTACACGACCGATACCTAGTAAATAAATCACTAATTGTATACACGTATATAATTGCATAATAGTTGTCGGGCACAATCGACATTTGGTGGATCGTACACGACGGGGGCATTCTGATGCTCATACCTTTCTTGTTGAAGCAACACAGGACCTGGAAAAACTGCAAATTGAGAATATTCACAGTGGCACAAACCGACGACAACTCCATTCAGATGAAAAAAGATCTGAAGACATTCTTATACCAACTCAGAATACCAGCAGAAGTTGAAGTGGTTGAAATGGTAATAGTTTTTTTTAGTTTTTACAACTATTGCGTTTCGAAAAAATATATTCAAACAGGAATAGGTACTTACTAAAACGATTTTTATATTTCAGACAAATAACGATATATCAGCTTATACGTATGAAAGAACACTCATGATGGAACAACGAAATCAAATGTTGAGGGAGCTCAGACTTAATAAGAAAGAAAGCTTTGGAATGGTAAGTTACAACGTTACATTTTGTTGTGTTAAACTTTACAATCAATTAATACAAATTCAACTTCGATTATTTCTTCATTTGACTATCTTTAAACACGGCTTGTGGTTTGTTGTTTTATCTTTTTGGCTTACAAAAGATGCGTAATATCATAGATTTCAATCGAGAAACACCGACTGGAGAGAATACACCATTGGTTTGTTTCAGTTTATTTAACTTCTAGGAACGCTTTAGAGTGATTATGTACTTAGTTAATACTTGGAAATTCGTAGATAAATATTAATTATGTTCCCAAGTAGTGTAGAAAGTAAGCAAATTATTAATATTAAGTATTAATATACATGATTGCATAAACTTAAATGCTTCACTATGTAGAAAATATTATTTTGATATAAGAAGTTTTATTTATCGATTACGTATTGTTACTTTTTATACCTACATATAAATATTGCTTCTGAATAAAATGTTCAGCAATAAAAATTGAAGTATATCAATTTCGTATTATAATTTTATAGCAACATATTTTCTTACGTGGTTTTAATTATTTTCATGAATAAATTATTTTATTTTAGATTACATTTTTTACAATTTTTTATACTAGATACATAAATTTTGATGGTCTTACTTGAATACAAGCTTGTGGTCGTTATAACACAACCTCTTCATTATCTCCTAATGCATTAACGCTATTTTCGTTTGTTTAATCAACGTAATATTATTGTATCAATGGCATTACAACGTAATATAGCTGTTGTGAATACGTATTACAGTAGTGTACCAGTACCGTGTATATAATATATATTATTATGATTTATGCAAGAGCCATTGATTAAAGCTTGATATTATGATTGTTTTCAACCATGCGTTGTGCTGTGTACTTGACATAGTTTTATCTAATACAATTTGTCAGTATAGCTGTGCATTTTTAGCATTTCAAACCACGAAACGTTTTGTTATCTTGACTGATACACGATGGTTGTTACAAGTCATTATAACCGTTTTATTTCGATTATATAGGTACAATCCATAATAGACCAGCATCATAGAAAGGACGCGTCGGAAGGGAGATCTGCTACTAAAGTGCGTTTCCAGGAAGAAACCAGTGTGGAAGACGAGACGAAAAAATCAAAACCTGTAAGCATATTTAGCATAACAAACGTAAAAACGTATGATGACGTGAGTTGTGCACGTAACACTAACTCTTCAATGTACAGGCCGAAAGTGCATTCGATGTCGACGAAAAACGAACAACTGGTAATGGCGAGAAACCGGGAGTGTTAAAGGACTCGCTGCCAAAGGAGACAACAGATTCGTCTACATCGACAATGCGACCGTAAGCATAAAAATATCACAATAATAATATATCCTTGGTAACCGCGGTACGCATTACACTGTGGTTCAAAACACTTTCTGTTTTTCAGGGACGAAGATAATGTGAGAAGAATGCACACAGCTGTTAAACTGAACGAAGTCATTGTCAGTAGATCGAGAGACGCTCAATTGGTTATATTCAACTTACCAGGACCGCCTAAAGACACCAAACTAGAGAGAGAATCAAACTGTATCCTTTTTTTATGAATTTAATTTCGTACTATATTACTATGTATTATAATCAACAACTAGCAAACGTTACATTTTATTTTCAACACATTTTTACAAATGTAAAATATTCATGTACCTACATACATGAATATATTTACCTATTGAACTAAATTAAAATACACAGTTCCACTTTTGGTCGAACAATAATATTGTTTTTAAACATTGGACAGAGATTAAATGTATTTGAGGCCATTATGTCTTAAAAGTACAACGTATCAAAATATGTATTAAACGACCATATAAACAGTTCTTTCTTAGATTATTTATAGAAATTGGTTGAAGTTTCACCGTAAATTTTATCAATATTATCAAGATGATAAAAATGTCATTAATTTATCTAAAAATAAACAAAAACAACAAAAAATGTAAAAAAAACCTTATCATTTGACGTTGATTTTAAATGCGATAAAAACTACCCATACACCCAAATGGCTTGTCTGATTTGTCAAATATATTGCTGTTTTTTTCCCATGGTTCATTCGGGATGATAAAAAATTTAATTTTGCACTTAAAGTCATAAGCAAATTATAGTTTGTAGATAGCTTATTTATAAGCATAAATGTTTCCTTGACTAATCGCTTTATAGACATGGAATTTTTAGAAGTGATGACCGAAGGCCTCGACAAAGTGTTGATGGTGAGAGGTGGTGGTCGCGAAGTGATCACAATTTATTCATAAGTAACCTGAAGCTCACGTCTCGTCCGTCAGGTACGAATTTTTATACTTGTTTACACTAATTTTATGTTGGCCGGGCAACTTTCTCAACACGCCAGGCGTCTATCGAATGGTTTTGTTTTTTATTTCAAATGTTTTGTTTGTTTTTTAGTATTATTACGTTAAACAAATTGTTGCACATAATATAAAATTGTTCATTATTGTAATTGATAAAAATCATTATCACTGTTTTCTAAAATTATGGTTATTGTTATTATTTACTCGTATGCCCTCATATAGGCACTTAAGCTTAAAATTATATATATATTATTATATGTATTTACATAGGTTTATATTTAATGTGACCTTTAAAAAACAATGCGACACCGACAACGTTTGTCGAACTTTTTTACATTCAATTTATCAAAATCGGCTTTAATACTTAGTTTAATTTAGGCAGACGAATAAAAAAAATAAAAATGAAAAAAAAAAGCGCGTAGGAATTTATTCGGCCTATTTGGTGATTCGTCTTCTCGATAGTATTAACTTAAATAAATAGTGCGTTGGGCGTAGCATTGTTTTACGAGGCTGTGTTTTTTTTTTTTGTTCGCTGTATATATTTAAGGCAAATCGATCATTATTTAGTATATTTACAAACATAACATTTTGTCAGCTGTTCAACATTTCAAACCCATGAAATCGCATTGCGATAATGTTGAGTTGCGATCGCGTATTTCTACTTAAATTTTAAGGTTTAATGAAACCCATCGGGTCCGTTCTACTTAAACTCGTCAACCCGAAATATCATAACATGTCTAACACTACCACAATACTACTACCTACATTATTACGATTAACATTATGTTATGATAAAAACATAATAATTCACTGCCAATTTCAACTGTAACACCTGTGAATTGTGAATGAAAAGAGACTACCTATCTGAATACTTTTGTTTCTTCGATATTATTTGATGTTGTCGTTTTCCATACGTAACAAACAATGAAACAACATTAATTATCATCCTGTTAAATACGCCAAACGAACACATTGAAATGGTTACCGACCGAACATGCAATATTGTTGTTTGCCTTGTCGTCTGTGTTCTGTGTTATTAGCCTATTTGAATAGATTCGTTGTATCAACTTTTATTTGCCGACATTCCGTAAAACAAAAATTCTTCTTGTAATCCACAATAATTGACTGTTGTTCCAATGAAATATTATTTTACAACATATTGTTGTTATGGTTATCAATATGCTATTTAAAGTTTAAACAAATATTTACTGATATTTAAATGTATATGTTATAATATTTCGTCTAATTTTATTTGAATGTTTTTTTTTCTTTTTTATTTATCTCGTAAGTAACACCATTATTATTATTTTATTTTTTTTGTGATTATTTATTTACTATTACTTTATTCTAGAATATTTTAACAAAAATTGTATCGATATAATTATTGTTTTTTGTTTTGTTATTATTATATAAACAATAGTTTAAAAATAATGTTAATGAACAAAATATTACTAATTGGTTAAAAAAAACATAACTTGTTAAGTAATCGATTTCCTTATGTTGTTAAATAAATAACCAAGTTATGGCATTGGAAATGTGTCTTATATGTTGTTTTTTTTATAATTAATTAGTTAGTGTAAACTAACGAAATATTTGTTTGAAACGAAATGTGTTGTGTTTGTTTATTTTATGCAGTGTAACTTTTATGATTTATTAATTGCAATAACTTATAGATCGTTTTTTAATTTATTTTGTTCACCGGATAGTAGAAACATGTAGGTTTTTTTTATATATAATCCTACAACAATCACATATCTTAAAAATATTCACATAATTCCAAATTCATTAAAATTTGATCGATTCACATATTGATGTGTATCAATCGGTCTAAAAATTAATCGACAAAACTCCAATAACAAAACGCGAACGAAATCATTGCAATCGATAAATCATGAAGGTTTGCTGCGTACGTATTGCTAATTTTATTATAAATTATAATTATTTATTTTACGTAATATTTATTATGATGAAAGATTTTAGTGAAATCGTATGATATACAACTATATTTAAATTGGCCCAGCCATCGCTGACTTTCGTCTGTTTGTGTATTATATCGATATGTACATACATTTGTTGCTTAGGCTTAAATTTCGTTTTCGATTTTCAGTTGAACAGATTAGTGAGTTGAAAAATAATGATTAGATAGCATTGTTTGAATTCAATTCAAACAGCATTATTAATTGTTATAGGTAATAACTATTATGAATACTAACAACAAATTATATTCTGCATAAAACGTGTACCTATGTACACACGCATTTAATGCATATTATATATTATTTATATAACATTCGTTTTGCTCTTAAACAAACAAAAAAAAATACAATTTGAATAATCATTAATTTATTAAACAAATTCGCTACGTAGACGTCGAAATAGTTCATTACTGAAGAATATAGATTTGATTTTTAAATATTTTTTGTAAGTCAATTATTAATTTATCATAATAACTTTATTTATAATGTTCATATACATATTGGGCAACCATATTATTAACTTATATTTATTATTATGTTTCTCGATCATATTGTTTGAAATCTAATTACATATTTCTTATCAAATTGAAAATTATCGAGGTGAGATCCTTCTTTTTGTACATTCATAGTTGGAATTATATGAAAACTAATGACATTCGGTATCGACGTGATGTTCAAAACGACAAATTTGTTAACGTTTGTACATAATAAGTATCTAACCAATATTAAAATGTACATTGGTATTTAGTTCCCATTTTTTAAAATTTTTTTTAGGCCATAGTTTTACTATATTTAATACTAAAATATTGTTAAAGTTTTATAATAAATAAAAAGAGTAATTAGTTACAATTTATAAAAAGTATTCGATCTGATTTAGATTTATGACTTTCGAAAAAAAAATATGTATTGGATTATGAATTTTACATTAAAATTCCGCGAGTACATTGGTAGCCTATTATATTCTAAGACATTTATTACATTTCAGTTAAATAAAATATTTTAATTAATTAAATAATTGACATGCCTACCAAATGTGTGTTTCACCGATTCGCGACAAAGGTATGCTTTTAATTTTTAATTCTTTTATCTGTTATACCTTTTCCAAACTGAAACATAGTACAAATTTTACCCAAAATAAACAAATTGCATTCACCTATTTTGATAAGTGATATAGATTTAATGCTTGAACCCACGCAGATTAAAGTGCTATGCAACATAATTCTTGTGGCATTAAATTACATTGTATTCCGAACAAACCCAATAATTTGTTAAAAAAAAATCGTTGAACTATAAAATAAATTATGTAATGTTTTAATTATATTTTTATTTCCTATTTTTTTTTTTTTTTACTCGTATAACTGAATAAACGTCCATTTTTCCCTAGTCTGTTATAACTATATGAGTTGGATAAAAATAAAAACAAAATACCAAACAATTGTATTTGGGATATTTCACTATACATTAATTAAAAACCAGCTCAAAAATTAGATTATACTTGAAATATTATTTTAAATATCGTAATTTTCTGTCTAAAAAATTTGGCGGAGGCTGAAGAAAATCTTTTTTTTTTTTGTATTTTATAATAAACGAATAGAATGTTACTCGAATTGTTGTACATGCCTGATTCAATTGGATGCAAATTTAAATATAGGTACACACTTATATACTTTTAAACAATTTTTATGTGCCAATATGCTTAGTCATTTTAGTACTTATACAGTTTACACATACAAAATACATACATATTTCCCCATTTGAAATTCTGTAACCAGTAATAGTACTATATTATACACAATATACTATAATACAATAATAATTGTATATCATACATAATAATAACATACCTAATATATTCAAAGTTACGAATAATAAAATAATATATTATATTATATTATACAAATAAATTATACGTGTCAATGCACTTATGTTAGTAGTTGACGCACTGTTGTAAGTTGTTAAAAATTTAATATTCTGTTCCTATGTATGAATTTTTGAAAATGTAAAAAGAAAAATCAAAAAAAAAAAATGTAAAATTAGTGATTATGACTATTCGTTTGTTATTTTCAAAAAAAAAATTGTTTTTATTTTCCTCTCAATGCATTCCTATCAAATATTATGTTTTATGTAGCATTATTATCGTAATGAAAAAAATAACGATAATTTTAATATTGAAATACGGTGAAAACTGTAAAAACAATATCTATTTAAGTGTATATTAATTTAAAAAACATAATAATATGTAAGTGTGCTACGAGGGTACGTACAAACTACAAAGTGAAGTATGCTTTTATATATAGATAATATTTTGGTTCACATCATTCGAATACCTTTTTCAAGTAAGTACCTTTGTAACGAACTCAAAATTCTGTTCTTTTTATACGACTTGTAAGCTTTAAACGAGGTAAAAGTTTAAACAATAAAATACGAGTATAATAATATATTGAAAATGTGTTATTCATACATTTATATTTTTCGTTTACTCGATTTATTTTGGATTTCGTGTAAATCGATTGTATAAAAATTATAATATAATATGTATATAATTTATTATTTTTATCGCGAAAATTCTTCGAAAGCGCAAATGTCGTAGCAGTGCGGATGTTGTAAGTGAATACAAACAGTGTATACCAAAGGGAGAAAATTAATTGATCACGGTTTGGTCGTTGAGGTTGCGATTATTGTCGTGGCCATTATGTCGTTTTCTAGCAAACGATTTTTGCCCGACATCCAGAAGCCACGATATGCGGTGATGCGAATGAATATTATTTAAGCCCACCGTGTGACTCGATCCTGTTGGGTATCGACAGAAATGATTACCGCAGTTTCGGTTACCGCTATGCAGTTATATCATATAAATCATTATTCGTAACAATAATTAAATAACTAATATTTATTATAACTTAATTTAAACTTTATTTATATAACTTTCAAGATTTGGGGAAACCCAAATATCTTTTTTAAACGTTTTGAATTCCGTTCAAATGCTTTAAAATTTAAATCATCATAATAATCTCTGAAGGTCATACAAATTACGATTACAACACTAGTTCAGAGTTTTGGACAATAATTATCATCCTGTAAATAACTCGTGTGTTGCCTGGCGTGTAATATTGTATAGGAAATAAAATAATATAATAATTAAATGATTTATTTGGAAAAAAAAAAGTTTATAACTACCTGCATATAGTATCATTGATTAAAAAATACAGTACAATATAATATGACATAGTATGGGGCTCACTGGTGGCATTTGGAGCTACGCTCTAATGGATAATACCGTTGCGTAGCGCTGCAGTCGCGGCTGTAGTTCTGGACAATAACACAGACAAATAAAAGTAGAAGTCTACTAAACTCCGTTCAAGTTAGGAAACGTAGTCGACGGTGACCGCACTGACCAGTTGACTTGGGGAGGACGCGGGGGGACTGAGTACCTCAACTAATTTTTATGGTACTCAAGCGTACCCCTACTTCTTTATAGTTTAAACGAATAGGGACGCTACTTTTTTTAAAGTATCTAGAGTACCTCTACTACTTTATTCCCAAGCCAACCACTGCTTAGAACGTTTATGTTTGACTCAATGTATATGGGATTTTTATGAAATTATTATTCCACGATCGAGAGGCGGCAAAACGACGACAACGGTCACGATGTTTGAGTTATTTGGACTCATATATTTTATGCATTGCACGCTCGAAAACAAAATATGCGTCTACGTCGCCATGGTAGCAGATTTTCCATGGCATAAAATATTTATTTTAAGTCTAGAAAAAAAATTTAAGCCCCAAAAGAATAGGAAAATAAACTTACGTAAACATCGACTCTTCCGGCGAATATCGTGCCACATACATAGTACACCACCGCTGGTGTAGGATCGCTATACAGCTTTAAACTGAAAATATTGTGATTTATGTGGAATTGAACCTCAAGGAACGCAATATATTTTTTTGTTCACGTTCACTATGCTTATTGAAATTTTAGAATCGTTAACCCTCTCCGTCTTCTGCAACGATTGCCAATTGCCATATATGATCGATTATAATATATTAGGTCAATACATAGATATAAATAATAAATTATTATTCATTACCTATATCTATGCGTCAATATCTAAGGTCAATATGATAAGTCCACAAATATACGCAGATATAATATATAAACAACTATAGATATATTATTTATACTATTATAATTTATCGATAGTCGTGTCGGAACAAGATTTGTGTTAGACGGCGCATTGTGTAGGCAATATAACTACACTGGTATATAGAAATCTAAAATGTACTATCTAAGAGTATATGATCTAAGAAAGAAATACCTAACATGTCTAGGATTATTGTAAAGTAATAATAATTATTATTATTATTATTATAACAATATTATCATTGAGTATATTATATACAACAAAAAATAATTATACATAAAAAACACACAGATATCAATCATGCAGATATATATTATTATTAAACCTATATATACCTATTAAAAAATACAATTATGTACTAAAAGTGTAAAATAAAAGAAATTGAACAGAATTACTGAAATGTTTAGGTATTTCATAATTATTTGTATTATTAATTATTCCCTTTTTTTATAATTATATCGCTCATAAGTGTGTACAAGTCCTATTGCCAGGTTAGAGAAGACCGTAACTGCAGTTACAAGTGGGGAATTCCAGATGTATAGACAACCTACACCCTGAAATTATTTTTCAGAAATGGCCTTAAGGTGAGACAATGAAATTAACTTTGAAATTAATGTGGTTACAATAAATTATATATAAATTGATCTAAAGGTTATGTCAATCATACTAATAACACAACAATTCTCAATAAGACCTTTTAAATAATAATATCTTTAATAATTATGTCTTTAAATAACAATAACAATTATTCTGGAGCATTATCAGGTTTGAGTGTTTGACAAGTTTGAGGTTACCGTATGCATGTAGCATATAAGACAAACCTGTGTGAACCGCAGTGTGCGCAATCGGTATTATTATGCCATTTAAATATTTAAATTACATTTTGATAAACGCAGGTTTATGTGACATAGGTCAGGAAAATCACTACCTAAGAAGCCATATTATAATGTCTAAATATGGTCTAATAAGTAAAAAACCTAAACATATACAGAAATGTTTGTAAGTGGGTAGTGGGTACCACTCTGCTGTACAGTGTGTATCTAGTGGGTCACTGTAATGGATGTGTTAAATTTGATTTAAAACCATTGTAACAATAAGAACAACGATTCTGAGCAAAGAAGGTTGTCAGCCTATATTACTAAGTTTATTCATTTAATGATATTATTTCACTATTAATAATACAGTAGGTTGAATTAATTTTTGACAAAAACATTGCAATTGAAAATGTTACTGGGTGTATAAAATATATATTAATAATATACTTAATTTCAAGCACTCGTGAAAAATATTTTTAAATTACAACGAAACAACTAACATGACAATGTTATTCATCATTTAAATATCTAATTTCTTCCAAATTTGAACATAAAATGTCTTTAAAAAACAAACATGTGAATATATTTTCTTAGAATTTTTTGGTTACATTATTAAATACGTACAAAAAACCTTGTTTGAAATTTTCAATCCTTAACTATAAAAACTAAACATTTTATACATTTTTAACTAAAAAACAATTTGCAAATGTTCAATGATGAATTTTGTCAAGATTTTAAAAACTGTACCTGTGTATTTCTAATGTTTTTAAGCTGCTATTAGAATAAATTATGAGGAACCTTGTATTACATTTTCAAGTTTTTTGACCAAAGACAATTTTTTTATCAATATCAATAAAAAAAAAAAAAACCAAAAATATCTTATGCCAATAAAAAGCATAACAAGTGTCAAAATATATTGAACATTTTATGGTATATAGATGATTCTAATATAAACGATCGGTAAAAGTGTATCATGCAGATACGATTATTATTTTTTATGCTACACCAAAAAACAAAATCAACTTTGTCAAAAATTGACCTTTAGTAAAAATTCTCGTTTTTCCTTATTTTTATTTTCCCCCTGTTGTCTTTAAAGACTTTTAGGCATTTTTTAGTTTCGACCCACAAAATACTAACTTCCAGAAAAATTACTGGGAAGAAAATCAAAGCACTTTAACTGCCCCAAAATATTATGACAGACACAAAAAAAAACCACAACATTATAAAATCAATACATTCATCGCTCCGCTCAGAATATAAAATGTGAAAGGTATAACTTTAGATTCTTTACATTTCAAATGTAATTTTTATTTTATTCTGATAAGTATTGAACTATCTAACAAATTGTATGGACTAAAATATTCATAACAATATACCTGATTAATACTAACCAATTATTAAGATATTGAAGCTTCAGATCATTAAAATAATAAAGTATAGTAATATTATAATAGTGAATAGTCTTTAATTATCCTAATAATATTTAATACAATTTGATCTAAGAATCAATAAATCCAAAACTGTAATTTTATATTTTTATGTACTACTTATCTAGGAGGTATTCAGTATTCATGTTTTTTTATTGTACTTAAAATAACTAAAAAAATGTTTTAAAAGAGAATAATTTATTTATTAATAATTTTATAAATATAATTCAATACAATAATTACATACACAACAATAAAAATAATGCATTTATGGTAAAATATATAAATAATATATAGTTAGTAGATACGTGCAGTTTTAGTTTTAAATTAAATACCCGGTTTTAAATTAATAAATATGAATAAATTTGACAAAAACATTTTTTTGTTATTCTAAAACAAATAACATATATGAAATAACAATAATATTGACATACGTAAAATTGTAAACAAAAATAACAAATAAAATGTTTGAAACAAATGGTCATTGTTTAAAAGGTAATAATGGCGAAGTAACATATTGTAATAACTTGAATAGTAATAATAACTATTGTATATCAATTTTGGCGATAGCTTTATCAACCTGCTGAATGGTATTTATTCGGTAATTCCTATGTTTTTCTTGAAGTGTTGTAAAATGATTTAACATTGTACTTGTGTCAAACATTCCTTTGAAATCTTTTTCAACATTTTCACTGGCTGGCCTATAATAATACAAATAGAATATAAACTTATGATTGAAAGGTCAAACTGAAGACGATTCCTTACAAGAAGCAGGTTGAATAATTATACAAGTCTATAGTCTATTCACAATAAGAATAGTAGTCGGCGGCCGAGTTGTGCGCATGGGCGTGGCTTCTCTATGCGTGCGCTCCGCCAGCACTGCCACTCTTGAGAGCGACCAATTAGTCTATCATAGACATCCGACTAGCACGAATAACTTAAATTGCATAATTGCAAATTGTGACCATGTGTCGAACTGTCGATTACAGTCGCCGGCCGCTGCGCGCTGCAGTAGCTACTATTGCAGCTGAGCAAGTGACCGACCAAGAGGGAGGAAGAATGGGCGTGGCTATGACCGGCGGCGACGAATTTTCGTCGCTGCCAACTACTATTCTTATTGTGAATAGACTATATAAAATGTTATAAATATGCAGTACATACATGTCAGATCCCATTCTTGAATGAGGAACACACTTCAACCTGTGCCGCAGTAAATGAAAAGCATCTGATTGAGGCATTATCATCAGAAGTCCATAAAGTGCTTTAATTAAATACTGATTTACTGGTTCTTCTAAGAGCTCCATTCTCAAATCTAAAAATATTAATATGCAATATTAATACTGGTGAGTCTTTTTTTTTGTTTAGTATACAACATACAGATAAATATTGGGGATTCCAATAGCTGAATCAGTTTGTCTACTTCAATAAGCAAGTCAATAGTAACATCCATTGATGCGCTGACATAGAAATGGCTGAGGAAAATGTTGAACAAAACAAGATTTATAATAATACAATGGTAATAATATTGGACACTATGTGAAACAGATAAACTATAATTAATGTACAAATAAGTTTTACTAAAAAAAGGATACAATGTCTGTAATAACTTGCAAACAAGAAAATAATTTTGAGTAAGCAAACAGAGTGCTACTGCAGCCACTGGATTATGACACCAAGTTCGAAATAAACACAAAAACATTTCTCGGTTTTCCTAAAACCAAACAAAAAATAATATATCACAGTTGTTGAATTTATATTAAGTATTATGTATAATTCACTATAAATTATAAAATACAGAATACTTTGAAATGTACAACCATATACCATTAAAGCAACAAGAAAGTATATTATACTTCAATATTATGGAGAATGTTACTTTTAAAGATACTTGGAGCATTAAGCAGCATTTAAACTTTGCCATTGATTGTTAAAAATTATTAAAATTAGTATACGTTTCAATTTATAAAATAATATAATGTTGTTTACTTGTTTTTCAACATCTCGCAACTGAGTTCGCAGATCATAAAGTTCAGGAGATGTCAACAATATTGTATTCAATGTTCCTATCATCACAGATGCAAATTTCATATTCTTCTCCTCCAACAGGAATGTAGATAATGTTCGGTAAATATCATTTGAATTTAATAAACCACATATTTGTCTAGATAAAAAAAAATGTATTAAGAATAGTTAACAGTAATATTAAACAATACATTTTACTATAAATACTAGTTTTATAATCAATGGTTTTACTTTTATATTTATATTTAATAAATATTGTATCATAAACACAAACCTTATAATAAACTGTCCTCGGTCTTTTAATAATGTTCGATCACAGCTAAATTGCTTCAATAAACTTAAAATAAAGTGGTCAAAATATTGTTTATTATTTTTTTGAGCTGCTGACGGAGAAATTATTTTAGCAATAACTTTTAAATCATTTTGCACCACTTCTTCATTAGGATATGATAATGTTGTTAACAACAAAGGAAATATTGATTCCATGTACATAAGTATCTGTTTAAATAAATAAATCAGTGTATTACAAAATTGTGTACTTGAATAGTTTATTTGTAACCTAGTAGCTTACCTACTTACTCTATTTGGTAAATGAATAAACAAATGGTAAATCCATTTTAATACTGTTATTTTAGTTTCAATTGTAGATCCACCCAATTCTTTAATAAGCACATTAATAACTGACGCAAGATCTAGATTTTTCCCCTAAATTTCAATTGCCAATTAATAAGTATTTTTTACTGTTTTCATATATATTATAATTATTTACTTCCTCATCTTTTTCTATGGCATCTGTATTGTCTTCAACTCCATTAATTAGCTCCATTAATGTTGAATTGACTAATTTGGCTGTTTGTTTGATACCTGGTATTTCAAAAAACTTTTATAAAAGCTCAAAACCAATAAATAGTAAAGAAACTATTTGAATTATAATTAAAATGGTGTTTTACCTGTGTATGATTTGTCTTACAAAAGCAAAACATATCAAATTCTATGTTCAGAGTAATCTGTTTAACTCTGTTATTTTTAATATTAGAGTGAATGGTTTATTATTAAATGTAAAGAAAAATATTATCAGAGCCCTGCATGGATTTTTTTTTTTTAAAAACTTATAATTATTTGTAGTTATTATTAAATTTTTTTTTTCTATATAATATGGTAATAAGTAATAACTAAGAAGTAACATCATAACAATATTTACGGATTTGAGATTCGATATCTTGATTCGAATTTGATGCCATTGACGCTTTTAAAATATTAGATGCAAATGGTAAAATGTTAGAACCATACATGTCAATAAATTCTTTTATCCAACACATTGCTGTAAACTAAAAAAAGAAACAAATAATCTTTAATTATATTATATATTGTATAGTTAGAACCTTAGAAATAATTAACGAAAATTATATTTTTTTTTACCTGAACAAATTCATCAGTAGAATATGAATAAATAACAACAGTATTTATCATATCTGTATAGTTAACTTTTTCAGGATTATGATGCAAGTCATCTAAAAATTTTTTTAACACAGCATCACACCTGTAATTATTGTTTCAAAACATGAAATTAACAATTTTACTCAACTGCTATCATCACGTAAAAATCATGTATCTAACTGTTATAATTAAAAATAGTTTATTCTAAATTATAATTTTAAAATGGACAGATATAATATATTTACAGAACTTGGTAAACTGTAGTAAATAAAATGTACGTATATTACACACATAATATTCCTTACATTTTTTTAATTTCAAATGTAGGATCAGACAGCATTTTAAACAATCCATCCAAAATTTCTGGTAAATATATCACTAAATCAATTGAGGGGACATCATCTAAGACAGTAATCCATGAAATTATGAATTGCTTTGCAAAAGTATTTTCTGTGTATATGCGCTCTCGAAGCAATGGTATGAAGCCAACAAGATCAAAAATGTTTGAATTATCCGTAACAATATCCTTTAAAAATAATTAAAAATATAAAATGTATAAATGATTAGCACTTTCATAGGTATAGATTTATAAACATATACAAACCTTCATTAAACGATCTAAAAGCTCAGAAGCATTTTTAACATTTTGATCAGGATCAGTGGCTAGTTTACTTAAAGATTTGAAAATGTCAGGAAAATGTTTTAAAACGGCACTGCGAGCCACTTTAGAAACATTATATAGTGATTCACTGGCATAGTAACGAACTTTTAAATCAGCATCATTCAAATTCACCAATATTGGTATGATTAAATCATCAATATAATTTACAGAATCCTAAGATTTTAATAAGTTTATACGTTATTAAATTACACATATTATGATAAATAAAATGATGTATACTTTTCCCAGTCCAACGGCCATAGCAGCAAGTCCTATGAGTCCTCCTTTTTTTGTATTAGCATTTTTTGACATTGAAAAATCTTGTCCCAACACCTTTAGCAACCGTCGTATTTGCATGGAATTGTTGACGGCTGCAAACTCTTTAACCATCCTAAGACAATAAAAAAATGTAATAAAAAAATGTATTTATTTTTAAAAACTTACTTTTCAATTTCTAGAGCTGCCGCTTTTCTCTTATCATACATTTTATCGTTCAATGCTCGAACACACGCAGCACTGAGCGGTGCATAATCACGGTCCATACTCATAATTAAAATCTATTAATTAATTAAAAAATAGAAATTTGCCCTCAATAGAAGTTACAGTTGAAAAATACGTCTTGTTAGTAGTAATAATAAAATTAAATCTATCTAGAGAGTAGAGAACATTTTAAAGGTAACTTAATATTATACTACGAATTAATTTAATTTAATTTTAACTAAACTGAAATGTGTACAGTAGGTACAGTATTTAAGTCGGTAATTTATAGATATGAATAACATAACATGTATGTGTGTATATATAGATAAAATAGAAACCAATTCCTACATAAATAATTATATAACAAATATTACAGTAAATATTAAAATTATGTTTAAAATTAAAAACAATGAACTACAATATTAATTAGGATAAGACAATTTTCAAGTGACAACATTCATTAATAATTATCAAAAATGAATTGATAAGAATTATCAGTACAAACTACGATTTAAGATAGTATCTTCAAGTATCATAGAACAATAAATGAATTAACCGCGAATAGTCCCTAAACAATAAACATTTAACAAATCAATAGTGAGCAGGCTAATGGTCCCTTAAACATGATTTAGTGGCCCATGCTTGGTCCATTAAATTGTATTGAACCATCAATCAATCAATTTTTTCATGCAACCCGGCATTAAGCATTATAATACCTATATATCTTAGATATATTTTAGACCGGTTAGTCCGTGAATAGCACAATATAATCATGGCATCAAGGTGGATTTAATGTTTAAATTTAAATTTAATGACTTAAGGTTCATCTTGCATGGTATATAGTATAGATAGATTAGTATCACAAATCTGTGTATATAAAACTAATATAACGTACATACCCACGGGCCACGATCTTAACCCATTGATAATATAGGTACATATTATATTGTATTAACAATGTCCTAACCATATTTTAGATAAATCATAGAACAATATTATTGTATGGATCAATCAATTCTCAATGTAAGTAATAAGTATCTATTATAAACACCCGACGGACCCACCAGCCCAGCTACAACCCCATAATTGTGTGGTCCGTCATTGACAAAGAGTGAATAATGACACAAATGTACATATTTGTTAAATGTAATGATGTGTATAGGTAATATATTATAATAAATATAAATATTAAAATATTTATTGTATTTATATATAGTCGACGGTCGTAGCTCGCAATACATAATACATAAGGACATGCATACATAAATATACCAAATAAACTGAATATAGGACCACCAGTGATACAAAATAATAGAAATATTATTTTTGATTTGAAAATAATAATAAATCATATTGCAACATTCGAAAAACGATTCAAGGCGCAGCTTTAAGTAGGTATATTAAACTATTTGTACAATTGTACCTATAGGTAGGTACTATGTTATTAAAAGACGTCATTAGGTACGTCAATGTGTTAAATACATAAATTACAATATTTAACAAAAGTTTCTAAGACTTGTATTTATTTTTTTACTATCTATATTCTATATGATGTAAATCTTTATTAGTTTATTGACAGGCAATTTTTAATCATGTTTGAAATGTTGAATAATTATTCCTAAATACTGATAGCTATTAAATTAAGCGCGTGGTAAATTTCCAAAACTTTTAATGTAAAAACGCAAAATTAATAGATATTACTACCCCTAGGTAAAAAACAACAAATTTCTCAATCACTATTATTTATGGCATAAAAAGTCAAAAAAAATGCTATAATTTTTAAAAAATTGTGCATCGTACAAATTATAATTTTTAATGCCCTATAATTAATCTATGTAACTACCAACAACATATAATATTTATTAAATTGTATTTTAAATAATTTCTATTGTATTTCAACTTTCAAGTCACAATTCACAAAAGGATCACATTTCAACTATAATATCGCAGTAGGACGTAGGTAGCCGGTAGGAACACTAATGTAATATACTAGTTAGGTTATATATATGGTTGCAGACTGCAGTATAGATAGTAGATACGAGTATATACGAGGTGCCTATTTATGTGTATACAATATTTATATATTTATATTGTATCGAGAAATTGCATTCAGATTTCACAATCGATCTATTTTTTATTAATTATTTATTTATTACAAGTATTCAAACATCCCGGTAATGGTATACGTATTATTTTTTCCAATTTACTGAGAATATGTTTGTCATTTTTCATGGGCTTTAGGCCGTTTCGTATTTTTTTCAACTCCTTGGACAAAAAATCAAACCGTTGGTCCTAAGTTTAACGTAAAATATAAAAATGTAATACGAGTAGGTAAATTATTATAATAAATTGTGATACTCAGACAGTCAGACTCGAATTTCGATAACAATTTATTGTACATTATATATAGCCAAAAGTCAAAATTCAATATTCATAAGTTTGAATTAACATTTACCAAATCTTTTTTTCCAGGAAACTCAACCTTCCCATTGTTTACAGCATATGGCCACTATATATATAAAAACATAACAATTTATTATAAGTTGTATTTATATTTATATTAAAAATATACTACTAAAATAATATAGTATTTATTCATTATTGTGCACTCGTATAGTAATATATGCACAGTTTGCTTAACACGTGGTATAATAAATAACAACAAGGTATAATCGGAAATTTGGAACTTTTTCAGATCATTACTTTGGTAGGAACATGACGTAGCATAGAGTATAGAAATAATAATTTTAATGACAAATTACAATATGGCATTATGGCCTATCGCCTATGGGTAAGCAAGGGGTGTGTTGCTCAGACTTGAACCAACTTGAACCAAATCTAAATTTTTGCGATCATACCATGTTGTTTATATCATGGTCAGATGGTCTAACAATTTATTATAATAGGTGAATCTAACCTATTAACAACTCCTATAGGTATTAACATTTAACTGAAGTTAATGTAAACATCACATATTCACATATTTTTATTAAAGTAAATCGTGATCATAAACGTCATTTGATCCGATAAATAATATCTGGCGACAAATGATCCGGTAGATAATAACCCTGCGACAAAATAACCAGCATCAAAAATTCCCGTGACAACAATAACCGGTGATAATCAGTTTTCTTGTTTTCGTGTTGAATAAATACAACACACTACAACATTTTAACACAACACAACACAACTTCAACACATTAACACCTGTAAGGTTTTATTAAACGTTTTTCGACATTCTTCTTAATAAAATTAAATATGCCACTCGAATTTGTTATAAGTCAAAGAGGCAAAAAACTTTTATTATTAAATGGATATTTACATAACATACATCAAAAATAGGATGAAAAAAATTTGTGGCGTTGCACGGAGTACAAGAAATTTTCTTGTAAAGGCCGATGTCATACTACAGCAGACAGTAAATCAGGTATTATAATATTATTTTTAATTAAATGCAATTTTATATATTGTATAATTATATATAAATGCAGCGTACGAAATAAAGTTATGTAGTACGATAGTCAATAATACACCAATACACGTTAAATAGTAGTAGTCATATTCATATTCAGGAGTCCATCATACGACAATATGGACATTTATTAATTTTATTAAAACTGAACAAAACTAGGTGGATGCTAAAATGGAAAAAAATAATTTAGGAGAAAGCCATGCATCGAAAAGAAAAAAGTATAAAGATTTGGACCAGCGACTAGAAAATGTTGTATTAAATTACCAAAGAGGTGATATATTAAATTACTTAAAAGGTATTGCTCATAATTTCAATTTTTAATCATTAAATTATATATATTTATCATTGAAAAACAATTATTTTGTATTCTGACTGTCAATAATTTTGATTTTATATTATTTATAAAATACCGGATATTTTTAACCCGGTTAATTTTAGTACAGGATATTTTTGCACTGGATCTCATTAGACGTCATTACGCAGATCATTTGTCGCCTGATATTATTTACCGGATCAAATGTCGTGGAACCAAAGTAAATTGTGTTATCGACTTGAAATACAAAATTATAAATCCAATATATAATTGTATATTTTATACATTATGACTTGATAATTTGCCTTGATTGTGTTTTAATTATCTTATACTTATAATAAAACACATGGACGTTAAAAAGATTCTACTGATTTTAGTACATATTTAGTATTTGTTTATAAAGGTAATAAATACTAATAATATTAATATGAAACGTTAATTGTTACAAATTATAATATACATTATGAAATCCTTACAATATATAATATTATATAACTTACAGTAATATATTGTTCCATTACTAGATTTGTTCGAATCTGCAATAATTAATACATTTATATATATTCAATTGCACGAAATTACTCTGTGTAATATACAATATTCGTATTTTAAATCAAAACATACAGTTTTTTTAAGTTCAGATTGCAGTTGATAGTTCATTTTCAACATGCACTCTAATCGTTTCCTATACATCTCCACTTGTTTTTTAATGTTTTCAATTTCATTTTTTTTTATTTTCTCTGATATCGATTCTCTACTACTCTGATAGTTGGTTCTAAAAATTACGGTTTGTAAATGATATATTAGACTATAAAATATAATTATATAAATTATAATCTATATTAAAATATATTTTGAATAACAAATAAATATATAAAAAATCAATTGGTTAGAGAATAATAATTATTGTTTAATTTTAAATTAGTACATTTAGTTACGAATAAAAAACTAAAATGAAAAATATTTTGTATGCATGAATGAACCTAACATTTTTACTCCGACTATAAATGTTTCATATATTGATCAATATTTAATTTTATATACTCACAGAGAATTGAGAGAATATTGAGGTTTTATACTGCATCTGCAACAGCTGTTGTTTCCATCAAGAAATCCATCGGTAGAGCAATCGCACAACAGCGAAGTGCAGGCCTAAGTACAGTGAGATAGTATGTAGGATATATATAGATTTTATGAATATGGATTTATTGTTAACCGCATTACGGGTATAATATTAAGTACAGCGCCGTAGACTGTAGCTACACAGCGTTTATGTACCGTATACACATATAGGTACTAGTTAGAACTTTAGAAGGTAGGATCTAGGAAGGTACATTATAATTTATAATATACTTATATATGTAAACAAAGTCACAGTTGGTCAGTAGTACCTATATACAGTCTATTGTATACCTAGTCTTTAGTTGCAATGACTTAAGATTACACGTCTTCCCTACGTATTTGAGAACCCGTCAATACGTACCCTATTTTTTGTAATTAATATTTTTTAATTATGATTTTGTATTATATTATATATAACCATAATTATAACGATTCTAAGTATTCATTAGTTTAGTTTAAAATAATAACATTTACATTTTCGTTTTATAAAAGTAATATTATGGCTATTATTATTAGTTTTTTATCAATTAATTATTACGTAAATTGTAAGTTAGATTAGTAGCAGGGGCTGGTAAAGGATTATTTATTTATTTATTAAGATTTTACGGGCTGAACCCTTTAACAAAAGTACGTAGCACATATATAATACAATAAGTCAATAACAAATAACAATACTAAATTTGCAATATACTAAGATTTATATTATATACAACAATATAAATTAGAAATTTGATTAGAAATTATGTACTAGCTGTATATTACGACGGAGATACCTAGATCATTTTTCAGCGTATATATTTTGTAAAAAATCTATGTAGGACACAATCCGTAATATTCCGTATCACACACAATACAATATGACGTATACAATTTAAATAAGGATAAAATATAACAGCTGCGCATTGCGGAAAAAACAAATCCTGTTGTGCCGTTTCTCGGGGCCAAATCTTTGCTTCTTAAATTCACATACCTAATATAGAGTGTGATTTTTATACTTATAAAAACCATATTATACTTTCAAACACTTTGATTTTTTATCTGATCTACTTAGTTAGCCCTGTGGCAATTCAGTAGTTTTTGAGTTATTAAACTTAATGTGTTATAAAGGATAAAAATTAAAAGCTCATGCTATAGGTTTGGAATTTTTAACTTAAAAGATATTATATGGGGGTTATGATCATTTAAAAATGTTGAACATTATAGTAATTAATATTAACCAACTAACATTTCATAATTTGTAAACATTGTCTGAGTATAATTAGTACTATATTCTATAGACTAATCATTACATCTATTTTATTGTATTTTTTATGTAAAACCAATAGTAAGGAATATTATCCTGAGTATATGTATACAATTAAATTACTTGTTCCAATGTAGATATATTTAGATGCATCAACATTTTCTAAAAAATCATTGGCATAACAATACTTATAAAAATAAGATCATATCGCCTTATAAACGGCATACAAAATCTATAAGTTTTTATTTTAATCTGTGGTAAAGAAAATATTTTTAAAAAAATATCAGAATTTGAATCAATGCATTATTGAATGATAAAATGGGGTGAGCAATGAGTATGCTTGGTGAATCACTCTATACAGGGGTGCGCGCGAGGGTGTTACATCACGCCGTTTTACATCATATAAAGACTAAATCCTAAATGTAAATGCTAAAATCATACCGTTTTTTGTAGGGAAAAACGATGTACCTATCCAACTATTTATAATAATATCATAATATTAAGGTTTTATACATTATATATAAGTAATATATATAAATATTTTATACGATCGAGTCATGGTCGGTAGTCGTGTGCAGGCGACCGGTATCGTCGTCATAGCACGGTGAATCAAAATATTCCATCCTAGACGATTCCTCCCCGATGGCGGTGCACTGTAAATGACAGTCGTTTGGCATATTTTGTGTAATTCGAGACGTCGTTTGTGGCAATTCATCGTCCCAGTTTCCGAACGATGCTTCCAACCGATCCAGTATGAGTGTAGATATTAGATCGTTCCATTTAACACCGTCCGAGGCGTTCGACCACATGCCTTCGTCTCGATTTTGCTGCGTAAAAATAATAAATAAATATATTTACAGGCCTATTACTTAGGTATAATATCAGGAACATCTGACAATTTTACATATTTAAAAAACATTTGAATACGTAGTCAGATGTTAGAGTGTAACTCTATATATTATATCATATAATAATTAATAAACCTGTGTGGCTATGTAATATAATAGGTATCACAACTAAAATAAATTAATATACAATAAATAAAATTATTGACTCATCGATTACTCAATAACAATGAATTTGAGGATTCAATATTGATATTAATTTAGTCGCAAGCTGAAAAAGATAATGATAATAAACACAAATTAAACAATAATTAATGTCAATTCGTTGTCAAACAAACTGCGTACACAAAACACGAAACACCCTCCCACCCCCCCCCCTCAAAAAAAACTGGTACAATGGTATTAACTTCAAAAGGATCTTACCGGATTTTCATCGGTCATAATATTATATAGATCTCTAAGCGTGGTTTCGTCTAATAGTTAATATGATTTTGATGTTTATTACGTCACGTAATTATTATTTTATTTGTATTAGTGTACGTACATAATTGTATTAAAAGGTCAAAAATAAAATAAAAATTCTAAAATATTGATAAATAGTCGCGCTGAAACAGCGACAGTTGTTATGTTTATTTTATGAAAAATAAGATACTTTCGTTGTCACAATAATAATATTATTTATAATATAATATTATTCTCGTTCGAATAACCCGCCACCGAAGGTTGGTCACACTGCATAGTGGCGTAGTGCCGTAGTCCACGGCGTCCGCCTAGGACGGTTCACTGTGTTTATATTCGATTTTTTTTTTCATTCAATATTCTAATATTTTAATCTGCATTCTGCACTTCTGCAGCAGCCAGCACATCGCGAAGCGCTGCCCTCCGCCGTCCAGTGCCCTCCACTTGGATATTATATTATTAATATTATTAAATTCCAGTCGTCAACTCGTAGACCGTACTACCGTAGTCTGCCCCCAAACGATAGAACTGTGTCATATCATAATTTAAAAGATTATTAGGTACAATTTTCCTGTGTCGTTGAACACTTACTTACCGGAGATAAAAAGCGTACTGTTTGCTCGCCGAACCATTCACTAGCCATTGAGATTGATGTCTCGTTCGTTCCACGTATCTTTATAAATGTAAGTAACAAAATTCAATAATTATTATAATATAATTTAGTGTTCCAAACGTGTAGCTTGTAGGTAGTACTTATTCCTAGTTTTTTTTTATAGTTAGCAAAAAATATTTTGTTTTGATTATTCCACCTATATAAGATAAATATCTTAGTCCATGGTTCGTTCCTATGTTAGCTGGCTTGATTTTCTTTTGTAGTAGTGTTATGTTGGAGTTATTATTTTCGGGGCATCCATTGGTGGGTTGACTTGTGTTATGTACCAAGATGAGGGTCCTGTATACTGTTAGGGCGCACATATACATTTTTAGTTAATAGGATTAGGGTTTTTGTTAGTTACAAAAAGAAACCAGTTATGTTTTTGTTTTTGTGCTAGCTTGTTGTATAGAAAACATGCAGAACCAAGAGCATTTGCTACAAGAGATTGAGGGCATTGATGATTACTGGGGCCCGACGTTCCGAGCCATATACGACCAAGATGACGACAGCCGCAAATTCATTGACACTTTGGACAACCGCATCAAGCAGTACGACAAAGAAATTGAACGTATGTGCAATTTCTATTATCAAGGTTTCATAGATTCCATCAGAGAATTGCAGCAAGTGGAAACCCAAGCATCTAAATTGAAAAAACAAGTTGTTCAACTTAATTCAAATGTACAAACCATAGTTGCTGAGGTCACCGGTGCTGGTGAAGAATTGGTTAAAGCCAGACAGGTGGAGAATAATATTCAAATGGCTATTAATAGTTTATCTTTATGTTTGCCTGCACTCTCTTCGTATAGTAAATTACAAAAGCAAATGGCTGACAAACGCTATTATCCTGCATTGAAAACATTAGAACAACTTGAACAATTGTATTTGCCTCAAGTATCTCATTATAAATTTTTTAGACAAATGATAGAAAAAATTCCTAAGTTAAGAGAAAATATCAAAGAATCATCCATGTCAGATTTAAATTGTTTTTTAGAAACTATAAGAAAATTTTCTTCAAAAGTTGGTGAAGCTGCAATGAAACATAGTGTTGAACAACAAAACTTTGATTTTGGCTTAACTAAATTAAAGAAGAAAAAAGATTCACCAGAAGATAACTCTGACGATGAAGATTCATTGAGTGCACAAGATCTTATTGATTTTTCACCTGTATACCGTTGTCTTCATATTTGTACTGTATTGTCTTCACGAGACACCTTTGATGCTTATTATAGGCAACAAAGAAGAGAACAAGCACTTTTAACTCTCCACCCGCCTAACAACATGCACGAATCTATTGCAAGCTATTGTTATTACTTACAATGCATCGTGGGATTTTTCGTTGTAGAAGATCATGTATTAAACACAGGTAATGGATTGTTAACAAGACCTTATTTGGAAGACTTGTGGAAAATGGCTTCAGATAAGGTAGTCAGTATAATGAGAACTAATACCGCATACTGTACCGATGCAAATTTACTCTTAAGAATTAAAGATTTAATTATGGTATTTTGTATAACTCTTAGAAGTTATGGATATCCTGTTAAGAACTATATGGAATTATTACATGAAATACAAGAACATTACAACGAAATACTTATGCAAAAATGGGTTCAAGTATTTAGGGATATTTTATACAGAGAAACTTTTTGTCATCTCGAAGTTGACAATCAAGATCAATATGATAATGTTGTACGAACTTTTCCATATCAAGATGATCAATTAGAATTCTCAACATTTCCTAGGAAATTTCCATTTTCTTCAATGGTGCCTAGTGTTTATGACCAAGTAAAACAGTTTATATTTGCTTGTCTAAAGTTTTCCAAAGACTTAAATTTTAGTGAAGGCGAAGTAGATGAAATGGTTCAAAAATCTACCAAATTGCTATTATCTCGAACTTTTAGTGGATGCTTATCTTCTGCATTCCATCAACCACGACTTGGTCTTTTACAAGTAATACAGATTATTGTTGATACTGGTTATTTGGAAAAATCATCAAAATCAATTCAACAATTTGTATCTGAAGCTACTGGATCTTCTGGTGGTACTGTTGGTGATGATGCAGGCATAACATTGGGTGTGGCTAGAAATGATGCTGAACATCACATGTATGATAAGATGAAATTAAAATTGAATGAATTTTTAGATTTAGAAGACTATGATTGGATGTTAGTCGAACCGACTGGTCAAGCTTCCTCATTTGTTACTGATTTAATAAACTTTCTACGAGTTGTTTTCAATGCATTAAGAAATCTTACTGAAGAAGTGTCTGTTCATGTGTGCCAAGTAGCATTTGAACACATATCAAAATCAATATTAAATTTATTACTCAGTGATGATATTAAACAATTATCTATGGGTGCTTTAAATCAATTGAATCTAGATGTTATACAATGCGAACTATTTGCTGCATCAGAGCCTGTTGGGAAGACCGATGAACCAGATTTTTCTCAACATTTTGCACCATTGAGACAACTCTTGGACTTACTCCTGAGCTGGGACTGGTCGACCTACTTCCATGATTATGGTCAAGAAACGTCAAAATATTCTCATGTTAAACCAACTACAGCCATTATTGTTTTAGAAAAATTAAAAGAAGCTGATAAAAAAAGTGTATTTTCAGTATTAAAGAAAAGTGAACGGGATAAAAAGAAATTATTAGAAACTGTTTTAAAACAGTTAAAGCAATTAGCAATAACTGTTCAACAATAATGATTTACATCATAGGTATTTCGTATTTTAATAAATTTTCTATAAATTATAGCTATTTAACCAAATACTTAATACTTATTAAGCCCACCACCTAACAAGGGTTAAATATAATACCTATATTTTAATCTACTAAATTATAAAAGACATATTTTATAATGTAAACCTACTTAGTTAATACTACCTAATAATTAATAAAATGTTTTAATATATTATAAATGAGTAGGTAGTTATTTTTCACATTGTTAACCAACATTTAAAAAGTTTTATTTTAATTTTATCTATGAAAATCTAAAGCCAGTTAGTTAATTGAATATTATCATCTAATATTTTGAAGTATGTAGTCATTTTGATATTTTATAATAGGCATTTAAATATACATTTATTGTTATTATTTTTACAAAACTTGTTGAATATTTGTAATTCTTATTCAATATGCTGGTATTTTTCCCCATTTTTTGTTCATGAACAGTGATATTTGTAAATAATAAATAAGATACAACTAATAAAAATTATAATTTAATTTATATTTCGGTTTGATATTTAAACAATTATAAGTACCTAAATCCTAAGATATTATAAAATAATCAAATATATAGGTATGTACTAAATTTTATCATTTTCTTGAATTTGTTTATGAAATTACCTACATATAAACTCAGAACCTAAGCAGATGATAAAAGCATAGGTTTATCATTATGTACCTAGTCTTCAAAATAAAAATTAATTATTTAATAAAATGGAAAGTATAATTGTATACTGTTACAACTTAAAATAGTTTAGTTTTTTCCACATTATAATTTTGTTAAAGGTTATGATGTCAAGTAACGAAGACTATATTACACTGGATGAAATAACCAATGCACTGGAGTTGCTGGACAGAGATGAAATTTCTTCAAGGAAACGTCTGGCAACCTTTACCAATCAATGGCCCACTGTTATTAAAGAAGTTGACTCTGTTACTAAAAAATTTAGTACTTTAACGTCAATTAAAGAAAATTTATCTCAAATTCAAACTAGAATTCACGATTCTTCCAAACTCGCCGAAGACATATCGTCCAAAGTCCGACAGTTGGACAAAATACGCGGACGTGTATCAGAATGCCAAAAACGAGTTCAAGACTTATTGGACCTACAGCTGTGTAGCGAAGGTGTTCAAATTGCATTGAAAAACGATGAATTAGAACAAGCCGCTGGGCATATACATCGCTATTTGTCAATCGACCAAACTAAATTACAACGCACAGCAGACGATATGGCTCAAGATTGTTCGATGATCACAAGTGCTCTTAAACACTTGCAGGAAGCTTCAGAGCTCCTTCAAGACACGGTGTCTAAAAGGTTCGAGCATGCGTCTTTGGTCCAAGACTCGAATTCTATTGAAAGGTATTTTAAAATATTCCCACTACTGGGAATGCAGGAAGTGGGTTTGGAAAAGTTTGTTGATTACCTGGGGCGGTTATTAAAAGTGTCGGCGGACAAAAATTTAAAAAATGTCATGGAAACACCATTGTCGAGCAACCGTGCCAGTGTAATTTTTGCCGACGGGTTGACATTTATTTTCGAGGAAGTGGCCAAGACAATCGAGGTTCAACAGCCGTTGATCGAGACCCACTACGGTCCCGAATACGTGTTGAAGTTCCTATCCCATTTGCAAATACACTGCGACACGTTCGGCGACACCTTGCTGCGGACGTTCCTCAAGACGCGCAAGATTAGAGAACTCCTGAAGACCGTGTGGGAAGAACCGGAAGCGAACGTCGCGGCGAGGCCCGACTCCAAGGACATCGATCTGCTGGTGGAGGAGATCGTGATGATCCTGGCGCGATACGATCTGTACGCGCAGTTCGTGTGCAAGCGGACGGTGAACGCGGACGGCGTGGAACCGAAAACGCGGACAGCCAAAACGGTACTGGACAACAGCCGATTGTGCTGTTGCATACAGGAGATGATGGGCAAGTACCTGGAGCTGGAGAGGTATTACATGGAGGAAAGTATCAGGAAGGCCGTGTTAATGGACACTATCGAGGGGGACGGCGGGGACGCCACGCTTACGTCGAGCATGGTGGACGACGTGTTCTTCATCGTCCGCAAGTGTGTGATGCGTTCGTTGCGTTCCGGCAGCCTGGACGTGCTGTGCGCGGTCATCAACAACGCAGTCAACGCCCTGGAGGCGGATATGTGCGCGGTGTTCACACAGGTGCTGGGCGCTGGTTATCCGGGGTCCGGTTACTTCAACCGGTTCACGCCCGACCTGGACAAGGTGCGTCGGACGTTCCTGGCGGCGTTGAACAGCACCGAGGTGGCGGTCGAGTACTCCAAGTCGCTGTCGCAAGCGTTCCGGGACGAGGTGCCGGCCAGGCTGCGCGGATGTCACGCGGAGAAGCTTGATAGCTGCCTGCATGACTTCAGCCGGGTGAACGCGTCGCTGGTGGCTGCCAACCGTTCCGGGTTCAGGCAGCTGCAGAGTTCGTTGGTCGAGCCCAAAGCGCTGGCGTGGACGGAACCGTTCTACGAGCAGCATTTCACGCTCGACGAATCGGAATTCGCTCAGACGGTGGCCGACAACCCGTTTGTGGTGGCACTGATACGGAGTATCGACGGCACGCTGGCCGAGTTCCGCGCCCGACTGACGCCCAACAACTACGACATGCTGGTGGTGGCCGTGGCCTCGGAAACAGCTGCGCAACTGGAGAGGGCGGTGATGAAGACCGAATTCAACCGGCTGGGCGGCATGGCGCTGGACAAGGTGGTCCGGACGCTCATAAACTACTTCGGCGGGGCCAGCGCGTGGCCGGTCCGCGAAAAGTTCGCCCGGTTAGTGCAGGTCACCACTGTGCTCAATCTAGAACGGGCGTCCGATCTCAACGAGTTCTCCAACCCGGACAGCGGTATGCGGTTCTCGTGGAAGCTAACGCCCGACTGCATACGGCAGATACTCAGGCTCCGGGTCGACTTCCGGGAAGACGACATACGCAAAGTCCAGCTCTAAGACCTCGCAGACCTGGCGAATGACGGGAGATTCGTGAGCAAATCAACCACTGCTGTACGATTTTCACTGTGGTGTTAAACCGTCATTTTAGCCGACAATTTTTTTTTTTTTAAGACTAGTGAGTTATGAGAATAAAAAAGTCATATCTGCCGGTGTTTTATTATCCGACCACCTTAATAATAGGTTTATACTGCAGTTATTGGGTTGATAAAATAAATTATTATATTGTCTATCGGCCATGTAACGCCGATTGGGATTTTTTTACCTCTAATTTGTATAGTTGGTCCTATGTAGGCAATTTCGTGTTTTAGAAACGCCATCGTATTATTATTGTATAAAATACTCATATTTTATTGCATTCGTATTTATAGTATATTGGACTTAAAATAATCACTATACCTACTTATTTTATGTCGCGTGTATTTCAAACTTGCATTATACCTATATAATTAGTGTGAATTTTAATTTATTTTTTTGTTATCACATTTTGTTATGTTTAAATATTTATTATATGTGATTTATTTTTATTTATTAAAAATAAATAGTCTATACTTGTAATATTATACGATTGTAATTTTTTTGTCGATACAATCAATACTTTCCATTTCTTATTTCTTAAATAAATATACGTTATAATTGCTAAACTCAAATGTTGCTTAGATATTGAAAATAGAAAGGTTTCTCAAAGAAAATTATTTATTAGTCTTATTATTGGTAAAAAATAAAAATGCTTCTAAAAAATCAATGTCATGACGGATAGTATATAGTATTTTCAAAACTACGATTTAAAAGATATTTCGTCGGTGATTTCATGGTAAATATTGAAATATTATATTAAACTGGCTCTATTAATAACATGGTGCTTGTTTTAACTTGGTCAATCTTAAATTCAATTATGAATTAACTTATTTAACACAAGTAACAAGTATATTGGCACGAGAAATAAAACGTTAAATAATTAAAGAGTATTTTAATATTGAAAAAGTAAATATTACTTTTTAATTAAAAATGTTTTAACTTTAGATTTTGATTAATTAACGTTTGAAACAATTGTGTGTTGTATTATAGTTGATTAAATAACTGTTATGTATTAATAGAACTAATGCAATCAAACTGATCCGTTGAAAAAAACTCGACCGCACAAATAAAAAAAATAAAAAAATACTTTTGTTGTCGTGGTTGTGTTTTTTTTTATATAGACGACATTTCTCTTGTCTGTAGCGTGGGTTTTATCTATTTGCATTCTCCCCGGAGAAATTTATAATTCAAAAGGTTCGGTCATTGAACTAACAACCCCTTTCGTTATTACTTTATACGAAATGCTTTTGAGTGATGTACAGTTTTCCATTAGTTTATGCGTGCATCGTCATGTGCAACCCTTTCCGCTTAAACTACACTGTCGCCGTGCTCGTGTTCACCTCATTTGACCGATAGTGGCAAAAGGCTGCAGCCGCCGTGTGTACCTATTAACCTACCCATACAATTTATTATACGTATTACAACCGCACGCTTTGTCGTCTCGGGGGACAATGTTTAAATGTATACGGTCTCTGTCACGGAACAGATCGTCGTAGTAAGACAATATTATCTTCATTTACACGCCTTTGAGCGTTTTTTCACCGTAAGCATCATACTTATTTTATTATATAATTAATATTTTATATTTTGTGTGCATGGTACGTACATATAACGATTAACAGGGCCCATCGCAGGACAACAAGTCGCACTGTTATGTATATATATAATATTATATAATATAAACATCAGAGTCTCGATAACTCGAATCTAATAAAAATAAATTCGAGTTATCGAGATTCGACTGTACTTAGCTGTTTATCATATATTATGTATTTGAGTTTATTTGTTATATTATTATTGTTATTTTTTTAGCTTTATTTTTCTCGCATGACGCGCCTTTTTATGTTGAAAGAATGTTTCATTTTGATTTGTATCGTCTTGCCGAAACTTTGAAACCTGAGTTTACTATGTTATATTGTAATAATATAATATATATGATGACCGGAATATTATACTGGACGATGGACGGTGTGATGTATGACAGGTGGTATACCAGGTGTCTGCAAAACAGTGATGCTGCGGGGCCCAGCCCAATTGAGTTCCGTGTCAGACCTGTACGTTAGCGACGAAATATCGGTGCTGCTCGAAGAGATCCACGATTTGGAACCGAAGGGCAACATCGCTCCCATCGACGACGAACAAGAGTTCGAGATCAACGGCAGTCAGACGGGAGGTTCGTGGTTGGAAGTCACCAACAGTATGGCGGGCACTCCAGGATCGTGGGATTCGCACGCCAACTACAAACATCAGGAGGCGTCTAGGGCCAGGTACAATGGGGTGGTGTTGCACTACGACAAAAGGCCAATGAAGACACCGTCGGGCGTCATCCGAGTTCTACTGTTGGTGAGTCTTGCCTTGTACTGCCTCGGTAGCACACAAATAATCGGTTAAAAAGTCCGAACTCATTTTTTTTTTAACCGTAAAATTAAAAGACCGAGCACATTTTTTGGAGTCAAACGAAAATTTGGAAAACACAAATTCACAAAATTTAAATATAGGTATTATATTTAATTGTTTTATACAATATAATATTTGATTATTATTCCTTTTCTACAGTTCAAAAATATTAATATATTATTGTTAAGACATATAACCATTTGTCTGACAAAGAAAATATGAGTCCATGCTTTTCGTCTGGGAGTCGTAATTTGTAGCATATATTGAACAATCTAATTGTAAGTATTTGTAACTTGTCTTTTTTCAGGTCACCTGTGTCTTGTGCATGTTATGCTTGTGCTTTGCTGGCACTTCCAGATTAGCGTTGTTCATGTTGCCAATGCTTAATCGGATACGGTTTATACTGTTTGTCACATTGTTCAATTTTCTAGTCACTGGAGCAATACTTTTTTTGGACGTCACACATACTGTATACCTATTTCCGTTCAACTGGGGAAAATTGGTAAGTAGAGTGTATGGCAGCTATAATGGCACAATATTGTGTTTGAGACTTCAACTGAATGTTTGTATAATTTATTCCACTAGAATGTACTGTTCTACGTCATGATGACCATATTGTGTCTCACGAGCTCCTCGCTGGTCCTTCATCAAGTATATTCATTTCACGAGTCTTACACATGGGTACCTCGTACTACGCGTCATCAATTGCTTGTTGCTGCAGTAAGTAATTTAAAATCAGACTATTGAAACCTTGTATTACATTTTGTTACATATTTTCACCCCTAACCAGGCTTTAGGTTATTTATGTGCACTGGAGACGTTGTTGCTGGCCTTGCTGAGTCGCTGTGATGGTTTGGGCGGCCTACATTATCGCCAAGTTAAAGATGATATGACAAGTCCCCCCAATACATTGGCTCTGCGTCAAAGAATTCCACCACCGCCAACTGTAGTATATTCACCATCGCCGTCTCCTTCATTTTGCTTACGATCCATCAACCCCAAATCATAATCATTAGTATATATAGTATATACCTATAAAACAAATATTTCACCCAGAAACTTACAAACGTTGCAACAATAAACTACTGTACTTTCCATAAATCTTAATAAGTAATATACACAATATGTATTGTTGTTTTGTGTGTGGAATTTAATTACGACCAATTTAAAGTATTATTAAGTTATAAGAGACTCCCCAAAAATACTTCATATATTTTTGTACTGATAAAATGTCTTCTACTAGGTTTTTTTTAACACTTATGTATTTTCAAATTTATACCTTTTTAATTCTCTCATTTTTGTTATTAATTATTATTTATTATAAACAAAGTTCTTGGGATTATCATTCAGTATTCACTATTTGACCAAATTAATAATTTTAAAAAATTTGATTTTCATTAAACGTGTGTATTTTTACTTTCTATTTACTTTCCATGTATTTTCATCTGAAATATATTTATTTTTATTTATATTGTTAAAGCATACGTTTTTTAATTATTGGCCGTCCACTTAAAATAGATAATTGTGTGCTTTACACAGCTAATGAATAAAAAGCTGTGGTGCTTTTCAATATCTAGGTTATTTCTATGTCTAAATTATTAAAACTAAAAAGCTTTCAATAATAATATTTATTATATATTATTCTCTAATATAACTTTACATAGATATTAGTCATGTATTCATTCAATCAATTTAATATCTTAAAAAATAATATCTAAAAAATATATAAATTATCTTATTTCTTTCTTAATTATTTTTAAAAAGGGCTAAGTATGCTGACAAGCTTGTATATGAATACTCATCATCCATTTAATCAAGTATATTAATTGAACCATAATGATCGAACTACCAAGTTAAATTAAAGTCATCTAATTCCTTTAAGAACATTAATGTAATGAAACAAAATTCAATGTACTTTAGTACATATTAGAAACCAAAGTTCCCGAAATTTTGTCATATCATTGTATAGCTAACATATTATATGGTCTGAAATATACTAGTCAAAACAAATATAGGTTTTACTGTTCATAATTAAGTTACATTACACATTTTTATTTTTATTATCACTTAATTATATAACTATTGTCATAGCTGATACTTCATTGTTTTTAAATGTTTAACTATTTACTAATAGTGTGGTTTAATGATGTATAGGGACAAATTTTAGTTGGTGCTTACAATATTATATATTATCAGTTCACTATTGTCACTTTACACTTTTGCTCAACAATTTGTGGCAAGAGTATAGTATGTTTACTACAAATGTATCCCTGTATTACCATAATCGTTAATCTACAGTATTAGGTTGTAAAGTACAAAATTATATTAACACATTAGTTTTATCACTAATATAATAGCCTTGTTTACAATAACATGTAACGCAAATAAAAATAAAATAAGAACAAATTTTAATAATAATAATTATTAGAAACTATTATAATATTTAACACAACGTTTTTACCTAAAATGTATTTAATTTGTGTGCAATTTGAGCATGATATTTATTGTAAGCAATGCCCTTGTTACATATGTACATATTATATACATATATATATGGGGTATTCAAAACCAACCCATCTGTTTCTTATTTTTTGTCAAAATGTTTTACATAATAGTGTTTATAAGTTACTCATCTTCATTATTTTTTGCAACAAATAATACTTAAAACTTTGAAATTAATATAATTTCAATAACTGAATGTGTTTAATTGTCATATTTTAAATGAAAGATTAATTTTTTTTTTGGGTATACTCTAGTGTTACCGTCCTTAATATTAATTAAAATATATTTATCAAAGTATTTTTATATGATGGTTACTATAATATATTATTGAAGGTACAATTTAAATTTTTGTCGTACATATAAAAGTGATGGTTGGTTGTGAAGGAAACTGTATGTTGAATGGGTATTAATAATAATTAATTAAATAATGCAGTTTGTAAAAAAAAAAACTTTCTTTTGACTGTAAATTTTATTTAAGTTAAATAGTTTCATTCTTGACTTAAAACAAGTCATATTCCATATTACACTTAATTATATAATAGTACTCTTAATGTTGAAACTATGATTAGTTTTAAGTTAGAGTTTTACTATGTTAACCATTCCTTTTCATACTTTGTTAAATTTGCACATTATTTTATTTTCACATAATTAATCATAATTACTTATATTCTGTGGCAAATATTTTTCTTAAACCGATAAAATTCTAGCTATGCATTTTTTTTTTATGTATATATTATACTATTAACACTAAATATTTAAATAAGAACTCTGAAAATAATAAATATGTATAATTTTACTTCATATATTTAAAAAAAACATCACAGATTTTAATTATTATTTATTATTATTATACAAAATTGGTTTTTAATTAATTTATACACTTCTAATAATATAATTTAAAAATTTATAATTTATATACAAATATATTATAATGTATACAATAGCTTTATTAGCTGCTTAAGTTAACCAAATAAAAAAAAAAATATATATATCCACTACTTAATGTTATTGATCCTACCTATTTCGGTTAGATTTAAACCTACTAATGGGTCTTGAATTTTCTTCTTGATCATCAAATTCATTTTCCAGACCTGAATTAGACACTCTTTCCACGATATCATCAATTTCCGTTACAAGTATCTAAAATGTATATGATTTATAAATGTTAATATTCATTAAGTAGTTCTGTATCATGTTTCATAGGTGCAATTTGATATATACACGAGGTATGCTGGAGTAATAACTTGGAAAACTGAACAAATTAAAATCACAACACAATTTAACATATTACATTTATAGGTCAGAACTGACTTCAATTTCTGGTCGAGCCTGGAAAAATTAGTGCCCAATACTTGGGCCGTGCCCTTTATTTTTATTTAACACATTCATACATACTTGTAAATTAAATACTGTGTAATTTTCAAATGTAGATGAAATCAAGTTTTATGTACATATAAAACATTAAAGTACTAATTGATGGACATATATTTTTAAAGTTAAAAAGGTCAGCAAGTGGGTACCACTTTGCTGTACAGTAGGCAGTGGTGCCGAATACATACTTCAGGTAGTTCAATTGAACTGCCTTAATAATTGGGTGGGCAGGTAAAATAAAGTAGTATAGGTACTTCCAAGTTTTTCAGCTATAATTATTTTACTAAACACAGGAATGTCATTAAATTATTTATAAATAATTAGTTAAGCCTGTTTCACATTTGTCTGAAGGGATGGTATATTGGAAGGTAAGGGTGGATCAATCAAATTATTTGAACTGCCGGTTTCAATTTCATTCGGCGCCAATGACAGTAGATGTCAAGTGAGTCACTGTAATGAATGCGTTAAATTTGATATGAAAATCATTGTATACAAAAAACGATGTTAATATATTTTTTTAGAATTTTTGGATACACTATTAAGTACTTGCGAGAAATCTTGTTTTACATTTTCAATCATTAGTTTTAAAAATTGAACATTTTATAAATTTTTAACTACAAAATATGTTTGATATTTTGATAAATGTTGTGAAAATTTGAACTTTAAATGAAAGTAAAAAAGTGTGCCTATGTATCTTTAATAATTTTCAACTGATATTATAACAACTTATGAGGAACCTTGCATTATATTTTCAAGCTTTTTGACCCCACAGACAATTTTTAATCAATATTAATAGAAAAAATTGTCTTATGCCTACAATTAGCTCAAAAACAATCAAAATATTTTTAAAATTATATGGTGTATAGAGAATTATACAAGATAAATTTCAAGTGTCAACAATTGTTCGTTTTTAAATTACAACCAATCAAGAAAATTGTTCCCTTTTGTGAAAGGTAAAAAACTTATGAGGAGTCTTATGTTAAATGCTCAAATCTTAGGTTTAAACAAAACATTTTTAACATTGCAAATTTTCGTGATTTTTACTTATTTTGTCAAAAATTGTAGACTTACGTTAAATTTTTTTTAATTTTCACTATTAACAAGTTATGAGAAACCTTGTATTACATTTCCAAGTTTTTTGACCGAACAAACAATTTTTTATCGGCAATAATTAAAATAAACCGAAAATTTCTTATGCCTATAAAATATAAATAGCTCAAAAAGACTCAAAGTATATTGAAAATCATATGGTGTAAATGGAGAAAATGCTAATATAAACAGTTGATAAAAATTTCATGAATATATGGTTATTATTTTTTGTGTTACACCAAAAAACAAAATTAATTTTGTCAAAAATGTCCTGTTTTTCCTGACGCTTTTAAAAACTATTTAGAATTTTTTTCTTTTGACGACCCAAAGTATGTACTAGATTTTATTTCCTACCAGAAAAGATACTGATGAAGAAAATTGAAGCATTTTTACTGCCCAAATGGTGATGATCAACACAAAAAAAAATACAACATCAACATAGTAAACTTAATTTTTTCTCTGATCAGAATCTAAAATACAATTTTAAATTATTTAAAATAAAGTATCATAAATATTTATAAAATTACTTTAAACAGTTAACATACTGATTAGATTATAGCATTCTTTTATTTGTAAGGAATTTATTTATAACACATGGAATTTTCTGTGGAAGCTGTGAATCCACAAGCTAGTGTGGGTCTGCTTATCTTAAAACTAAATTAACACTATATGTGATGAGCAATGACATATCATTGTCATAGACCATAGACGTATTAACTTATTAATATCAGTCTATAATAGTTAATATGTTTTTGTTGGATGAATAAAATTGGTGTGATGGTATACACAAATATTTATAATAGTATTACACTATCAAGAGTATTCAATACAAAAAATATGTCCATGATCTTCACGAACATATTATAATATATGAGTTATAATAAAATTATCAAGAATAAAGCTTTTCGTCACTTAGGATTTATTAAACGCACTTGTAGTTCATTCTCAGATCCTATTTCTTAAAAATCCACTATTGCTTTCTTGTTCAATCCAATCTAGAGTACAGCCGCCTCATCTGGATAAATAATATGTCAAAACAAAATCTTAGGCTAGAATCTGTTCAAAATCATTTTTTGACATCACTCATATAATAATGTTTTAAATTTTCTTAATATTTCTCTGCTCTCTGACCGTCACATACTTTTACTCTTTAAATTTCTTCGAAAACTGATATTAGGTTCAATTGATTGTCATGAAATACTTTCTTTAATCCGCTTTAAAATTAATATTCTTAATACTAGATCCTAAACCTTTTTATCCATTTTTTTTAAAATAAAAATTATATTGTAAACTCTCCTGCTAACCTTTTGATGGTTGCAGGTAGTACACATGTCTTTGATTATACTTAACAATCTATAAATAATTAATATATTATTAGATAATTAATTATCTTTGATTTGTATTCTATATTTACTTCTAAGGCTTTCTCATTTTATACAATCTATTTTTAAGTAATAATGACTGATTTATTGTACTATGTTTGTATTTTCTACACACAATATATGTAATACTACTGTTTTAGGACTCGTATCCGTTTATATTAAGTAAATAAATAAATAAATAAACATACACACATTTTACCATGCATTAAAAAATGTCTGGTTCGCCCTGTGCGCACGCCTATGGTTACATTTATATAGTCTACTCATGTCATACAAACATAACATATGGGTGTTCAGTAAAAACCATTTGTGTCTTTAGTTTAAACAAAGGGTAAATTGATCAGTACCAAATTTAAAAGTAAGAAAATTATCTAGGGCATTATGTAGGCTTTTACTGATATTTAAATTGCAAAGTGAGTTATGAGCATTTTAAAATTGTAATATTTTGCTTATGTAGAAACTGACTTGAAAATATCAAGAAAAGATGATACAAAATTCCCAAGATAATAAACTCATTTTTAAATTATGTGATTTACTCATTTACTATAAAATTTAAACTAACTACAAAAAAGAACAAAAATGACACATGCAGGTGTAGTGTCCTCTTTATGCAATTATGTAAGCACTTGATTTATCAAACAATGAAGTATATTTTCTAATATTTCACCATAGGACTATTAAGTGGGAGTATTTTGAATAAGTTGTAATATTTAAAATATTGAATAAAATAATGTAAAATATTATTATACACACTTCAGGGCTTATAGATTCTGTTACAGTTTCTTCTCTTCGGCGGATGAAATGTTCTCCGGGCCTTGGTATAAATTCTTTTATTTGAACATCATTATTAAATGATACTTGTTTTTTATTCTTTTTTCTTAAGGCACCAGTGGTTTCAGGTATATCATTAGTGAAAACAATTTCTAATTTACTATCTTCATCGTCGTCGTCATCATCATCATCATCATCATCCTCCTCTTCTTCCTCCTCCTCCTCTTCATCTTCCTCCTCTTCCTCCTCCTCCTCCTCCTCCTCCTCCTCCTCATCATCCATACCAATACAATTCTCATTGGAAAGACTGCAATTATTGTCTTCCCTAAACAAGTTTTAATTAAATATTCAAAAATATAAAAATAGTTTAATTATTAATATGAAAATAAATTAAAACAAACCTATTCATAATTGTATAATGTACTGTAGATGCAGTAAATAATGTTGGTTTATTCAATCCACTAAGTTTATCATCAAACCCTACCGCTTTAAATTCATTTAATATTTGTTGACGTTGCTCTAATTCCTGTTTGTGTTTTTCGTCTGCTAAACGTTTCTTATATTCTTTTACCTTCTGCCTATGTATCTCTGGTATATAAATTATATATATATATATTTAAAGCCAACATATAACAATTTTATTTATAGCATAAAATACTTTACCATTCCATGCTTTCTCTTCTTCTTCATTGTATGGTTCATTAATTTCTACTAATTTTTCTGAAACATTAACAACTTCTTGTCTAGCACAAATATTATCCTTGAACAATTCTTTTTCTTTCCTCAAATTTTCAATCATATTATCACACCCTAATAACATTATCAACTTGAATACAAATGTTTGATTTTTAGTTTTATAAACAATACATACTTTTAATTTGCCTTTTGCAAGCAGCTTTAGCTTCATAAGCACTCTGTTTAGTGAAAACTTCATTGTATCTAATGAACACTTCATTAGTATTACATAATTGTGCACGTACAAATACTTTTGGTCCAAGTGGCATCAATATTGGAACAGACAACTGCTTAGGAAATTCTTCCAAGCATGTATATAACTCTTCATATTCTTTTTTAAAATTTTTCCACTTTTGCTCTAATGAAGTATTAAATTCTAATGCCTAAACAAATAATTGATAAATTTAGTGATATGATTTTTTTTTATAAATGTTTCATTAATCATTTTCAACATTAAATACTATTATACATAGATATTATATAAATATTTATGCCAACTAATATTATTCATGCATAGAAATAGAATTAAGTACCAATATTATTTAGTTATTGAACTTTGTTTTAAGATATAAACAGATAATCTCAAAATGAACCTTTGTAAACAAGTTCATATTCCCAAATGACTTTTTTTATGACATGGCTACATAACAATGTTAATATTAAAAGTGGGATGGTTTAGAGAATACCTATATTTACAATACAAACTTATTTATATAGCTAGATCAGTGGTTCCCAAACTTTTACGACCACGGCACCCTTTGGAAATAGTTTTGTGGAACCCCGATGCCACTAACTCCAACTCAATTCCAATTTTTAGTGAATTTTTTTTTCCAAGTTTTATATAGAAAATAATTTTTTCAATATTCACATACATCTACCGGAACCCTTGAGATTTTCCCACGGAACCCTTAGGTTCCGCGGAACACACTTTGGGAATCGCTGAGCTAGATAACATATACATTTAAATTATGTATTGACGTATAGTTATTGTAAGTATCAATTTGTATATTAGTAAAATATAATGAAAAATAATTATTGAGAATTGTAAAATTATTATCATGAGTGTTAATAATTTTACAAAGAAAACCTATTTCACAAAATTAATTAAAATGCTTCAGTAAAAATGTAAAGTTACACAAATTATAAAAATATGTTAAAGTGTTCTTAATAACAAAAACTTAATTTATGTATTTATTTATTTACATAAATTATAAATAATAGAATAATATATATTCCAATTTTCATGTGATGTAATCTTATAATATGTATTGAGATATTTAATTTTAGGTATCATATATTCATATTATAAAATAAACCTAATATTTAAAATGAAAACCCAGTACTAAAATAGTTGAATGTTATAATTATACCTAAGACTTTTCTACTATGCCTTAATTTATGATAAACAATTATTAGTTTGAGATAACCCAAAAGTATAGTCATTAGTATTATAATACAGTAATAGCTAGTACACAATTGAACTTATTTGGGGGTTGCTAACATCCATAGCAAGGATTTTGCTTGGGACGGGGCCTCATAATTTGTTGTATAGGGATGCTTAACAATGAGATCCCTCATACGTTTGGTAGCCATAACATAATATCCATACAGTTGGGATATATAACATTTCAGACATTTACTGCAACATCCATTCAAACTACAATTTTAATACATGGTTAGGTCTAACTTTCATAAAAAAAACACCAAACTAATTTTAAAATTTTCCTAAAGTTTCAGGGAGTGCTCCAGCTACGTTCCTGAATAATTTGTAATAATACGCGCCCTGTTGACGGACCACTTCTCACCTCCGAGTTGAATTTCTGAACCAGTTGGACGCCGTGTAACTGCTGTTCGGACGACGACGTCATGGCGCACCGGACTTCCGATGACGAATTGGTCGTTATTAGTGTGCTTGGCGTAAGGACAGGCGACGGCCAAAACCGCGGCAGGACAGACGTTAGCTCCAGACTCGTTGACGCTCACGACTACAGTTGGTAGAGACGTACAGTTCAAGTACAGCACTGCAGCTGCACTCTACAGCACTAAAAGCGTCTGAAGCAAACGGTGTGCAGGCGTGCAGCTGCTGCTCGGGGATCAGGAGCGGGACGAGACACGGCAGACACGTGAGAATGTGACCGATAAGGCCATAAGTCGCGTGGACACTGATTACAGATATTGTTATTTATTTGTTAAGTGATAAAATATGATAATGGAAAATTGGTAAACATCCGTAAACGGCTGTGCGCCATGCGCGGCGACGCTGATCGCGATCGCGTATCGCGTATGGCCGAGCCTGGGCGGACGGAGGAAAGCGTATAATTGCGTATCGTATTTCCGATTTCGCAGTCCGCCCGCCCCCGTCCAACTCGCAACCACTGCAACTCTGCGATTTCGTCTCGCAAGTCGCAGACCGGCCGAGTTCTGTTTGTCGGGCTATCTGCCAACTGCACAGGTAACGTCGTCATCAATTTTCTATTTTTCGGTCTAATCGTGACACTCGAACAAACACGACAACAACAAGTAACAACATCAGCTATATTGCTGCAGCCATAGTGTTGACCGACGACCGTTTCTGTGATATTAAATAATAATAAATAATAATAAATAATAATATTATGTTTTGGCGAACCCCGCTTACGATTATCAGAGGTGAGGATTACGATTTACGACGGAATAACTGATAGACTGATAGACCATAGACGGCGTGGGACCACTGTGGCAGTGAGGCACTGAACCTTGCCGCGCCGCGCGGTCACTGGCCAGTCGCACGGCGGCACGGCGCGGAGGCGTGTACCTATTGGTCGGTGTACATTGTTTAACGGCGCCGCACCGTTTGGGACGTTTTGCTTTTGCACTCGTTCTCGAAATCCCAAGCGTGGCGTCCACTTTTCGTCTGGCTTGTCCCGTCAATGGTCCAATGGTCTATTAACTCTATTACAATTAGTAATTTCGCATCCTCGTGACGATCGTATCACCCATTTCGTTAATTGTCGCAAAATCACAACGAGACTCAACAGTCAACTGTGGTGGTACCTACGACCTACCTTGGTCTTGGTGGCTTGATAATAGCGACGTCGATTTATCGGTATTTGGTATTGCTGCAGATAGTACACGTCCCGAACTCTGTCGTCCGTGTCGTGTGGAATGTTCTCGACTCTTCGTAATTACTAATTTCGTAGTTTCGTAAAACCGCGTGGTTTTTGAGATCTTTGTTTTAGTCTGGTAATTTTGTTTCATTTTTTTAATTCTATTTCGTAAGATATCTAGTACTTACGAGTGAAACGCATCCGATATCATTTTAATTATCAATAATACAAATATAAATTCCCGCGCGTTCCTACCTTATCCAATTGTTCAAAGCCTTATTTGAGTTCACAGAAGCCGTCTCGCACGGATTTCTTTAAGCTTTTCTGTGTGATCATATTGTACTGTAATAGGTGTGACGACAAAAATGGTGCGACAGAATTCGAGGCTGTTAGTGGTCTGCGGCCCGTCGGGATCCGGCAAGTCGACGCTGCTGCGCAAGCTATTCGACGAGTATCCCGACAAGTTTGGCTTCTCAGTGTCGCACACCACCCGATCTCCGAGGCGTTTCGAGGTTGATGGCCAACACTATCACTTCACCACCAAGGACCAAATGCAAGCGGCCATCGATCGAGGAGACTTCCTCGAGCACGCGGTCTTCTCTAACAACATGTATGGCACCAGGTAAGTTGGGCTTCTTCAAAAGTTTTTCAACGCATCCTAATTGTCAATGTTTTCTTTTTTGTGATTAACAATGTTAGTCTTAAAGCGGTACAAAATGTTCAAAAGTCTGGCAAGATATGTGTTCTTGATATTGACATGCAAGGAGTCATTCAAATCAAAAAAGTGGCTTCCCTAAAACCGGTCGGTGTGTTTGTCAAACCCCCCAGTATTGGTGAACTCGAAATTCGATTGCGTAGAAGAAATTCAGAGTCTGAGGATAATCTACGAGCTAGACTGAATGTCGCACAACAGGAAATTAACTACGGTTAGTACATTTAAAGCTTTTGATAAATAACTGAACATAATTAACACATCTATCATACATATTTCTAGGAGAAACGCCTGGAAACTTTGATTGTATTATAATAAACGAGTCCTTAGACAAAGCATACAATGTGTTCAAAGAATTTGTTTTGAAGTCCTTTGAAAGTGTAGAAAATTAAGTATATAATTAAATAATACCTAAAGTATTCAGTATTCACAACTCAGTCAATAGGTTTTAGTTATTATATTTGTAAAATGTTTTTTTGAACTTTGTAAAGCATTGTTAAAAAAAACATTCTAGAATAATGTTATACCTCGTATTATACTTAGTTTTTAAATATTATTAACGGTTTTTAATTGTTATTGAGCTGTGTAAAATAATTTAATTTAGTTTATTTAACTAGAGAACATACTATAACCATACATCCACATAATGTATTAACTATCAAAACAATTTAAAACAATATTAATTTATAACTTATTTTTACCAGTAATAATACTATCTTTTATTTTGAACGTTTAATTGACCATGTCAATGCTTATAATTTTAGCTACACAAATTGACTAAAATGATTATCCATAGTCTTCTATTTTCTTAGAAAAATGCATCATAATACTTCTAAGATTCTGTATATATTTTTATTTAAAGGAAATTTGACTGATATACAATTCTGAGGAACTAATTAATTGGTAGAGGCCATATAAGGTCTGAAATCCATAATCATTCTAAAACAACTTTTGGTCTCAATTTTATACAATCGATAATTCTTAATTACTGTCTTTAGTATCCACAATTAAATTAAAATGTCCCAACTTCATTTTATTTGTTCCAATAATATATTTATTTAATTTAATAATAAAATGAATCTGTTATTTCTTCACTTACATATCTTGATTAACAGACTACACAACATAAATTTTCCGTCTAAATATCTTACATGTGTTATATGTTGTGCCAAATGTAACTTTTTTATTATTTTAATCAAATTTAAATATATTGTTAATTAATACTGAAATACAATTAAAAAAAAGAACAATGTATTTGAAAAATTGTATATGTTTGTAGTTCAACTAAAATGCATTATTATCATTAGATAAAAATAACTCAAATAATACAATGTTCCATTAAACTTAAAAATAAAACTACTTGTTCCAAATAAAAAGAATAAATCTAAATTTTAACTGTGTTGTATCTGATTTAAGCATGAGACTGGTATAATATAATATTTTTTTTATACAATGTGTGATAATAACATGATATTTAATTGATGTGAAGAATACTTCTTTTTGAGATCCAATTTATCAATACTAATGGCATTTATATTTATGGTTTCTTACTATTATGTGGTTTCCCAAATTAAAGTGCTTGTTTAAAATTTATATTCTCATAAATATACATTCTGTTGGCTTCGTTTTTGTATGGTTACATTATTGAATATATACATGTTAATGAATAAAATAGATATTTAGTTGTTTATAAAAGTATAAGATTTTAAATTATGAAAAAAAAATAGATAATAAATATGTTATTCTACTAAAAAAGTTTATATTTTATTTTATTTTTTTAGAATTCATTTTTATTTAAACAATGTAAAGTTAAACATATTGTATTGTTTTAAAAATATTATTTTGGATATTATATATAGTATAAAACAAAAATGTCCTCTATATAGTTCTGTTTAATTAAACTATTTTAACTCTCATCATTATTTTTAAATTAAGACGAATACCCAAAGTGAATATTACATATAGTTTATACTCCAACCAACAACCATTTAAACCTGTGTTTAATATCAAACATATTATAGTATACTATTACTATAGATAGTGTTTAAAACCACACTATTACATATTTAAGTTAGACTAATATTAATTATTATTGTCAATATGCCTATATATTTTAATTTATTTTTGTACTTCAATTTTACATAGAATAGTTTGTTTTAAGTTAGTCCATAATATATATTTTATTGTTTATTATTATTGAAAATACAATTGTTTTGTTGTATATTTTAGTTGTTAATAATTTATATTTATGTATTTCCTCATGCTTACTACACTAATTTGTAATTTCAATCAAATTTATCAAGTTGCTGAGAATGATGTCCAGGTTTCACTATCAAATAAAACAAATTATTTTTAAATTTATCTTTTCTGTATCCAAATTGATGATTAGAAGCTAATTTGACAAAATGTGTTTTTAGTTTTCCCTTGCTGTTTTACTTGAAAATGAGGTACTACCTATATGAGATGCTGAGTGGAGCGATAAACATATTGATATTACAATGATATGTTTTAGATTCTGAGAATCTAAGCGGAGCGATGAATGTATTGATTCTACAATGATGTATGTTTTTTCTGTGTTCTGATTTTCTTCATCAGCAAAGTCTGATAGGAAAGTGAATCTAGTTGGTACTTTGGAGTGTCAAAAGTAAACATTTCTCAATAGTTTTTAAACGCGTCGGGAAAAACGAAAAAAATTAAGGAATAACCGAGAATTTTTACGAGGAGCCTATTTTTAACAAAGTTGATTTTGTTTTTTAGTGCAACACCAAAAGTATTAACATTATATACTATAGGGTGTCACAGCAGAAGCGCACATTTTAAAAACGCAATAACTCAGCAAAAAACCACCCAAATTTTAAGAAAAAAAATGTATTGTAACCATAAATATCTCCGATTTAATGATGAACGTTAATGTCGAGTAAAAGTCCACTTCCGTGATTCCTGCATGTAATAATGCGATCGTTGAAATTGGTGATCACTTTTGCGCACATCTCGCTGCCGAAAAATTCCCTGATAACCTGAATCCTGATATCAAACCGAGGTGACCAGAATATTGACCTCCCAGGTCATATGTGACCTCATTCCGTGTGATTTTTTTTTATGGGGTTATATGAAATCACAAGTGTATGCAAACAATCCGCAAAACATCCATCAAATTGAAGGAAGATATCAGGCGGGTAATTGGCGAAATCGGCAGCGAGATGTGAGCGAAAGTGATCACTGATCACCAATTTCAACGATCGAACATTTACTCGACATTATTTTACATCATTAAATCGGAGATGTTTATGGTTACAATAAATTTTTTTCCTTAAAATTTCGGTGGTTAAATGCTGAGTTAATGCATTTTTAAAATGTGCGCTTCTGCTGGGACAAGGACACTCTAAATATGAAATTAACGCCAAATTTTTATATAATCATTTTCTATACACAATATAATGTTCAATATATTTTTCTTTTTCTAAGCTATTTATAAGCATAATACATTTTCGGCTTTGGAAAAAAATGTTTTTATTGTTAATACCTACAATTGTTTTTATACATATTGTTTTTTTTAAAAACTTGAAAATTTAATACAAGGTTCATCATAACTTGTTGTAAATGAAAATTAAAAAAAAATAAGATAGGTGTCAGTAGATAGTGGGTCATTTTCATGGATGTGTTAGATTTGTATTCAATGATATAAATCATTGAACACGAAAAACGATTCTGAGCAAAGACGGTCTGCTGTTAGCCTACCAAACTGAGTGTATTTTAAGATATCATTGCTATTAAAATAATTCATTTTACTATTAATAATACAGTAAGTTGAATTAATTTTTGCCGAAAATGTTATAATTAAGTGTATAAAATATAATAGTATACTTTAAAAGTTTCAAGCACCCATAAGAAATATTTTTAAATTACAACAAAATAACTATATAACATTGTTATTTTTCATTTAAATATCTAATTTCGTCCAATTTTGAACTTAAAATGTCCATAAAAATCAACCATGTAAATATATTTTTATGATTTTTTGGTTAAATTATAAAATATTTACGAATACATTTTCAATCCTAATAGCTATAAAAACTGAACATTTTATAAATTTTTAACTATAAAACAATTTGTAAATGTTCAATGACAAATTTTAAAGTTGAAATGCTTATAAAAAAAATTGTGCCTATGTATTTTAATATTTTTGATCTGCTATTATAACAACTTATAAGAGGAATTTTGTATTAAATTTTCAAGCTATTTGACCCATCGAAAACTTTTTTATCAATATTTATAGAAAAACAATTTTAAAAAAACCAAAAATTTTTACTGCCCATCATTCCACTCGAGAGTCGAGAGCATACCGCATACGTGAAAAGTAATAGACCTTTTCATTTAATTTCAAAAATGTTGACTCTTGACTGTATTTGTAAATAGTGATATAAGTATTGATTAGTTTGATATAGTCTCATACTATTTAATTGTTTAGAAACTAACAAGGTAAATTAAGTTGAGTTTTTCGATGGTATACAGCTTATAATATTTTATACTTTGTATATTTATTATATATATATATATATCCGATGATGATTCGAAAAACTATTGTAACTATTGGAATTATTCCCATTTCCCATCAGTTGTTATGAGAGTATTATACTTAAACTGTTTGAATTGTCATCAGTTTGCCGCGTCAGTCCTGTGATGCGACGTAATTGGGTTTTGGTGACGAGGATTGGCAACACTGTGACCACCATAATATCATTGTTCTATGATAATATGATATGATTAGTTATTAATGATAATAACACTGAACAGTCTGAATCTGAAAACGATACTGAAGATATTATTCTGTTTTAGTTTGTATTTATTTTTGTGATCCTATCATTTGTATAGGTTAAGTTAGTCATTTGGAAGAAAATAAAATAATTTAAATAGTATGTCTTAATTAATATTAATTTAATATAAAAATATATAATGTTGTTATCAAGCACTGATATCTATACCACGGTTGTAATAATCTTCTAGGCCATGGTACGTTAAAATCTATGCGTGTTATCAAGTAACTATTATCTAACCTATGTATAATATCTTTTTAAATATAGTATATTATGTTTATCTTTAAAATTTATCTTATTATTATATTATTATCCTATAAAATACTTTATAGCTTTTTATAGCTTTTTTTAAGACTTTATCTAGCCTTATCTGGCTTTTTATAGCTTTTTTTGGAAGACTTTTTATCTAGCCTTTTCTGGCTTTTTTTTATCACCTTTTTACTTTTTTTTGGTTGTACATTTTGGCAACACTGATAATATCGTGTGACGCGTTGACGCACCGTTCGACGTCGCACCAGATGGCAGATTATATACAAATATAATCTGTTGTCGCACCATGAACATTTTGTTACCGTTGGTCAATGCCCATTGCCCAATGGTTGAACGGTGCACCCCGCACCCTTCATTTAGTCAATACTCAATCACCCCCAACCATAGCATCAAGTATTTTTGCCGGTGTCTTAAAACTTGAATTCTGAACAGTGAATAGCATACGCGATACGCCTGACGCCATGAGTCTTTCCATAGAAGTATAATACAGTATGTATATAGTTCTCAACCTTTTTATGTTCGCGGCTCATTTTATAGCAAAACATTTTGACGGATCATTATAGTAATATACTAATATCACAGATTATATACAAAATTGTAACATATTATATTTAATATTAATGTAATACGCGTGAACCACGGTTGTCGAGGCAACCTTCAACCAGTTCACGACACACTAGTGTGCCGCGGAACACCGGTTGAGAACCACTGCAGTATAATAGATGGAATTTGCAGTACGGTACTATATACTGTGATTTGTAACGAAGTCGGAACTATGCCGCCTCCGACATTTTATCCGTCTGCATCGATGTTCAAGAAATCATTTCATTGATGATTTTTCTGAATTCAGTTTGGGTGAGTAACCTTGTGACTTAATGATTGAAAGTACTTTATCATATTACTCTCCATAAACTATAGGTGGTCTAATGTCCACTACAATCGACTACTTGCCACTGATGCACGGAATTGACGTGACACGATAAACTCCAGTCTTTCCCCATTAGTCTTGATCTGGTGTGATTTATAAAGGTAAGTTTTGCTTTGAGACTCCCTAACTGCTACTATAGGTACCTCAATGCCACTTGGTGTATTCGAGTAATAGTAATTAATAATTACCATTCTTGTCAACATTTGTCAAGAATCGATCACTACTATACAGTGCATCTCACCGGTGTTTGTATTCAATTGGTAGTAATGGTGAGTTTTGAAAGTTGAGAGTTATTAACTTTTTTAGACTATACCTAGAGCAGTGGTTCTTATCCTTTTTAAATGACGGAACACTTAACATTTTTTGAGATATTCGCGGACACGGCCATAAAATAAAATAAAATAGTATTTATACAAGTTTTTAAATTGTATAATATATTAAACACTGTACGTAAAGCACAAAATAATAAAATTAACAAATACAATTTAAGACAATTTCACAATTTGAAATGGAATATGTTGTATTTTAATGATTTAATTTTTTTCCGCTGATTTAAAAATATTAATTTTCATATAAATTAACACTTATTCCAAGTTCGTGGAACACCGGTTAAGAACCACTGATCTAGAGCAAGGGGAGTTTTCTAGGTTGTCACAATCATCATCGACTAAATGATTTAATAATTATAATTAAATATTTTTAATAATTTACTATTGTTAACATTTATTTTTTTGATATTTTAAATATTGAGGTTTAGATCAAAAACCATATGAAATGCCCATCTCTGAATATATGGAAATTCTGAATGTTATTGTAGCATGCTATTGTTTTAAATGTTACAAAACATTCAGAATTTTCTTATAAACAGACGTATCACACAAGATGTCTTCAAAAAAATAAATAATATGTCTATTATATGAAATTTGTTAAAAAAAACAAAGAATTCCTTTCAAATACTTTGCTTTTTAACAAGTTTCTTAATAATATATGTATTTTGTTGAACTACAATTGATGAGTTGGAAAAACTAATCTATGGGTATTGGGGAGTTCTGAATGTTATTGTAAGACTTAAACACAACACAAAACATTCAAAATTCCCTACTATCCTTAGGTACATACTACAATCAAACAATATGAATTTATTGTGCTATCCAATCTACGGGTATTGGGGAGTTTTGAATGTTGTTGTACAACTTTTATACATTACAAAACATTTGAAATTCCCCCGTATCCTTAGGTACATACTACAATCAAACAATAAAAATGTATTTCTGCCAACCAATCTATTGGTATTGGGGAGTTTTGAATGTTGTTGTATAACTTTTATACATTACAAAACATTCAAAATTCCCTACTATCCTTAGGTACCTACTACAATCAAACAAGATGAATGTATTTGGGCCAACCAATCTATTGGTATTGGGGAGTTTTGAATGTTGTTGTATAACTTTTATACATTACAAAACATTCAAAATTCCCTTCTATCCTTAGGTACATACTACAATCAAACAAGATGAATTTATTTGTGCTATCCAATCTATTGGTATTGGGGAGTTTTGAATGTTGTTGTATAACTTTTATACATTACAAAACATTCAAAATTCCCTACTATCCTTAGGTACCTACTACAATCAAACAAGATGAATTTATTTGTGCTATCCAATCTATGGGTATTGGGGAGTTTTGAATGTTGTTGTATAACTTTTATACATTACAAAACATTCAAAATTCCCTACTATCCTTAGGTACCTACTACAATCAAACAAGATGAATTTATTTGTGCTATCCAATCTATGGGTATTGGGGAGTTTTGAATGTTGTTGTACAACTTTTATACATTACAAAACATTCAAAATTCCCTACTATCCTTAGGTACCTACTACAATCAAACAAGATGAATTTATTTGTGCTATCCAATCTATGGGCATTTGGGAGTTTTGAATATCTTACAACTTTTAAATTTTTACAAGTCACCAAAACAGTTAAATGTTCATAACTTCAAAATTAAAATATCTAAAAAATACTATTTGGGTCCCAGGATATTCTTACCTTTGAATTTTATTGTATTGGAATTCACTTTATTATTCAAAACAACAAACTAAAATGGATTTTTATTTACTTAAAATTGAACACATTTGGTAGTAGTAAATTTCTTATTATCAAATTATACTTAGGTGAGTACTATGTATCATGGAATTCTAATTTAAAACACAACTTTTTGTTTTGTCATCTAAATCTAATACTCAGTTAATTTTAAAGAGTTATACATTTATAATAATTGTAAATATATCTATAATATGATAATATAATGTGTTTATTTATTATAGTTAGTTGATTTTAATAGGTTCAAGGCATTTTTCGTGCATGAATATAGATAAGATTATAGGATAAATAAAATCTGTGCTGCTTGGTTTCTCAGGAATTACAGAAAATGTGAGGCGAACACGAAGAGCACAGATTTAAAAATAAATAAATACAATTTCAATAATATTAATAATCTTATAATAGCGTTCGCACGCTTTCGTGTGTGCAGTAAGCATTGGTGAATCGTTGATTATATTAATCAACATAATATATCAACACCAGAGGTCTTCGACGGTCAGGTAAACAGCTCGTTTGTGACTGTCTTTCTGTCCGAACGTCTTGGCTGGACCATTAGTTGTAGCTAGGTAGTACCTATTGGGCGGCGGCGCTCGACTTTCAATCTTCTCCGGGTGCCTAAGTTGTATGGTCGAGCGAACAGTTTGTCCGTACTTATAGGTGCCAGTCGCGGGTAAAGAATATATATTCGGCGATGGTACAGCCTCTGATACAACTTTGAAGCGACTAAATGGTGCATATTATTATGAATGAGCACGAATTAGTAATATTAAATCTCATACCTCGTATTGTTTTTTATTGCGTCATTATTTTTTTGGAAATACTTCATTCCTGCATTTTTAGTCCTCCATATAAATTATAAAACTACAATTAATACTTTGGATACGATTGAATTCTCCATCTCTTAAAAACCAATCAATCTTCTTTTTTCGCCTTCCAACTATTTGAGATCAGCCACCCTTATCCCACACCATACACCTTCGGTACTCCTTATTCCTTCTTAACGCTCGCCACAATACCGACTTGGGCACTCAAATGTCTTCTATAAATTCTACATCATACACAAATGTCTTTCATCATCGATCTTCCTGGCATAAAACTAATTCTTCGAAATCGTAGTATCACTGTTGATTTACTTTTAAAAACCTTTGCCGTAATCTTCACACTCAAAGTATAGTTGCCACACTCAAGTACATTGTACATCTCCCTTGCCTTGAAATATTGATACAAAAATACTTTATCTCCATTCGTCCGGTATATTCCCTTTGAGGTCTTATTGAAGACACCTGTTAACCATATTCTGACCAAGTTACCCGACATCATGCATACGGCATACCCGCATACCTCTACTTGTATTCCATCAGGTCCTACCGTTTTTCTTTTTAATTTTCCTTAACCGAACCGACAACCGTACACTTTCTTTTCGCTAATTACGTCCACCTATATAGATACTTTTTCCACACAATTGTCTACTTCTTCCGTTTCTTTCCTGGGAAATTCTTCATTTGATAGCTCTTAAAATACTTACATATCCTACAACTCATCAAAACATTCTGAAAATCTCTAGACTTTCTCGGATCAATGACTACTTCTACGCTTTACTCCTTTTGCCTCTGCTTGTTGTCAGACGATTTTATATTTAAAATAGATTAGATACTTAAACAAAATTTAAATACTGATTTACAGTTCTGCCTATAACTTATATGATATATAGGTAGCCAGGCGCATATACAAGGGGGGTTTACGGTTTCAACCCCCCCCCCCCGAAATTTAATAAATATACTTTTTCTGTTTTTACAGTTATGTTATTTTTAGAAATTGTATTCATTAATAAAATATTAAATGTATAACCTACATACAATTGAAAGTTTTTGATAAGAAATAATTAATACCATAGAAATTGTGTTAACTTCTTATTAAATGTAAACCCCCCCCCCCCCCAAAAAAAAATTATATTGTGTACGCCCCTTTAGGTAGCTAAAAACTAGGTTTTGTGCATAGCATATATATTATATAGAGATGGACAATTATAGTTTGGAAAATCGGAATTTTCAAAACTTCCAATATGTTATAGAAATCAATTGTCTGAAGAAATTCTACCCATCTGCATCGAAACTTTGTGGTATCGATGTATCTTAATTGTATAATTGTATATTATTTATATTTATTTATTTATAAATTATAAACTGGTACCTATACACCCTATAACTAAAGATAGATAACATTGCTATTAAAATAACATGTAAATAAAGAATACAATCAAACGTGATTTAAATACTAATAGGTACATAGAACAATAATTTACAAATTACAAAGTTCAATTAATTAACGCTTTATAAACATTAAATCTAAAAACTTCGCTTGACAAAAAAAAAAATCAACAATATTTTGATATTTATTTTTAGGTAACATTAAGACACGAAGAAAATATGCTGGGCTTTAATTAGTGGTAGGTACACGGCAGAACATTCAACAATGTATTAACCCTTATGATTTTTTGATTTAAGTGTGAAAGCCAACCAACGAGAGTTCAAGATTAATTCGGGACTAGGTATCTACATTACCATTTTATAAATCATATAAAAACATTAAATCAAATACATTTCTTGTAAATTCACTTGCTGTGATACAAACGTATGTATGTAAGTAGTAGGACAGTAGGTACCATTGATTATAAATAGCATAAAATAGTAAATAGTATTTAAAATCAATGGTAACACTAACCACTAACAAGACTACATAATTATTATATCTATAGGCTTTACATAAAGCGGTTACAGACTTACGGTGCGGTCATTTTTGCCAATGCAGGTTTTTTTGACCGCCGATATACGTCCGGCAATGGCAGCGTGTACGTGTTTGGACTCGGGTAACTACTGTCGATACGGCCAAATTGCAGCGTGCGACTTTTGAACGATGCTTTTGGCGCTTTTGGTCGTACCGAGTCCATTTTCGGATAGTAAGTGTTCGGTGCTGGCCAGTGTTCTTCGATATCAAAACAAAATATGATGAATTTATTTACCTAACAGTGAAACCTCCAAACAGCGGACGCACTCAGTCACCGTAGTTTTGTCCACTATTCAGAGGGGGTATAAATAGGGTTAATATAATGTTGTTAATAAGAATGTTATTATTTAATGTGGAACACCATCGCATTACCGTTTTCATATTTTTATAATTAACGTATTACGTACCTATGTCCTATAGATAGTATTATATTATAATACTAGCTGATCATCCCGTGCACAACAAATATTTCCATCGTAAATCTCAAAATCCCCGTGTGAGCACCACTCAGGGGTAGCCTCTACTTTTTACAATTATCCCATCTTCTTCCCAGAGGTCTAATCTATCTCTGTCCCAAATTTAATCGTAATCGGTTGAACGGTCTGGGAATGCATAAAGGACAGCCAGACAGACATTCATTTTTATATAGGTATTTATAGATTTATACTAATTACATAATAGTAATATAATCTATAACCAATGACAACCATTTAAATAAATACAAAAAACTACTGTGTGATTAATATTGTGCACTTAAGAGGCCATAACTCCGGAACCACTTATCGCACAGCATACAAACTTAGATAGTAGCCGATTCTCAGACCTACTGAATATGCATATAACATTTCATAAATATCGGTCAAACCGTTTCGGAGAAGTATGATGGTAATTGGTAACTTATATTGTGTTTGTGACATTAGAATTTTGTATATAGGTACGAGATATAATAATAATACTATACATACTATGTCACAAACGCGTGTGTCATATTTAACACGAAGTCCCACCATATTTAGGTACCTATAACTCTTTTGATAAGTATAAATAAAATGTATTATAATAATCGTTCGGCTTGCTAGATATATCTGTGCCGAACTAGTCTCGTTTCTCGATTGTCCCGTGTTTAATTGCTGCCAGAGTGCCAGGTTATCGGTAATGTAAAATAATTTATATTACACATATTTTATTTTATTAGGTATACCTACGTTAAATTGTACTCGGTAGTCGGTATAACTCTGTGTCTTATTGTCTCACAACCAAATTCTATCACATTTCCCCGTTTGGTATATATCTGTTCACTATCATTAACTTGATATAAGTACCACGACGTAACAATACATATTATAATAATTTTAGTATGGATTGTCAGAATACATATTTAACAAAAAAGAAATATGTTTTTAACAATAATTAGTGGCGTATATATTAATTATTTCCACTATGGGTCAATTTACCACTAGTTAAGCATAGCACGCTAACATAGCCATAACTAGACATTTTTTAGAGAGCCGGATGATTATAATTATGACATAAGCAATACAAATTGAGATTGCGCCATTTTATTTTATAAATATTAGGTACCTATGTAAAATTAATTTTTATATATTTAAAAAAAAAAAGTATTGCCAACAATATCATCTATATTTTAATGTTATATTGAGATGAATATTATCATCAAAACAAGTTCAGACAATCTAACATTTCCTTGTTGATTCCTCAAAAATGATTTTAATCAACCTATAGTATTGAATAAATCCTGTAAACCGTGTAAATAAAACAGTAAATGGAAATTGGAAATCCATTTCTGAAGAAAAAAACGCACCTATGTAAACTATTAACTTTTAAGCATTGATGATCGATTGTTATCTTATCAGTTATCAGCAAGTATACAATTTAAATTCCGATTTTCATAACTCATATTTCACAGACTATCAAAAAACGAAAAATCTTAGGTATGGCATGTTTACATCAAAAGTATATATATATACATAAAAGCAGTATGCGCATGCAATGTTTTAATTGAACCTGAAATTACACTATGGGCATTGGCCCAAGGGGCCACCCTCTACTATACCAGTGGTTCCCAATTGGTGGTCCGCGTATTGATGTCAGGGGTCCGTAGTTATGCACTACTGAAATGATATTTTTATTTTATTTTAGTATTTAGTGGAATTATTAAACACTTAGTGGTTTGAAATTACAAGTATTTTGATCCGATTATCGCGAAAAAATTCGACAGTTAATGTATTATTTATAATTAATATATATATATCACTCACATTATGCTCCACGTGGAGGTACACTGATTATTTTCTTATTACCCAATAAAATATATTGCGGACATAAATTATTATATAAAACAAATTTTCAATATTATTTAGTTTAGTCTTTGTCATTACTAGTCAGCTATTATTGCAGTGTGTCTGTTTTTATATATTATATTTTGAAAGTTAATCATAAACGAACAACCGCATAATGTATCAGTGGTTAAAATCTGGTTCACATAAAATTCCTATAAGTGACACTGAAGAAGATAATACTGTTAATGCCCTTTTTCACAACATATAGATGTGAACAAGCTTTTTCTTCCTACTGTTACATGAAAAACTAATATCGTACGAGACTTAATATTGACGGTGATTTAAGAGTTTAAATATCAATCATGCGGCCAAACTTGGGACAAGATTATGGACAAAAAAGAAAGGTTTCACTCGTCGCATAAAGTTGGAAAATTAATGTAATAACTAATTTAAGTAACTCGTAATTAAGTAATTGTAAAATTTAATTTCAATAATGGTTGTACTAAAGCAAGTGTTAAATCAAATAAATTTCTTTGTATTGTATTTATTGAGAAAAGCTGTGTTTATAATGTTTATAGTATTACAAAATGGTAGGTACTTATGTAAAATTAAAATAAATCATATAATTTTTTTTTTCATTTTTATAATAAGGGTTCCCTCGTCCAATTTAAGTTTTAGCTAGGGGTCCGTGGTTCAATGCTAATTGGAAACCACTGATCTATACGCCACTGACAATAATATCAATTTAATATATGGATAACTATCCTTAGGTTTTCGTTATTTTGACGGAAGTCTTTAATTTCTACTTTTTTGCGAAACAACAACCGCTTACGTTTTAGCTCATCACGTCGAAACCCGTCATTAACTAACAAAATTCACGAAACATTCTGCAGTCAAGACATTAATATCATCGTACCTAATCTTATCTTATAGACTTACTCCCATAACGAGTAAATACCAGTGTGATCGCGTTTTGTCATTATTTTTTAATAAAGTGTAAAATAGGGGTTCGCTATATTTGGAAGTTTTCGTATTAAAAAGTAGTGAAAATGTCCCCGCTCCCAAAAAATACGTCCGCTATTGAGAAGTGTTCGTTATGTGAGAGATTTCACTGTATTTATAACTTTTACGTGCAATGCTTTGTTGTTGGCTGTTGGTCATTGGAACACTTAACTTTTATCAGTACCTATTTATAATTAAGTGTAAATAATACTATGACACTATAGAAGTCAGACACAATATTTCTCATTTATACTCTCACCAGTATACAATGTACAATGGGTCTTGACTCTTGGCCGAAATAGATAAGTATAAATTATAAAGAGAGAAAACTAAAATGCGAAAGTAATAAAAGCGAAATCCAAAGTAAAAAAAATCATTTTCATATAAAAAAAAAGATGGTGAAATAGGTACGCAGGGACATCATTTGGAGGGAGAAGGGTATGCATTTACCCAACCATTGATTTTAAAGTAACTTTGGGCAGGCTGCTTGATCCGCATGGACCAGCCCAGGCCCCGATTGGGCCGGCGAGTTACCGATCATTATGGGCCGGTCATGAATGTTTGGCCGTAATTTTATTTTATATGATAATGATAAATTAGTACAAACATTAGTAAAAAATATAATTAAATCGAATTATTCAACCACACAGTAACTGTAGCTGTCGAATTTTAGCCTAAAACTGGTCAATAACCTTGCAGAAACCTTGCCTTGATTTATAAATCCAGACTCACTAACCAGTAACCACGAACGACGGACTAAGCCACTATGCGGTATAAGATATTATAGTCCATGCGCCTAACTAATCTATAAAATATAATTTTTTTTTATTATCGTACTATACTACTATCAACGAAACAAATGTAAAATGTTCATTGTTGGTTATTAATTATCATTTTTTAAATAAATAAATAAATTTTTTCTTCAATTTGTTCGTATTCCATGTACGATGTATACCTAGTTTATTATCTCTCTTAATAAATTTAAGGCATACATATTTTACATTAGGTAGTACTGCGTAGTAGGTACATTATTATATTACCTTGTGGCAACGGTCTTCTACTGCCTAAACCGATGTCCGGCCTGTAGAGTCTTCCAAAACGGGTCTGGTCTCTGATGTTGTACAACAGTCCGTGGCCGTGACCAGGGCTATTCGCGCGTTTACGTCCGATCGTCACAGACGGAAGACGGCGTTTGGTCAGAGTATGCCCGACGTAGCATATAGTCGCGGGTATGGTATAAGCATTGGGCGCCGGTCCTGTGGTGAGAACATTTTCGTTTTATCATAAAACATATTTTATTGCAGTGTATTTATTTATCAATGTTTCATAATATTGTAACTATTTATTTATGTATAAAGAGTTCACAACAAATTACATACGTGGATAATTACGCAATATTTTCACTCATAATTTTTTTATACACATTGAAATAGGTATTAGGTACTTAGTAGAAATTTCAAATTGTTGTTTTCTACGATGCAAAAAAAATGTAAGGGGGCTTAAAATGTTGAACACTTCTCTTTCTTGGCCTTGAGTCAACGCCCTTGCAGTACGATAGTCGAAACGATTAATAATAATACATTATAATTCTTCTCAGCTCATTAGCTATAATTTATAAGCAAGTAGGTATAGCCGTATATAGGCATCGTGTATATAATATTTAATTAATAACAATGTAATATGTACTCTATAATATATGAATCAAACAGTATAAGAAGTTGCAAAAGGCACCTAGTTAGGTAGTGGTGTAGAAGGCACATTTTCCTTAATTTTTTTTTTTTGTTTTTCCCGGCGTGTTAAAAAACTATTGAGAATTTTTAAGTACCAAATAGATTCACTTTCCCATCAGAAAAGATACTGATGAAGAAAATTGTATCACTTTTACTGCACTAAGACGTGATGACACACACACACACACACACACACAAAAGACAAAAAATTTAAAATCAATACATTCATCGCTCCGCTCAGAATCTAAAATAAAGATATTTTGTATTATTAAGCACCGACGAAGACTTATAGGATGATAACTGATAAGACGATAACGATACGCCGAAACTTTTATAATTGTCAAGTCTCAAGTTAATATGAAAAACACTAAATATAGATCGTACTGGGTCAATTGTCAATACCAAAGTGACTATTCAGATTTATTTATGATAATATGTACTGTAAATTTGTATTTTATTGTAAAAATTATAATATTTTGTTAAAATGGAGTATAAACTGTAAAGTGAAGTAGTAAATAATAATATTAAAAGGTATTTAGACGTACCTATGTAAGACAAAAATAGCAAATAAATTCCTCCAATCCCTATAACAGTATAACTTTAGTACCTATATCATTTTTATTATTTTTTGTACTTTTCTATTTATATCTAATATTTTTTTTTTAATGTAACAAATTAAAAGGTGTTAAGACATTTGTTTTGTATGTTATTAGATATATTTCAACAAAATATCGCGAGAGCTTATGAATTTATAGTTGGTTTCTTACACATGTGGCCTCTTGTGAGCTAGGCTGACCTGCAGTACCTACTAAAATCCTGGTAGGTACGCTGGAGAAAGCCAATAAATTTATATATACAATAATGTTACATTGTTACCTACCTCCTTCCATGGTTGATTATTATGTATATAATATGTATCTGGAATTCTAAAATGTTACGATGACACCAATATTGACATGTATGGTGTATAATATAGGTATACCTACCACACGAAATACTATTTAAGCTAAAATATATAATTCAATATTGTACTTGTATATCTACTTATTTTACCTATATTGCTATGCAGATTATGTATATCCATAGTAACCATCATGTAGGCTGTACTCAGCTGTAGCAAGATGTAGGTAGTGATAAACATTTTTTAAATATATACAATTATATAGGTACATAGGCAGTGGCGTCATTTGAGGGGGGGGGGCAAGGTGGGCATTTGCCCCTGTCTGATTTTAAAAGCAGCCCAATGGGCCTGGTGCCCGGGCTGTTGCCGTTTAACCATTATTATTATTTTTATTTTATTAGAGCAAAAACATGCTTATTTTTATAATATTTTAAGAAAATATATAAAATAATATTATAATAATAAAAATATAATATTATAATAATAAAAATATAATATTAATAATGTTAAAATAATAAAATTATATTGTGTGCTAGGCAATTCACAATGATAAATTGGTAATAAATAATTAATTGCTAGAATTTATTCATATTTAGACGCATGCGGGAACGCGCATTTATATAATATGTGTTTTGTGAAAGAAAAGGAACATAATATTATTGTTGTACGTACAATTAGTGCAACAATAATAATAATTAATACCATAATCCCATATAATTTTATTTCTAAAATCTGAAATTAACACAAATTCTAAAAACAAAAACCTATCAGCACTCTTATTTATCATTGATTTCAGACTTCAGTAGTTCAATGAACTTGTGACAGTCGTGTACGGTGTAATATTATTATTCTCTATTGTGTAATGTGTTGAATTTAGTTTAGAATATTATAATTACATTTTTTCGTCAAGATGAGAATGAAAATGGTAATTTGATAAAAATGTGAGTAGATATCTGTAGATACTAGATAGTAGATATTGTGTTAGTGTTTACGAGCGAAGCAAGTGTTTTTTTTAAGTTACCCATCTGGACTGGTCAAAACTTTTGCCCCCCTCTATTGAAAACTGAAATGACGCCACTGTACATAGCCACATAGGTACATTTTAATGTAAATAAACAAATTTATTTAAATATTTACAATCTTTAGATATAGTACCTATAACTATAATAGTAATATAGTATACCTATACCTACTATCTACCTATTTATCTACATAAAAAAATAAATAATGAACACGCAATGGCGTAACCTGAATTTTAGTTAGGGGAGACAACAACATTTAAATCAAATTTCTACTCGATTTGTGAACATTACGAACATTTGCAGATTAAAATGCACACAATTTTCAATTTTAATAACCCAGTAAATTGTTAAACCTTTATAGGGTACCTACCTAGGATCTGAAAATGTAATACAATCTTCCTTTAGCATGTTCTTACAGAAATTTAACATAGTTGTACTGTTTTTTTTTAGTTGGTGGGGTAATAGCCAATAGGTAAAATGTATTTCATCCCCCTCCACCACAAACATGTCCAAATAACGCCACTAAACGTCTCACAGCATCTGGATCTGGTGACTGGAGTCTTACAAACGTATAACAACATAGTCAATTTGTGTAGAGTAAAAACAATTTGTGTTAGGTATAGACAAAATTAAAAAATGCTTAAAAATGAAAATATTAAAATACCAACCTACAAATTTTAATAACGTGTCATACCATATTGTCTTTGCATGTTATACCTATATATCTACACGCGACGCACTCGTCGAACAAAATCGTGTTCTAGCTATATCGATAATAATAATCCCAATGCTGTATGATTGTTTGGTCGGTGGAACTGTGAAAGTTATCATCATTCAACATTATAATTATTAGATTTAAATCAAATCAAATTAAATTTGCATACTGATGACGGTTATATAACAAAGTTTTATTAAGAAACTCTATTTAGTAACCTCCAGACCGCCTTCACCGAGTGTGCGCGCCTTTAAAATTTTAAAGTGCCAGAAATATAACACAAAGAAACGATGATACCTTATAGTAATAATATATTCGTTATTTGCGTCATATTGTTGTGAATACTTAATCACGATTCTTCGAACGGATGTGGTGAGCCAATTCGCTCAAGTAGCATCGATACCGATAGAATCATATCGTAATCCGTAAATCAACCTCCGTGCGCTACGTAATGGTATTATGTATTTATGTTATAAAATAAAAGAAAATAGTTATATAGTCCACATCGAAGTTTAAGTTTTTAATCGTAAGAATGGTTCATGACCATTCAAGTTTATTATTTTAACCACAGTTATTGTTAAATTTCAACAATCAACAGGTTCTTCAATTTGATGACACTTTATTCAATACTTAACCGAAAATACAGACTAGGTTCTCTACTCTTTTTATCCTCATCTATAAGTCAAGGTTGTGAACCTACATCTTTGGCTAGTCAACCCTTTTTTTTAATATCCCCTATTAACGATTTGTGAGGAACCTAGTATTGAATTTTCAAGATTCCTGGCAAAGCTTAAATTTTTGATCGACAAAAATGAAAAAAAACCAATATGAATCGAAGTTTTCTTATACTTATAAATAGTTCAGTCAAAATATTTTAAAAATTGTGTGGTGTATACTGTATATGAATTAAAATTTATTTTTCTTGCTTCCTAAACTTTGTATAGGTTATATACTTATATACATGTCGAATGTAGATGTTTTAAAAGACAAACAATTGTAATTGGTAGCCGGTAGGCCGTTTCCGTTTACCTTTGTGTTGTTAAGCAGTTCATGGAATATTATAGATTTTTTGAGTTAACGTTTTGACTACGCTTGTCTTTACTAGTAATAATTAATAAATATATATGTAGGTATACATTTTAGGAATAAATACTAAGAAAACTATTTTTTTAATCATTAAGGCCAACCTACTTCCCGCCAATGGTCAATCATATTATTCATAATAAGTATCGGTTTTTCGACTCAAAGGTAGGTACCTATTACTTAATCATTTAAATGAAGTAGGTAACAATTGCTAACGTATGCTTATAACCCTGTGGTCAGTGACTCATTAAATAATTTGTTCACTGTACTGTTGGCTAATATCTAATGGACTTGAAACTAATGTGTACCTTATTAATTAATGGGGAGGGGCCAACAATTATTTTTCTAAATAATTTATCAATGACCCGACAACTGGTACATTGTACACTACAAAATTCAGTTTAAAACCATTATGAAACCACAACTTTTCCTATTTTAGAGGCTCATATTATATACTTTTGAGATACATCCATATAATTAATATTTAATAATAAATCATCTATAGCAATTTAAATAATATATGCAAGTAGTTACAACAACATATACACACTTTGTACTTTTTATCTCCTCTTAGGCTAATGTGCAATATAAATATTACATATAATATTTTATATTATGAACTATGAAGACAAAAGCTCATCTCACTATCAATAGTGTTAAGTACACATATTTTAAGATATAAAATATATTGTTAAATGTAAGCACTAGGGCCTGGGGTATTATCATGCATGCACATGCAATAACAAAACAAGATATTATTACAAAAGATACATTTTACTATATTATATAATACATTCACACATTAGATTTCAGAAGTCGTGTTTACAAAGTATTAATTATTTTTGTTAACAGTAAATTTTTTTTTAAGCGTTGGCGTTTATCTTACGTACAAAAAAGTAGGATAATTTTCTACTTATAAATAATGTTATATAGTTGATCCATACACAGTTTTAATAACGACAATCATACAAACAATTTATAATCAAACATTTAAAAATATTTATATGTTTATATGTGTGTAAATATAAATATGTATTTGGATATCCATTTTTGTATATCATGAGTCCTGTGGAAGTTTATATTTTACACATGGATTCTACTAATGCTTTATTAGTTATTAAAGACAATAATATTGTTGTTATTGTGTCTCTCGGACTGGCAAAATATGTTTTGAATAATGTTTCTTTAGTTTTAAAAAGTACTTCACAAATCTGCAAAAATGATATTTATCCAACAATTATATAAAATAATTAAGGTTGATTAAAATTATTTTTCTCTTTTGAAGTCTGTATGTCAAATAGAGCAATCACAGATTTTATTTTTATTACGACACATATTGTAAAATACCGAATTACACAAGAAACATTGTTGTGTTAATTACACAACATTAATAAAACCACCAACTAAATAATAAAGTCTAATAGAATACAATATTAAAATTAATCTCTTAATCGACTATGTGAACTTATATAACTCATAATATTTGTTTAATTTTTAAGTAAGTATTCGCACCAAAACACGTATACACATATATTCTTAATACATTTTACACATTAATAAAATATAACATAAAATGGTCTGACCAATTAAAAAAAATGTGCAATGATTCTTAGCCGTGTCTTTATAAATATAATACCCTAATAACAAATACGAAAGTATGTAGATCAATAGTGAACAAATTAAAGACATCATTATAATTTATAAATACATAAATTGGTAGGTATATTATTTTTTTTTGTTTTTTGTTTATTTTTGTTTTATAACTCTAAACAAAATTGTTATAGTACCAAAATAAATAGACAAATCAAAAAAAAAAAAAAAAAATGAATTTATAATGAAAAGTTTATTTCATGGTATGAGCTCATTTTTTTCTTTTTGTTATCACATATGACATAAGTATTAAAAACAATAATAAACATTAAATTCAATTTACTATCTACAAGAGTGTAGCAAATACCACAATATTTCAATTTGATGAATAACATTCTCAGTCAATTTAACTGCCTACAATAAAAAACCAAAATAATTAAAGAAACAAAACACTTTAAGAAGGATTAAGTTTATAGATAATGGGATGAACTAGAAGAAGCTATAAGCTAGGTCAATAGATATTATATTATATTATTATTATTATTATTATTATTTTTAGTAGTAATTTATTAAAAATTATACAGTATAGTTAAAATTTGGAGGAAGCAAAAAATAATATGTATAAATATAAACTTATGTATGTATATGTATATGTATATATTTATGTATACAGGGATATATGAAAACCTACCGTGTATAAGTGACTGTAGGATATCAGAACAATGTCACATATTGTTATCTTAATGTTTAAGATCACATTCAAAGAGCTACCATTGACCCCAAAACAGAACATAAATCAATGACTTAAATTATTTTGTCCAACACAGACAAATGTTCAATAACAAATATTATGTCTGTTTTTAATTATTGTTTAATATTTTGTAAATGCCTAATAGTTGTTTGGTTTCACGATTCACCATTGCCACTATCAGTAGCATCATCTTGATATTCTTCTTCAGAGTTTGCATCAGATTCAACATCTAAGTCGTAGTCTTCTACATAAAAATCACTATCCATAGCAGCAGCGGCAGCTGAAGAACGAGCAACATGGCTCACTTTACAATAATCTTCTAATGTAAGTGGAACCACAACTCCATCTCTATCAGCTTCTAATCGGCCACTTACAACTTGTTTTCTGAAATAATCAGTTCAAATTAACATGACAACTAATAATTTTAAAATGTTCCAAGTAAAAAATAAGTTACTTAATTATATTTTCATATTCTTTATCTTTGCCCTTGGAATCTTTCCACCGTCTGTACATGATGGAAGCATCTACATTAGCAGGACTGAATGTATTGGGTTCATTTAGTAAAGAAATTACAGATAGTAATACTGTCCTATAGATAAGAAACAAAATAATGTAAATAATTATGTTATACATAAAAACGCAATTATTGGCTATTTTTAGGTTAACATTTTTTTTTAGCAGAGAAACAGTGAAAGTGTGTCGTCAAATGAATTGCATATTGTGTTTGGGAGTGTTAGTTACCTGACACTTTGGGTAGGATTCCATCTTTCGCATGGTAACTCTCCAGACTGAGGATCATCTATTGGTGGGTGAAGAATTGAAATACATAGATCACCATTCTGAAAAATTGTATAATATGTAATGAAATCAAATATTTTATTATTTAAAAACCCATTAACCCATTGACTAAAGGAATATGAATAAGTAACCAAATTACCACATTACCACATAAGAAATAATAATTTTTTTTGAAGAGTAACAAAAATGTTAGGTATATTTTAAAACAATAATAGAATGTCAATTGAAATATGGATGAATTGTTACACTATAAAAATTAAATAAGTGGCTGATTTTATAGTTAATGATTTCTTAGAAAACCTTTTTTTTTTGAGAAAGTGTAGATTTTCACGCTTTCTTTGTTAATTTCTGTGTGTATGCTTTTTAAACCACTGTCACACTCCTAGTTTTAAGAAAACTAATATTTACCAGACAATTAAAATGCTACATTATTTACCTAAGCCTTTAAATTAAAATTTCTGTCTACATTAGTACATTACCTATGTAGTTTTTATTGTTGATAAATACATTATTATTAGAACATAATTATCATTCAATATTGGTCAATAGATAAGAAAAATATAATTATGAAAAAGCAATCAACACAATTAAGTTGGAATATTAATATTAATATTAATATAAATTAATAATGTATTAAGTTATTTTATTCAATTTTAACCTTCTATTTCATTCAATATTTCTATGTAATCAATATTGATTATTGGTCAATAGATAACAAATATAAAATTATGTTAAAGTGATCAAAACAATTATGTTGGAATACCCATATTAATATAAACTAATATGTATTAAGTTATTTTATTAAATTTTAACCTTCTATTTCTATAATAATAATAATGATCACGACCTATAGAATCATACACAATTTAAATGGATATTATTATTGCTGGGTACTCAATGTGACCTTCTTTACAAATGAATAAATACTGAACTCACTTGGGGCCATAAACAAAATCCTACTTATCATTTTAATATGATTACCTTGATGTTACAACTAAACAGGTATTTTCATAACACATAGTGGTATCTCAAGTAGTAATAGGCTCAATAGAACCAATTTGTTCTTTAAAAGGACAAGAACTTGGCAGTGACCTCCTGGGTTAGTATGACTTTCCTTACATTTGTCCCTGATACACAGAGCATTACAGCAAAATATCTTAATAACATCCAATATATATATTTTTAACAATTATCTACCATTTTAGTTGAAAATTAATATTTATAATTTAAAACAACAATTAATAATATTACATATGGATTATTATTACTATCATATATTAAATTATTTTTTTATTTTAGTAGAAAATTCTAATACGTACACAACTATAATTGTAGAATTTTTACAATATTAATAAAATTTAATTTTTTAAGATTGTTAAGGATGCCAAATTGAGTCTTATAAAGTAATACATTCTGAATTAATTTATATCCAAATACTGTTTATTAATCTATTATTTCCCCCCCAAATTTTGGTGCATAGCACAAGTCTGCACAATGTCTAAATTATAATTATCATTATTTAGTTTTTAACTACTATGTTGCTGTTGTATCAAGTAATTAATCTTATACCTCTGATATACACACAAATTATTTCCAGTCTGGTAAACATGCAAATTAATATTCATTTTAACATCTTGTATTTTATGCTTTTAAAATCAGATTTTTTCAGATACCTAGATAAGTTTTTCTCTTAAAAAAAAGTAAAATCAAAAGATCAACAAGATTATAAAGTCATTCTTATTATAGTTAAAATTAAATAAATAACAATCTTTGAATATTTTGTTTTTTATTAAACTAGGTAATTCATTACTTTCTAAAATTTAAATACAAAATTATATAACTCTATATACACTTATAATTATAATGACATCACAGTAGGTTTAATCTTTAATTGCAATACACAATACAAGTTATAAAATTAAAACAACACATGGGGGTATTTATATTTATAATAATAATAGGTAATAAAAAAATAGGTATTTTAATATTCAAGTATAAGTCGACCTAGTATAGTTGAGCAAGCATTAATATTATAATGAGTAATAACTGATGACTAATATTATAAAAGGGTAGATTATTAAAATTATTTTTTCACAAATAATGTATTAGTAAGAGTTAATAAAAATATACCTATCAACATTTAAATTACATAGTTCAAAAAGTTTAAATGCAAATGTAGGTACCTACTTATAAAAAAAAATTAGAAAGGTATAAATTAGAAGTATTACAAAATATTAAAATATTTATTATGAGTTAAGAGGTTTAAAAATGAAATAACATAGAGCCTAGATATATTTTTATAAAATTAAAACCTAAACTACTTCATAATTAAGTTGATAAGTTTATATTATTATTTGAATATTTTTAACCTCATATATTATGTAATTCAAAATGAACCATCAGCAATTTGTCTATATGTTGTTTCCATTTGTTGTAACTTAATAAATTTACATGTTGCATAATCAATACAGTTTTGAACTAGTTAATAATTAGATCAAATAGACCTTTTATTAAATTGTAATAGGTACCTATTGAAAATATTGTACATGTTCTCTGCTGTTAATTTGTATTTTTAAAAAGTACCTACCTACTTATTTAATAATTAATTTTATTTGTTGCTTATAATTATACTTATTTTAAAATTATAAATAATAAGTTAAAATATAAGTAACATACCTCATACACATTAGGATGCCATACTTTCGTCAGAAATCTTATTGTTGGTGGTGAATATGGATAGTCTGCTGGAAACTTCATATGAGCCTATAAAACAATATAATTAATTGATTATTTATAATCAATAGAGAATTAAGATTTGATATAAATTATAAAAAAATATCTCCTAGATAGGTAAGAACCATCTTAATAAAATTATGACATAAAATATTTGACTAGGTAAGTAAATTCAAAAATTAGATTATAGGTGTACCTAGGATGTAATTTTAAATATTTAAAATGCTTAAACCTACATTTAACATAAAAACAGAGGTATTCTACACCCAAAATGTTCCATGAAATTTGGATACCTTCTATCTAATTTTAGTTCTTTTATAACCATTATATAAGTAAAAAATAATGTATAATTTGGTTTGATTTAATTTTACACCTTAATTCAAACTATATCTTCAAGTTGTATCCATGATGAGCCCACCTGCAGATTAAAAAGTAACTAGAATAGTGACTTATCCCTCTGACAAAATAATACCCAATTTTATTCCTTTATCTAGACCTCATAATAATATAATATACTCTTAACTTATACCTGGGATATTACCAATGGATGACTTCCCCTATCAAGCGATTTATGTTACAAACTGTAAATGTATTTTTATATCATAATAACTTTAATAAAAAAGCTAATTTAAGTTGATATTTTTTAAATATGAAATAGATACATAATATAAGTATAATAGATGTATATAAATATATTTAAGGTATAATTAAAGAATATTTACTTTACCTAAAATGTTTGAAATATATTTAAGTAAAATGTTTGGCTTTTTAATATTAATTTAGCATCTACCTATACAAATTTCGAGACAAATATAATAATTTACATATAAAACAGATAAATATATTTTACAAGCTGATAACATTTAAAATTGTAGGTATATTAAAGTCACATAGACCAAGATATATAAAGGATATAAATTCTAATAACAAATGAATGTTTATCCTTTAAGAAATTAGGCAAACAATAGTGATTGAAATGTTTCAATCCTAACGGCTAACACTTATTTTATATTTTTATTAAATCAAGAAATGCATTGAAATAAAAACATAAGTACCATATACCTAGTTTAAAATTACATGTTGTGGTAGGTAAGTAGATTGGTAGGTTATGGTACCTATTATGGGAATGTAAATTAAAAATGTATCATCTGCGTGCGGTACACAATTATTCATCTGAATTTAACAAAATACATTAAAAACAAACCAATATCGGTGACCTGACCTAGATAACAGTAAACGCTATTAGGTACACATTCAAAACAAATCGATCAGGGAATATCTATAACCTAAAACAAAAAAGATAGGAAAGACATAAATAAGGCACCTTGAAATACCCTCCTTGGTAAAGGGTTTCCGGTGGTCCGAATATGGCTACTTCCCACTCTCGTAGATTGTCCTCGATCAGCTTCACCCTGAATCCCTCGACGGGTTCATCCTGAAGACTTTTGTACTCGTGCGCTAGGGCTCTGTGGGCGCTTGACGATAGTATCTGATTGATAGCCATAAATAATGTGTCGTCGCGACGATCGCACTGATTATTTGTTGTAAATTTTATATCGGTGCGGTATGGATTTCGGGGGAAAAACAAATCGAAAAATTGTGTTTCACAAAAGGCGCATAACTACGATGTTGCGGCAGCGGTGTTCTTCTTCAAACAACAGTGGCGAGCACACTGCGCATTATTTTCTTTATTGTTACGATCTTTGTTATTGAGTAAAACGAAACGACGACGATGCACCGCAGCAATACGATGTATTATTATTATTGCACGGCCGTGTGCGTGCGCGTACTGTTTATGCGTCGCGTACTATGAGGTTGAGTCGGATGTATTTTTTAATTCGTCCGACGAAATAAAACGTCACGGCGGCGGTCCGAAAGTTGTTGCTTGTGCGTAATAATAATAGTAATAACAACAACAATAACGATAATAATGTTTTTTTTATAAAATATATAATAATACTATAAATTATAATTACTATTGCACATTTGCACGTTTATAACAGCAATAATATGTACGTGTGTGACTTGTGAGTCGCGAGTGCGATCGCGTCCCGTACGGCAGGCAGGCTGTATATAGTGGTGTCGTGGTGGTGGCGAACAGAGAGAGCGGCGGGAGTGCGTAAAAAATCGCAAAAAACGAACGAACGAAAAAAAAAAAAAAAAAACAATAACAAAGATAACGGGACGGAGACGACGGCGACTTTGAACGAAGAGGAAACGCGGCGCAGATCGTCGGCGGCGGCTGAAGAGTCGTCGCGCGTGTTGTGCCTTGTGCGTGTTACGGGTCGCGGCGGTTTTGGAACGGCCGAGACGGCATCGGATCAGAGACGGGAGTACGGGAAGGTGAGAGAGCGAAAACGGGGAAAAAATACGTTTTACTCGACGGAACGATCACTATAGTACGACAATACGATACTATATTGTATATTATAATATATATCTATGAGGTATTGTCATTATCATATTTTATCAGCGCACGACGTCGGTGGTGAGGAGGTGAGGACTACGATTGACACGCGGCGTGTCGGGGGCGAGAGGGACACAATGGAACAATGTTGCCAGCCAGTCGAGAACAGCTGAGCGGTGTTGGCCGACTTGTCGTGTGCGCCGTGCGGAAAGCCGGCAGAGTGAGTGCTATACACTTGTGTTTTAATAGCAGCCACGGCTAAATCGGGCTATATCTATAATAATAGCCGTGTGCCCGTATACGCAGCGCGTCGTATCAGAATCTTCCGTGTTCCGACCGTCCGCCACTCCGCCGTCCGGTATTCACTATTCTGGTGTAGTGGTGTCTGCCATCTGGTGTTCTGGACTCTGGTTCAGTTTCAGACATTCAGTCGATCACTTTTCACTCGGCCTCTGATCGGCTTGACTGCTTAGTGCTTGGCGCATGCACGATGATTTCAGTGCTCTATCGTCTGTTTTGTCAGATAATATTCCTATAGTGTTCCGACGCGAAAGTATTTTATATTGTTTTATTATATGCCAAGCATGGTCATTGATCACCCTCATTTTTCATTCATGAATTTATTCAAGTTTTGATGTTTTGATTTTTATGTTTATACCTATATCTGATCATTGAGCACCATAGTTTAAAATAAGCTTACTTTGATTTTATACTATTTAAATATAATAATGCTCTGTGCCTCTGTGGCGTTAACGGTAATATTTTTCTGGTGAGAATTGCCATTTTTACTATAAATTATTGATCACAATAGGTACTTTTTTTCTTAAATTTGTCTACATCTAAATAAAAATACAAACTAGTGGTTTTTGTGTTTGCCCGCAGTTAATATATCACTCGCCACGCCACTGTGTTAGGTAATTATAAGGATACCTAATAGCCAATAGGTCCATATGATAAAGCCATAAAGAGGTCGAAAGATATGACGTTAATCGTTATGATGTTTTGAAAATGTTAGTAATTACTAATTACTAATTAATAATAATCCATAAACATTTTATAATTTGTAAAAATTGTCCAAAAACCTATAAGAAGTACTAGATCCAATATAACATATATTTTATATTTTGGTAAAACCATGTTTAAGGACTATTATCTTAAGTGCATTTCAGAAAAAAAAACCCTCTCAACGTTGGTGAAACTTTCGATTTTTTGACATAAAAAATATGAAGACTTTCGAATGTTTTGTGCAATGGTCAATTGTTAAGCTTTTTTACCATTATATAAATACCACTGTACGGAGGACATAGTGACACGGAGTACTTAAAACAAAATATTCCAAATGAAGCAGATGATCTATTCATTTATTTTGAGACTAATTATGTGAATGGTGCTTACAGCTTACTGCTTACAGACAAATAGGTGTAGTATATAGAGAGTGGAGACTGGAATTAATGTTAATGTACGTCTTTGAAAGCTATACCTACAAAATATGTGTGCTGTATGCACCTAACAGTGCCGTAACTAAGAGGGCTTAAAGGGCTTAGCCCCCCTCCCTAAAAAATATCAAATTGGAAATTGTATATTCTACTGTCACGGGCACGAATCGTAATAAACCTAACTTTTAATAACAAAAACTAATCGTTCGAATTTTGAATTAAATGAATCTACATTTTTGATAAAATCATCTGTTTAATAATTTACAGTAAAAAATGTTGGTTCTCATTTGAAAAAAAACAATTTTGTATCCCTGCAGAACTCTTTAAATGGTATATACATTAAAATAATTTAAAATATGATCCTTAAGTGGAAATACTTGAAAATTCAAAAAATCAGAATTCGGTCAAATTTATTACTAAAGGAAAAATGGGGGTAACATGACTCACTAGGTGAGTATGCATAGTGAATCACCTTGTATATTGTAATAATATTATTCAACGATCGATGGAAATATTATAATATTTTGGTTGATAAACGTAATCTTAGTTTATCGCAATCTTTTAGCTGGGGACGACGTCATAGCGGTTACGGAGTGCTAAAATATGTTCCTGCCACGGGCCATGGCTATTGATAATATGAATTAATTATGAATATTATCTATAGCCGTAGTTCCTGCTCAGATGCATTAAGTAGGTGAATTCCTATTCCCTCCCTTCATATTATACTCTTGTTCGTTACATTTAAAAAAAAACATTGTATTGAATTAATAAAATAGATATATAATTGTATTTTACATCAATAAGAAATGTTAACAAATAGTATTATAGTAATTATAATAATTTATACAAGGTTACGTACGTTTTCGAATTGATAACAAACATTTGCTGTTTTATCTAATAAAGTAATAAGAATTGTTTTCGAAGTAAGTAAATATTAAAATATTAAAATGCATTTTTAAATAAAAACTCAAAGTCCAAACCAAAGAAGCAATTTGTAAGATACATTACTCAAAATAGTTGGAATTGCTGACTCAAATGCTGAGAATACTTATTTAGATAATATTATTTTAAACCGAGGCCACAACTTGTTAGTTGTTTAGTTGTAAGCGACTGGTGTCTGGTGTTTGAATCATATTTCATGTGCTTCAAATTGTTTATTATCTGTTCAACGTAAAAAAATCAAAATAACTATGAGTTCAAATATAACATGGGTATTGTAGTATGAACTATGAACATTTAAAAACAAAATATTTTATGTAAGTCAATTTAAAGTAATTCGCCTTTCTAGAATAATATCAATATTATAATTTATACTTCAAATAACTTTTATTCCATTTTTTTAAATTTTAACTTACATATAATTGTTTATATCACAATATGATAGTCGATTGATCATAGGCCATACAATATTATTTAACAGAAGTCATGTTAGCAAAATTATAAATTATATTTAAAATTAAGCGGTAAATTAAATAGCGCAAGGAGTAAAATATAGGCAATACAAACACCATTTCGGGCAGATATCAAGTCAATGGTATTAACCAGAGACTCACAAACTAGCATCTGGTATTAACTATTTAACATGATATCAATCCACCTTGATATTATCAATACTGACAATCACGGTCTTAGGAGTTAGGAGATATATTCTATTAAGACCGTGCTGACAATACACCTTGCCATAGAAGTATAATATAATAATATAATATTCTATATAGTACCTACTACCTATAGTACTTATAGTTGCTACTTTGACTTTTAAGTACTACCTAATTGCTAGATGCTATTTAATTAGATTTATTGAACATGAAACTATGAAGCGACTATGAAGTATAAACCATACCATTCTATTTTTTTATTTATCTACTCTGTGACCTTACTACGATGCAGAGAAAATATCTTACTATCTTCTTTTCACCGTGGACCACACTATAGACTCTATAGAAAGCTGTGGCTGTGGCATGAACTCTCAAGTACCTATTCAAGTTTCAACTGTTTAAAGGGTGCGTTCAATTAGAGTTAACTTGAGTTACAAAATGTCATGGGTAAGTTTTTTACCTAAATAGTTTATAATATGGAATGAATATTATAATATAGACAATGTTGCATTTTAAATGAATCTAAAAGGATTCAAATAATCAAATTGCATTATGAACAATTAATTATTGCCAGTGAAGTGTTTATTCATTGGTGCAATATTGGCTTCAATTTCTAATTAAATTTATTATTTTTTAGATTTATTTAATTACAAAACTGATGTCACTTGAGACCTCTTGATCAAAAAAGAAGGGCTAGATGAATCGATAAGACCACCATGGTTTAATTGATTGTGCCTGAGTGTCCAATATACGATGGACAGAGCCATGGCTTTGAAGCCCACAATGTGCATTATTTTTTACTTAAGTCTTGATGCATTTCCTTTACCGTCTACTCCCTCTAAATCTGAGTGCCCTAATAAAGGCAAGCTGGAGCAGACAAAGTGATGAAGATGGGATACAATTTGCCGTCCTTAGGAAGAGCAAGACTGAATTGATAAGACCGCGTTGGCTCAGTTGATTTGATTGCATGTCAGGTCCTATACATGATGTGCCTTGGGTTTTCAAACTTTACATTATTTTTTCACTTAATTCTCAATTTATTTTCTTTGATCAACTCCCTTCAAATCTGAGCGTCTTAAAGACACTTAACTTGAGGCCAGACCGTGTCAATCTTTCGATGTTTGGGTTTCCAAAGTATATCCATAGATTCAAATTTCAAGTTAAAATTCAATATGGTAAGCATAAACTATGAAAAGTAAAATTAATATTGTAATTTGAATTATATCTATTAATTGTTTTAAAATTTGTTAGTTTACATTAATTAATTAATAATACTCATATCGACCTCACGTATATAAAAAACCGACATCCACTAATTGGATGTAGCTGTTAGATATCTTATCTGGCAATGTATGTTATACCATTGAATATAAATAGTATTTATAATCAATGGTTATACTATATAAATACATTTTTACTGTAAACGTCTATGATTGGCTGCACCCGAGTAGTAGATTCCAACTTTTTCTACAAATTGATGATCAGAGTATTATAAAGTGATGATAATTGATAAGTTGACCTGATTATTATTTAAACAATAATACAAATTCTTTTAATTTTAGATTTTATAACGAGATTGACCAACATCTTAAGAAATACAATTTTCATTGATGCTTCAAACAATATTGTTGGACGTTTATAACTACACGCATTCTATTTGTGATGAAGAATATCAGTTACCTGTTCATGTATGTTGCAACTGCAATATAAAATAGTTTTTTTAGACAACCTTGTCATATGATTGTATCCTGTGAGAAAATTGTCATATTATAATATTGAATACAGTAGACAAATTGTTTGCATTATTATTTGTAGACTTGTAGTTAAACTAAAAACCTGATGTTTTGGATTCATTACAGTGTTTATTTGTAAAGATACAGAATTTACAAGTTGTTCAACTTGTCAGATTGACGAAAGATATCAGAATTGAAGTCTCTTAAGATAAATACTGTTATGAATCTAAAATGTCAGGTTCAAACTAGCACGAATATTTCTAAAAATGTAAATAAATAATAATTAAGCAATAAATTAAATTATGAAAGCTTCTACAATTTTTAAAAACGAATAGGATTGTAAATATTGAAATTAGTAAATGATTAATTAACAATGCATTGCCCACTAAAAACTTAGAATTACTTCTTACTTTTTGAATGGAAATTCACTTATTTAGCAACATTAGTATTACACATAAATATATTTTAGTTCTATTGTTACTTTTAAGAGTATTACAATTGATTATCAGGAGAAATTATTTAAAAAAAGTTAAAGGTACTTATAATTCACTGCGATAACCTATCTTATATTCCAGTAGACTATTATATTATTATGACTACCACAGGTTAACATGGCATTTTATTATTTTAAGACAATTTCGTAATCTACAAGACAAAAAATTAAAAGAAGGTATAATATTTTGTATTAAGTAATTGTAATTTAGTAATTGTTGAAAGAATATTTGAACAGAATTAGAACTATAGAAGGTTCAAGATATACTCCAAAAACAATGTTCAACGGTTTCGAAAATAGTGTATGACTATTTATTAAAATCAGGGATAAATCGACAAATGAGTATGATTTTTGTAAATGCAAATTAAATTACTAAACTGAGGTTGGTGAAATGCAATAAGAAAATTATATACATCTGAATGCCTCAATAGTAAAATATTATATTATATTATATTGTGTTTGTCATGTTACATTTTCTAGTTTCATTTGTATTGTACACAATATCAAAATATTATACATAGAATTCAGCTAATTCTGCTTTATATGTTGAAATTGATATTCTTTTCTAATAAAAACTTGTTATGATGATAGAACTCTTAGGTATTTTAATTGAATATTTACAGTGGCGCCCAACCCTATGACTAGGTGTAGCAGTCGCTACACGTTGAAAATAAGGGAATAACAATATTCAAAGAAAAATATTTGATAACAGAAAGTTCTTGAAAAAATACTCATATATGTCACTTTTTGGTCACTTCTATGATTAAATTCAGTTATTTAATCGCTTTCTTAAAAATAGCTCAAACCACTTCCAACTCTGGTGATATCTATTCCTTGGTATATTAATATTCACAGTTAGTGTAACCAAAAATAGACTGTTCAATTTTGAGTTTTGGAACGGGTGGGTGGGTAAAATTATGTCTTGCTACACCTGAAAAATATGTCTTGGGCGCCACTGAATATTTATAATAATTGGAAATACAATTTTTACTATTGAATGATTTGTTTAATATTTTTTATTAGGGGTTTTAGGTCAGCGAACTTAAAAACACAAATTACCAGTTTTATCTGTTTAACTATTAACTAATTACTTTTTAGTGTAGTTTTAATTGTATTATTTTTTTTAAATTTAAGTAGATGAAGCCAACAACAATAAAATGCTCAATGACAACTTTCAATAGACTCAATTAAAGATATAAAAATAACAAAATGACAAATGTTTATGTATCTTGTACGACTAATAAGCAGGGCTTGGAACTTCATGCATTTGTATATTTCTTAAAAATCTACATATTATTCAAAATTTGATTCATCTCAAATTTGCTTCGTAGAACATACAACTCAAATTCAAAAACATATGTTGCATATTTCTGAATAGTTTATCAAATTTAATTGATTTTGCATATTTGAAGATTGTATACATAATATTATATTAATGCATATTTTTGTAAACTAATAAATATAAATAATACAATTAATTTAATTCAAAAATAAAGAGCCTTACAATCCTTTCTCTGTGGCCAGCTATATTTTAAATTATACTATAGATTTGATTATTATTTTTAACTGTATATTTAATATTAATATTTAAAACTAAATTAAAATTATTATGCATAATTTTGAATAATTATGTCTTTTTTAAAGTTTATTCTTATGAAAGCATATTTAACTGCATATATTTCATTGTATTTTAGCTCATTAAAACTCCGAGCCCTGCTAATAACTGATAGTTAAGTATTTTGGTTGGCAATGAAATGTATTGTTTTGATGAATAAAAGTCAGATGAAGATGCACAATATTTTATGAATTTAAATTAAAACTTGTTTTATTACTTTGAATTAATAATTTTGTGTTTACACATTCTTACTATATAACATCAAAGTTCATAAATGATTAAACTTACTATGACAGTACAGTGGTACTGGTAATTGGTATACGCATTTTAAGTTATTAGTTTTTTTACAAAATATTTACTATTTAAAGCAAATGTTCATCATTACAATTAAGTAATTTTTTTAATAAATAATTTCTAATAATAGTATTAAAATCAAATATTTACATTGAAAACAATAAATAATCAAACATCCAAACTAAAAACGTTTTTTTATCTGACATCAAAACACTAAAGTATAATAAATTGCCTACACCGAAATATAGGTGGGTACATTTTTTGCAAATTCTCTTGAAAATTTCTCTTACTTGCAATCGACAGATTAACTGTATGGGGGTTTTTAATCAATCGTATTTGATGATATTTACGTAAAGTTGATAAGCATCTTCGATTTGCTTGGGAACTATAAAATAAAATAAAACAAAAGTTAAATTAATCATCGAAAAATACAATAAAATCTAAGTGATATTGCTGCAAATTGCAAATAGCTCACACTATATGTTAATCGTATACTTTTAGGCCACAGAAGATGAGTAAAGGTTGTAATGTATATGCATTTTAACCTTTTTAATAGTAAACACTAAGAGTCTACCCTATGACGATGACGTAAATAATAGTATACAATATTGAATATACATACTATAGATAGGTACCTACACACAATAATCCGATTGAAAGAATAAATAAATTGTGTTCCCACGTATATTTCGTGTGCATTCAGATACTGCGATGACACTTACAAATTTCCAATAAATAAATAATACATTTCTTATGCAGTCTTCGCGATGCCATAGCTCAGATAAAATACGAGTTTGTTCTTTGTAGGTAGGTAGATATGTTGAATTAAATTTATAAGGAGTAGGAGTGCCAAGACTCAAAACATAACCGTTTCGAATTGATACTTTGCGGTGATACGAAACAAATAAGTATAAATGTATATACTAAAAGTTGTTGTTAAACTATAGTATACGGCTAGTGATCTGCAATGAACAGTGAGAACTTATACAGTTAATTTTCACACTCGTGTAGGCACTTATTAGTTATTATAATAGATACCTACGCGTTAAAGGTTGGTCGTAAGCATTATACATTTATACCTATTGTTGCAATCACCGATCGAAAATGTTCAACAAATTTAACATGATATGATGTTACCAGCCTACCGAGTACCGACTTCTTATGCATATAAACGGTTGTCAATATTATACGTTCAGGTTAAGTGAATTGTTTTATTTTGAAAAAATAATTGTTTTATTGACTATTGTTGATTTTGTCTAGTTGTACCTGCTGTGCACTCATCTCTGAGTGTATGATATTAAACAGAATGGCATACAAATATGCTGTACACAGTAGTCATTAGTTAGTAGGTGCTTGCGACAGCTTCAGTGACATGTAATATAAGGCCCAGGCAGACCTCGAAGTTGGGTGGGTGTTAAGGGAAGATCAATAGTGACCAAAAGAAAATAAGTATTAGGTAGGTTATAGAAATACGATATTATAATCGAGATTTATAGTAGTAGGTTTAATGGTAGGTGTTTCTAAAATATGCGTTTTGCACTAGAACAAAAAACTTATCTACAAAGTTGTATCAAGTGCAATAAATATAATTCCATTAAACAACATGGTATATCTGTTTTATCGGTATAACAATATTATAAGGGTAGGTCGTAGGTCTGACTCATCTGAGGTCGCCTACTACAATCGTTTGAGCGACAACAAATTGTTTTCTTTATAAACACGCCACTGCAGACCAGCTCCACACCATTTACTGTAATTAATGTTAATTATTATACTGCAGACACACAGTGGACTTTAATAATGCAATATCCCGTATGCCCTATAGGTATAATACATTATTAGTTGTTGTGTTGTCGTGCTATACGAACACAACACTATACCACATCTCGTATGAGACACGATTTAAGTAATAACCACCCACCCGATATTCAAACCCGACTAAAAAATAATAATAATTTGGAAGTGTCCGCTTCTGAATAATATCCTCTACCAGTTTACGTAGGTATTATACAGATGAAATGTTTATTATTTACACGGTCGTTGTTAGCATTTTAAATACATTGTGTTGTTTTATGTCCAATCAACGGCCAGCATCACTGCGGACGTTACGAAATTACGTCCAGATGATAATATACCTACACAGAACGTGTGTGTGCGTTTTTTAATGTATGTGTCAAAATACGAATGATACACCTATGGTGAATTGTGATGTTTGTTTTAGGGCTTTTATTGTGTTAATATAGTTTGCTATCGATCTGGCAGCGTCTGCGAGATCGAAATATTGAATAGTAATGAACCCACAATATTATTACGTCGATATATTATTATATACCTTCAGTGATGACGGTGTATGGCGCACCACGGTGGGCCCCCGCAGGCCGCCAAGGCGTAAGTTCGTTGTTAGAAATCTCATAAATAAATAAGTTATACTATATATAACCTATAGATGTAATATTACATTTCTATGCAGTTGGGCTTGATATATGTAACAAAAAATCTCAGTTTACCCGCATGAGCGATCGCCGAGTATAGGTACCCACCTGGCCACCTGCATCCACTGTACTACCGGGCAGACGGACACACACTTGCATGCGATAACGGCAGTGCAGATCGCAGTGCAGATACGCTTTCATTCATAAAACCATTCGTACACCGAAGTAGGATAAGGTACCAGCCACGCGATAATAATATGAGTCAGTAGGACGATTGTAGAACCCAACTATATAGTTTTTCAGACGGTAAAATATAACGAGTGGGAAGTCGTAGGTACTCTCATAATATGCACAGACCTACTGCTGCTGCAGTATACTCATATATGGCTATAAATTATTATATTATATGGCTATGTAATCTATATAACGATATTGTAGTTTGCGTGGGCGGATATCTGCAGGTCGCTTTTTTTGCGTTAGGACGAGGAGCAGAGGAGAGATAAAAACATATACATACCTATACAACCGCCGAGGGTCAATATACCTCCCACAAGTCTCCCCACCCACTAAGTGCCAATACCGCGGTATAATATAATATTAATTGGTATATTTAATATTGGTATAGCTGGTATAGTTATAATATATATAATATTATACATTTATACCGACTTTGGGTCTCTCGCCTTCCTCGTATTATATTTGCCGCGCATTGTAAAAAATAATTTCCCCCGTAAAATTGCAAACAGTAAACCGATTGCAAACAAATGCGAAAAATATCTACCTATAGGTACGTAAATATTTACGATTGCAGCTCGAAATCGAGGAGCAGATTGTGCTTTAAACCCGATGACAAAATAATGTTTTTGCGGTATGCAATAGCTACCTATGCTATAGGTATACCTATAATACACCATAGGCTGTAATAATATAGTGTTCGTCTCGGCGATATTGCACCGCACACAACACAATATAATATTATAATACATTATTATATGATCGCTGCTAAAACCGCCAAATATGGTCAATCGCAGCGTTATGAAAACATTGGAAACGTTAATCAGACTTTTTATTTATACACATATTACGTGCATATAATATATGCCAAAGCCGCCGCCGCCACCGCCGCGCACGCGTGTGCGCGTGCTTAGGTACACATACGTTCTCCTTCGATTTCCATTTTGGGTATGTCTCAATATCTCGCGTATTCGCGCCGGATAAACCGGCTGCCCACATGTATCCCGCCGTCCTGCGGAGGAAGGCTGCTGCATCATCGATTTGTGTACGAAGGTTTGAGACTTGAGTGGGAGTGCCTTACATGGTCCGGAGAATCGGAGAAGGAAATCGTAAACGCGGGCGACCGGTTTGGTACGACGCGCACGCATATACTATTATAATATATTATAACAACAAAATATAATAATAATATTATTGTGAAAAATCTCGACCACATAGTTTTCATCTCATTATTAGGTATTCCTACGGAATTAGGTAGTATACAAATAATAGCCGTAAATCGTCTCTGGTCGCACTTTGACTAAGCCTACAAAATCCGAGACGAAAAGTAATGTTAAATAATTCTGGTATTCTAGACGAGAGTTCTTTATCCCCCAAAGCACCCCCCGACCAACACAACTATTTTCGTTACGTTGCGTACAAAGAAGACACATATAATTGTTGTTAAGAAAGTAAACATTTTATTATTTTATGTAAGTACCTATCTACGTTTAAATCGAACAGAAATATTATGTAAATATGACGCGTGTTATAATTAAGGCCGTAAAAATGTATTAGAAAAATGAGCGACACTTTGACTTAAAAGTTCAAATCTTTTTATTTTGTTTCTATTTTATATTTGTTTACTAAATAATTGTTCTATATAACTGTAACGATGGCAATAATAAAGTTCACAGGAACATATTATTATAATTTATAGGTATACCTATATCTATATGGCTATATATAAGCAATCAAATAAACAAATAGGTACACTTTCTACAAATGTATGCGCATTTTGTAGGTATTATTCGTTTTACGGTCACTCAAAATAATTCGAAACCGACAATTATCTATGTTTAGGATTGCTTCATTTGAGTTTTCGCTCTCATTAATAGAAACATTGTTTGGTTTGATGACGATGACTGTTGTAACGATGTGGTTTTAAATTCGTACCTATAGGCTATAGTTATAAAATAAACAAACTAACAACATAAATACACTACCTATTTAAACATTTGTTATACCTAATTAATCTTATTTATGGATAAAGTTGAAGCTTGTGAGATTTATAAATTATTTTTCATAGATTTAAATAATTTATGTTATGTCTTAAATGTGTCCTTATGACCAAATGTTCTTCTAGCGAATTGAACATAACTAAAATTTAATTAAAATGCTTAACATGCTTGTGCCATTTATACTATGACGTATAGCCTTTCAAATCTTTAGACCTCGAAGTAATTTTAGAATTACCTACACTATACCGGTGATCTTATTCTCGAAATATTATTTGTATTGCTAAATACGGATACCTACTTAACCACAACCTACAAAAGTACAAAACACGTATTCATTGCAAGCAGCCTGCCAGCATCTTATAAATTTAATGAAAATAAACTATACCTGTAATATGTCAAATAGACAAAATTATAATCAAATATCTACAATATTTTGAATATTCAAAGCGTAGAATGGACATTATTATTACTATTATTATTATTTCCAATGCCAGGGAGGTTCAAATAATTTTTAACATCATAAAAGTGTAAGTTTTAATTAACACAATGTTAACATTCGCTGTATACAATGAATAATATTATTTTATTTACACTGTTTTTAGCCATCAAGTGTTAAAAAGTACTTAATAAATAAAAAAAGGTTACAAATAATTATTTTTTTTAAGAATAAAATAATATTGTACTAAAACACACGTCATGTGATAAAAGACTAATGCCGGGTCGCATGAAAAAATTGATTAATTTAATGGTTCAATAAAATTTAATGGACCAATCATGGGCCACTAAATCATGTTTAAGGGACCATTAGCTCATTATTGATTCGTTAAATGTTTAGTGACTGTTTATGCAACCCTACATAAAAGAATAATAGATATTGTAATAGTTTTTAAAATTTTTACGTTTTACATTTAACATTGTTTAAGTACTTCTAAGTTCCAACATAATTTTTATTTTAACAGTGTGAACTGTTGTATAATATAGCATTAATCTGTTAAATATGTTTATTTTATGAATATTTAATAATAAGTTTTCATAATAATAAGAGCACCATTTCATAAGCTGCAATATTTCTCATGGGTATGAATTGTTTACGAGTCGTCTGCCTACGCTGTATATAGGTAAGTATTTTAAAGGTATGAATCAATACAATCGCTTACAATAATTTAAATTTTTTATGTTACTAGTTACTAGTTATGAATGAGTGATAAGTATCAACAATTAAAACAACCAAGCCTATTGGTACCTACTGTAATATGGGCCCGAACTAAACTGATACCAAGGAATTAAAATATATAATTTAATACCTACTTAACATTATATAATTTCGACGGAAAAACGTATTTTTATAAATGTATTATTAATATTATATTATATTAATGCAATTAATTAATTATATTTTATTTCTGACGTTAAACGTGAGTTTAATTTAAAATAATAAATAATAAGTAAGATACTACGTGTATATTACTAACAATTAAACACCAACAATTGCTACTTAAAAAAAAAAAAAATAAAACAATATTATCAAGTTTTAAATAATACAATTATTTAGTTTAAAAAATAAGCGACTATATTAGTGATGAGTAAGATAAAAAAATTGTCATAGGTAGTCGGCGTAGGACGAAACTGGTTTAAGAGAGTTGCATTATAATAGTGTTGTGGAGGTTTCTGAAGGCGTATCCCACTTACTGCTGGCCACCTCTTCGATTCACGAAGCACAGCGTTCAGCGAGATTCTCGTCCGTCAGTAGTCGAATAACGCTGTACTCATTCGCTCCGTTGTTATACTGTTTATTTATTTTTTTAATATTAATATTTTTGTTTGTGCGATCGTTAATGTGAGTCGGGTGATTTTTTGTTGCTATTGCGGTGCTATAAGAATTGTTAAATTATTATTTGTTTGATTAATTTAAAAAAAAATAATTTAAAAAAATGTTTAAATCTACAAAAAAAACTAAAGACCCCACAAAAAATCGAGGTGTAAGTGATACTGCAAAGGTAAGTGAAAAAACTATTATTAAGAATGAAAGCTCGACAGCGGTTCCGAAACAAATGTTCAGCAGTAAGGTAGCTAGTGAACAGCCATTGAACGTAAGTGGTAAAGGGCGCAGTTCAACGCCACAGACCACTAAAAAGACGTTAGTCAAAGGCGTTGTTTCCAGGCAGGCTGCAGAATCTTCATCCACGGCTTCTATTTCAAAATCACTGAGTTCGTCTTCCATAAAAAAGACGACCACTGGTAAAAGCATTCGGACCATCACCACCGTCGATCAAGATGGCAATATCCATACAACCGTGGAAACAGTAGACGATATACCGCAATCGACCACAGAAACCACTACTGAAGAGTCGAACACCGCAGATTTGGCCAATGCGTACGCCGAGTATGCCGACCAATATTCCTTTGAAGGTGCCACAGACTCGACAGACGGATTGAATTCGCCACGGACCTTTACATCAAATCGTTTAACTTCATCGCAGAACTTTGAAAATGAATCGTCGTCGGTTGATCAATCGATGTCTACAGAAACCAATTATAATACCGTTACCTCACACGTTAGTTCCGAATCCAAACAACTATTGGACGTAAAGGATACAATACAACACGAAAATACAGTAAGGTCAGTAAATGGGAAATTAATTAAATCAATAGATGGTATGTCACATGATAACTCAAATTTTTCAAATCAACCAAATTTTAGCGGAAAAGTTGATTTTACAGACACAAAAATTAATACAAATATAAATTTATCCGAAAATGAATCGTCGAGTATTACCCAACTTGACGAAACAAAAAATTTTATTCATGGTAGTAACCATCAACAAATTGATAATGAATCAATAGAACTAAAAAAATCTGTAAATACCATTAACTTTTTAAATGACACTAAAGAAAAAGCATCTACTTCAAGGGACCATGAAAATAAAATGTCTAAAGAAATTATTGATAACCAGGAAACAAGTTCAGGATTAACTGTAAAAATGGTTGGTGGAAAATTAATAAAACAATTTAATACGCCGTCAAAATCTAAAAATGTTCAAAATATTGTGGATACAAAAGAAGCGGATGTAACATACTCTATGGATAATAATAAACAACAGTATCATAATAACGTGAAAACTTCATTTGAATCAGATATAATTGATCAAAATGTATCTTCTGATAAATCCAATGATTATAGTTCTGAAATGTTCATAACACAAAAATATATACCGATATTTTCAAGATCAAATCAAGAAATTGATGAAATAACGTCGTCGAGTAATGAAAATTCAAAAACATTTTATGATAAAAGTAAAAATATTGATGATTCCATGTATCTAAATAATACCAAATATAACACAAAAGACGTAATTGGAAAAAATAAAAATGTTGAAAATGACAGTTTAACAGTACGTATGGTTGGTGGGAAATTAATAAAATCTTTTAAGGAACCAACAAAAACTCAAAAAAATGTATCAAATATCTCATCGCCAAGTAATATATCAAACAGTGAGATTTCTTCCGATGATATCACTACGTCAACATCCTTTATTACAAACGAACAATCGTCCATTTCGAGTTCATTTGGAGAAACAAATCAATCGAATTTTAAAACGTCCAAATCTATGTACCATTCAGCAGACCGACCAGATGAAACAAAATATATGAATAAGCCAGACAATAAGAAAGAAAAATCCAAAACAAATAAATCTGTTGAAAATGTTGACGAAGAAGGATTGACAGTGCGCGTAGTTGGTGGAAAATTAATTAAAAATTTTAACGAACCAACACCATCGAATAAAAATAATTTTAATGTTTCTAAGTCCAGCAATATATCAACTAGTGATATTTCGTCTGGCGATATTACAACATCAACATCCTTAACTAGTAATGAACAATCATCATTTTCAAGTTCATTTGGAGAAAACGACCAATCGGGTGTAAAAACATCAACGACATCTAAGTCTATAAATAAAAAATCTGACCAATCAGATGAGTCGAAAAATAAGAAACAGCAAGACGTGAATAAAGACAAGTCTAAACCAATAACTAATGTAGATATTGTCGACGAAGAAGGTTTGTCTGTACGGATGGTCGGTGGAAAATTAATCAAGACTTTTAAAGAGCCAACAACGTCTAAAAAAAATGTAACTGATGTGTCGAAGTCGAGTGATATTTCATCTAGTGATATTTCTTCAAGTGATATTATAACGTCTACATCATTTTCAACAAATGAACAAACTTCAGTTTCAAGTTCATTTGTAGAAAGCGACCAATCAAATTTTAAAACGTCCAAATCTATGTACCAATCAGCAGACCGACCAGATGAAACAAAATATATAAATAAGCCAGACAATAAGAAAGAAAAATCCAAAACAAATAAATCTGTTGAAAATATTGACGAAGAAGGATTGACAGTGCGCGTAGTTGGTGGAAAATTAATTAAAAATTTTAACAAACCAACACCATCGAATAAAAATAATTTTAATGTTTCTAAGTCCAGCAATATATCAACTAGTGATATTTCGTCTGGCGATATTACAACATCAACATCCTTTACTAGTAATGAACAATCATCATTTTCAAGTTCGTTTGGAGAAACTGACCAATCGGGTATAAAAACATCAATGACATCTAAGGTTGTGAATAGAAAAACTGACCAATCAAATGAGTCAAAGAATAATAAACAGCCAGACGTGAAAAAAGACAAGTCTAAACCAATTACCACTGTAGATATTGTCGACGAAGAAGGATTATCTGTACGTATGGTTGGTGGAAAATTAATTAAAACTTTTAAAGAGCCTACAACGTCGAAAAAAAATACTTTTGATGTGTTGAAGTCAAGTGATATTTCATCTAGTGATATTTCTTCAAGTGATGTTACAACGTCTACATCGTTTTCAACAAACGAACAAACTTCAGTATCAAGTTCATTTGTAGAAAGTGACCAATCAAATTTTAAGACATCCAAAACTTTAAATCGAACAGCAGACCAAACAGATGAAACGGCAAACATAAAACGTACAGAAATTAAGAAAGATACACCTAAACAAAAAAATGTTGGTGAAAATGTTGATGAAGAAGGCTTGACAGTGCGCATGGTGGGTGGAAAATTAATTAAAACTTTTAATGAGCCAACAACAATAAAGAAAAACAGAATTGATGTTTCTAAATCAAGTAATATTTCATCTAGTGATATTTCATCTGGTGACATCACGACATCATCATCATTTATCACAAATGAAGAATCATCGTTTTCAAGTTCATTTGGGGAAACAGACCATTTAAAATCAAAAATATCTAAATCCATTAATCGAACTACTGACTTATCAGATGCAACCATAAATAAAAAACAGACAGAAGAAAAAAATAATAAGTTCAAATCTGAACAAATTATTGATAATGTTGACGAAGAAGGTTTGTCGGTGCGTATGGTAGGAGGAAAATTAATTAAGTCTTTCAAAGAGCCAACATCATCCAAAAAAAATACTACCAACGTGTCTCAGTCGAGTAATATATTATCTAGTGGCATTTCATCTAGTGATATTACGACGTCAACATCGTTTGTTAGTAATGAACAATCATCATTTTCAAGTTCATTTGGAGAAAACGACCAATCGGGTGTAAAAACATCAACGACATCTAAGTCTGTAAATAAAAAATCTGACCAATCAGATGAGTCGAAAAATAAAAAACCGTCAGACGTGAATAAAGACAAGTCTAAACCAATAACTGATGTAGATATTGTTGACAAAGAAGGTTTGTCTGTACGCATGGTCGGCGGAAAATTAATCAAGACTTTTAAAGAGCCAACAACGTCTAAAAAAAATATAACTGATATGTCGAAGTCAAGTGATATATCAACTTATGACATTTCTTCAAGTGGTATTACAACCTCAACATCGTTTTCTACAAATGAACAAACATCGGTATCAAGCTCTACTGGAGTAACTGATCAGTCTAATTCGAATTCTTCGAGCTCTGTGTATAAAACCAACAGACCAGATGAAATTAATAATAAGAAACAGCCAGATGCTAAGAAAGAAAAACCTAAACAAAATAAACTTGTTGATACTGTCGACGAAGAAGGTTTGTCAGTGCGCATGGTCGGTGGAAAATTAATTAAGACATTCAAAGAACCAACACCGTCCAAAAAAAATATTATCGACGTTTCTAAATCGAGTAATATTTCATCTAGTGATATTTCATCTGGTGATATTACAACATCAACGTCGTTTATTACAAATGAGCAAGCATCGTTTTCAAGTTCATTTGGAGAAACTGACAAATCGAATATACAAACATCGAAAACATCTAAGTCTGTGAATAAAAAAACTGACCAATCAGATGAGTCAAAGAATAATAAACAGCCAGAAGTGAAAAAAGACAAGTCGAAACCAATAACTTCTGTTGATATTGTTGATGAAGAAGGTTTATCTGTACGTATGGTTGGCGGAAAATTAATTAAAACATTCAAAGAGCCAAAACCGTCCAAAAAAAATATTATCGATGTTTCAAAATCAAGTAACAATACAACGAGTGAAATTTCATCAAGTGATGTTACTACGAAAACATCGTTTGTTAGTAATGAACAATCATCATATTCAAGTTCATTTGGAGAAAACGACCAATCGGGTGTAAAAACATCAACGACATCTAAGTCTGTAAATAAAAAATCTGACCAATCAGATGAGTCGAAAAATAAGAAACAGCCAGACGTGAATAAAGACAAGTCTAAACCAATAACTGATGTAGATATTGTTGACAAAGAAGGTTTGTCTGTACGCATGGTCGGTGGAAAACTAATTAAAACTTTCAAAGAGCCAACACCGACAAAAAAATCCATTACTGATGTGTCAAAATCAAGTGATATTTCAACTTATGACATTTCTTCAAGTGGTATTACAACCTCAACATCGTTTTCTACAAATGAACAAACATCGGTATCAAACTCTACTGGAGTAACTGATCAGTCTAATTTCAAATCTTCAAGCTCTGTGTATAAAACCAACAGACCAGATGAAATTAATAATATGAAACAGCCAGATGCTAAGCAAGAAAAACCTAAACAAAATAAACTTGTTGATACTGTCGACGAAGAAGGTTTGTCTGTACGCATGGTCGGGGGAAAATTAATCAAGACTTTCAAAGAGCCAACAACGTCTAAAAAAAATGTAACTGATGTGTCGAAGTCGAGTGATATTTCATCAAGAGATATTACAACGTCAACAACGTTTACTACAAATGAAGAAACTTCGGTTTCGAGCTCATATGTAGAAAGCGATCAATCAAATTTTAAAATATCAAAAACGTCTAATTCTACAAATCATAAAACTGACCAACCAGAAGTTACAAAAAACAAGAAACGACCAGACACTAAAATAGATAAGCCTAAACCAAAAACTACTGTTGATAATGTCGACGAAGAAGGCCTGTCAGTACGAATGGTCGGTGGAAAATTAATTAAAACTTTTAAAGAGCCATCTCGAAATGTTGTAAAAAATACTTCTAAATCTAATATACTTAATACTAATTTAAATAGCCAACGTACTAATGTAAATGTAGAAACTAGTTCTCAAGTTTTAAATACAACTTATATTATCGACGAGTCATTATCAAATAATGAAGTAATAAAGACCGTTAAGACTACTAATGACAGTAATACATATATTGTTGATGGAAAAGCGGTAAAAAGTTTTAAAGGACCTGAGAGGTTTCCACGGAAACCAAAATCTGATTATTTAGATAAAACGAATGCGGAAGTTATGCCTTTTGATAATAATTATGTTACGTCATTGAATGACACTAAACACGTTCAAGATGTATTTTTTGACGTTTCCGAAGAATCTTACATCGAGTCTCGACAGTTTTCGGAGCAATCTATAGTGCAAGATTTTCAAGTAACATCGAATACGTCAGAATATTATCCCGAGAGGCCTGCTAGAAATAGGGACGTAAGAGACAACACTGTAGTTCAAGATATAACCGACTTCGTGTCTGTTTCAAACCATGCAGAAGTAATAGAAAATAGAACAACTTCTGAAGTGGTGTTCGAAAAATCAGTAGTAAAAGGTATGACCGAAAATTATGAAAACCGCGTCTCTTCATCGAAAAAAGTACGAGAAAATAAAGTAGAGAAAAAGCCAAGAAATCAAAAGGAAACTACTATAACAACGAAGGAACAATGCATTTGCGAAATTTGTACCTGTGGGTAAGTTAAATCAAACATTTACATGTAAATAAAATACTGTAACAAATATAACTACTAGGTAACTCAAAGTAGGTAAATTATAAAATCGTTTTTTTTTTTGATCTCCAAACGTATGAACGTAAGACTGTTAATTTTATTCATTCGAGTAATTGAGTATGATGATGTTGACTACTATAATTACTTTGGCATTTAAAGTAGAGACGTTGTCCCTGATCTTAATGCTTTAACTTTTTATTTTTTGCTTATTGAGGCATTTAAACTTTGAGTCATATAAGCATTTAGTGCATAACATAATACTAATTTATATATAAAAAAAAATTTAATTCTTAGAAACATATGATTTGCTGTTTATAAATAATTTTTTTAGTGCCAGTTACATAATAGTCATTTCATGTCATTGACGTTATCATATTTTTACATTTTCCATCAAAATAAAATTGATGTACAGCAAATTATTTAAAATTTTATGTAATGAATACTTTGACACCTTGGGTAGTTGCATTTGAGTATATAAGTATTGATACTATTACACCCTAATACACGACAGTGAAATGTAAATACTCAAAGTAATAATTATAGGTGTTACACTTGATTTATGCAAAAGTATTATATAATATACAGCTATACAAGCGATGGTGGGGCATAAATAAACAGTATAAATATAATAATTAATACAAATAGAATATTTAAAACTGTTTAAATTGTAAGTTTTGTTTACAATGATCATCGAATAATATAGAACTGGACGAATTGTGGATCTAATGTAATTTGAAATGTGTATGAAGGAATTTTTCACTAGTCATGCAACGCTTCAATTAATGCTCACATGATCTAAAAAAATATTTTATTACTTAGTTTTTGCTAATGTATACTAAATGTAGTACCTACTCTTTTGAAGTATAGATATTTTGTTTTGCGCTGGGAACTAGAGCGCACTGTACACAATTTCTTAGTGAATACATGTGCCTTAAAATATAGAACATCGCTGATATCTAAATGAATAAATAATGGGTATGATAATAAACAGTTAATAAATTGATTAATAAATGAATTAACTGATTAAAACTCAATAAATCATTTTTTTGTTTTTCAAATAAAAAAAACATATTTTTACAATTTTTGTATTAATTTATTGACAATAAAAAATATATAATATATTAATCAAGTATCGGTATATTATGTACGTCTTGCCACATCGCCTACGCTCATTTAAACTTTTATTGCATATTATATAAATTAAAAACTTATTAGTTTAGTATTTGATATTTATAATACATCATCATTTTCAGGAAAATAAATTTCAGAATAAAAAATATTGGTTGTTATCGTACAGATTAAAAATAATTTGTAAAAATAGAGTGTTACACAAGCTTTAAGCTATATATTATACAAAAAAAAAAACAAATATATTTCCCAATATCATTAATATTGTGTAAGAAAGTTATAGCCTAGTATAGCCACACCGATCATTCCGTAGGTACCTACATGTCTACATTTAGAAAAAAGTTTATTACGTAGAATCCGTTATTAACGTAATTTTTTTTATCATTCAGTGCCTACCTCACGATTATTCAATATGAGAAAAATAACATATTAATATTGTAATAATTCACTGTAAACAAAAATTACTATACGGACGGTACGGTTGGATACTATGCCCTTAGGCTCACCACATCATAACGTTCGTACATATATATAGGTACGTCTATGCTAATTTGTATTTATATTTAAATTATTAATGCATTTATAATTGTCCATATAGCAATTATACAGAGACTGTTCATTTTCGTTTATACAGTTCGACTGTTCTTCCGACCGTATCCGAATATATTGCGATTCGTGTATAGGTTTATTATTATCTTTGTGTACCTATAGATACCATCATACCACGGTTATGTACCTAGATAACCGTGGCATAGTAATATTCTATGTATGGCAGTGTATACTTATTTATGATATTCTTTCCCCGTAAAAACCTTGTAGTCATTTTGCACAGCAATTCGTAAATGTTTTTTTATCTAGTCCGTCAATCGAAATCTGCAAATTTAAAACGGTACCTACCTATACGGCCAGTTTTCGTTTAAAAATAAACACATATATAATATTATATTATAACCCCAAACGTAATAGGTAGGTGTGTGTAATTATCGTCGGCGTTTTGTAGTTGGGATACACGCGAAACGATCGTAAACGTTTAACACGTATATGGTTGGTATATATACATGTATTATGTTACGTCATAAAATAATGTGAATAGCGATCAATTCTCGCACGGCGCGCCGCAAGAAAGTCTACGAACAATATTATTATTATTATTATTATTATTATTATTATTATTATTATTATTATTAATTAAACTCGTTTTATTCTCGCGCGTTTCCCGTCTCCAGGGATCCGGCGGCAACTTTTTATCCAGCGTACTCTGCAGCACCGTTGCCAATATTCGACCCCGATCGTCGACGCCTTATTTACGTTCCGTCAATATTTGCGTACTTACAATGAAGCGCTCTGTTGATTTTCGCTCGAGACACGACGACTAGTTTGACAACACAGGCTGCCGCTTATTGCTTACATATTATATTATTTAGGTAGGTAGGTAGGTACTCACACTATTGTGATCGCAAACTCAAAATATTATTAGTGTTTCAAATGTCCGCGAACCAGCTTTAAAGCTTTATACAATTATAGCGGTATAGTAGGTTTTTGTTTCGATAAAATTATTCCAACATATGGCATAACCATCAGTGCTTGTCAAAAAAATTAGAAACACTACTGTTAACCGAAAATATAGTTTAACCGGCTTATAAGGATTACAGCTAAAATTTCAAATTCATAAATTAGATTAAAATATATAATATATATATCATTTATTTAATTGGTTCAATACCTATAATAATATATGGGTCAATATAATATTTACATTGATCATTTCAAATATTTTTAATATAAATAAAGCTTAAATAAATTAAGCATACTATAGATGATTACATTTTTAATAGTATTGAAGTACGATTCATTTGACTGATTCAAATTTTGTTTATATTAAAATCATTAATATCTGCATAATTTCAATTATTATTCCTCTGGTATTAGCAAGCTCAATGAATGGATTATGCATTTATTGAAACTGGTCGGTTTTAAACCATAAATTGAGGCTTGATAAATTCTTAGTAACCCCCCTCCTCCAGCCTCCTGGTTGTGCAACTGAGTCTGTATAACCACCAAGAAATCGATTTTGAACAAAACTGTCGATAGTTTCTGTTGCGGTCTTGGAATCCAGTCGCTACAGAACGATAAATAAAATATATTTTTTTTATTATTTAAAATAGCAATGAACGTGAGTGTAATTTTTGAAAGCAAAATCGTTCTAAATGTTTAAAACTTTAAAGCGAATTATTGGTCGTATTTTGTCGACGTAATTAAGACGAGGGTCATGGGAAAAAGGTCCGGAGACTGCGATTGCCGTTGCTGACGTGGATCATTTTGTATGTTTTACCGTCGACGTTTATATTATTATTATTATACCACAGTCACCGCCTCACCGCGCCGTCCAACTCTTGTCCGTTCTGCACAAAATGCTCGTTTGCAAACCCATTGTTTCGCCGTCGCCGAGTCGGGCGTGTACCCATACTATAATACAGCTATTATAGGTCGCGGGCGACCGGTTCCCGCGATAACGCTAAAACCGAAATGAAATAACGCTCCGGGTTGCCCACTTCCCGGATGAGCGTAGGTATTTCGTACATATTTTCACCACACACTTAAGTATACATTGCAACATTATACACCGTGTGCTGCACATCGCACACACTCGGAAAATACACACGAAACGTGCTGAAAACGTTTAATATTGCAGACTATTATATTTTTTGTAGTTATCGTTTCCAATCATCAAGCGGTAAAAACTATAAAATCGAACGACGATTGTAGCTGCGATATTATAATATAATTATATATTATTATTATAATGCGCTTTGTATATTGTAGGCATAATGTACGTAATCATTTAACGCCGACTGCAGAATGTGTATTGTACTATTGTATACATCTGTGCCAGCGCTTGATATCAGGGTGGGGGGGGGGTAATTGGTGTTGGTGGATCCCCCCCCCTCTTTAGGATTTTCGCTACCACTATATATTAATACAATATTATTACTTAATACTTACAACTCGATACTTAACAATTTTTATAATATGTATAATCGCAGATTGATTTCCTGATCTCGTTGAAGGCTTGAAGCGAAAATTAGAGAAGGCAAATGGCCTAAGAGAAGCTTGATGCCGTGTTGCTTATAAACCGTCGTAATTTTTCTCACGTGTAAAATAATAATAGTAACATTTTTAGAAATTAAAACCAACAAAATGTGTATATTTTTCGTGCTGTTTACAGTAATACATTTTCTAAAATTCATTACCTTTGGGAATTTGAAATTCGCCCCCCCCCCTCATAACTAGGATATACTGCTCTGTACTGTGGCTTTTTTATTATTGTTTCTTCGGAAACAAAATATATTTTCAAAATTCATCACTTCGACGATAGGACGATTTATACCTTTATAATATCATAATAATGTGTATGGCCTGCAACGACATAGTCGAAGTTGACATCGTTATTTTTCGTTGACGCAGCTATTCGTCGTCGCCTTATGCTGTTCAATATTGGCTGTCGTAGAATTGCTGCAGTACATAATATTATATATACATAGGTACCTACCTCCCGATATAGGTGTACCTACTGGCACCGTGGTTAACGATTATGTCGACATAGGAGCGATTTAGGAGAAAGGATTTTTTCGTCATCTGGCTGGATCCCGTGCTAAAACAAAACGTTCGTTTAAGGAAGTCAATCAATTTTTTTTTTGCAAATTTCCATCACTAGTTACTATAATATAATTATCTTCTGTATAGTGTGTACAACCGCGCAGTAATGTTTCTATTACACATTCTTATCGATTTTTGTAGCGTGTATGTAATATCTATTAAAATATTTTAGGTAGGTATATTGAATACATCTAAGTAATAATGTTTCGAAAAACATTTCTTAAGTAATAAAATCTAATGTTATAAGTCGTTACAGTAGAGTAAATCCATTTATAGGTACACACGACAGGCCATGATAATAAATTTAAATATTAATATTTAGACCTTGTGACTTCGATTATTTTTCTGAAAAGTATTTCCGTTGACATTTTTTAGTAGTAATTCCTATATACCTACCATATCGTATATACACACGGTCTGTTTACGATCGATTGACGGGCGCCACATTGCAGATGGCTGACGTTTAGTCAATTAGTCATCGGCGTTACACATAAACTAGCCTACAAATATATATATACATTTTATAGTTCCATTTACGGTCCGCATATAATAATATATATTATATAGGTATGATATATATATAATCGACTTGTACGAGGTCAACCCTTTCTGACGTCGGTCGGTATACGCGTTTATTGCGCGCACACACTATACGTATAATATGTTATGTGATGTACTTATGTATTATTGTCGTTCCCACTTGTATGAGCAACGATGTTGACGAGAACTACGACGTCCAACTGCTTTCTAACTCAGTTTTTTTTTTTATTATTATTACCGCCGATAAAAGAATACATTACTATTATATACCTACCGTGTTGGATTTGGTCAGTCTCTGCTGCAGTGCCGGGAGACACGACGGCCGTCAGCGTGATACATATACATATATATAATATGTTATTTACCTACCTATATATACATTATATATTTTTTAACATCGTTCTACGCGCTTTCACGTACATTTTTAAATAGACGCTTATTCATAATTTTCATTTGTTTCCGTCCACTAGCCTTTATAGTTTATATATAGTTGCGCTGGCCGAGTATATATAATATGTACCTACACCTTAGAAACGATCGACTTTCCTGCGTAAATATATTATTATTATTATGCATACTTCCCGTTGCGCAACACTGCACCACGTTTTATAATCATCTCTATACAGCTGCATATATTATTATAATTACATGTGGGTTTTATGACAATGGCATATTTTAGTGTGTTATTGTATGAAGACAGCCTGCGATCTTAGTACCCCACTCCTCAGCAATATTAAAGAAATAGTTAACACCGTAGTCGTTCTACGATTCGCGAACCATAATAAATATTTATATTACTTGTAGCACTTTCAGTGGGCGTTATTTCTTTTATTATACCTAACTTAACCTTTTATAACTACAGTTATTGAAGTAAGATTATAGATACAACGAGGATAATATTGTGTAAAATATTTTTGTCGTACCTCATTAGTTATTTCCTTATTTATCCTGCTTAAAAAAAATTATAATTAACTAATAACGAAGAACACGGCTATGAAGTGTCGTTTGAAATGATATTCGTATACATTTCCGTACCAAGTGTTCAAATAAAACATTACCCGAAACGATGTACGTGCAGAATTTAAAAATACCTAATTGAACTTTTTTTTTCATACCACCTTTAAATGAATTAGCTGTTTTTATTATATCACGTGACATGTATTATTTAAAATATATATATCAAAGTACTATTGTAAGACATATATATTTTATAAAAATTATAAAAATTTTCAAGAAATAACTGGTGACACAAAATATTATGAGACCGTTTAATAGGATTAAATTAAATATACTAGAGACCGTTTTACTAACCATTTAAGATCGCTATTCTCGATGCTGTTGAATAATCTTAGGTATACATATAGGATACTATAATAATATTTATAAATCTATTAAATTATACTGAAGAAATAAAACTTACCCATCCCGAGGCTAAATGAATAAATCAAGAGTTATTATAAAGAAAGAGGGGAGAGACAAATTGGCATACAAAAAAGCAGTAAAAATGATTTAATTTTTTCTCGGTACATTGGTTTGATGAATTATACTTGTTTCTTTGTCACAAGTAAACATTTTTAGAAAACTAATTTGTTAAAATAAAATAGCTCATTAAAAATGTATTTTTTCGTTTAGAAGCAGATAGCACGCAAACGGTGCATTAGTATCCGGGTTTCAGTAGTACCTAAATACGACAATATTTAATACAATACTTATCTCGAAAAAAAAGGTTGCTTCTATTTAAACGAAAATGAATTAAAAATTATGACCTCGATTAGTGAACACTGATCATATCGTTGTTTCATCATATTATTATATTCTCAGGTGCCTTTAACTACTAGCTATAATAACGTTTACTACGGTGTTCGGTCGGGAGTGTGTTGCTTTATGTGTTCAAGTAAAAACGATTTACGAAAAATATGGATTCGGTAATAATACGCTCGGTGATTCTCATTCTGTACATTTTTTTTTTCAATAATACGATGTCCACCATCATTTTAAAAAGAGCACGTGCCCGCCGATCACGCGAACTCGCGTACGTCTAGTCGTTTACCACGTATAATAATAATATGTGTATACAAATTTTCAAGCGTGTCTGGCAAAACGAGTGGTGCACACTCATGTAACGTATAGGTATTACATGTATTATATCGTACAACGCGTATACGAGTACGATCACGAGTCTGTAAAATTCAGTCAATCGGCGGTTCGTATGTGCTGGTGTAGTCGACTATTATACCTATTAAATAGTTATTCGGATTTGAAAGATCCTCGGCACGAAAATGTGCTGTAATAGGTACCGATGTTACGGTGAACTCAAAAGTGTAAAATAAATAAAATCTACAGCACGTAGGTAAATTATATTATTATACAAAGGTGTGTTGTGGAATGTTGCAACGAGTAAAATATATTATTTTTTTTTAATAAAAACGGTTTTCTAACGATAATGGTGTAAACATCATTATACCTATACCTATTGTCTTGTGGACTGCACACATCAATGTTATTGATACATATCGTACTGAAGTACTATGATTTTTTGAACATAATAATTTGGTCATTATAATTAGTCCGCAATGCATTTTTTCTCATTGTATATATATCAGTCATGTGTTATGCAATATCCGAAGTTTACTAATAATGCCCACGATGTGCCCTTGATGTACCTATCTATAGGTGACTGCGTATTGGTCACGGACAATTAGGTATCAAACTATAAAATGTATTATTTATACTACTTTATACTCTCAAATAAATAACAATGCTCGTACTGCGCTATCAACAAATCAGCCTAGAATTCTTAGACATTTTATTTCATTTTTAATTCTATATGTAATCTAACTGCAGGTATAGCGCCAGTATAATATCATAGATAAAAAAAAAGTCATGGAATTCTTATTGTATTCTGCACTGTATAGGTTGACACTATATAGATATTAGATACCAACGTTAAATGTATTTTTCTTAAAACTATTTAAATACATTATTTGTTCATACATAATGTGTAGGCAGCGCTGTATATAAAAACTTGGCGCCCTGGGACAACAACAAAAAAAAAAACGCCTTATACTAATAAATTAATTAAATATTGAAAATATAAAAAAATTAGCAGCCCTCTCAGAATCAGCCGCCCGGGCAACAACACCCTGTTAAATACGGCCCTGTGTATATGAAAGAAAACAAAAGAGGAAAAATTAATTAAGTATAGGCATCATTATTAGTACGTGTCAACGTATCCGCTGCTACATGACAAATTGAACATTCATCGCAAATGGAATTAAATGTGTGTCAGTGCGAACAAGAATGTTTATACTATGTGCTTACCGTCTAGTTATTTAATTCTTGACATATTTATCACAGAGATCTGAGTTTATGATTATATATCAATTCTGTGAAGTTGTATTGTGGGTAACTGATTTAGCATTCTTCGTTTGTTTTCTATTGAACATTTGTATGTACCTACGCGTAAATGTCCTTTTCGAAATTCTTAACCGCAGGTCTTTAATCATTATATGTTATATATACAAAAGTAACACACTGTATAAAATATATTATGAACAAACTTGTTTTGTTTTTTGATAGGTATAAATTCATTAAAATAACATACACGCAAGTGATGTGAGTAGGTGGAAACCTAGGAAGTACCTATGTAACTAATAGCCTTTAGTAGCCGATCAATAGAAAAATAAAATAAAACACATTTAAATACGGGCAGACAATATTATATGCTAATATTATATTAATTTGATATAAAATAAGATGTCGATACTAAAGTAGATACCTATGTTTTTAAAAAATACAATAAATTTAAATTTATTTTTATAAAATGAAGTGTGAAACAATTTATGAAACCCTATGTACCTACCTATACAAAGCACAAATTAAAGTTAGTTTGAACATTGCTAAACAGGTTTAAAAATAAATTATTAATACAAGAGAATGCACTTACCTAGTATTGAAAAAGTATTTTCCTTCTGTAGTAAGGTAGGTATTTTTTTATTTTTTTGTTCTAAACATTTATCACTAGTTTTAGTTTGTTTTTGTGTGATTAGGTAGGTACCTAATGCTTTATATTTAAGGCGTATCGCATCACCAAAATCCCATATTATAACTATACGTACTGTAATATTTATTTTTATTATTCGTGCTTACTTATGACTACAATTTTTCTATACGCAACATCTCCACCATCAAATTCTTAACTGAAAATTGTCATTAATTTTTTTGATATTTTAATATTCTTATTACCTACTTCCGGTAGCAATAACCTACCTACCTACACTGCTTTGTCACGTTGGCCCTTTCACTATACATTATATTATTACTGTAAATGGTCATTATTCATTTATCAGAGTGAAACCCATTCGTTCGTTGCTTATTTTTCTTACTGTTATTATTCAAGTCGCTATTTAAGTTACATACAAATTAAATTATCGAAATACTTATTGTGCTATAGAACGAGCGTGATCTGAGTAGGTACCTACCTACCTATTTACTAATTACCTACGTGTATTCTCATTTTGAACGATTTTAAATGTCCACGATTTTGAGTCACGTTCTAATGAGCTTAACAGCACAATATTAAATATGCATTCCGGATAAGAATAGAACAACATTGCCGAATATGAATAAAATATGCCAAATTACAATTTTTTCAACAACCACTCTCGTACATACGAAAAATATATTTTACGTTTTTTAAACAATAGTTTTTCTGACATAATGTTATTCACTGTTACGTTTCTGTGCACTATGCAGTAGTATAGTCAACTATAAAAAATAACTAAAGAAACATAATTCTGTTTTTTACGTTATTATAATATAATAATATGGTATATATTATTATATATCGAAATATATTATATTATGATAATGTTCTCTCTTGTCCTTAGTATATATTTTTTTGTGTTATGGGTAAACAATGTACTTATTATTGTATAGGCATATACAATGTATACTGCAATGTATACCTATACCTACTCTAATTTCAAAGGAGCACTTCTGTTTTGTTATGTTTTTTGTTTTGTTTCGATCCTTATTATTATGGTTTAACCATTGCAATTTCGTTGATATTAACATTATCGTAACACGATGTTATAACACTGCAGACACGATCATCTAGCAAGGTCTAGAACGTGTCAGTTTGATTATGATTGAGAATAAAAATATTAAAATGACTTTTTCAAGCCTTAGCAACGTGTGGCTATTGTTGTATACCAAGGTTAACCTATGTAGGCAATAACGACGTTACACTCGGCAGTGCCTCACCCACGGCTATAATTTTTATTTTCTAGAAACCATTGAGTTTCATTTATCAGCACTTAAAAGTGCCACATTCGTCAAATTTAAAAACATCAGCATTTTTTTTTGCGTAGTTATACACAATACATCATTTGTAATCCTAACAAGTCTTCGCTATTATGTCCAGATAGACGAACAAAAATAATATTATGTAAATAATAAATAGTATATAATATAATTGATTTTGATATATAATAATATGTTAATATCATAGCTTTAACATATATTTATTTTGTACCTACATAAAAATAAATTATTTTTCATTTTAATCTAAAAAAAAATATTACTTTGTTATCAGTATAGGCACCTTATCTTGTTAACGCTGTCGACTGTGTATATATAAGCGTTAAACTATGTACCTATATAATAATATATAACCATACTAAATTACTAACGAAATACACGAGTAGACACGAAATTAGTCATTTTTAAATCTATAGTCTGCAGACTTTAACACCATGCTTCCCATTGTATTGAGAAACTTCGACATTAATATTATGCAACGATTAGGTAGTTTTAACGTTGTTTATATTATAAATAATATATTATAGTATATACAATACACATGTTTAAATCCGTATGAAATTAAATACATGTCATCTGATGTGCATATTTGTTTCTCACGATACATTTTATTTTATTTGCCTATTTAATGCACAGGCCACAGATTAACTAAAAACATGTCAATGGTGCTTACTGCTTACTAAAAAACGTTCATTGCTAGGAATTGTATAATTCAATAAATACTTGCCCAACACAATACTTACACTTTGGATTAACTGACATCCAATGACCATTAAATGAGAGACCTACTGATATTAATTATTAATTGTGGCATAAAATAAATAAATTGTCATAAATGTATCATTATTTAACTTAAAGGTGTATATCCCAGTATCCTATTACTGTAGAAGTAGAGTTTCGGCTTTCATATTATGTATCGACCCGCAGCTTTAACTGGTTGTTATTGTTTTTGCGTCCTATTATAAATTATGATTTGTGAAATGTGATCCAGCACTGTTTCTCGTTTGATACTTCTAAGCAGAAGGTGTAAGGAAACAATACAAGTAAATTTTATTGAAACACTATCTCGTTTGCAAATATTATGGTATTCTATCGACAGTTTAAAGAATTCATATTAGTTTAAAACTAATAATAACTCAATAGGCAAATAGGCAATACCGCCAATACCTACCCAAGGTAAAATAATGTAATTTATTTTAAAAAAAACAAAGGTAGGCAAGTGGGTACCACTCTGCTGTACCTACAACAAGTTTCGAGTGGGTCACTGTTATGGATATTTTAAATTTGAATTCAATGATAAATTATAGCATATGAAAAACGTTTCTGAGCAAAGATGGTATTACTAACTATATTTTATGATATTATTGCTATTAAAGTAATTTATTTTACTGAAAGTAATACAGTAGGTTGAATTCATTTTTTCCGAAAACATTATGCTATTGTGTGTATACAAAATAATAATATACTTTAAACATTTTAAGTTCCCTGAATAATATTTTTAAATTACAATAAAATAACTAAATTCGTTACTCTCTATTTAAATATCTAGTTTTGCCCAAATTTAAACTAAAAATACCTATAAATAGTCTCTATTTAGCTCTTAAAATTGTATAATCTAGCATATTAAGTTTCTTAATATCACTATTTTATGTGATATTAATTATTATGTCATACATTGTACCATTAGGCATCCCTGCTAATATAAATATATATATAAATATGTATATAAAAAATAAAACTATGTTTGTATAGATATTACGGTTACAATATAAACTACTTATGATAAACTTTGTTTAAATTGTTTAATCTTTAACTTTAAAAAGGTCGGCAAGTGGGTACCGACTTTGCTGTACAGTAAGTGTCGAGTGGGTCACTGTAATGGATGGAATTAAATATGAATTCAATAATAGAACAATTTGAAAAATTTGAAAATTTTTTTATCGGCAATAATAAAAATAAAAAAAAAAACCCAAAAATTAATTATGCCTCAATAGCTCAAAAAAAGTCAAAACATATTGAAATTTTTATTGTGTATATAAATTGCTTATATTGCTTATATTGCTTTATATTTACGATCATTATTTCGTTTGTTACGCCAAAAACAAATATCAATTTTGTTTATAATTGGCTTCGCGTTAAAATACCCGGTTTTTCCTTAATTTTATTTTTGTTTTTCCCGATGTGTTAGAAACTATTGAGACATTTTTACCTTTGACCCCACAAAGTACCAAATAGATTCACTTTCCTATCAGAAAAGATGCTGATGAAGAAAATCGGAACACTTTTACTACGTCAACGTGGTGATGACATACACAAAAAAAAACCCATATCATTATAGAATCCAATACATTCATCGCTCCTCTCAGAATCTAAAATTGAAGATTTTTTAATTTTTTTTATTATAATTAGATAAGTAAAAATTGCTTGTGATTTTGACTCATTTTGTTGACATTACCTATAACATCAAATTAATATAAAAAATGTGTACCTATGTTTTTTAAATATTTATATATATAGCTATTAGAATAACTTATATGGGATAATGTATCGAATTTTCAAACTTTTGTGAATTTAATTAACATATTTTGTAATCAGAAAATACACTATACTGCTTTAAGTTTCAAGTACAATAATAAATATAAATGTTTCTTAAATAAAAATAGAATCGACAATATCAATATCATTGTACGAATAAAATATGAAAATATTTGCTTTACAACCATTAATAATGTTCTGAAGATTGATTATATTTGGTTTACTATTAAATTAAATAGTTGTACATTATACACACGCTAATGGAAAAAAAAACTTTTAAATTATTACCAGTGTTTGACTATACAGTGCGTACAATTGGTACAATCAGTTCAGTACCCTATTTATTAGTCTGAATGCAAATCTTTAGGTGCATTGCCACATTTTACATTCCCTTGCCAAGAATTTCCACGTAGTTTGCATTGGTGCACGCAATAACAATATATTTTATAATCACTACTTTGAAGTTACCTTACAGTATTTTTCATAGAAAACAGTATACGCTTTTAAATTAATTTATTACTAAAACAAATCAATTTTTAATTTTATGTTTAAAGACGTCATCGATGTCCACACACACCTGGAACAGATAGGTCTCCACTAGATTTGGAGCCTATATCGTCTCCAAAATTATCAAGGACTGCAGAAGAATACCAACCAATACCATTTGAACGTGTTGAAAGGCCTAGTTTGCAGAGACTCAATACAGAATTAACTATAAACGAAGGAAAAATTGAAAATACTACGGCCTACAGATCGGAGTTTGAGGAAAAACATGCAGAACGTCAAGTCCGGTAATAATAACTTTAAAATAATAATACGATTTAATTTTTATTGTTATTTATTTTTGTATATAGATATAAAATGGAAGATCAACTTCACCTCGAAGGTGAATACTCTCCACAGAGAAAACAAGAGTATACGGGACTTCCTGGTGATCGTTATTCATCACGTAAGCCACAAGATAACTTAAAACCTGAAGGCGACTTTGAAAGACCTATTCTTGAAAAAGTGACACCAGCAGAACGACCGAAACCGATTAAGCCTATCGATAATTTGAAGCCAGAGGGTGATTTCGAAAGACCACAACTATCCAAGTACGGGCCCGGTGAGAGAGCACCAATTGTCAAACATCCAGACAATTTAAAACCAGAAGGTGAATTTGAAAGACCAACTAAATCTAAAATAGAACCAGGAGAACGTCCAACGCCATTTAAGCCAAGTGACAATTTAAAGCCAGAAGGTAACTTCGAGCGGCCAACACCCACCAAAGTGCAACCTGCAGACCGACCAAAACCAATTAGACCAAAAGACAATTTACGACCGGAAGGTGAATTTGATAGACCTATACCATCTCAATACGGACCAGGCGATCGAGCACCAATAGTTAAGCATCCGGATAATCTTAAGCCAGAGGGTGACTTTGAAAGACCACAACCATCGAAGTACGGGCCCGGTGAGAGAGCACCAATTGTCAAACATCCAGACAATTTAAAACCAGAAGGTGAATTTGAAAGACCAACTAAATCTAAAATAGAACCAGGAGAACGTCCAACGCCATTTAAGCCAAGTGACAATTTAAAGCCAGAAGGTAACTTCGAGCGGCCAACACCCACCAAAGTGCAACCTGCAGACCGACAAAAACCAATTAGACCAAAAGACAATTTACGACCGGAAGGTGAATTTGATAGGCCTATACCATCTCAATACGGACCTGGCGATCGGGCACCAATAGTTAAGCATCCGGATAATCTTAAGCCTGAAGGAGACTTCGATAGGCCCAAGCCTAATAAATATGCACCTGGTGATCGAGCACCCATAATAAAACATCCTGACAATTTAAAATCAGAAGGAGATTTTGATAGACCAGAACAGCCACAAGTTCCAAAAAGAGGAGAAAGAGCACCTATTAAGAAACCAATTGACAATTTACGACCAGAAGGTGAATTTTATGGAGAAAGAACAGTAACAAAAATCGTAAAAGGAGAAAGAGCTGAAATCCGAAGACACGAAGACCAACTAGTAATTGGTGGAGAATTTACAGGTTAATTTTTTTATTAATTACAATTCGAAACACAAACTATTAATAATCACTGAACATAATAAAGCCCATAGAAAAATTAAGAAGCAAAATATAAAAGTTGCTTTATATATATTTAATAAGTCATGTTCAGTATAGTTTAATGAGTATGAATAATAAGTAACAAACTTTATTAAATATTGTTTTGTGCTTATGTATTTAAAATTATAGTATTCACAAAATAAACTGACATTTATAATAAATCAATAAAATCATAAAGATATTTTGCAATTTTAAAAGCAATTATAAAATTTGACATTTTGAAGAAATTGGTTGTCTAAAACAAACATTTTCAAGCTTAAATGGACGAGTACATTTTTTTTTACGATTCAAAAACTCTGAATTTTGAAAATTGTATAATCTAAAGCATAAATGTTAACTATTCATATTTAATTTTCCAAATTATAATTGTACATCGAGTTTTAGATTAATTAAACTAATAAGTTTATACTCAATTCTGATCTAATAAATTATAAAATTACAATGCTTAGGGAAATTCAATATTTTATACTGTAAAACTAATAAGAATCGTATAAATAAAAATATATTGTTTAAAAAAAATGATAGATAAAAAGATATAAATAAGTATTGTATGGATAAAGAAATATAATAAAAGACCCATTTAAATATATTTAGACATAAAAACATTGAATAATTATATTGTAAATACTTAACTTAACACAAAACAACGAGTTATATTATATTTGTATATGTATTAATAATACAATCTTTATTAGATAAAATATAATCTCTACTTCATTATCTCTATCTCTATCTCTACTACTATATAAAATTGTAAGGGGTTTTCTAAGGCCTCGCTAACCTATTTTAATACAAATATATTTACCATTAATACTGCTAGAAACATTTCAATACGTTTTCATTAATCATTTTTTATATTTACTTGCCGATCACATTAAACGATAAATATGAATAAAAAATTGTATACATCATCGTCCGAAAGAAAAATAAACAACCAATCACGGGCGAAGCTGTGACGGGTCTGCTAGTTTAAAGTATAAAATAAAAAAAAGAACAAATAAAAATATAAAATGCAAAACCTTCATTATTAAAGTATTCAAAGCAAAAATGTATTTATTATTCTATTTTATAGATACCACCACACAAAGAATGGAGTTTACAGGAGAGTCCACTGAAGAACGACCAAGGATGATACGTAGAAATACGTGGACCAAACTAGAAGGAGATATATTGGTAATTTTAATTAATAATATATAAAACAAAAATTTTAAAAGATAATTTAAAAATGTAATTATATCTTTGCAGGTAGTTCCAAAAAATAAAGAAGATTATCCTGAGCGTCCAGTCGTCCGAAACGAAAAAGGGAAAAAAAAAACTGATACATTAAATATAACAACGGGAGAATTTTATTCGAATACGTCATCTCAAGAAGCATATCAACGACACGATACTCAAAAAACAGAAATTATAAAAAAACGCACAGACAATTTAATATGTGAGGGAGAAATGTCTTTTGAAACATCACGAATGGCTGATTATTCAGCAAAAACAGTAGAATTAGAAAAACCAGTAAGACGACGTACATGGACCAAGCAAGATGGAGAAATATACTTCCAGACTACAACTTCAGAAGTTTTTAAACATCACAACGAAACTAATATCCGACATACTATCAAAAAACACACAGATAATATAACTATTGAAGGCAAATTTGATGATCGAACACATTCTAAAGAACAATTTAAAAACATACAAACAGAGAGATCTATACAAAAAAAGCCAATAGACAATTTAAAACCAGAAGGTGAATTTGATCGACCGCAAAAAGAAAAGTATACGCCATCCGAGAGACCTAAACAAATAAGACCAACAGACAACTTAAAACCAGAAGGAAAGTTTGAACGTCCGAAACAAAAGGATTACAAAAAAGGAGAAAGGCCAAAACAAATAAAACCACAAGATAACCTTAAACCTGAAGGAGATTTCGAAAGGCCAATCGAAGAAAAGTTTAAACCCAATGAAAGACCATCTCCATTTAAACCATCGGATAATTTAAAACCAGAGGGAGATTTTGAACGACCCATAAATGAAAAATATAAACCAAGTGAACGTCCTGCTCCATTTAAACCAAGTGATAATTTAAAACCCGAGGGTGAATTCGAAAAGCGTACGCCACAGAAGGTTGGTCCTGGTGATCGTGCTCCAATTGTTAAGCCCAAAGACAATTTATATCCAGAAGGTGAGTTCCAACGACCAAAACCGGATGATTATCAGCCATCCGAAAGACCAAAACAAGTGAAACCACAAGACAATCTGTTTCCAGAAGGTAAATTTGATCGTCCAGAATTACCTGAGTATTCTCCATCTGAAAGACCGAAACAATTTAAGCCTACAGACAATCTAAAGCCTGAAGGAGAATTTGAACGTCCAGTTTATGAAAAGTTCAAACCCAGTGAGCGTCCTGCAGCTTTTAAACCAACCGATAATTTGAAACCAGAGGGCGAATTCGAAAAACGTACGCCACAGAAAGTTGGTCCTGGCGACCGTGCACCAATTGTTAAACCCAAAGACAATTTGTATCCAGAAGGTGAGTTCCAACGACCGAAACCGGATGATTATCAGCCATCTGAAAGACCAAAACAAGTGAAACCACAAGACAATTTGTTTCCAGAAGGTAAATTTGATCGTCCAGAATTACCTGAGTATTCTAAATCTGAAAGACCGAAACAATTTAAGCCTACGGACAATCTAAAGCCTGAAGGGGAATTTGAACGTCCAGTTTATGAAAAGTTCAAACCCAGTGAGCGTCCTGCAGCTTTTAAACCAACCGATAATTTGAAACCAGAGGGCGAATTCGAAAAACGTACGCCACAGAAAGTTGGTCCTGGCGACCGTGCACCAATTGTTAAACCCAAAGACAATTTGTATCCAGAGGGTGAGTTCCAACGACCGAAGCCGGATGATTATCAGCCTTCTGAAAGACCAAAACAAGTGAAACCACAAGACAATTTGTTTCCAGAAGGTAAATTTGATCGTCCAGAATTACCTGAGTATTCTAAATCTGAAAGACCGAAACAATTTAAGCCTACGGACAATCTAAAGCCTGAAGGGGAATTTGAACGTCCAGTTTATGAAAAGTTCAAACCCAGTGAGCGTCCTGCAGCTTTTAAACCAACCGATAATTTGAAACCAGAGGGCGAATTCGAAAAACGTACGCCACAGAAAGTTGGTCCTGGCGACCGTGCACCAATTGTTAAACCCAAAGACAATTTGTATCCAGAAGGTGAGTTCCAACGACCGAAGCCGGATGATTATCAGCCTTCTGAAAGACCAAAACAAGTGAAACCACAAGACAATTTGTTTCCAGAAGGTAAATTTGTTCGTCCAGATTTACCTGAATATTCACCATCAGAAAGACCAAAACAATTCAAGCCTACAGACAATCTAAAACCCGAGGGTGATTTTGAGCGACCTGTTCATGAGAAATTTAGACCTAGTGAACGTCCTGCTGCATATAAGCCATCAGATAATCTTAAACCCGAAGGCGAATTTGATAGAAAGAAACCAGATGAATTTCAACCAGCTGAAAGGGTTAAGCAAGTGAAACCTCAAGATAATCTATTTCCGGAAGGTAATTTCGAAAGACCAGATCATCCAGAATATTTACCATCGGAAAGACCGAAACAATTTAAACCTATTGACAATCTTAAGCCAGAAGGTGATTTTGAGCGACCTGTTCATGAGAAATTTAGACCTAGTGAACGTCCTGCTGCATATAAGCCATCGGATAATCTTAAACCCGAAGGTGAATTTGATAGAAAGAAACCAGATGAATTCCAACCAGCTGAAAGAGTTAAGCAAGTTAAACCACAAGATAATCTGTTTCCAGAAGGCAACTTTGAACGTCCCGAATACCCTGAATATTCTCCATCCGAGAGACCGAAACAATTTAAGCCTACAGACAATCTTAAACCTGAAGGTGACTTTGAGCGACCTGTTCATGAGAAATTTAGACCTAGTGAACGTCCTGCTGCATATAAGCCATCGGATAATCTTAAACCCGAAGGTGAATTTGATAGAAAGAAACCAGATGAATTCCAACCAGCTGAAAGAGTTCAGCAAGTGAAACCTCAAGATAATCTATTTCCGGAAGGTAATTTCGAAAGACCTGAGCATCCTGAATATTCACCATCAGAAAGACCAAAACAATTTAAGCCTACAGACAATCTTAAACCTGAAGGTGACTTTGAGCGACCTGTTCATGATAAATTTAGACCTAGTGAACGTCCTGCTGCATATAAGCCAACGGATAATCTTAAGCCCGAAGGTGAATTTGATAGAAAGAAACCAGATGAATTCCAACCAGCTGAAAGAGTTAAGCAAGTGAAACCTCAAGATAATCTATTTCCGGAAGGTAATTTCGAAAGACCAGATCATCCAGAATATTTACCATCAGAAAGACCGAAACAATTTAAACCTACGGACAATCTTAAACCTGAAGGTGACTTTGAGCGACCTGTTCATGAGAAATTTAGGCCAAGTGAACGTCCTGCAGCATTCAAACCTTCTGATAATCTTAAACCTGAAGGTGAATTTGATAGAAAGAAGCCAGAAGAATTCCAACCTGCCGAAAGAGTTAAACAAGTGAAACCACAAGATAATCTTTATCCTGAGGGTAATTTTGAACGACCTGAACACCCTGAATATTCACCATCAGAAAGACCGAAACAATTTAAGCCTACAGACAATCTTAAACCTGAAGGTGACTTTGAGCGACCTGTTCTTGAAACGTTCAAGCCTAGTGAGCGACCAACACCATTTAGGCCTACAGATAATCTTAAACCCGAAGGTGACTTTGAAAGACCCGCCCATGAAAAGTTCAAATCAAGTGAACGTCCTTCGCCATTTAAACCAACAGATAATCTAAAACCTGAAGGTGAATTTGAAAAGCGTATACCAGCCAAGGTTGGTCCTGGTGATCGTGCACCAATCGTTAAACCTAAAGACAATTTGTATCCAGAAGGTGAATTCCAAAGACCTAAACCAGATGATTATCAACCATCTGAAAGACCAACACAAATCAAACCACAGGACAATCTATATCCTGAAGGAGATTTTGAACGTCCTGAGTACCCCGAGTATTCAGCATCTAAGAGGCCTAAACAATTTAAGCCTACGGACAATCTAAAGCCTGAAGGAGAATTTGAACGTCCAGTTTATGAAAAGTTCAAACCCAGTGAGCGTCCTGCAGCTTTTAAACCAACCGATAATTTGAAACCAGAGGGCGAATTCGAAAAACGTACGCCACAGAAAGTTGGTCCTGGCGACCGTGCACCAATTGTTAAACCCAAAGACAATTTGTATCCAGAAGGTGAGTTCCAACGACCGAAACCGGATGATTATCAGCCATCTGAAAGACCAAAACAAGTGAAACCACAAGACAATCTGTTTCCAGAAGGTAAATTTGATCGTCCAGAATTACCTGAGTATTCTAAATCTGAAAGACCGAAACAATTTAAGCCTACGGACAATCTAAAGCCTGAAGGGGAATTTGAACGTCCAGTTTATGAAAAGTTCAAACCCAGTGAGCGTCCCGCAGCTTTTAAACCAACCGATAATTTGAAACCAGAAGGTGAATTCGAAAAACGTACGCCTCAGAAAGTTGGCCCTGGCGACCGTGCTCCAATTGTAAAACCCAAAGACAATTTGTATCCAGAAGGTGAATTCCAAAGACCTAAACCTGATGATTATCGTCCATCAGAAAGACCAAAGCAAGTCAAACCACAAGACAATTTGTTTCCAGAAGGTAAATTTGATCGTCCTGAATTACCCGAGTATTCTCCATCTGAGAGACCAAAACAATTTCGACCAAACGATAATCTCAAGCCGGAAGGTGATTTTGAACGTCCAGTTTACGAAAAGTTTAAGCCGAGCGAGCGTCCTGCTCCATTTAAACCATCGGATAATCTTAAACCCGAAGGTGAATTTGATAGAAAGAAACCGGATGAATTCCAACCGGCTGAACGAGTTAAGCAAGTGAAACCTCAAGATAATCTATTTCCGGAAGGTAATTTCGAAAGACCAGATCATCCAGAATATTTACCATCGGAAAGACCGAAACAATTTAAACCTATTGACAATCTTAAGCCAGAAGGTGATTTTGAGCGACCTGTTCATGAGAAATTTAGACCTAGTGAACGTCCTGCTGCATATAAGCCATCGGATAATCTTAAACCCGAAGGGGAATTTGATAGAAAGAAACCAGATGAATTCCAACCAGCTGAAAGAGTTAAGCAAGTTAAACCACAAGATAATCTGTTTCCAGAAGGCAACTTTGAACGTCCCGAATACCCTGAATATTCTCCATCCGAGAGACCGAAACAATTTAAGCCTACAGACAATCTTAAACCTGAAGGTGACTTTGAGCGACCTGTTCATGAGAAATTTAGACCTAGTGAACGTCCTGCTGCATATAAGCCATCGGATAATCTTAAACCCGAAGGTGAATTTGATAGAAAGAAACCAGATGAATTCCAACCAGCTGAAAGAGTTAAGCAAGTGAAACCTCAAGATAATCTATTTCCGGAAGGTAATTTCGAAAGACCTGAGCATCCTGAATATTCACCATCAGAAAGACCAAAACAATTTAAGCCTACAGACAATCTTAAACCTGAAGGTGACTTTGAGCGACCTGTTCATGAGAAATTTAGACCTAGTGAACGTCCTGCTGCATATAAGCCATCGGATAATCTTAAGCCCGAAGGTGAATTTGATAGAAAGAAACCAGATGAATTCCAACCAGCTGAAAGAGTTAAGCAAGTGAAACCTCAAGATAATCTATTTCCGGAAGGTAATTTCGAAAGACCTGAGCATCCTGAATATTCACCATCAGAAAGACCAAAACAATTTAAGCCTACAGACAATCTTAAGCCTGAAGGTGGCTTCGAGCGACCTGTTCATGAGAAATTTAGACCTAGTGAACGTCCTACACCATTTAAGCCAACGGATAACTTAAAACCTGAAGGTGAATTTGAAAAGCGTACGCCACAGAAAGTTGGTCCTGGTGACCGTGCACCAATTGTTAAACCCAAAGACAATTTGTATCCAGAAGGTGAGTTCCAACGACCAAAACCAGATGATTATCAGCCATCTGAAAGACCAAAACAAGTCAAACCACAAGACAATCTATATCCTGAAGGTGATTTTGAACGTCCCGAGTACCCTGAGTATTCAGCATCTAAGAGGCCTAAACAATTTAAGCCTACGGACAATCTTAAGCCTGAAGGAGAATTTGAACGTCCAGTTTACGAAAAGTTTAAGCCTAGTGAGCGTCCTGCTCCATTTAAACCAAGTGATAACCTAAAACCTGAAGGAGAATTTGAAAAACGTACGCCTCAAAAAGTCGGACCTGGTGATCGTGCTCCAATCGTTAAACCTAAAGATAATCTTTATCCAGAAGGTAATTTCCATCGACCAAAACCTGATGAATTCCAACCTTCTGAAAGACCTAAGCAAATCAAGCCACAAGACAATCTGTTTCCTGAAGGCAGTTTCGACCGTCCTGATTATCCAGAGTATTCAGCATCTGAGAGGCCTAAACAATTTAAGCCTACGGATAATCTTAAGCCCGAAGGTGATTTTGAACGTCCAGTTTACGAAAAGTTTAAGCCTAGCGAGCGTCCTGCTCCATTTAAACCAAGTGATAACTTAAAACCTGAGGGAGAATTTGAAAAACGTACCCCCCAAAAAGTTGGTCCTGGTGATCGTGCTCCAATTGTCAAGCCCAAAGATAATTTGTACCCGGAAGGTGAGTTCCAACGACCTAAACATGATGAATTTCAACCATCCGAAAGGCCTAAGCAAATTAAGCCACAAGACAATCTGTTTCCTGAAGGCAGTTTTGTACGCCCCGAGCATCCAGAGTATTCTTCATCTGAGAGACCAAAACAATTTCGACCAAATGATAATCTCAAGCCGGAAGGTGATTTTGAACGTCCAGTTTACGAAAAGTTTAAGCCGAGCGAGCGTCCTTCTCCATTTAAACCAAGTGATAACCTAAAACCCGAGGGAGAATTTGAAAAACGTACAACTCAAAAAGTTGGTACTGGTGATCGTGCTGCAATTGTTAAGCCTAAAGACAATTTGTATCCGGAAGGTGAGTTCCAACGACCTAAACATGATGAATTTCAACCATCCGAAAGGCCTAAGCAAATTAAGCCACTGGACAATCTGTTTCCTGAAGGCAGTTTTGAACGCCCTGAGCATCAAGAGTATTCTCCATCCGAGAGACCAAAACAATTTCGACCAAACGATAATCTCAAGCCGGAAGGTGATTTTGATCGTCCGGTTATTGAAAAGTTCAAGCCCAGTGAGCGTCCATCACCATTTAAACCTTCTAATAACCTGAAATCTGAAGGAGAGTTTGAAAAACGTGTTCGACAAGTAGTGGGTCCAGGTGACAGAGCTCCTATTGTAAAGCCTAAGGATAATCTATACCCGGAAGGTGTATTAGACACATCATATGCTAAAAACATTACTGAAGTAACTCTAGGTGAAAGAGCGGTTATTCACGTTCATGAAGATAATTTAAAGATGACTGGTGAACATACTATTTTTAAGAAGGATGACTTTACGCATAAAACTGCTATTCGTTCTGAAATAGTTAAACATGAGGATAATCTGAAAATTGAAGGTGAATTCATAGATAGTTTTAAACGAAATGACTATTCAGCCACTAGAGGAGAGCGGTCTGATATTATTCACAGAGAAGACAATTTAAGAATTGAAGGGGAATTTATTGATATGAGATCAAGAAATGATTATAGTAAACATGTTGTGAATACTGTATCGTCAATTGTGAAACACGAAGACAACCTTAGAATGGAGGGTAATTTCGAGAAACGTGAACAAGTGTCTTTTGTTTCTGCTGAAAGACCGAATCAAATAAGGCATCCAGATAATTTAAGACTGGAGGGTGAATTTGAAAAACGTTCTCACCATGTAGTTGGACCTGGTGACAGAGCGCCTATTGTTAAACCTAAAGATAATCTCAAACCGGAAGGCGAGTTCGATAGACCATCTCCAGACAAATACACATCAGGTGAACGGCCAAAACAAATTAGACATCCAGATAACTTAAAACCTGAAGGTGAATTTGATAGACCATCTTCACATAATTATAGACCAGGTGAGCGACCAAAACAAATTCGACATCCAGATAATCTAAAACCAGAAGGTGATTTCGATAGACCATCCTCAGATAATTATAGACCAGGTGAACGACCAAAACAAATTCGACATCCAGATAATTTAAGACTGGAGGGTGAATTTGAAAAACGTTCTACTCAAATAATTGGAACCGGTGACCGAGCTCCTATTGTTAAACCTAAAGATAATCTCAAACCTGAAGGAGAATTCGATAGATCGTCTCCAGATAAATACAAATCTGGTGAACGACCAAAACAAATTAGACATCCAGATAACTTAAAACCTGAAGGTGAATTTGATAGACCATCCTCAGATAATTATAGACCTGGTGAACGACCAAAACAGATTCGACATCCAGATAACTTAAGACCAGAAGGTGAATTTGATAGACCATCTTCAGATAATTATAGACCAGGTGAACGACCAAAACAAATTCGACATCCAGATAACTTAAAACCAGAAGGAGAATTTGATAGGCCATCTTCGGATAATTATAGACCAGGTGAAAGACCAAAACAAATTCGACATCCTGATAACTTAAGACCAGAAGGTGAGTTTGAAAAACGTATTCATCAAACAACTGGTCCTGGTGATAGGGCGCCTATTGTAAAACCTAAAGATAATTTAAAACCAGAAGGTGCATTTGATAGACCTTCTCATCAAAATTATGGAATAGGTGAACGATCAAAACAAGTAAGGCATCCAGATAACTTAAAACCAGAAGGTGATTTTGAAAAACGAGTAGTACAAAAAGTAACTGTTGGTGAGCGAACTGTTGCTTATAAGCCTCAAGACAATTTACGGATGGAAGGAGAATTTGAAAAAAGAGATCGAACTTTTACAGTTCGAAAGGTTGAGCAAGCTATAATCAGAAAACATGAAGATAATTTGAAAGTTGAAGGAACAATGCACTTTACCAATAAAAACATACATTCCGATCAAAAGTCAATAAATACTGGATATTCTCAAAAAATAACTGAAAATAATCAAACTGCAGGTGACCACACACGAATAAATCAAGTGGAAAAATCGCATTCCTCTTCAAATACTGAAAACTTTTCTTCAGTACACAAACATCAGCAGAGCAGTACAAATACTAGAAAGCATATTGAATCTCAAATTTCTTTGGGGGATTATGCTAAAGATTCAAATACAAAGGAAAAAATTAGTGTAAACTACGGGCAGACACAATTTGAAGGGGAACTTAGACAGTCAGCTGAATCACAAAACGTTGAAAATCGTGTTGTTAAACAATCATCTGATTCTACGTTCCAAAGAAGTTCAAAATCTGAAGAACATGTGGGAACAGTGGAAAGGAAAAAATGGGAGACTTCTCAAAAGAGAGATTATTTAAAAGGATCCGTAACAGATTTAAGCAGTACTAAAAATGCATCATCATCGAAGCAACAACTTAACCAGACGAATGATCAAAGAAATTTAGATAATACAACCCGGCTACATTCATCCAATCATTATAACCATATGTCTTCACAAAATGTCAGCAGTTCAAATCAACGGCACAGACAAACAAGTGAACAACACATTTACACTTCACGACAGTCTCAAGAATCTAGAGGACAGTTAAATCACGATAGACTACAAAATGATAACCATGTTAACAGAGTACAAACCACTCAATATAGACACGGGTATCTGAATAATAACGATAATCAAAATTATTCTTCGCAGCATAGAACTCTTCAAAATATTGGTGAGTCTAGTCAAAAACATATCAATGAAACCAGTGGTCCAAATTATAGACAGAGCACCACCACTAGTAATTCCAAAAGCAGTGAACAAATTAGACGCCCTGAAAGTTTTGTTATAAGTCTGTCTGGAGAGAAATTAATAAATAATCGAAATGCATCATCTACAGAGCAGCGTTCTGAACATTATTCAAATAATCAAACAAGTAATGTTCTAAAAACAGAAGTAGGCAGACAATCTTTTGGTAGCAGAAATACCAATGAGAACAACTCGACTAGCCGTGATTATTCTTCGGATTTGCGTTCAAGCAAGTCAGCTGTATCGAATGAACAGTTGAACAAAAGCAACCGGTATGAGACCAGTAGCCAAAATCGGAATGAATATAATCGGGACCATTCTAAATCACTTTCGTCACAACAAAAATCCGAGCAGTCTACAAATCGTGCACACGTAAGCGAAGTTAAAAGTTATTCCACTGCAACTTACAGGAAGTCTTTGCACAGCACTAGTTCCAATGTGTTAAACATCGACACGTCTATGATCGATAGGAAAACACACAGTGACCAATCTCATCACCGTAAATCCGTAATCAGTTCGAACACCGATTTGAGTAATTCGGTATTGCATCGCAAAGGAGACGTGACGCACATCGAAGCGCCGCATACCACTTCTTCCGCAGCTGCGGCCCAAAGGAAAAGCATCAACACTTTGGACTCAACATATGTGGTATCACCTCCAGACAACAGGAATAGTATAAGCGCAATGCATCGGCAAGACAGGGTGTCGAGGTCGTCCACAAACAGATCACATATCAGTCTCGGCGATTCGTCAATGGAGTCCAGTACTAGTCATTACAGAAACGAATATAAACCAAGAGTGAGCGGCCCATGCCCTGTTCCGTTGATTGAAAGGAATCAAGCGCCTTTTAGACACACCCGGGATACAAAAACACACAAATTCTATAAGTCAACCACATCGGACGGAGATCGTAAATAAACTATTTAGGTAAGTAAATCATGTTTATGTATTTTAATAATATTTTAGATCGATAAAATAGTACGTCACTTACGACTTACCTACTTAAATACTATTTATTATTAAATAAATACTAGATAATAAATCGTGCAAATTCGTATTTTTGTCCTCCCATGCATAAAATATATTAAACAATGTGTGAGGCTTCGTAGTTTTCCATTCATTGTTATTATTAACAAGCGACCGAAAAAATGTCTATTAAAAAGAATTTTCATACATGTAAATATTGTTATATTTTTTAAGTAAAAAATATGTTTTTTAAAATTGCTTGAAATAATTTGTTATTTGCAATTTATTTTAATTTAATTGAAAATTCTATAATTCCATTACTTATCAGTTAGCACATACTATACTTGATTGCCCGAATACATTTTTTATCGATCTGCATTCATCTCGTACAACCAATATTTTGATATAATCAAAATTATTGCTAAAAAAATATTAAGTATTGTATAATGGAATCATATTAATGTGAAATTTAATTATTAATAATAAACTCATTTCTGGTGTAGTCAATAATAAAACTAGTTTATATTTTGTTTTAGAAAAGAAATGAAACGGACTCAGAACTAAATACTCGACATTTATAATTAAGAATAGCTTGAACTATGTTTTACTAATAAATATTTAATTTAAGAATCAAATTACATAAAATAATAAAACCATTTGATTGTTATTATATTAAAGAATTGTATCTCTTTGAACATTATAAATTATAAATTAATGATGAAATATTTTGTAAAATTCACGAGGTCATTTTTTGTCTAGAATTATCAGATAAAATTGTGAAAAAAAATGATAACGTATTTTAAAATAAAAACAGGATAAACATTAAATATTGTAGTATTTTACAATTATGAATGTACCTACCTATCCAGTCAATAGATAAGCCTACCGTAGTTGTCTACGAGAGTTACCTATATGAAAAAAAATATATCGGTATTAAAAGTCGTGGATAAAAGTATACACAATCTATTCTGATAAATACTGGATTATTAGATGTAATACATTTCATATTAACCGACTATCGTCTGATATTTCTTCGACATAATAACAATATCACATAAATGTGTCAGTCGATTTTCATTTTCTCACCATTAATTCGAGACAAAAAATGGGACCAGCAATAATTAGCAATAATTACTTATTAATTTTTATTATTTATAATAACCATTATATTAATTAAATCTAACATGAAGTCAACTACAAATTATTTCTTAAATTATATAAGTGCTTTAAATAACCATGTTTTATTCAAGACTAATACTTAAATTAAATATATATTTGTATACTGTGATTTCGTTAATTTATTTTATGTATTGAAAATTGTATTTAATGAACTGTGATATATACTAATGAATTTTACGAACTCGACAAATTCTCGAAAATGTATTGTATTATTTTTATTACATAACTAAAGTATTTATTAAGGTACTACTTTATTATTCTTTATATTTTATTTATGTTATCTTTGTCGTATTAATAAAATTATTTTCAGTTAAAAAATAAATAAACTTTACAGAATACAAAACTAACAAAATACAAGCAAGTTGTCTTCTATTGTTTGGAAGAGGTATAAATAAATGACAGTTATTTTTTAATTGTATTTATTATTCAAGTGTTTTGTAACGAAGATGTACAATAAAACATTTACAAATATATTTTTTTACATGCATATAAAAAAACAATTCGAAAAAAATGACGAAATACAAAGTCAAAAACATTATTCGGACAAATAACGCGTTCTATTTATAATAATTAATAAATAAAAACAAAATCACCGACGCTTTACAATAGTACCAAAAATTAATACAGTTTATGTTCAATTTTAGACTTGTCTAAAATACAATACACACTCAATATTATTTATATAATGTAGTAAATATATGTATGTATGTATTTATATATATATATATATATATTATATACATATATAACATATATGGATGTGTGTGTGTGTGTGTGTGTTATAAATATTTAAATAATCTTAATTAACATTCAACAAATTACACACTAATATCAGATGTACAGAGTGATGTAACCGTTCGTGTATAATAAAGGGCTTTCGGCGTCGTTCGACATTCAACACGGTAAAAAAATACTTATATTTTTAGCTATAAAAACAAGTTCAAATTTCAACTTGAAAAAACAGTTAAATCGTTGGTTGAAATCCAACTAACGACTAAGGGTTAATAAAATAAAAAAAAATACATCAAAAGATTGTCTGTTACCGAAATATGCATAAAGCACACTACGTCGCTAAATCGAACTATTGTTTTCGTCATGAATAAATATAACATTAATGTCCATAATTTTTCTGAATTAGATTTCAAATCATTGACTTCAAACAAAAATATTTTTACCAGTTGACAAGCTTTTGTCTAAAAATTATAATTTATGTAAGTGATAAAAAAAAAATATATTTATAACTCTTAAATACTAGAAATGCAATCTAAAATAATAATATTTAACAACATATTTTTACAGAAATTATGTAAACAAATAAAATTAAACATAACTATATAATTTTGTACAATATATGAAAAAAAATCTGTATGATATAAACTAGCTTTAGTTAAAATGCGTTTTTAATGAATATAAAAAAATAAAACTATATTTTCAACAATTTAACGAGTTTAGGTATTTTTTACTAATGCATTATTGATATTTGATGCTTTATAATTTTAAGATAGGCGTCAATTAAGAGTTCAAGACAAAGTGAATCTGTTATCCGTTTCAGTTAACCGTTGTTAAAAGTCATTATCACTCGTAACGAGCATAACCATCATACAGTTTTTATTCTTAAATAAAAATAAAATATAATCATACATTGAAAAAAAAATTTTAGATGAATTTCTCTCTTTTATTTAAGTGTTTATTTTTTATCAGCTAATTGTAGTAATTTAGAATACTCTTTTAAAACATAAACGATAAATCGAATTACACTTTTTCAAAGAGAATCAATAATCATAACAATATTAAATAGGTAATTATTCAAATTTATATTTGTGTATAGCTAAATCATAAAGAATTTGAAAAATGTTTAAGTCTTGTGGCGATCATAAAATAATTTTTTATTGTTCTGTCGGGTTTTAAATTTTTTAAATATTGAACAGAATCAGTGAACGTTTATGCACTTACAATTTCTTAGATAATTACAGAAAACTTTAATAAATTACGAAAAATTTAACTTATGTGTAAACTAATATTTTTGAAAACTATTTAAATAATTGCTTGACAAACAAGATTATATTTTTAAAATATTTAAAATATTCATTCACCTACAAACTGTACAAAAAAGAGAAAAACGTGTAAGGATTATTTTAAGTAAACACACAATTGCATTATTTTAAGTATCATAGAACTTGCTTGTAACGGATTCACGATTCTTCACAAAAACAAAAAATATATATATATCCATTCGTATACTGATCTACATTTTTATTTTTGTAAATTTAATTATCATTTTGTATAACATATTTTAGATTTAGTAAAAAAAATTATTAATTGAGTTTTAATATTATAAAATCAAACAAACGTATAAATAAAAGCCCCTAATAACATGTATTATAATAAATTAATAATTATTTATTTATCTCACGAAACAATTGATTACAAAAAAAGAAAATATTATTGATCTTAAAAAAAAGATGAATAAATTGTCAATTGCATTAAATTATGCTTATTTGTTTTTTTTAAAAAAATGAACTTATTTAAATCAAAGTTTATACTTCAAGAAATAAATATGGCTCAGTATGTAATTCGTTCAACAGTTTTATGTACACGGTTAATTGGACATCAGTTCAAAGCAAACGATATTTTATCCTTATCTATTGTTATGCGTAGTGTCTATTCATATGAACGTTCTTATTATAGTAATACGATAACGATGAACGTGGTAGAAATTCAAATTTTTCACTCTTAACAATAAATTGTATTTTGATAAATTTACATAAAAATAACACGGTTTACAAATTATTTAAAATTGATCAAACGATGTTAAAAATTTGGCACAGTCTAATGTATGTATTTACAAAATCACTTTTAAAGATCGTTAAAAAACGTTGAAGCCAAAAAAGATATACGAATTTTTAAAATTTGGCATTTAAATAGAACGCCATAATTATTCGAAATTTTATTAAAATAATCAATTCATAATAAAATATTGATCAACAACTAATTTTTTTTTAGAGATCGTTATAATATCTAATAAGTTAAAACACACGGGAAGTTATAGGGCAATGGAACACAATTTGGGGAAGACACATAGCTTAATATTCTACTTTGAAGATTTTGACATGGAAAACTTTTCTTTTTTTTTGAGTGGAAGACACAGTCTTGACATCTCAGAAAAAATATTTTTTATTCGTGTAATTTTCACATTGTTTAAAATAGTCAAAACATTATTTGAATCGTTATTGAATGGTTTTTAATAGTTGGAGATAGATGTCCAATGCAAATAAAACCGTATAGTATGTGTGGTAATATGATTAATAATCGCTAATTATTGAGAACACATCTATATTGCGATTAATTTATTATGACTTAAAGCCGATTGATATCAAAATTTAGGTTAAAATTGTACAGTCAATAGGGTTTTTATGTACAAGTAGGTAAATATCAAAACAAACCAAATATAGGTACTCAATATGAGCAGTCAGGTTGAGTCCATCGTAAAAGATATCCTAATGAACACCGTGTTATTACTCATATTATATTATATATATTATATTTTGTAGTTAAAATATTAATTTCATGTAGATGTTTCTTAACTGTGTCCTAGTACATTATATTGCCTGATTGTCTATAAGCTTAAGATTGTGTTTAAGTTAAATAACATTTTTAGTGACATCATTTTATTATGATTTAAAAAATCAAAACATTTATTGAAAATTATTTATATAATAATATAATATAAATATATGTGTTTATATTGCTCTTTGATCAAAATATTAATGACAATAATATATTATATTGCGTTAGTAAAATCATAATGCGTCGTTTTATTTAGTATTCACTATACTTTAGAATTGTATTAATCGTCCATTGGCCTACGTAATAGAATCATTCTATTCCATATGAATGTATAGGTAGATACTCTTCATACCACGAGACATTATAATATAATATATTATTATAACGCGTGTGGACTCGGTAGAAGTGTACTCAAATGATTATTGAACGTATGGTAAATCGTCGTCGAAAAAACATATAAAAAATAATAATACAAATAACACGGTGCATTGATGAAAATCGAACGTTAGCAGAAACGTATTGGGCGCGATCACGTTAAATCAATCGTGTCACGGATATTATAATATTATAATAGCCATGGTCCACTGATGTGGTGACGGCGAATAAACATTATTGACAAATACAATGTAAATATATTATATGCTACTTTTATTTGTTGAGCGAAACTTATCCGGTAACTTTAGTAATCCAAATACCGGAAGTAATTTTCCAGCATTATTGGTTGTATGCGGGGATTTGGAAGCCATGTAAATTAGTTTGTGGGTTTCGTGCTGGCTGCATATTGTGTAGCTGCACGGGCTCAGAAGAGCAGGAACGACACGCGGGTGCGGCGGCCATCCCCTTTGCTCCTCCGCCCCATCCCAAACTGTCACATGGATCCATCCGAGCCTGATCCTCCACTCAGTTTGCCACCTTCGCCTCCGGACCCAGCACCGCTACCGTCTTCGCCGCGATCGCCGAACCCACCGCTTCTGGCTGACAGACCTTGGAAGTCCAAGTTGTACTAAAAATAATGGTTTTAATATTAAAATATGATCACTGGTATATACGTGTAAGTTCTAGGTATACAAGAGAACAACCGTATATCGAACGAAAAATCTGCGAGACTGATTGGTTAGGGAAATAAATATAAAATAAAGTACAACAAGCGAGGACGGGACACACAATATTTTACGCGTAAAATAAAATCGAACTCTGATCAGTTTTCACAGTCAATTTTTAATAATTTGCCTTCATATTTCGTATAAAATATTTTGAGAATAATACTTACTTTAGTAGCACATACAAAACAGGTTGTGACTACTTTTGATATAACGTTCATTAGAGTTTTAGTTTCGTTAATCACACTGTCGACTTTTGAAAATGTAGCAGATTTACCGACAGTAGGCATTTTTACAGTAAATTGCAACTGTTGTACGTATGTTGGAACTTGGTCTAACTGTTCCAAAAGTTCTTTTTTGTTTGCACCCATAGGAACCTGAAAACAAATGATTGACTTTAATATTAGATAATACGTTTACACAACGTTCTTATATTATGTAAACATATATAACTCAGAACGATAATAACAATAGTCCAATAGTCAAAATATTCAGTGCATATAAAGTAAATAATATCGTAATAATAGTATACGTTTTTTTTAAACGTATTAAAAAATATAATTACATAAGGTGGCTAAAAAATATATGAAAAACATTTTCATTTGCATTTTTACGGCTAATTTGTTTTAAAAGTGTAGTTTTGCTGTGAGGAGGTACCTAAACATCACGTAGTCCATTTATCAACTGCAGCAGAACATATTGTTTACCTGATACGAAAACTGTCTGACCAATTTGTACAGCCTGTTAGCTTCCTCGGCCAAGTATTCCGCCTGCGTGAACAGATCTTGAGTGGTCCTCAGCGACGATCCGCCATCGCCCTTGGTGAACTCGTACATGCTCAACGCCATGCCAGACATGTTTTTCGCCCTGCGCACAATGTCGTTGTCTTCGTGAGCTTTGGTCGCGTTGCCCCGCTCGTCCACGCTGGCGCCTTCCTCGTTGGCCGCGTCGTCTTCCTCTCCAGCGCCCCACCGGTCCGCTTCCGTGTCCACTTCACTCGACGCCAATTTCATTTCTAGACCTGCCTTGGCGATTTGATCTTGTTCCTAACGGAGGGAAGAATAAGATAAAAAAACAGTAAACAAAAAAAAAATCTCCTCGACGACAATAACGGTCTTAATTCGATGTCTTACCGATAGATCAAGTCTCACCGACTTTAGCGGTTTTGTCGTCGTACCGTGTTTCTGTAAAGAATTGAATATTGTCAAAAAAAACCAACAGTCTTTGAAATAAACATTACAAGCACGAAAACCTGTAGGTCTTATGTCAACTTACGCCTGGCCTGGGGAGTGACATGTATGTTTGTTTTTCCGGTATTTGTTTTTCCATAATTTCTTTACACACCGTAGATACGTCTTGAGTCAAGGCTTGCCACATGTCCGCAAATACTACAAACAAATCATATGTAGGTACGTAAATATTTATGAAAAAAAAAATTCCGATAAAAGCTTTAAAGTCAAGTATCAAAAATATTAATGACCGACCTTCTAAATTTTCCTTTATGATTTTTGAACATGGATAGTGAGCTAATGCTTGAGCAGCAGTAACGATTTGCGGTGCGTACACTCGTAAATTGACTTCGGCGTGTTTCGCAGAGACCTGAAGTGATTCTGCAGTCGCAATGTGCCTCAGTACCTTACAAATCTGAAATTAAGACACGATATGTTTGTTAAGATGTATTATTGATATTATAATTATATTTTTCTTTTTTGACTTACTTCTCCGATTTGGTCTACGATTTCTACGAATTGATCGCCGTACTTGTTCAAACTGTCGACGTCTCCATCGGACGACGTGGTCTGTATGCAAGTTACGAGGTCATATCCAGTCCTAATTATTAAAGGTAAGTCATGGGATTGTTCTTTACACGTCGCTATCAGCTGCAGTCTAAGTTCTTTGGTGGCGTCGAGGCACTGGTTTACGGCGACTTCTAGTGATTTCGTGGGCGAGTATTCATCGCACTGTTCCTAAAAAATATTCCAAACAAACAACATTGATTAAGATATCTATAAGAGTAATATCTATATATACTCTCGTATCGCAGCATCGCGGTTGTAATGTATCCAATAAAATGGCAATTTTAAAATTAAATTAGAATTAGGACATCATAGATTTGAAATGTATACGGCTTCGATCCAATTATTTATATTATTCATAGTACAGAGACTTTCATCCAATTACGCATAAGAACAAAGTCAACGAATTATTACAAGGGTTTCGTTGGAAAATTTAACTGGTGTGTATGAAACATAATTCGTTTAAATGATCGGAATTACACAAGACATTGAACATAATATTATATTATAAGTATATACAACTCGAAAAGCGCAGAACTGAGATAAATAATATGTCCCCAGGTTTGAAATTATACAACCTAATAATAAAGTTTTTTTTATTACACCGGCCATATTTTTAAATACACTCGTGATATTTTAAAAATTAAGTTGTTCACTAAATTAGTTTGTAGTTAAAATACATGTGTATTTACTTTTTTTTTATCTAAATTTGTTATCAAAACAAAAGTTAGTATTTGGTAAACGTATAGTTATGATATGACACATTGAAACGACAGATATTTGTTCAAACTTGACGAAAATAGTTTTAATAATTAAGAATATTGGCTAAGTAAATCTAAATATAATAGTAACAATACAAAATATATTTTAGTGTAGAATTATTACTCGGTTTCTTTATTTTATAAAACATAAAATGTGATTTAAAACCAACTTTATGAAAACATTATATATTACTAAAATTATCATGTACCGTTTATAATATAATCAATATCATACCTATGCATCATAACCACTATGATGTTTTGTTCAATAAAAACAAAACTTCAGACCATCATCTATCATATTCTTGACAGTATATTTAATGCAGAATTATACATTTTTGAAAACGTGTTTTTATTTTCATGTAACGAACAAAAAACAAGAAAGTTTTTCATTCATTGAACTTTACTCTTCACCTTGACAACATGACATTTTTACCATTCCTGTACCTACGATATAACTTTAACAGTTTACATTAAACTTTACCATAGTCTAAAAAGCTTTATTAATAAAATAATTATAATGACCAGTTATAAAATTTGTAAGGTAAAAAAATATCCAAATGTTTTGTTGCCAATTATTTAAGTTAAATTATATTCCTATAAAGTAAAGTTCAGACTGCCAGTATAAAATAATTATATTGTTATTAAATAGAATAAGCAACTTAATACTTAATAATGTACAGGTTTTTTTTATATTTATTTAAGTTTAAAAAAGATTTGATACAACTTATACAAGCGCAGTAACTTTTGCAGATTTATATTTCAGATTAATACAATTACATACATTTTTAAAAAATAGTAGGACCTCCATTATATTATGTTATTTTTTAAGCTTTAATAAGAAGGTATGCTAGTTAATTTTACATGAAAAAAAGTAACTTATCTTTAACTAAGTTAGGTTACCTTTTTTTAAAATTAATTTTTAACTTTTAACGAGTTAAATAAAAAAAAGTAACTTAAAACCCAATTTAAATTTTTCTATATTAACTTAACTCAACGAGTTAAAAAAATTGGTTATTTTGCCCAGCGTTGAAGCTCGAAAACGATCACTGTTACTAACTTTTTCAATACACCGACCACAATAATTATGAGTCTTGTGTGATTGGAAAATAACATAAAAACAGAAGTGAGGAGACAAACACTTGTGAGGAGAACAAAATCATTCAATCAGTATAATATTATTGCGTATATTATTACATTGGTACAGTTTATTTTATGCCAATATGGACTTTGCGTGTGTGCGTAAGTATTTTCAACAGAGACGACAAAATGTACTATTATAAAAAAAAAAAAACAGATGTACCTAATATATTTTTTATGTACGTGCGTCCTGTAGGTATGTGTGAATACAGCTATTATTTATAAATTGTAGTTCATGCATATTGTATTTACAGACAGTGTCTTATCCGGTTCAATCGTTACGGTATTTTTTTTTTTTTTTCATTATTATTTGACCGAGTTCTGTGCACTGACATACACGCGCTACATAATAAATATAATAACATATCGATTTATTACTATCCTAACATCGGACACAATATTCGTTGAGGAATTTTTTTTTTTGTTTTGTTGTTGTTTTGTTTTGATTAATGAATCGAAATACTGTTTTAATCATTTAAAACGTTTAACAGCCAAACATGATTTATTATACTGTTGTTATATTATTATTATTATTATTATCACCGTTGTGCATTTTCTCGTCATTGTTATTATCTTTTTACATTCTCTTGACTCGAACAAATGTCGATATCACGGCGGTGCGCCAATTGACGCACGCACACCTACTATTGCATATACATATATACACCTTTATATCTACTTGTTGCCCGTACCGCATTGAATAAACATTTTAGCTCGGTGCACTCAAACAACACTCGACCCTTTCGTTTTTTTTTCTCAGCCCCTCGTCGGTGTTTTAACCGCGGTAACCATATTCACCACTGGATCATCGAGTAGGTTAGGCGACACACGGCGAATTAAAAAACGACTATGATTTGGCGAAAATTCGACTTGGCACGAACAATGTTTCAACGGCACGAACTGCGGTATTTTTTGCGATACAAAGTAATAATTCTATGAAACGATAACACTATAATACTAAAATATTTCGATATTAATTGCTGAAATACGTTTTGTGTCATAATGAGATATTATAATGTGTTAATAAAACGACTTTGTGCATTTTTTTAGCAGCTAGTCACACAGCACATAGTTGTTATTGATTTATGAGCTGGCTACAAATTAAACGCGACGAGATCATAGGACTTAAACGTTAACTGTCAAAACCAAACGGGACACGTAAAACTTTTTTATAGTTAATTTTTTCTTTTGTACGTAGGTAGGGGGTTTCTGAATTTTAATTTTTGTATTTAAGACGTGACTGAGTTCATAGCAGCGTTCTAAATATTTAAAATGTTATTTTTTATATACGTATATTATTTTTGATACAAAACTATTACAATATTATAATATTATGAAATTTTTTATTATTTCAACCCAAATTAATGCTTTTTTTTAACATTATTATTTCTTTAATTTTTTTATAGTCATACACAGTATATAAACTAACCATCTATTATATACTTTAATGCGTGTTTAAGTTTCATATTCTTATTTAAAATTCTTTTTACCGGTATTATTTGTGAGTATATTTTACTGTTAATTATACGAACCATAGAAATATGTTTTTTTTATTCCGTTAAAATTTTTAGACAAAAACATAAACAACTTTTAAAGACTTGAATTAAAAGACTAAAATAAAATATTAAGAATATCATAATCTTTTTATTTTCATATTATATAAAAATGTGTAGGTATAAAAATCCAAAATAATATTATAATAGTTTGGAAAACAAATGTTCAATGTCAAAACACACGCTTGATGAAACAAAATATATAAATTAATAAATACAGTATACACTATACCTAAACGATTTTCATTTCTTATGAATAGATCGTAAAAATAATGCCGTATAATAATACTCTACTCGGTAAGAGCGCATATATATATTATATAGGTGATTATATTATCATCAAAGCGGTGTAAAAATAGTATTTCAATTATCAAGATAATTAAAGATATTCGGTAGAATATCGAATTACAAATAACGACGATCAATTAAAACCGTTTTAATTTAAATCTATACAGTGTCTATAGAGGTCGGCCAATGGCAATGACAGAGTAGGTAGTTAAATTAGAATGCGCGTATAACGTTTATAGTTGTGTTCATTCATTATTGATGTTTGCCTGAGTGGATGGATGGTTGTTTGTGTAGTAATAGGGAAGTCTAACCTACATAGGGATGATGTGCCGTGCATTTAATTGACCGGTGTCAGACGAACCAAACCAATCTTAAAACCCCTGTCTTAGTATTCTTGGTGTTACGCTATAATTAATTATATAATATACATCTTCGTTGTTCGAAATCGAGAAATTCAAAATTAACGAAAATAGTTAAATATATCAAGTATGTTTATTTACATACCTACAATTTAAAATAAATGAAAATGCATGCTACACTTTCAAAAGTTAAAAAAACAACTTAGCTCTAGTTTTAAACAAGACTTTTATGACTTATTTTAGAGGTTTTATATTATGATGTAATGAAGTAATAAAGTATTTTGCTGTTGTATGATATATTTGGTCCACAACGTATAAACTATCTGATCCAAAACTTTATGAACAACCAATGTATCCTTTTAAAAAGCCAGTAAACTTTATCCTTAAAATAACTTTTGAAAAGCTTTAAACTACATGAATAAATAACAGATATTATTTTATTTTAAAAGAGGGAGTTGGTTTTAAGAGCCACTTTCCATTAGAAATTGTTTATTATGCTTAAAAGGATTTATACAATTTTTCAATCCTGAATTTAAATATAAGTTTAATTATAGTTCAATTTACTAAAAATAAACAATATCATACCAAATAATAGAAATTTGTGGCTTGGCGTGGCGCGTTGGCTGCTACAGTCGCGGATCGACAATTTCGTATACGTACACACTAGGTATAAGCTAAAAAGAATGTACCTAGCTACAATCTGCTACCTAGTGTCCTAGTAACTTGTAGATGCACAATTTGGCAATTAATTTTTCGATGTCTAGAATTTTTTTTTTTAATTTTTAAAAAAAAGAAAGTTTGGGATACATCTGTTTATCTTGTTGATTTTTAGTGTTTGGACATTACTAAGTTGATAACCCTTGGTGGTTTATTTATATTTCAAATTCAGTATAAATGTACACATTATGCACGTTTATGAAGCCATGTAGGTGGTAGATAGGTATAAAAGCAAAAAATGTATGTTGTATAAATCAGTGGCGTACACAGATATTTTCAATGGGGGGGGGGGGGTTATATTAAAAATTATATACATACATACATAATATTTTATATATATTTTTCAAAACGATTAGGTATTTAATTGTTTACTGTACAAGATCTAGTTTTCTTGGTTTTTTTGCCAACTCGTCAATGACCTCTTCAGGAGTTAAATGTGTACCACGGTACACCGACAACATTAGGGATCCCATACGTCCCGTATTTTACGGGATTGTCCCGTATTTGAATGAAGCGTCCCGGTGTCCCGGCAAAAGTTAAAAAATAATACTATTGTCCCGTATTTTGAACAACCCGTCCCGTATGTACCTTATTTTAAAAATTAAATTTTTTTTTATTATTTGGCATTTTAAAATTTAAATTATTGATAAATGATAATAACTAAATCAAATGATAATTATTTGATTATAATAACAATACATTTTTTTGTTGGTTTTGTGGTGGTTACACTGATTACTGATTAATGATATTATATCGGCTATCAAATCGGCTGTCGGCATGTACATTTCAAGTATATACCCAGTGTCCCAGTGGCGTATTTAGGTTTTTTCTTGGTGGGAGGGGGGATATAGCTTTATTAAGTTAGAGGTCTAAAATTAGGACTCCAAAAAATAATGCATATTATATACACCCCTACGGAGGAGTTCGATCCCCTCGGTCGGCTTGATCCCACCCCCCCCCCCGTAAATACGTCACTGTATATACCTACTATACAGGTATGTTTTAAAATGACCCGTATTTTTAAAAAATAAATCTGGGAACCCTAGACAACATTGTCAATCCGTTTAATCTGTCTTATGTATACAAATATATAATTATTTTTCAGTTAAAGGGGGGGGGGTTTGAACACCCAAACCCCCCCCCCCCCCGTGTGTACGCCACTGGTAGAAATGTATACTATATTTTTCAAAAGTTTAAAATGAAAATCAATTTTATTAAAATTTAAGTTTTAAACTTTAACTGTTAAATTAGTTAAATTATTTTACTTTATTTTAATAAAAATATTGATGTTAGTTTAATATAATATTATATTGTTGTGTATAATAATGTATTATTATTAAAATTCGTAACTTGTAAGTATTAAATAACTACTTAAATTCACTAGTTAATTTTTTTCATACACTACAGAGTTTCTTCTTTATCGTTCTAGTTTATATGAAGTATTTTTCTATATGCGTCTAAGTTCAAATCACGTGAAAAGTTCTTTACATTTACATGAAGTGTACATATTTCGTGTTGACGTGACGCTCAAAGTGATTTGAAAAGTGTTGGTTAGCGTGTTTTACATTGTCTACCTGAGATACTATATTATGGTTAATTTTATATTTTTTATGCGCTGTATACTACTTTTGTATTTTTTTTTTTATAAAAATCAAACCTATTTAAATAAAACTTTTTAGTTAGGTACACTTAGACATGTGACAAACAACTCAACCCTGAAAATTACGTTTTGTACATTTTGTTGTGATAGTAATAATAGTGTAAGACTAATAAAATCATTTTATTAAAATTTGTGAACCGCGACTATAATATTGTGCCTAACTGCCTATATTTAGAATTTACGAGTTAATGTATTATAATTATATAATATGAAGTATATAGTAGAAAAAATTCACGGTCTATAACGGTTCTAGAAACTGTGTGGGCCGTTAACTCAAGTCGTGTAATCATTGATATATGAAATTTTGAAAGATAGTACAACTGTACAAGTATCGGGTAACAGAAACTCGGTGCATCCGAATTGCATGCCAAAAAATGAACATAAATTGGAACGTCCGAATTGCATGCCATCTCTTAGAGAGGTCTGTCCGGATTGCAAGCTACCTTTTACAGAGGTCTGTCCAAATTGCATGCGGGGCATAATACTTTAAAATAATTACTTTACTTTAATTTGACTTAATTTTTTTACTTTGAACTTTTCTAATTTTTCAAAAATTGAAAAATAAATCACTTAAAAATTATAGAAAACTATCTATAAACTATCTTTATTTATTCATAAAAACTACATAAAGTTTATTAAGTCATAATTTCAACTATTTTTTAAATACTATTTGTCACATTTTTTTAATATAATAATAAAAATAATAAAAATACGTATAATATCGTCATATTGTCATCTCCGACATCATATTATATAATGTGCAAATTGATTACATATTGTTACCATATTATTTTATTGTTCTATTTAGTTTTCTATCGACAACGCCATAAATTCTAACTTTTTTACATGAATGATACATAATTCTACTAATTTCATTATTTTGAAATGTCGTCATCACTGTACTTAAAAATTCTTCTTTTTCTAATACTTCCCGACGCAAACAGTTTAATTTTTAACTACGCATTTGTACATATATATCACATTGTACTTGTTTTAGGACGTCGACTAGTTGAAAATATATTAGGACTTGCAGGAGAGTAAAACATGCTATTTTCACTTTGGAATGGAATGATTCACAAACATTCATGGACAATCATGGTTGTACGCATTGTAGAATAATTAGAAAATTCAGTCCAAATAGATGGTAGAAATAAATTGTTAGCCATCACATAAGTTCTTAAGACTTGGTCACAAAATGTAGGTATTTATTCGATCATTGTTGGGTTGGTTTGCTATGATTTCGTAGAACTCGTAAAACAGTTGTCTACATTATTTGGATTTAAGAATGACAGTACAAAAAATAATTTAAAAAATATTCTTGTTTCTGTATTTTTTTTTAATTTGTACATAAGCCTACTGATTGAATTTTTCTCCATGTATACTCTGTCCTAAGTGAAAATGACATCCATTTCTTATTGCATTTAGAAAAACAACTAAAAATCCAGAATGAATAGCTAGTTCAAAGTCAGCGTAAATTATTTTTGGCGATAAATTTAAATTCAAATTCGGCATGCAATTCGGATGCAGCCCAAAAACATATATATTATAATATAACTATAATATAGTATATTATATTATATTGTAAAACGAGTACTGAAATTTGTAATCGTTATATCTGCGACAATCGTTCGTCCCATATAGCCATATCATAGAATATTTTATTATACGTGCAATGTTCGTCGAAAGGCCGTGGGTACCTATATGAATACGCTTCAAACTCAACTCACCAGTCTAGCTCCGGCTCTGATTAACTGATCGAGATACGTTTTGACGCGATCGCACAGCGTCAATATATTTTCCCGGTGCTCGTGTCTGGTGTACGCACTGTCGGTGAAGTCTTGCGTACGTTCCATGATCACGTCCATGGTGCGCAATAGCGTTTCCTTCTCGCTCAGCACGAGAGTCAGCCTGTGGACATACACGCACAGATAAGTACATTATAATATTAGAAATACAATAGTATGTACATAAAATATATGAATATAATATGATGTAAAGGCACGCAATTGTAAACAGCCCAGGGCGACGGTAATCGAGGTGGGGGAGGAAGGGTGGCAGGAGCGTGTTGTCGGCGGGTAGATCGTCCGGACAAATCGTTTTTTAATGAGCCCCGCAGCTACACAATTTAATAATATATACACAACACCTCGAAATGACGATATAGTGTTTGACAGTTTCCATTCTACGCGAGTGGCGGATTTACACGAAAAAAAATATATACACACACAAATGTAGCTTAAGTAAATGGATCGCGAAAGACAAATGAGTCGGACATCGAATCGGAGTGCAAAAATAAGCGATATAGTCGCAAATCCTGCAAATAGTCACTGTCATTATACAGTGTGATTATACGAAGTAAAAATACGAGCGCCCCGTGCATTCGAACTGACGAGTGTGGATATTATCAAAAATCAAAATGCATTGGCTACCACCGAGTGGCAATTTGAAATATTTGAATAAAATATTTCATAAGAATATAGTAATATATTTTATTGCTGTGTCGCGTTATACCGGTGAAACATTTCAGGCATACGTATTCCAATTAAGTATCCGTGCCTACCCACTACCAGTCTCGTGTATGCGTATTTGTTTTCGGCGAGCGAGCACCATATATAATGGATATTTCACCAAAGGACCGTGCACTCTATAATACCTGCTTACGCGAGCTGTTAAGTATAAATATAAATAATGTAGTCCCGGAATAGTTCTAAATAAGGGCGTGGAGAGTATAGCTGCTCCATTTGGGGTGGTGTGGATTTAACTCTCGTGAGTATAGAACGGCTGCCGTATCAAATTATACTTGATGTCAGACGAAACTAGAGGATTATAGTAGCAACCTTGAAATTAGGATCAGAAACTTCACTAGTAGTTTTAGTACAGTTACGTCAGCTATAAGGATTACTTCATTTAACAAACGTCGCTGAATGCTATATATACTCTATAATACATAATTAAGGGTCTGCTGCGAAAAAGCCGAAGAAAATATGGTGTTTCATCTAAATAATTGTTTAATTCAAATGATATATTATGTCAACATGACGCTAAATTAAATATGTAGCATACTAAACTATTTTTGTACACATTACCATCAAATATTAATAATAAAAAATGGAACCAAATTCTCAAAGGCACATCAAATGTTCTTACTTGATGAGCTTAACTCATAATATTTTTTATTATTATAATGATAAAGTGTGTACTGTGTAATATGCACTATTATTTGACAATTACAAGAACATTTTTTAAACTAGATATCATATATTTTAGTCTTGAGTATATTTTATGACCAAAATAAATTCTTCTAGACAACTAAATACATATTAAACTTACATAAAAGTATAAAACATAACATAATAAATTATACTCTGTATATTATGTAAGTAATAAGTATACAGACATAATATAATGTGTAAGTGTGTAATATGTATACATATAATATTCATAGAAATATTATGCACATAATATACGTAATGCATTTCTTTTTTCAAAAAGATTTCAATGTAGATTTTTAATAAATTATTCTATTTTTTTCAAAACACATACATCTATCTACAACTTCTTTTATAGCTAATCTTAAAATTAATTTGAATATCACCTACAAAAATGAATTGGAAAATGATTAATTTTAAATACAAAATAAGATATTGTGACAAATATAAAACATAATTAGAACTGTAAAATTAAATTATTTATGAAAAGGTAAGCTAATTTATATATTATTTAAAACAAAAACAATTTTTGTCCAAGAAAATTGTTATCATTTATCAGTTTACTTAAACTTAATTAACAAATGATTGGGGATTTGTTTTTTTATTTAAAATTGTAATTAATTAATATGAAAAAAACCTATAAAACATACTAACTAAACCAACTCATCGATCAATTATAAATCAATATTACTTCTTATATACATACTGCATACGTACATACCAATAATAATGATCTAAGCTCTAAGCTAATAATATATTCTTACATAAAATAAATATAGGTAGGTATACTTCTTACTAGTTACTCAAATCCATGTACAAATATAGATACGCGAAACAATTGCATTTAAAATATTAAAAAAATTAACAATTTTAATCAAGCAACTTGTTTAAAACGAAGATATAAAAATGTGTATTGAAATGTCTAGATATAAATTAACTCCTATAATAGTAACGTTGATGTATCTATACATACATTTAAAAAAATTCTTGAGGGTTTTTTTTAATCACTCGAGTTTAAAAATGCTTAAAAAAAATTACACATTACAACACTTTATACAAATAAAAAATAAGTAATATACTAATATAGTAATATGTATACAGTGTAGTGTGTACTCCAGTATACTATAGACTATATACATTTAATTTTGTTTGACACACTAGTTAAAAATATTCTTGATTTTAACTCTTATTTTCTTGACCAACACACGACGTCTATGGTTTTTAAACAAAGTAAAACTCAAGAAATGTTAAATTCTTGGCATGACGTTGACAATTGTATTGTTTAAACATACTATAGATAGTATCTAGGTTTACGATGTATAAATTTTAGATATATATATTATGATACATCTTGAAAAATAAAATGTGTGATTTTGAGAACCATCGACCTCCACGAGTATCGAGTATAACTTGACAAATTATTTATATTTTTATTAACATTTATTTAAGTATATGCATGTTCAACCTGCAGATATGGTTATAATAATACATCAATGAAAAATTTAAATTCAAATTATAAACTTTTTCACTAACGTCAAAATTATACGTGAAATATACAGTGTTATTAAAAATGTATCATCCGACGCGTTGCACCTAGCTTCCTAGGTCAGCTGATCTTACAACATGTGTTAATTAATTCTTTTGGGGATATGTTAAAAATACTGTGTACCGACGTGCTATTATTAACAAGCACAGAGGAGCTAAAAAATGATCGGAGTCAATATTATAATGGATATGTATGGAATGAATTTGTGTTCCGACTAGATGTTGTTCGTGTGAACAAGAGAAGCTATACATAGAACATTAATATTATAGGTAGTTATCATTAAAATATACATTTGAAATATTATTCTTTTATTTAATAATTTATCATATATTATTTTAAACTTAAGACTAAATTATAAAAGCATTGGAAATCGGATAAATCGTTATGAATAACCCTGTATTTTTATTTAATTCATTTTCTTATAATTTTTTTTTTTCATTTAATTACTTTAGTGTAAACCGAAACGTTTGACAGAATTATGAAAGTGAACCGTCAACATTGTACCTATAACTATTACTGTAAGTTCGAATATTTCGGACACGTTTAAATATAATGTGGTTTGTTTAAACTAAAAGCTAGCGAGCGAACAGACTTGTTTACTGCCTTCGTGTAAACGTCGTACGATATTGTGACGTTAATGTGCTCGAATTGGCTTATATATATGTATAAAGTTATAAAGTTAACATATAAAGGTACACGTGTGTAATTAAAACTTAAAAGGCAATAATTTTTTTTTTACCGTATAATCAATTATATATTATTTTATGTTAGCCTAAATATAAAATTAGGTTAAACATATATAACAATAAGACCCGTACAGTTTCCACGAGTGACGTCGATTGAACAACTTTTAGCTATTCGTAAACTCGAGCCTAATAATATATGACTATATATAGCGACTACCGACCGTGGAGTGAGCGCACAACACAAAATTTCAGGACGCGCCTGCATTGTGTTTATACTTTTCTAGAAATATAGCGACTTGGCGCCCTCCGCCCACCTGCGTTACGTTAACGCCCACTGTTGTATTATTATTATTATTATTATTATTATTTTTTTTATAATTAAATCGCACTAAATATATACCTCGTCATGTCGACAAACGAGTCCAGGACGTTGAGCGCGTGGCCAAGTGTGTCGCCACCGTCTTGTTCCGATATGTACGGTGTCAGGGCCATGGACTCACCGCCACCCTCCTTTACACCGTCTTTGACCACGTAATGGATCAGGTCCATGGCCCTGCGCATCTGGCAAAACACCGTGTCCCGGTTTTGGCTGGCCTCCGAGCTGTCCGGGTGCCTCAGACACGCCTGTAACACACACACGCACACTCGTGAAAAATATATATCATAAAATATCGTAATCGAGCGACTTTCACATATACAGTACATGTATACACTTATATAGGATAATATTAGGATTCGCCCGTCGTATTGTATATAAATATAATAACCTCTAAATATTTATATATTTAGGGTGGTGGGTCTTCCGAGATAAAGTGAAGGAGCGACCAGTGGCCATGTGTAACGGAGTGGCGGGAAAAAATTAATGGTAGCTTATATTTCATAGGCTATATAATCGCTTATATAGTCACATAACGTTTTCACTACGTTTTTACCTACATATCAAAGGGTTTGGCTTTTATCGGAAATAACGGTAGAGCGATAGAAACATTTAGTATGGATGCTTGAAACGTCAGTTGACAGTTACTCCTTATTAAAAATGTAACCGATGAAGAAGTACAAAGAAAATACTCCTAGTAACAAAGTGACGATCATCACCACGTCGCCTCCTGCCACTGATATAAAAACATTAAATACCTAAACAATAATTAGGGTTGTGATCAACATCTACGAGAGAAAACATATTATACAAAATAATATTTTGTGTACACCTCTAGTTATTTGAACATTATTTACTATAGCAACCCTATTCTAACGATTATCTGTGAATACCTTTAAAATCAATTATAAATGTAAATTAATTAAACAATTATAAGTATATACTAACCTATGCACATTAAACAAATTACCACATGAATATATGTGGGCATGTGAATTATTTTTTCTGTACAATCCGTAGTAGTACGTACAGGTATGGAAATATAGAATGTAACCGAAAGCCAATAGGAATCTCTTTTTTTTTAGTATTTTTAATATTAATATAAATTGTTTAGTTACATCTTAGTTTTTTAAATGAGATAATGGCCGTACTTTGTTATCATCCCCGGGTGTTGAAATTCTACCCCTTGCGGAGCGTTATACACCTCCTCAATAATAGGTCTGTATCCTTAATCCATGCTATGTATTTTTATACACGCACGCTTACACGATACCACATCAACTAAGCGTTGTCGTTTACGATTTGGCGTATATTCACCTTGGACGAAGTCAACAGCAACATGGTGGACCGCTCGAGTACCTGTCGAGCCGCGGCAATCTGAGACCGCCGCCGTTCGTCTTTCAGATCGTTTTGCCGTTCGCCCGTCAGGTGAGCCAGCTCCACCATTTCGGTGCCAAAGTGACTGAACGCCTTGACGAACTCCGTGAAGTTGTTGACGCCTTCCAACCGCCCCAGACTTCGCGACACCTATATGTGCAACGTAAAAAACGAGTGAACGTTACTATAATATAATATAGTATGTAATATTACAAGTTACAACAAATAACTGTATAGTATACATATTGTTAGGACAAAAAATATTTTGTTTAAAAAAAAGTTTTTTCATCTGTATTATTCTAAAAAAATGAAATGACCTCTGTCCACTATATTACTAACGTAAATAATAATGGAAAAAAAAACACAAACAGTAATATAATTATACGTCGGATTTAAAAGATGGCGAGTGTAATATATTTCGCATAAAATCACAATTTATTCAGTAATTTTTTTTAATTTATTATCACAGTTATTTGGTTTAAGTACGTTTCGTTATTTCGTTTTTGTTTTTATTTGAATCCATAATAATTTACATATTTACATATTTTTTTTATAAATAATTACTTCAACTGAATTTAATACAAAATATTTCTGATTGTATTTATGTTAACTACAACAATAATTTTAATAAAAATATTATGATAGTTATTAAATTAATAATATGAAACTTATGTTCATAAATAACTTATACAGTTTAAAAATTATAAATATTGCTACCTTTTTTTAGTAGAATTGAGTGTAAAACACGTTTTAAAAATAATATAAAATGAGTGTCTTCAAAGAACTTCGGAAGAAAAATAGTTCTAAAAATCATCATTGATTCTATAAAACCTTTAAATTAATATTGGTTAGGCGTGGTTATTTTTCATTTAAGTTAGTAACTAATTGTTTAAATAACATACTCAAAACAATATCAATATTTAATACAATATTAAACATATCAAAATCGGTGACATTTGTATGTCAAATTCAATAGTAGGAACCTATAAATATTACAGAATCGTTGATATTGCTGAATCTCCTATACATAAGTAGACACCTACTCAGTATTCAGTAATGCCTAATGACAAGTGATATTATACTTGTGTATTGTCACAAAGTTTTATTTAAAATAGTCTGTATTATAATCTATAGCTAAAATATAGAGTTCAAAATAAAAATGTATACCTACCTACCTTCTGTAATATTACCTAACCGATTATTATGATATACTGTCACATTAAACCATAATATGATTCTACTATTGACTACTAACCGGATTAACGAGGGTTGAAATTAAATCCTTAAAAAGGAGAATGGATGTAAAATTTGTACCTTTATTATATTAAATTTATAATATATAATATATACACATATAAAAGTATATTTGATTATAATACAGTTAAATGTTTGTATAGTTTATGGTTTCGAAAATTAAAAGTCGTAATTACAATGTCAAATAAAATTGACTTAAACCTAGTACTTAAACCATTAATAACTGATGATACTTATCCAAATTTGATTAAACTAATAAAAAATAAACATAATACAAAATCTCAATCTAGTATTAAAAAATATAAAATAATTCAATATTGAAATAGATTTAAATCAATAATTTATAGTTTTGTATTATCATTATTTTAAAATAATCAGCAACGTTAAATTACTTTTTATTTTTAACCCGCAAAACCTACAGGCTACAACCTAATCATTATTTTCATGATATAATAGTTTATAAGGGTGTCAACATCTACTAATATATTAAAATTTACAAATATCAAAAATCGTCTTTGTTCGTCGTTGTCTTTTAGTTAAAGAGTATCCATCTTCTATATTAATAATAATTTATACTCTATATTGTTGTAAAATATGTAGAACAACACTTAATACTATGTTAAATACAAATTATTATGAAAACATTTTAATTAAATAAACCAAATTCCATCATAATTCACAAATTTTATATAATATGTTAATATTTTAAAATATTAAAAAATGTGTGGACATTTTCATAAACTATCATGACGTGTTATTGGGGGTGATAACTGCAAGGTATAGCTGCCTTATAACTTATAAGTCCTCTCGTTGTATCATGTTCAATGTCATTAATAAGTGTTCAATCCGCACATCATAATAATTGCATTTCCCACATAATTAATACATTATAGAATGGGAATTCCCTTCCTATTAACATTTGAGGCATCTACTGGATAGGAGTGAAAAATTATTAAGTGAAAAGACAATATTGAGTTAAATTTATCACCGAACCTTTTGACATCGACATAGTCTTTTACGTGTATCGGATACTATGGCCGAAAGAAGTATATGTTTCTATATATTTCATTGAAAAGTATACCCCAACTGTGAATCATGCTTAAACATCTATCGTAATATTTGTATAATATTAGTATAATAACCTATTATTTCGTAAGTTTAAAGTTTAAATAATATCTTTGATATGCATACCTTGTCTTTGACTGAAATCAATTGCTTTACGACGACTACATCGGCTAATATCAACACTCTAGTGACTGAACTCAACAAGCACCGGGCAGCTCTTATCACAGATGCTCGATCATTGATCGAATCTTCAAACACGGCTTCGCATAGTTTTTCGATGGAAGCACCTGCGAAAAACACATAGTTGATGCGGTTATTGTTTCAATCAGTTAAAGTAAATACTATACATATATAGGTGATAGGTACGGTGCCCTATGAATTAATACTGCGACGCGTAAACCGAGATAGAGAAACAGTTGGAATTATTGTACATTAAGTCACTATATTCTATTAAGTGCTGATCCCACGTGTATATAGAATACTACATAGGTAAATAGTAGGTATAATATACTAATATTTCTCCATTTACTGGATGCTCTTATAAATATTCTTCTGTTCTGCGTTCCAAACAATATGCATACATAGTACGTATTGCTGATGATAGTAAGTTGAAAACTTTAAACCATCGATATAATATTATAATTATACTCGTTTTTATCGTTATTATATTTTAAATCAACTAATAAAAACAAATATTTTCTGTGAAAAATTATCTTATAGTAATAACTATATAACTGTAATCTTATGTAGCAAGTAGATATATTGTATATTATAAGTATTTATTAATTATTAATATAGCCATCATACTATAAGAATCATAATAATATAGGTACTTTAGAAACAATTAGACAGCATTTTTACTTTAATAATTATACTTCGTACATTTTTTTTATACCTTAAGTAAATCAAAGATTAAAAAATTGAATTATAATGAGCTTATAAAAGTGAACTAAAAATGATAATAAAACTTTAGACCCTGGAGAGGATTAATAAATATTCTTTGCACCGCAAATTCACAAATGCACATAAATATTATGTATTTAAATAATTAAAACATTATTCAGCACTATGCTAAACATAAATTCATTACTTTTTATCTCGATAATTTTCATCCTCTTTAACTGTGATGATATTGTACATACTCTGATTTTATTAACTTCAAATTAAAAATGGACATATTACTAAATATTAGGTAACTATACTAAATAGGTACTTGATACTTAGTACAAACATACTCGATTAACGCCAATGGTAAGAAATACAACTGTGACTAAAATTGTTATTTTGAAATAAAAATAGTTAGTTGTTGCTAAGTAGTTAGAATACTAGGATCTAGGACAAAATTAAGTTTCATAATGTAAACAGTTTATATTACATTTAGTTAGAACGATATGTGAAAAGTTATTTTCTATATGACCTAAAAATTTTCAAATAATCACCATAAGTAGTCAAACATAATAAAATGTATGTCAGCGAATTACAATAAAAGCTTTAGCCCTTCAGTCACGACCTATACCTGCAGGTTTTTTTTTTTAACACGAATGGCTTTTAGTTTACGAACATCAATGATTTATGACTTGAGAATAACAATACGTATAGTTGTATTCATCAAGTTTTAGGTACATTCAATTTATACGTTATCATTGGTATATTAATATAACATATTATTACCTACATAATATTTAACTTATATCAATTTTCAAAAAGTTTTAAAACTGTTTAACTTTAAAAACTTTTATTTCTTTAATAATTTACAGGATGTTTTCTATAAAAATGTTAGCTTTACACCTAAACCTAATAAAATATTATAGTGTACATCATCGTACATTTTATTTCAGTTCCTACGCTATAGGAACAAAATTACTTGGAGAGTCATATCCAATATTCATACATTTTATTTCGTATTGAAATGGATATTTTGACTCGTGGTATTAGCCTCATTTACGATTACGTCACCTAATCTCCTATATAAGAGATTGTTGAAAAGTTAAATGAAAGTTGAGCGTGAGTCCTTTGACACTGGTAACAAAAGCTGGTGCAAAGCCTAAAAATGTATGAATTTGAGCTGTGATTATGTGGAAAAATAACTTTATGCTTGTGGTACCGATCTGTGTATGACTAAAATATTATATAAAAAATAATTGTAGCCTATTACCTATTGCACAACAGTCTAATTGATGTAGGTACACATAAACCTAATTAAATAAAGTAGACATTAAAGTAATTAATAAGAAATACTTTTTTTTGTATAACACGTATAGTGTTTCAAGTTTGGTATTTTTTTCCTAATGTAACACAAACGTATTGATCTTCCTTTAGGCAAGAAGACAGAATGTTTTTTTTTAAATCAATGCAATATCTCATCACGGACATATTTTATTACGCTATTGCAACCATAAAATATTTCCTGAAATTTTTTGTATTCAATGTCGTAGTGAAATCAGAAATTCTAAAAAAAAAACTCTTACTCAATACTCAAATGTATATAATATGAATAGGTACAGAATATTTCATTCGGCTATATCATAATATGTCAATACAAGTTTCAAGTTTGCCTGCGTACGTACGTTTAATAAAGAAACCCCATGTGGCGGTGGAATACTAACCCTTAACATCCTGGCCTTGATTATAATATAGTTTTCGTATACATATATGATATATATTATTATATCGATACGCTGTCGTTTACACGCAGAACATTCAAAGCAAAATAATAAAATATGTACATAATTATATTCGCATTTAAATATGGACTTAATCGAAGTACTAAATTATACACACAAAATAATGAATCACAAAAACAACTTTGGCAGACTCATAATGTAGGTAGACATTATTGTTTTACCATATAACATTATCCTGTATACGAAACGAATGAACTAGTATCACGTATATTTCAAATAAATGAAAAACTTACAATGATACAGGTACTATATATATTTTGTAAAACCCAAACATTGGAATAAAAACAAAAAGTATGTAAATACATGCAAGTTAAGAACAGAAAATGCAGAACTAAAATGAATATATTTCCGATTGCATTCAACTATTTTTACCAGAATAACAACAATACATTTTTATAAAAAACGAGCAATTAGGTATTCGTGATTTAAAAGTCGAAATCTTGAATACATTTTACAATTTATTTTTTCTTTATATACCTGCATTTATGATAATAATTGTACTTGTTAAAATTATGCTAAAATTTTAAAACTCAAGTTTTGAAACTGTTAACTTTAATTTTGAAATGTAATTTAGAATTGACGAAGTTTTCTTTTGGAATTATGAGTAGATACCCATCAGTAGTCAGAACCGACATTAAATTAATGAAAGCGTAAAGAAGTGTGTCAAGCATGAAAAAAAAACTTCTGTAGAACATTCGAGATGTATTTTTTTCAACAAATAAAAATTGAAGTTTGCATAAAATCTTGAATAAAAGAGTAGCACATTTTGAATAAGTTGCTCTCTTCAACAATTTGTCATTTTGTACTAGGTACTATATTATGTATGATTACATCGTTCCATAAGTATAGCAGTATTTGCAATGCACTCGAAAAATTATCGGTAGGGGTAGGTATATTGAATAAGTATTTAAATAATTGTATTGTAAGCCACAGCCAGAATCGGAATACAACAAATCGCATATTATAAGGAGTATTACCATATTATGTGCCTACTATAGATGTTTTTTTTTAAAGTTTATACATATTATTAATATATGAACAGTCTGCAGTAATACAATTTATCGTTTAACACTTTAAAAAATGATTTGTTTTCTTGGGTTGATGTCACTGCAAAGACTTTATTATTTTAATCCGTAATATTATAGTAATACTGGTAAGAAGAATGTACATAATTATTATTATAATTTATAATAGTAGGAAAAAATACTTATCTATAAAAATAATACTAAATACAACCATACAAAATCATTAAACAGTGGGTAGGTATATCTACGATGCGCGATGTAGAGACATTTCTTTAAAATAAATTGCAGACAAATAATCGACTAAACGGTCAAAAACCCATTAAATATAGGTACAATTTGAAGAAGGTATACCTACAATAATGTTAATAATATTATTTAGGTATAATATGCACCGGACAACAATAATTTTAGTATTATCTGCAGCAGGCGTATAATTCGAAGAAATACTGAAAAGGCCCTATTGAATATCCCGGGGACACGCAAGAACAATATTTTAGAGTTACGTTTTACTGCCATTGAAATATTCCGGATAATGCCAAAATAAATGGGCCATTACTCTCGACAACATTGTTTACGCGTGTTACTCAACACGTTCACGGAAAGCACAATGATAGTAGTTACACTTCCATTCTCCGATGCCGAACGAACACGTTTTTCGCGTCCTTATTGCTACATAGCTATGAATGTAATTTGTTTTATTTCATCGGCACATCAATACCAAACAATATAATATATTATTTCGGTGACACGTAAATAATTTATACTTTCGCCCGGGAAACATTTTACGGGCGATAATAAAAGAATATTGTTTCAAATCGCTGCGGTACCGTGTTTTATCGTAAATTAATATTAAATTATTAAATTTATGCGTTTTTAAATGAAAAAGGAATCAAATATGGTGAAATACCAATAGGTACTGTAGTATTGTAATTGGTACCTAGTTACGACTTTTATGACAGTATAGGTAATAAATAATAATAAATTATACCGAAAGTTAAACCGTCGTTTTCCTATCACTTGCGCAGTTGCGTGCCTATAAAAAATTAGGGTATTTTTTTTTTAAGGACATTGTGGCGTTGAAAAGGTATTTTTGATTACTTTTAAGAGCATTTTTTGACAGTTTGTAGAGAATTTAAATCCAGGCACTAATAATAATAAATCACATGTCACTATATATAAAAAAAAAATGGCATATAGTTTAATTTCGATAAATATATTTATTTAGAAAAAGAGCATTTTGATTTATCTAAGATCATGTAGATCATTAAAATATAATTATTAATTATACTATAGCATTATTAAATATTAATTTTCGCGGATAAGTATACCTAACCTATACAATACAAAATACTAATGTTGTAATAAAACTTATTTGGAGATAGATAGTTATATTTTATTTATTTTATCGTCAAAATGTAGTTATATTCGTTATAAGCGTTATATATATTGTTACTTTATAAAATATAATTATATGAGTACTGCAGATGGCTGATGTACATTTACCTAGTTCAGGATGTTTACAATACAGCTAAAAAAGCAGAAAATAATTTGAAACAAAATGTTTGCTTTCCTGATTTAAACTGTTACTGAAAAGTAAATACTTTTTGTTGTTTTACGAAACTAATTTATCAAGTAGTACAGAGTGTTTTTTTAATGAGCCATTATTTCAAAATATTTATTTGTTTAAAAACATTTTGTTTTTTTAAGGTTTTGGATACTTAGAATTGTTTATTTTATCTTATACATTAAAATATTCTTACTCTCTTTGCAATACTGTTATTAACTTATATGAACTTTAGATTTTATATTTTGAGATTCTGTGCGGAGCGATGAATGTACCTATTGATTTTAAAATGATGTGTGTACTTTTTTTTGTGTCTGTGGTTTTGTTTTGGGGCAGTAAAAGTGCTTCGATTTTTTTTATCAGCATCTTTTCCTGTGGAAAATTGAATCTAGTTGGTACTTTGGGTCTTCAAAAGTAAACAATACACAATACATTTCAAACGCGTCGGGACAAACAAAAAAAAAACTAAGGGAAAAACAGGAATTTTTACGCTTAGCCAATTTTTGACAAAACTGATTTTGTTTTTTGGTGTAACACAAAAAGTAATAACCGTACACACTTAGCATTTGCATCAAATCTTGAAATTACCATTGTCTGTACGCCATGCAATTTTCAATATATTTTGACTCTTTTTGAGATATATCCGTAAACTACCGATTCCTCAGGGAACAATTTTCTTATTTTGTTGTAATTCAAAAACGAATAACCGTAGACATTTGCAATTTTCACCTAATGTTGAGATTATGATTTTCTTTACACCAAACAATTTCAAAAAAAATATGTTTACTCGTTTTGAGCTAATTGTAAGCCTGAGCAATTTTTGGTTTTATCAAATATTTTAAGTTTATTTTTTAACCCAAATTCATCCAAATATCGAACATTTGCAAATTATTTTATAGGTAAAATTGTATTAAAATGTGTAGTTTTTATAGCTCAAGATTGAAAATTTAAAACAAGATTTCTCGTAAATAGTTTATAGTTTAACCAAATAACGAAATTAGATATTTAAATGAAGAATAACAATGTTAATTATTTCGGTGTAATTAAAATATATTTATCGTCTGTGTTTAAAAGTATATGTTATTATATTTAATACACTCAATGATATTTTTTAATGTTTTCGGGAAAAATTAATTCTACCTACTGTTTAATAAAAGTAAAATGAATTGCTTTAATATCAATAATATCATAAAATATACCTTATAATGCGTTGGCTGACAGACCGTCTTCACTGAAAATCATTATTAATGTACAAAGATTTTAGATCATTGAATTAAAATTTAATACATCCATTACTGCAGTGACCTACTCGACACCTACTGTACAGCAGAGCGGTACCCACTTGCCGACCTTTTTAAGTTTGAACCGTATATAAAATAACAGTTACTTCTCTATGCATTTTGATGGATCAATAAACTCCTTACAAAATTAACAGTTTGATACCTATAATGTTTGACATTTAGAGGAGTGTAGTCGTACAGTAAAAATAAAACATATGTAGGGCGATGATATTGCGATAGGTACATAAAATGTTTGAAGTTTAAGGTGATTCTTATACAAAAAATAGACAATAAAAATAAAAATTTCTGTTTCTATACGATTGGGAAATTTAGATGGCAAGCTAGATATTATATAGGACAACAATTTGAAGTTGATTTCGATTCAGTAATAAAATAGTATTAAATATCTAGAAAATAAAAAGCATTTTTATTTGAAACTGAAGCTTCGAATTTCCTCTCTTTAGTTTGCGGTTATCCGGGTTAAACATCGTAAAGAAAATCATTAGAATTTATAAACAAGGTCGTAATACTTACTGTTTGTAGTTATTAAAAATAATGTTAATTGTTTGCTTAAATCAAGTATAAACGAGTTTATTACCTATTATTTGAATAAAATTCTTACATTTTCTTAGTTTAATTATCTAACTTGTTAGTAAATTTCTTTTAGTCTTAAATAATTAAAAACTTAAAACTAAAATTACATTGTAGCTATTGTGCTCAATGACGTGTATAGTGTAATAGTTACAACTCGACATTAATAAACACGCAAAATGGGTTACTTCTAAGTTCTAGTTCTGTTAATTTTATTCAACATTGCTAAAAACGAAAAAAAAAATTGTTTAATATAGAATAGATACATATTTGGTTCAAATAATTAACGCACTATTGTAGTATTGAAAACAATTATTGGTAATGCAATTTTAATATCTTTGTCAATGAATGTAAAAGGGTTTAGATTGTTCGGAATAAATAAATTATACCATTGGTATACAGAGTGATCCATCAAGCGTGCTTAACTCCACTTTTTCTTTAGTAATACATTTATTCTAATTCTATATTTGGGATTTTTAAAATTTTAATGTACTGAAGTCTACATTTTAAAATGTTTTATTTATTTTCTTTTTGTTTTACTTAAGGAGAGTTTGTACTCCTGTGGTGATTAAATTTCTGTTTTGACTGTAAATTATTGAGTGGATAATTTTTTTAAATGTTGATGCGCCTCATTCAAAATGCATTATTGCAATGTTCAATAGCAATATTGAACATGGTAATTATTGATAAGTTTGACATTAGGGAGAAATAATTTCAAAATTTTAAATTTACTGAAAATTACACTGTATTTTCTATTTTTTTTAGATTTTTGGGTGTCTCTGATAGGGTTAAGTGATAAATCGGTCAAAACCACATATGGTTATAGTTACAACAATATATAACTACAATATACACACAGAAACGTCGTCCGAGCTGACGATCCGTATGTTTATAGTTGTATACCTCTACCACTCTGCAGGCCTCTTGTGGATTAACTTTGCAGAAAGCCGAGGGTCGTCGGACTCGGAAGATTTGTACATACGGAACGAGTAAAATAAAAAATAAAAATAACAACCGCTGCCATAATAATAACGTTAAATTAATAGACGGTTTCGAGAGAATAAAGAGTGGGGGGGGGAAATGTCATCTAGACTTGTCATCACATATATGTGTGTGTATAGATGACGCGAGGCTTGCGCGGAAGGACGCGGTGCGGGCGCTGGAGTTATGGTATAGTCGGACGAATGGTTCCGGAAATCGGACCCGAAAGCATTTTGCCGCCGTTGCAAATAGAATATTTTATAAGTACGAGTGTACGACCGAGACTACGCGTCGACGACGTCCCCTACTCTTCCACACACGCGCGCGCACTCGCATACACATTTCACATGTATAATATTATATGTACATATATTATTATGATATGACAAGTCGAGATAAAAAATTGCTCGACTGGATGTATATATAGTGGTATGAGTAGGAGGTGCTCGCGGGTGTGTTTCGACGATCGGGTGGCGCGGCGGGTCGGCCGGTCGGCCGGTCGGAAGGGTCGTACTGGGTCTGCTTCAAAGGATAGGTGGTCGATGTACGACAGTGCCTGCGTGGGTGGCGCGCGGGGGTGACGTGGAGCGTTCTGCTCTATATCTCGGTGTGACGCGCCTATATACGCAGCCCCATTCACACCAACCCTTTTCCACCCCCCTCCCACGTGCTCGGGCCACCGTATTTATGCATAGATAGTATATAATAATAATAATAATAATAATATATACTATTATATGCGTGCGTACTCACCTGCCGCCCTGGCCTCCTTGCACTCCAGGTACATGTCGGACTTTATCTCGGGATTGTCGTCCGCAATGGTCTCGCCGACTGTCACAAACCGCTCGATGGCCAAGTTCACCCCCTGACCGACCCTGGCTATCGCCCTGGCTGTCCTCTCCGTGCAGAACGGTCGTTCCCGGTGCGCCACCAACGTCGATATCTGTAATGACACGACATACAACAATATATTATATTATACTAATAATAATAGTCTCTTATCTTCTTATGACTAAAAATATGTATAATATATATGTACCTAGTGAGATGGAAATTTTTGTTCTCTGTATTTATTTAGGATAGAGAGGGGTGATGCGGATAGTATAGTTGAAGATAATACTGCAGAACAAAAAAATGAACAAGGGTAAACTGACCATAAAACGTCCCCCGAGTGTACGGCCGTGGGACATCTCCTACGTGAGTAAATAGTGTAACATACAGTTGATTATTACTACATAAAATTATATATATATGCGGATGGCTTGTGCCCATATAGCTGCTAGTGCTGGGTAGTGGGTAGAATATTCAATAGCACTATGATAAATTATGTTACTGCGTCATTATTATTATTGTTATGTGCGTATAGTTGTAATGATAATATCGTTTTATAATAATATTATATAGTACCTATCGTGTCGGGCCGCGCGTACGAAATCCGCAGGACTACTATATCGACCGTACAAAATGTGTAACTTAATAACTACTAGGTCCTTAATAAGATACACGCGCGGAACAACCTAACGATAATGAAGACATTTTCTTTCCATTTTTCGATCCAAAAGCTCGGAGATTCATTGTGTAAAAAAAATATCACAACGCTTCTGGCTCCAATTATATACCTACGTGCAGCGTGGTATGTATATATAGGTTAGGTACTCATCAATGTTATATTGTTTTCTTTTTTTATTATTATTTCAATAGGATGAAAGCGCGTTTCGTTTATTCAACACTGTTCGACCCTCCACGATCACTACCCGTAGACATCGTGTAGGCATATGAATACATCATACACAATGCATACTATATATACGCACAACGGATACTATTTTGTTTTTGTTTTTATTTTGTTAATTATTATACAACTGTATACATGCATCGTGAACTATATATATGTGCTGTACTCATGCGTAAACAGTTAATAATTATTTTTCAATTAAGGGAATATCGGTCAATTTTTAAATCATCTTAGTAACTTAAATGGGTAAATAGTTTGTATCAATCAATTACATTTTGGCAATTTATTATCGTCATTCTATACTATGTAATTGGATGCATTATTGAATTATATTTTTACATTGTAAGCAAGATAAACTATAATAACTTTTAAGCACGTGATAAAACTTGAAAGTATGTACTATAGTATATAGTATACGATGTAGCTACTGAAAAGTTGATTTTAACTTTGTTCCTCCGTACTGTATACAATACTATTGCATGACGAGTTCTTTTAATTTTAAATATAAGCAACGCTCGCGTATTCTAATGACTAATTAGTAATTTATTATTATTATTATTATACTGCAAGGTAATTAAACTCTGAAATTGCATCAAAGTTTGCATGTTATACTATTATACTCGATAACTTCCAAGAAAATAATTGACAGCTCATGCACAAACCCTATCATCGAATAATTAATAAAATATTATGATTAAATAAGCAATATTAGCAGTCTAAAATGTATTAAATGTATAGCCATGTCAAAATCCGATTAATTTCTCACTTAATCCGATGAATCTTCGAAATGATTTATAAAATGTTTTGGAAAGTGTGAATAATTTTTTTTAACGTTGTCGGGGCATACATAAATGTATTAAATCTGATTTATCTACATTAAACAGATTCATGAATACAAAATTTGAAATTAGCATGCCATAAGAATTAATATTTATGAATTCCCAAAAAACAAAACACGCGATAAAATTATAATAACTATGAAAAAATAACGCGAAACCTAATTTAACTTGAACTGTAACTAAATACCAAATGTATTTAATAAACAATTTCGAAAATGTTTTTTTATAAAACAATACTTATTCTAATTTAAGCAACGTGGTCACAGTTAATCCAAATCAATAACTGAGAATTATAAGTAGATAATACTGGTAATAGTATTGCATTTATAGTATGTAAATGCAGTTATTTGTCCACGAATAAAAAAAAAAATATGAATGATACATTTTGGTTATTAGAGCTGACTTATTCCTCTTTTTAGTTTATTTACTTTCTCTAAATAAATGATAAAATTATCATACGTAGATAAAATGAACGAATTTCATTACTCAAATTAATGATGTATATTATTATAATATTATGTAGGTATTCGTAGTTACATTTCAAAGTAGTCTATAAAAATAAATTGAACAAAAGTGTATTATATTATACGCGTTTAGGCGTGCATTTACGCATACCTAAAGTACGTACTATCCTCTATTTCATAAAACAATAAAATACGAAAAAAAAAATATTCGATGCTTTTAAAGCTTAGATACTTGTATAGTTGTATGGGAAAATGTCGACCTTAATCGTTTTTTTATTATATTATGGTTTTTATGCAATGTAAAAATAAAACTGGTGAAAATATACTCGTGGTTGGTTGGTACTTGGTTGTTATGTGAAAAAAAAGTAATCGACAGTAAAATTATTTGTGTATCATCTGCTCGATGTACAATATTGTACGGCCATAATCATAAAGCTACAGTAGGTTAGGTCATATCATTTTGTGTAATAAAATAACATTTAATGAATGTTCATTAAAAAATATTATATTAGATGCATTTTTTTTTTCATTTATGTTTTATAACTCTCATCACACAAACTAATGAACACTTTAAAACCTTTTCGCATTTAGGTACCAACAAAATAACAGAGCATTTTACGTGAATAAGGTATAAAACACTTCAGTAAACACAGACTAAGTCTATTCGGTGGCGGAACACTTATGTTTAATCAAATAACAATTTATTATTATTTTCGTGTATTAAAATATTCGTAACGTTATAAAATCAATGACAATGTAAACATAACAATAATATATGTGTTCGGAAGTGGTAATTATATGTCGAATTTTTTGACTTGATATAAAACAGTCAATGAATATTACTGTCCATAAACATTCATACTTTATTAATAGCTTATTGTTTTATACGTAAGCTATAAGAAAACGCGCTATATGTTGGGCAAATGGATTAATTGTAAATAAACGTGCCCGAAAATTAGCGTTTAATTCAGATCTAAGACAATATCGTCGGTCGCAAACAATTTAATTGGTTCGTATGAACGTGTCTAATGGGATAATACTGTCCAAGTAATGAAGGAACGTACAAACTTGAAATTAGGACACGAAAAAGGTAGATGTATTTAAGTATATTATAGGAGAATCTATATGGGAACTCGCCAAATTTACAGATGTGAACTGGCCGTGCCTGTGTCTACAGTTGAACTACAGTTGGTGCTCGACGGCGACGCTATTTGTTTTTCCCAATGAATCAGAATATAATAAAGGGCTCAAATTATTAAAATGATATAGATACGAATGTATAATGAAGTATCAACATTTTTAGAGTGAAAAAAAAATAATATTATGTTGAAATATTTGTATAAGATAAAAGTAAGAGACCGGCAGGCTTAGAAATTTTTTTTAAAGATTTTTTAAGTGTATCATTATAATTAACCTACTTACTAATAAATGCGTAATTTTAATATTAAATATTGGGACTTGATCCATCAGGTGGCTTTCACTATTTTCATGTAAGAATCAAAGTGTTATAATAATACAACTTGTCTATTATCCGTTTTTCTAGGTATTCTATTTTCTACTATATTTTATATAAAATATTCGAAATAAGTATAACCCATCCAGGTAATCTTGGCACTCGGTAACCGTTACGATTTTTTAAAAAAAACAGGGTCCAAAAACTAAATTATATTGAAAACAAAATATATAGTTTTTGAACCACTATTTTAGACTCTGAGCGGAGGAGCAAAGAATATATTGATTTTACAATGTTGTGTTTTTTTTTGTGTGTGTGTCTGTCATCACGTTTTGGGGCAATCAAGTAAAGTTATTTGCAGTGAAAATTAAAAAAAAAAGTGGAGAGTAAATTCACAATAGTTTTTTATAAACGTCTAAAGTTAGAATTTCGACAAAATACGTAAAAATCATGATAATTTGCAGTTATTTTTGGTTTAGAAATTCATAAAAAATGTTCTGTTTACACAAGATTTTAAAATTTAACATACAATTTCAAATTTCCTAGTTTTTTTTACCTTTCAATAAAAAAAAAAGGTTTAATGAAAACTCAAATTAACTTTTTTTATGCATTTGAAATTAGACGTTGGATATTCACCCGAAAACCCCCGATTTCTTAAGGAACGATTTTCTTATTTTGTTGAAATTCAAAAGCGAATAACCATAAAGACACTTTTACCAAGTGTCGAAATAAACATTTTCTGTACACCATAAAATTTAAAAAATATTTTGACTCTTTTTTGAAATATTTATAGACATAAGAAATTTTCGATTTTTTTTAGTTTATTTTCAATAAATATCGATAAAAACATTTCCGTTTGGTCAAAAAACTTTAAAATGTAATACAAGGTTCCTCATAAGTTGTTTTAATAGTGGTTCAAAAATATTAAAAATACAGTATAGTCACACTTTTTTTTATAGACATTTTAAATTCAAATTTGGAAGAAATTAGATATTTAAATAAAGAATAACTATGTCAGTTTTTTCGTTGTAATTTAAAAATATTTTTCATAGGTGTTTGAAACTTTTAAAGTATATGTTATTATATTTTAACGACATTTTCAAATATTTTCGGCAAAAATGAATTCAACCTACTGTATGATAATAGTAAAATGAATTACTTTAATACCAATAATATCATAAAATATACTTAGTAATACTTAGATCATTGAATTCAAATTAAATACATTCAATACAGTGGGCCACTCGACACCTATAACTGTACAGCAGAGCAGTATTCACTGGCCGACCTTTTTTTTTGAAATTGTAACGGTGACCTAAGGCCAAGATGAACTGATGGACTGGACTGGTTATACTACATGGTTACTTATATTACTCCTATAACAATGAAGATTTATTTGGTTTAAATTAAAATTGTATGCAAATAAAATATTCATATAAATTACAAATGTATTTCTTATAAATATATATATATATTCAAATTGTTTTTATTCAAACATTATAAAAAGTACCTATATTAGTTCAAAAATATTAAATGTGCTATGAATAATAAAATTAAAAAAGAATCTTAAAAACTTATTTAAACATTTCAATTACAGAAAAATGTAGGTATAACACAAAATAATTAAATAAAGTAATAACAATAATTAATAATATAAAATATAGATAAAGCATAAAAACTCATTCAAAACTTAAGATTGTTACACAATTTATTATTTAATTAATTAATTAATAATATATGTATTTATTTTTATAAAATATAAATGAATTTCCTTAGGTATTGATAAAAAGTTGTTCTTTATAGGCTAGTTCTAAACATTGTACAAATCCATATCCAAAAGTGATAATCGCATAAACATTTACTCTTGAATTAAAATATTAAAATGTAATGATTTAGGAAGTCGGTTATGGCAATTCAATTGTTAGCTTAAGCTGAAAGCCATATACGAATAATAATAAACTATTTTACTATTATTGATTTCATAAGCTGTACGAGGTATTGGACACGGGCACGGTGTTATTTAAATACCTGCTAATTTTGATAGTGCTGAATAATGACTACCTACTTCCTATCCCGATTAGAAATATAAATTATATACGATTTACACACAACCACTATGTTTAAAGTAAATAAAATTAAAGAACTATATCCACGTCTACGTTTTTATTTCTCAAACACACGACTCGTGTATCATTTATATTAAATAATATATATGATTACCTACATAATAATAATAATAATAATATGTCATCACGCGATTCAGCGTTTGAAATTTGAAGCTAAATGCAATGAATTATTATTATTCTCTAATGTATATTATTATACCATTCAATTATCATGAATTTATTTTAATTTATAAACGGCACATTATAGTAAGAATATTATGTATAATTATATTGTTTAATACAACACTATATTATATGAGTACTAGTAAAAACTATAACCATTAATATGTTAGTGACTTATTAAGTAATATAAAATAAAAATTTATGTTTGATTTAAATAAACTGATTTTCCATACATTTACCATATAAAAGTATTGAGAAAAATCAAAAAAAGTTAATTAATAGAAAATAAAGCGCATTGCAAACATATCAATTCATTAAAAATCAAATAAATTATTCCTAAAGAAAATTAAATGATTATAATCTTAATATCTATACAAGATCAAGTTGTTTAGTTTTTTTTTTTTTGCAGAAACCAAAAAGATAGTATGTAATATTATTAATTTAACAATCTTTATACCTAAGCATGGCAATCGTTTTCTTTAATATACTATTGTAAGCTTTTTCTAACTATTGTCTATTTCATACATAAATAGTTTAAATTCATGAAATATGAATTATTAAAAGTTCGATAAAAATATGTACACTTGCATTTTTTTTACTCGTCGCACGTTACATAATATGAAACTAGGTGTTTAAGTGGGCGTGTGGAATTTCTCGAGTATCTTTACAGGAAAAATAATGTCCCCTCGCATCACTAATCCTGCTTGCTGTACCTACTTCGAATACAGAATATTAGTCAAACGAAAACGCCAATTAATTTTATTTTTAGGGTGCATCGCAATAACGTACTGAATAATAATATTATCTCGTATTTCATTATAAATGTATGTATTTTATTAATACTGTGAAGTAGGTACCTACTTAAAGTTTTTTGTTTGAGGGTCGAATAATATATCAATATGATATCTATGGGTGTGCGTCATATTATCCACATTAAGACATTTCCTTAAACTCCCGGTGCATATCATATTATATTATCTAGACTCTAGATTCTAGAGTCCACGTACATATAAATGTTACTTTATTTGAACACCGTATTATTATATTATTATGCACCACGCCACCACGCGATGTCATCCCCAAAAGTCTTGAACAATATAATAACAATACGTAGGTACACATTATATCCGCGACATATTATAGGTACCTAGGTATGGGGAATGAAAATTACTATACGTCTACAACACGCCTCTTTCCGAATAGGTACCCACTGCTTTGAACTATAACAATGCCGCCGGTGACCGAAAATAATAGTTCATAATATTATTTTATACACTATGACACTAAAACACAGACGCCACACCCGCATGTGTTGTCTCTGTCTTATACAAACGTACGACATTTCAAATTTGTGGTCAGCAGTTCCAATTTTGTGTAATAACCTTTTTAATAATAAAAAGAATTGACCTATTATCAAACATAAAGGTAAGAACATTATGTGTGGTTTTTCATGGGTTTTCTAGTGAGTTTTTTATGATATTTCAAAACCAAGTCCTTATCAAGTAAATATCGACTTTTTTACAATTTCGAAATTAAACCCAATAAATATAACTGAGAAAAAAATTTTGTTTTTGTGGTACAGTTAGGTGGTTTATACATTCAGACGATAAGGACAGTTGTTTCTTCCGTAGAAAATGTAGAAAGATAATTATATTTATAATATCATACAAAATATGACTAGGCCGTATAATATTTTACCACATATAAGTACCTATAATATATACATATTATACTGGAAGGGTGTCCGTCAACTCCGTTTGAATAATAGATATAAAATAATTAATGAATGTGAATGATGTAATTTAAGCGATTAATTAATAAGTATTTGTATATCCATAACTATATAGTTTTGGACGGGGGGGGGAGGTTACGCACAACGGGTTTTTTAATCAATATACGATACTATAGAGGTGACTATTTGTAGTTTCTAATTGTTTTGCCTATTTGCACGTATTTGAACTTTGCCGTCAGATATTATAATACAGTCACCACTCACCACGGTGATTGTTGACAGTATAAAACTTTTGAGAAATAAATAAAAAAAAGTAATTTTGGAGTCTGTTGCGAAAATGCCGGGATAGGTACAATTAATATAAGTGCAGCGACACGTTTGTGTCTTCTTATAAACGTAAATTTATTGACAGCATAATAGTGTGTTTCTACCTACACAACACGGATAGTTAATATTATTAACCATGTATAATATTATAAGTGCATAAGAAGTTGTTTCTCGAAATTCAATTATTTATTGTTACATAGTCAGTGGTGCCTTGATGCGCTTAATTTTATAACAGCGAAGTTTTAGTCCTTGTCTGCCACGCTCGACGCGGAAGCTGATATTATTTATAGGTACCTCTACTAATATCAGCCGATGACAAAACATCTTTGATTGTCAAAAACTTTTCAGAGCACGCCGGAAATTGCTTACTGGCGCATAATTGATTTATGACACAATTTTCTGTAGCTAATTCATAAAAGTCTTTGTATACGCTATACGCACACCCGCAACAATGGCAAAAGTATTTTTGGCGTCTATTTTTCCACGTTAAACGTCCGGAACTATCAAACACGCGTACTGCTCCAGAACCACAGATTTTAGTATAAGAGGAAAAACTTTTGTTTTGGTGATTATATTATTTTAGTTGCTTTTGCCTTTTAGTCGTATTCGTTCATCATCTCTTCTCTCGAACAAATTATTCGTGGTTTTGAAGATTAATACTAATTAATATTATATTTCTTGTATTTTACAAATTAGTCAACTTTTATTGTTAGGTATATATAAAATATTTAACATGAAATATATTCGTAGTATTTCACAATTACATTCACACAATTACCTATTGTACACCTATCCATTTTAAATTATCTTTACGTATCTCATTCTTTACTAATTACAATGTATTTTACTATGTTTTTTATAGTTGCTCTCAACAAGATTTATGTTTATTAAATTTTGTTTTCCGAGAAAGAACACAAAAGAAAGACGGAAGAAGAAAAAAGACACTGACTTTGCCTTCATTAGCCGTATGATAGATCTACTGAATAAAATATACATCCGTTCCAATTATTTATTCGTGTGATTATCTATTTACAGGATGCCTATCTTCATTTGCCTCTTCTTTTGTTTTTCTGAAACGTGTCTAACCGTGAAAATTGTTCACACCATTGTCCTTTCACATTAAATGCTCATCTTTTCCAAAGCGTAATTGACAAATTCCGAACAATAATTGTAGAAAATTAATATAATATATAATGTGCTAAAAATGTACGGATACCTTCAATACCTACGTATATTTTATAGTATAATATGGAAATTATAGTAGCTCATTTACGGTTTAGGATTGAACAGTTTTGAAATTTGTACAAATATTGTATAAATTATACTCAGATGATTGTTGTGATTTAAAATACATTTAAAGTCACCATATTCACAAGAATACAATATATATGTATTCATACAACACGTATACATATACTTGACACAGGAAATTTTCACAATATTACCTTCAATCTTTATTCCTCGATTCTTCTTGAAACGTTTGTTTGAAATCTAATGCACTCCAGGCACGGATCCAGAACTAAGACCTGCAGGGGGGGGACAATTTTTTCAATATACATTGATTACATAATATGCAGTACTTATAATCAATACAGTAGTATCCAGTAATAGGCACTCATATATCCTGGGGGGCAGGGCTTCTAGGACCCCTGGATCCGTCCCAAAATGCATCAGTATCAAATACACAAAACAAAAAATCATTATGGTATTTTAAACTTTTATTGCTATTCGTTTCGTTAGTTAATCATATCCATAGTTGTTATACCAGTGGCCTATCCTCCGGGGTGTCGAAATGAGGGGGGGCATATCCCCCTTTTCACTATAATATATATTTGAATGCCATCCTTTAGGAAAGTTCTAAGTACGCCTCTGACAGTTACAATGTGTGTTTCGTGAATACATATTAAATACCAAACATCTCATTAACTTTATCATAATAAATTGCTAAATTAGTTTATTCTGGTGTATTCTGATTTAAAAGGACCGATCACAGTTTTTATAATTATTTAAAACATCGCCATATCGTTTGAATCTTCTTTAGCCGATACGCTGTTTGTTATGTTTTTCATGCTGATCTGCACTTTTCTAGGTATAATACAAAGTTTTTTTTTCACCTGCGAAAAATAGTCATGCCCTTAACTCTTAAGGTATAATAAATAAACTACTACATTTTTTTCCTTAACAACTTTTGCGAATGTTATTCATCTTAAATAAAATAAAGTGAACACCGACGGGCATTTTTTAGTATCTATATTTCATAATTGTGTATAACTCATAAGGTATTAGATACCGGCTAAAACAATTTATGAAAATATTTATGAATGCACAATGAATGAATGTACAAAATGGTTGTCTTTTACGGCATGTCTTTTAAAAAACCTGTAATAATATCTTATGTCTGTATACTATGCACATTTAGTACCTATACGTCCTATTTATTTCAACGAAATCGTTGTGCAAACGACAACATTCATGACTATACTCATATTATAGATATAAAATAGTGTACTTTTAAACAATTTGCCAACGTTCACTGACATTTTACTGTGGGTACGTCAACAATCACTCGTGACTGTAAGTGTTCGCCCATTGACACTGACTACAAACATTAACAGTAAGTGTCAGTTACATAATACATTGATATGTGTGAGCGTATTGTGTTCATGTAAATTTGTCGTGGGTTAAATAGTTAAATAGTGCTATTAGTCAAATGAAAATATATATAAAAAAAAATTCCGAGCATTGATTTTGCCCCGTCGTGCTAAGGACATTTAATTTTTTTAAGTAACACGCAACGGAAAAAAAAAATACCGTTCCCGAGGCAACCTTATTCCGAGTAGAATTTCAGGGCATAACCAAAAAGGTCTGACCGTCAAGCTACGTTGGTCGAGAAATGGTACTTTTTTTCCAGGCGAAATCCTGTCAGCATAAACATTATTTCTACCACACATGTTGGAAGTACCTACTTTAAAATGTGAAAGTATATTGGTATTTTTTTCCCCCATATCACTCTATACGAACTCGGAGACCTATATAATTTATTGAACACAAGTTCCACTTAACGAGAAAAAAAATGTTTCAGACGTAAACTGTCTGAAGCGTATACATTATTGATGCACCGATGTCGAAATTGAGATAAATAAAAAAAAGAAATACCACTTCGTCAGAAAAATGCATATGCATGTATTATGTTCTCGTGTACGGTTGTTTAAAATTCATCGTGCCAGCTATAAAACGCGGTTATACTTTATATACATTTGGAAACCACCTATATGATGCGATCACGTTTTTTCGGTTTGCATATTATACGTTTATTAGATACATATACATATACATATACGATATACGTTTACGAAACAATTTAAAGATTTGTGCGAAATAAATAATTTCTTGAACGCTTTCAAAACAGGTAATTGTTACTGTTCCGCCTTATTTATTGTGGCTTGTTTATAAAAGTCGACAAGGCCGTTCTAATATATAGGCATATGGGCGCAATTTGGGGGTTGCTCGGATGTGATCAGCGCCTCCGGTTCTGAAATAAGCACCTGCTATATAGTTTTTGCCGTTTGTGGTTAATTAGTTCTTATATTTTGATAGTAATAATATAATTGAAACCGATATTAGATTCAATATTGTAAACCGTCCTCATATTAAGACTAACCAAAAAAAAGAGGGCCTGAGCACCGCCATAGTATTTTCTTTGAAATTGCGTCCCTGCTAATGCATTATGGCTGATTTCGGGGACCAATAATCGTATATATAATAATATATAATATAATATTCTAGAATGTATTTTACGTCACTGCGAAAAAGCGATTTATGCTTACTACTATATTGCATGCGTACACGATTTATGAAATGCACGAGACATTTAACACGCGTAAAAATTAACACAACAGAAGTAAACAAAAGCATGGTAATATTGTTTTAGCGCATTTGTCCACACGTGTTGTGTAGGTAGGTATAGTAGGTACACCGAACACAGCGTGTAATCAAGTAAATTCCGAATTAAATGACCCGTCCCCTCAGGCGCTATTACAATATTGGTAAATTTCTTCGTTTTCTTTTTTTCGGGAAGTTTTGTTTACTTTATCAAAGGGAAAAAAATCGTAAATGTGCAAAAATGAAATGTTACTCGTATATATACGCAATTGATTAAATACGCCTATATGGCTGTGTACAATATATATATACAATACCTACCTGCCGACCTATAATGTGTCTCGAAAATGGTGATCGGGGGGTGGGTGTGAGGGTGTTCGCCTATACACGAAAGTTGGCCGTATTTCACGTGAACTTGAGCGGTTTCCACGAAAAGCCAATTTAATCGTATAAGTATGACGTAGATATAATACTAAACACAGTACATAACGCAGACAAAGACTGTTGCAGTTGAAAAAAACTCTACAATAGTATTTTATATGGAGTCGAACATTTTGCAGTGACAGACAATTTGATAGACACACGTAACTCCTTGGCGGTCTCGTTTAAACATTTGGCGTTAAACCCGTTGGCCGTACACTGTGCAGACATTTTTCAAATTAAACGAATATTTTAACACATTATGAGCATAGATCGAACGTCACACAGCTGGATATAAAATGACCAGAGGTCAACGCGAACCACGTTCACCCCTATATATAAATACAAACTGAAAACGATTAATCAAACCGAGTTGACTATAGCTTTGTCGCCAAGTGTCCGACATCATTAAAATTGTCCGAGGAAAGATAAAGAAAAAATAAGTATTCGAAATTGATAAATAAGCTTAAACTGCACATGCACATTTACGTGATGTTTAAGATTAAAATTTAATAAAATATCATTATAAGTAGGTGCCTATAATTTATATTTTATTAGGAACTTTTACTCACAAGCGTCCAAAATGAATCTATAACGATAATATATTAAAATATCACCTTAGTTTTGATGAAAATCCAGAAAATATGTGACCGGCATATTATTATTTTCACAAACAATATATACCTTATATAAGTTCATGACCAAAACAAATTAAAGGTTGTACGATTATTCTTATTTAATAATACAATTATTATTCTTTTTTTTTTTACTTAGTCAAAATTAATAATTATAACTGACTATAATGTAAAATTGTTTTCAAATATTCTACAAACACAATTTAATGATTGTATTCATCACGATTTTCCAAAAGACGTAGGATAACCTTATAACGAATGGAAATCAAACGCATCTTACAAAATAAAACCGTCCTAAGTAGATTATTGATAATTTTTAAATTACTTCGAACTATACTTTCTTTGCTTTATTTTTTCATAGCAACATCGTGTTTGGTCAGTATTAAAAAGTCAGTAACCCTGTGGAAAACTTTTCTAGGTCGACTCACCACATTAGCCCAGATGGCCAAATACTGAACAGTATATAGGAACAAAAACTTTTCAAACAGCGCTATTAGTTTTCCGACTGATAGTAAATGGAAATGTTGAAATTTTTGATGAATGATGTTTTCATTCCGACATTCATTGTGTGGCCTGTGCCCCGTACCCGCAGAAATGTATAAATGAAACAAACCCACTTACTATCGTTCACCATTTGAGGAAAAAAAACTCGTTTTAAGGGTCCGCGGTGCACAACCGAGTATTTTTTGGTCGGAATACTCGAGAAAAAAACAATCCATCCGATTGATAACGAATTTCCGATACAACGCAATATTATTATTACTTTTATAATTATAATTTATATCTATACTGTTCTACAAATATCTCTAAACGAATTATATCTAATAATAAGATAGGGAACCCAGCTGCGGTCTTTGCAAAATTCAAAAACCACAGGGATGAAAAAAAACTAATGCAGTCTGCAGGTAGTTTCGCTTGCGGGGGAGGGATTCGTACAACGGTATCCTTCAGCCAAAAGACCAGATTATAATTTTACCTAATAACCAAAATACATAATAATAAATAATAATAATACCTAATAAGGTGCTGCAAAACTATTGCTTCGTAAAACCAAAAGTATTCAAGTTTGTGTGACCAATGTTGAATTTATTTAAGAAAATACTAAGTTAATAAACCATAAAACAATAACTTGATAAGCATCACGGTTGTTATCGCCCAATGTCAATTATTATAAGTTATATATCCACGATTAAGTGAGATTTGGCTTTTTGGATATTAAAATGTTATTTAAAACACTTTAAAAATCCACTAATCCTTTTTATATACATTTTTGTATCGAATAATCGAGGACGTTGTAGGATCAAAAAAGGATTATTGAATAGATAGCCAATATAACATTAAAAAGGGGGGCAACACCAAAATTATGTATGCTACTGAGAATAATAATATTACAGTCGGAATCCCGAAAACTGAAACCACGATATCTCGATGTCCTGATTATAAAAAATTCACCTTCAAACGCCACACAACTATACGACACGTGATCGGTTTTTAATATCTCGAATTCGCCCCCCCCCCCAGCATTAGGTATGTCGCAAACCGCCGCGAAAGGTAGCCGAAGTAAACACTGCCTGCGCTCTGCAGTGGTATGTGCGCGCACGTCAATATAAGAGTCAAAGCTTTCGGGACACGGTTTGGATGCGGTGCGGGCGCGCGGAGTATATTATATAGCTTGGCCATTGGCTGTCCGTCGCCGACTATCGACGCGCTATCCGGTTAACTTTCTATCAGCGGTCCCGCCCGCGCCAACATCTCATCCGGATCGCAGTCTCCCAAACGGGCGCCCCCCCACCCGAAGCTCCACTCCCTCCCACCATACAAGGGTCGACCGTCGTGTGGGGCACCGGGCACTGTACCGCGGTATGAGGCACACATTCGTGTGGAGGCTCGCAATATGACCGCGTGGTACATGCGTGGCAGCGGCAGCGGCTTACCTGCTGTCTGCCGCAGTGGTCGCCGAGCAGAAGAGCCATGTCACGGCGTGTCCGTCGGTCGGCGTATGCAGAGTGTGTGCCGGGTGTTCGGCACTTTCGATTACGCCCGCGCGCGTGGCGCACAGCAGGGCTCGCACTGCAGCAGGTCCGAGGAGACGTGGCCGCGGGCGTAGGTATACCCGTGGACGGGAAAACCGGGGGAAGATCTCGACGACGACGATGACGACGACGATTACGACGCGTAAGACCCGTCGTATACGATGCGATACGAAACTTAACGACGAAAATATTAAAACATAACAATGATAATAATAACAACGATGATGATGGTGATAATATAACAACGAGAACAATAGTAATATATTTTATTATTATTGAAATATATTATAAAAACAATATATTGTACAAGTATGGTGAAACCGCGCACGTTTTTTTATGTATCATTTTTAAAAAAAATTTTTTAACAAAAATTATTCGTACGAAAAACAGCAGTGGGCATATTATAGTATTTTGTGTGTGCGGTGCGGATTTGTTTTTTATTTTAAATAATTATTATATTTTATCAGATTAATAATATTATATCTTTACCGTTGTGTGTAAGTGTGTGTGTGTGTGTGTGTGTGTGTTTTTATGTGAGAGAGTGTGTGTGTAGTTTCGAGGGGGGGCGACGGCAGCGGCGGCGGCGGCGGCGGCGGCGGCTGCGGCAGCGACAGCGGCGTCGACGGCGTCCGGCGGCGATCTGCTGGTGCTGGTGCTGGTGCTTGTGCTGGCTGCTGGTGCTTGTGCTGGCTGCTGCCGTCCGGTGCGTTTGTGCGTGCGCGCGCGTATAATTGCGCGGGCGCGAGCGCGTGCTCAGCGTTGGCGAGTGCGGGCAACGCGCGCGAACGACGACGCCGGACCCGCCGCCGCCGCCAATCAATAAAAACCCACCACCGCCGCCACCGACAACGCCACCGTCGGCACCGTCGGTACATGCCACCGGCGGCGGTGGTGGCGTATCTTTTTGCCATGACACGGTTAACCTCAAACCGTATAGGACCCGACGGCCGACGGGAGACGCACCGACGACGAAACGCATCGCGCTTTTCCCGACCACCGCCGTATGCCTCTTATTATCTCTGTTTCGTTCGCTCCGTTTCTGCCCTTCCGGTGTCGTATTTTTTGGTGTGCGAACGGTGGTGGTACGCGGGCAAACGGAAGCCGGTCAAGTGCTCGCGAAAAAAAGGTCACACGGCTTAATGCATCCGCATTTATTACCTATTATCATCGTCGTCGTCGTCATCGTCGTAACGCTGCACGCGTAATATGGGTCACACCTGGCGATCTATTTTGGTTTCGGAACCAGACCTGTTATTTTACATGCCGCTGCGGCCACCGATTTATTCGAAACGGAATGTATCGCGTACATTGCAGATTTTACACGTGGACCTCTGTAAGCCGCTTCGCGCGCACACACATGTATACATATATATGCGTGTGTATAAACGATATACATACGTGCATAACTACTGCGACGGCGTGGTCGTCGCAGCGGAACGAAATACACAGGGACACGGCGGCGTGGTCGGTTACTACGCCGGCCGGCCGCGGCGGGGACGGAGTGGTATGATTCGAATACCGCGGACGCACATCACATATGACATATTGGACGGATGGACGATACATATTATTATAGTACCTATATATCATACTGTAGACGGCACATACCTGTTTGACGAGCGGCAACAGCGTGTGTTCGATGCTCTTGAGCGTAATCTCCGCACCTCCATCGTAGTGGTACGGCTGTCCGCGGCCACCACCTCCACTGCCGCTGCCGCTGCTCGTGCTGCCGCCGTCGCCACCGGACGACGGAGACGCCACCGGCGAAGCGGCCGGCCACTGTGGCTGGCGGTGACGCGCCGCCGTCGTCGCCGCCGCTGACGGTGATGTGCAGTGTGATGCCGATGCGGCGACGGTGACGATTGGCGGTGAAAGCGGCGACGGCGGTGCGTTCGACGACGGCGTCGCAGCCGGCGATTTGGCCATTTGGCATTATTCCGCGGCGCGCCGCGTGCTTATGCGGGGTGTGCAAGTGTGCGTGTGTGAGAGTGTGAGAGGGCGCGCGCGCGCGTGCGAAGCGTTTCGGCGGCGGTGTGGTGCGTGCACGCGTACCTATATTATTTTAATAATAATAATATGTCGTACCGGCGAGTGGGCACGCTACTGATGCGATGCGTACGCGGCGCGCGCGTCCCCTCGTGTAAAACGCTCGCGGCGGCCCGTAACGCTAGAGCGACCGGCGTGTGCGTGCGACGTGTCGTCGTCTGCGGCGGCGACGGCGACGGCGGCGGCAGGGATTGAGTCTCCGAGGAGGGGGCGGCGAGCGCGGAGGAGGAGGACACGTCCGTCCCCCGATTTTATTATAACTCACCGTCGACGAAAACGGCCGCGCGCCCGAACGAATGTGTGTGTGCGACGGAGCCGGTGGTCGCGTGCGGGAGCGAGCATACAGGGCGCGTGGTCGGCTTTCGGCACCCCGCGCGACGGCGGTTGAGCGACCGACTCGACCGAGTGAGCGCACGTGGTATAAGTGCGGGTCCCTATAAATACGATTTCAAGCGCGACCAAAGGCCGCCCGTCCGAAGCAGAACGGACTGTGTTTATAAATAATATTTACGCGATTAATGCGATGATGGCAATGCTGAAACTAAAAAACACGACGAGCATGACCCTCCTCGACCATCCGCCCGCGCACAATTCGTCGTAATAATATATTATTATTATTATTGAAGGTCGCGTGTGGCGGTCAGCTGCTCGACGTCGAAAAGCGCGCGAGTTCGCTGGGACAAAAAGTGTTGACACTCCGCCCGAACGCCCACGAGCCCCACTGACACCTATTTACCAATCCACCCGTCCGCATTGACTCAGGGACGGATCCAGAGAGGCCTAGGGGGCCCCGGCTCACCACAGGACAAGTGCCTATTCTATGAATTAGATACTATACCATCGTAGATTTCAAATACTATATAAATACTGTACATATATATAATCAATGTACTATGTTGTATTTGTGTTGTAACAAAATTGTTGCCCCCCCCCCGGCGGTTTTTTCATTTAAATGATATAATATAGGCAATATATAGCCATATGTGCCATACCTATTGCAGTATGCAGTGTCAACGACCGCGGCTTCACCAGCTTTAGGGCTGAGTGCACCATGTGCCTGCATGCATGTCTACTGTACCCATATAGATTATTGGTAAATCTTGTCCGACACGAAACTCGTGCAATCAATGAGCATTATGGGTAAGGTCGAATAGCAATTATTTAATATTTTTGTCGTATTGCACTAGGGTCAGAAAAAGTGAATGATTAAATATTATCTTTCGTTTCAATAAAAGTATAAAACCCATTTATTAACCAACATCAGCCGACAGCTACGGTCGGATGTATAATTTGTATTTGAATTGGCTTACATGACCTAGGTACGCCGCATAATAACGTATTGTTATACTAAATCAATGGACACACGTCATATGCAATTGTTTTACTTAGTAATATAGGCTGACAGGCCATCTTCGCTCAGAATCATTTTATGTATACAAATATTGAAATATACAATGATTGTATGTCATTGAATTCAAATTTAACACATCCGTTTCATTGACCCCTCTATATACACTTATTGTACAGCAGAGCGGCACTCACTTGCCCACCTTTTTTTAAAACTTTTTGAGGCATATTTCTTTTTTTGCACATTTTCTTTTGAAACGTTTATCAAAACGAAAAATGTCCGTGACTTATTTAACGTCGTTCTAAATTTGGACGATATATTTTATTCTATTTATTTATAAAGTGTAAAATAATTTTAGTGTATAATATAATATCATGGTTTCCAAGTGCACCAGTGCTTGTATATATTTTCTGCTTTTTTAGAGATATATATCCACTGCCAGTCTGCCCTACTTATTACATAATACGTCGATGGCCATAACGCTGTCGACGAATAACGAACAATATATATAGCGATATTAAAACTGCAGCCATTCAGCTGGCGAAAGCGATCTTTATTATGCCTCCTCTTTCCTCCCGTCGTAATCGTATGGTCCTGGTCATAGCGCAAATTGGATATATTAATATATACGCAGTACGTATATATATTATTAAGCCATTTTACACATGTGTGTGTGTGTGTGTGTGTACACGATTACAGTACTGGAACAACTACGTGACCAGTGTAGTATAAATACGCAACAATTAAATTTTAAAAAAAAAACATGTCTATAATGTGCACATGTGGTTGTTAGCGATATCGCAATGATTACTTTTAATTTTCGTCTTGAAAGGTATATTTTGTGTATTGGTAAAAAGAAAATGTATAGTACTTATTTTAAGTTCAAAAATCTGTTTTGTATCAAACCATTGATATTGTAGTATATTTATATACATTAATTCTATTAATCGTTGTTCTTCCAACTTCACCCAATGATCTTTATTTGATATTAAAAGCGATCTTTATATAATTTTTTTTCAAAAGCTATATGGATCACAATAGGCTTTTGCCTATAGGCACACAATAATCTACCAAATTTGAACATTTCATATTTCTATCAAATTTAAAAAAAGATGATCACTTTTTAGTAAAACAAAAAAAAATTACCTTAAAGTTTAATTATGAGCACTTTTACTAGTGCATAGTCATTATAATAATAATTTTTCTGTATTTATGTGACAGAAAAAAATACAAACCATAATTTTTTATTCAAACTTTTCTGCTACTTTTAGATGGCATGTTTATAAAAAACTTTAGCCTAAACTCATAAATCATTAATAGTTAAAACACCTATATTAATAAGTTTATCAAAAATATTTTGCAGGTTCAGTTAACTAGTTAACATAATAAATATTATACTGATTGATATTTAAATAAAAATAGGTATATTATGTCCTGTTTTTTCAATAAGCAATTAAAACACGTTATTGTGTACTCGTACAGCAATACAATAAACAATAATGTCATCGGCGTATTTATTAATAAAATAAATTTATTTTGTGTTAATGGAAATCAGCTACGTTTTCCAAATTTGGCAGAAAAATATATCACCTGGTATTAAACTAATAAATGTGAAATATATCATACATTTTATAAATTTAGATCAAATTAAATTATTTTTTATTGCGCGTCCGTCAAGTTATAATATATTTGTTAAATTTAAACGAAGTATTATTCTTGGCGTAGCGTTATCATAGTAATAAAAAACAACTTATGATTATGTTCTAATATTACATTTTTTATAAATAGGTAGTTAAATTGCAATAAATTCATAATATCTTATATGCAATAACTTTAAATAAATTACTATTTATACAACGAGATAGCTACATTTATATTGTCTCTATCTAAATGAAATTGGATTTCATACTTATACAACTATATAGGTACCTACGAATCCCTAAGGCCGAATAACATTTCACCGTAATAGATTATATATAGATAGACCTATCTATATGTATATATATATAGTTGGTAGATACGTTTGTATAGGTATATTATGTATTGATTGTATTGGTATATTATACAATTCACAGACAATAAACATTATCTAAACGCTCCAAAGGTTTTTTTTATACATTTTACTACGAGCATTAAATATTCAAACAATTCAGTTGGTTTTTTAAGCGCTATAACAACTGAGCATAACTATACTAAATAAAAATAAAAACACCGCGAAAACGTTAAGAAGATATTTCAAATTCTCCACTTTAAATGTTTATGTAATAGATTTCCTCTATAAATATATGTATACATCAACTTACTATATGTCTATATAATAGACCTATTAGGTATAGATTGTATTTTAACTCGTCATCGATCCGCTGCGGCTTCACGCTCATTCATTTCGATAACGCAAATACACAAATTCTACTACATTAACACGGCAAGAGATCTCTCTTCACAGTTCGTTGTGTATTTTGTTTCCAATCTAATAAGTAAAACGTTCTTATTTCCATTTATCATAGGTACTCAAACGGTTGAGTGACATTAAAGTGAACCAAAAATACGAGTTTAATATTGCATGTCGTGAGATGGTAATTTGTATTAAATAATAATAAATTCAATCAAATTTCGAAATTAATATAACAAAAATTATATTTACCCTCGGCCAATAATTAGATAATGAACCTGTATAATAAATATACTTTAGAAACGCAGGATTCGTATTTTATTACCGTTTAGAAAACACTAATTATTGGACAATTATCCGGCTTGTTTTTTTTTGAGAAATAAATTATTTAAACTGGTCGTTCTTGGGAGGATTTAAAAACACTGATATCTATTTTGTTATTTTACCAGAATGTTTTTTTTCCCACACCGTTCAACAAATTCCTTAGAAAAAAGAAGAATCTGTCGTTTGTGGCGTGTGATTCGTGTTTTAAATAAACTTGGTATTGGTAATTACTTCTTACTTAGTTATGTTCATAATATTGGTCGAGCGCTTTCAATTTGTAAACCTCAATATTTGTAACCCAAGATATGTAATCTTCTGTACAATTTAAAATGACCTCTGGTGTCCCCCAGACCCAGAGTGGACCTTTTTATACATTACTGTTAAACTGATTTATATAAATGCAGTCTTTCCTAAAGTGCTCTCTTGATGTTCTTTACTTTTTTCCAATGATCCCAACATTTTTGCTTCAGTTTCCTCAATAAATAATTGTCAACTACTTCAAGATGCGTTACAGAGATTTTTAAATTGGTGTGATACTTTGCGGATGGCTCACATCACTGCGGATATTGATAAATGTAAATACGCGTCTTATCCTCACACCAATCTGTTTGTATCAAGTTTCCTATTTGCTATCTCATAACTGTTATTATCTTATACTATTTCTATACCCATACCTGTATAGGCTATAACATATTATGTAATTTGTCGAAAAGCCACCCAGTGCAGCGTATACATTAAAAAAGAAAATAAAAAATATATTGGACTAAAACACGTGCGTTTGGTTCTTATACATTTCCATAATTATAATCGGCTTAAGCTTTGCTTACGTTTCTCGTTACGAAACGCATTTCATGAGAATTATTATAATATTGCGTCCTGAGACAATAATTATTAATCTAACAACGGGAGCGGGCAGACGCATATAAGTAAACTCAAATGTGTGTCACAACGATAGAAACAAAAGCAAAATCTTTTGTCTATCGCGAGTCATCTACTGCAGTGAAATATTTTGACGCTAAAAAACATCCCCTAACGCCCGATAACGCTATGCGAGATGTTACGTCATTATATTACACAAGTGTTCGAATGCGTGCGTGACATTTCCCTCATTAGAGTTGAACTTGAGAGCACAACAATTATTATGGTATTTCGAACCGTTGGCGCAGGTTCATCCCCATTGTATATCTTTTAATAATGATGCGTTTATTTCAAATTCTGATTTTTAGAATTTTTAAGTATACCTACTATAAAGGCTATATTTTTTATACCATTTGAGTAATGATATGCAGATGCATATTTACAGGAGTTCTATAGGGTTCGCCAGGCGCGGATCCAGAAAATTTTAACAGGGGGTGCTTTTAAAAAAAAATAGATTATACCTTACATAACATAAATTACGTAGTTTATAATACAAATTAATTGTATTGATGGTTTAGACTTTAGACGACAGGGGGTGCCCGAGCACCGGTGATACACGGCTGCGGACGGTTCTTATCGGGGCGACCTTTTTAATAACACGATTGCGAACGATTATAGTTTATCAGCGGACCCCCGAATATTACACTATTGCGGACACATGTTGCCAAATTTATAAATAATACTTCGATAAAATGGGTATGTGGAAATTCTGAGCGTTTAGTATGCAGTTACAAGTCATTTTTATTAAATACTGCAGTAATAGCTGCAACCTCGTTGTATATATTGTATATTGTGTTTTTAAACTATGGAAGACTTTCAAATTATTTTATCAGAACGTGGTTAAGAGTTAGTTCTTCACAAAACGAATAAATATCGATTTAGGCGACAGCGGAAAGATGGAATTCTGAATTATATTATTATATTGGGCGCTTGTTTTTTTTGATTTTCAATTTTTAACTGTATTATTAAGAACTTTCATAAAATTGTTAATCATTGGGCTTGGTAGACCGCGTCGCACAACTTGGCAACGTTTCATTAAATTTCGACCGCAGTCGTGTCATTTTTTGGGTGCAATAAAAGACCTTTTGTTGTATAATGATCGTCCGCAATCGTGTTGCAAAAAAGGTAAAGCGTCCGCAATCGTGTTTCACCCCCGAGCACCCATAGCCCTCCCCCCCAGCTGAATCCGCGCCAGGAGGTTCGCCCCCTGCATTGGTATCCAAAACAACTATGTTAAATTTTATATTTTTACTTGATTTCCAAAAAAATCTATTTTTATATCATAATATCACGACCCGTGTATAATTTCCTCAATTAATTATATATATATATGCACAAATGACAGTTGCATGCATTATAAATAAAAAAAAAAGGAAAAAACCTATACACTGTTGTACAGCAGATTAACAGAGCGAGTCAAATTTTTTTTTAGAAATATCTTATTCTTTACAACTGTAAAGTTTTATTCAAAAAGTTCTACCTTATATATAGTGTGAACTGTTTAGTTTATTTCGGTAATACAATTTTGGTTATATTTTCATAATAACAACTATTATATTTTAATATGGAAATGAAATTTGATATTTTATGATAAAATCGTTGATAAAAGAATTTCATCTTCCTCAATCCTCATCCTTTTCAAACGACGACGGTGAGGGGAGTATTGCTCATGATAATAAAAACCTATAATTGGATGGATAAGGACTTTATTTATGTTATATGAGTGCACTAATTCTGCACTAGACTACTAGAGTATAAAAATGTTGGTGTAATGTTGGACGTTGGTTATAAAAAATTACACATTAGCATTTATCTTTTATCATATATTATAGCTATAGGTATATTATTTAAATATGTAGGTAAATAATACGATTATTTAAAAAATGTAATCCGTACAATAATATGACGTGTTTGATGGTAAATCCTAGTTGAATTGTAATTTTACCCGTTTGTAGATTTACTGTGATTTCAATTCAATTATATACCTAACGCCAAATCGCTTGAGGGAAATGCCGACAATATAATGACATTTTCCCGGAATGGCGAAAATGTTCAAACGAAACGTATTTTCACCCTACCAATTAAGCACTCGGAAACCCACATTATATATTATTATATATTTTTACTATATCATTATGTACACGTGTACCCGGCTACCCACCTACCTATAATAATTACCCGCAGTGACATTTCTATTATATAACAATACACCCACAAGTCACGACACGTCTAACAATAACACGTCGTGTGTAGGTACGCTTTTAATTTATTTATTTCGACGATAATAAAACATGAACAATAATATAGTCGCATACGTATAATAACTTTACGGAGTATAGAACTCTTTCTATTTAATTTTCCTTTTTTTTTCTTTTGTTTTTTAGGTAGGTCGACCACTGAACAACGGTAGGCAAATTTAATCTCGGCTGGATAGAAAAAAAATAAAAAGGGTATTCGGTTAATAATTAATCGAGTCCCTCAAAAATCGCGCCCGATCAGCGTTACCCGGGAGACGCACCACGTAAATTATATAAGCAAGAGGGTTGGCCGTAAAGTCTCCCGACAATTTCATTTATTGCGTTATAAAGTCACGTATCAAAATGTAAAATAGTTAAAATATATACTGCTCAATATATTATATTATTATACAGTAGTTAATATTACCGTTTGAGTATTGTATATATGGGTACAGGTACTGGGTTACTATACAAATAGTACTACATACTTATTTTTTTTTATAAATGATAATATTATATTAGTTGAAACGAAATATTTTTCATGATAATATTGGAGAATTTTGGTGAATAAAAGCAATTATGATCAATACGATAATACAACAATTTATCCTCATAATAATATATTAAAGAGTTTTGTCATTCAATCGCTTTACACACACGACACACGGTGTGCTTCTCTAATGCGTGTGCCAAACTGGATGATATATATTTAAGAGCGTGTCGTATGTTGAAAAGCTTTATAAATATTTAGATGTGGACTATATGTGATTTATCGATTGCCAGGCAATCATTGCCTTGCTGTCATGATAATCGTTCGTCCGAACCACATGACTTGCATTAAATACTAAGTACTATAGCTTTACTGTACCTACCTATACCTTTAGACTCAAATGATATAAAATGTGCCCAAATATACTTTAGTTATTAGGTATATTCGAAATTTCTAACGACGACAACGGCTATTATGGATGATGTGATGACATTTTGGCAATAAATAATTTAATAGTAACAATATATGAATGACTTACGAAAACAAACCTTCCGTCAGTGCCGACTCAGCAAGGCCTGACTGACCCGGTGGTCTACTGCCCGAGAGAACAGTGGGCAGCTGCTCTTGGTTGGGTTTTAAACTGTCACCGTGTAAGTGATACGATTATATAGTGTATAGGTAGGTACATAAATCTAGTATAAATGTATAATGCATCATAATAAGATTATAATATGAAACAGAGGAGTCATTTGGAGTAGGTATAATTGGGTAGCTGCAGCAAGCATCTTGAATAACGTTTTCAATTCAGTTGCGGACTGCGGTCTTAAACTATCTATAGTTATTTATTTATCATTAATTATTATAACTAATAATAACTATAGGCGTAGTATGTGCCGCGCCCATTCGTCTGTTTACGGCGTGTATAGCTGCGTTAAATTGGCCTCTCTACGACTCTATTTCGTCGGTCGACATCCAGCTCCCGAGCAGTGGCGTATTTACGGGGGGGGATATGGGGGATAGATCCCCCCCCTTGGCTTTTTTTTTTTTTTTAGTCTGTACCCATAGACCTTAATTACCTACTAGTAATATGTCTGTACCACAATTGTGATCACCTGTAATCAGTAATCACAAATCACAACTAACGATGTATGAAATCTGATAATATTATAATTAATAAGGAGCGAATATAGGCAAAATTATACACAATCTCTTATCTCAGTGAACCAAATGATAACATTTGTTACTGATTTGTATCCACAAAGTCCTGTATTCTATTATTAGATCATAAACAAATGTACGATATTTTGATAATATGAAATAATATTCTATTACACAGTAATTGGTTATGATAATCATTAATCTATTCATACTATTCGGTGTTCTGTATTCTGTTTATACTTCATTGCTCAAATGATAATGCATTGAGTATTGAAATCACGATTTAAGAAATATTATATAATTTTTGTGATTGAAAGTGATATTTTATAGTCAAATTTACTTTATTTATATGTTGTATTTTATTTTTCGATATAACTTACCTACTTTTTCAATGACGTCAAAAAAGAATACCTTGTTATCATTCTTCACAAGCAATAAACAAATTCGAAGAGAAAATGAAAATAACGAGACTGAAGTAAGTGCTATATTTTGTGAAATTTGAAATGTAAATTCAAATTTTTGTGATATTTAGGTGAACTCACCGGTAAGAAACATTACAGAAGTAAATATGTCTGCAGATACCACAAATTCTTTAGAAAGTTTTAGTGAGGCATCGAATTCACAATCACAGCAAGTAATTAATTATTTCATTGAATATAAAAAAAGTTAATGGTTCAAATGTGTTTGCATTGTTATTCTTAAAAAAAAAAAAACTAAATTAGTTATGCTTATATAGGTTTATATGCTTTCACGATCAGTGGTCATAGCTTATAAATTTATAACTCACTTAAATTAAATTATTAAGTTTAGGCATTATATTATATTATATATTTATTAGCTTCAAATAGCATGTTTTACTTGACAAATGGAAACAAATACAATTTAATAACTTAAAATTTTTTTAATATATTCTAGTTATTGTTGTGGCATTAATATAATAATAATATAATATGTTTCAATTATTTATTAAAGGATGATTTTATTTGTGAAAATAATCAAACGCTCAACAATGCTAATGACATAGGTTATTTTGTAGAATGCTTATCTTTAACAGATGCTGATAAAAAGCTTGTAAGTTACATACTAGTTTATAAATTATTTCAATACTTAATATATTAATATTTAATGAGTTAGTATTTTTTTAAATTATGCATATTTATTTTTATTTAATGTCTATATTTTAAATTTAATTCTATAATATTTATTAAAACTAATTAGTTTATTATTTAAAATTATATTTATTCAAGGTGCTAACTAATCTATGGGTACCAGATGTTAAATATAAATTCCCATTGCTTGCAAAAAATGAAAAACGTGGCTTAAGATTTCAACATAAATGGTTAAAAGAATTTAATTGGCTGGCATATTCAAATGTTAAAAATGGGACATTCTGTAAATACTGTGTATTGTTTGCTAAAAATATTATTAATTATTATACTAAACTTTTTAAATGCTATTCATTAATTAATATTGTCTTTTAAAATACCTATACTTGATAATTGATTAAAAATTAGTGATTAGCAAAAGAAAAAGTCTTGCTTGACTGGTTTCTTTAAAAATTCATTTCTAATTTCTATATCCCCCCCCTCAAGAAAATCCTAAATACGCCACTGCTCCCGAGCAATATTATATTTGTGTTTAATCATAAATTCATAACACTGCAGTCGTCTGACGTCTGTCGATACTATCTACAGCTGTATGCTTAACTAATTCGTAATTAATCACAACAAAAATCTTTCCCCAGACCCAGATTTTTTTTTAAAAATTTCTTCCAGTCTTGACCATTTTGTATTTATCAATATGGAATTATGGATAATATGACTTTGTGATTTGAGACCATAGTAGTTAATACTCTGTTTTTGATGACACCCACCCTCACCAGTTGTAAAAAACAATTATCTCTAATAATGGCTACACACTTTTTTATATTAAAATAAAAGTATTAAGTCCTAAACTCCTGACATTGTTCCCTGTTCCCTCCCACAATATAAATATATATTTGATAAGTGTGGATAGTTTTTGGATATTAATATATTATGGGTTGCTTTACCGTTTAATAATAAATCATTATAATATGTTTTAGTGTTTTACTACAACTCATAAAATTACAATTCACGGACGCTTTTAAAATTCAATTGGTAATTATTTTATTTGAACAAAAAATTAACAAATAAAAATTGTTTTTTTATACACTTAAGCATAATTTTTTCAATAAAAAATAATATAACCAATACTATAAAGAACTAATAATACAAAGTACAATGTATAACCAACTTAAGTATACAATTCTTATTGTAGAAACACCACTAATATTATTTTACCATGTTAAAATAGTCAAAATATGTACATAATTTATCCATAGATGTAGATAGCCTAAGCTAGGAACATCTTAAAATAAAATTTAAAAAAAAAAACATAGTTAAAGACTCAAATAGTTCCAGTTTCTATAACGAATAAATGGCGGGTTGCATAAAAAAATTGATTAATTAAATGGTTCAATAAAATTTAATGGACCGCTAAATCATGTTTAAGGGACCATTAGCTCACTATTGATTCATTAAATGTTTAGTGACTGTTTATGCAACCCGACATAACTCTATATTTTCATTATATTATTTGGGAGCCAAAAATATATTTTGGTGGCAAAACCCTACTCTTACTGCGTATATGGCCAGGGTAGGGCCGCTGTTATATCTGGGATAATGGGCCGGACCCTGGAGCCGAGTCTATGGTCTAAACTTTAATTCGTCAATTTTTGTGAAAACAAAACAATAAATTCAACCATAATAACAACAGACTTTCAAAATACATAGATTTAAATAAACACTATAAAAGTACATGAAGTATAAGAATTAAGTGTCTGTAGAATTTAAAGGTCCGTGAGATACAAAAAGTTGGAAATCATGACTTATGGTACCTGTTTCCATCAAAAGTTGAAAAGTATACCTTTTGTCCCACCAATACCCATTTTCACCAAAAGTACATATACTATTCCCTTTTCCACCGAATGAGATATTAACCATGATACCACTTTTCCCCAAAAACAGTTTCATTTCTATACTATTAAAACTCTGATAGCGTATATCAACCTAAGTTTATTTAAAACTCTTATAGTTTAGGTACCTATATAATATTGAAAAACAGTGAACCCATTATAGGTACATCTGAACAAAATAATTTTAATATAATTAAATAATAAAAATAATTAAGCAATAATAATAACTCTGTCCCGGTACCGAAGTCAAGAGATGGTCAAAACAACATAATATAGAAAATAAAAAGATTTCAAAAGGAAATACTATTTTTTTTAAAAATATAGAGGTAACATCCTAACATTATAATAATTATACAACAACAAATTTTCTTAATGAATAAAAATAAAATAGGTATGTAATTATAGAAGTTTTCTAAAAAGAAGTTAATCTTTTTTTTAAATTACTTATAGTATATATGCAATTTTTAGTTATTGTTTTTAAAATACATCATTATTAATTATGTAATGTCAATATTTTCATTATAAATATAAAATATAATAATATATCCTACAATATAATATACAAATCAGACAAACTCACAACTTTGGTACTGGTACAGAGTTGTAATGCTACAGATATTATTTTATTTAAATGTTCAACAGTTTTTTTTAATATTTTGAATAAACCTATTGTATTACAGCTTTTAAAATTAAGTACAAAAATTGTAGGTATAGGTAGATAAATGGGTAAATATCACATTTGGTGGGAAAGGTACTACTCTTATGGTCAGACATGTCCGTAGGGTTGGAAGGGGATATTTTTGGTGTTCAAACTTCAATTCCCCCTCCCCTTATAAGTTATGGTGGGAAAAAAGGTAGAAAATGTTGGAAACGTGTTATACCCGTGACTATCCATGGTACTATAATACATGTATAAGAAAAATCAACTTCATGGTTTGTAAAATTAACATAATTTGTTAACTGATTACAAAATATTTGAATAATGATTTGTTAGTACTTAATACAAATTGTGTAAATGAAGAAGAATATCTGATACAAATATATCAAAAGTTTTGTAATCAACTAGTTTAACATGAAATCAAATATAAAAGTAAATATTGTCCCATGTACAGTAATATACATCACAGGAGTTGCATAATATTGAATATTAAATTATACAAAAAAAATATTTTTCTGAATAAATATTAATTTAATCGGAAAGTTTACAACAAATTTTGTTGACGTTGGTTATGCTCTTCTTCTTCGGCCTCTAACAATTTCAATTGCTGTTCTAGTTCATCTTGTTGCTGCTGCAATATTTTTTGTCTCTGCTCTTCTAATATTCTTTTCTCATGATCTTCCATTTTCTGTTTTTGCTGTTCTTCAAATAGTTTTTTCTGCTGCTGTTGCTGTTCAATGGTTTGCATAGGTTTTTCAGCTTTTGTAACTGTAGTCTTCTGTGACTTTTGATTGGTATTCTGTTTCTGTGGTGTCTGGTTAACTATTTGCACGGGTAATTGCACCTGGTTTTGTGTACAGGCTTCTTGTTTAAATGTATTTATCAATTGATGATTTATAAGGAAAAGAAATCTCAATCCAGCAATCTAAAAATAGACAGATTAACAAACACCGATTTATTATTATTACTATTATAGGACTAGATGTTCATTGAAATAAAAAAAACAAAAAAAGTACCTATATGCAATGCTCTAAAAATATATCTTAATAATTTCTTTAATATTTTGTAATACTAAATTAAAAGTATATTTGAGTATAATTAAAAATGTTTTACCAAAGTGATTAAACCACTAATAACTGTGAGCAAAACATTATCTGTTAAAATAAATTAAAATTTAGTAAAACTGTAAATAATTTTATTGCTATGTTACTTAAAACAGTTTTTAACACAAAAAAAATCAAAAAATTTCAGGAAATTGTGAATTCATATTATATTATTGAACATTATTGCTATTAACTGAATTAGATTTTGCTTTTAGGTTTATATAGTATACTCTTGAGAATTGTAGATCCTCAAAAAATAAAATATATCCATTCATTATTCTCAAATTATTTACAAACCTCCAAGACAGAATTATGATTGAGGCGGCAGCGACTTCCAGCTGCCAAAGGTTTACCATCAACATATAAACACTTTTTACCTTCACAAGCAATTAGAAAGTCACCAGTATTACGCAAACGTATAGTTGCTTGTCGTCTAGAAATTTTCCAAGCAGGTCCTTCAAGTTTTAGATCAACATCAACTTGTTGATACTTTGATGCACGTCCAATGGTTATCTGCAACATATAAAACTTTGGTCAACCTATGATCCTATCAAACATTTAAATATAAAGTTAACTCACCTCCCTAGACCTCATCAAATATCTGACCAATCGGCCACGTAACACAGCCAATGTTTGAGGTTCAAACTCCACGGGATTGATACCAGTCATTGGAAACACTAATACTTGTGCTCTAGGTAATTCGTCTTCCAAAACTTTGATTTCCTTTTTTATTTTTCTGTAAAAAAAACAAAATATATTAAAAATTATACAAAAAAGTATTAATTATTACTTTTTTATATTTTTACAACAAGAAAACTTGAAAAGTTTTACATATTTAGATGGATTAAATCTCAAAAACTGAAATGTTTCCTTGAAAACATTAAGACTTTAAAAGTACACACTATCACAAATGAGTTTTAAATTATAAAATTTAAGTTTAAAAGGTGTTTGCCAATAAATAAATTTAAATAACAAAATGTTTAACATATCCTCCATTAACAGAAATCTACAAGAAGCTACAATCTGTATTTTATATTTTACTTGTATTAGTTTTCCAAAACATTATTTGATCACTGTTATGGACCATACAAATAATTATACATAATTTATTTTGTTTCTGTTACAGAATAATACTGAATATGTATGTAAATGTAGCATAAATTATAACGTTTTAAGCAAGAAATAACCAAATAGTATATATCTATATACCAATAAATGAAATCTCGTCCCTATGTTACTACAGTACTATATAACAACAGTGACACTTTGGAATATTCTTTTCCAGAAGAAAATAAATGATTAAGTTATTAAAGAAACCAATATAATTATTCTCGTTTCAGAAGTAGTGGCATAGATTATTTTGTTTATTTGTTCTGAAAAAATTAAAAGAACGAAACCAAATATTTAATATTTTTAACCAACATTATAAATCACCTATGAGTTGACCAATGGTCAATAATTGTCTACTTAAAAATATTAAACTAAAGAAAAAGCCCCATATAAAAATGCATCTTTCTTTACTAAAAACTAATTATTACTTGTTAGTTAAAGCGAGATGTCTCTCGAGCACAGGATCAGGTCTTTCCATCAATAAATGTTGATCATTTAATAAGTCTTCACATTCAGCAAATGTAGGAATATGCTCTGAAGTTAATGTAGTTACTTAAACAAAAAAACAAAAAAAATTTTTAATTGTTGACCAATTTAAATATTTTATACAATTATTGAGCATGCACTTATTATAATAAATTATACATCAGGCATATTATACCTTCTTGTTCATTGTTCAGAATATGAATATTTCGATCTTCTAGTGCACTCATCAATGGTATTGGTATAGGATTTTCTAGGGAACCTATAATAAAATAACAAAATATGTTCCAATTATTATTAGCAGATGAAGATAGTAAAAATATAATTCTAAACAACGAAAAACAAAAATGCTTTTTTACAATCCACCTTTTATAAAAATGCAACCAGAATTTATGCAGAACTCATTTGAATGTCTGATATATTACTATTTACTTAGACCTAATTTACCTAGCCAAAAAGACTTAACTATTATTACCAAAAGATTTATTAATAAAACATATAATATAAGATATGACTTATTGAGTATTTGTATAGTTATTTTTGTTGAGACTTATTGAGTATTTGAGACTAACTTAGATACAAAATAAAAAAATTTAAAAAAATGTCATCTATCTTTTAAATATAAATGCAAATGAAAATTTTACAAAAATTATAAAAAGATAGTTGGATGGTAATATGTATTTGATACAGTAAATTATTAAATAAAAAAATATTTTTTAAATGATTACTTACTACACTGATCGGATAGCAAAGAATATCGTTTCATCTGTTGCCAATGACACATAAGAATTTTAGTCGTGCGTCTTCGATGGAATATGTTTGGATTTTCTGTGAGCAAGTCTTGAAAGGTTTCGATGGTAGGTTGTGAGTTCTGTATTAAATCATAATAAAATTACCTGATGTTTAATAAAAAAAAATATTGAACAAACCGATTGTATGGAAGCCAACAGTTCTTCTTCGGCCACAGAAAATAGAGCTTTGGATTCTATATTAGCTACACTTTCTGGATGTAAATTACGCATTGCTGATACAGCAAGTCTAGAAATTGTTGGATCGTACAACAAGGCATACCACCTTTGTGCAATTTCTTTAAGTGTAAATCTACAACTAAATTTAACACCTCTATGGACAATTGGTAAATTATTGGTCTATAAAGTGATACAAAATAGTTAATGTTAGTGTTATAAATAACTACCAAACTAAGTAATTTATTTAATTATCCATTAAGTTAATGTTACCTGCAAAACACTTTGTATTAACATTAAATCATCCGTAGGTTTCCAACGTCCCAAATCCTTATTTAAATTCTTCTGCTTCCTTGATCTATTTCGATTTGATGATGATGAAACTGTTGAAGTAGATGGCGCACTAGCAAAAGTATTTGATGTACTGGTACTAGTAGGAGTTCTATTTGGAGGAACTTTCCGTGGTTGAGTAGTCGATGTAGATGGCGTAGTATTTGCAATAATTACTGCTTCAGGAATACTTTGAACAGGTGACATGGCATTATCCATTTCTACAAAAAATAAAACATATGTATTTAAAATTAGTTAATATTCTTTAATATGATTTCTAATTTTTGCTTTTAATGTACAATAAATATAAAACAAGTATTGGCCAAATTATCAAGTTAATAATGATGAAACTAAGATTTGGATATATAATCTGGAATAATAACTAGATTATATAGAAAATAACTTAGTAATTAACCAAGTATTATAGGTATTAAATATTAGTTAAATATCTAGGAATGTAAGACAATAAAGTTATAAGAGCAATGAACATTAAGTCTAGTTACCATAACACTGTATTGTGTTGTATTTTGCATGTAAATGTATAACACAAAAAGGTAACATTGTACCTATAAGTAGAATATTTCTCAATTTGAATGTTACAATAAACCAATACGCATCAGTGCACGATTAATTTAACCGTACAAAATAACTTATGCTAACTTATTATAATTGGTGTATATAACAAAAATTTACAAACCCAAACCCGTAGATGTCATGTTCAACGATTGAGTACGAGTGCGTTGCGTTTTTGGCAAAGGTGACCCAAAACCTGCGTTCAAACTCGATTCGACTAGTTCGTCATCAAACTTTCTCCGCTTTATCGAACGCGAGCTAAATCAAAACATAATATTATGTTTCTTAATTATACACAGAACAAAATCGTACCACTGTGAACTTACCTCCGTCGCTTTGAACTGTCATCCAAGCCTGCGGCATTACTGTCGTTCATATTTAGATTCGAAGCCATTACCCCGTGCGCGTACAATACTTCAGACGAAGTCGTAACCCGTTGATCCGCACGAAGACACGAAGTCTCGCAGAAAACTAATTATTGAAATATTGAATCAATTAATTCCGGTCGGTTTGTCCCAAACAACATTACAAGTTACAACAACAGTAAACAGAACACATTGACACAATAATGATTAAAACTCCGTTAACAATCGCTGGGACGATATCGTGATACCAGCCGTTGATAACATCGCAGTGTGTCCAACAAACCCATATTTACCGTGCAGGTAGCACAATAAAATGTACAGGCATAGTATAATATTAAGTTTTACTTATAATTATTTGTCTAGCAGATATGCACATAGTACATTGTACTTTTGACATATTATTGTGTATGATTTTTGAATCGTGATTTAAAATAACATTGTATTTAATGTTATAAATCCTGGCAGTGAATTTATTGGTTTTATAATGATGTGTGTTAGATTCTGAGCGGAACAACGAATGTATTTATTTTACGATGTGTTTTGTTTTGTGTCTGAGAGTCTGTGTATTAGTATAAGTATATAAGTAGTCGAAGTTTTTTTGATTTTACAATGCTGTGGAAAAACAGGAATTTTTACGCAAAACCTGCAGTTTTTATCAAAATCTAATTTGTTTCTTGGTGTAACTCTAAAAAAAATTACTGTTACATGAAATAATCACCAAATATTTATAAAAACATTTTTTTAACATAATAAAAATTTTCAAATATTTTAACTCTTTTTGAACTATATTTAAAGGCACATGAAATTTTAGATTTTTTTAGTTTTTTTTTTATAAATAAAAATAATTGATAAAACAATTTTTGTTGGGATAAATGGCATGACCGTTTGATACAAGGTTCCTCATAAGTGGTTTTAATAACAATTCAAAGTGTTAAAGATTCATATACGCACAATTTTTTTTTTTAAAGTTAAAATGTTGACAAACTTCATCAAAATCTTGAAAATTTGTAAGTTATTTTGTAATTAAAAATTTATAAAATGTTTAATTTTTTTAGCTAAGGATTAAAATTATAAACTAAGGTTTCTCATAAGTTCTTTATACTGTTACCAAACAATCTAGAAAATGTATAAACTCAATTTTTTTTTATAGATATTTTAAGTTTAAATTTGGATGAAATTTAGTATTTAAACAAAGAACAATAAATTTAGTTATTTTGTCGTATTTTCAAAATATTATTTGTTGGTACATGAAACTTTTAATGTTTATTATTATATTTTAAACACATAAGGACATTTTCAAATGCATTGTTTTACCTATCAAAAATGAATTTAACTTCAACCTAATGTATTATAAGTACTATAAGTAGACTATATAGCAAAATAAATTACTTTTACAGCAATGATATCATAAAATATACTTATAGTAATATATAGTCTGACAAACCACATGTCTTCGCTCAGAATCGTTTTTCAGATAGAATTGTGTTATATTGTTATAATAATTAAATATCAGTTTGGTCACGACCGTTGATATGAAACATCGCTCACCGCTGCTATTTTTCCTTTACTTGATTATTTAAAAAAAAAAAAAACAACCAACTTTATAAATTGAGTGGCAGCTATATTTAACCAGCCAATCCAAAATTTAACTCATCGAAAAGGAGCGCCTTCGGCTGAAATTTGGTAACTAAATGAATTACCTAAACATCCTTAATATTTTCACCGGTCATAGTGTCATACATAATTAGCACAGCTGAGGCGGCCGGCTGATCGCAGTCCCTTGGGGGTTTAGTAAGTTCCCACACGAAACATAGCAGGTACCTAAGCGGGTACATAATATGTAAGTTCCCTCACGAAAAATATTACACTCGTACGGAAGTTCCAACAAAATACCAGATTATAACTTAAAAGTAATTACACAGTATGACTATGTGAAGTGTTTGAACTTTCGCAATAAGCCAAAAAAAAATTGATTTTTTCTATTAGTATTATTATTATTATTATTTTATACCTATACAAATAATATGTAGACCATACCTACACATTATATTATTGATTTTTATTGTATATTAAATGGGCTGGATTCAATTAAAAACTGGATATTGGACTTTTTTTTTATGCAATACAAAAACAAACAAATTTTAACCACACTAACTACGTTTAAGTTGTCAGTCCTAAGTCTGAATAAAGTACAAAGGAAGTTTGTATTCAATATAACTTTTTTGCGTGTAGGAACTTAGGTACGGTTGTAATTTATTTTGTGTGTGAACTTATACGTACGTATTACATTACCCAGGGGTAATTTTTACATGCTATATCTAGTGTGGGAACTTACATTCGCCCACCGTCGTCGTACATCATGCTAGATAATAAACGATCTAAGACTACTTACGTGTCCCTACTCCCTGCCCACCCCTCACATTAAAAATATAAAAAAAATGTATGCAATCAGCATGCATTTGCCGACTATATTTGTAATTTGCAAACACTCTTTTGCAGGGTTATGCGTAAAATCACAAAGTTTCTATGGGGGGCTGAAGAAATGTTTCTCCACCATTCATTCTATTCAATTAGCGGGTTCATTACGACTAAAACTAGTAGATAAATCTGGTAAACATTTGCTCCAAAGTCACCAAGCTCACCAATATAACAAAATATAAGTCTCGAAAATCGTTTCTGCTTGTTCTCAAATGATATAGAGCCATCAGAAAATATGATAACTAATCCGACAAGTGACAACATCGATTTAGACCCCGATAATATTGCACCTATTATCACGACCAAGTTCAACAAACGGTGTTAAACTCTATACTAATTCAGCAGACTCTTATCGCTCGTTATACAATTTCTGCAATCTAACACAGCCGATTTCCATACATACGAAAGAAGTCTCGCGTTCGTGTAGTACTGAAAAATCTTCACCACACTACTCCGATAGAAGAAATCAAAAATTAATTACTTCCAAACGGTTATACACCCAGAAATATCACAAATGTTCTACAACGCAATACTAAACTTACTCTTCCGCTCTTTTTTATTGATTTGGAGCCTGCCATTAACAACAAAGATATCTTTTCAACCAAATTCTTACATTACACAAAAATCAAAATCGAAAAACCTCGTGCAAACAAATTAACAATACAATATCTCCGTTGCCAAGAATTTCATTGAAAAAAATCAACAAAATTAGAACAGATAAAAAAATAACTCTAAACACCCAGTTTGGCTTTAAAAATAATTACTTAGCCCTTCACCAAGTGAACTGAATCGTAGATAACATTTTTTAATAATACATAGGTTGTAGTCATTGCAATAGTAGGTTCATAGGTTCTTAGTTAAAAACAAAAAGCGTATTATAATTCGAATGAGACAGCTATGTTGTGGAATATTCTGCAATCTGCATTTATTTTATTCTTCACAAAATAATTTGAATTAAAATATTTTTATTTTTACACTATACACTTTTACCAACTACATATTACACGTCACGTACAATGTATATATTTAACGATGTGTTTGTAATCTTCCTGCATAAATGTACACCTATACTACCTAGGTATACAGTATACACGCGGCGGCTATGCCCGAGTGAGTTTATATAATATAATATTATTACTTTTCAGGAAGTTGTCGATTCGTTTTTAAATCAATAAGCCAATAATATGGCGTGCAAAAATTGAAATTAGACTAAAAACCGAATATTCAAGTTTAATAATAATGCAGGCTTGATTATCAGTACCGGAATTCACTATATTATGTATATTTCGCGAAGAGTGTGTATAATTTTTTTTTCAAACTGCTGTCGATTAATAAAAAAAAATAATAATTTTTTGATGCGGCCAACGTATAAAGTATACAATACAGCGAACTACCGCTACCACAAAAATATACGTATATACACGTATGATTACATCGTGCCGATGCCACTGCTGCAGGTACACAAGTAGGTCGCAAACCGGCGGGTTGATATATATATATGTGTAGTAGGTACTATAGGTATATTACAATACGCCTACACTATAAATTATAATAGTAAAATAATACCTATACACACGCAACTATTCACGATTGTGTACGGGCACCGAAAATCGGGTGTATCTATATATTGAGTTGAACACACTGCAGCAGGCCTATAGTATCATTAATATACATATTATTATTAAACATTTACTTACATAATATATACCGAACGGAATAAAATCGCATTTGCAAGCGAAAAATTGCGATTCTGCTGAATAACACAATTTAATAATATTGTTCGTTGTATAAATGCAGCCATAGTCTATATATGTTATTATAATATATGTATACCTATGTCGTAATGTCGTATACCGCCATAGAATTTCAAAATATTTTTACATTGATTTTGATCCCGAAATTACATTGTGAGAACATTATATTCTACAAGACAGCATAAAATAGTTTTAATAATTTAGAGCGTTTAACCATTAAAATATGGTCAAAATTGAATCATTCGCTTTGCTCATATTACCGAAATTTAAGAAATTACAAAGGCGCAAGTCCATATTTTAATTCTTTTTTAAACTAAGTGCTAATAATTCATATATAATATATATATTTTTATACATAAGGAACTAGTATAATATGACTAGTATTCAAGAACAACAATTAAGAAATGTTGATCTTAATTGTTAATACCTATTACGCTTCTAAAAAAAAATTTTAACGTGGCTATTTTGTCATGATTTAATAATTGTTGTAAAGATTTTAAACTTCAAGCAGAACTGCTAAAGATTTTTTCAACCACACAAACATTTGAATAATAACTCAATTTTTCATATTATGGTTACATAATAACTAAATAACGAATGTACAGTGTACACATTCTTACCTGGAACTGAGGCGCTTTCGTATTTTTGTCAACGTCTCTAGTCTCCGCACTGTTCGTGACAGATATTAGATATTCAGGCGACCGAGCGTTTAGTGTCGCCACCGAAACCGTTGTAAATCTAGATAACACTTTATAATCCTAATAATAGAGTCAGAAGATTGTTGTACCTACGTGTTATAGCGTTAACCAATAGAATTGCGTTAGAAAATTAAAACATCGCACTGTAGATTAACTGAACCTATTCCTCAAAAAAAAAAAAAAATTAAAAACTAACTGCATGTAATCACTATAAAATATAATAATGCCAATTAAAATTAATTTTTTCACTTTTGTCGACGAACAAAAATACTAATAACAATTTTACTATACGCCGCGCCGGCTGCAGCGGTTATATTATATACTCTCATGAAACCGCATCATCCCTAAATTGAACAGCATATATTTGAAGTATAACGCCCTTTGTTTTTGAGCTACAATATTGCCTATTGTTTGTTTTGTGGGAGAGATTATGATCCATGTATACATAAATATAAATCATAATGGTATACTCAAGGAAAACCATGAATATAATATTATGCATGATATAATTGATATAATTAACAATCAAGTATTGTAAGGACATTTTCTGTAGATTGAACACGGTATCGGGTATTTTATACTGTAATACAAATACAATTAGTAAATGGGTAATGGGTATAGGTAATACAATATTTATGCACAGGTTGTCAGGTTTAGTAGATTATACACATATACTAATACTAAATGCCGATGTTATAACATAAGAATACTAACAATAGGTAGTATGATTTTAATTGCAAAATATGTGGTTGCTGCAGAAACGTAAAGTATACATTTATAATGTTTACTGTTTAGTATATAGTATATGCATAAAATATACATAATTTGTAATCTTTATAGTTGATTATTACTTATTAATTTACATTTATTGAGTTATAATATATTAAGCTGTATATATCGTCATAATAACACATAATATATTATAATATGTATGACCCAAAAGTTGACGAATTTCCCATTTTGATAAGTTTTTACTTAATAGTTGACCAATAATAAATTAGCCTCAAATACTTGGATTGAGGAACATTATTTGCATAAATCCGTTATATTTTACACAACGCAGCAATATGTTTCTACATAATTTTTTTCACGAACGCATTATTTTGGTATGGATCCTACCTAATTTTTAGTGCACGAACTTCCGGGCCCCATACATTCATAACACCGAGTATATTAAAATACAGAGGCAAGTGTCGATACGAAATCCAACATTGATGGTTATTTATTATCATTATATTATGTGATTTCGCGACAATAAAACATCGGCGATTGTATCTTTATATAGACATTGTCTCACCGGAAGCAGCCCTTTTGGAGCACGACAAATATAATATAATGACCCTCCAATAACAATAATAATAGAGTCAGTGTATATACAGATTATAGATATGATCCGAACAAAAAGCTACAGAAAACAGTAGGCATAATATTGTTTTCTGATAACAATAATATCACAGCAATAACACGTTTCCACCAAATAAGTGTACTTTTGAACGTTTCTATTTTCCATCAAATGAGATATTGACCTATTTCTGTTTCCACCAAAACAATATTTACACCACTAAAATCCATGTATAATAAATATTTTTAGATTACAAGAAAATTTGAACTTTGGTCAATAAAAAATTAATTGATAGTTGTTATTTTTTTTTTAAATACCTACAGCATACAATTTTATTACAATGTCAAAAATGTTTGATATGGAAATAATATCAATATTTAATAATAATAATAACTTATAGATATAGGTATAAACCTAAATATTCTTTATCATTTCCTATTATTTAGGTATTATAATCGATTTGTAATATCTAAATTTGACTACCGTCGGTCTCTTTGCAATAATCCGAACAGGGGCAATGGACTACCTCTTTGCAAAGAGACTAACTATAAACTATAAATATAAATCTTCAAATGGCCTAGGTAATACACATTCGTCTGAAAGACCGATCTTCCACTATTATTTATTAACATTTAACACCGTCTATGTTGCAGTATATGTTTTTTAATCATTTTGCGGAGATTTTTTCTCAATATGCAAAATATAATTACTGTAAAACTAATAAATTATAAGACACTGGTCTAACGTGCGATCTGCCGGTTACTATAGATTTACCGTCACTGAAATATGCGATCAATTGAAATTCAAACCTGATAATATCTAATTAAAAACAGGAGAACGTACCTCTACATATGAAATAATGTTCTCATATCTTCTAAAAAGTTTTCAAATATATTTTCTTCGTGAATTGAACTTATCGTTGTGGCATTTAAGTTAACGTGCCATAATGCAATTCACCTCAAGCCATGAACTGTTGATTTGTGGACTGTGGAGTATGAGCTCCTGTAGTGTGGTCATAAAGTTATATTTTGTTGGTTAACTGTTTAATCAACGTATTACGTATATCCGTTTTGATTTAAATATCCGTACTCTCTCCATTCATCACTATGAATAATATTTATTGTTCAAATTTTAAACTTAATTTTAATTATAGGTATATATAAGGATTTGAGCGTCTCATTTTGGAACAATAAACAACTTTAGTTCTATTAAATTATACTAGAGTCCGGATGTCGACAGCATAATTCAAACACTCTTGGTTCTTGTACTCTGTTTCCGTAGGTTTTTGTTATTATGACTACGTCATCGTCGTTTTCAGAATCTGACGTATTGTCACTGTTGGTTTCAACTGCAGGTTGATGATTACCCTATTTCTCTTTCTCCGGAAAATAGATCTGTCGATCTGTCAATAATTATAATACCTACATGTAATATGTATGTATTATAATAGTATAGAAGTTATTATTTTTGTGAAAAAGGTTAAGGAACAAATATTACACTTTTGGTGGAAACCGGAAACGTGTATCGCCCAATATGGCAATATCATACTAATTCATATTATATAATAGTATACTGTTTACTTACGATAAAATGTGTATACATTAATAATTAATCTCCCTCGATATATTTGTTGAAATATTATTATAATGCTCATTGCTTGTAATGAGACGAATAAGGTTGCAGTTATAGAAAACGAAATAATCTTTTACGCGATATCTACGATTCTCTCTGGTTGCAGCAATATTTTAATATGAATTACAGTTTTTATTATTATTACGTGTCGTAATATACGGTCGTTATAATTAATGTATATAGTAATGAATATTGATTATAATATTATCGACGGATTTATAATTATCAATGCAGCACTGTATGTATTTGAACACTCGAATGGTGAATGCAAGAATAGTGTAAAAATTTAAAATAGCAATGAAAAATAAATCATTCACCGGTTAGATCGAAACGGGTTGATAGTTGAACGGGGGGCACGTATGACGTATATAAATCTCTTGGCCCAAGTCGACACCACACGCTTTTCATCATCTGCGAGCACGTCATCTAGCTCGGAATATATTATTGTTCACACGTCACACCAAACTATATTATTACAGAGTTCGTTTATCACATAGCAAACACCATACATTATACACACGATTTAATTTATTATAATATACAATATTCTATTATATAAGCGCACCGCCGTCGTATCTACATAATAATATAACGGTAGGTATACAATGTAACGCGTATGCATAAACATATTTTATTATGCACACGAACGCCGCCAATAGTGCAGCTATAAATGTGTCGGTATACACAGTAATAATAATAATATTGTAAAGGTACTTACTGCACCGAGTCACAAGTAGCCAAGTAGGTGTGAGTGTGCGTGTATAAAAAAAAAAAAAATATATATATATATATATATATAGAGAGAGAGAGAGAGAGAGATAATAGAGAGACGGTGCACTGCATTAGACGTCTTGACAAGTATAATATAATAGAAAAAGTGTAAAAGTGCAGAATAAAAATATACCTACCTATTATCATTTATATCGGCGATGGCTTCTTTTATAGGTATTATTGTCTTCGCGTTCATATAGGTACATATTATGCAGCTTGCGTGGTAATATTATTGTTCTGCGCGACTGTTTTCGAGATGACAAACTATATAATCCATCGATGCGATCGCGACCGATATTATAATGATATTGACAATATTATAATATATCCTCGTGTATATAAGAGTGACTATAAAACCCGCGTGCACATACGTCGGTTTTTATTTGTTTTTTTTTTTAAACATATTTCCGACGGTGTCATTATAACGATTATAAGAAGAGCAAAGGTGCGGACATGCGCGCAGGTACTTTAAAACCATATACACCGTAGTAATAATTACATAATACTATTTTATAACTAACTATATATATATACATATTATACAGCAATTATACGTACGACCGATTTGATCGCCGGAAGACGACGCAGTAGAACGTACGTATTATATCCAACCAACGTCGTTGTTGTATCGATTGCCAATATATTGTATACAATACTACACGAACGCACCGATGTGAACCATAACGAACGTTATAAAAATTATTTTCCGCGTCGAATATCATATTATAGACATTATAGTTACGTGATGTTATAAGCTACAAAAGTTTTATTGTATTTTTGAGCAAGCAATAATATATTACATAGCTATAGTATCTATAAGTAGATACGATAATTATATGGACACGCATTATTATAACGTTGTTACTTATTATTGCTACGGCTAATTAATATATTATTCGACGACGAGTATTCGCTTTTGAAAAAAAACGTCGCTAGCTATCGTACGTTATTTATTATCAAACATAACATACATAGGTACACGGAGGTATTAATTCGTTGCTTGTTACAGTGCTACATGTACAGTCGCACATCGTGATGTTTAAATAATAAAATCCACCTGCAGCAGCAGATCAGGTTGAATTATCGCACGTGCAGCATAACATTTTACTATATTATGTAGGTATGACATATTATATTAATATAAAATTCTTGCACGTTATATCGGATTCGTGTCGTACATATTCAAATTACTTATACAAACATAATAAATATTCCTTTCTATAGATAATAGTATAATCAAAATCGGATATGTAGGCATCACCGGCAATTGACTTACAAAGGGCTTTAGTGACAGGCCATAGTTAATAAATATTCACTTAAATATGACGATTTATTTGTTTTCGCCAAAAATGGCCGTAACCCAGGATACTTTATTTTAATACTCAAGGCAATATAATATTATGTCTATAAAAAAAAAATTTTTTTTAGATTAATTGATTTTGATATTATATGCCAGTATCCCAAAAATTCAAATGGGGAATATAATAATAAAATATAAATAAAAATGAAAAAATTAATAAAACAAAAAATAATTATTATATGTATCAAATATTCTTATATTACAATTGATTTCCATTGTGAAGACCCAAAACACAAGTAATCCCAAAACCCAATGCCCATCACAGTCTCACAGATAAAAAGGCTTCTATATGGCTATTGCCAGTTTAGATGTTTATGTCATCAAATTATGACTGTAAAGGTTCGTATATTGCTCTGATAAAGGAGTTATTCTTGAGCATAGCGAGCAGATTTGGATGTTTTGGTATGTGTTTAATTAATGTAGGTATGTAAAATAACTTAGCTTCCCTAGAAATTATATCAAATGTCACGTTGCTTTGGTGCACCAAATATAATTGCTTCAAGGCGCAGCAGTGATATAGTTATCACCGCACTGTACATAATGTGACATGCTGTGTATATAATTGCTTAATGATTTACCTTTGAATCATTTTCTCCTGAGGCAGGTTATTGATATTAAACGTGTATACCGCTGTAATATGCGTATCTTCTCGAAATTAAAAAACGCACAAACTCTCAGGTCATTGCAGGTATATACGACGTGCAAACGGGAAGTACGGAATTGGTTCCACAGTCCAAATAAAGTGTACAAATTAATGATTCCCGAAAAAAATTACTTATACCACTGTTTAAATAGGTTCCAATGCGTACTAATAGGTAATATGATCAATATTGTGATACTGTTAAATTGTGATTTCCCACCAAAAATATTGCCAGAATTTTCATCTATTTCAAAACAAACTGTATATTGTTTATATATTGTAAACTGTAAATGTATATTGTATGTACCTATATATAATATCACATTAATCGCTAAATAATTGTATTACTTATATTAATTAACTTCGATTTATTTTATATTTGTTTTGACTATTATTAGTATATACATAGTATTATAAATTATATATGCTATTATAATTTTTATTAGAGTTGGAAAATAACGTGTATATAGCTATTATTGCGTATACTTCTTTATGCATATATAGATTGATTAGCAACACAAACGTGCTAAACCGTGAAACTGCTGTCGGTTTAATGCATACAATCATTTTTCAATCATATTTAAAAAAGTTAATTTTAACATAGCTTTATTATTAAAATGAATGTTCATTCGTATATGTTACCATTGTTACCTGTAAACCGCCCTGGAAACAAATAACCAATTCATATTATCTATGTATAGTGTATACCCAAACATACTACCCGGAAACAAATTCAGTAATGGGAACCAACTCTTCGTTCGTGTTAACTATAAAAAAAAAACAACCCGTATCAACTTGCAGAGCGGTCTATGTGATTACTTATCAAAAAAATATTACCTATATTAATATTATGTATCAGTATCTATTCTTTATATGTACCTATACAGCTATATGTATACCGATAAACAGTGTAATGTAATGTATATATAGCTCAACCTGCGTATACATAATTAAATATTTAATAGAGATGATAATTATGTAAATATACGTATATATATTATAAACGTAGGTACATAATATATTATTTGCCATATACGTATTATGTATTTTATGTATACCGTAAACAAATTAAACTATATTATATTAAATGGTGTACATAATATTATGCGAAACTATACTATTATACTGGAAATGAAAAATAAAATGGCGGTGTATAAAATTCGTTTATAATGGATATTAATATTTTAACAATATATGAAACGCTCCGCTTGTTTTACGACGGTATTGGCTCGATATAATATATATTATACATTTATACATATTAGGTAGGTACCTAGCTAGTATAGGTGATATATACGTGTATAACATATAATATAACGTTCACCATTTTATAGTTCATCAATCTCCCTAATAACTCTTCAACAAACAACGAAAACTTCAAATAGTGAATATTGACAGAAATAATGAAAACTGCTACTACTATATACAATATAAATGATATATCATGAATACATGATCAAGACGTACACAACAAATGAATTGCGAATAATTTACTATAATCGATTTCACCCTTTCGTTTTACCGAACGAAACGAACTCGTTGAAATATAATAAAATTATTGGGGCCTTATAATGTATAAATATATATATTATTATGATTACACACAATGTGAGGGACGTTCTCGAAAGTGACCACGATGACATATATCGATATCTATATACATGATATATCATTAATATATAATGGCAAAAATATTTTACGAGCGACAACTGACAATGTCGCAAAAAAAGCTGCACACTGATATATAGGTACATTTATATAATATTATAATATGTATTATTATAATGCGTAGACAGCATACTGTAGATTTAACTTGTAGACAATACAACAGACGATTGGATTGTTGATATGGCGGTGAAGAGGAGTAGACGGAAGGCGATTCATTTACTCTTGGGACGATATTTATTTATAAATTTTTTTTAGGGCTTTTAAAATGTTGCTCAACCAGATTGGTGGTTAGGTGCATAATAATATACAAAAACTTTTACTCAATCACCACTCTATATATTTTTATCATACCGAATTTATTCTAAAGAACCTGCTGTAGTATAGGTAGTGGCCAGTGGGTACATACTATTAAATGAAAAAATAAAAGTTAGTAAATATTAAGCACTAGACTACTTATAACAGTTGAGTAATATATAATGTTAATTTTAGTGTGATCTACAAATCACAGTACCTATATACGATAATACAATCTTATTATTTTATATATTATACACGGGTTATTAAAGTTACTGACTAAAAAATGAAAAACAATTTAATGACGAAAATGACCATCTGCTCCTAATTATTTTGTGCGAAAATAGAAAAGCCGAAATAGGATACCGCCCTACGCCGCGCCCGTTCAAAATTCCTAAACCGCGATTTGAATTTCGATACCTATAATTAAATTTTATATTTAATTTCTACATAGGTGATGGGTTAATATAACTGTAGGGTACATAGGTATAATATACACACAATATACATATGGCCAAAATGCAGGGTACCTATATATATGTATTAATGAATGACATCGACAGCAATGCAGTAAGTATACTATTGTTTTTAAACACAATTATATATTAGGTATTATTGGAGTTGTGCTTATAATATATTATTACCTACATAAAATAGTCGTTGAACTATTAAAGCTAACGGAAATCGATCAGTTTAAAATATATTTAAATATATTAAATATGTATAAAATCTAATATATTATGCATGAGTTGTGGCCTATTTCGATGGGAAGTCGTTACATCTGTCAGGTTTGTTATATTAAAACGTTTATTTGAAATTGCATATTTATATTTTATATTCGTTCAGCCCACAAAAATTATTAATTCGTAACGATTAGTTTATTTTACCTATAATACTCCACATCGAAATGTACACAAAATGAGCAATACGAATAACATGTCTTGAGCTGCATTATTAATTCATAATCATCTCGAGTTTAAATTATTTAATATAATATTGTAGTGATGTAGTATACGTAATACGTATATTATATATTATTCAATTATACATATATACATCGTAGATAAGTACTTACGAGTTACGACTTATATACGACCACAATAACTAAATTTGGATTTTTATTTTCTAATGAAACATATTACACGTGCAATAATAATGCCCTCAGTCTTTTCGACAAGCCTATAACGACGGTTAACGTACATCCCCAAGGCGTTTTATTGGCAAACAATGAACAAATTGCTTTATTTCGAACCACTCATAACGCATTTTGTATGCCTACTGCCTAGTGTATACATTTATAATTTATAATATAGGTAAGTATATAATTTAAAATTCGAATCGTAAGTACGTTACCCTGTCGACCCAAATGTCTTTCGGTTTTCAAACTAACCCTTATTATATTTACCTATTACCTACATTGGTTTTATGTAATACCAATACGCTGCAAAATACTATAAATATTCGTAATGTTGTACCTATATATATATATATATATTATATGCACGTCGTTACTTGAAAAACAAAATCGAAAACCCTTCTCTGCGACAGAAACGTCTTATCAGTGCAGCGTACACATTGACCGGAGGGAGGGTCTTTTGTACGTTCAACCCCAACGCCCAACATTGGAAATAAAATTTCTGTGTATAGCCCACTGCGTCTTATATAACAACAATACTTTGCACATGACAATCGTTGTATGTGGTTATTCTTAAGCTATTGCTCAATTGTTGTTCTCAAGTAGTATACATCATAAACTATAATAGGTAGTTATTATTCCCAATTTAAATAACAATAATTAAGGTAATTATAAAAAAGGCCATTTATAAGAGTTTATATCAAAATTTTATTAATTTATTATGATTTGTATATTATCTTTAGTGCTTTCTTTTTTATATTAATACATAATTAGAATGAGTTGAGTCATAATTGTTTTTGTTTTTTATTAGATAGCTTATTTTGAGTTTATTTTTAATTTATGGCTCATTTTCTTTTTCAATATTTTTGAAATGTATAGTTATATATTTAATAAATATTTTATATATGTATATTTATATTTATATTCCACCATGTAAACTAGGATACCTTTTTTATTAAAATTTAAAATACAATGAACTCTTGTCTGCTTCACGAGCTATAGCTTTTGAAAAAGGAGACAAACCATTTTATTTATTTAAATCTTATAATTTTTAAGCTGAAAATCAAACATTATTGTTGTTGATATTGATTTGTAATATTATTAAATGACAAAACATCTTATAATTAGTAACTTGCTCAATAACTTTTACATATAATAAATTACATACCTGGCCTATAATATTACAATGATATAGAATAATCTTTAAATATTATGTGTGTTTACAAAACGAGCAAATATACGGTATATATAATATAGAGCACTGTACTCGTGTGTATTTATGACAATAATATGAGCTTGGCACGCGACCTACTGACTACACGCGTATTTTATTGTATTGTATCGATTTGCCGTTGGGTCGATAAGTTCCGCAGGTTTTTAAGTAGGTATCTAGTGGAAATTCGGAAAAGTGAAAACTACTAATATTTGTTACAAAAACGTCCAACGGTTACGGCCTATATAATAAGTATAATATGCATAATGTACCTACCTATATAAGTATATTAATTTTATATACTTATAAGTTCATTATAACAATAAACAAGTATCATATAATATAAATTATATAGATACTCCATTTATAAACACCATTGGCGCACCCTGGGGGGTCCCTGTGTATTCCGGACCCCTCTAGAGGCCAATCCCTTGAGCCGTATAAAACAATTTATTAAGAATATTATTTATGGACAAGTAATAAACTAATACAATTCTATAACAGTTTCGCATTATGATAATAAGAATTATAACACAACAATGGAGAACGTTTCGTTACGTCCGACACATCAAACAAATTATGGACTTCTCCCTCCCCCTTGAAACGTTTCTGCAGGTAGCACCCATAGACCTTTTACTTAGTTGGATGCGCCACTGAGCAACATGCCATCCGGTCAATGGCTTTTGTACTCGAAAAAGGTGTAGGTTTAATATGTGTAGAATGTAGATAGTATAATTGATTATGTACATAAACACCATTACTAGGGTTTTAAAATGTTATGAAATTTATTTTCTTGAAATATGTCATGAAACTTTCATGAAATATTTCATTCACATAAAACATAAAAATATACCAAAAGTTATAAAAGAAAATAGAAAAAAAGTTTTTCTCAAGTTACACCCGTATAATTAAGAGAGAAGAACATGTTTAAAATTACCTGTGTTTATTGTATATGAATACATAAATTGTTTATTATAGTGACTAATGCAATAGTGTCCATGACTTTCTGAAGATGGCCTAGACCGGCTAGACCTAATCAGTAATCACTACCTAATCAATAATCATATACTTACCAATACATTTGTGAATTATTATTTATTAATTTATTATCATTATATTAATTCACATTACAATACAATAATTACTCTATTATGTAGTTTCTTTTTTTTCTCAAAACGTTCAAAATAATATCATTCATCTCCATAACAAATGCAGATATGAAATAATACAATAGTACTTAATTTATCACCAGGTTCTTTAGGTCTTTACTCTTTAGGTTTCTTTTACAAAATAAGATATGATTAATAACTAATAAATAATAATTAATAAATACTAATATAGTAATAGCATCTATGTTCCTACTGCATATGTAAAAAAAAATATTTTTCAATATTTCGTGAGTGAAATTTTCAATTTTGAAATATTTAAAATTTAAAACCCTAAGCATTACTATAAGTATAAGTTGATAGCTAAACCAGGGGTCACCAATTAATATTTTTGAAGGACCAAATTAAGAATCTGGACATTTTCCGAGAGCCATAAAAACTCAAAGTACATATTTTTAGCGTTATATTATTATACAATTGTAAGAAATGAAAACCAAGTTTAATATTACAAATATTTTAAACGGTGCGAAATAAAATTAATAATAATTTTAATATAAATAAAAAATTGTCTAGTGGGAAAAATAAAAAGTTAGCCCTCGACTAACTGCTTGAAAAATCCAATATGATTCGTGCACGCTGTCTTCATTATTATCATTTCAAGGTATCGTTGCCCGTCGATGAGCTGGGATTTGAACTTGGTCTGATTCATTTTTGAAATAGCGGACTCACCGACATGTGACATGGTAGTATCATACACATCTTTACTTATCAATAATTTCAGAGTTGCATGCTTTTATGTTTTTTATTAAGTAGATAATACCTAATTTTAAATTTGCGATGTTAGTAATTGTAGCATATTGCATACAGATACATTACATACTATCTTAAGAATAAATTATCCTTTATTCGTATATATGTATAATATACGATAACAAGAACAAATTATGGATGAATATATTATTATGCCAATTAGTTTATATTAATACAGTGTGTAGGTGTCGGTATATAGGTATGATAAACTGGCAGATAAAGACAAGAAAATTGAAATGTTTCGAACGAGAGAGTTAAAAACGAAAATAAAACGTAAGTTGAATTGCGAAAGGATAACTAAACAATGTCCTGACACTATTGGTGTCGTCGACCGCGACGGGGAGGTTAATAAAATCGAAGGACAGCAGGAAGAGGTTTTCAGGAAAGGAAGGGACTGGAAGATAAGAGCAGTCGAAAAGTATACTTGGTCGCAAATGATGATGATGACCTTGTCGCGATATTCAATAATAAGTACCAACACAAAGCCATTGCACGAAGGAGATATTTACATTATTGGTATACCGCTATATCGATGATACCTATTAATACATAACTATAACGAGTAAAGACATTATAATATACCTATGTATATTATAGATCAAGATAATAGATACCAAATTCACGCATACAAAGGCATTTCAGTAATAGTTCCATCAATTACCGTTATTGGCCGCGAAAAAACTAAGAGAATCAATCTTATCGGAAAAGGGTCGTTTTGACCGGAAACGAGCTTCCCGACCGTTTTTATGCAGGTTATACCTATATAATACATTATACTATATACTTATCAACCCACAGTTTATATTGCACATCAGGACCTGTTGATCGCGCACTATAATACGACATAATTATGATATTTGCCGCGAACCACGGCATTGACCGCAATTTATTTAGCCAAGTACCTATATATACATTTATACAAAAATATATATTATGTTTACGAATAGATTACGTGTTGGACAACAGTGGATAATGCGATATTATTTAGTTCAAATGTATATATACTGTGTATTTAATTTTAAATATTATTATAATGTACGTCTGAACAATAGTAGTATATGGTGGTTTCTGGACACGAAACTCTGATCATATTATTGTTATTATACAGTGTACTTGGGTCCAAACCTTAAATGTGTTACGGGCAGAGGGTCAGAAATATTGAAAACCGAATTCACCAATACATAATGTATACACCGTGTATTTAAATAGCTGGCGGTAAAAATAAGTTTATAATGTTTCGGAACGGAGAAAATGTACTACCGTCTGCTGTTACGATATATTAACGTCTATAAGTATAGTTTTCCACTTTGAATGTGTTAAATAAAAATAATTAAAATTATTATAGAAGTCCAGAAATAATAATAATAATCATATTGTTTATTTAGAATCATTATAGTTTCTTAATTTCGATCATATAGTTAGGCCAGGTAACTAAAGAAGCTATGTACCTATGTATGTATGCACTACAAATTAAGATAGTATCTACTATCTTAATTACTAATTAGTGGTATGCACTGACGCACTGTATGTGTACTACCACTATACATATAGCACACATATATTATATACTATATAGTGTAATATCAAGCAGATATTTCTAAGCTTTCGTCACGTGAGAAATTGTATTTATTTATTTACTTATTTATCATACATATTTAATTCATATTTATATTTGTATGTCTACAGCCTACCCATCTAAAATCGAATAAAGTCTACACCAGGATAAATCATTGGTGCTGTAAGTAGTGACACTTTTAAGAGTTTGGAGGCCCAAGATAATATGGATATCAAAATACCATAAATTAAAATAGTAAAATGCAGACATTGTTTTTTTTAAAAGTATTTTTGGATTTTGGTTAGAAATTATTATTTTCCTTGAAATGAGGGATTACTGACAACTGTGCAATGAAATCATCATATCGTTGTAACGTTTTAATATAAGATAGGTATTTCGGGAACTGGTGTGATAGTAGGTAGCTATAATATGTAGCTAACGGAGCTGACGGATGACGCTCAACTATAGACGAAATTAACAAAAAATGTCATCATTTTAAATATTTCATTTGTTTTAAATTCACTTTAGATTCTGAGCGAAGCGAAGTGTCCCTACACACAATATAATTTTTAAATACAATGTTTTCGACAAAAATTGATTCAACCTTCTGTATTACTAATAATAAAAAAGATGACTATACAAATATATCATACATTATATTTAGTAATATAGGCTCATAATGATTTTGGACAGATCAGATAAACTATAATAGGCACAGGTGTAATATTCAAGAAAATAATCAAAAATACTGTACCATCATTTCCTATACATAGATTGAATGTTGGCATAATATATTAATAGGTATATGGCTATATGATATAAATTTATAACAATATAGGTACCTATTATACTTGATAAAAATATCACGAAAATATTGATATAAAATAATATAAATAAATGTAATGCATAAAAAAATTATTTGCAATAATGACGTTTGTATGGTGTAAAATTATCATATAAAAAATCACCAAATATATTATAATAAATTGGAGTTAAGTTTATTTTTTTAAATAAATTACTTTTAACTATAGTTTTAAAACGAAAAATTAATACGAATTTATATTGTTATTCAACGACAACCATTAATTACCTACCTACTATTAATTACCGTTAAATGGTAGCTTGAAGTATACTTTTATTAAAACCTATATAAACGTATACACCACAACGGTGCAGTTAACTTCTCACCTTGTTATAATTTTTAATCGGTTTTAATACATCGTTAGTCTATATAGCCTATTAATTTTGCATAAAACCAACACAATTTTATCTTAACGTGTATATTAGAGAGGGAGAGAAATTATATAATTAAAACATGTATACATAGTGTACCCCTCTTTATAGCGTACACTATAGACGATTTAAAATGTGTCCGCTGTTTGAAGGGTTATTTTCTCACGTATTTTTTTGCCAGGGAATCTATAGAAGTGTTTTGAGTGTTTGTCCACTATACTTAAATAATGTGTAAATACTAAATAGTCAATTGTACCCGCGTATGTCTGTTTGTAATAATATAGGTGAACTACGTTATAGAAATAATAAAGAGCATCACACAGAACTCATTTAAATCGTATTAATTTAATATAAATAATTCAATAGTAAAAAATTCACTTTACTCCGTCCTACAATGCACGATATACATAAAATTAAATAAATATATATATACGCATTGTATTGCGCATATTATTTTCAGACGTATATATACGATCGTTCCATCGTAATATTGCAGTATACAATAATACCTATAATTTACAATGCGTACGTATAATATATAAAATACACGAGTTAGGTACCCCCGACCTGCAGGTCACTGCAGCATACAGGCAGCGCAATAACAATATTCGGTACTTATTTTGTCGCCAGTGTATACAATATAATATTATATTTTATACGTACCTATCCAGTATCGTTGTAATAATTTGTAGAGGTATCCAACATATTTTATACTCACACGCGATATTATATTATATTATATTATTATCGTACACCGGCGTAGGTACAACCTATATACACGTGGACGGGGATTCCGATTTCCGATAGTGCCTCGAACGCCGCACCGCCACTACCATCACCGTTGGCCGCTGCTGATTTGCATATTATTATTTTATACTCGACGAGCGATATACCTACAACAGGCAGCCACATATTAAACTGTTATATTTATCGTAATTAAAAAACACCGGCTCGGCGTCGAATCAAAACGCCATTGTGTTCGACAAACCTATAGGTACGAGTTTATTTAAGCAGGAAGGTTAAACTAATAAGGCATATTTTCACTATACTTCAGGTACCGCGCACGATATACGACGAATCAACCAGAGTAGGTAGGTATACGTATATTATTGTGCATGTTCGAAACACACTCGCGCCGAGTGTAGAAGTTATAAAAAATTTTATAGTATTATACCTATAATATTATTATGGTAAATCCGAAACAGTCAAACGGAATATATACATAAGAAGTATATATTGCTGTTATCGTGGGTGTAGACTGCGTAGAGCTTCCCACCCTCTCCTGTACGTAAAATTAAATTTTATTTCATTATAACATAATTAGTATACATATTATAAATAAAAAAATTAATAGAAAATTACAAAAACACCTGTAAGTTGTACATTCAATTTTTTTTTAAGTTCGTGTAATCGTTTTATATTGTCTCAACAATTGGTTATACTATCTGCAGGACTATAAATTATTTAAATTACGAGTTTATCGCTAATTGTTTGGTGTTTTATACATTACTATAATTGCCTAGCGGGGATATAGGTAGTGCCGATAGTATAGGATTAGGATTAGTTATTTTCAAAGTACTCTAAATTATTAGAACCTGTCACAAATGCTTTACAATCAAAAAGTTTAGGTTTTTTGAAATGCTCATATTAAAAATAGTGGACATAGTGAAAGATCACCGCGAAAACGCTGGCTCAAGAATACAAGAACACTTAGCCTGCTGCTAACGTAACAGCTCAGCTTATAGGAGCAGAACTTAATATTCCAAGGACTGTCAGACGACAACATCATCGTTCGAATTTAAGTATTGAATTAACAGTGACCTCTTCCAGAGTTCAGCTGAATTTGAAGCAGGATTCAATACTTAGATTCATTGACAACCTCGTTAGAGCGGATTTTCGAAAGAAAACTCACTAGCTTTTTCACTTTTTTTCTACATCCTTCAAATATATATGAATATATGGACATTAAAGACTTCAAACTTAATATAAATGATTTTGCCGATTGTTACCAGATTAAAGACTTATTAGTAAAGCTGTTGGCTGTCCCAGAGTCGCGACCATTTCCCTCCAAAAAAATAGAAATGTACTTTCTATTTTTCTCCAAATATTAAAATTATTTATTCATTTATCTGATTTGTATTCTTTTGTTTAAATTACACTCCTAATAGATGAGTAATTAAAAAATTGTACGATCATTTCTAAACTTTATTTTAATTTGATGCTATTATAGTTCTAAATAATTATAAACAATTCACACTTTACTATATTTCATCACAATGATTTTTAATTTTAACTTATTTCATATTTTATGGGATATATACCCTTACACAAAAAATATACAGGGGCTTGGCGTGGCGTGGTGGTCAACCGCAGTCATTAATATGTGCTGCAAGCATGTCAAGCATCGTTTGACGTCGCTGACTCCCGGATGGGTGACCCCTCGGGTTCTTGGCGACGAATCCTTGCCCCACATGGTGCTCTAACCGTAACCCCCACACACCCAATCACCCATGTTTCCGAGGGTCAAAAGCTTAAAAAATATATAGAATATTTTCAAACCAAAGAGAGTAGAGACCATTGCCCTCTATCCCTGTGATTTTTTTATTGCAGTAAGCCTATATATATATATATATATATATATATATATATGTTATTTATATTACGCATATGGGCATATGGTCACATGGCATATGGTCATATGGCATATGTCCATGATAAATAGTTTATAAAATATCACTGCGGAATAAAATATTTTTTAAACCTATCAGCTATCACTTTATCAGTATACATTTTGACATTGTCCCGGGTTGTAGTTTATCCTGTGGGCGCACTTGCTGGTACATATTATTATAACACAGTTAATGTTCTACTAATCTATTCAATTCTAAACACGTGACAATGTGATAAAATTTAGTGTTGTGGTGCCTACCACATTCTCCATAGATAACACGTTCTTCATTAGGGCACGGAAGTACAAAATACGAAATGTTACGCACAAAAAGATAAACAAAACCTATTATTTTATATTATAATAATATGTGTGTTCAACAGAGAAGATTTTACACAGACGGTGTTGTGTCTATACTATAGCCACTAGCTTTCAACATATTTTTATCACTCCACTCGTGTACCACGTACTATAACTCGTATAAAATGTAAACCAAACGGTTAGGATTTTTGTATATCGCACAAAGTAAGAATTTCAAACATTAAACAAACATACTGTGTATTTAAAACATCAATAAACTAAATTAATCCTGAAAGTACACATTTCCATCTTTTGATCAGACTTTATTAGACGACAAATAAGAGCAAATGGCATTTATCGATCACGCATCACAACAATTGTAAATACCTAAATAAAAAAATATAATAAAAGTCGATAATACCTAATTAACGACTTCAATCATATTTTTTTAGATTCTGAGTGGAGCGAAGAATGTATTGTTTTTACAATGATGTGTGTTTTTATTAAAAAAAATTTTTTGTGTTTGTCAACATATTTTTGGGGCAATAAAAGTGCTTATTGTTTTTCTTCATTAGCATCTTTTCTGATAAAAAAATGAATCAAGTTGGTACTTTTTTTTGAGGGGGGGGGGTCAAAAGTAAAAAATTCTGAATGGTTTTACACGCGTTGGGAACAACAAAAACAAAAAAGGTCGGCAAGTAAGTACCGCTTTGTTGTACAGTAGGTGTCGAATAATGGGTCATTGTAATGAATGTATTCAATTTGAATTCAATGATCTAAAATTATTATACACGAAAAAACGATTCTGAGCGAAGACGGCCTGTCAGCCTACATTACGAAGCATATTTTATGATATTATTGATATTAAAAGAATACATTTTACTATTATTATACAGTAGTTGAATTAATTTTTGCTAAAAACATTTGAAAATGTCATTGAGTGTATAAAATATACTAATATACTAATAACTAATATACTAACATATAATTTAAAAGTTTCATGAACAAAAATTCAGTCATTTCAGTCACCCACGAAAAATATTTTTAAATAACCTACAACGAAATAACTAACATCGTTATTCTTCATTTGAATATCAAATTTCACCCTAATTTGAACTTAAAATGTCTATAAAAAGAAACCATGTTAATAAATTTAAAAATTTTTGGTTACCCTTTAAACTACTTACGAGAAACATTGTTTTAAACTGTCAATCCTCAGCTATAAGAATTGAACATTTATACATTTTAAACCATAAAATAATTTTCAAAAGTTCGATATTTTGATGAATTTTGGACAAAATTTGAACTTTAAATGCTTATTAAGAAAAGTGTGCCTTTGTATATTTAACATTTTTAAACTTCTTTTAGAGCAACTTACAAGAAACTAAAGAAACTTTAGTTTAAATTTTCAATCCTTAGCTATAAAAATTGAACATTTTATACATTTTTCAACTAGGTACAAAATAATTTGAAAATTTGAGGTATTTTGATGTTCAAATTTGAACTTAGAATGTCAATAAAAAAACAAACATGTTAATGTATTTTTTTGATTTTTTGGTAACATTAACTACTTACGAGAAACCTTGTTTTATAATTTAAATATATACAAATAACTATTTCAGGACTGTAAAAATTGAGATCGATATTAAATAAAAATCTTATTTTACAGGATTGCCATTCGGGACATTATTAGGTACACGTGACCATATTTTTCAGTATAGTAATAGATTCCTATTTATTATCAGTCCTGAAAAATACAGTGCTGTATAAATAATTTGCTTGATTTATATAGTTCCTAAAAAATGAAATTATTTAGGGGGAGATTTGATGAATCTGCATCAATGTGCTTGACGACGCACCTCCCCCTGGGCCCTGGACTTTGGTATTTATACTTATATATACACAAGTACACTATTACAGTATTACATACATAAATAAAAGTACAATAATAATATTATACATTGATGTTTAAAATATACAGTTTTAAAGTGTTAAATTATTTAACAACATATAATTATTTAATATCCAGACGAAAAAGCCCCGATCGTACACGGTTTACACGTGGCGGGGCGATAACATTGTAACAGTTCGATAACAGACCAGTGACGATTCGTGTACACAGTTTTGTGTTTATATAGTCATAGACGACATTTGACAGATGACATTTTACCAGGCCCGGATACGAGAACGATGCGCATAAATTAATATTATGATTTATGACGAACGATATTTTTGAATCATGATCGAATAACAATGACATAATATAAGCCAAATGTCTAATGTTATGTACAACGGTGTCGCAGTGCTTTTAAAATCCAGCAATCGTATGCAATTTTTTGTTTTTCTAACGCTACGTTGTGCACATTTAATAGGTTACCCAAGACCGTCGGAATAAAACTATAACACTGCGGAGTGCGGTATACCAAACATTTATTGCCTGTAAAAAAATAGACTCAATTATTTATTTTAGTAAGTTATACCACAGAATAGACACAATCTATTTGATTTCATCAATTCTATGGTTACAGAAATCTAAAATATTTTGATATGAATGCTTTGCAAATCCTAATATTATAATTAATATGTCATCATTATGTATCATAGTGTCTCTTAATTCTTATATAACTACCTCTTTTTATAGCAAGCCAAGAACTATATTTTATGATAATATTTGATTATTGCAAAATGCTTTATGTAGTGTAGTAGATACTTTTAAACCGGGCGGCACCGTTTTCGGCCAAAATGAACCTTTCCCTTTTCGGCCAGTACACTTTTCGGCCATTCTGAAATGACCTATTTCGGCCAGTACACTATTTTGATCACCAATGAATTATTCTTTTCACGTTTTATTTTTGTTAAACTACCAAAAAACTAATTTTTTGAATGGACTGTATAAAATAATAATAACAATTGTCAATTATTACTTTATATTATACCTATTGAATTAAGTTAAAAAGTATAAAAAATGAAAGTTATATTATATTATAAATTTACACAATAAATATAAAATTATGTGGATTTTAAATTTTTTTTATAGTTATAACACATACGTTTAATAAATTCTATTCGTGTTATTTCTCCTCTCTCATAGTTCGTATATTGATTTGGTTTTTATCTTGACGACGAACGAAGATAACGATGAAAGATATTGTATATTCATCCTAGTTAGAAGCTATTCGTTTTATCTACCGTTAGTCTATAGATGTTGGATTCTACATAGTATTTTTATTTTAAATAAAAATAAAATAGGTATCCTTATAATTGTATGTATATGTGTAAATTGATAATATAATGTAACTTTTATTTTTCATATTTTTTACTTGATTTATTATATAAATTGGTAGTTTAACAGAAAAAAATGCGAAAAGAATATTTCATTGGTGTCATTGGTGACCAAAATAGTGTACTGGCCGAAAACCGTCATTTAGGAATGGCCGAAAAGTGAACTGGCCTAAAAGGGAAAGGTTCATTTTGGCCGAAAAGTGTCCCGTCCTTTAAACCATCATTTCTAATATAATTATTATTCGATAACTGCAGGGAAGGTACCCCCACAGGTATACGCAGGTATATGGATTTCGTATAAACAGAGTTTTGATTATTTTTCAATTTTAGATAGTACTTTACACAAAGAATTTTCGAAATTTTAAATTTTGGGGATGGCATTTCTTTAGCCCCGCCTGACTTAAAATTTGATTTCCTAGAGTTAGGGCCTCGGCACAAACGCGGAACCGAGAACAAACGGCACTAACGTAGAGCAATCAAACGAAAAAAAAGAAATGTCAAAATTCCGAAATGGTAGGGCTGAGGAAATGGACCTCAGACACGCGTATACATCCTAACCTATATGTATAATGTACACTATATGGACGCCGGTCGCAATGACGGCTTGCCAAAACATGCATGCACGAGCCGCCGCCCTCCACCTTTAATAATTGTTCACATCCTTATTTCGTCCAAAAAAAAAAAAATCGTTCATCCCTCTGGTCCTGAGGACTCCTGCGATACACCGTTGTCCAACACTTCTGCGGCGAAAGTATAATTACTAATAGGTATACAAATTATTTAATAGTTCCTCATATTACTAATATACGTCATATAGGAATGACCTATGTACAGCTAGGTACTGATAAATGTATGTATATATTATATATAGTACCTAGTATGTTTGTAGTATCTTTATTCCTATATTAAGGTATTAGTACCTGCAGAACCATCTTATTCCAAAGAAACAGCGGCGGCGTTGTGTATAGTGCGTGTAATACTAGTATAATATTACACGTTGCATTTCGGTCATCGCGTTCGGCCATTACTCATTGCCTCTTTATAATATACAATATGTATTAATTATTATCGTCATTATTGCTACGTCAAATTCGTCAATCGAAGTGCGCGTCGATTTTAAAGCGAGCGATGTACGCATATAATGTAACATAATAATAATATAAAGTCCGTGCGTTAAAGGTACCCACAACATACGTTATAATATGGTCCCTAGTTAATTTATTCAAATGTAATTCTCGACTCGGTGGTTGACCGGGACTACCTAAAGGTCATGGACGGTATTATTTTTTATTCCATTCCGTATATTATACGATAAAGGTGTCCGGCATTATATAGTTACCACCCGGTTGACTCTTCGTCACGTTAGAGACAATGCCACACGGCGTTATACGAACGTGTGCATTATATTTTGTCAATTTTCACATATCACATTAGGACATTAGGTATCAACCAATTCAACTATCGTTGTAAAACACGACGGTGTGCGTTTCACTCGCCTATTCCGTAAGTAGGTACGGTTTTAATTCGGCGAAGAAAATCAGGAATATAACAAGGAAAACAACAAATAACACCGAACAATGTATACACATACCCTGTATATTTCACAACACATTGCAAATCAAAACAATAGTGTATTCATATAAATACCAACGAAAAAAAAACATAATAATATATAGGTAGGTACCAAAACTAAATAACAGTGTAAGCTACTCGTCTGTGATTTAAAAAAAAACACCAAAATCGATATACAATTATATAATAATATAATATACAAAAACAACTCAAAATTTTAAATTTTAAAACAAAAAAAACAATATAATATTTTAGTGGGTTGTTTTTTGCGAGTTTTGTTTCTTTTCCCTTAAAGTACGATATTTATACATATATAAATAAATATATAGATTATATAAGTATACATAAAATCTATTCGTGTAAAATACTAAGCAACACAATAATGCATATAATATAAATATATTTTAAAAAAAAACAAAAATAAATACAATGACATTATAATGAGGTGATTGTATAATATAAAATCCAAGCCCGTACCTACGAATAATATTATAATAATACGATAACGACGTTATAATATAGGTAATATGTATATGCGTATAACTAAACCACGTGTTTCTGTGTGCGTTTAAATTTGATATCTCACGCGTTATATTATATAGTGTACAAAACGGTGAAAACTGAAAATCAATCGGCGTTGAAATCATAGTCGCATAATACTACATTGCTCGCAATAATAATAGGCATAGCTATTAATATTCTTTTAAACGTTTAAAATCGGAACTGCCTATACATAACGACGACTTAATGACGTCCCGTGTTCTGAATTATAATTATACATACAGTAGTCGTACTTTTTTTAATTACCCGACGCGATCAGAATACGTGTTTCGACCCGAATAGTATATTAATATATTATGTAAGTAACATATTATGGTCATATTGATGTGTACAAAGTACATATAGAGGTGAGCATATATTATTTACCCAAGCCGAGTTTTGTATTGTATTTTTTTTTTTTGTTCACAAGCGGTGAAGTCTATCGATTATACTTTTTATAGCACTATAAGTGTTCCAATAATTGCTGCGGTGCAGTAGTTTGCGCCAACCAAAAAGTACGATGAACAAGACGAGCTAGTCAGACAAGGAGTCATTTCGTCAGTAAGCTTACCAAACCCGATTTTAAAATGATATTGATTGCCTAAGCCTACTCTAAAAGTTTGCCAGGAGCGTCGTCGTCGCATGACATGGTTTTCGAGGTACGCAGTCATCAAACAGTTGGTTTAGTTATACTTAACATTAAAATATCCATACAGCTATAATATTATATTATGTACTATAATATTATGTATTTTATTTTAATTTCATATTATTATACAATTTATCATTTCTGAGATCTCGATGAGTTTATATAATATAATATAATTTTAATGTGATCAGTCTTAAAAACAATATAATAGTTGACCTGTTTCAATTAACACCTACGGTTGAATTAGTTATTATTTTTTCTTCGCCGACTTTAATTCAAACTCTTAAACTAAGTAGGTACGTAACTTAACAATAAATTGTGATTGAGATAATTTGTTATCAATTCAAAATGTATACAATCATGGTTCCTTAAAATCTAAGTGAATACAATATATTTGGTCCGTTGTTATTTAAAAATAAGTAAATAATATAATTTATGTACCAACGTGAAGATACATATAAAAAATAAAGTAATTCTGAATTCTGATAAAGGTGTATTCATTAAAACACAAATATTTAATGGCAAGTACACCAAATGAACATACGTAGTAAGTTGTTTATCTAACAGTTTATTAGAGATTTTTATATCACACGAATATGCAGTGCCGAAAAATCGAAATCCACTAAAATATAATAAATTAATATTGTACGATATTTTTACTATAGCTTATAACTGTAATTTCAGTTTAAGAAAACAAATCACATCCACACGTAAAATATCAAATCAAGCAAGTATAATTTGTACTTTTTAAGATTTAATATTATTAACACTTAATGTAAACGAATTTTTAAGATATACTTGACTAGGTATTTAAATTTCAAATTATAAAAATGATCAATTCAATATAAATTTAAAATAAATCATTGAATAGATATTTAAGTGAATTGAAAAATATGAATTGTGTTTTCTGAAATTCAACCCTTATAGTGTCCTTTAACTATGTAAAATAAACCATCAAACCGTTAAATTAAATAGCAAAAAGTACGTACTTATCAACAATAAAAATTATTATTAAAAATAAAATAAAACAAAAACATATTCCATTAACAATACGCAGAAAACTATGTTTAGAATTATTATGATCAAAAATCACGTTGCAATAATTTAGAATATTAATCATTTACAAAAATGTAAAGCTCGAGATTAGTATTTTATAAATAAATTAGAACTATTACAATTACGTTTCGTCAAAAATACCTTTGGGATTTAGCTCATTAAATCACAGCCAGTTAAATCAAAACTGAAAATATTTGGGAATAGTTGCTTAGAATAGTAATTAAATTTTAATATTAAATTGAAACTGAAGAAAGAATAAATAAAAACGATTAATGATTTGTTTTTTAAATATAAAACAATTAAAATATACTGACTAGGAACACAATGTAATAATTAGCAGTAAACAGACTTGGGTAATATCGGTAATTGAGAAATATTTTAGGGTATAAATTACTGTTAAAGGCCGAACGAAAGTTATTAGTAACCACGGACGAAACGAATTTAACAATTTGTAAATTTAATCGTTCTTAATTACCATTAAGTATTGCTTTAAAACAAACAATTCATTTTCATATACATTTTCAAATAATTGTATTTGTACTAATTAGTAATTATATATTTATATGTTATAAGTTGTACACAAAGATTATATGTATGTGCATAAAATAATATTTGACTTGATGGTTCTTTTTTTCTACTTTTTTTTTTATAATTGAATAGCAAACGTTTCATCCGTAATAACTGATTATATCCAGCAAAATCTTGGTGAAAAAATTATTATTTTTAAGAGAAAAATTTAAACGGATTGAGAAAGGTAATTTAAGTTTGAATAAAAGCATAAGGGTTTATTTGAACAATGTATTCTACATTACACAAGCAAAATGGATAAATTAAAAATGTTAATGATACAATATAGCAGGCTAATTAGTTATTTTGATTACCGTTGAACCATCATTATTAATTGTGCCAAAAAGACTTTAAGAAACAACTAACAAGATTTAATGATGTAAGATATAATGATTTAGTTTAGGGTGGCTCAAATTATTCCTATCACAGTAATTAAAATACACATTTTTAACAAGGTAAATTATAAAATGATTCTAGTTTAAAATAAAGGGTTTACAATTTACAGTCAATTGTTTCTATTAAAATACGAATTAAACTAACGATGTTTTAATCTTTGGTTCTTTACAATTATTTTTCCGACAGTTGAAAGTATTAAATATTAACAATTTAAATTAAAATAAAACAACAAAACTACAACCTCACACAAATAACAATATAACTATATGATCACCAACGAAATATTATACCTATTTTAAATAAAATCTTAAAAATCAACAAAAAAATAAAAATAAAAATATAATATAATAACTACAATAGGATCATCCATTTTTCTAATATAATACACAATATAGATTATTGATAAAACAAAAACATCATATCGAAAACCAAAATCGTAAAAATATAAATTGAAAACAACAAAGGAAGAGAAAAATCATGATTAAAGATTTCAAGGTTGTAATTATTATTGGTAACATAATATTTCAAAACTGTTCAGTTAACATAAAAAGTGCATGTTTTTTTTTACTTTTCCTGCAAAAAAAAATTATAATCGATATAGTCGAATAGCGCATAGCACAGGGAAGTTATTATGATGATATCGAAAACTAAAACTCACCTGGCAGATGGCAGTGGTGAAGGTAATGGTAACCATTATGGTGTTGTTGACTGCAATCTACGAGTACCGAACCCTTTTGGCACAGCGCATGTCCAGCTCCATAGCTGCTTCCACCTCAGATTCGGATATAGGAACAAGATGTTTCAGGTGTAGAGTAGTGACCCCTTCGACGGCCATTGCGTCAAGCTTCCGGTCTCTGACCAACCGGACCATCAGCTGGGGAACGGAACCACCACCGTCGTCTTCATCGCCGCCACCACTAACGTTTTTATCGCTGCCACTGCAGACTTCGTCGCAATCACCACCACTCTCGAACCCACTACTACTTACGTAGCTGGTATAGTTATTATCCCGACCGTTTCGTCGGATAACAATTTTTGGTAATTTTCTGGAGGGTTCGTGAGGACGGTTATCGTTTGTACCATGACCACCATTGTCGTGGCGTTGGTTATGGTGGTGATCGTCGACGTCACAATCGTTTGCGGCGGGACTGGTTGCCCTCTGTAGCACTAACCGTCTGACAACCACCACTGATTTAGGAGAAGTCATCGACCGACAAGCCGCCACCTGCCATTCACCCGGCGTTCGGCTTAGTCTCACTTCCACTTTGGCGGGGCCCAGCTCGATTTTTGTGTCCCTGGTTTTATTTCGGTCGCCTTCCGGCCCGTTCATGTTGAATATCCGTCCCCAGGGTAGTTGAACCTTGATCTTGTACATCGGGCTCATTGACACTTTGACGGCCGTGACAACGGGCTCAACAGGGTCGTCTACATGGCCAACGATTACTACTGCCGCTTTGTTGGCCGCCAATAGCCGTCGCCGTCGCCATTTCCGTTTCCTCCATTTCGTTTCGTTCACCCTGCGAGCAAGTAGCCGGCTGTTGAACTTGTCTCTGACGTTGGCCCGAACTTTCGCCAGTTTTGATATAGTTTTGTGCAGAACGCTCTTGTACTCGTCCTCCAGCGACTTGTCCCAATACACATCGCCACCACAGTGTTCGGGCGTGTGGTTTTCCGATTGAAAATCTGAAAACGGTGATGGGATTGGCGTGTCGAGGGGTCTGTTGTAGTCATCATTATCAATCACGTCACCTTCAACCCCAACAGAGATTTTTAAAACTTCGATATCATGGTCGTATTGCGAATTCAGCAACGAGACAAATTTATTGTCGTCTTTTTCTCCTTCGCCTAGGGTTTGAACGTTTTGGACAATATTACCTGGACGACTAGAAGTCTGTGGAAGAGCCGTAGTTTCGATTGACTCTATTAGATTACTTTCATTCAGTTCGAAAATGGATTCTTTTCTATACATACTTCGCCACGGTTTAAACTGTTTAAAGCAAGCGTTTTGTTTTTTGAAAATATGTCGAGTTATAATTTTTTCATCTTTTACAACTTTCAGTTTTTTGTAAGGCACAGTCGATTCTTCGTCAAATATATTTGTTTTTATCATATTTCTTCTATGACATTTCAATATAAATTTAACTCTCGGTAATTGTATGTCGCTGGCTACGCTTTTAGAAACCGTTTCCTTGGTACAGGAATCATGATTCGTTTCTTGAATATTGTGTTCAGATATCTCCGAATTTTTTTTACTGGATGGCTCTAAAAACATTTCTTGACATATCAATTCATTATGACTTAATAAGCTACCCACAGAACCAATTAAATCTTCGTCTTCAAGAACGTTATTTAAATTTTGTTGACTTTTATATTCTATGTTGTTTAATAAACTAAGTCTTGATAAAGTCAAATCCACAGCTTCGTTAGTCTCAATTGAATTATGTTGAAATTCTAATTTGTCTTGATTTATTGAACTAGGCCCAGATCTAGTCAAATCTTCAGAATGATTAATTGCATTTGAATTCTGTTGAAGTTCTAATTTGTCTGGATTTAATGAACTAGGTCCAGATGTAGTCAAATCTTTAGCCTTTTCAATTTTATTGAAATTCTGTTGAAATTGTAATTCATCTTGATTTATTGAACTAGTAAAATCTTTAGCCTTATCAATTACATTTGATTTTGATTGAAATTCTGATTCATCTTGATTTATTGAACTAGGTCCAGATGTAGTCCCATCTTCTTCAGCCTTGTCAGTTTCATTTGAATTCTGTTGAAATTCTAATTCATTTTGATCAATTGAAGTTGTTCTAGTAAAATTTTTAGCCTCATAAATTTCATTTGCAGTTTGTAGAAATTCCAGTGTATCTTGATTTATTGAACAAGATCCAGAACTAGTCAAATTTTCAGACTCGTAAATTGCATTTGCATTTTGTTGTAATTCAATTTTTTCTTGATTTATTAAACTATGACCACATATATGCAAATCTTTAGCATTGTCAGTTTCATTTAAATTTTTTTGAAATTCTAATTCATCTTGATTTATTGAACTAGGCCCAGATCTATTAAAATCTTCAGAATCATGAATTTCATTTGAATTCTGTTGAAATTCTAATTCATCTTGATTTATTGAGCTAGGTACAGAACTAAATGAATCTTCAACCTCGTTAATTTTATTTAAATTCTGTTGAACTTCTAATGTATCTTGATTTATTGAACGAGATTTACAACTAGTAAAATTTCCAGACTGGTAAATTGAATTTGAATCCTGTTGTAATTCTAATTTGTCTTGATCCATTAAACTATGACCACATATATACAAATCTTTAGCATTGTCAGTTTCATTTACATTTTTTTGAAATTCTATTTCATCGTGATTAATTAAACTAGGGCTAGAAAATCTAGTAAGATCTTCGGAATCATAAATTGCATTTGAATTCTGTTGAAGTTCTAATTCGTCTTGATTTATTGAACTAGGTCCAGATGTAGTCAAATCTTCTTCAGCCTTGTCAGTTTCATTTGAATTCTGTTGAAATTCTAATTCATCTTGATTTGCTGAACTAGCTCCAGAACTAATTAAATCTTTAACCTCATTAATTTCATTCAAATTTGGATGGTATTTTAATTTATATTTTATTGAACTACTAGTTGAGTCTTCAATATCGACCATTTCGTCGGAATATTGTTGGAATGTTAATATACTAGATTCGTAAATAATTGAATGTTCAATTGCATTTGATTTTTGTTTGCTTATTAGTTCAGAGTGACTTAATGAACCGACTCCAGAACTAATTGAATCTTCAATCTCGTAAATTTTATTTGGATTTTGTTTGGGTGTTGATTCATCGTGATTTACTGAAATAAATCTAGGACTAGTTGAATTTTCAGCAATAAACGTTTTTATAGGTTGTTGGGACAAAAGTCCGTCGTGGTTTAATGAACTTAGTCCAGAACTAGTTAAATCTATGGCCTCAACCGTTTCCTCTGAATGATGTATGGATATCAATTCATCGTGATTTAATAAACTCGGTCCAGAACTAGTTAAATCTACGGCCTCAACAGTTTCCACTGAAAATTGTTGGGATATTGATTCGTCGTGATTTAATAAACTTGGTCCATAATTAGTTAAAACTTTAGTCTCGATTATTTCATTAGAATTTTGATGGTGGTTAATTTTAACATGACCTAATGCACTAAGTCCAGAATTAGTAGAATCTTCAACTTCAAAAATTTCATTGGAATTTTGTTGTAGTTTTAATTCAAGAGAATTAAATAAACTAGATTCAGAATTATTATTTTGGACATGCTCTTTTTTGTCTATATTTTTTACAGAGTTTAATAAGTCAGATTCTACATTTTCTGAAGTAACATCACCCTGAATTGCGTTGATCTTCAAATTTTTTTCATTATTTGACTCTATTTGAACTTCTTTTTTAATGTCTTCAGTGTGTTGTTTTACGGGCATAGTAGGGTTTTCATTCATATTCAAGTCATCTGTACTATATTCTATAAGCGTTTGTTTGCTTTTATCATCGTTCTTCGATTCATCGTGTTGTATCGAAGCAGTCGTCAAACGATCAGTTACAAGTTCTTGTAGCAAAACACTATCAGTTTCTGCAATTGTTTCGCAAGGTGCACCATGGAACACGTCCATATTTGTAACTTCACAAATTTCCTTAACGTCTGAGTTGTTATTTTTTAAATTTAAATCTTCAATTATTTCTAGACTTTTAGAAACATCACATTTTATGTCATTTTGACAGAAATTTTCCAAAACATTGGTACCATTTTTTTCAGTGTTCAAAGTCGATAAATTATCATAAATATTTTCAAAAATATTCTCAATTTCTGAGTTATTACTCTGGTTTGAATTCCCGAGAGTATTACAGCTATTGAGATTATTTTTTTCAGAGTTTTTATTTTTAATATCAATATCAGTTTGTATCTTCGGGTTTTCAAGGTTTAATTTTTCTTGTACATTGTTTACAATACTACCAATTTCAAAAATACGGTTCACCTTATTTTCTTGATAAATATTTTCTGTTTCAATTACATTATGACGTTGAGTATCATTATTACAATTTAAATTGGATGTATCTTCAATTTGTAACTCTTCTTGAGTACCCAGAAAGTTTTTGTAATTTGTTTCTATTTTTAAATTATTTTTATCGTCGTTTATATCAAAGCCACAGTTAGTTTTCATTGGACTTTCATTTGTGAATATTTCGTTTGAGCTTGTTGGTTTTTCAATATTAACAGTGCATTCTATTCCTAAATTTTGAATAATTCTTGTATTAAAATCAAATGCATTCATTTTTTCTAATTTATGCAAATCATTCTTATTATTATCTAATTCAAAAATATTTTTTCTTTTAATATTGTGTTCAACTTTTTCCTCATTGTCAGAATTCAATTTTGATTCAAAACTATTCTTGTTTCTATCTAAATCATGATTTTTATTAGTTTCAGTTGGGCTTACAATACTTGTAGATTTTGAATTAAATTCAAAAATATTTGTATTGATAGTATTTAATTCGAAATCAACATTTGAATTTTTTGGAATATGAAACAGTTTGTGTGTATTTAAATCATCATGTTTTATTTGGCTAATGCTGTTAGGTTCAATAGAATTACTAATTAGAATTGTTTCTTTAGAAATTGCACATTCAAGGATACTTTTTTTATTATTATCATACCCATAATTACGATCTTCTATATTTAAATAATCAAAATTATTTTTTTTTGTACATGATATTTTACAAATTTTATTTGGGTTTTCATGTTGAGACTCGTAGGATTCAACTTCATTTATAAAACTTGAATTGTTGTTGTCATTGGTATTTTGGATTTGTCCAACATCGCAATCCATATTTAAGTCTGTGTTTTTTACTGAATTTATAACTGAATGAATATTTTCATTATTTTGCAATTCAAAGTCTTGTAAATTTTCGTTGTGATATTTATAAACTGCCGTGTTTAATTTTGTATGGTTACTGGTTTGTTTTAGGTCCAAGACAACTGTTTTATTTTTGTTTTCATTAAAATAATTTTTAATTAAATAACTTGATTGAAAATCACACTGGAAAGGCAATTGAGTATTGTTTGATGATGTCGTATTAGAGCTGGAAGTATTAGCTGACTCAACTGTATTTATGTCATGATCTCCAATTTGATCATTAATCCTTTCTTCAAAACATTTATCAACAATATCTTCATGGAAAGATTTGTTTGATTCGTTATTACAATGTATATCAAACCCAAACGACGTTTCAAATTCATCAAAAGTATCTCGATATTTCTGGTCATCTGTTTTCGTACTTTCTAAACAATTAAGGAAATCGTTCGAGTTAATTTTATCATTCTCGATGACATTAATTTTATCAGCGGCTAAATTACGATTTGTATTTTGTGACAACATCATTGTTTTGTCCTGATAATTTTCACTCATATTTGACTTCGGTAATGTATTACGATTTTCGGGAGTACTCTTAAATTGCGTAATTTCTACATCACACTGAACAACTGCACAAGATGAACTATTTGAATTTTCTTTTAGTACAAACTTTTCAGACCAAACATCAAATTGATTTAATTGCGCACTATTGTACTTAGATTTTAGATCCATGACGTTAAATGTATTCGTAAGATGTTCTTTTAATTTGTTTTCAGTTTTATTTGTTACAACACTATCATTGCCAATGCATGTATTATCGTATTTTAATTTTTGTTTTATGACTGAATATATTTGACTTGGGTCTCGTAGAGTAGGTTTAACAATATTAAGTTTGGAGGGTGCTGAAGCAGGTGCTAATGGCTCTTTTTCTTTAAAACTTGGTAGACCCACAAAATCGAGTTTATTCTGATCATTCTTATAATTTAATGTTTCATTTATAGTTGTAATACACTTAGGTTCATTCAGATGTTCAAAAATCGAACCATCAGCCCGATGTTCGTTATCATCCTTTTTAAATTGCAAATACTCTTGCGGTTCATTTATAACTGCCAATTCAAACCCATCACTGAAATCAGGTATCCGATTATTCAGATTAAAAACATCCCGCGATTGTCGATTAGAAGGTAATAAATCATCGGATTTTGAAAATGGAGGCATATCTTTGACAACCAATGGATCATTATTATTTACAGCATCAGTATCATTATTTTCACTTGAATTATTTTTTTTTTTTGATTCTTCTAAGGGAGTCATTTGGTTCGGAAATAACGGGTGGTGGGAATTATCATTAGAAGGCGTATTCATAATTTTTTTATCGGAATGATTTTCATAATTTTCAATAAAGCTCCAGCCGTCAAAAAATGAATCATGGTGAGAATTAGATTTACTGTTTACTGTCAAGTCCATACACGGCACATTATCTTTCCATCGAGTAGAAACATTTTTATCAGAGTTCATACCATCTAAAATATTATAATTATTTCTGTCATATAAACAAGACGGTTCCATACCCATGTTCGAGTTTTTCATAATTTTATCAAGATCGTTAGATAAGTTCCAATTTATGCTTTCAAAATCAGTTTGTGTTGATACTTTATCATGTTTATTTTTATCACAACCAGTCCTCTGTATAACACTTTCATGAAATCCGTTGTATTCTTGTCTATGTGGCGATACTATAACTGGAAAATTTCTATTACTCGCGTCTATTTGTTGTATAGAATGTTGGTTATCAGAAACTACAGAGTCATAACTATTGTTTTGGTTAAATACTTTATTACACTGATTATTGATGCTGTCAATTCGTTTATTGCTATTTGACATAATCTTTTCGAACACAAAAGGATTGCCTTTAGTTTCGTCGGTAAGAGAAGAAAAGTCAAGAGGTTTCATAATAACACCATGGTCGTACAAAGACGTATTCAAATGCTGTTCGTGGACACCTTGGTCTAAATGCCATGGTGTCGTTTCTTCATTAGTAACATTTAAACATTTTTTGGTTATATTTTCCACAATGCAAGAGTTCACGTTATTTGATTTAATAGTTGAAGCTTTGTTACTTTCATTCAACTCAAAAGAATGAACTTTAGGAATAGAATTCTTATTACAACTGATTTTATTCATGATAGGAGGTTCAATACATTTATCTGCATGATGTTGTAAATCAAACATTTGTGGACTTCGAATATATTTTGACATATTTTTGTCGGAACTCTCGATCGATCGATTTGTTTGAGTTATTTGTCCTGTATAAGCTGCTGTTCCAAACGATACGCCTTCATTTTCTTGCGATTTACTCAAGTTAAAAATCCTGTCGGCTAATCTTTCAATGAGATCTGTAGATGAAATGTCTGTATTTTTTTTACCGTACCAAGCAACCATTCCATCAAAATTAACGCTATAACTTTTTTCAGACTGGGTATTTGTTTCAGGCAATGTTTTCTTCTCGGTGGTAAATGGTTTAATGATTCCAGTTTCCCGTTTAGTGTAATCTAAGGGTTCAAAATTAGATTTCGAAGGTAGTTTGGGTTTATTGTTTGAAGAATTAATTTCATTTGATTCTGTAGTAATAACTAATGGATTTTGATTTTCTTTAAGTACTTTTTCCAAATTTTCGTAGGACACTACATTTAATTTTTCTTGAATTTTAGTCAATGCATCTCCATCTAGTGTCATACAATCAAGTACCACTATGGGCTCTGCTGTTTCAGAAGATTTTTCACTGATTTCTTCTTCTCCTTCATCCCAAGTAGCCAAAAACTCGCGTACGTTTAAGTTACTTTTTGAGGTATCTTTTGGCGTTATTTGAGATGGTTTAAATGATTCACTAGGTATTTGTACATCTGGATAAGGCACTGGTTGAGTGTTATAGTACTGTGTTAATGAAGACGGATTTTGAATGTTTTGAGATGAAATAGGCAATCTGGAACTGTGGTCGTGTGATACGTACTCAGCTGTATTGTTTATTGGTGGATTATGATAAACTGGAGGTCGATAATCATGGACATCAGGTAAAGGTGGAATGTAATTATAAGGTATATGATGTGTAGCACTTGTAGGTTTTGAGTAATGGTTACTTTGATAGTTTGGTAATCTTTCATAATTTTTTTCCCTACTAAAATCGTGCGACACTGCGCCGGTATGACGGCTAATCGGTCGTAACCTGTCATTAGACCAATTAGGATTGGCTGCCGGCGGAATCCACAAATTATTGGCTGGAGGACAATAATTTGTACTGTTTAAATATGAACTACTATATTTTTGTTGATAACAATTTTGTGTATCGTATTTAACTGGTAAATCATTTGGAATGTATGGTAGGAACTGTTCGGAGCACGGAGTTTTCAAAGTCTTTTTTGATTTATAAGATCGATTTAATTGTTGCACTGGTCTTGGGTTATATAACACTTGTGGTGGGGATGCTTTTGGTATGTTTTGAGACCTGAGCCGACAACACGGTTGACAGCATTGCGGCAAATTCTGTCCGTACATATTTGCAGGTACATATTGATTAGTAGCTGGCGGGTATGGAGTAGGAAAGTCGAGATTATAATATCTGGAATGAAAGCCGTACAAATGTTCAAGCCGATGGTTTGCATTCCATTGATAGACTGGTGTAGAGGGTTCGGTCGATATAAGAGAATTTTGATGTATCGAGGCGCCGACATTATGAGGCGGAGGAACGTAGGTAGATGGGCAATTTGTAGTTCCATAATTTATTTGACCATCTCTCAAGCTGTTTAACATAACTCCTCAGAAGATCTACATAAGCTGCTGAAAAACATTTAAATGAAACATAATATTAGACATCTGAATCAACTCATTAGAATGTAGTACCGATAGATATACAGCTTATAATATATACCTAATGCTTAATATCTGAATTATACTGAAATATAATAAATTAAATGGTAATACGAATTCTGGTGGATTAATATTCGTATATAATTATGTTAATATTATTTGAGTAAACAAACCAAACTATTATATTCAAAGAGGTCATAATAAATACAAGATAGGTATTGATGAAATTAATATAACCATGAGAGGTCTGCTTGGAGGTCTATACTGGAAACAATGTGATCGTTGATATCTTAACACTATTGATTATAAATACTTATAATAACCTAACTAGTAACTTTAACTACCAACTAAATTTTTTTTTTAAACATGAAAAAAAATTTTACAGTAAATTGTAAAAATATTATTGAACAATAGAGTGTTTTCTTCAGTTTGAAATTGGTATTCTTTTAATGGTTTTATGTACAAAATAAAATTTAGACAATTTGATTTTTAGATTCTAAGCAGCGCGATGGTTTTTTTTAACTACTCGTTACGTTTTAATTTAATACTCTTGTAGGTAACTACGTACAAAAATATAATATAAAATAATATGGTATTTAACTATATATGATTGTTAACTTTTATAAAAACTACATGCGTTTAAACATTTGTACATGGAATTTATTAAAAAATTCTCTTTATTTTCTACTATAATGTACTATTTTCGTTTTTGGACATTTACATGAGAAATATGTTTATATATATAGTGTATATTAAGTTATATAGTATTTTTTTTCTATAAGCACATTGGTTATTTCGACGAAAATGTTTTCAATATATTATCTACGTTTCCGTTTCTATGGAATAATCGATAAACATAATAACATAACCCTTCGAACCCTTCAGAAATACAAATAAAATGACAAATCCAAATTTTTAATTAAATAATAAAACGTAATATTATTATACAAACATATAATATATATTATAGTATTATTATTTTAATGAATTTAAACGACCCAAGATTAATAAAAATAACAAACTAAACAAATGTTCAGAACCAATATATGAGTATGATTGGATGCATGAAAAATAATAACGGATTTGGAATATAAATTAAAAATTTATTTTTTTTTTATTACATACTAAACTGTGTTTTGGCTTGTGACCATATGCATAGTTCGAAAAACAAAAAACTAATACTCCCAAAACTATAAACATGCCTCATGATCGATACATAATTATTTATAAATTAGCATACCTACTCATAATTTACCAACTTTAATATTTTAATAAATGTTTAGCAAAAGTTTAGTATAATATGTACATATCCGTAATTTTATAAGCTACCTATGTGTTTTCATCTGTTAAATAAACCAGATCATACGCCTATATTCACAGTTAAGCAAACATTATAAATGTAAATGTTTACTGCCAACTGTGGCTATATAATTGCTAGTGTGAATAAAATTTTAAAATTCAGATGTGTATAAAATATGTTTTGCATAGAATATAATAACTGCATATAGTTTTGTACGGTGTAAATCATTTAAAATTTTCAACAATTTTTCAATAACAGTCGCTGTTTGGTTTTTTTTTAAACGTGTATTTTTCTTATGGTAAAGTATATTAATGAAATAGGCTATGTATTAATGTATAATATTATACCATAGCATTTATACATCCAAAAATTCTATTTTAATATTTTAAATCACATGGTATATCTTAATGATGATAAATTTTAATTTGACACCGTTTAAGAAATGTTTCAAAAATAATATATAAATATCAAAAATCAGTTAATATCGTTTCTCAAACAAATATTATGAACAAATAATATGATATTATCGAGTTATCAGGAGAGCGTGCAAATGGAATATTATATTGACAAGACCTTGAAAAATCACAACTAATTAAATATTATGTTCTTATCTTTTATTTTATATATATTTTATAAAATTATTCCTAAGTCAAAAATATTTCCTTCGTAACTCTTTCGGTATGTTCATTAAAGCATTTTCACATTCAATTTTCAATCTGAATTAAGCCTGAACAATTATCGTGGTAATTATTAATTCATTGCAATTCTGGATTTAAAGGATTAAATACGTTCAAGCTGTATTACATTCATACTAAAAACGCTATTTCATACTCAAAAAACTAAACCATTTCGCAATACATCATTATCAAAACAACCGAAAAAATACGTATTTGCCTATTTTATATTAATTATTCATACATTTATATACCTACATAAATTAACTTATATACAAGTGTTAACGTTAGTTATAGAATACCAATAAAAAACTTATGATTATCATAAAACTATGTAGGTAGGTACACGCAATTATTTGATTAAGTCATCAGCCATCCTCAAAATGAATTATTCATATTTTTTTTAATATTATTATTATTGCATTAAAAAGCAATAATGTAATGATTATTGAAGAGTTTTTTACAAATTATTGCGTAACGACGTAATACGATTGCGGTCGCTCATTGATACAAAGTATAGCTGCATTATCTCTATGTCCAGTATAGGTACCTGGTACACCCTATATTATTATTATTATATAATATCACACACCCACCTATTGTTATTATTCGAATAAGATCAACTTTTCGTTGAAACGACTGCAAAATATTTACAAATACAACTAGGTTTAGAAACCAAGATAAACCTCATTTTCTATAACGTATAATAAACATAATAATACCGTTATTATACGATATGTGTGTTGTGATTGTTAGTTGGCTTCATTAGTATAGAATATTAGACCCACTGTACAGTGTACACATATTACAAACTTAGAAGTTATAACTTTATTGAAGCAGAAAAAAACAACACTACAACAGAGCTTTTACGAAAAGAAAAAAAGTATTGATTTTTCAAGAAGACGATTGAAATTGAATTAGACATTTTATATACTAAAATACCCAGAAAATAAGTACCTTTGGGCTATAACGTTGATTAATTAATTTAGAAAATATGATTTTAATATAGTTCTGTAGTTTCTAATTTACAAATGACAGTTACATTATTTATTATTTAATGAATTATTTTCCGCTACAATATTTTGGGAAGTATCAATTAAAATTATTTATAACTTGTTTTTGTTTTTCTGAAAATCAACAATGCACATTTTTTATTTCTTAGTTTACGATATCTATATAGTATATGACGACTTTTTGTTAATTTTACTTTAATATTCTATTGGTTATTAATTAAATTTTACGTATAATTTTGTTTTGTTTATTCACTAGGTATTAAAGTTTTAAGTACCTATGTAATTTATATTTATTAAAATAAAATAAAAAACGATCTTCAAAAATAAATAATAATAATACTACGAATTAGTGATATCCTAAATTTTTCACTTTTTAAATTATTAAATTAACTTGAAAGTTGAAGAATAAATAAATAGAAAATAAATATCCAACATATTAATGAATAATTTATGATTTGTGAAAAACTAAATAATTGTATTATACTTATTTCCTGGTTCAATTCATAAATAACATTTAGGTAAACACATTTAGATTTACTTATAATACTCTGACTGATGCATTACCAAGAGAAAAAATGTTCGGTAAAATCTATTTAAATCCAAATCTCGGTTCGAAAAAAAAGATACCTGACCTTTATCCTCAACTAAATAGTAAATAGTAAATATACTAGGTACTAAACAGGCAACAGCAATTATAGGTCTAGTGTAATATATGTATTACGTGTTTAATATTGCATAACCTTTTTTTTTCCAAACCATCATGTACTTATTACATAACGTACAGGTTCTTTTTTTAATATATATATAAATCCCAAAGCAAATTTCAATTATTAAAAACCAACAGTCGTAGATAAAGAAAAATACGTCCTAATAAAAAATTTGTATTTTCAATTCCAAGAGGAAACTATATTTTAATACATTAATTGAACAGTGATGACATATTTTTTTCCAAATGTCTGGTTAATAAATCGTGAATTCGACAACATTTCTAGTTTGAAAACTATTAAACGAGGTGTAAAAGTTTTCAAAAACGTACATTTGGCAACAGAAATTGGTAGAGTATAATAATATTTTTGTAATCATATGAAATTAAACGAAATACCAACTGAAAATATCACAAGTTTGAACAGCAAAATATGTCACAACAGTATAAATTGTTTTTAGATTCAGTTTGACGAGCGGAAACGCGTTGGATTGTAATGGTTGTATAAAAAGTATATTTATGTTTTTTATCGGGCAGAAGAAGAACTTCTTCGTGTGTTTTGGGTACCTAATATAAATCGAAAAGCTAGTTTAGATGCAGCCCTGCCTGCAGAAAATAAGTTCAGTGGGTGCAACGTGCAAGGGACAAATGCAGTTAAGTATCAATTATGCTCATATTTTTTTTCTTCAAAATTTCTTTTACATTGGATACTACACCACAAAATATAAATTTTTCAAAAATTGTGTTAGCCTTAAATCTCATAACAGTTTTTTAAAAAAAACAACTTTTTTATTTTTCAAAAAAACTAGTAGTAGATATGTATTTTACGCTGAATGTGATAAAATAATGAAATATTGTACTTTTTTATTATGTTATACAAAAAAAAAACGGAAAGACAATAAATTGTATAATGGCCAAAACTTAACTTTATCCTTATGTTCAACGTAAAAAACGTAAAAAATTACGTAACTAATAATTACAAAAAAATAAATCAACATTTTTATTGAAGTTACTTCAAGGATAGTATTTTTTAAAAAAATCAACTGTTTTCCTGTTTCTTTTTTGGACTAACTTACCAAGTAAGACAGAGCGATAATTTTTCCATACACTTTCATATTCAAATGCATTAAAATACACATAAAAAAAATGTCTGCACTGGAAAACTATACTATAGTCACTATATGCACCTATTACATTTTGGTCAAAAAAAGTAAACACACTAAACAGAAATAATTATCCTGAAAGGTTTTACAACTGTCTAATTATTTTACGGATAAGTAAATTTCGGCCGCATAGAAATACAGCGACTGTATAGATGGTAGGTATTTTAAAGTTTAAACGGGCGTGATAAAAAATTACAAACAATCGTCGAACGTTTTTTGAAGAAGTATACATGTTTAATATATTATAAGACACTGAGTCACTAACTATGGGGAAGTAAAAGCCTTCAAGAAAGTTTCACGAAGAATTTCTAGACTGAAATTTTAACACGAATCGTACCACAACGGTACCTATCATTCTTCAAATCACTTCATAGTTTTTTAACGAAAAAATCACGATGGAAATAATGTATACAAACACCTCAGCAGTTAATTGAACTTCACCAACATTATAAAAAATTGTCTTAATACTTTACCCCCGCGTATGTCTGTACATTAATTACCTATACATTTAAGGCACTAATTAATATTGTAAACAATGATTCAATGATTTTCTAATCCCAATGATCCCAATAAATGGTCGACTACATTAGGTATACATTAGATTCGCTATTTAAATAATAATATTAAAACGAAGAGTTGTTGTCTGTCTGCAACGAAAATTGCACGATACGTGAAGGCTTGCATATCTCTCGAATTCAGTGCCTTCGAAGATCATAATATAGCCCCCAGAGTAAGAGTTTTAAACTGTTGATTATACATATAATATTCTTTTTTTTCGTATCAATTAAAATCAGGCACGCTCGTCGCTCAGCTTGAAGATACGAGTCACACGACAATGCTATACCTTACCGAGCTACTATAAAACATAATATTATGTAAAATCGTCGGCACGCCACAATGCAATATGCATCAGCTGTTTTAGACGACAGTCGATCATTTTACTCTACCGTGAGTTAAACTATAAGATGTTTAACGAGCAATGATTTTATTTAAATGCAACGTATAATGAAGTTATAATAGTTATATAGATGCTTCTACAATTTATTGTCAAACCGTCGTTATACTACCAATATTTAATTTAATTTTTAAGTTTAAGTTTATAGGTTTAAAATAATGAATATTAAGGTATCAATGTTAAAATGTTTATTTTGTTTAAACCTAAATATCTATTTAAATAATTAACAAATTCACTTATCAACAAAATATATACTATTTGTGTTATCCACCTAATAAATCAATGCAGAATAGAAATTTAATTATAATTTATACTTTACTTGTTACTTCTAATAGTACACAAAATAGCTATGTAAATTCATACTTATTATTTAAAAAAATATATATACCTGGGTGTCCAATAATAGTATTTTATTCTGAGGGGAATAAAAAATCTATTGGTTTCACAACCATGTGTTATTTTTATTTATTTAGTTCTCTACGTTTCTATAGTAAGAGTGTTCCAAACGTTTCATAATATTATAATCTCTAATGAAAGTCGGAAATAATCAACAGTTTTTTTTTATTAAATTAATTTTTTATGTTATTGACTTGTGTTTTACAAGTTAGTTATTAGGTAGGTATGTTACTAAATTAACAAATACCTATACCGTTTTACCAGTTGCTACAGTCATCAATGGCCATACACAACGGACATTAAAAAAATTGTTTGATGTTGATACCTATCTATTTTGATATAATTTAATAACAATTTATAATTTAAATAAATACTCTTGCACCAATTTTATTAAATTATTAGATAAGTAATTTTTGTGTTTTTGAATACAAATTAATTTTTGGTTGACTGCGTACAGAACTATAGCCAAAGTTAATCTTTAAGATAGGCACTCTGTGAAGTTAGGCATACAAATACAGTATACTTAGGAAAGTAGATATGCACTAGTACTAAACAATATATTACCCAATATATTATTATTCATTCAGCATATTATATTTATCTTATCTAATTATCTAGGTACTTAAAATATTATGTTTAAATTAATTTCTAGTCAGATTATAATTAAATAACCATAGATTATAGTTGTTTATAAAATATCAAACTAAATGAATCATATAAAAAGAAAACATGGTTAAATCAGAACTGTAAACTATGTTGTGATGAATGAAATAGTAGAATTAAACAAAAACAATAGGTATACCATGGTATACCTATCAAATACTCTCAACAATACCTACAAGCTATATAGAGATTTCACAAGTTTTGATTTTGTATGTACCTACATAAATAATTTAATTACAAAATATGTAGATTTTGATTTTGAGTCTTGCATTAAAATGTTTCAATTTTTAATTTATAAGAACCTCAACCAATATGTTTTAAAATGCATTAAAAGGACAATTTTTGAAAAATATTTATACATCACAATATATATTTTAATAACTTGTTTGTTCAATCGTTCAATTATAAATAATATTATTGACAATACCTATAACAAATAGTGCATAATTTGCATCATAGTAAAACAATAAAAGTGTTTTATAGAATCTAGCACAAAAATTGATTTCTACACAACTTTTTATATACCTAATACCTACAAATAAATAGTTTTAGAATCTAACTTCACTGATTTTTCCAAAATATTTAATCTCTAGGTGCATAACAATTAAAAGATGTAAGCTGAATGTTGTTTATGCAATGATAAAATAATAACAGTTGTTGACAGTAATTATAACTTGGCATTGAAGTGATAGTGTATACAACTGAAACAAACGTTGTGCATTTGTGTACTAGGTAGGTATAGCATGACATATTAATATTGTTGAAATCGATGGAAATTATAATACTGACATTATACTGAAATTATAATACTTAAGATACAAAAGAAAAATTGAATAAGACATATTATTCCAACAAACTTAATTTCTGTATAAAATGAGATGAGTATATTAATTATTAAAAGGTAAGATACCTACATAATATGGTAAAAGATCATAATATTATCCAATCAGAACCCAACGTTAAGGAAAAAACATAGGTGGGCATTGCAATGGACTTGGGTGCAAGACGTTGGCATCAAAACAAACATATGGCAGTGAGCATAAGCGGATATTAGAGTAGACTCAGGGGAGCTAAGTATTGAAAACGTACATAGCCGTACATACACCCTTGGCTCGGCAATGGGGTAAGCAACACTGACACGACTTACCTTTAACTGCTATGCGGTCATTCCGAGATTTGGTGGTGGCGGGTCCTGATGGCAAGGGGAAAAAACACCAAACAGACGGCGACGACGGGTTTAATGTCGACGACGAGAGCTGATGGACCGGTGGGCAAACGACGACGACAACATATTTCGTGCTGCGTAAATTTCTCGCAAGACGGGAAAAGTGGAAAAAAATTTTTTGAGTTATGAAATCCAATAGGTACCTAGTACAGTGTATGTAAAACGATAGACGACCACTGCGGTGGCGGTGTGCGACGTGTCTCTGTAAATTCGGCGGTGGTCGTATTATTTTCGTTATTAGAACATTATTATTATTATCGTCGTTTTTATTTTTCTCTCCGCTCGCACAAAATATTTTGTCACACGCACACGCACACACACACACGGGCGTGCACACACACTACACTGCGGGGCCGCCAATGATAAGAAACGGTTGAGGCCATGACGGTTCATTGACGAGAGAGAGACAGACTGATAGTGCCGAAAAATTATGAAAAAATAAACAACTATAACAATAACAACACGTACGAAAGAATACCCCCACTGACAATCCATCGCCGCAGCAGCGCCATCTGTTGAACAATAGCGACGATGAACCGTTTATTGCAAAACTGCAAAGTATAATAGCGGGTTTAAAGATGATATTATAATTTTGATTTTTAATAATATTAATTATTAATAGATATTATTATTATCTTGATTAAATTGTGAATAGTAGTTAACTTTTATATGTATTCGTGCGTAATAATGCGTAAAAGAACGATTTTCTTATTTTGTTGTAATTCTTAAACGAATACCTATCGAATAACCGTAGTCGGGTAGATAGTAGATACTAGATATCTAGGTAGCTACTTGAAATTTCAATACACAGACAGCTATTATATTATTATCTTTTTTTACAGGTATAATTTTAAAAATATTTTGAAACTCTATTTGAGCTATTCAAAGACATTTGAAATTAAATTTTTTCTTTACAGACGTCGAAAAAAATGTTTTGCCCCGTCAAAAACTTGAAATTGTAATACAATTATACAAGGTTCCTCATAAGTTGTTATTTCAGGAACTAAAAAAAAATGAGTGAAAATTAAATACAAATAGTAAAATAAATTACTTTGCCAGCAATTATATTATAAAGTATGCTTAGTAATAGGTATAGGCTAGACCATCTTGACTCAGAATTGTTTTTACTTTTTCGTACACATATCATATGTATACTGATTTTAAATCTTAAAATTAAAATTCAACACACAGAATAAGTGACCTACTTGACACCTGTCCTACTGTACAGCAGAGTGGTACCCACTGGCCCATTCCTTAATTACCTAGGTATATTATATGTATTGGTTATGGCTAATCCGTTAAGACGTGTATGAACATAAGTCCTTGCTTACTAGCTTACTACTTTTGAAACTTGATAAATAAAGAACAAAAAAAATTATACGGGCAATGGTGAGAGGGGGCGGGGTTAGCCCTTTAACTCCCCCCCCCCTTGTGTACACCGCTACTTTCGTGATAGTACTAGAGAATATAATTTCAAAAATATTTGACAAAACTAGTTAAAGTACAAGATAAGTCACTTGATTTATCTGCCACTGTTTAACTATTAAAATCTTTATGCTTGAAAATGTTGATTCAATAATAATTAATTTTAATGATTTAAAAAAATTGCATTAGATATCTCTTTTTAAGGTTATTTCTAAAACGTGTATAATATTTATAAAAGAAAAATTATTCTAAAGTTACCTCCAGATCAAATTATTCGAACTGAAGAAGAAACAACTTTATCAGAGAAGGAGAAATTTAGAATAGAAACATGTTATTACTTAAACAGTTATTATTAGTTTATTTACTCCAAACTGCAGTTCATGGTTACAAAAATATAGAATTGATAATTTTAAGATAAAATTGGAAATATCAAATAACATAGGTATAAGAAAATAATATTATTAATAACAGATATAATATTATGATAGTTGATTATTTAGGTAGGTACCTACATAAAAATAAAAATATAATATAGACACAAAGTAATTAGTAATAATGATAGAATACCTGAATACCGAGTACCGACTAATGTTAGTAATGAGAGACCTTATGAATTAAACGTTATTTGCAGCTCTAACTTCTAAGCATTCGGTGCAATGTATGGTTGTGTCCATGTATTATGATATTTTAAGTGCTGGAATAAAGAGTTGTGATCAAACTCTAGAAGAATGATTTTGCATTCTAAATAGTAGGTATAATTACAAGTAGATCAAGAACATCAAGCAAACCGTTTGATAGAGTAGATAAAAAAAATTAAGTCTGCTTTATCACGACGGGAGGTTAACGTTTGAATATTGCTATCTGCGTTGCTATCTGCGGCTCAGAAAGAGCATTTTTAAATTTGAAAGAACAAATTATTGAGGTCTATCGTATGAAAAATCCACGTTTGAAGTGTGAACACTTTAACATTAATGACCTGGGCTCGGATGTTTATGTACTTACAACTACTGTAATATGCATGCATTTATGCACTAAACAATTTCGAAATATGCAATCAAAATATGCACTTAAAATTATAAAATATGCATTTTTAGCCAATAAAAATACCAAAATATGCACACAAAAAATTATTATAATTCATAAAACATAAATATTTTATTTTTATTATCTAGTAGTTATTTTTATTTATTATTTTTTTAATACAATTTAAAGTTAATTTTTTTAATTTACATAGAGCATTTATTACATTATTACATATTATTAGCGTTACACTACGATACTATCAGGGCCGGCGAAAGGGTGGGGCAGTAGGGGTCAGAGCCCCGTGGCCCGATCCTCCGGAGGGGCCTGTTGTCAGAGGCGTATTTAGGCACAGCTGCACAGGCCCTGTAGGCCCGGGCCTAGAACTGTGACATTTGGAGGACAAATTTTACTAATATTTTGAGTAGAAAAATTATTTTTATACAAATTACATATTAATATATTATATAATTTAGAATTACAAGTTAAAGCGTAAACATTATAAGTTCCATACAGATTTTTTAAATCTCAGTAAAATAAGTATATATAAGTGAAAGGCCCGGAAATAATCAGCCCTGGGGCCCACCAAAGCTCTAACCGGCCCTGGATACTATGGTTTTTATTTAATCTGATCAAACTTGTAACTGCGTCTGTTATCGCTAAGTAAATTTTTGTGGCGTGAAAACTTCGTTCTACATCTACTGATGTTATTGGAGCATATTTGAAGAATGCAAGATCCCCAACCTTCTAATCTTCTTCTATTCCTTCCATAGTATTAACTTCGCCGGAATGTATTTTCAAAATCTGTACCAGAGTTTTAAATCTATTATTTTTTTCAATTACGTTACAAAATTTGTCGTAAATTTCTTTTCCTACTTTTCCATTAGCCATTTTGAGGGTTTCTCTAGTATTATTGACAACTCCAATTCCAAAAAACAAAGTCAGTCCTGATGATTCTAATTTAGTTGTGTTTACTGCTAAACATCTAAAATTAGACTGAAAGTATGTGAAGTTTGGGGCTAAATAATTAGGTTCAGCCAAAATCCTAATACTATTTTCAATTGAAACTGCGTCATCTGGATTTAATTTTGAAAATACGTTTTGTACCTATACTTGTCCAATTATCAGAGTAGTAATATGCCGCCTCTAACCATACGTCCCCCAACGGGTTATTATAGGAACCGGAGAAAGAGAAATACCCGGGGCTTCTGTTTTGAAAGTTAGTTTAAAAGTTTAGTTCTTTAATTTAAATTGTTTTTTAAAAAGTTCAAAAATGTACTGAAATATGTATTTTTATTTTTAAAAACCCAAAATATGCAATTAAAATACAAAACCATTAAATATGCGAAAATATGCAAAATAAAAAATATAGTATGATTTGATTCAGTAGACCATGAATTAAATTTGTATCCAGGTCAGCATTAAATTGGATAAATAGAAAAAAATATGCAATTTCATAAACATCCTAGCCCTATAACGATGACCATATAGAGATATCCATATCTATCTGCTAAAAGAAATAACTGCTATGGAAATTATTGTGGAGTTTCATAAAACGAAGAGAATATCCAATATTAACTATACAATTAGTTATAAATGTATACATTTCTATTATATTCTCATTATTGTTTTAAATTCGGAAAGGATAAATATAAATGTATTTACAATGATGTATTGACGTATTGATGTGTTTCGTGTGTGTGTCGTGTGTGTACACGATAAGTATAGTCGAAATGATTATCAACTTTAGTAATTTTTCAGGTGCAATGGTGAATCTAGTTAGTACATTCAAGAGGTCAAAATTAAAAATTCCCAATAGTATTCAAAACTGTAGGAAAAAAACAAAAAAAATTAAGGAAAAACTGGGATTTTTAGCAAAACTAGTTTTTGACAAAATCAATTTTGTTTTTTGGTGTAAATGTGTAATACAAAAAAAAAGTAACTGTAGATACATTCATTTTTCAATGAATGTTTATATTTTTAAGGGGCATTTTTATTTTGAGGTATTTATATATTTTATATTAGGTATAGGCCATAATCATTTTTTTCTTCTAAAAATATGAATTGAAAATTTTTTTGCTGGGTCTTAAAGCTTGAACATTTTATATAAGGCTCTTCGTGAGTTGCTATAATAATAGCAATTGAAAAATATTAAGATATGCACAATTTTTTTTTTATAAGAATTTAAAGTTCAAATAATGACAAAATTTGGAAAAAGTTTTAGTTAAATGTATAAGTTTATTTGAGTTGTTAAATTTGTTCTCAATAAAAATAAAAAATAAGTTTCATTATATATTTTTATAGGTAGTTATTTTGTTGTAATTTAAAAATATTTTTCGTGGGCTATAGAAATGTTTAAAAAAGGTTGTATATTATAATGTATACTGTATTATATTATAGGAACACACAATGATACTTTCAAATGCAATGTTTTCTACAATAATTAATTTAACCTACTGTTTTATTAATAGTAAAATAAATTATTTTAATAGTAATGATGTCATAAGTCATAAGAGTATAAGACATACTATAGAAATGTAGGATGACAGGCAGTCTTTGCTCTGAATTGTTTTTCGTATACCTACAATATACATTGATTTTGTATTAAATCATGACGTACACAGGATTTTACAACTGTAGGTCAGCTCAGATAATGAGAAGCCACATCTGTAAGAAACCAGCTATAAATCCAAACACGATTGCTTCACTGGCAATTTACTTAATTTATATAATATTTTGATAAATCTTAACAAATTACATATAAAACAAACGTATCTAACATCTAACCCATATTATTTAAAATTTCAATTTTAAACAATCTTGTCAGTTTTATTTAAGTCTGTAAATACTACTTGATTATTTTCATCATTAAAAAAAAATTAAAATTTTGTCTTGTATTTATGCATGCTTTTTTGCATTCATTCATTTATTAAATACTTAATAGAAGTTACATAGTTCTTATCTGATGCAAAAATAAAAAAAAAAAATTTTATTGACTTTAACCTTTAATTTTTATCACTTTTAGGTATAATTTATTTCAAAAGAGATTTGTATAAGATAGGTACAGTAAGTGAGTAAAAATAAAGATATACTAAAATAATTTTCTCAGGTTTTTCATTTGATTACTTTATTGCAATCAATACTTTCAATGCTTAATATTGCTAAATTGGTAGGTGTTCTTCAGTTATCGTTGTGCGAAGGTAAGTCTTAAAGTTTAAGTACGCTAAAACGTTGTTCTGTACATACTATTTAGTGTTCATGCTTTCATAGGTATTTATATTTTTTTCGACCCAAGGATCAATAAACAATGTATACAGTTTATTAGTATATAATTAAATAGTAATAATGTAATATTATACTATAGTGATATATGATAATAATAGAAATATTTTAGCAATTATCACCTCAATAATTGCAATGGTTCAATGCCGGTATATAAAATAGATTGTCTGCAGAAATTGAATGAAAATGTATCCATAATGATTAAAATATTCACTATACTTACTACTATACCTATAATAGCCGTATTTATAATATTTTTATTTTAAGTGTTTTTGTTCTAATATTTATAATTATACTATTTATAAAAGAAACAATAATATACCATGTCACCATATAGCCATATAATATAGGTATTATAAAGATTTGAGAGTAGCTTGGAATAGGTGGATCCATTTAACATATGACACTCATTATTTAAAAAAGTATCAACATTTTTGAAAATAACATTATAAAAAATAAAAATATCGGATCTTAAGATTATCTAACACAAATTTAAGTAATAAAATAAAAAATCCCCAAAATTCTAACATTTAGCAAAAACAGACTTAGTTAATAATTTCAAATTTGTTTAGGATAATTATTAACCCCACGGGACCTCTAAATGTTAGTTTAATTTGATAGTAATATGTCAATACTTTATTTGTATATTCAATGATTAGAAATGATATAAAATATTTTTAAAGATGTATTTACTATTTATTATACAAAACTTCATAATAAATTGTAAATTATAGATTGAGAAAATATTTGACCACCTAAGCATTAGTATAAATTATACATTTCAATCTTTATATACGTTATGTTTGCTTGCCTTAAATACCTTCAAAAATATATCAACACAATCGTATTAGTATTATTACTCTACCAACATTACTTGAGTCTTCCAATTAATTTGTTTTTTAAATGTTAAATTATTCACTTGATAAATATTTCAAACTTTTATACCTACACCTTAAGTTAGTGTTTAATGTTTGTACAGTTATAAACTAAACATCTATATTATAAATTATAATGACAATTATTCATGTAATTGTCAAGTAATCGTGAAAAATAAATAGCTTAAGATAAAATATCAATATTAACATTTAATATGAAGTGTAAGATTAATATATTTATTAGTTCTAAAAACATTAAAAAAAATTGATATTTAAACAGAAGTTTATGATTCACTTAACATGTATAGTTTGAATTGATTTATATTCATGAAAAAACATATCTGTCAAAGAAAAAATAAGTAATTATCAGAACTTCTAACAAATTCCGAACTACATATTATAATTATAGTGTTGTATAATAGAATACATTAATAAAAATTACAAAATGCTAATCTACAAAAAATACAAAATCACCTTAAAATTACTTATTCCTTATTATTACATCATTAAACCATATTAATCAAGGCCTTCTTTTTTCTCTCTTAAAGCTTCCTAAAAAATAAAATAAAAATAAGCAATAATGTTAGTATTTAGTTATAATAATTATATAAATATGTCTATAGCAGTGATGTGTTTAATGGTATATTTTAAATTGTATCTGAAAAATAATGTTATGTAACATTTTCAATTTTGTCAAAATATTGTAAATAGAGTAATCTTTAAATATAACAAGACTAAAATCCATCAGATTTAGATGAGTCTTTTTAATGAATGTCAACATTGCCGTAATTACCTTTTAAATAGGTACACAACAACTTCCATGTACAGTATTGGAAATCAGTAGGTATGTTGTTAAAGGAAAATAATATAAGTGATCAATTTCCTTACATAGACATAGTCACAAGAATATTTTTATGCTTTCCTGCCTCAAACTGTTATGCAAAAAGGTATTTCTCAATATTAAAAAGAATTAAACATTACTCGTGATCCCGATTAACAAAGGATCATTTAAACAGTTTTGCTATTCTTGACAAAAAAAATTGATTTTAAAAAATCCCGTTGTAAACATTATTTGTTATTTGACTTTATCGTATCATTTTCATTATTTTTTAATTTTTCATGACTATTATTAAAGTTATTAACTATTTTGGATTTTTAAATTATGAATGATTTTTTTTTTTTAACTAATGTAATTGATTATAAACTATGATGTATATTACTGTATTTTTTTTATAAATTGTATACCTATATATTTTAATAATTTATACTGCAGTAGACTCAAATTGCAGGAGTGGGGGTGTCAAAAGTTATTTTTTTAGTCCTGGGCCACAAAAACTTGAAATATATCTCTGCTTACAGCAACTTAAGTCTAATTTGTAAGGAAATTGTATAGTCCTAAATACAGAATCAAAAGAGACTGCGGGTTATGATAGATAATGTTATATATGACAGCTGATGTATGTTATTGCCCGTACGTTTTACACTACATACTAACCAAACCAGTTCTATAAAATACAAAGTATAACCTAACAAAAATAAGTATTTCGGTACTTTTTTTCCTATGATTGGGTATTTTTTTTTCTAAATATTGTTTTTTGTACCTTTTTTTGTAGACTGTTTGATAGGCATTATACACAAAACTATTTATATGGTTTAACAATTTAAAATTCATTTATGAAATAAATTATATAAAGATAATACCTTGAAACGTTCTTCAAACAAAGAAAGTTCAGCCAAGAGATCAGTTATAGAATTAGTTAATGCATCTTGAGGTGTATAATCAGACGTTGTTTGTATGCGAAGTTCAAATTTATGTTCCAGTGGATGTGGTTGTTTATATCCGGCAAAAAGTACATTAGGGTCTTTCAGTAGTTGGCTAATTTAATAAAATAATACATTATACACATAATGATGATAATCGGTAAATATGACAATTATTAAGTTCTCACTTTCTGATCATGTTTCCCAAAGTATGATCTTCTTTGTTGACTGTAAAAATTGCAGCATTTGTCACTTTAGTATCCACTTCTTTGACTATTCTAAAATTCAAAAATTATTCTAGTTGACCCTTGGAATCAAATAGACAAGTATTATACAACTCACTTTTTTTCTCCATCATACAGCAAAAACGATTCAAATGTTGGAGGAGCATTCATTTTGAAGATTCGTTAAAACAATTTAGAAAAAAAGAATACACTATCCACTTTACAGAATACAGATTAAAATAGTGATACTGAGTACAGTAGAAAAGTCACTGAAGTAGTGAAGTAGTAAGTCGATAAGTCGTAGTGTAGGCGATAGCGATGCGCCGATGCCGCAAGTCGTATTGTCGTAATGAAGTTCGCTAATCGATAATCCAGAACCATAAACAAACAAGTCTTATCAAAAATGTTGTCACTGGTATACAATATCTTTGAAATACACTTTGGGAATTTACCAAACTAAATAATAATAATAATATATTCCTCTAACATTCGAGATTTTGATGAATTTGATCAACATTTGAACTTCAAATGCTTAAAAAAAAAAGGTTGAATTTGTATCTTCATTATTTGTAACTGTATTTAGAACAACTTACGAAAAATCTGGTTTTCATTTTTCATTTCTTAGTTATAAAAATTAAACATCTTACAAATGTTTAAAATTAGAATAATTTAAAAATGTTCTGTATTTTGATGTCCACATTTTAAACTAAAATGATTTTTTGGCTACACTTAACTACGAAAAACCTTGTTATAAATGTTCAGTCCTTAGCTATAAAAACTGAACATTTTATACATTTTCAACTACAAAACAATTTGTAAATAAATGTTCAATAATGAATTTTGGTCAAAATTTGAAGTTTAAATGTTTCGAAAAAAAATGTGCCAATGTATTATTATTATTGAACTGCTATATTAACAACTTATGAGGAATCTTGTATTTCATTTTCAAGAAATTTAACCAAACAAAAATTTTTATCGGTACCTACCTAATTAAAGAAAAAAAGTTGAGAAAACCAAAACCCTCCAAAAATTGAAGGCCTACAAATAGACTAAAAATCGTCAACATTTTTTTTTAATTTGTTTGGTGTATAGAAAATAATAATCTAAACACTTGGTGAACATTTCAAATGTCTACGGTAATTATTTTTTGAATTACATCAAAATAAAAATATCGTTCCCGGAGAAAACGGGTGAATACCCAATGTCTAATTTCAAACGCTCATAAGAAATTAATTTGACTTTCCGGTTAATTTTTTTTTAGAAAGGTAGAAAAACTCAATGATCTCTGTGTTAAATTGAAAAAATTAAATTTTTTATGAAATTATTTATCAAAAAAACTGCAAATTTTCGTATTTTAACTTTAGACGCCTATAAAAAACTATTAAACTTACGCTCAACTTTTTATTTATTTTCACTTAAAAGTTACAATAAGTTTTGAAGAGCATTGAATTACATTTTCAAGGTTTTTGAAATATTGAAAAAATGTTTATCGACAAAAATAAAAAATTAAAAAACCAAACATTTATTATACTTATAAATATCTCAAAAAAATTCAAAATATTTTAAAAATTTAATGGTGTATAGAAATGTTTATATAAAAATTCGGAGAAATGTCATGTATTTACGGTCATTATTTCGTCTGTTACATTGATAATAAAAATAAATGTTGTCAAAAATTTGCTTTGTGAAATAATTTTCGTTTTCCTTAAGGTTATTTTTTATTTTTTCCGGTGAGGTTTAAAAACTATTGGGAATTTTTTTCTTTTTACTTAATTGGGAGGGGGTATAGGGGGTATAGGGCTGGCTTAGACTCCCTAGTTTTATTGAAGCTCCTATATTTTTTAGGAGGAGCAATGTATGTTGATGAATGATGGGTTTTGTTTTCTGTCTGCCATCACCTTTTGGGCCAGTAAAAATCCTTCTATATCAAGCATCTCTTCTGGTAGAAAATAAAAGTAAAACCTACCCAGTAGGCGCCGGGCAGTAGCTTTCAAAAGAGTCAGCAAAACACAAAATAATAAGAAAACGGAAATTTTTTTCTCGCAATACAAGTTATTGATTTTTACTGCCCCCAAAGATATAATACCTAACAGACACAATATAATATGTCATATTCATAATAATTATATACATTTTCTAAAAGTTATTAAAAATTAAAACAATTCATCAAAATTCTCAATCAACTGTTAAATCACTTTAAACAATATAAACAAGCACACTACATTTTTTGTGAGACCATTTACCCAACCTCATCGAGGTGTATCTTAAGGGATTAAACACTAATAGGATGTTAAATATAGGGATTCAAATCAAACGAATCGAAAATTTTTGGTTTTATTATACTTATTCAATGTAACACCACCTTTATGAATTATAGGTATTTTAACTTTAGATGATCGCTGTGGAGTGGCACAGCTGCACAGGGATACCGCGCAATATGTCTGTACACTTTACTCCGTCCATCTAAACTTCAAATACCTATACTTAATAACTAACCTAATACCTACCTATCTCATAAACTACTCGTCTGAAATTTGATTTTTACATATTGAAATACTCCGAATTATTTTATATTCCTCAGCTAGGCGCCTAGGCCCCAACGTCCTCATGATCCTATCGTCCAAAAAAACATGTCTTTTGTTATAAGTTATAGCTATATTAACTTTATTTTTTCTAGACAAAATGATATAAATTTGTGCAGGGACAACAATAAATCAGATAACAGATATGCTAACCAAATATTCTTATAGACCTGCAGGGATCGGCAGTCATAGCAATTTTATGTGGCCCGCGAGTAAAATTTATATAATTACTATACAAATATAAATCATGTTTAAAAACTACAAAGATGGTATGGACTAAAAACAGCAGATTAAAACATTGTTCGCTTGTAAATACATTGTTAAATTAATATACCTAACAGCTATAATATTATGAACTTCAATGAACTAAGACTTAAATTCTATAAGACTATACATTTTTGTTTAATATATATAAAACTAGATGATCCCATGCACTCCGTTGCCTATTAAAAAAAATAATAATGCCAACTCTATGTATGAATAATATGTGTTAGTTTATAATATAACGGTTAAAATATTATAGGCTAAGTATAATATTGTTACAACAATATTGAATTTAGTCCCACCCGGTGTGGCCTGAGCCAAATATTAAGTTAAGATTAACTCAAGTGATATACATAATATGCATCTAAACCACCAGGCAATAAACTGCATTAGATCGCGGAAAACATGCGAGCAGTATATTATCACATGAAGACAATCCAACTGCGATAGATTGAGAACCTCGCAAGGAGTTTAATAGTAAGTGAAATCAGAATATTGGGCACATGAAAAACATCACAACGGTGGCTTATGCCAGAGATTTGTTTTTTTCTATACATTTATTTGAGAAAATGTGTACCTATATGCCACATTCCTAGTACTAATTATAATAGTTATAAAATATTTAACCATTGACAACCCTATAAACAAACAGTGGTTATACATACCATAGCAACCATTTATAAACAAATATTTCCATCGTAAATCTAAACCATCCAGGGTATTACCCAAACTCATACAAAAAAATTCATTCAAATCGGTCCAGCCACATAGGAGTTCAGTGACATACACACTTACAGTAGAATTATATATATAAAGATAAAGTACTCGTATATTCAAATTGTAGGGTGTGAAAATTTATTTTTTGCCCTTTGACATCAAAAAGGTTGCAGACCTGTGTATAATCATAACTTAAACATAAAAGTTCAATGTACCTAACTTAGAATATGTAGTTCAATATTTCTCAAAAAAATGTCAATTTTTCGGGATCAAAAACAATATTCAACAAATAGTTAATGATTCAAAAATTATAACAAGGAAACAGAATACTCAAACATATACAATAAAACAATACAAGATTTTCATAATAGTTATTATCATAATTTATTATAAGCCAGTTTAAGTTACATTAAACACATGTACATAAAAAAAATATATATATATTTATATATTAAGTTTATAGAGATTTATAACTGTGAATAAAATAATTTTAACTATAAAACAAAAATGTTTAACTGTTAATAATATAACAAAGAATTTTTATCATCCCAATAAAATATATACTCCCATTGATAAAAATTAAATTTAAATGTATACCAACTAAAGAAATATACAAATTCTCCTCCCCAACCAGATTATTTCTAATTTATTAATGGCCTAGTTATAATTTTTTTTTATGTAAGTAATGATTACTTTAATGAGAAAAAAAATGTAATTGTTAGATAATGAAATTCACATAATCATAGTAAAAAAATTGCAAACATTTTTTAAATATTTTTATGTTCTATAATATATTTTAATACTAATTCAATGTTGAACGGAGATCATTTTATACAAATTTTTCAAAAATGTTGGTCATTGCATTACATAAAAAGAAACTGGCACATTAGAAAATCGTTGATTTCAATCTTACACATATACAAATACATAACTAGCGCATGGGTTATACCAAAATTGCGCATCTTAACATAAGGAAATAATAATTTAAAGTTTCAAAAAAAATTGTACATAATAAAACATGCTATGAGACTACACAAAATAATTTTATCATTATCAGCTAAATAAGACTAGAATACAAAAGGATAATGTAATTTGATATAAAAAGTCAAATTTATAAGATTGTGTAATATGAAGGAATGGCTTGTAAAAATATATTTGTAATAATAATCTTAATATAATTACTTGTGAGCCTATTAAGTATTTAGTATAATCATATATAATGTACAAAGTAATTGATACATACAATTGCAATTGACACAAAGGCCAAATATATTTTTTTGGTTTTTAATTTTTTAACAATTTGACATAACATTAAAATGAGGAACACCAGTTCAATCAACACTGTTAACTTAAATTTTACACTTTTCAAGAAAGAAATCAGCTTTACTTGAAGGATAAACATTTTCAGTATGATTACTGATTTCGAAATTGTATGTGTAATTAACTTCCAACAGTACTTAATTAAAAAAATAGATTATTATTGCACATTTAAATAATCTAAGTCGTCAAGACAGAATCTATCAATTAATATAAAATATTTTTTAACACAAAAAACTAGAATACATCTGAATACAATAACCTAATGCAAGGTAAGATATACCTATTACCTACATATTTTAATAAAAAAAAATCTTACTGTTGGTATTATCAGTATATCATTTTTTTTATTTGTAGCTACATGACGGTTTGCACTCTTCAGCTGTTACAGGATATTTTTTACCGCTCCATGGGGGTGTTAATAAGTTTGAAGGGGTTGCTTGGCCCTTCACTCGGGATAATTGAATAAGTTCAAATCTACTCTGCGCTAAATCCTAAAAATATAAATAAATTTAGTTAGATAATTTACTATGGAAAACTGTTAACATTAATCTAATATTTTTGATCAAATACAATGCTACTACACAGACAAAATAAATTAAATGAAGACATGTACCTTTCTTACATCTGAGTGCAAAAATAATGGATATATAGAAATGAGAAAATGTTTAAAATTTGTTGACAAACCATAAGAAAAATGTATAAGTGATACTTACATACATATCCATACTGACTAAGTGTTGTTGTTTAACATGGGTGCCATCAACTTGTTCGGAATCGTTTTCAAAATCAATTTCTTCATACTGGTATTCTTCAAGAATTACACTCCAATATACAGACATCCATTCAACACAATTACATACGTTTCCTTCTGATAAACCTAAAAAATAATTTAAAAAAAAGCTATTAAATTACAACTAAAAATCAACAGATAATATTTATAAGTAACTTACCGGAAATGGTTAAAGCAATTTTTTTATTCAGTACTATAGTAAGAGCAGAAGCTGCTAATTCACTATATGAGTAGCGTAAACTAGTTGAATCTAGACTGGCTAGGTCTAAAAGATGAGCCACCTGATTGAATAAATTTTGAGGAAATTGTGGAACAATTAAACTGTCTTCAGCTGTGCTGTCATCAACACAAATGAATTGCAACATCAATTCTACCCAATAGTTTATAGAAACAGGCGTTAAACGGAAATGCAAATGCTAATAAACATATATAAGAAATGAGTTAATGCATTGTAGTTAGTTTAATAATTATAATATTTAATATCATATAATTATTTGTGTATAATTACCATCAATAATATTTTCTCCATATCTAACAGATCTTCATCAGTACATGCACCATCAGTGACGTAAGCAAATTCAGTTAGTTTAGGAGGATAAATCTCTTCCATTTTGGCAGCCATAAATAGACAAGTAATTCCTATATACAAAAAATAAGTTAACCCTAAATTAACTTGTCTTTGTATGGCTTTAGAATTAAGGTTGGGAAAGTGTAATTACCAATGAGTTGTAATTTTTGTTTAGGAATAGAATCACTGTTTGATAAATAACGGTCTAAGTAATCCATAGCTAAATAATAAGTTTCTCGGTGTAACTTATAAACAGATGACACCTAAGATCAAATAAATAAATAAAAATGATTAAAAATTATAAATTAATAAAATTAATCATTTTTATGAAATAATACCTCAATTAGCCAATCTAAAAGAATAGCTCTCATTCGGGATGTTATATGTTCATGGCAATCTTGGTAATCAGGATTTCTATAAGTTAATGTGGCAGAATCTCTATTACATATCATTTGCCAAAAAGCTGCACGTTTTCCCCAAGGGATTTCTGGTAATGGACAAGGTCTATCATTTAATGCAACTGGTTTTTGGTTGATGGCCATGTCACGAAATCTGAAACAATGATACATTTATAAATGTAATTATATTGATTATTATTACATTACTTAAATAGTCGGTAACTTACTTGCTCCAAGTAGTAACTATAGTACTTCCCACACTTTCTTGAATATTTGAATAACGTGGAGTAGGCACATACGTAGGTGGGTCATTTTCAATATTTTTCTTTGGTTCAGAACTATCAATACAATCTGGGCTTAGTTCATTGTCAGATAATAATGGGGCAGGTTCACTGAGAGCAGGACTACTAGTTTCTGATTCCGATCTAAGTACATCAAATAAATTATAGACAATATTTTCACAACTATTGTAATAATTTTTTATTTTCATCACTTACCTATCATCTGAATAAACAGAATGAGAGTCAGGAGATAGAACTTGTAACTCAGATAATGGCCGTCGTTCTACACTTCCATTATTACCAACAGTTAATTGTTGGAAGGAATCATTGTTTTCGGAATTAATTTGAAATGGATCAGAGTCAGCTCGTACTCTGGAGTTTCTTTGTAAATTAGTAAAATATTGATGTTCACTATCATCTGATGGTGATGACTGTGATGAACTGTGTAATTTAGATCTAGATAAAATACTTGGGAGATCAACAGGACTATGGTCAATTTTCATCCTCTTGCCAGACACAGTACCATTATGTAAATAGCCTTCAGAGTTCTAAGAGATAACAAATAATTTTCAAGTATTTAATTAAAACAAATTGTAAGACTGGATTATTTAAATAAAAAATCATTTGAAAATTAAGTTTAAAAATAAGTAATTATTGTTACTTTATAATGTTGATAACTTTAAAGATTCATAAATTACCACGAGCAATTATACACGTAAAATGTAATACTATATTTGTATTTAAGCTACAGAATAAATAGATATGTATACACATTTTATAAGAAATGCTAGGTAATACCTAATTATAATAAGCAACTAATTTCTATAAAAGCGAGAAATATTTTTCTTAGTACTTCCAACAAAAATATCAAGATCTAAATATAATTAAAAAAATTAATCATTATCTCATTTTTATAGGTAACACATGCTAATAACTAATATCATTGTTGAATTTTTTTGTTTTTTAGTTGAAATTATATGAGAAATATTGGATAAATAGTATTAATATAAATATTAAAAATCACATTTTTTTAAAAAGAAAAATAATATTTTAAACAATAAAAATGAGCTTACATGTCTTTTCCTTTTCAAAACACCATCAATGTTAGATGAACTGGAGTCATTCATTGTAGTTGACTTTGAAGAATGGGTAGATTAATCTGAAAAATAAAATAAAATTCCAATGTTATAGCTGTTTGCTATTTTCCACAACACAATAATAATAATAAAAAAAAATCTTTAAATATTTGTGTAAATATAATATCATAGCTAAAATAATATATACCTATAAGGCAATAAGCAGGAAATATAAACAAATGTACTGATGAATTTAAGTATTATATAAACTCTTCAAAATAGAAAGTTTAATTTAAATGTTACATAGTAATTATGATAAGATTATTCTTGAAGATTAAATGTATGCTTAAATACAGGATATTAGCAATAAATAAGTAATTAAATGTAATTATATACTTAAGTTTGGTCTATAATATTATGTACATGTAAGTATAGAAGAGTATAGAAGAGTAAGTAGCCAACCTAACCATTTGGATTAAAAATATTTATGATTTACTTGACTATAATGATGGGTATAATGATGCCTGATGCCTGAATTAAAATACAATACTCATAATAAAATTTACCCAAAAAAACAAAAAAAAAATTTTAACTGGTTGAAGTTTTTTTTATTTATATAAGTAACAGTATAAATTAAGTTTATAACATTATTATTAATGAACTAGACAACTAGTAATATACAATAAAAATACAATTTATTACAGATATACCTGTAATTATGAATTAAATCTAAAAACGATGTAACAATGTAATAAGAACACGTTTTCAGCAGTCTTCTAATTATGACAATATTGTTCGTTAATTCGCAAAAAATGTATTTCACTCGTCACGAGTGACAAAAAAAAAACCGAAAATTGCACGTGTATTAAATATGTTTAACTACCGTATGGTAAAGATAATAATATAATGCACCAAGATATACCTCTTAAGTATTTTGTTATAACTATGTGAGTATGAGAGACGGAAAACCACTAGGCAGTTGACGTGTGCGTCATATTATTTTCAGTAAAATAAAATTGAAAATTATTTCAAGCGATGAGTAGTTGTAGGCTACGATAGAAAAGACACGATCGGCAAAAATCGAAATGCTTCATCCGAGGAATATAAATGGAAAAGGCGAGAACGCTTCCAGTACGACAAAAAAAAAAGAAAAGGTGACGTGTGGACTGAACAACGACATTGGGCGGGCTTTTGGCCTCGGGCGGTGACGCAGTGGTGGCGGGAAACGCGCGCGCCGCAAGAGTACGTGGATGACGCGAGGAAACGGGCGCCAAAAGCGTTTTCCCTATTGTCCGCCTATTGCGCGCGAGTTCCACACTCCTCTACCAGGGGGGCCCGCCGCTGCCGACCGGCAGAGGTCACCGGAATCGCGATCGTTCGTTTTCTGCGTGCGCAAAACCGATACCAATCTTGGACCCTACGGTGAATTTAGCTAGTTTCTCGCGAGTTACCAAAAAAAAAAAAAACTGAGAATTTGCCAATGAACACGGAATCGGCGATACGTCGAGTGTACCATCGACGAAGAGAATTTCCGACTACAATGTTTTTATTTTATTCGATAAAACGCGAAATATTATAACGTCCACTTTTCAGCAAAAGACTGCGACGATAAAATATGACATGTAGACTTACGCGTATGTCGGCGTACTGTGGTCGCCGAATCGTCCCTTCCGGCCGGAGAGACCACACGGGGGAGGGACGCGGAGAGTACGCGAATTGGCACGTTGCACACCTCGGGCCCGGCGACAATGACGACGAACAGACTGACGTAGATCATATACTAAATTAACTGTTGTTAAAAAATTCTGTCAAGGCGACGAGCAGAAAAAGTTCGTTTGGTAAAAGTTTTAAATTATTCGACACAGGAAGCGAGTACTTTGGGGGCGACGGTAGCGTGGCCGGAGGGAACAGAGCGTGTGGCGCGTTCCAGGGTTCACGGTTAACGAGCGACTGGTCGGCGGCAGCGAAGAGACAATGATCCCAACTCTGGCAGCCGACGGCAGACGGAACCGGTTATGGGCGGAGGAGCGCGCGGCGTACAGGAATGCAGGCCCTCTTTGCGCGCGCGCGGGCGCTTTGTTGACAATACGGATCAGCTGATCGGCCCGGCAACAGCTGACCGTCTGGCGCCGACGTCTGCCGCGCGGTAGATCCCGCCTAAAAACAACACACAAACACGCGCGAGCCGTCCGACGCCGTGGCCGCGGGTTTGCCGCCAAAACAAAGCTGTCCGCGGCGATAACGTTGGCGACGCGCTCGTCGCCTGCTGCAGTTTACGATGCGATTACGTAATATCATAGAACAATAGTAATACTCATTATATCATTATTGTTTTTTATTTACTTTTCTCGCCGTCCAACGTTAGAAGAAAACATTTTTTTTATTATTAATTATTATTGTTACGCGATATTGTTGTTTTTATCGTATACGTAAAATACGTTCTATATTAACGGAGCAATGACGACAATAAATTAAAACTAAGTATTAATTTTTATAATGTACAATTGATCTAACGACAAATTTCTGTTTTTCATTTAAAGTAACGTCGACGATATGCTTATAAGTTATAACGCGCACGTAAGCTCGTTCGATTTTAGCGTCCCATAACGGAACGTCAGAACGGAAAACAATATTTAACGACAAAAATAACATTAAAATTTAAACCTACAACCGATAAGCCGGTATGTCGATCTATAGATATTAATCTTCGTGGGCAGTAAAGTCTGACAAAAATTAATAACAATATTTAACAATGGTAATATATATTATGATGGAGTTAAATCGCAATTTTCCCCGACAGCTCGGGTTTTGACTAGGTAATGAATTTATTTTTCTAATTAAAATTGACTTCTCTCGAGAAAGGTACTTAAAAGTAAGCACGGCAATGCTTAGTAAACTACCGACAGTTCTCAATAAAGTACATCGTACGTGAATGCATGTTTGATGATACAAGTATTTACCAAAGATGTATAAAAAATTGTACCTTCGTACTAACTTATTTTCTGTTGTTATGCAAGATAAAAAAAAAACAAAAGGTATTATGTAAAAATACTAATATGTATTATCCTAGTTACCTATACCGAAGAAGTCGTTTACAGTTGATATGTATACTAAATGATGGTCGTAAAGTATTGTATACCAAATAAATAAGAACCCACACAAATAATGAAACACGTAGGAAAAAATATGTTGTTCTAGGTTTTCTTTGTTATAAAAAAATTATTTTTTGGAGGGATTCTTTATTATGACGTTCACACAAATCCGCCTATTATGTATACCACATTATTTCTTTACACACACAAGTTATCAATGAAACCAGAAAAAAAAAATATGTTTACCAACGAATAGTTTGGCTACCCAGTAGTTATTACCCAGGTATTTCTTGTGAAAGGTTATCACCTATCATAAATTCGAACACGTAAAAACATTATTTCTAAAAGATACCCGGTACTAAGTCAGAAATATGTCTCTATCTAAAGTAACACGTGTTTTATGTAATTAGTAGTTACAGGCTTCGTTTACCAAATTAATACCATTTCTACGTACTATAAATAAATATTTTTACTTACTTTATGTGCATAAAAAATAATGCAACGCTTAAAAGCATCATAAAGTCTTTTGATAAAATATTACTATTCAAAATTACCAATTAAAAATAATTTATGCAAGACAACAATATTTGTTAATAAATAAATAAAATTGATGGTTTTTATTGAAGAATTTATAATGAGAATAAGTAATGCGATTACTGATTAGTTATTGCTAAACGGTAGAATTAATAATTTACTTAGTAAAATATAATAAACGTAATAATATGTTTTTTATCCGACAAATGTTGGTTTGGTAAACATAATTACATACATTAAACGTGAACATACACAATATATTTTTAATTCAATTGTTGGTTGTTACATTCTTGTTATGAAATATCGTTATTGTATAAATGTATATAATAATATGCTATATACTATCGATTATAATTCTATACACGACACATATATTATACTATCAATATAAATCATCATCGGACAAAACTACGATTCAAAACGAGCTGTTATGAACAATTTTCACGGTCGTAATTATAAAAGGCGTTGTCCATCGACACTTTTCTCTGGAGTTCCGTCAAAAAGATTTTTCCCGACGCCTACGCCTGTTGTCGTACCTTACAGAACGAGAACCCCCGGTGTGCAATCATAAATGCAGTGTATATTATATATCATATTTTCATGTATACGCGCCTACGTCCACCATCAACAAAAAGTAGAAATAATAATGCTTACCACGGTGATCAATGAGTATCAAATTTGGATTCACCTGCAGCAGCAGTTGTAAGAACGATATTATTTCGTTTCCTCTACCGCGTAAAAGAGAACCAACAAAAACGTACGAAAAACCGTCGGCCCGTATAGTCGTGGGTATAGCGTTCGAAATCTATATAAATATAATATACTATATAAGACTGCCACCAGCAGCATTCCATTTACGTTGTTTTGGTTGGCGCCAATTGGTCTTTGTGGGTACAAAAGGGATTATATATATTATATTATATGATATACCATTACAAGGCCGACGCGGTCCAGGAACTATAATATATAACATAAGTACGGGTCGTCCTCGGGCAGCGTCAGCGTCCCCTTTTGTTGGGTTTAATGCAGCAGGACAAGAAACTAAGCGTATTATTACAAAAAAATGCCGTCCGGTCCTGCGGGATAAATTGACGCTAACTCACTGTTATATTATTATTATTATTGCACGTCATACGTGTAGTAACAATGTGATATCGTCACTGCCGACCATATAAAAATATAGTAATATTATACTGTAATCGTATCTAATCATTATTCTATATGTATATATAAATATACATAATACATGTGAAACCGAAAGGACGTCCGTTCGGCAGTTACTGTACCGTGACGTATACTTTTATAATATTAGGATATTTTAATGTAATATAATGTCGTCTTCGAGTCAGTAGAATAAAAAAATAATTACGCCACAGTGGCCTGCATAGTGACAGGTGTTGAAATAGCTTGACCGTGGAACGAAATCGCGATTCTAAAAACTATATGGACCCGTAGAAGGCTATATTATTAAACCGCTATATATATTTAGTAATTTTTTTCCGACTTTTCAATATTACAAATTACAATTCAATTTTTCTATTCACTAAATACTATTATAGGTACCTACTGAACAACACGTTGGACATTGTAGACTTTAACAATTTTCATACGATCATTATGATAAAATTAATAACAAAACTGTTTATGATAAAATAATAATCACAACTCATTTGTTCAATATCGTTTTCTAAGATTATTTAATAATCTTAGATTAAGCTCCTTAAATTAATTTTAATCAAATAGAGATTGGATTCTAAAATTGATAAAATAATAACACATTAGCAATAAACACCCAAGACATTTTTTTCTATTTAATTGTATTTTTGATTGAATTGACATATTATATACACAACAAACATTTCTGATTTAATTCCAATGCCACGCTATTTATTTGCTAATCACTTGACTAAAGCATCAACACATTGGAGTCGATTTTGAACGAGTTTTAAAAGGGTAATGCCACAATAATACATTAATGCGTCATGATACGAATTTGTTTACAATGGAAACAAAATATCTTGGCAATAAAAAAATGAAAAAACTACATGCATTTATTATTCGTTTGGACACGGTTAGTAGGTGTATTAAAACATTTAAAAAAATTAATATAATATATGATGTAGACTAGCTATAGTCACTGTCGAATGATCGCTAGTTCTCTCACGTGGTCTTTGGAGGTAAATATATGAGTACTGTAAACGAACACATGTTACATCCAAAAACCGGCAAAGATTCGCGTGACTTAGCATCGTGGGAGATGTAATAGCTTAGAGAGGGCCCCTGCTCAGGAAAATGTATATTAGTCAATGATATAACTTAAATTAATCAAGAATATGTATTTTGATAAATTTGAGTAAATTATAAAGTAAACTTTTATTTTAGTGAAATATCAAAAAGTCAAATAGGTACAACAGCTACGCTGTGTAATTAACGAACCAAATATTTATAAAATATAGATAGACTAACAAAATTCTTAATTTTCATTTTTTAAATACATGGAAAGATTTTAATAATATCAACAATGTTGTACACAGTACACACTACACACAAGTTTTTAGAATTCAAAATGCAGCAGACAATTTTTATTTATTCAATTTATTCAGCCACATTATTGCAGTACATATTAGCATTAGTTAAACATGAACTCAATTGACTTAAATCTAATAATTTAATAATAAAACGATATTAAATTATAGGATTAATTTCCCGTTTATACGTGCCTAATGGATTCAAATAAATAATTGTTCAGCAAGACGCGTAGAGTGAGTATTATGGAGGGAAAACAACCTCATGTCAGAATGCAAATCTGCTAAATCACCTACGCATTATTCAAGTATTACCACCGGCATAACGGTTTCGTATTACACATTTTCGGTATAATATGATATTACACGTCCCTTGTCGGAGATATAAAAGAACCAAAAATTAAAGGGAAAAAATGTGTATAATATACAATAACTGCAGCGTTGATGGTGTAAGTAATAACCGATGAGTGCTAAATATTTATACATACATCAATACATCACAGTATAATGTTTGCTAAAAACTCATCAAACGGATACGGTGGAGATGGCAGATAAGTTTTTTTTTGCTGTCGCGTCATCTATACACAAATTACAAATGGAAGGTCAGGAAATAATAAGGTCAAGCTTATAAAATGGGGCCCGCAAGATTTTTTTATTATTATTATTATTATAAGCTTTTTTAAACAAATGACACGGGCAAGACATTCAACGTGTTGACTATGTGTGTCACACAGATAAGGCATTGGTTTTCGTGAAATTCCGATAATATATACTCAAAGAAAACTGAAATGGATTATTAAGATTAATCGTTATTTTGTCAGAGTACTAGACACTATTTAATTAGCATATTATATTTTGAGTTTACATTTAAAATTAATTTAGATAATACATGATTTACAAAACCAATTAAGTGAGTCAAAACATATTATTTAATTGCGAAACACTAATGAAAATGAAAAGAATAATAGGTACCTATTACTTTAATTACAAACCACGAATGAAAACGTCTGTACATATTATCTAACTTTAAGCAAAGCCACGTAGAAATAATTTAACATTTATTGTCATTTCTATTAAGTCTTACTGTACACATTATTTATAGCACACTGTAGAATAAAATAAAATACGTCATGTTATGTGAATATTCAAAACCAAAAATTTAATTGTTAATATATTATATATAACTGATTGTATTCGAGGAAAAATTCAAACTAAAAATGTACTGCTGATCATGATTTATAAGGTTGCAATTTGACTAACATTTATCAGTAAAACAATGTGTATCACATTAAATATTTCATATATTTGTACCATAACAGTTCATAGAGTAAATTTATATTTCCTTTTATCTTTAAAAATACATTTTATATACATTTACTCGTAACATTTTCAAAATATGCAAGACAGACAAATTTGTCTGTGTTATTATTACTTAGAATTGTACACGAATGACGGATATTCTGCATGCTTTCTGTAACACATATTATGTAGTGATGCACTATAATATATTATGCATAACAGATTTTCAAACACTTTACTATTAATTAAATTTAAAAAAATACTTTCTACATACCTATATATATATTATAATACACCCTAAGGCTAACTCGATAGAAGTCAAGAACGTTTTAAGTTTTGGAGAATGTTCACGGTTCTATAGTACCAACGTTTTAAACAACAAAATATAATGATCGGATCCTCGATCAATCCGTATACCTTAAACTCGTCATTGGAGCATAATTATATCACACAGACCAGATGTCCGTGACACTAAACAATGTGTTTTCGATACATTTCCTGCATAAGAAATCGAACAACATAAGATTGCGCGCGTGTAGTATACAATATCCGTATTCCGTATATATTACACATACATGTGTATATGTATAATGTATAATAATATAATATGCTCAGCTCCCAAAAATAACGCAAAATGATGTTTTCTATCCTCCCTATACACAGAGTATGAATATTGAGAGTCTGATTTTTCGTTCGCGTCCAAAAATACTATATTGCAATTCACCACCTGCATGCAGGAGTCGACACGACGTGTCTTTGGCGCGCAGCTTAATTGTCAGGGGTCGCGTGCCCCAATCGTCATTACGCGCGCAACGCAACGTGAAGTGTTTCCCTGCGCGAATTCACGCTTTCGGGCACATGCAGCTGTCCATAAGCACATATTATACTTACACAAACCGGTGTACGTACGCAGTAGTATATACACCAATTGTGAATAATAGTGAATAATAAATTATATAGTAATAATAATAAAAATAAAAAAATACCTCAACCAAAACGAGCACTAGGCGAACTACTCGCGGTGTCGAGGACATTGTGCTGCAGGGTAACTCTATAATATTTATTATAGTTATACGTGACGTTTTTGTGTAACGAAAGGGGTGAGCGGAGCTAGTGGATAAAATATAAAATATGGATATATATATATATACCTGTATAGTCTATATATTGTAAATGGAATTCAAAAGCAGCACAGATGAGGACATTCAACTTGGTTTGAAAATTATAGACATTAGACCGGTTTAAGTACGAATAGTAAATAGAGATAAGAGTAATATGTCGAAGGTGTTCAGGTGTTCTCTTTGAAAATATAATGCTTGTAGACAATAAAGTAGTATACAAAAGTGTTTATGTAAACATAACAAGAAATAAATACCGCTTGAATTTTATTCGTCTAGAAAGATGATATTTGTTTTCAGCAAGTCACAATTAAATAAAATATTATTCAAGTTATTGTCTTATCTATAACTGCAGCTATAGTATAACAAATTTACTTTGAAATTAACTATCAACAATTACCTATATAAATAGATCAAAATTATGTTATTTAACATTAATAGGTAAATTAAGCGTTATATAGCTTATATATACGTACATGGCAAAATAACCTTTAGTACGATTATTGAGTTAATAATATATAACTGTTTACTAAATCTATTTTGTTTCAGTAATAATATTGTTATTGAATCATTAAAAAAAAAATATCACAATTTTTACAATATAAAATCATACTTTTAAACTTTTAATAAAATAATTTTTTGAGTAGGTACATGATTTAAATATAAGAATATACTATACAAAACTAGTTATGCCTTTAAAAAAACTATGTAGGGGTCATTTGAATATATACGCTGTAGGCACATGACTACATGTATATAGTGTTTGATCAAAATCTTCCAGGTGTAACGTAGGATAATAATAAAAAAGGGGTTGTACATATTATGGCAGAGCCGACAGATGGATGCTTTCAATTCCGGTTCGACTTTTATCGAAACCATGACAAAAGACGGTCTACAACACTAGCCGCATGTGGATGTGTCTAACTATTACAGTGTTAAATAGCCACTAGCTCTTTTTATTGTTTAGTTTATATACCGCCTTTCATGGTTCACCGTATCTGTATTTGCATAAATTCTATAGAAGCTTGATACTGGCACGTGTCAAATTTAAAATGCTTCGCAGTTTTTCGCTATTATGAATATTTTTGAATTTCATTTATTAATTATTTATTATTACATGTGTATAACTTAATGTTGTTTGACAGTATTCGTATAAAACAAGAACGTTAAATAATTTTATTTTACATCATAATTCGTATACTTTTTATCAAATTTATAAAAAGTTTAAAAACAACCACATCTCCATCTGAATAAACCATAAGAATAAAAGAAATTGTGGGGTAAATAATGAAAAATAATTGAATGAAACCGTTTAACTTATAATAAGAACAACAGCAGGCATGTAAATTGCTAATGCGTTGTTAATAACTATTACGATTCAAATAATATATCCTATTGGTTATTCCTACATAATATATTTTATATCGATTAACATAATATATAATAATTATTAATACATGTATTACTAATTTGTAGTCAGTCTAAACTCTAAAGCAGTTAATTAAAATATGAAATTTAAAGAAAACAAAATTAATAACGGAAATGTTAATGAGGTCCTTATTTATGAGTACAAACCGGTTTATATTTACTGTAAATTGGATACAGTCCCTTTAGTAATCAAGAAATATTTCTATGGAAATCACACATATTGTTGGAACTAGTAAAATTGGTTCGGTTGATATGTACGATTTTAAGAATCAGGAATTCTTTAAACAAGTACTTCGACAAACATAAAATAAAAATCATTGTACTTGTATATATTGTGCATATATTTTAGGTGACTAAACATGAACCTTTTTATGTATTTTTAACGCAAATGAATAAGTAAAAGCTGAAACCAACACAACCGGTTTAATGCACTAACAAGGTTTACTATGTTATGGCAGATTATATTATGCATAAAGAGATTATAAAAAATGTACGCACACGTGCTTTTTAGAGGGTTATCGATGGAGGGTTTTGGTCAACCAAAGGGAGATATTATATAGGTCTCTGCACCTGGTTCATATACTCAGGATTTAAACGCGAAGGGGATATTTTGGCGCGCTTTTCATTTTAAAATGATCTATACTTAATGTATTACAATTTTATAAAGAAATGGTATACTTTGCTAAGAAAACGTTATATGTACATAGTATATACTTACGAACAAGAATATTAACAATTATTATTTTACTCAAAATAATATATTATTCACACAAACAATTTATTGTAAATGTAAAAAATGCAAACACTAAGAAACGTTGGATTAATAATCGAAAAACATATGATATAAATATGCTACTGATATAATGGCTAATTATCTTGAAATGTATTTTCAAAGCGTTTTACTTTGAAATTAGTCATTTAAGCAAAGAATATGTTAAAGTATCCGTATAAAGTATATAGCACACTAGCACAGTAACAATTAAACAATAATTATTAAATAATCAATAAACTATTTAGATATTTCGAACATATTATGCACTATTGTTACGAATGTATTTAAAGGACATCATACCCCGCATATGTTATTTAGATCTTACAAACGTACATACAGCATGGACAATTTACATTCAGCAGAACAAATTTTGTGTTGTTAGCTTTAATATTACAGCGAATTAACCTATTATCAGACTTTAAGTTAAGAGCATTATCTGTTTTTGAGTCTTGGTTTTTTATGATACTATAAATTACTAAGCGAATTATTAGAATTTTAAATTTGCAATATTTTACACTCATAACTCTTTTAAAAATATAACTAAGTTATATTAGTATAAGTTACTAACTTAAAGTTCTTACTATAAGTTCGATGATAGATAAATTCATAAAAAAAATTTAACATTTACAATTTTGAAAGGCTCATTAATTACTTCAAAATTAAAATATAAAAAAAAACCTATTTAGGGCTCTAATATTATCCATATTCATACCTTTAAATTTAATAATAAGGCCATTTACTGTGTATTACAGAGTAAAAAGGATTCGTCTGAACATACAATTTTCTATTATGCGGGTAAATTGTTCTCTTAAGATTAAAATATAAAAATATACCATTATCTGGTTTTTTGTCAAAACTCGTTATAAGTATTTCAAACATTGTAATATAAAAATGCTTATTTTTCACTCATATAAGAGTACAAATAAAACCGACAAAAGAACACATAATTTAAAATCTTTATGTTTAGTAATTTGTTAATTAACTTTAATGCAAAAAAAAACTATCATAGTCCAAATTAACTATTGTTTTATAATATGTAGGTACCAATACAAGATACACATTTATTGCGTCCTTATAAAAAAAAATCCATGAATATTAACTGTTTTTAATTTTTAAAACCATATTTCAACTAAGTAAAATACTCAAATTACACCAGAAGAAAAAAAAATTTTTTTAAGAAATAATATAGGTATTAGATGATTAGTATTTCAAACGATATCCGAGGTAAATGTTTTCTACCTCTTTGGGTCACAAACGTATGACCGAAGATTTACACCCGTTGCGACCGTTATTTTTCGAATGAGTTTCCTTTTGTATTCTAGGGGAGACTAAAACCGATACCAACTGGCTTTACCGGAACAAAAGGGGGAAGACGAACGTTTTCTTCCCGTCGGTTTCGGAGACCCTCATATAGGCATGGGTAAGACCCTACGTACCGCAAATATTTTCTCCATTTTTATGTTCAATGTAATGGTGGGTTCGAAAACATTTTTACATACATGACAACCTAATTTAACGTGAACGATTTATAACCGATTTTTAAAGGATATTCTTAATATTTCAACCAAGTTTCAAATTATCATTGCAAAGTATTATTGTATTAGCGGTTACTACAATAATTTCAAATTTGTAATATTTTATAAAATGCCAAACATATATTATTGAAGGAACACCGAAAGAGCTTTTGAAGAAATGAACACTAGACAAATAAAATAAATTGATTTTTATAAATTGCATTAAAAAATAGATGAATAAATATCTTGTATATTTTATTACTATATAGTTGCTTGCAAATTACAATAATAATATACATGAGTAAATAAAAATAGCACTTTATAGGTAAGTACTCTACTTATTTAAAGTATCATATTATTATAAATAATAAAAAAATTGATTCTTAAATTTGTTTAAAATTTTAATGAAAACTTAGAAGTTATAACGATACAGAAAACCTGTTTCCCCCTAGAGCGCTTTTTACTTCACAATAAAATCACTAACCATTAATATTATATTCGAGAGTGCAATATTCGCTGTGAATGAGGCAGCGAGGGCGTCCGTCTTCTATACACAGTGTGGCAAATAATTGAAACGAATACAAGGAAAAAGACAGGTATAGAGAGCCTATATAAAAGAGTTTATATAATATAATAAATGTATATACAGGGTGCTTAAGTGGCAACAATGTAGCGGATCAATCGATTTTTCATTCTACAACAAGTGCGGTGGAATGTCCGCTGAGCGCATCCAAAAAAATAAAAACCAGCACCAATTGTGGCTGTAATAAATTCATAGGGTCACCGCATGAACGAAACTGTAAAATGCAAGGCATAATAATATGTAACCTGTACGAGTATGGATTTTTTTGTTTTCTTTCTCTCTCTCGTTTTCTCTAAGGCTGATCCCACGAGTGTTGTAATACCTGATTTGTCCATCGAACCGGCTATACCTTCGTTTTCTTAGTAGAGGTGAATAACACACGCGCGCGCGTGTGTGTGTGCGTGTGTGTGTATTGAGAGGGACAGGAAGCTGGACCACGTAGGTCTCACACGAAGAACACAACAGCTGTGCACAAGGTTATATATTATATACATATTTATTTATATTTTTTTTGTGACGCTCAAAACACGCGCGAATCTACCGGATGGGGATCTGTGCCTAATGGTATATGATCTTTACCAAGGCCAAGAGGTACCTTACATAGGTACAGAACATACCGCGTGCATGCAAAAGTGATTATTCTTTTATAATATATTCAAACAAGACCAATCGTGGACCTGAAATTTTAACAGTCGTCATCAAACCGATGCTATCTCTTTATTTTTTGTCAAAATATGTATTGGATTTACTAACAATAAATGTAAGATATAATTGCTTGATAATGTATATAAGTATATAACGGGAGAAAATATAATATGATTCACGAGTTGAAGACATAAATGTTAAGGTTCATAAAATTGTATTATAACATATAGGTACGAGAACATAATAATATCTATAACCCCGAAAAAAATATCAAATAGGTAGTGTATTATATTGTATTTAATCTAACACCCACAAATATTAATAAATAATCTATTGATAAATCATACTTATAGAAAAGTAAATTTGATTGGAGCAATCTATTAAAAAATGATACACCTTTAGGCAAACTTTATGAAACTAATCGGGTATTTATATTATTTTAAAAAATATGTTGTAGAAATACATGTTGTATGAATCGATTAAAAAATATTTTATTGGTATATAATACAATAAATATAATTTTTACAGCAAGAAAATACAAAAAATTAAGTAGACAAATGTAGAATATTAGTTAGGTAGATACTATTTACTATATCTGTAGAGTACAGACTACAATAAAGTAAATAATGAAAAAAACAGGCGGGAAACATCTACATAATTCGTAGGTAGTTACAATTTTAATTTATAATTATGTTTTGCCATTTTGGAAGACTCAGACCACCGAAATAAAATGCCATTTCCCCATTAACGATGAATTATTATAAATTATATTTGATTCTACAGCTCTACCCCCCCCCCCCCTTCCCACCATCACAAACATAGCTGGAATCGGGACGGCCTCTTGATAAATCCAGACAAAAAAAAAATGGTAACTTAAGAATGCCGCTTTACGGGTCTTTTTATTCCTATATTGAAGGTCGACCACGAGAGAGGTGAAGAGATGTATATACACAATGAAAAAAATTAATAAATATAAATGGCCAAGAGGGGTCTAATAGAGAACAAAGAAAGGCGAGGAGGAAAAAAAGAGAGAAAATCAAACCAGACCACCAGACACAGTTTATCACCGTTGTCAGCTGATGTCCTCTGCTTCTTATAGTGCGTGTGTGTGTCTCTGACGTCATTACAGCTGTGACGGTAATATACTATATGAGCAAAAACGAAATTAAATTGGCAGATATTGTAATTGATAATTTCCAATAATATGATAAAAAAAAAAAAAAATTGTATGGCTTGAAAAATATGTTCTTGAAGAAAATATGTATACTTTATACATAATTCCACAAAAATAATAATATACAAGGTTATACAATGACTAATGCTTTGTAACAGTGAGTAGTAAATATTACGTAAAAAAATTGAAACACTTAGTTCACAAAATAACGCATTTTCACTATCACTTGAGAAAAAATATCCAGAAGAAATCAACACGGGCAGTATAAACTAAGGCGTTTATTTAAAGCATTACCAAAAGACATGTAAAATGTTGGGTACAAATGTTACCGCCTCTTATATATTGTATAGAAACCAGGTGAAATAATCTAGGTAAAATAAAATATCCCATTAATAACTATAGAAAACTCATTTCCATGAGAACAAACTAAACCGGAAACTTTTTACTGTATCGGTGACATACCAAATTTCGGTGGCGTGTGAATGCGGATGCGGTATGATTCAGGAGACCTTAGATTATTCCTGTGCGCGACGCGTTTTGATAAAATAACACAATACCCTCAGTAATACTAATTATACCTGCATCCAATAGGGTAGTAAAATACACTGTTCTCTATTATTCGGATCGCCCAGATGAAATAAGCATGAATGATCAACTAAGGGGTAGGTACATAATATAATTAAAGTGTCAATCAAAATGTACTACAAAATGTAAATTGACGAATGCTCTCAACGATAAATCTTATTCGGCATCTAATAATAATTATACTCGTAGACTGTAGTTATTTAAATCATATAGAAATGATTGCTGTGACAATCATTGCATGCAGAAGACGTAAATGCATATAATTTAACAATAAAAATAATGGGCTCAATAATTTTAGTATAAACCGAAATGCAGGATAAGAGTATGGGGGTTAACACTCGTCTAATTTTGATCATCTCAATGAGATGCAATGTTATACCATACATTTCAATTATAAATAAATCATTTCTTCTGTTTTTGGAAGCTATTGATATAGTTGGGTACTTGATTAAGTTATCAATATTTTCAAATTTTAAGTGCTTGGAAAAAAAATATTAGTTAGGATTTTTAAGAAAAATATTTTAGGTTAGTTAATTATATATATATATTGTTAATTTATGAATTAGATGTTCAAAGTTAGGCAATACATTTTTTATTAATGTGGCGTTTTTTATAACTTGTAATGATATAACAATAATAAAAACACATGTTATATTATTACCCTGGGTATTAACATATTGGCTATTTGATACCAATGTTATCAGTTATCAGTTATCACCATACTTTTTATACAATTTCTTCTTAGTTATATTATAATTTATAAACATTAAAATGAATTTTTTGATATTAAAATTATCAACAAGTTAATAAGATAAATAGGAGATAATTGAATACCACAAATAACATGCCTATTTGAGTTGCATCATAAATTGTACAATACATTTGTATACTATTATACTGTTATTTTATATTATGTAAAGTATTATAGCAACTAATTAGCTTATATTACATTAGTTATTAATGTTTTTATTATATATATAAATTATAAAGTTATACACACATATTTTAAAATTTTTTAATTATGTTGAGTAATAACTACGGTTATAACTATAACCTTTTACCTATGGTATGGGGTCTTGTAACCCTTGTTAACAATAAAAAATGATTATATAATTAAATCAAGAATTTGATGCATACGATAATGTTTAGTTGATTTTCACAAATTATAATTTTTATACACTTTGTAGGTATGAGTGAAAACAATGTATTGAAAAATAAGCAAGGAGTGGATATTTTTCAATACCATACAACTTTTGACAAGATAAGGAATGGATCCATTTTTAAGTTGTATTCAAAAAAAAGTTGTTTAAATTATTGAATATTATATAAAAATATATTTTTCAGATGTAATACTTTTTTTTGTAACCTAATTATATTTTGTAGTTAACAAGGGTTTTTTTTTGTTGTCAAATCTCTTTAATTATATATACGGTATAATTTTAAATTAGGCCATATTTACCTATTATATGTTAGTTACTAAGTAACTTTTTATAAACTTTATACATATTCAGATTAGAGATATTCTACATATCCCACACAACTATGAAAGCGCCAGGGTTCATCACTATGACAAAGGTTTAAATGCCTACTATTATTATAGTTAACTATGTCTATACAACATTTTTTAAATGATTTAATAGTCTTATAAATAATATTAAGGGTGATTTATAATTTACTCAACTATAATTTATAATATAGGTATTTTAAATTTCCATTTATAATACATATTTTGTTAACCTAACCTATTTGTATATTTTATACCTTCGCACTGTTATGAATAATTAAATACAAGAAAAGTGTCAAATAATTATTAAATTTAGTAATAAGAAAGTATTGTACATTGTATAAACATATTTAAAAAAAAATATATAAATTTAAGTTACTATAAGTTACTATTAAGATGAAATGATTACATTTATGACTACTGAACTTACAGTAAGAAATATAAAGTCATAAAATGATCAGTTTTTTTTTGGGGGGGGGGGGGGGGGGGGGTGTTTAAGGCTGATAAAAATATGTGTACGGTATTTTTGAAAATCAATTAAAAATTTAAAAAGTTATATAACAGAAATTATTTAATAACTTGTTTTCTCATTTTGAACTAATAGCAATAGAGGATCTATGCTGCCTTGTTTTTATGTATTTGTTCATATGGTATTGCCTTGATAACCTAGCCTTTGTCATAAACACTATGTCCAGTGCTCTAGTGGTTAGCAATTCACCCCAACGTTTAAAATTATGCAAGTATTCTAAGATAAAACATATTGAATATATACAATTAAAATTATTATCTGTAAAAAACATTCAAAAAAATAAAAATAAGAAAGGCAAAAAAAAAATAGTTTATTATGTTTGTATAAACTGTAAATAGGTATTGAATAAGTTAAATAACAATTACATTTTTATTTTCAATTCATAAACATTTTTATTTTTAATAAAATATACAATGTTTAAACAGGTTTTTATTATAATTTTTAAATTTTGTTTTTTCAATTACCTACAAGTTTTTGCATTATAGTATTTTTCATACTCAAAATTACTTAACATATTCATTTTTCGTTAAAACTTGATACTTATTGGTTTATTTACTATTTAATAAGGCATTCAAAATTTTAATTTTGTATTTATATACAATGTAGATAAAATACATTTAAACTTAAGAAAACCAAATTCCTTAAACTAAAGAACTTAAAAATGATTCATAATAAATATTAAATTGTTATAACTTACAACTTACATATTATATAATATTCCAAAAAAAAAAATTAATTTAAATCTTTTTAATGATGGCATTTACCTATTATCAAGCCTATTTTTTATTTGATGGACAAATTTTATGGATAATTTAAATTGATTATTATCAATTATATTATATTAATGTAATTGAGTTAAAAATATTATTATTTAGTATATTTAATTATTTAAAATGAGTGGCATTTAAAAATACTAGGTATATCAAATTACTACTACATTCATTATTCAATCATACATACAATTTTTAAAGAATAATTAAAACTTAAAGAAAATTTAAATCAAATTAATGGGGTTTCAATGTAAATTATTTAATAGGTACATACTAGCCAAACTTTAAGTACTTATCGTTCATCACTTTCAATATCCTATGAAGCCGTTTTTAACACCTAAGTGACTTGGATGAGACATAAATGGACTTGTCTTTAATTTAAAAGATTAATTATTAAAATATATTCTACTAGGTAAGCATTTAAACAATTTATGAAAAATAGCTTATAGCATTAAATACTACTTTTTAAAACTTCAATTAGTCCCTACTAAGTATGTTTTATGTAACTCTAACATCTAAAAAGTTTATACTGCTTGAGTGGCTTGAAGTAAGATTAAAAAATGTGTTACTGAAATGAAAAGTGTATAAATTTAAATAATTTTTAAGGTGTGCTAGTTTAGAGTTTAGCAATACTAACCATTAATGGCCCAAGGACTCCTGACTCCTCTTATTGATAAAATGTACAATTAAGTTAAATAGAGTGTAAGGAACTTCCCTCCCGCTTTGCGTTTTCAATTAGAAATTTTCATAAATACAAATATATTTTTTATACAAAATCAACAATTAACAAAATCATCACTCTTGAAATCTATTTAAATACAATGAAATATAAATTCAAGGAATATTTTGTACATTTTATATTATATTATTATACATAATATGGGGACTATATCTACAATTTATAAGTAGGCAGTACCTACATATTAAACGAGGTATTTTATTAATTTAAGTTATAATAAATTAGGATAACTAAATACATAAATAAAAATGATATGTACCTATTTAATATTATATAGGTACATAATAATATTGTTACTTTATTATCATGTCATGCATTCTTAATTATATGACCACTAAAAATCTATAGTAATAAAATATTTATAATAAATAACATCCTGTATGTATACTTGTACGCAATAACACACGTCTTACCAAAAACACATAGCAGTTTTTGTCAAATCATATAAATGAGTCATGAAATGTAAATAACCCTCAAGTGTTCAATATACGATCAACAAGGCATGGAAATTTTTGAATTGTGGCTTTAATAAATAATATTGTCCATCTGGACCTACTTAAAAGTTAAAATGTATTCCACCTATCTTAGATTCCACAGCCAAGAAGGTTGACTGGGAAGTCACTACATTTAAAACTAAAAATATGGTTTTCAACAACTAAAAGCAAAACAACCCCTAAAAGCACAGGTCACAAACATTGGTCGATGACCTTCAGTCACAGCCCACAGGAGTTAAGAATGTGTTATACTTGTAAAATGTTTGTCAATTAGAATAGGTGGGAACCACACTAGTGAAACCTCAAACCAACCCCAAAACAGACCTTCCCCTTACCTGGTGACGACAACACAACTATTTCTAATAGCGTATAATTATATTATAATAGTAATAATAATATCAAATATCTACATAACCACGTTCAATCGTCGGTGTACGCAAAATAATATTAAAATATTGTGTATATACTCACAGCAGACGAAACTGACAGCACAGGGACACACTCGTGCTAAAATAATGGCGTTGATCGAGACGTGGCCGTTGTCAAAGGTCTTTTATTTTAGCACGCGTCAGCGATATAAGTTTATGACCTGATTGTCGTGCCTGCGTCACAATCGGAAAATAGTAAATACCGCCGTCGTCGCCGACCTCCAGCTCGTAGTCCGCAGAACGAATCGGGTTTGTTGTCGTTTCGATGGTCTTTTTCTTTTTTTCCTCTCTCACTCTCTCTCCCTTTTTCTTTCTGCTCTACAACGGTTGTCGCACTCGTTAGCGCGGCAAATCAGCTGTGCCTGTGCGCCGCCGTCCAAAATATATAAAATAATATATTAATATCACGATTTTACGTGATACGCGCCGGCCGAAAACGCGGGAACCAGTCGCCAGTCATGCGCCGACGTTCCGCGATGATAACGTTGCTTGTGGTTGTTATTATTATTATGCGTTTGTGCCATAGAACCGCGTAATGTACCGCGTTTGCGGTGGACGTGCATGGAGAGGAGAATAATATCACGCGGGAGAACACTGTCAGGTCAGCGTTGTCGTTCAGCGCGGGAATACCCGAAGAGCGTGCCCTCTAAAAATCGCGGTATCCGGACCGTAAGCACCCCTCCCCCGCTACCCACCAACCATCCCCTCGACAGGGGTTGTCGACGATATCCTCGATCTGCAGATGGCAATGCACCCCCATGTTCAATATACTCTACACATATATGTATAGTATGATATATTATGTATGTAGTTGGTACCTATACCTAGTTCCTTACAACATTCATATTATATACATTATACATAATATAGTAAATATACCACCGCCATAATAGCATGTTATAAATTATATACTATGTTTCTATGTGATGCAATGCACGATCCCTCCCCGTTGCCGAAACTCAAAAAAATATCCTGTCTATGCACTTTGTTTTAAAGTATTAAACAATTTACGACATCAATACTACAATCTACAATATAATTACTAATTAGTACAATTATTAATAATGCACTACAATGGATAACACAGGCCAAAACATAAGGCAATTCCGGTTCTTGGGGGGGGGGGGATGTCCCCTTTGCCCCCTGGATCTGCCACTTTCTGTTACATTATATAATTATTGCGCCTTACACGCGTTCCGTATTCATAATAGTCATAGCAGGCATGTTCATGTGTATGGCCACTATATGGCAATGGCAAGACCTGCACATTTAAAGTGACTCAAAAAATTTTTTTTTAATGCAGTATAGATGAATTGATTTTGTACAAAGGACTTTCCAAAATCATACTTCTGGTCAGATTAATCTTTGTACGCATTTGTTCGAATATTAACAATTAACATAATTCCATTATGGTATTGGCATAACTGGGATTCCGGAGGGATATCCACAGTATTTTAATGGGTGACGAAGATTGTTGTTGAACAACGCAACAGCGTCCCTAAAATTAATTCTAGTTTATTTCGCTACATAATAATATGTGCACATGCCACACAGCACCATTGAATAAATCAACGTAGGTAATCAATAAACTTCGGGAATATTATTTTCAATATTAAATGATATATTTAGCTTTGAATCTAACGAATCGCGGTAAAAAAAAGTCCGAGGTAAGAAAGCCCTAATAGGGAAAAAAGTCCGTGGTTAAAAAGTCCATGGTAAAAAACCCCAGCTCATACAATTATTTTTTAGTAAAAGGAAAAATACAATGATATGATGCACATTTAACGTTTCAATTGTTATTAATATAAATTTAAATTAAAATTTTTTTTTTTAATTGATCTAGAAAAAACATCGGCTTCTATGGCCATTAGTTTGCCATTAACTTAAATTAGTTTACAAAGGTGGTTATCTCATGTTATGGTATGGCTTAAATTAGGTTATATAGCTGGATTTATTTTATAAATTGTAGGATGTTCATGATTGATTGAGGGTCCGGTCCGAGAGCTTCTCCGATTTGTTGTGATACGAGTATGTGGTGTTTTTTCCTGGTGTCTTCGTATTTTTGGCATTCGGTGATGATATGTTTGACTGTGAATTTCACTCCATACATTTCACATATGGGAGGATCGTTTTTTTTCCATGAGATGTCTGTGTGTGATAAATGTGTGCCCTATTCTTAATGATTTAGTATAGATTCCTCTTTTCTCTTTAGTCTTGGGTTATGCCATGTTTGTATGTTGTTTTTTATTTGGTTTAGCTTTGTGTTTTGGTTAGTCCATAGTTTGAGCCATTTATGGTTTAGGACTTGTTTGATTTGTTTCTTTTTGTCTTCGTATGTGTATATATTGAGAAATGGGGTGTCTGGGGAAGAGGATGCTTTTGACGCTGCTAAGTCTGCTTTTTCGTTGCCACGTATGCCACAGTGTCCGGGTACCCAAACATAGTATACATTTTAATTAAATGATTTACCTGACGAAATTAACATTTTTATATCACATGACCTGGTAATTAAATTAAGAGAATTTTGTTTTTGAAATAATTTATGTGATGCAGTAAATTAGACTGATAGAAATTATTACTATATGTGCGTACTCCCTATACTGTTTTTGTAGATTTTTTTATACAACATACATGACCTGAAATAAATTATTTAAAATATTATTATATGTTTATATAAATATACAGGAGTTTTTAGTCCTAAGACTTTTTTTACTGTGGAATTTTTATGCATCATTGGACTTTTAACCACTGGTTTTTTTAATCGGACTTTTTTTCTAGGTCTTTTTTGTAGTCTACCGAATCTTACAAACAGGCTGTGATATTGTCATAGCTAATACAAAGATCAATGTTAGTTATTATTAAATAAAATAATATTTTTTGTCTCACAAATGTTTGATTATAATATTTTATAACTATACGTGATACGTCTATAACACCTACCTACTGTAAATGAATATTTAAAAAAAACCCACACAAAATATTTACTGTACCAGTAGTTATAGTAGGTACTATTAAAGTACACGCTTCTTGCTTCTGTATAAATAATAATACAGAATAATACATTTGTTATTGCACACAATTTTTAATTTTTAGGCTGCGTAATGCACTCTAACGTATAAAGTTTTTCGTCGTAGAAAAATTACAATAAGTGTATTATTATTCTTTTGTGCCTGCGCAATATATTTTATCGAGTGTAGATCAATTTTTTTTCGAAATATATCTAGCTATCCCGACATCTCGTACCAAGGTTGCAAATACGATAAGCGTCTTAAATTCAAATTTCATATACAAACAACTGGTAGCCTGGAATATATAGGTACATATATGATATATGTATATATGAATAAATATAAATGAATAATGTAATACGTATAATGCATTATACTAATATATAATACATTTATGCTGATTTAAATTTCGAATGGTCGATTTATTGGAGAACGCATGATGATGATGGTCGATGGATGTATTATAATTTATAACAATTCGTCGATGAAAATATATACACACACACACACAACTAAATGGTAATGAAATTGTAAGCACAGAATGACGATCAAGAAATATCATATTTAAAAAAAAAGTATTGACAGGTTGTTTCGTATTTAGATGTGCATTGTAAGTTTTCGATATACCTACATTCGTTTTACATTTTCGCAACTACTGCAAACGAAATTTATAGAATTGTTAAAGTGCTATAATTATATGAATATTAGAGACGTATTTTTAGGTAGGTACCTACAACTTAGTAAAATTTGATGTTGTTATTTAATTATAGGACTACATGTAAACTGAGCCTAAATATTATTTTATTTTTAAGAACGATTTAGGTGGATAATTTTACCTTAATTTTACCTATATGTATTAAAATAAAAAATTAGCTAGATAATTATCAAAAAACCATGGAAGTTGCTCTGATGTACCAATAAACGTCGAGTGTACTTCGCCAGTGAGTACCTAGGTCTAATTTCCTTGTACAATATTATTTGTGTAACAAATTTCAAGTTACCGAAATAAAGACAATTATAGTATGAGTATAACTAAATTATATAATTAAGATTTATACGGTACCTATACATTTTTTGAAAAGGCGGAATCCCCATAAATACTTTATATCTAAAGTTATTATTTTTTGTGTTACACCAAAAAACAAAATTGGTTTTGCGTAAAAATTCCAATTTTCCCTTAATTTATTTTTATTTTTCCATTCTGAAATGCACTAACTAGATTCACGTTTGCACCAGAAAAGTTACTGAAGTTGAAAATCAAAGCACTATTTCGACTACTTATCATGTACATACAGACACACACAAAAAAAAATACATCATTGTAAAATTAATACATCCATTGCTCTGCTCAAAAATTAAAAATAAATTGAAAACATTTTGGGGTTTTGACGAAATTTGTCGAAATTCTAACTTTAAAAACTCATAAAAAATTGCTGTGGATTTACGTTCAACTATTTTTTTTAATTCCACTAATAACATCAAATAAGGTTACCCTGGTACATATATAATTTTCAAGTTCTTTGGTGTCGTGTGGATAATTGCAATTTATGTGTTAAATTTTAATTAAATAATATTATATCATTGTAAAAAAGTGATCTGAACGGACTCTCCTCAGGATTCCACCCATCTACAACATGACTCAAGGTGATGACGGAACACAAGTGCTTCCAGTTTTACCTGCATAGTATGGGCTGCAAGGTCCCTAGTCGTCCAAACTTCTAAAGTGTAAGCATTGTCCCTGCATATCTGACTCCGCTTAACACACTAGCTGAGTTTTATTGCTCTACAAGGGACGCTGTGAGATTAGAAATCCATACTTGTCCACTCACCGCAGCCAACATGCCCGAGCTACTATGTGGGTCGGTTCTTGACCTCCCAACCGACGAGGCTGAATAAACAACGGTTCTATACAGGACGCGGAACAAACATTTAGACTCTTCTATCGCGTGGTAGAGGAAATATAATATCCTCTAAACAGGACGAACAGCGGTCGAGACAGCTCCGGGAGAGGCCAGACAGACCAGATGCACTGCAAGTCTGATAACCAACGACGTGATGGACGTCTGAGCATCACAGACATCAAGCACCGCTTCTGTGTATTATTTTTAACGTAATTTGTCTCTTGTCCAACAAACGATATTACATGGGGGCAAGTATTGTGTCAACAGATCACCCACAGGCCACATGTGGCCCATCATAGGTTAGGTTACCACACTAAAAAATTAAAAAATTACATCATTGTATACAAACAACAATTCTGATCGAAGACAGAGAGACATTCTGATTTCTGGTCTGTCAGCATAAGTAATTACCTAAGTATATTTCATGATATTATTGCTACCTAGTAATATATTTTACTATATTATAGTAATACAGTAGGTTGAATTAAATGCTAAGACTTTGAATTTGAAAATGTAATTTTGTGTATAAATATACTCAACTAATTTCAAGTATCGAAGGAAAATATTTTAAAATTACAACAAAATAACAAATACTTATAAAGTTATAAAACGTTTTTATGAATTTCCAACTCAAAATAATTTGCAAATTTTCTTAATTTTTACGAATATCAAAATTTAAACTTTATAGTTTATACCTACGCTCATAAAAATTATTGTTTTATTTTTAAATTACAGTGATACAAACTTTTATGAGGAACCTCGTAAAATGTTCAAGTTTTTTGACCAAACAAACATTTTTTTATCGACAATAATTTAAAAAAATTTTTTTTCTTAATATGCCTATATAAATCGAGTCAAAATATTTTTCTTTGTATATAGAAAATAGTTATATAAGCATTTGGTAAAAACTTCATGTATCACAATTTTTTTTTTTTTTTTTGAGGTAGGTACGCCAAACTACAAAAGTGATTTTTTTTAAAACTAGTTTTGCATAAAAATGTCTGTGTTTTCTTAATATTTTTTTATTTTTTTCGACACTTTTGGAAATTTTCCATTTTGACCTCTCAAAATTACAGTCTAGAATCCCACCAGAAAAGATACTGAAATTGAAAATATAAACATTTTTTCTACTACAACATTTTTTTACAGACAGTTACAAACATAATTGTAAAGAATCAATACATTTATCGCTCCGCTCAGAATCTAATACAAATTACAAATTTTAATCATACAGTAAGTATTTTCTCTGTCATTGATTACCTATTGAATGTACTGAATTTAGATATATAGGTAGTACAGTAAATTCGTATTATGTCAAACGTTGTATCTATCGAATTTTTCCTAATCTCGAACTCAATTGAAATTCCTTTGAAATAATTACCATTACAATAAAACTCGATAATATCTTGAACTTTTTTCTGTTCCCCTTGAGCTTCGACATATTGAGAGTTAACTGTATATAATTACGAAATTTGAATAATAGATTTAAAAATGATAATAATAAGTTGAGATACAAAAAAAGGTTAGTATAATAATATAATATAGTATAACTAGTATAAGTACCGTAAAACTTGTAAGACTAAGAACGTGGCAAACATTTATCAATACCCGATAAGCGAGTGCGTATAATAGGCAATACACCTACTTTGATAGTTTGATGTAACACTACAAAGTATAACAAAGGTATAACTGTATAAGTATATTGGAAATAATCTCGGAAAAGAAATTATTTGGGCATTACTCATATTATTATGTATGTACTTGTTATTGTAGTTTAGAATTTCGGTATAGAAGATTTTTAAATATGAACATGAACCACATTTTTACCTTATCACTTTTTGCAGTTGTTTTGAATGTTTTTGGTGTTTAATTTATATTATACGCAATAGTATTATATAGGTATAATGTTATCAGTGATCATTAGCGCAACAAATGGTGTTTCGAAGAAAAAAATCTATATTACCTATTAAAACCCAAATCCACGACATAACGAAAATACGAATAACAACAATATTATAGAAACTGTATTATAATAATAATGATGGATATTATGCAGGTTTAAAACAATATAGAATATAGTCGCCGTATAATATACTATCGTTGATATTCTATCACAGAACGCTGAACGACCAACTACACAATTTATTTTAATCTTTACTTTAAATTATCCAGAAATATAGATGATATCATTTTAGAAAAAGTTTAGGACATTATGGTGTCATCAATTCATAATAACTTATACACGTATAATAATACATAATATTATCTATATACAAATTGTGTAAAAATACGAATCAAAGAATAATATAATACTCCGATGTATCGTTTATAGTAGTTGTAGTGTTGTACACTGCAGTAGGTTGTAGGTAAGTACCTAGAATACACTATACACACTTGTACTAATATAGGTTAGGTTAGGTTGTATGAATATTGTACGTCGTATGTCGCTTTTAGATTGCGCGTTGTGTAATAAAATTTTGGCCTTCGTGGCTCGCGCATACAATTATTTGCGTAAAATAGTTGGTACTGATTTTTTTTTTCCATCTGCGCATCAGCTTATAAAATAATATTATTATCTGACATTCGTATTTTGATAGATCTAATATTTTAGGTTAGACTTCGAAAAGAAGCGCGAAACGAAGTCTATACACTGAGGTTATGAAATTCCTACGCTTGTTGAATAATATATAATATATATTCCATGAAAAAAATTAAAACCGCGGGATTGTTTGGATTAATAATATAAGAACTATGAAAGTTAGATAGGTACCTACCTAATATATAACATAGACATAATAATGTAATTACAAAGATTAAAATAAAATATAGTGGATTGATAGGTATATAAATATATAATACCTATAGGCTATATTCTAACATCTGCCACTAAGACAATAGTAATGAAAACGATCCTCTCATAAAATTATACTCATATGTGGATATTAGGAGATAATTGTGGGAGAGCGGCTGAAGTCCCCCCTCAGGACGTTTTCAAGTCCCTCAGAAGGTTTATTCCATCTACAAAACATTATATAAAATAATATTATTATAGTAAATATAATTATATTATATTATATTATTTATTATTTATATTATATTATAGTAAATAATATTATAGTATATAAAATAGGTTAAACGAAATAGGTTACAAATAAGTAGATATAAGTATATAATAAGTTTTTAAACCAAGATTTAGTTATTATATACTTACTACTTCCTGATGTCAGATTACTGTTTTGAAAGATTTATGAATTTTCAATTTATTAGCTTTATATTTTCTAGGATATGTAGGAAAAATATTTTTTTATATTTTTATTTACTAAATCATGAAATTAAAATTATTTTTAAACAACTATTCAAAAAACAAAAATATTATTTTCAATTTTCCATATATATATTAATAAAATATTTTCTCTACACAACTTAATAAAAAAGTTAATGAAGATAATTTAATATAATTTATAATTTATTTATCGATAAATCTTTTGACAACATTTAAATCAGATAGCTGGCAGTATTAGAAAAATCTTTTTCTTATAGCAGTGCCCGCTAGTAAATTAGTTGGTTTAGCCGTTTAGGGACCAGTGTAAAAGATAGCATTTGAAATATTTTAGAATTTTAATTGATTTTAGCTTTCTCACACTTATTTGTTCATTAATATTTAATGTATACACAATACACATAGACATTCCATACATAATACATTGCCAATGTTCTACATTTCCAGCTCCAACAGTCTTCAAAAAAACATAATATTATCATACCTATTCATTATTTTATTTATTTACATTTATATAATTATATATATGTTTGAGGAAAAATGTAGGTAGTTAGTTGAAGGTCTTAAACATATAAATAGGTTTATACAAACATATTTTTCCTATTTTAATAACTTGGTTTTTTTTAGTTAATCTAGCGATTATGATTACCTACATGATAACTGATAAGTACAAACAAACAATCCGGGAATTTTATTATTTGTGACTGTTAGCTGTTGAGTGTTGACTTCAATAATTATTTTTATTTTTAGATTGTTATTGCTAATATACATTTTTTTGATGTAAGAAATTCACCCGAAAACTATCGATTTCTCATAGAATGTTTTTCTTTTTTTGTTGTAATTTAAAAACCGAAGATACTTGAAATTTTTACCAAATGTCTGCACTAGCATTTACTATACACCATTATATTACCAAAATATGTTGACTCTTTTTCAACTATTTATAGTCATAAGAAGTTATCGATTTGTTTTTAAAATTTTTATTCTTTAAATATTGATGGCTCAAAAAAATTGAATATTTTTATAAGGTTCCACATAAGTTGTAACAATAGCAGTTCAAAAATATTAAAGATACATATTATGCATGATTTTTTTTAAAAGCATTCAAAAAATAAATGTTGACAAAATTCATCAAAACCACAAAAATTTGCAAATTATTTTGTAATTTGTAGAAAAAAAATTATAAATTGATAAGGATTAAAAATCTAAAACAAGTTTTCAGATTTTCAGCCTTTAAAAATGCGTTAATATAATTCCTCAAAAATGCCCTACATGATTGGCAGTGCTGGACTTGGGAAACAAATAATAGAGCTCTAGCTACTTTTAAAAAAGTAGCGTCCTTAACATTTTAATATACCTCACATTATCACGGAGATGTCTCCCCCACACCCCCCTTTATGGTCCCCTAAGAAACATTTCTTCAAAAACATTAAACAGGTATCATATCAAAACAAAATTATATCATCATTTTTTATGGTATAACTTATCTTTTTCAATACGAACTTAAAATATTTTTTTCCTATTCTTCGTAGAATCATTAATCTTAACTTCACAACATACTAACTACTAAACGTTAAAGTCTTCCGAGTACTGAGTAATGAGTATACTGTCAAACAAAAAACATTAACCTGCGTCGTCACTCGTCATACATTTCAGAACTCAAAAGTTGATAGTGTGCACGAAGTTCTGTGATAATAGCATGTTGTTCAATGCATTTAGACCTAGAAAAGAATAACAACGAAATAAATCAGTGATCGCTGGTGGGTATAGCCGGTTTTCGCCAAAAGTATATCTTTCTCTTTTCCGCCGATTAACTTTCCCACCATATCTAAAATTGGTGGATTTCCTTTTCCGGCAAAACCATGATTCACTTTTCCGCGAGATCTTACGACTTTTAAAACCATAATCGTAGGTCACGTAACGTGTGTACTATGAAAGTATGAACCCAAGTAGGTATTACACATTTTATATAACTGATAGTCTATCTATCAGTCTACCTATCTATTCTTAACCTTATTTCTACATTATTTTATCAATTAAACATTTAAATGGCTCAAGTGAAAAATACTTATCATAATACTAACTACTAATGTAGTTTTATTTATATCGTTTAAGTTTGAAATTACCTATATTATAGGTTCGCTTATGTAAGCAAATTTACTAAGTATATATTTTTAGTTTTTTAATTGTAGCAAGAACATATTGCAACTATTATGAGGAACCTTGTAATCAATTTTTTAAATTTTTTTACTCATAAACAAAAAATTGTTCACGCATAAATCGAAAAAATTACTAATTAGTCTATTTTATTGTATAATATATATTTTTATATTTTTCTTATCTATTAATTTTTTAATTAATAATTTTCCGTCCCTCTAATAGCCACAATCATCATTCAAATACTATCCTTTAAGTTTTTTCATTGGTATGGCGGAAACGGGGAACTCCCTTTTACTGGTTAGGTATACCTGGATTTATAGATGAATGGTTATCATTTATGGCTGTAAATGAACGGCTACCATGAACTTTTGGGACAAGTACTCCAATCACATAGATACTATCTGTATCCGATGACTACTTATCAGATACCAATACATTTATACTTCAAATACATTTTTTAAATATTAGAACATTTTCTAATATTTATAAATTTAACACAACAAGTTGAGCAATTTTATAAAAATTGGTAAGCTTAAATAACAACTATGCGTTCCTTTATAAAAAAGAAGTAAAGGTATGCTTGTATATCTAAACAATTAGTTGAGGAACTCAGTCTCCCCACTCCCCTACCCACACCACAGCATCATCACCAAATCAAACACTGTTGATTAGATTTTAGATAGAACTTATTAATATGAAATTTTTAAATGTTGAGATATAACTGATAAAATGTATAAAAAACACATATGAAATTAGTGATTAGAATAAAACACCTAAACTAATTTATAAACTTTAAAAAACTATGAATGTATTATTTCCCCGTGTACCCATGTATAATATGTTTCAACATAATATTTTTAATTTATACTTATAGTATTAAATGTATTCTAAATGTAGGTAATTATGTTCTGTAATGAATAACTCAAGTATTTTATTATATACATAAAATTATCTTATGCGTAAGCAAGTGCCTAGTGTCATATTAGTACTTACAGTCTATATTATTCAATAATGACTATTTATAAGTATAAAATACAATTATTAGATACATTTAAACAATTTTATTATGGCAATCAACATGGAGTAGTTTTTTTAATTTTATAACATCTAAATTGAATAAAAAGTGATAATTTTAACAATAATAACATGTGTGAACATTAATTTATGTTGTACATTTTCATTATTAACTAAATAAAATAAGATAACAATTATTTTAACACATATGTTAACTTGTAATTAATATAAATAACACTTAGAGTGAAAAACAAAATATTTAGATTAACTTAAATTATATAATTTATTTGACCTACAAAATATAATTACAATTTACATTTTCATGATTAACTAAGTTAGTTAATCATGATTATTTATAAGTATAAAATATGTATTTATGTATAAAAATTAGCTAATTACATCTAGTGAAATTAGTCAAGTAAATAATTTTATTTAAATAGAATAACAATACATTAAAAATTAGGTAAATAATAATAATATAAAAATCTACATCAATGGTTGAGCAAATTTGTTCTTGTTTATCGGATTGAAAACAATAGGTTTGTACATTGAATTTTTATTTTTCATAAATGGTTGTAGAGAGTTTAGACCGACTATAGAATTAGCCGGAATATTTTCATTGGTAACTTCATTTAATTCCTGATAAAAATAAAAATCATTTATTATATTAATTAATACTTATGTATAAAAAAGTTTTTTCCAAAAGATATTTACTGTTTCGTTATTTTGTTTTTGCTTTAAGCTTTTTATGATATGTATATAATCAAGATTTATTCCAATGTCGTTGTTTTCCCGATCAGATATTGGACTAGCTGATCTAAATTTTGCAAAATAAAAAACACAGTTATCCTCCAATTTAAGACAAACCAAGCAACATTTACTACCAACCTATATTGGTGAAATGGTGACTTGAATATTTGTTGACTAGAATACACACTTAATCCCGAGCTCCATACTTGCTAAAACCTGTGTTAGAATTGTTAACCAAAGCTTAATAGTAGTTAGTATTTATTGTTACGTTTATCGATACTCTGTGATAACTTGTTGAAATTGTTAGGTTATTTGTTGGTTTTTCAGAAGTAGTTAATAAAGTATGTAAAAAAACTTTAAAACATAAAGGAAAATTGCAGAAATATTTTTTTTTGATTTGATAAATATTGTATATTATATTTTGTCTTTTAAAATCTTTAACTGATTATTATAGTTTGATTGTAATTATTGGGAGGTTATTACCTACCAATAATTATAATAGCTAACATTTTTTTTAATCAACTTTGTTAAATTAACCTTATCCCAAAATCCAACTTTTCTAACACTTATCCATCTTATTCTAATAAGTAATGACACCTTTACAATTATTTTCTTCATTAATAGGTGTTGGATTTCTTGATTAAAGTTACATTTATTTTAAATTTTATTTCTTTTTATAGCCTTTTTAATATTACCAATATTTTATAATAAGACACTTAAAAAAAAAAACCTTTTTTTTTTGCTTTTGTAGAGGACGTAACAAAATAAACAGGCTTATAACTCATAAATTGAAATTATTGTAAATTAAATAATTTCAAGTTACAAGTTATACCTAATATGTAGATATAGTTTACAGTACATTTTATTTGTTAAAATATGTTCAAAACTTTATGACAATATTTTTTTTTGTTAATTGTTTATTGTGTTTTTGTTAAGTATTAAACTATATATTTGAATTAAATAGTCATGCGTTTCAAATTCACTAAGTAGTAAGTAGTAAGTTATATGTTTATTTATTAGGTAATATATGTAATATAATTGTTAACTTTAGTCGTCTAGTATTATGGTTTATGGTATAAGTTGATGATTTATCTACCTGCTTCTGTGTTTTGTACGCGAAGTTGGCCGAGTAATGGACACAGACACTTCTGAGTCCGAACTTGCTACAGAATGTGGTAGGGCCCCTTGAGCAAAGTCTCTTCTGTAGTTTCCGGATGTTGGTGTTGATGAACCTTTTTCAGTTCCATTGCATTGCTTACGAACAGTATTTGGTGTCACATACACTGGAGTACTTTTGGGCATTTGGTACACAACTTTTGGATGCACTGTTGTAGACTTTTTTACTGGAGTTTCTGAACGATAACTAGGTTCATGTTCAACTCTAAAAAGTGATTAGCTTGGTTAAATTTATTTTTTCTTAAATAAATATTTTCACTATAAAATCATTTTTACCTAGAAGAGTTAAAATCTTTATAGTCGCGCCTTGACTCCCGAAATTCAGAGAGTACTTGAGTACCAGATGGGAGAGGTTGTGCCGGTTCTCTATCACCTTGTGTTAAAGTGTACAGTCTCAACTGTTGCCGAATATCTGCTTTTTCTCTTTCTCGTTTTCGCTGAAACTCTTCTTCCACTCGACGCATAGCCTCCATTTCACTTAGTCTTTGGCGTTCTGTAATCAATCATGTCAAATAAAATAAAAACTTTTTCAATATATGAAGGTACATAAAAATTATATATATATATTATTACCTTTGTACTCTGCTTCTTTTGATAATTTTTCAGCTATTTTCTTTCGTTCAATTTGTCGTATTGTACTTTGAAATGCAAACTTTTTATTTATTGATTTTTGTTGTTTTGTTCTTTCATTTATGACTGGTAACTCTTCATCCTCCAGATCATCTCTTGTGAGATCCTCGCATGACTTTGATACAATAGCTTTATTTTCAGGCACATTTGTCATATCCCTATGAATTGGATTAATATTTAAAAAGGGTTCTAATAACAGTTATTTAAATGTTTAAATATACTTTTGATATAAATAGTTCAACGATTTATATTCTGGCAAATACATAGCTCGTCTGCCTGCAGCTAAATAAGAAAACTTTGGTAAAGATGACATAGCTAATTCTTCATCAGAAGGTTCATCTCCATTTTGGCATTCTAACTGACTCCAATTTTGTGATGGAAAATTACCAACTAAACCCGATTGATGCAATGAATCTGGTACACTTCTACTCAACACCCAGTTTTCATCCAACTGTGATTTGTTTTTATCTGTAGATGCTTTTCCTCTATTTAACTTAGATTTGAAGTAACCATTAGATTTAGGCGGGTTCATCGGTGAAAAATCTTCATTCTTTAAAAAACACAATACATTTTATTGTCTTGATAAATATAAAATATTACTTTGAATAAACAAACTCACTAATTGTCCATATCTTTTATCAATTCCTGTACTTTCATCTCTGGGAAGGGATAGACAGAAACTTGGCTTAGCGACTGTACGAATTCTTGAAAATTGTGTGGTATCCAAACTTTGAGGTGAAACTGGTGCCGAATCCTCTAATCCTCCATCTGAACTTGTTTCTTCCAAGTCTTGCTGCGGAGTCCAAGCAACCTGAAAGTTATAATATATTATTAAATTGGTATTTTAAAAACATGTTATTTATATTTACCTGTGAATTATGGCCTGAATTAGGACTAGCATCTCCAGAAATACCACTATCTCCAGATTTATCACCGGAATTATGAGGTTGATCTATAACTGGTATTAAATCTTCCTCTCCGCCACTACAATTAGGACTAGCTGGTGAAGGACTTTCTAAAGCAGTGAGCAAGCGCCAAGCAGCTGTTGGACTAAATCTAGGTATGTCAAACTGTTTTCTTGGTAATGTAGGTCTTAGTTGAAGAGATATGTCACCGCCACTCTAAAACAATTATGTTTAAATAAAATAATATTAAACTTTTAAGTTTTAATATAGGTAGATAGTTAAGGTTTCTACCATAGTGAAATAAATATAAAATATTATTATACCTATAATTGAATTTAATATGCAAAGAGAAACATTTAATTGTTTTTCATAATGTACAAATCAACAGATATTATATTATAGACAAAAATATTATACTATATTAGTTGAATGTCACTAAAATAAAAATAACACAACTAGGTTCAATAAAAAAAAAAATGAAAGTAGTTGATTACACTTTGTGTTTGTAAAATGTATGCAATTTAAAAAAGTTACAAGTATATTTCATGTGTAAATAATGATTAGGTATTGAAATAAAACAGTCTTTAATTTATACCTCGTCTGTTGGGTCACTGCTAGCAATGCTATCAGAAGGCGAAGCGTTCGTTTTATTAAAGCTCTCAGCGAATCGATCGACGTCTTCAGAGGTTCTACTGATCTTTGTCGTATCTTTGAATTCGTTCATACCGAAATAGAATGTTTTCGGTTTAATATCTGGCACGCTAAACAACGTAAAATGCATTAAACACTTGAAACATTGAATTAACAATAATTGTCCTGTTTAATAGGGCATACCTCGTTTTCGGCTTGGCTCTCTTATCGTGGCTCTTGTTCTCGTCGTTGGAACCCGTGGCTGATGAACCCTCGCCCGTACATCGGACGTCTTCGTCTTCTTGTACTTTTGTAGCGAGATTCGGTATCGACCTGGACATCCGTTTGGCCCGGTCGGCCATTAACCGTTGTCTGTTCGAGTTCACCGGGCTCTCGCGATGTTTGTCACTGTCAGCGACCATGACCGCACGTTCCTCGGAAGCCGGATTAGACGAGCTCTCCGAAGCGCGGCCAACGGGCGGATGACGGAATTCTTTTTCTCTCAGCCTTTCTGTCACACGTTTCAATTCAGCCTATACAAATTAGATTAGTCAAGTATAAACATTAAAATTTGTTATTAAAAACCTTCGGGTAATCGTTAAGTAAATACGTTCGTTTTTCGATCGGTTTTCGAAGAAAATAATTCATAAAAAATAATAATTATAATTTATACAAACGATAGACGTATTGCCATATAATACGCATGCCCACAGAGCAACGTATTATAAAATAATGGCCAATGGATGGTTACCAATTTAATTTTGTTTTTAGTGAGTTTATAGACAAATTAAATATTTTCTTTACAAATGTGATTTTTTTTTACTGCGTGAAAAATCCGCTAGGGTGACGATTCCAAAGATCATTATTTCACGCGCCTGGACCGGTATGGACAATTTGACGCGTGCCGCTAGATTTTCTATTATTCCTACACCCGAGCTAGCTAGCTGCTCTATTGCGTAAATACTAACTGGTCCGAGTGACAAAAGACTCCCGAATCAGCAGCTGCGGCATTGTTATACGGAACAGTGGCTCGTTATGTTAAGAGTAATGTATAATAGGAGGGGTCAAATATGCAGGACGCTAACATTTATTATTTAGGGGTGGCAAAGGTTTAATGGTGCTAAAAAAAAATGTGACGATTTGTTATTGTTGTAAAAGCTACAATCCTTATTAGTTATTACCATAATGCGCGCAAGTTAGATTGATTTATATAAAACATAGAGGCACTACAAAAATTAAATTATATTATGCAGTAAACTTTTAATTGTGTTATTATTTTTAGAAAATGTATTTAAAGATGTTGATAATACTTTTGCGTTATAACTGACCAAAAGTCAAAAGTATATCCAATACTAAATAATGTATTATTTTGATAGCTTGATATTAATAATTCGGTTTTTGAGGTCGATTATCGGAAAAATATTATTCGCACATTAGTACCTAGTAAGTATAGTGTAGCCTGGCCTAACCTAACCTAACTGCAGACTAGCATAGAATTACATTTTGGGGCAAATTACAATTGTAGTTACCACGCATCAAATGTAATCAATATATTTCCACTCTTGTTCATTTTTAGTACCAATTACATTCACTAGCGTAGGCAGGTCAATATTAAAAAACATAAACATTGTAACGTTTAATAATGTTTTTCGTTTTGATATACATATCTTTAGCGTTTAAAAATGTCTTTAAATTTTCATAAAATATTTCATTTATGTGAAAAATAAAAAATAGTTTATTATGTTATCTAAAAATGTATAAATAGTCTTAAACTTATAGCAAGAGCACATTTTTAAAAGTCGGTTTATTGTATCGAATAATAATAAATAATGTCCAATATAAGGGACTATTTATAAGTATTAACACTGATAAGGGATAACCGGTGATATAATACCATTTATACCTAATTTATAATCATTATTAACTGAATAATTCATAAACCTGGGTTGATAGATCATTCTTTATCGATGTTTACTGTGTAGTGTGCGTACTTACTACTTACATAACTAACATCATAATTCATATCAAATATAACTAGATTTTCTCATATAATCATATTATAATTAAAAAATAAGATATGGACTAGCAATTAAATCTAATCTTTTCAAAACTGGTGTTCGTCAAAATACAATAAAAGTTAACTCACTTGAAATTGCGGGGAAGACATGCTTCGATGTAGATTGCTAGGTTGTGGTTTAACTTCAGGCTGAAACTCTTCGTTTTTTAATTCGTCTCTACTGATCTTACGTTTTGTCTCAGCTCTTGTCTTAAATAACCTTAATCTTGGCATTCCATTGTTTTGACTAGATCTACTATTATCCCTGTGGTTTTCCCAATGTTGATACGAGTCCGGTGAAGAGCTGTCCATCTACGAAACGTAAAACACACAACTTATGTAAAGATACCAATTTCTTTTCAAACTTAATAAGTACATCAAGACATCAAGTCATTTGGAGGAAATCTAATTTGTGTGCGTATAATGTTGATCGTCAATCGATTTTAATGTAATAAAAGAGTTAAACTATATAATGGTATATATAAAGAATTATAAATGTTTAACTAAATCTCATTTATATACCCATACCTAATCCATTTAAAATTCATACATATTTCGTGTAATATTTTAGTTATGTCGTTAACTTAAAAAAAAATACAAATACGTTAAGTTTAACATAACTAAATAACCGTCATAACTGGTTATATCATAGGTACGTCTTGAAATGCATGCAATATTTTCTAAAATAAAAATATATTATCTGCACTCACTCCGTTATGATGCGACGAAGATGGAGGCACTTGAGGAGCTCTGTACTTCTTTTTAGACCGAGACATCCTGCCTTTGACAGCGCCATTGTCTCCGTGATTGTGATTATGTTGGTAACCCATTGGTGGCAATTGGCGAGAGTCTGAAAACCGTAAGTCTGGTTCGCTGGTATACATATTATACCCCATACGATCTCGCCTTCCATCTCTAGGTACGTGTCTTTGAATCTCGTATCCATATCCATGTTGGATCTAAAACAACATTTTTAGGATCTTTAAACTTATTTGTCCTTCATTAAGAAAATATTAGGTAATATAAAATGATAGTAAACTAAAATTTTTTTTTTAATATTTTGACCCAACAATTTTTAGACAAAAATAGATACGCAGACACACAGCTCATGTTGTTATAGTATAATATATTTATATGTACCTACCTATCTATAAATGCATTTATTTTTTTTTAATTTTATTTAAATATTATTTGTATTATTGAATATAAGTTTGAATAAATATGTATTTAAATCTCCAACCAAATTATTATTATAATTTTTTAATAAATTAAATAATTTATGTTATAAATTTCTATTAAAGATAGAGTGACGAATATTTTAAATTATAGTTAAATTGTTTAGTGTATTGTAGATTACCATTGTTGCAGTTATTGTCAATAAAGATTTAATTAACCAGCTGTATTGTTATATCAAAAAAGAAAAAAGTCGTTCTACATAATTTTGAATAATTATTTTTGTAGTTCAATGAATGGTTTTAAAAAATAATCACGCAATTTAAAATATTTAATTTAATTTATAAAAATACAAGTAATGTCCTATAATATTTTGCTTCAGTTATTTGTAACAGGGAGTTTTAGATAGGCAAACGAGGTACACGTGTGTTTAGGTGCAATGTGGAAAGTATCACAACTATTTTTAGTTATCTAATATTGTACTATTAATATTTTATTTTAACACGATTTGTATATATTTCTTGGATAATTATATTATAATATTATAACAATATTCCAAGGATTCATATTATTTTAAACGGTTTTATTTTTAAATAACTGGTTCATGGTCGGAGTTATTTATGGAATTATTATAAGTAAAAGATTGATTGACATTATTTTTCTTCTGCATGACACTCATTTTATTTTATTTTACTGTTAGGTAAAAGTAAAAAATAAAATATACAATTAAGTACCTATGAAAATTATATTAATTATTTTTGCATTGATATTAAATACTGTTTTTATAAAAAGGTGGAGGGTGTAAATACAAATAGCAAAATGTAGGATAATTATATTTTTAATATTCCCGTGAAAACCATAAGAAAATATATTTTTTATACCCAAGGTCCAAAGGTAACAATATTCAGATAATTTATGCATAATGAAACACGTATATGGTATATTAATTGTAATACATTTATTAATTTAAAACAATAAATGGGCATGGTCGTGTTCGGCCAAAATTGTTCACTTCTCTTTTTGGCCTAAACAAAATGTTTAATATTTACTTTATTTTATACATATAGAACTACCTATTAAAAATATAAATTGTATAAAATGTATATAATACATAAATAAATAATAGTAATAAATTTTTTTTGTCAATAATTATTAAATATAATATCGAAAATGATAAAAAATTTAAGAATATATTATATTAACATTATTTTTATGTTAATATGTTATACCTTTGTTGTCCTCATATTAGTTTAAATTTATATATCATATTATAATATATTATAATATTATAAAAAAAAATGACATGGTCTATATTTTGTCCGGCTGTAGTCTGATTTTTGTTAGCGCTAGTTTACTACATTTAGAAGTAATTATTTGAAACTAACTTAACAATACTTTATTAAGTAAGTACTAAACCTTTTGGTTTGGCCGAAAAGGGAAGGGTATGATTTGAAACGAAAAGGTTCTCACCCCAATAGATACCATTAAGTGACTTGGTTAAGTAAAACACTTATAATTTATGTGTTTATTGAAGCATCTTTTATTATATCCTAAGCTTTAAAACTAACCGTTTCTATATCAGGAACTATTCTAAAATAGGACTTAAACAAGACGTGTTAAGGTTAATAATGAATTGTAGGTATGCCGAGTTCATCGCACTACCCTCCGAATAATACACAATAGTATAATTTTAAGTCTAGATTTCGCGGATTCTTGTTTAATTTTATATTGTTTACCTTTTTATATTTCTAGATATTTGTCAGTAATCTTTAAAAATCTTGTTTTAAGCGAATGGCATTTTTTTTTGCATATTTCTGTATATTTGATGATTATTATTTATTATATATTTTTGGATATCTCGAACAAATTGTATACTTTTGTGAAATGAAACTATGTAGGTACTCAATGTTTTTAAAACTTAATAAAGGCGTAAAGTAATATCTCGCCATTTTGTAAAAAATTATAATAATTTAAGTTCGTAGTCGAAAAAATGTCTTAAACCTATCGTTTTACGGTAAATTAATATCAATTTTATCGTTTTTTTTTTAACAGAAAGTGAACTTTCTTGTTTGTAATAATGTTAAGGAATTTTATGAAAAAATTATTTGTTTTACATTGATTATCTAATTAAGTCATTAGTAAAAAATTTTTTCTTGTACATTTTTTTTGTTTTTATGATTTTTACTGCCAATAGCAAGTAATTCTTTTTAGAGTTTGAAAATTCGTGCACTATATAACTATAGGATAACAACTTATATTGCACATTTTATTATACTCACGTCGTCCCGGTGCAGATACTCGTACGGCCGTTTACCGTTTATGGTGCCGGCCGTGTGCAGCATGGACCCGTTTTCGGTGGCCCTGAGCCGCGGCCGTTGTTGGCCCGGCACGTGTGCCGGCAGCACTTTGGGCCCGGTGGTCGGCTGCCTGAAGTATTGCGACCGCGGGAACGAGTACGCCCAAGAGTGAGGCGGTATCGATTGCGAGTCGCCGCCGGTCGCGTACGACGTGCTGCTGCCGTGACTGTTCGAGTTGCCCATCGCTGCGGCGCCTGGCTGTCCGGCTGTGCGGCGGCGTTGTAGTGGAACAGGGCACAACGACGCGTCTCAGGTCTCAGGCCTCGATCTCTGTGCGCTACGCGTTACACCGACAGTCGGATCCTCATCTATACGGGAAACAAATGGCGAAATTAAATTATGTGATTTAAGCATCGTGTGGTACAGCCGATGTATCGAAAGCCAAAAGGACAATAGGTACACATACTGAGAATTTAAATCAATATAATAATTATTGTGTATTTTGTATAATATTCTTATTCTTTGGATTCTGGTGGTAAGGATATAATTTATAAAAATAATATATACGATACACACGCGTCTGCACGGGGGGCTGCATGTGAATTTTCAATTTATTATACTTATTAATTGAAGAGAGCAGCGAAGCCCCTATTGGACTAAAATATTTAAATTATAATTTTTTCCTCAATCGGTTTTAATTTTTCCTATATTAAAATCTCTTTTATCCAATAATATATAATTATAATAAAAGCTATCTTCCATTATATTCTACATACTGGTCTCAAATTAAAAATATACGAGCTCTACGTTTCAATCTCCTTTCCTTTTTCTTTGTTTGATTATTGATCATATTATAATGGCTGAGATATAATAATTTGTGTTTAAAATACATAAATAAAAAAAAAAGAAATGTGTTTAGATAAGAATATGCGAAAGGTACTAACGTGTATTATTTTTTAATGTATGCACTCGACGTATTTAATTGTGGAACTTTATAGTGATCAAAATATTTTTTATGATGTACAGTCGTCCAGGTACGGTGGTTGTCGTTTTAGCTGAACAATTTCGTCAAGTAACAGTGTATATAACTTATTACGAATTTCGAATTTACCGTTGAACGCTATTCATAATAATTTTAATTGGTCAATAATGTAATGATTATCATATTGGAGAAATTAAAATTTGTTTCGAGTAAATATAAAATAAAAACAAACGTGAAACACACTAATTAAGTAATGGGAAATAAAGTCGTATTCGTCGAGTTCGCGTAATATTTTACGACACGTGTAATAACATTATAATTAGTTACGTTGCATATACATTATACTTTATCTCATATATGTATGTATATATATTACTATCTTACGATGAGAAATGGAATATTTTAAGCCAGACGGCGACTGCGATATAAATGTATCTGTCACAATCAAAATATATACTGACTCGAAATCAAATGTAGATTATATCGAATATATAGAAATGTAGTCTGCATAATTTGTCGTGGAGTGTGTCCAATTGAGACATTGTATAGTGTTTGAAAGAAGTTCAATTTTAAATCGCATCATAGTATTATAGGTGTAAGTTGTATATAATGTTTATTATAAAATAAGTATAAGGAATTATTTTTAATGTAAGAATAATAGCCTCGATATAATACAACATTTGATCAGCAAGAAATGTGTTAAAAAAATCCCGCCAATTGTGTTTCTATAACACTAATAACATAATAATGATTATATTCACGTTTATTATATTATGTAATATTATAGTTTCGATCGCTATAATAAGGACTATTATAATTATTATTAATTTATAAATTTATACACCGAAAACCGACATTAATATAGTTATAAAAGTAAGTTTCTATAAAGTATCGAAGTATCACACACAAGTCACTCATCATATAATAATTTAATGAATGAAAAACTGTACATATTTTATACTACTTAATAAATATATCGCACCTGTGGCAATTACTGTTTGATTTGAAGGAATCTTCTAATTCAACATTTAAAACGATTTTTTATTTTACTTTATAAAATATAAATTCATGAAGGCACTGTAAGCATTTTAGTAATAATAACGTTGATAGGAAATCAGAAGTCAGAACTATACTATTTTTAACACTCATTGAGATTGAGTAGGTACAAACTACAAGGTACCTACGTGTGGTTATACCTGCACTAGTACCTTATCGAGCTTGCATTGCACATTGTTTTGTGTAAATTTAAAGTGTACTTAACATTTTTAATGCTTTAATTGGTTATATTTCTATGTCATTTTATCGAGCGATAGATTATTAATAAAAAAATAATTTTTAAAATTGTGTGAATGATTGCAAATTGGTATTTAGAAATTTTAAATTAATATCTTATGAGTTGAGAGCCATTTTTGGCTAAAAAAAATTATTACATAACATAATATTAGTTTGCAATACATTTCCCCAAAATTAGCACATTTTTCGAATCGACCACACTAACTTGGGGGAAAACTTCAAGAACATAATAATATTCTGTATATACACAACTGACGTCTATTAGTAGTCGGAAAATAAACAATCCAAAAAATACCTCGAAATATTAGCTGATGCGTTATCCTGCGATCCGTCGTCTTAATGTGTTTATATATTGTAATATAGGCGCAGCCGTTTAAACGCAATAATGGTACGCGCGTGTTTTGCGTTCTCTCGTCGTACAAAATATCCTTTTAAGACCGATCGACCTACGAAACACGCTCGAGGAGGACACTCTCCGAGTAACGACAACAAACGAATGGCGTTCGGATTTTCTCAAGTCGGTACTCTGACGTTTTTCACGGACAAAAGTCGAGGGAGCGAAAACAGAAAATCTAGATTTCCAGACGAACACACGCTTATAACCGGCAACCGCACACGAACTTTGCGCGATATCGCACACGCGCTCGCGGATAAGGAACAACACGACCGCGGCGGAAACGAGACACGTGACGAAGACCGCCGATAGCGCGCGGCGCAGTCGTTGTTTGTTTCGGAAGGAACGCCGCGAGTACTGTACAACACACGGCGAGACGCGTGTTGCGTGTGTGTTCCGTTACCGGGTCGGTTCCGGCGAGACACCGTTATTATACGGCTGAGAAGTGAGAGACCGAGAGAGTGATTGACTGAGAGAGCGAGTGAGAGAAAGAGTGAGAATGATAGCGACGGAGTGCGAGAGACGCGCGCTGTTGCTGTATACCGCCGCCGCCGTCGCCGCCGAGCCGCGCTCCCCGCCACACGCGCTCGCGGCTGCGGAAATGAACGTCGCCGCCGTTGCAATCGCTCGACTCGCCAGCGTTAGCCGCCGTCGCGTCTCGGCTCGCCGCGCGATCGCAATAAATAACGACAAGTATTCGAAACACATAATATTATACTATAGTATTATTATCGTTTGCAGGTATTTCAATTTTTTTTTAAAATTCTTTCTTTTCTCTGTCGCGACTCATTCGCAAGCCCACGCGCGAACAAATTTCACTCTCGTAATTCTTGAGCCTGTATATATATGAGTGTCATTTAAACGACGTTCCACCCCCTCTCGTAAGCCCGCAGGTGCTTATATTATTATTATAACAATGATTTACGTTGTACATTGGGCCACGCTTTTGGCACATTCAAAATATGATTTTCAAATAATAAGTTAAGTAGGTATCTGCAAAAACGCAGTTAAAAATAATATGTCAGTAGATTGAAATATAATAATATATTTTATTTAAAATATAATACATAAATACATTACTGAAAACGCATAAACACTAAACGCGTTCTAAATATTTGCTTCGTTAGGCGTAGAAATTGTCGTTATTCCTACAAGGATAAATTGTACAAAATAAAGGTGACTGAAGTGCATCGTTCCTCTATGATGAGCCGCTAGTAGCGAAATCCTCGGGAAAACAGCCACAAATAAAAACGGACGGCTAAGACCGTTGTCGTACAAGATTGATGGTTAAGACAAACGATAAAAACGCGGTTACCCATGGATCGTCTATTCGTCTCAAATATATTGTTTATAAAAGCTATTATATATGGACGGTGGTCACCTAGTTTGAGTTTACCACAGTTGCCTGCGTACGGAGGGCCATGCATGACCATGGTTTACTAACCTCACTATACGAAATTCGAGGACGGAAACCGTCGGAAATTGTTGCTTAAACATTTATAGGAGAGATCGGGTGAGGTTCCAAACTTGCACGCCTCGAACGCGGTATGACGTCGACCATCCATATGGTTAGCGATATAAAAGCCACGATATTTTCCATCAGTCAGTCTTATGAAACAGACAGTTTTCTCCACGTCTGATTCTTGATAGCACAGTTTTCCTGTCAGAGAATGCGTATATTGTATTGTATTTACCTACATTGGATACATAGTCGTGGAATATGAGTGAGTTTTCGAAAATCCTAGGGAAACATTTGTGAAATGACATACAAGTATATTATATTATAGGCATTTAAAAATATACAGTCTCTTTGAGAAAACTTGAAAATTCTAAAAATCAGAATTTCATCTATTATACATGGGTAAGTAGTTAAATAATAGATTGTGGGTAAGCATGCTATAGGAGAATTACCCTGTATCTATAATTTATATATTATCGCGAGCAACAGGTACACGCGATTAGCAACAGCTAGTCGGCCTCCGCGCTATGCAAATTATATTTCCCCGCCGGCCTCTCTACAATAATATAGCTACTTAAAACTGTTCTCGACAACGCTGTCTGTGCGCGTTTTTCCGGAACCGCAGAAAACGTTATATTATATGCAGCCGCACGTTGCTGCAGATGGCGGCGCACGTGTAGTGTATATAATGGTCTTAATCTCCGCGTGAATTCGTCGAGAAATTCGGTGCTCGCCGGCCGGATGAGGCGACGGCGACTTAAACGCACAGCCGTGAAATAACAATAATTCGTTGTCTTTGGCGCAGTCGTTGTAATAAACTATAATATATAGAAACCGTGGTTAGGCATAATATACGTTAATCATCATTCATCACGTACATGATATTAATGATATAGGTACACCGTCTTATACATATACAGACGGTAAAGTTCGCAAGTCTGGCGCGTTTCCTTTTGTTGGAACCCGACTATATAATATTGACACTGCAGCTTAACTGCTATATAATAATATTATAGGTAATCACTTTATAATATGCACACTAATAATTATATAGCGTACAACAATTTCGTTTCGAGAGATTACAAAATTATTTTTCGTTTGTATTGCATATATTATCATTTATTATGTACCTATAGAGGAGTACACTTAAACAGCATGTTTTATGCAACGATCGACCGGGACGAAACTGTGTTTTGTACTCGTTCAATAAAATGTCGAATGACTAATGCACATACACTTTCTCAAATCATTCTCACGGTGATTTACTGATATTAAAATATGACGTGTACGCCGATGAGGAATGCGAATTTGTCCTAATATGCTAATATATGTATTTATACAAGTACGCGAATTCTGTATTAATGCCCACTACTCAGCTGTTTGTGTATAATAAATGCGGATCGGTTGCAAAAAACCGTATAGGTATTCTTATAAAATAATTACCGCGAGGCAGAAGCACTGCCTGCTCTGAGATAAGTAAGTAACTCGTAAGTAAAAACTTTTTTACCACATGTATCGAATCGTCTTAGATACCTATAATTGGGCTAGTAAGTTTTAAGTTACGTTACTATATATTATTGCTACAGCCGACACCGCACGCATTCATTTTGCAGTGCAATATTGCAATACTGCTGCAGTATGCACTCTGCAATCCGACCGGTATCACAGACAATTTCCTTATCTAACCCGTATCAATACGATAAAACAGTTTCGAACAGAATTCATACGATAAATGCGCAGAATGTGGTTTATGTGTAACATCGTCGTTAACAAGGAGGTCGGATTTGAGAAAATGTACAACACACAACAATATTATACGCACGTTGATATAATATTATAACATCTCATTTAGAAAATATTGTTTTATTATAAACAAGAGGTATCGTGGTATACTTTTGTTAAATGTAAATTTTAGTGATACGCGACATACACGTATAATATTATATTACAATATACCAGGCAAAGCTCAATAAGATTATTTTTATAAACGGGTTTTTACAGTGTCTGTAAGTTTCTACAACAACTTTTTTATTTTAAATTTAATACATTATATTCATAACTACATATATATATTTTTAAATATCAATTATTTTTAATTTAATTGTAATTATTATTTTTTATTGGTAGGTATATAGATAATTATTTATAAGAAAATATATTTTATTTAACTACAATCTAGTATAGAGGTAGCTATCTAAAGCTTAAACTATATAGATTAATAATGATTAATGTGGAACATTACTCGATATCTTTACCTACTACTTAGTAGCCGGGCTGGCTACTATTATAGAGCATATTATAGAATATAAACACATTATAATATATTATCGATCGTTATAATAGTTGACAGTTTTATTATGCTACCTTGAATAATTCATAAAAGATTTGTCAATCTTAATACAGGCATCATACTATCATAGTATAATGTAGTTTTGATGGTAAGGATTTTTTTTTATCATACAACGTGCATGCACTCGGCAGTGGATACTTTTTTTTCATAAAAATTGGTCAATAATAATTTCACTATGGCATATTTTTGCAGTTAAACTGCAACGTATACTATGGCAGCAATTTAGCCATGTGACCAACTTTTCTACGTACCTACACTGATTTATGGATGAGCACAGTAAACAGGTTCTTTTCTTATACAGTGATTTTATAATTCTATACATTATTATATATTGTACTAGCCATTCAATACACATTATTTTTATTTTCAACTGTTAATATACAGTACTACTGTTAGTAGTACAGTAATAATATATAGTAAGTATAAAGCATATTATACAGTTTAGTAAAGCTAACGTTTCGTATAATATAATATTTTAACTATCGGAATGTCAACTATAAATAAAAAGTCGGAAAATCGTTCACCGACGTTGTGGTTTATAATATAGTTATAATGACGACTATATGAAGACCAACTATATTTTATTAGGTTTAAACCGAAATATAATAAAACAAACCGTCTAACATCGAAATGGCGATTTGTACGTAAAAACTACGGAACATATCGCGTATAGGTACCTAAACTCTGCAGGAAGTCTGCGCCCTGCGGTTATAAAATGCCACAAAGATCGCTGAGAAGCGATAAACAGTTGATTTTTTTTTTATTATAAAGCCGTTTCACAACAAAATAATATACGAATAACTCGCCAATATTGTTACGTATTATTCGATCGAAAACTCGTTTTCAATATTATATTAATTAGCTATACCTATTTATTAATATAACGTGCGCGCTCTGATATGATGTGCAGTGCCCGTCACCGCGGTATTGCACACATCGCAGTACGCATCGCCGTCGTTTCGCGATCATCCGCCGCCGATCACGGGACACGCGTTATCCGCATAAATCCGCGGAAGTTGGGAGCGAGAGAAAGTATAATGTATTAATCTATAATGTACACGAACGATGACAATCGTTGCGCGCGGATAATCATATTACTCGTTTATATTGATTTGATCGACGTCCTGGTGAAATGTGAAGGTCGATGGCCCGATGGCGCGATTCGTCACCGGACCGGTCGTCGCGGGTTTCAGGCGATGGCAAAAAAAAAAAAACACACACACACCAAAAGTTAATACGAAGGAACGAAATTAAAAACGTACGTCGCTACGTCGTCGTCGTCGTCGTCGTCGTCGGCGAACAGGAAGAGAGTGAAAGGGGTGCGGCGGCGGGCACCGATCGCGTAATTTAACGGTTAATTTCACCGGCGCAGGTCCGCACTCCGCGGGCGCGGGGTCCTCTACGCACTATTACTGCACCATTAAAAGCGGCGAGGTCCCGTGGGTGCACACACACGATAATAATAATAATAATAATAATAATAATATGCAATATGTGTAATATTATGTCCGACGATCGGCTCGAGGCGTGCGCGCATATCGTTTCCGACGAAAGCCTCGAATGGAAATCGAGATGGCCCCGGGCCGTCGTATCGGCACTTCGCACCGGAATAGAAACCCATACACATACGCCTCGGGATCTATTATATTATATCGTATTCCGATATAGGTATTATAAATAATATAATCCGTCTCCCCGCGGCGTGCATAACACACATGTAACTCGCGGACAAAAGTGAAAACCCATCAGGTCGTAGAATATTATTAGGTATTATATTATATTATGTGTTATTACGATACGCGTATCGTAGTCAACCCCTTTCTCCGAGTGCCGCAGGGGCGTAGTTTCGAGCTTTCGTTGACGACGAGAAACGTCTGCCCGAAATCCGACTACATAATATTATGATATTATGATATTATGTAGACACCGTAATACGGTTTTACACGTTCGCACCGTGACTTCATAATACATATAGTAAAAGTAAAATAACATATTATCATAATTAGGACATAATCTTAGGATGATTATCAAATAAAAAAACTCTAAACAAAATGCGTGCGAATATGCCCTACAAACATCAAATTATGCCCATAAAACAATCAAATGTGTGACATCGAAGAATGCGTTACAAATTGTATTATTCATTATTCGATCAAAATATTAAACTATATACACTTTTAATAGATTTTTTAATAGAAACTACACGTTTCGTGTACGCTCTTCGAGTGAGCTGTGACACCAACAATAGAATATACCTAAGTATATGGGTATTTCCTACGGGCGTAAAAAGTTTTATTTTTACTAAATGTGTGACACGATTTTTTAGTTTGAACTCGCATCTATTTTGTACGCTATACATTTTTAAATAGTTTTGAAAAATCTAAAATGTCGGATAAAATATAGATACAAAAAATTACCTATAAGATAAAAAAATGCACAGTAAAATATAATAAAAGTAACTGCTTCTATACTTCATACCAAACGAATTTGGTTTGTGTAATTAAAAAATGTAATTTGTACGACTAAATGAAAAGAATAAAGATATGTTTGTGAAAGTCACAGTGGCGTAATTAGGTAGGTATTTGTCCTAGGGAGAGGGGAATAGACATTTATTTACACAATTGTTTCACACAAAAAACTATACATTTGCACCATATTCTCAAGTTCAGTGATAGCAGGGAATACTATTTTATCAAATATCAAAGGCACAGGGACGGGGGTCTATCCTCCTCGACCCTAGTTGATTACACCTTTGAAAAATCATGATCATCCGCTATCCCTATAATAATATAATTATAATAATAGCGGGTAAAAAATATCCTCATTGTGGCACTGTATTCATATATAATATATATTTAATATATACGGCATATAATGGCAATCACGAATGATCGGGACGATGACAATTTGTTAACACATTTTTCATATTCTTTTTTTTAGGATGGGGGGGATGAGGGGATGAGGAATATATGTCATATATAACACCTATACCTCCTATTTATCGATAGTCTTTGATTGGGCGACCTCACGATTATGCACCGCGTATTTTAAATTCGTGCAAAAATATATAATAGCGTACCCGACAATTTTATTGTTCATTTCGTTTGCAATTAAAATCGTTCAAACTTTCAGCCGATACAATATCACGATACGACATCGACTCTATTGCAATATAATATCGTGGCAATTATTATTCGGAAGCCGCTGCTGCGGGGCTTATATTTCACTGCATCATTGCCGAAAGAAATTCCCGCCCCGAGGAAAACTCTAAGCTCGCGTGTACGGGAAAAAAATTAAAAAAACGTTTCTACACGATAATATTATTGTGATCGATATTGAATATTACGTATATATACATATTATTAATACACCGAGTACCTATACTGACACCCGCAGACGTCGGCAGGCGTTCGGCTGTTTACGCGCGTATATTGCTGCTGCAGTCTGCAACAGTATTACACTATATGTGTAGACACATCATAACGGTTATAATAATACTTATAAGAACACTTCTGCGGCGAATATATAATTCAAAACGCTGTCGTGAAAATATATATTATATATATATATATATATTAGTTATTATATCGTTTAGCAATGAGAATCGTGATAACCAGCGGTAATATTGTTTTGATATACACGGAAACCTAATACGCCCGCCGGTTTCTAATATAGGTATAGGGAATATATATATATATATATACCTACTACATTCTCGAAACAATCACGTTTCTTATTATTGCGGAGAAAAATATGAAATAATAGGTAATAAAACGGAAAAATAAAATATAATATATAAGTAGCATGGTGCATGTTATTATTTTTTATGCCATGTCATGAAAAGGGTTAGGGTTTGATAGTTTGATACTAAAGTCTCACAGCTTATGCCATAATAATAAAGACAATATTATTAATACATATTATCCGTATAATATATTACAAACTCAGGGCCGCAGAAGGACTGCATTTTACGGGCCAAAATTTTACTTTATCAATATAATAAATTATAGCCTATAGGTGTAAACGCATAAAGACACATATTATGATGAGAATGTATATTATATCACGGTGATTTTTGCAGGCGGAGGGGCTTAACCATCTTGTTTTAGTTTTTCCTGTTTCGTCTTGTATAATTATTTGGACAGATATTCATTATAGATAATCAAATTTTTAGTTGGTAGTTATAAACAAAATATTTTAAAATAAAAGAATCATGTTAGATATTATTACACAACACTTGTTTTATTATTAATGACATTTTATTGAATATTTTATACATAATAAAGTATCAAGTAATCATTATACTTCTAAAATTAAAAAGTCTGATGACAATAATAATTAATAAGTAGTTATTAACAATACGTTAATTTATATTTGATTTAAAATGTTTGCAAATATGCATTGTCTTCTTTATTTAGTTAAATAATAACAACTTGGAAAGCTATCTAGTTTATATTTTATTAAATTTTTTTCGTAATAGTGGTTTTCTTTTTAATTTGATTCTCACATACAGAAAACCATATTAAAATAACAACAATTAATAGCAAATACCGGTTATTACACTAAAATACGTAATATTTTTGTAATAGGTATTATACTATTATTAACAACATTCATAATATGTGAACTCTTTAAAAGATTTTCTAATTTATTAGAATAATTTCGTTATTATTAATTGTAGTATTTACGTAATGTAAAAAAAAAATGATAGGAATGTGTTTATATAATGTACCTATACAATAATATTTACAAGAAAACATTTTATGTTTATATTATAGGTATTTAGTGTGGGAGTAGTCATTTTTCAATGGTAATTCAGCATATACTAGTATAAATTTTGATAAATAGAGGCTGTCAAGGACGATGAACGTTTTTTTCAAACGTTTGATTTTCACCTTTTACCCTCAACGAGTATCGCCGCCAGGTCATAATCGGTAGATCTTAAATTGCAAAAACCAAAAAACAATTTATAAAAAATTATAGAGAAAATCGTGACCTAATGTTTTTACAATTAACATTATAACGTGCTATACTGTGTTTTCATGCGCCTGGGGTTCGAGTATCCTGAGGCCGACCAATAGAACGTTTCCACAGACCTCATGCACTCTGCAATAATTTTATCAAACAATGGTTTCATGAATTTTGTTCATAAATCTTGAAAAGGCGTAAAAAAATTACTCTAGAAATATGTTTTAGCTTATGTACTATGATGGTCATTATATATGAACGTTGCGTTTAAAATTATTTTATTTATTTATTGTGATTGTTTTAAAAATGTTTAGCTTAAAATCTATATATTAAATTACATAAAACATTATTCAGCATTAAAACGGTACCTATATAATTGAAAATATATAATGCAATAATGATTTTTTGTGAAAACACTTATTTATCGAAATTACGATATCGAATATTTCAATAAAATACACCTATATGTTGAATCTTCAAAATATTATAATTTAAGTTTTATTCTAATTTAGTTATTAAAAAATACAATGACTTTTAATTATTATAAAAATGTTTTAAATTACTAAAAGTAATTTTTAATTTAAACATTTATTTTGACTGTTGTATCACTATTATTGTTACTCCTATTTTAATAATAATTAATAGTATATAATGTAATATCAAATATTGAAATATATATATACGTATACGTATATTCATACTGTCGTAATATTTTGGTAATGGAAAACGTTTAATTTTATAACTATTACTTCATTGGAATTGGCCAATATAGCATACCGCATATATTATCACGATCATTAAAAACAAGGCATTATTTTGTTTTGTTATCGATTATGTATCATTTTATTATCAACCAGCACAAATCAGTTCTCGTGAAGGCCCGTGGGGTGTTAAAAAAATAAAAAGCAGCAATTTGCGTTAAAAAAAAATGTGTATTAAAACATTAATTAGATATATTATACCGAGTGGTTCGCACTAACTATCCGAACACATTTTAAATTTAGTTTTATATTTTTCTGATTTCAACCTATTATTCTAAAATATATTACATATTTTATTACCTATACATTTTATTACGTGTCGAATAATAGCTATATAATATATGTATGTATTTTGTAAATGTAAAATATTATTTTATGTGCAGCGCGTGCAGGTGACTTTGCGAGGAGTAAAAATGTACTGTATAAGTAAAGTAGTGAATACGAAAGTTTTTTTGAAAAATTTCCATACAGTAATACTCATACTTTCATCGGGTATAAAATAATATACAATACAAATATCAATAACATCGAACGGTCAATATACCGTTTGGTCAATAAAACATCAATGAATGTGTGTACTTATCACTCAACAATGTCTACATGGTTTTTATCCTTATTTAGTTACTTACCCTATGTGATGATGCGTTTGTACTTTTTTTTTTAAATTTGTGTCTTTCGAATTGTTCTGTAAACAATAAAATACGCCATAGATTAGTTAAATATTGCAATATTTTATACATATGGAAGGTATAATATATGAGCAAAAATTCGTTTCGAAGAAAAAACGATTAAGTGATTACAGAAGTAAAAACAATGCGTTTCTGTTAAATAAAACATTTTTATCCACTTTCTCTCGATTCCTTATCCAGTGACACTAGCTAATCTTAAATACGGATGACACAGTATATATAAAAAAAAATCCTGCTGAAGGTAAACGACCCCGCTAGAGTCGGTTAGCCTACATTTAAACTTTTGCGGAAAATGTTTTTATAATAAATTTATGTAGATAACGTAAATATAACACAACATCATAGGTACCCGATTATTAGAATATTTTATATTATCGTAAATTATGTTTTTTTAAAAATCATAATATACTAAAAAAGAATCGCTCTTAAACAAAATAAATGATATTATTTTAATTTTAAGATAAGTACGTCATAAACACAAAAATAAGTTTAAAGACGCCACAATTTATCGGCAAAAATCACTATACGGTGCACAGAAAAGAGAAATAAAATTATTATCTTTTGTCTATCGGTACTTTCAAACCTTTTGTTTTGTCGTTTGCCGCATAGGATCAAACCGATATAATAAACGTATTTAATAGGTGGTTATAATAACCAGTAATCACTAATCAGCATTCACAATTTAATTATTATTATTATTTAAAAATGAGTATTTTTATTAATTCATTTGACGAAACTTCAATATTGATTTCCAGAGAGTAAATTAATTTCCGATTTCTATTGTATGATTAAAATCAATTTACAGATAGAACGATTTCGTTTTTCTCTCGTCTCACATCTATATAGGATTGCTGATATCTCTCTCTCTCACACACACACACACACACTCTTGCAAACTTCGTGGACTTCGCTTATTTCTCACGCGGATTTCAATTATTGTTATTATCATGCATCTAAAACCACAAGCGGTACTGATGCAATCCAAACCGTTAATGCACTTATATGTATATATTGGTAAATACAACACACAAATGTGTACATATATACCTACTCGACTCTATACTAGACGGATATGAAGTAATATTGGCAATGCGAAAAAGTGAATCTTTCCAGTGACGTTTCTACTATACAATATGCATATATGCACGTTCGATTGAACTGAAATCATTCCCAAATGTAGTTCAATCATATTTTTTCTAACCTTTTTTTTTTTATAATAAACTATTCACTTTCACTTGACATGTTTAAGTATATGTATCTCGAAAAAAAATTATACACAACAAATTCGACATAATATACTAACTACGATATCACACTACAATGTACCTAGTACTTTATAGCGGTAGATTTAGTTATATAGATATACCTAACCATTTTACAAACGAAAAATCGTCGAAACGCAAACATCGATAAACACGCAAACCGTTTGATATTATGTTTAGTTTGTGAATAGTTTGCAACGGTTTCTCGTCGATTTTTCTCATTGTAAACGTCCTTTGAGTTAATTGTCTTCGTTTTTTTCAATACTGTACGAATTTTGTATACGATTCTCATGATTTATCGAACATTTATTGTAAACAGTTTGCTGAAGTTGTTATACAACATCGTTGTTGACCGATAAAAAACCAACAGTAAGTATATCGTTGTAAGCATTTTTTTTTCTCACAGCTATAGTAGCCCGTAGGCCGATACGGATCGCCGGACATCACAGTTCTCCTCCAGTCGACAGGAAAAAAAAACTCCTAGTAATGATTATCGTTTTTCCATTGCTGTCTTTATGCACCGGAAGAGTAAATTAACAAGGTCAATGGTTCGGAGACGAAGCAATTTAAACTCAAATGACTGCAGCAGCAGTAGTGTAATATATTTATTACGTATTGATTGGGTTTAAAATCAGTTGGGAGATGAATTTAGATGGGCAAACAACGATAGTAGTTTTAAAATGAAACCATTTGGTTCCATGGAAAATTTGGTACTTGATATCTGTCAAAGAAACATAAAGCGAAGTTAACTCGAATGTATGGGTTTTTTTTACGGTGAAAGGGGAAGGGGAATTGGAAAAAATACAAATATTATTATATAATACTTCCATAAATTTGTCATTCATTTGAATGTTGATAATTAAATTGTATTTTTTCTAATGTCACAACACAAATATGTCTTTAAAGAAAATAGATTGAGAAAATAATATAAATTATATTAGGTACCTATTATGATTTAAAACACAAAATTTAAACAATAACATTGTTTAAATCAAAAATATTAATTTAACACGCCTACCTACATACAATTATTTATATTCCATTATTTCTTATTTTTTTTAATATACCAGGAAACAATAATTCTATAATATTTTGTTGTAACAATATATTTATCGTATACTTTGTATAGAATAAATAATAATGACCTATTAATTTATTAGTTGGTGAAAGCCAATTAGTTTTCCAAACCACAGTTAACTACACATTACCACACAAAAACAAAACCGAAATTAACAATATTTGTGAACTTAAAAGTTGTATTTTAATATCTTGTAACTAACATTACTTAATTTGTATATGTCTTTAAACTTTTGCCAATACAGCGATACAAACAATGTTATAACTAAGGTACTATAAATGACAATATATATAATCAGACTTTTTCTTTATGTGTATAAACGCGCTTTCTTCGACCGTAAGTATTCAAATTTAGTTTCTAGTTTTACTACATTGAACAATTTTAATAAGTTGTGTACAATCATAGATACGTACGTGGTCGCAAACATGACATGAAAAATGCATTCTAAAATAATGTCAATATAATAGCATACGTTTAGTTCTACGAATATATTATACATTTACGCGAAAACAACTGTGAGCGAAAATTAAATTCTCATCAACACCTGTCCTTGGAAGGTCGTACATTATAATGGCGAGTAGGTACCACTGTATATATACTACATACATATACATAATATATGTTTAATACACATTACACATTTACACCTCTACTATTATACTTCTTATACCTAATACTGTGTTGTGTACAATATGGTTTTCGAGAGTGTGCGAAATTACGATCTTCGAGTATTTATGGTTTAAAGAATTTTACATAAAACAACGCACGCGATGATCGTTTGTACCTATATATAATATATATAATATGATGTCTGAGAGGCCCCCCATTGTTCGCTTACAGTTCACGACGGTCAATTAAACAACGGCGTCAATTTCACAACACCCAAAACAATACGCCGTGTAATATTTCAATACCGAAATAATAATGGGTCGGTCTATTGTTTTCCTGGACCACGATGGTATCGTGTACCACGAGTCCACGACCCGCCCGGGAACGAACGTTGAGAAATTTTAATTGTTATGAATTATGCTATAAACTGCAGCCAGCTATGTATGACAACGACGACGCGCAAAGTGAAATAGATTTCAATTGTTTGAAGATAGCATATTATTTAAAAATAAAAATGTCAAAACGAAATCTTTAACACGACTATGAGTTATAATAGCAGGCCAACCGAAAATGATAACTAGTCTCAAATCTACAACGGTATTTACTCTTAAAAACTAGTTTGAAATTAGAAAATAACCATTGCCGGTCAATTATAATAATTGTCATCATATATGAGCAATAAGTATAATTTGACGTACCTGTATAGATATATAGTCATATAGACATATATATATTAGCTACATCAAAACATTTAAAACATTGCCTAAAAACAATTATATAAAAATAAAGCATTTAATTTTTATATTATCATATGCAGTACTTAAAATTCGAATTTATTTTATGGATAAATAATTGCGAAGATATTTTCTGTTCGGTTAGTAATAAATTAACCAAAAAATAAAATAGTTTGTACACGCGGATAAGCCTCTAAACTACTGTACTGTACAATAGCAATATAGTGTGTAATCTATTATCGCGTAATAATTATTTTGCACTTAAAAAAAACAAAAATAATAACTAAACACTAGTTATGATTATATATTATTAAATATTAATAAATCAATTATGGAGGAGAGTTTGATTTAGAAAACGAAAGTTTAAAATGAGGATTATCTATTTCTATAAGAAATTTGAGAATGTTGGAGCGCTAGTATATACGTTACATGAACCATAAGTTGTGTTATTTTTCACTTATACCAACGTACGTTGTAAAACAAATGGTTCCCACGGTATCCTGGTTGGTTTTGCAACTGCGTATAAAATCTTGCAGAACAAGGTTCGCTGCGATGGCGTTTGCCTCGTAATACATCAATGGTTGTGTGTGTATGTTTGTGTGTGTGGGTCATTATGCGATCTCGAGACGATTAATCATTCGACCCGAGGTCCTATATACGATCAGTAGTATGAATGTATGTACCTATAATCTATACACAAACACACGTCGTAAATATGCGATCTAGAAATTGGCGGCAGCAAAGGCTTCTTTAGATTTCCGATCTAACTAGAGCGTGACAAAGATATGTGATTGCATTGGTTCTTATGTTGTAGAAAAAATGTATAACTTACAATGGAATGAGAAAATAATTAATAGTTAAAAAAACAAATGGAAAAATGGTTATTAAATTGATTCACTTTTCAACAAAACGGTCGCGTTATACAATGGCTTGATACAGTCGCAGTGAGGTACAAAAATCACGATATTATATATTCTAGTTCTCAGGTAAAACGATATTTCATTCATATATTGTCATAGATTCATGATAAACTGTACATTTTTATAAACTTTCACAATAAATATAGGTAGGTACAGTTCAATATTTTACGATGTAATATGTATAAATAACAACGTATATTGGGATAAAGTTGTTAGCATATTTTCCATTATTATTACCTACTATCTATTATTATTTAAAACCCATGCATAATATTAACTCGACGTTAAATAATGAATCATATTATAAAACACGTACAGTTTAATTTTTAAAGCCTAGCTAAGTTTCGAATTCAGTTGTATAGACGGTCGAAAACACGTCGTAACAATAAGCATATCTATACGCATTAGCCATGCACATAAAACGAAATCAAGTGTTGAATCACCATGGTGATTAAGATTCGTACAGTTTCGTTACCCATTACTCACACTTCGTAAATTCGAAATTTAACCAAACAACGTGTAAGACGTCTAATGGTCTTCTTCGGGGGTAATAATATCTGAATTACCAAAAAACTAAAATAATTGATATTATCTTAATATTACAGTGGATTGCCTAATACATCATACGCCGCCGTCAGGGTTCACATTGAGGTGCTGTATAATATAATAACAAACTATGAGAGGTAAATAAAAGTGGTCGGTTCGACGATGACCCAAATGTGCTTGCACACAATCACAATATACACACAATAACAACACACCTATAACGAAGGATGAGATTAAATTCTATTATAATATATTACATATAAACTCGTCGAGAGGCGTTCCTAACAACAGGCGCTTTTGTCCCTCGCTGGCCTCTTCCTCGCCCATAAGCCCTCTTGTGGGTTTGTCGTCGTCGTCATCGTCGTCGGGTGTAGGATATTTGCCTGGCATGCGACCTTGAACGGAACACTCCAATGGCGACGACAACAACAACAAATGAGTACGCAGCTGCAGCAACTCTAGCTACACAATGTATGTTAATGTACAGGGTGTCCTGCCTGCGTTTTCCTTTCATACATGTTCGTTCGTTAAATATATAAGTAGGTACTCCACTATTTACCCTCCATACCCGGCTAAAATTTAACAATCACAATATTATATTTGATTACCTATATATAATATTGGCAATTAGTAATCACACTTTTGAAATATTTAAGCCACGTCATAATTCTTTATAGCACCATATAAATTTGCTGCCTCTGCAGATCTTTTAAAAAAAAACATTTGTTTTGTTTTGTTTTCTTATGAGTTTAAGTAAACCAAAAACTATACTACGGACTATATAAATTATAATACAATTATACTATGGCTTTCTAATATAGTATATAATAATAATAAAGATGTATAGGCTGGTAAAAATGTATAGACGGGGACAAGGCCACAAGACACCCCATTGACACCCCCGTAATTGGAGTGTTGCAAACAGCCACAAAACCATTTTTAGGTGATATAAAATTATAGTTTTGCAACGCCAAAAGTATTCAATTTTGTAGGTCCACGTAATACTTATTTAAGAAAAATAAGACTTATATCAAAAATGTGAACCAAATTACGCCACCGAGACATCCTTTATACACATCACGTGTTCGCATAACACAGGTATCGCGGGTGTGAGCATAGTATAGCCGTATAGGTACTTTGTGCCCGCACGCGCAGACGCATATTACGACCCGCGAAATGCGTCGGAATGCTTCCAAGGCAAACGGGTCGCGATCCTCGACGACGACACTGCAACACCGCTCGCTCCCGTGATTTACCCCGCCGCCGCGGCCGCGCGATCACCCCGTAAGTGCTCGTATTTGTTGTGTTTATTTTCCAGCACCCCCTCCTCGACTTAAATGCGTAAGACTCGAGCGCTGTATAACGATTGGTCAATGCTCACTGCCGTAGGTATATTATTTATACATTTATAATATATATATATATATATATATATATTGTATTATAATATTGACATACCGTGAGTACGCGTGACTTTATATAGGTACCTACACATCTACTTTAATAATATTTTATTAAGCGGACGCGCACACCGCAAATTATTTTCGGTAGATAGTAAGAACATGTTTAAACAAAATTAATTGTTCATACATTTGACGTATAAATTGAATACACATTAAAGTAAATGTCATCTCCATTTTTTAATATATTACCTATGTTAATTAGAAGAACAAAGTTTTAAAAAAAAATAAGAAAATTTAATTTTTATGACTAAAATATCGTGTTTGTTTTAATAACAATCAACGATGCCATTCGTTGCATAAATGTATAATATTGTGTTCTACCAATAGAGGTATAGGTGAAACAATTATTATAAAATAATAGCAGCAGTATTGAATTTATTGCATATAGGTATACAAACATTGCAACACCATTGGAAGTACCTTTTTTTTGCGAAATATGCGCAGTTTGCATTTGATTTTTGGCCGTAGTTTCCTGGTTGTACACACACGCATGTGCGCACACGCTTATATGGAGGCGAAAATGATATTTTTACGCTTGCACATATTGTAATGACTAATGAGTATTCACTTAAATACGAACTTGGAACGGCTCGTAGGTCATTAAATGCTCATATATATTACATATACACATATTGTTAAATTATGATGATGTTATAAATATTTAGTATTCGAAACGATCGTAAACTGAAGCGACTGGCGGAAATTTTCTCGGTAATTCCTATATAGAAATGCCATTTTTTTAAATAACAAAAACAATAACCACGCAAACAGACACTACGATAATATTTTCAGGGTTACACAGCGTGCTACAGGTCCTCATCATTAGCGACATTCAATGTTTCATTAACCTACTCTTTCGTTACCTACATTCAATAGATAATGTTCGAATAAAAGATTAATCGTCAATTTAAGCAAATAGTGCAATACAAATAAAAAAAAAGTTCTTTGTACCTCACAAAGTGACTTTTAAAGGCTATAATTATTGATAACCCGAAAAAACTCGGTCCAGTTATAGTTAGGTATACTATATTACTATCAATTAATCGTATATATGCACTCAAATAATTCTGAATTCAACATGACAGGTTTGTACTATATATTATTAAACCGTTAAATTAATAACTTTATACCGTAATTCACCATACATAATAATTTGGTCATAACTCATATTAGTCAATTAATTATATTATATATTATTATATATCATTTTATTTTAGTTATTATATTTTACAATAAACTAAAAAACAGAAATATCTCTGACCTGCAACATTGTTCATTCACATTCATGTGACTCGCTTACTGTATAGGTATGCTGGACTTTTGTTCAACTTTGACGCCAAAAAACCAGTTGCATACTGAATTCTTAAAACTGACACATTAATGTTTTTTTTTTTTTAGATATTCAGACGGCATAAAATATATGTGGCCTACGCCAGGATGTGTATATATATATAATATAATATGATATACAATGATTTCGATTGATGGAATGTAAATCGTGGTTGGCAAATCTCGTGGAGCACGTAGGCACTCGGGTCACGAACATTATGCGCGAACAGAATTTCCTTCTTTTGTATATAAGGCGAAAATGTAATCTTTAGAGCACGTTTGAGTTTGTTTTTGCATATTCAATATGAATTAAAAAACGACGACAACCTTTTGTAGTGTTGTGGGCGTTTGACTTTAGTGATGCCTCGGCAAGGATGAATGATTTCTGAAATCGTCGTCGAATACGAATACCATTGTTTCGAGTATGCGAATTTATTATTTAAATTTATTCATCGTTGTAGTATTAATTCATTGTATGAGTAAAAACGAAAAATCGTGTCTAAAAACAGGTACCTATAATCTATATGTGTGCACACATGGTTTCAGCCAAGCAAACTTCATTCGTTAAAATCGTTACTGATTAGTGATTGTAAAAATAGTCGGAATAAAATATAAAAATATTTCAAAATATTTTTGAATTAAATATATATGTAACAATTTAATTTCATTGTAAAACTTGTAAAATTTCCTGTATATAGTAAGGTAAAATGGTAGTTGGTGAATTTACAATTATTTCGTATTTCTATCGGACCATCTTGGGTTGAACTAGAGAAACTATATTATTACATTTTACAGTTAAAGAGTATTATAAAGACTAAAAAAATGTTAGAAATTACATTTGTTAGTACCTATGTCTATATATCAGGCCATGTAACCGAAAATAATGATGGTTTCATTAAATATTTTACAGCGAGCACTATAAAATATGCTACTCTAAAAGGCAGTGTCTATTTATTTTGAATATACGCGTTATAATTTTCATATATACTTGTAATCATTTATGACACATTTAATGCGATTGTAATACATATGTATAGTGTATACTATAAATTCTTTTTAAAGATGATATTATAGTTGACAAACATAACATGTTTTATTACAACACAAATTAAACAAACACAGGTACAGATGGTAAGCTTATATGCTTACAAGTTACAATCGACCATAATAAAAAGTGAAAGGAATAAATGAAAAACTATTATAAGTGCATATATACATACTGTAACGCTATATAGTATATATGATATATATATACTATTATGTATTACATTCGTGTAAGTATATCTCATGTGATTACACCACTTTGTAGTTTGTATACCTATAGTAGATCGTATTGCGGTGTCTTGAAACGGAATATAGAAAATTGAAATTATATTCTGAGAGAGATTTATTATTTTGAAATCGTAGGCATTATAAGATATTAGTGCAGTTCAAATTATTAATTATTATTATTATACAAGGTTGGTGAAGCGAAATCAACAGTATAGATTAGGTATAAAATTTAAATATTACATTATGTAAGAATCTCCACGCCAACGACAGTATTATGTTTTATTGAAAACGAAAATCCGTAACGTTTAATTAAAAGATTCTATATAATTAAAATTAAAATACATCTAACCATAACCGGTGAGGTCCGCAGCGTGAAATTTCATCCTGCAAATATCGACATCACACGATAATATAAATAATAATATGGCCCATCGCATTACACAAGACGTATTTTTTTCTATAACTACCACGCGGTAGATAAAGTATCCTTATCGGTCATCACCACATGTCCACTTCACAAAAGGTATCAGTACTACATCAGCTGCCAAGTGCCAAGTACATCAAAACAGTATTAATAAACCGAAGGATGAAAATAATTTGTAAAATGCATAAAAAATTTAAAAACCGATTGCGGAGTATATAAGTTAACAATGATTTAAGTTAATAACATCATGTGATAAATAATTATATGTAACGATGATGAGATGAAAACATACAAATAAAACTATAATGAACCACTAATAAAGTACCTAATATTAGGAAAAATAGATTTCTACAAATAAAATATAAATACGTATATTATACATTGAATTTAATGATATTGATTTTTTTAATTTGCATAAGTTCTATTTCTGTTGCGATATTAATCAAATTTACAAACTCATAAGCACAAATGTACAAAAAAAATGTTCGGAATACATAATAAATTGCATTAATGAAAATTTATTGTAAAACAATAAATTAAAAATAATACTGTAATATCGAAACGTAATTTTTTAAGTTTTTTTTTTATTAATAATTCTTTTATAATTTATTTTAACTAACAATAATTGATTGTACCGTAGATACATGTAAACACGAAGACTTAGTGGATCTAGATAATATATACCATCTTATTATTTTTTTTGATACCCTCAATTTCAGCCTTCCCCACTCAGGCGCACGTAACAAAATTCCACTTTCATAACATGTATTTTAAAATCAAATAACAAATTGTCGAAAACGTTTTTAATTCACGAATTAGTCATACTACATATAGTTACAAGCTCGCGGTGTTCATAATGAATTATAGAAACATAATTTACTATATCTTATTATATAGCCGTGAACTTGACGATGAAACGTGTGACGCAGTTTGGCTGGCCCGCGAAAGAGTCGAAAATGAGCAGTCGGGTACCGCACCATCGCCCCTGGTCGCTGACAAATCGTTCCCGGGGGGGGGGGGAGCGTACCGAATCATTCCGCTCGAGTTATCCGTCGCCGCCGGTGAACCTTATCGCGTGCGCAAGCAGGTGTCTCTGCCGATAACGCCATGTCTCGCTGCAGGCAACAGCGGCGGCGTCCGTCTTCGGTGTCTGATATAATTTTTTTATCGTTTCATTTTAGTCCACCCCCCCCCCCCCACACACACACACTGGCGAATATTATGATGGTTTAACATAATGGTTGCAAGTTTTTTCTCGTGCTGGATAAGTATATATATTCTATGCCTGCCAGCAAGATGTTGACAAAAAACTATATAATATGTAAACACGACGAGTAAAAATTCGATTTTCGGTCGACGAATATTATTATAGACTATCTGCTGCAGGTATACACATATTAGGAAGTATTATGATATCACGATTAGAGGTATAACCAGCTATTCCTACGCCGAAAACCGTATCTAGAAAAAAATACAATCTCTATTATAATGCGATATTTGTTTTTCTTTTAAACTGTTATACCTCAACTCATAATGACCTGCAACAACTCCTCCTTGAAATGATAATATTTTATAAGAATGCGCAAACATGATGTATTCGGGTATCTACAATGTTATTATAAAGTGTAAAGGTATATTTATACTGCAACGCTGAAATAATGGAAACCGGAAACTTAAAATACCAAAATCTTATCCTCACCTGAAAATATATATTATATTTATCGTGTGAAATTCAATTTTTTTGTTTCGTTTTGAAGACTCGCGCGAGACCGGCTCATCGGAACGAGCGGATATTGAAACACTTCCGAACTATTATAATACATTCGTTATTGTTATAGATGATGAGAGTGAAAGTAGATGTTTACAATTAATAATAATGAATAACAGTTAATATTCTTGTCGGAGAACGTTCATTAAAACGATGATGAGCCCGGAAGAAGAACGCATGACGTTACTCATCGAAAATTCACAAAAACAATGATATACAAAATTATACGCGTAGTACAGACATATATATTATATTATGTGAGTAATTTAAAAGAAACCATTTGAATTGCATGCAAGTTATATTCGTTAAAAAAAGCTACTATATATACCCAAGCTATTACGCTGTAGTGATTAGTATACTATTGGCTATAAAATCGTTTTCAGACCAATTGAATTTTGAGTTTGTGGAGACTTAAATAATCGCATACGGTACCTACATATTGTGTAGTTTTTGTTAATTTTCTTCAAAACTACTACAGTATAGGATACGATTTTTAAAAATTTTGAAAACTCATGAAAATTAAATTATTATATGTGGCTTACCTATGTATAATATAAATATTAAATAGGTATAGGGTTTAAATGATTAGCATGGTTTACTGTTAAGCACTCTTAAGATGATCAAGATAATACGCGTGATGCGGTGGTAACTGTATATATACGTGACATCGCAGCGGACGTTCAACTCTCCGTAAATTACGAAAAAAAAACCTGTAGTGTCAATATAATACGAGAAGACAATTGTTTGGTATGCTCAGAGTAATAACTAAAACAAAATTATCAGATTTCACGACCATAGTTTCGCAGTGTTACTTCTTGTAATTAATATAATATATCATATTATTATTCTGCAGTTGCCGGGAGTACGAGTGTATAGTGAGATATAATGTATATATAACTAATACATATACGTGAACAGTTTATAGGTTAGGCGTTAGCTATATATTAGTACATTTTAATTCCTACTATGATTTTTTTTTATTCATATAAGACTTTAATTTAATCGTTTTATTGTTTACCTTTCGACCTATACATTTCGGAATACATGAAACACATAATATAGTCATATATATTACCCACGTAAATCATGAAAATAGGATTCGTTTATCCTAGAACTGTAGCCGCGCGATTAACATATATATAATATTAACGTCAGGAAATGTTTTATATAGGTTCATTTTTGTTTTAGAGAATTCTATAAAACGTTTTGTTTTTATGGCATAATATATAAACTGCAATTCGTATAACATTAAAATATTTTACTATACACTCATTATTATAATTTATCATCTCGTTTTCAAACGAGATCGATTGTTTTTATGTCCGTCAGAAGAAATTGTTCGTAATATTTTCGCGACACATTATTATAATATTTATCAGGTCAGTCATCCACCAGCATAGTATACTATATAGTTAGGTATACATTTCAGAACCAAATTGACAACACATTCCAACGCGTCTCGGCGAGAGGGGGTAGCTTTATAGCTATATACAGTGTGATGGGCGTGCAGATAGCATAATAATGTTAATAATAATAACAACAACAACAACGACCACGACGGTAATAACAATGACAATAATTTATAACGTTGAACACACGACAGAGTGTACAATATATACACGACCGACCGACGTCGGTTTCGATTGTCCGACCCAATTACGAGCGCAAAATATAAGTATAATGTAAGGCACATTATAAGGTACCTCTTCTAAATAATATTATAATACCTACAGTAATAGTATATCTATATATAGCTGTGCGGCCGATCGCGTGTGACAGTGACCGCCGCGGACAGTGTTATAATAATATTATATATAGTTGCATGTTCGCCCCCGTTGTGCGGTCGATCTCGACAATTCTGTGCCAGTATATAGATATACGCCACTGCTATCACATACGCCGTTTACGAGCTCGAAAAGCGTGTAGTTACTTATACTATTATTATTATTTTTTTTAAGAACGTTGTGCGGTGCACACGGCATTGGTACCCAAGCATACGCGAACAAAACCCCGATAGAAAGCACACTCTTTTTTTTCGATAACCACAAATCACAATTTGTAGCTGATATATAGGTTCACACACATTTGTACCGAATCGTGGTTTTCATTTCTTTTTTTTTTGGTAAAATTATAATGTCTGTGCACGTGAAAATCCTGACCTACTACCTGTACGGCTATAAGAGTTGTCACTTACTATTTTTTTTCTATTTTTCTTTTATTGTTCGACGTTAAAATAGTTTTGATTTGATATCCTAAACTTGTATATAAGTCTCACATATATACACTGTAATGTATTATACATTTATACAGTATAACTATATCGAACTGGTAAAAAATGTTACGACATATTATTTACCGGTATAGGTATAGCCCGGTATAAGTATTAAGTATTCGACGAGTTTCAAAAATTTAATACATGTATAGTAGGCACTTGTTTAGGTATAGTAACACGCAGTAGATAATTATTTTAGTGCCGCCTCTATACATAAATAGGTGCACGCGCGCAATAAACCTTAATTTGTCGTCGTGTGTTAATCATTGCTGGATATAATAAATATTTTATCTTTCAACGAACGTTACTCAAAATGTTTTTATGTGTTACCTGTTTCAAGTATTTAGAATTTATTGTACAGGGTGATTTACCAAGGAAGCTTACTTTCATTTTTGTTTTAATAATACATTTATTGAAATTTTCAGCTTTTTAAGTAAGTATACTTAATTACTTATGGACCATATTTTCAATAATTTAGATATATTTTTTAATACAATTTTAGGAGTGTCTTGTAACATTACAAACTTAATTTTTTTTATTGCAGATTATTTACAAGATGATTTTTTTGAAAATGATGATGAATCTAAATCAAAATTTAAATGAGTAGTTTTTGAGTTATTATGTATATACCTATTTAATACAATAGTCCTTAAAGATTACAAAAATATAAGATATATGTAATGGCTAATATTGAATCCATAGTATTTATTACTTTGGGAAAATATTTACAAATTATATAGTGTTGATAGATTAATATTACTAACAATTTTAAAAGTCATATGATCAACAATTTAAAGGAAAAAATGGTGACTCTTATTTAAAAAGAAGTTGATATCCCCACATAATAGTCCTTATTATAATTTAAATGGTCTAAAAAGCTAAATAGGTATTTAGAAATGTGGCTCTTAAGTATATTTAATAGTTCTATGAATTTGAATATATGGGAGAGGGCATACTTAGTGAATCGCTCTGTATATACGTATAGATGAATCTGTTGTATACAAATACAGTATGATGAGTTAAACGCAGGTGCAAATGTACGTGGTACGAGGGTGCAATTTTGAGGTGCATTCCAGATATACGGGCATATACGACAGCATTGTACTGACCATTCCTATATAAACGCACCTCACCCAGTTAAAAGTAATATTTGTTTTTTTTCTCGCAAATTCCAAAATGTGTGTAAATACCATGTAATGTATATTATTTTCATTTTAATGTTAGGTAGGTATAAGATTTAAATACCTTCATCAATAACGTAAACAATATAATTAACTTTTTTTGAGATTTATTACTGGAATTGCTGAAAACAATAAAGACAGCTACGACGTATAAGTGTTAAAAGTAATAAATATAATACGTAGTAAGTAATAAATATAAACTAATAATTAAGAATTTATTGAGCAATTCACACCAATTCGTTTTAACTATTTATACTACCTATTGTAAACCACGATGTAAACATTATTATTACTTAATACATGTTACTATAACATTATCTGTTATAGAACTACACGTCCAAACATTACAAGGTATGATGTATTTTTAACTGTTCAATTTGAAATCAATTAGACATACTTTAGTTTGTTAATCATTTTATAAACTGCGGTAACAATAACGTCCATGATGCGAATAAAAATACGTATCCTTGAGTTATATAATATATGAGGGTTTACTCACAAACTTCTACATGGCTTCATCGATAATCAACAACACTCTAAAAAGTAATCGTTATAAAATGATTAATCTTTATAGGTTGGTTAGGAATTAATATCGTAATAATATTATCGTATAAATGTTTATTTGATTAACCATTTGTGCATTATAATGCATCTGGCATTCTGGCGTGAACCAATAATGTTCTATTAAAGCGCTTTAAAGCTATTCTCAAAAAGTTTTGGCGACAATAATTAAATTCGAATGAGAACAATAATCGACAAGTCGACCTTGTTTTTTTAATTATAAAATGAGGCAAGTAAGTCGACGATATCGCGTATGTAAAATCAGTTTCCGGCTATGACTAATTTGTAAAACTGCGACGTGCTTAATGTGTATTTGGGACTGATTGGAATGATAGACGAAGATTTCTAATCGTCTTTGAACAGACAAATTTTAATCATAAAAGTAGGCTTTATATTGATGGTCAAAATAGAAAATATTTTTGTACGGTGAAAAAATGACGGAACAACAAACATTACTAAACAGGTTGAAAAAAAAGTATTTCCAATTTCGATATAATGTGTGCGTAGTTTCCTCGCCTGCATATGGCTCCGTATAGTTTCAGGCCTTATTAGTTATTAATATTTAAACACGATCACTGTACATTGCGTATACATCGTATACTATTATCGCGCTGTTATCTGAGCGCGTACGAATATTGTTGCTCCCCGTGGATTCGAGGATTGTTGCTATACACACGCAAACTCGGCGAAAGGACTATTTTATTCCATATATATACGCACTGCGCCTCTTCGCGTTTTAAAATGTCAATAGAAGTCCGCCGCGACAAAGGCGCGGCTCTTATAAACGAGTCATGTTTTCTGTATAGCTGGACATTTTCTCTTTGTTAATAATTTCAACCATGAACAACGTATTTTAATGGCCCACCAGGTGCTGTATAGCAATCGGCATAAAAGCGTGTAACATACTATTATTGGTAAAGGTACATATGGGCTGTACCACCTACCGGTATACATATTGCCTACCTATATAATATATTCACATTTTACAGATGATGTTTTAAAATGGAATAATGAAGCGGGTTTAATGCACAACGTATATAGATACCATGATAATGCACATTCTTATTGATGTAAATTTACATCATGATGGTTCGATCAATATATATATTGCATATATATTTATAAATCTATTTAATATAATATACTGTGTAACTATATGCATTTTGGTTAAAAGGTTTTGAAAGCACGTTATAATGAGTTCGCTCACATGGTCATTACTCATTACTCATAAAATAACTTACCATCACATATGTTACCGATTTTAGTTAATTTTCGAAAGCTACAGACGGCAGACTAACAATTCGAAAAAGAAACGATTTAATATTACGAATTAAGTAATGTGTATATTATTTCACAATGACGAATGAGGAACGAATGATTATTACGACAAACGTTAACTATTCGCATCGTTTATGAATTAGGAAGGATCCCATTCAATATAATAATCATAATATATTATACATTTCAAACTGCAGTTATTGATGAAAGGTTGACAATAAAATGTTATTTTCTCATTTATATCAATTAGGTTGTAATTTATGATATCACAATAACGACCGTCTAAACAGACCACTTTTATATCGGTTATTGTTTTATAAAAATTTTTTGCCATACGTTTTGAAAACATCATAATATTGTAATAATGTGTTTTAAAATAATGTATAACACTCGTACGAGGAAATATAATTATGTAAGATGATAATGTTTTTTCATCCATCAGCATAATATTATATTAAATGGCCTTGCAGGCGGCACGTATATGAACGTCATATATAATATATTATACGGTAAACATTACATTTTTCGATTTTTGTTAATTAATCACACGCTGTAGGTATTTAAATGTGTATCGGTGGCGGTGTTTTCACTTTCTCATGAATTCCTCTTGTTATAACTGCATGTGCGTACTTATAATACAACCCTCGGGGCGAACCAGATCGTGTGGGTCGCCGAACCACTTTCGCATTCATCCGGTCATCGTACCATTATTATTACGGTATTATCGAGTATAATAATATATAATATGTATCGTCGTGTGTATATTATTATGCATGCCGAGCAAGAGATATTAAAATATTATCTAAATGAGCCGGTTATCGTAATTTTTTTAGAAGATCTATTAACGGTAGTTGTCCGATAAGATCAAAATTATACAGCAGTCACACAAAAAGATACAAATTGGTGAAAATAATTCGATTTAATGTATTCTTGAAGTGTAAACTAGTATAGTATCTTATACTATCTAATTGATTTTTTTCTTTATGTAACAGCAGATCTTATAAAGAAAAATTGTAATTCAACATGTTTAATATTTTTTAACATAACAAGGCTGAATTCAGACATATTTAAATGATATCAATTTATGTATGGAAAACAAAATAAAAAATAAAATATGGGATTCAATAATCCGGTTTTAATTTATATAAAATATAATATAATATAGTTTATATATAGAGATTTGATATTACATTCCATACTATATTTATCAATTTATTGTACTCACTCAGGGTAAGAGTTAGTATCTTTAATATGTACCTACAGCTGTAATATTTAATCTTGTTTGTCTCTAAAATTACTGTTTTGCATTTATTAATTAAAATAAATTAAATTTATAAATTATTTATCGACAAAATACATTAACGATCACATAAAATCATTAGTGTATATTCAGTTTCATCAGGACGTCCAAAATGGACAGTATTATAATAGGTGTTGAAAATGTTTTTGTTTTATTGTGTTCAATTTTCGTTATTTTTTTATACTATTAGAATAAAATATGTATTTTAAGGGAAGATAAATCACAATATTTGTCCATCATATATGTACGTAATAAGTAATACTATAGTGTATAGTGCAATGAATACATTTTGTGCTTACATTTTTGAGACAGTTTAAATATAATATTGTAATGTGTGTATAAAATAAAATACAATTTAAACCAAACGAAAATATTGAGGATACCAGGGTGGAAAAATAGGGCGGGACCATTTCCTCTAAGCAAAAATAAGTGTATACTTTCTATTTTTCTCCACACTTTTTTTATACTAGAATCACGTATATTTTCTTCCAACTATTAGTCATATTATATTATTTATTTTTCTGTTTTATATGTATGAAATGATGACACAGATTATTTTATTTATAAGTATTTAGAACTCCATTAATATACAAGTAATAAAATAATTTAACCTTATCTTTTTTTTATTTTAAGTTATTAATTATTATAGTTATAAATTATTATAAAAATATTATATTTGATTACATTTTATCACAATAATTTTTAATTTTATTAATTTCATATTTTATGTTAATTTATATACATAAAAATATATAGAATAATATTCTTAGCTAAAAAATGGTAGGCACCTATTTAAATAAATAAAAAGTGACAATTTGAGAATTTGTAGAGCTGTAGAGGTACCAATCTTAACTAAAAAAGAAAACATTATTTCAGCTATATGCCTATATATACTAGTTATATGATCAATAGTTTGTATAATTCATTCTGATATTGTATTTGTATATTGATTTATTTATTCAGATATTACTTAATTAAAAAATGTGCGAGGCTGAACTGATTGTGATCACTGATCACAATGAAGTAAACATTCTTTACATCTTTGATTATCTCATTAAACGAGGAAAATCAAAAAAGTTTATTGATAATCACAACAGTATTTATTAATTAGTATTTCGATTTGTTTATAATGTAATTTATAACAATTTTCTATTACATTTAAATAAACGGTATTTTGCAACATTAATTTAATCGATTAAACTTCCAGAATTCCTAGAGTTCATCGCTACATTATTAAGCTGTATTTCTATAAAAATCAATTTCCAATACATTTTAAAACCAATAAATTCCTCCACTGTGTAAAAATCAAAATATTCTGATACGGCGTATACAAGTACGTTTAGTTGCATACATTCATTCCGTCAGAAACAGTGAAAGTCCAGTGCCACAGGACCTACCGATTGTTTCGTGTCTTCGACCGGTAATGAACTCGACGTAGGTTTCGAATGCCCTTGTTTAGAACGGAAACACCGAGAAAGCTGGGTACTGTCGGCATTCGATTATCCCGCCAAAATCAGCCGAAAAGCAAAAGTGATATCAAGATCAGGTAAATTTAATTTCACTATAATATCACACTCGCCGCCACTGACTATATATATATATATATATTGCACCGCTTTATTGAAATGGCAGTTAAATCAAAAGTTAAAAACAATTAAATGCATAATAAATAGCTAGATACAATTATTGAACTCGTAGGTAGTGTAGGTAGTGTTAACTGTTAATATAATAAAAAAACGGACGCACAATATTTTATATTATCTTGAATAATATATTAATCTTTTGTTTTTTTAATTTCTTATTATACCTATACTCCGTTGCAAAATCGAATTCGTTCAAAATAATAACATAATTACTGCAGGAAAAAAAAGGTATAGGTATACCGGGGCCGACATAAATAACAAACGGTTTGCAGTTGATTTTTGAAGAAAAAAAGAAAAGAATACCACGCATAGAAAATTAATCAGAATGATAATTGATAAGTATTAATGCTATCTATATAATGAAATCATTAAACATGACTACAATTTAATACATATATATATATTATATCGGTTTCAAGGTTAGAAAATGATTTCTTTTTTACCCCGCCAGTGTCCATATATGTGTCGTCTGTAAATACGACATATTTTGAAGCAATAATGCATACAGCAGTATATGTACCCATTAAACCGTCGTACCTATCGTGTGTTTTAATAAATTAAGTCGTACTCAGACGTTTACGATCGGATATAGCGACGACGATGATAATAATAATAATAATAATAATAATATGACATCGCGCGATCCGTGGGACGTTTATATATAATATTATGTGTAAACTATATTATAATAAGAAGGCGTGTATACCTCTGAGAGACTATGTTATATTCTGTAGTCTGTGCGATATATTATAGGTACATACCTCTCTGTGTTTGTATTTTTATAATATTATACGAATACGATGGTTTCGAAAGAACAGAGAAGTACGATTCTCATCGTTTTATCGAAACCATATTTATATGTGGGTAGGTATATGATTTCTCGGAGGAAATGCGTTTTCTAAACAATTTAATGAACGGTTGCGGACACACGCGTAACTCCGTAAGTGCAATATATAAAACATAATAACAATATATATTATTATATACACGTAAACAATAATAATAACGCGTTATCGGACGAAAAAGATAACGATGTGAACTCGTATTGTATTGTACCTCCGCGGAGCACGGAGAAAATCAATTTGCTAGCAAAAAACGTTATTTTCTCTACCAGTATACCCGCCACCGGTGTCTGCGATCACTAAATGGACAATTATTTATGTCTTCCTTCGTATAATATTCTATCACGCGCGATTCAAGTACTCGACTTTGCTTATCTATTTCATTTTGCATATGAATTTTCTATGTTACCTTTGAATGCGCTAAAATGATTTAATCTTTTATATATGAATTTATAAAATACACTGTTGCGTTTTCCGATACCAGTATGTGTAGGTATATTGTAATATACAAGCCACAAAGTATTAGTTTCTGCTCGGCCTTAATTATTATTACTTACCTATTATAGTATATCGTCTTGTTCAACGTTTTTGTTTTTCTTACATTTTATACAGTCGGCGCATCGCGACCTTGTCTAAATTATTGACATTGATATAATCATAGCACTATTTTTATTTTTCGAAACGACGATTCTCGTCGACTGAATCAAGACGAATTTAAGAGTGCAGTAGTATTTAAACGGTTGACCTCGACGATTAACCGCATTGGAAAACGACAAAATACGTGCTTTTTTAAATACGCCGCGGCTACGCGAGTGTAATTTGATATTGTGATGGACTCCCAATTTCCATCGAAGTCTCACTGTCGACGAAAATATTGTTAACCACTGACACGCGGGTGCGGCACGGGAAGTATAAGATAAAATATTCGCGAAGGTAACGCATAACGTGTTATGCATACATATTACATATACCGTTTAACGTGGTATATATACGGCGCGGCGATGTACACGTACCCGCGATTTTTGAACTTTATATAATATAGTGTCCACCTAGGAAAATAGGTAAATTAATGCTTGTGGGAGGAAGTAAATAGTCCCCTGCTGATATATTTTTACAAGTATAGTAGAACTCTACAACCCCGTAGGAGAATGTCTAGAGAAATATAAACGTATTAACTATTATTACAAAAAAATGTAAATGCCTACTATTGGTGCCAATACATATGCCGATCGGAATAGCTCCCGACGGTTTTAAAGTCCGAAATCGTTTCGATTTTATCGCGTATTCAATCGGCCACCGGTCCACGTACAATTTACCAAATTTATACACGCGTGCATGCGTCCGCTGAACTGTCGGAACGATCCGTACATGTTGTAGTATATATTATATTATTTATTATAATATAGGTAGCAAATTCATAATGCATATATACGATTGTAAAACGTTATACGATTGTAATGCATATTATCGTGTGGTTTTCGCGAGTGGCTATTCATAACATTATAATTTATACAACCCACACTGCAGGCTTATACTTACAAAGTAATATTCGTATCATCGTTATTACTATAATTTATAATGTATCTATAATATATATTTACAGGCGTATATATGAATATAGGTCAAGAATTACCCCGAGCACCGCCGCACCACGTGGTACCTACACATCGCGCGGTCGAATGTGTGCAGATTTATCGAGTAGTCTATATTATATACATAATATTAAATATTAATATAATACCTATACGTTTTGCCGACGATGGTCGTTTCCGATTTGCGTCGATCGGAAGGACGCGAAACCCGTTACGTTCGCCGCGGTGTATATATTATTATTATGATTATCGTTATACTCATATTATATATTGTTATTATTGCACTAATAATGGCGCGGTATTATCATAATACGCGTTTGATCGACAACAATATTTTCGTTCGGTGGATTTTAAACGGTCCGACGACGGCGGCGGCTTCCTGGTCGCCGTTTTAATAACAAGCACAGCCGCACCGACGTAGACTATATAACATTATAATCGCACAGCTATATTGTACCTATGTATCGACATATTATATCAATACAAATACGTAGATACCTATACGCCTACCTAGCACTTCTGCAAAAATAAGCGGCAAAGAGATTATAGGCTTCTGGACTAACCCCAGTTCGTCGCATACTCGCGTGGCTTGTGCAGGTGAACAGACTCCGTCAAAATATTATGAAAATAAGCGTAGACTTGAGACTTTATATCGGATGGGAGAGGGGGAGATGTTTTTCGTAAGGAAACAAAAACTCTTTGCGCGCAATGTACAAAATATTATATCTATAAATCTATAATAAATTATTATGCGCTACAGTAAAAACATATTTTTGGTTTTTAATTTGTCGCCCCCTCCTCCTCCCATATACCCACACCACGTTCACCAATAACGATTGATAAAAATCCACCACTGCTAAAAAACGTACCATCTATATAACACTTGGTTAGTTAACTGTTATACTAATATAATAATATACTACCTATATACATATATAGCCGGGCATCAATCATCTGCGCAGCTTGAAGAGCGGCATCAAACCTTTTTCACCGCTCGCAGGAGAATGCCAAACCAACGCACGGGATTTTCTGGGGTGAAGGCGGCCTTCATACAATAGCAGCCTTCATTTCGGTCCCTCTTTTATATACATACCTACTGTATTCAATGTGCGTGATTTGCGAAAAAAATAATGTAATAATCTGGACACGCCTATATGTATAATATCGGGCAGCAGTACGAATCGAAGGTGTATTACTGTCGATTCTCGTAAAATTGATCGTCTCGACGATAGGTATAATATAAAATATATACCTTATACGTCCTATATATATAATATATATATATACCTATTTCAACTATATATTATAATATAAGCGCGTAAACGTCTCCGTCGAGCTGCTTGCGCGTATTTCAGTATATTACTTATTTTTCCATTTTTTTTTTATTTCTTTTATGTATAATACCTGTATATATATATGTAATTGTATGTAGGTATCACATTTTTCGAATTTCCGAGTGACTTTCACGTTTTATATCTCGACGATGATTGCGATTGGAAATTCGGACGTGAAATGTGCCGCGACCGACGGCCGATGTTTTTTTTCTTTATACTTGCAACATGCACTTATTAAATGTGCTACATATTATGATGCCGATATAATGTATAATATATATATATATGCCGACATTTGAAACAAGCTCCGCGGCATTGTGGTCTTATCGTTTTAGAAACATTGGGCGGTTTAACATAAGTATATACCTATACAAAAATAATAAGCCATAGCTGCGCAGCCACCTTGAAACATAAGTATATGCGTGTATTTATCACTTTAGATGAAAGTGCGTGTGAGGAGGAGATGGCTATGCTCCTTCCGAAAACGTTTTAACGTAAAAAATATTGCCGTTGTCGCGGTGGTAATGCGATATGAAAGTGATAATCCAATTAAACAACATAAACAACGAGTGGCCAAGAACTGTAGTTCGGTTCTGGTGTGTAAAATACATTGCCCGAGGATTTTGTGAGTGATAAATCAAAACGTTGCTCAAGGTTTTATATAGGCACTTTTATCTTAATTTTCAACAGACAGTTCAGTCATACGAAAACGAACCTGATCGTCTCGACTAAACGTTTTTTACGACACTGCAGAAACTCGTTACAAATTCTTTTATGTTTTAAATGTCACTAGAACGACGTATCATAAAAAAAATAAAATAGTAGGTAGATACCTCTAATGCTATTAAAATACACGGAAGCGGGGGTAATTTTTTTTTATAACTTCAATGGCTGGATTATCGGTTCAAATAGTTCTTAATAAAGCTGTACAGCAAATTACATTTTAATTTATATATATTATATCTTACAACGGTTTAATTTTTCTTTTCAACTATAAACATACACATTACACGTGTATACTTCCATTTTTTTTTAGAATGACATTTATTTTTAAAATTTAATAACTTAATAAGAAATTAAACGAAACTGATTTTCAAAATTTAAATATATTTATTAAATATTATCAAAACACAAATGTATAATTAAAAATATCATATTATTCAACACATTGATTGCGCGTTTATCTGTTCAGTACCTACCTATACCATTATAAAATATGTACCATTCAAATATGTATCGCATTGACGTACAAAACCACTTAACCAATTAAATCAATTTTTTTTTTAATAAATATTATTTAATTTTAAAACAGCGTTAAACATTTTTAAACTATAGCTACACTATTATAGGTACAGTACAGCGGTGTTGCGTTCGCGGTGTAGGTGTATACACATTTTGGTGTTGATGTAATAATTTGTAAACACTTATGAACTATTACGTTGTTATCAACAGAAGAATTTCAATCGGTCACGGCCGTGTCCGAGAAACATCGTAAACATCTATAGACTATAAGAAATGCGTATGTACAGAACAAAAGATCATTCCAGTCTCGCGGGAAAGAGGGAATTGATATAGTTTTCTCCGATCAACATTCTTCTACGGATTTTGACCCAAAAAACAAATAGTTCACAATTATTGTCTATAGCTTCGTGATATTGCATCTAGCGTACGGCTACTGTATTGTATTGCACAGATTCTGGTTATTCGTTATAAATAAAATTGCTCCGGTAAATTGAAAAAGTCTAAGAATTAAATAAATCGACTTATAGGTTTTATTGTTATGAGTTAAAATAAATAAATTACAGTATCTACCTATATATAAGGTTAAATATTCATAAACTGTGTTCAACTACACGAGTACCGACTGTTAACTCATATAATAGGAATTTCAATGTTTTCTGTTATAGTCTGATAATTTTACACTTATAGAATAGTTATTCAGATTATTTTTTGAGCACTTATATTATATTGTATATAGTATAATATAATATAAGAAGGCTTCTCGTTTTTTTACCCATTTTTTCATTGCGATTTTTCACATTATACCTACTCCCGACTCCCGGGAGTCAAACAAACCAAAATCCCACGTATGCTATACTGTAGTACTGTAAAAAAAAAAAAGTAACCGTTACAACTCTTTTACACCGGAAACAGGATTAACAATACAAAAAAAAAAGAATCCATTTCCAGTGAAAGCCCTCTAGTGAATTTTTTAAAGCAATTATATCTCAACTTGGTTCACATAGGTCCACACATTATATATAATATATATATAGAGTTATGTATTATGTGTAAAATGTTTATATATAGGTGTAATATATATTTGACTAGGTAGTGTATTATGTTTAAATTATGTTTCCTCAAAGTTCGTCTTATTAATAATATAATGGTTATTAAATAATTTTACTACACACGTAACAATTAAAAAAGAAGAACACATTTTATGATAATAATTAATTTCAAGTTGATGTAAATCACGCTTTCACCAGGTCACGTAATGTCGTCGCTCTGATTACGACACGCACCACCTGCACCGCCACTGTTGTGTTTTATCTCATCATAATAATCCTTTTTTGTGTTATAATTTCCATCCGTACACATTTTTATTACAATATATTATTATACAACAAATACAGGTTAACGCTGGCACATTCAAATGGAGCAATAAATGTATTTTAATTCCCATCTTGTATAATGTATATATCATTATGTATATTGAATTCTCTATAAAATTATACATTTCATATCAAGCAAAAAAGTGTCACCGCTGGGTGGTTTCTTTTTATTAGCCAATTCATGCTAACCATATACTATACGCTTTAACGCTTATTGTAAAAAAATTATAATTTATAGATCGCGTATTTCCTATTTAAAAAACAAAAAACAACTATACAGTTAACTATTTAGTAAACAAAAATCGTTTTTATGGTGTTACGAATAAGTTGATATACTTTTTGACGATTTTATCTTCTAATTAATAATTTACTTTTTAATATTTATTCATATAATAATATTATGCACTTTGATTAATTAACATAGTACAATAGTGAACAGACAAAAAGATATAGAACTATAATCGAGAGCAAAGTCCACATTGTGCAAATACATTGTTTATATATTATAATATTTATAATACAATTTAGGAAAACCTATGTATTTATTCATATGTAGCATAAATATTAAATATTTTTGAAAGTTAATAACTTAAGTTGTTGAAGCTGTATATCAAGAATAAAGAAAAATATGATAAATAAACACATACTGCAGTGGCGTAACTTGGAAGTATATTTTTGATGGGATAAGACATATTAAATATTTTTCATCAATTATGTCTAAAAATAAAGTAGTGAGTGGAAACGATATGACACCCTTCTACCCCTCAAATAATTTACCAATAATAAATCTGTACTTATAAACACTGCAGTCTTTGACATTTCTAAAATTGTAAAATGAGTGAAAATATCTCCAAGTTTGTATTATGCTATTAATCCATGTTATAATGTGCAGAACTATTAAAAGTATAGCTGTACAAAATATACATGAAAATGTTGTAATGAGTACACCCTATAAACGGACAAATAATATTCAATAATGTATGTATAGGTATTAGTTATAATATTGTAAGTATTTTAATGCTATTACAAAAAAAATGTGTTGTAATACCTGTAATATAATATTATTATAGCTTGAAACAGCTAGGAGAGCAAAACGAAATCTATGCTCCAAATATACAATTAAGGGGGGGAATTCACCACCCCCTCGACTCTCCTCCTGATTACGCCTATGTACATATATTATTAAGTATGTGTCAACGCTGGATAAAATCAACGTTTGAAGTACTTGAACTTCAAATTAAGATCTATTACGATTAAATAAATTGGGTTGTATGGTTAAACTTGTAATTATCTCTTAAAAATCCAATAAAATGCTTACAGCTATTAAAGTAAGTGCGTTTATAATGTATGCCTACTAATCACGGTGAATTGTAATCGTTTAGGATAAAAAAAAACAAGTGGGTATACAGTGAACTAAGATAATATCAGTTCATGGGTAGGTCTGAACTATAAAAATAAGTATAGGTACTTATGGGTCGCCACGTATAGTATAGGTACCCGTGTAATAGTATATATTATATATATGTATACGTAATGTCTTCATACCGTGCGTTCGTACTTAGTTGTACAACATATTATGTTTGTTCCGAGTAAAAAAATGTATGAACAGTTGGAGATCAAAACTGAAACGCGTAAATGAGTCCGTGAATTCAACTACGTAAGTGTTATTATATAAATTATAATAACATTGTTCGAAACAATAATAAATGAATGTTATCATAGAGGACATTATGAATTATAATGCACGCAGATATTATAATATGTTATATTGCAGTAAATGTAAATTCCAAGGCTTTGTAATGGATCCGTGAAATATGACGGAATCGTCTATATTTCCCATAATATATACCTTTACTCACGATTACACGCTCAGGTGTGCACGGACGAACTAATTTAACCTTCCCGTTTTGTTGAAGTCGAACACTGCAAGACTTACGCGTTTTTGTACAGCACTATTATACAATACATACATACAGACGTACGTGTGTATCGTTCGGAATCTGGAAATGTATAAGCCAACACAATTTTATAATGCGCAGTTTTACGACATTATAATAATATTAACGTCGTACAATAAATAGGTATAGGCGCGACGTTACCGCCGCTCACATTCGAAACAGTGCGGAGAACATATAGGATTTTGAATTTTGATGACCGGTGAAATATTTAGCTTTATTGGTATAAGTCCCTCTGTATACTCTTACTGCCTCGGAGCCGAGGAAATGACGTGCCTCGAGTCTTTAACATATTTTATTAGACAGACGTATATAAAATATAAATATAAAAAAAAAACTGTTAAAAAAGTACAAACAAGGTATAATGTACCGGTATACACATTATATTATTCCGCGTAGAAATTTATATATATTATTCAACTATATAATATAATATTTTCCATTTTAGATATGATATGTTCTACATAACATTATTGCAGTGAACGACGTTGTACGAACTTAGTAATAGATCATTATCGTCGTTCGACTCGAGACCTTTTAAAGTTATTTAATATACCTTTAATGTTTAATCGAACGCGTGTACGCAGGTATACTGAAATTACTATGATATTACAGTGCCTATATATTATACAGTCGATGTTATCGTTTGAATGTGTAATAAGACCACACTGCAGCACAGTATAGGTATAGCCGATATAGCAAGAGGTAGCCATAGGTAGGACAGGTAACTATGAGCAGTGCACACGGCCAACCGTTAAGAGATATCCATAATATAATAATTATGCTCTCGTCTGCGACGTTATTATTATTATTATATCACAATATATATGTATATATATATAGGTAGTATATATAGTATATATTATAATATAATATATGTTACAAAACAACGAAACAGTTCTCATGGTTAACTATATATATCTGCTGTGCAATAGACGATGTAATTCGACCAGACCAATACGCTGCAATAATATGTATTATATATATATATATATATATATACTCGTATATTAAAGAATATTATTTATTATACAGTCGATCAAACTGCACTATAATAGGACGCATGCGTTTATGTACAGACACTATATAGACGTACGGTACAGGCATATTAGCAGGTACATCGCGGTGCACTGCATGTATCGTGGTGGTTTTATATATTTATGAAGCAAAACGAAAAACGAGAACCCGTTCCAAATAATATAATAATTGGTTTCTTGTACAAGCGCAGGTTATTGTCGGAGATATTTCTTATTTTGGAAATTCGTGCCGACGGGTATTGTTTCCTGTCCTCGGAGAAATATGTACCTGCATACGTACTTAAACACAATGACGTTACTCGCATAATATATATAGGTACCTATACTTTTGCATTACATAAAAAGTTAAGTAGTGTTGTTATTATGAAATCGCGAAACTATTACGTCTACAACAAGAGTCGAGAACGATCTTTGATGGAATCGCGATCAACAGAAACATAATGATAATTAAATGAATCTGAGTAATAACGTCCTGTAGTCATGATTCTTGTTATACACACAACACACTATAGTCAAATTATTATACGAATCAGTTCCTACATATAAAAAAACGCCACATCTAACCCCATAAAACCACCCCTTACTTTTAAATTAATATCCAAAACACTCTTAATACATTTTTATATTATTTTCGTCAATAACAAAATTACATGGTTTTTTGAAATTTAAATTAGGATTGTAATATGCACAACGCGTCATCTAGCCTCATTCACCATTTTCGTTTAAAAATACCATAATACATTCATTTTACTTGTTTGTTATTAAAAAATGCTATAATATGCATGATATACTTAAAATATGCAAAATTATGCGAAATAAAAACTAGATGATTTGTATCTATATGAGGCGATTTGTGGACATTACTAATCAAACTCGTAGAAGGACGCAGCAAAAAAAAAAAAAACATTTCAATGCATATAAATCCCAGCCCTAATGATAAATAATAATAATAATAATAGTCTGTACCGCCGTCGGACCCGTGGGATCCGATGCCGGCGGCGCGATAAAAATATAATATTATTATGTGAATCGTTTCGGCGGGCCGTCCGACGAGTACAGCTATATAATATATATATATATAAATGGGTAGGTAATACGCATTATCATTTTATGGCCAAGGAGCAAATGGCATCGGTTCGTAAGGTTCGTTTGTGTTATTATTATATTATATAGCGGGCGGGTCAGGAGGAGAAACACTAAAAAACTACGCCGCCGCTGCACCCGTCATCGTAGTCGACGCGACCTTGAACGCCAATCGCGGTGCATATACCTGTTGCGTTCCTCGGGTGTTGTCTGCGCTGTGCTCCGGGGGAAGAAGACGTGTCCGTATAACAACGAAAACGCGCTCCGATGGCGGACTTTTTCGTTTTTATTTCTGATGATTGATGCGCGTCAGCCCCCACAACACCCCGCCGTCCGGTGGTCGTGTTGATTGATGACTTTTCACCTCCGGGCAGAAATAAATCGAACGAGACGAGGGGTCATCGCCGGCGGTGGTGGTGGCGGTGGTGGTGGTGGTGGTGGCGAAGATCCGAGACGCGCAGACACCGGTATGAAGATATAGAATACCTGGCGATAGATATATAATATATTATAGAGACATACGCGTCGTATTATACGAAATTGTAGGTAGGTGCACCCAAGTCGTTCCGACCACAACAATTTGTAATTATGCGTACGACGAACGCGCCGCGTCGCAGTAGATGTCGGGCGATTTTTAATTGTATTTTTCCCCCGAAGGTCGCGCGTTGTGATTTATAATATTAATAATAATAATAATTTAATATGGATATAAAAGCAAGCGGAAAGCACGCGCGTGCAACACGCCTCGTTGATGCCAGCTAAAAGGGCTCTGCTGCAGAACGCGAGATCCTGTACCAGCTATAGCATTAAAGGGGCATTTTTCTGACTTCTGAGTAGCCACTTGCCGTCTTGCCACTATATATATATAATGACGAACGTTTGGTAAAATACCTCTAAATTATACACAACTCATTGAAAAATCGTACTAAAAAATAAAATAAAACGAGTAATATAAACAACACAAGTGCACAACAATCATAATATAACAACATTTAATATAACTAATGACTGCAGTAATAACTAATAACTAATGAATAATATACGCGTTCTATCTATAGACATAGTACTATGTTATCATATGTTCTATGGTTCTATCATTCATTATAAATACATTTGTTTACATTTAATTTGTATTTATAATCAATATGGTCCAATATGAACAACTCGCTGTGATGACTGCTAAAATATTATGTCGGTTTTTATAAACGTACTGCTGTGCCTATAGAACATTTCTCAGAGCAGTTTGTGACAATATTGTTTATTCGGTAATAAGCCACTTCATTTTAAAATGGGGGGCTTTTTAGACTTTAACTGTATATCATATATTTATATTAGCCACTATATAGGTACAAGATGAATGTTTTGCTCGAACCATATTCTAAATAAATTAAACCATTCACAAAGATAATTAGCTCAAATGTATCGTCATTTTTAATTTAACACACATGCATTTCGCGGAATAGATCACATTAACATTTCGTTAAAATCCTGTTTTCATAAAAAATCTTCAAGCCTTTTTAAAACACAGCATAATAAGTAACTAACCTTACCGATGTTTTTTTTAAATGCTTAAGTATTTTTTAGGAATTGTTTGGTTTTCTTATTCATAAATTACTAGGTATCAAAGATAATATTCTAAAACAATTTGTTTTATAACAAACAATAATCTATTATTAGTTTATTTCATTGGTATTGTCCTAAATTCTTATAAAATTATCATTTACCGCTCTATACGGTACTGGTTTTATTTTTTACGAGGTACTAATTTTTATTTTTTTCACTGTTACTATTCAGTATAATAATTACTTTCTAAGGCCAACTTGTAGCTAATACGTACCTATGTAAGCTATAATATGTTTCCTAAACCTCCGCATCACACTAGACTACTAGAGCCACGCCAACAGAGCTATATAAAGAGCTGCTGTCGTCCCTCGTCAAACGTTCAAAGTAACCACTAACCTGCATAATATGGTATGTCAATTTATGATAACAAGTTTAAGAAGTTATGTATAATTATTATACTATGGGTCCGATTTCGTTAATTTATAGAATTAAATAATTTATGTCTATGACTTATGATTGAAGCTTGAAATTTATGTTAACGAGTCGAACATTATTTATATACTAAGTCGTAGGCTACAAAAAATGAACTTGAAATATAAAAAAAAAAATACCAACCGTCGTAAAAAATCGTGATGTTTAGAGTTGGTTGTCAATAGACAGAAATAATAGTCCAAGGTGAACAGGTATCATAATAATTAACATTAATCAACTTCGAATAAATTATATTTAAGAGCAAAATATAATATTATGGAAACATTTTATTAATAATTTAAATTAAATGGTTTATAAATGGGTTGTTCTCCCAGTTAAAGTTATAAGTTTTGCAAAAATAATACAAGCCAATTTAGATTGGATGTGTTGCCAACGTTGTTGATCCTTTCTTCACACAATGTCACTTTTTTTGCCAACAATTCATTATAAATATTTTTTTATATTTTTATTTTATCAAAAGCTTTAACGATAGTTAGCTATACAATTATTGAACTATTTTATATTAATTGCCTTATTTATTCATTAAGTTTATTTGTAGTGAAAAATGTTTTATTTGGTTTGTCGATTGAAGTCCTATGTTTTTATATAGTAATCGGTCGGGTATATTGTGTTTTTCTTTTTCATTTCTGTTTGTATATAGATGACACATTATACTTATTAACTATCGTATATGTAGATAATATGTCCGTGTGTATTCAAATATTCAATATACATTGAAATTTTCAATATAAGTATAATTGCATAGGTAGGTATATAATTCAATTTAAATAAAAATAAGATTAGAATCTTTAGGCTTACCTACAAAATTGTAATTACTTTATTTACATAATACGTATTGTTTTATTAGACTGTAAAGTTAGTGTGCAATTGAAAAAAATTGTGGCGTTGAATAACATGAATTGCAAAATTTTCTTAAAATTACTTTTTGTTTTTATTATTTAATATAGAGAAGAGTGAATATTAATATTAATGTAAATTATTCGATTATTTTTAATCTCTGAAAACATGTTTTCTAAAGAAAATATTACAGTTATGGAGTTATTCTGAATGAATTCTTCTATAAACGTCTATAAATGAAACAACATTGTGTATTTATATTTAATTAAGTTATGGTAATTGACAAACTATTTTTGAAAACACTGAAATAAACTGATATTAGTTATCAATTATCATTTAGTATTTAGTACTCATTTAAAAAAAACTATTTATATTATCTATATACCTACTAATATTTAATACGTATAAAATATAGGTATACATGGTGATTCACCGCAAGCATGCTCATTGCTCACCCCCATTTTTTTTTTTATAAATAAATTAATTTAAATTCTTGAGATTTATTTTACTACACTGAAGGAGTGGCTTGTGGCAATACAAACTTCTGTTTTTCAAAAATATTGATGTACCGAATTCAAAGTCGAACGAGTAGGTACCTAGTTTCGCAGTTATCAAAATGTTTATACTAATTAGTAATTACTAAGGATAATAGTTCTTTAAAATGGGTTAACAAAAATGTAAAATATATGTAGGTACTATATTATTGGATCTATATTATTTGTTATACTGAGACCATTTTTACAAAGTTTTAAATATTATAAATAGATTAATATTAATTATTACAATTTTCAAATCGCCATAGCTATATATCTTCAAAACCGGGTTAGGTTAGAATTCATGAGCCTATTATCCTTAGTACACAAAGTTAAATAAATCAAAAACTAACTCATTTAAATTTTTATTTTGATACAACAAAATGTTTAGGAAAAATATCCGCTAAATAATTTACAACATAAAAAAAGGAAAAAGAATCTAAAGAAGTTGAAAATAAAATTTTTAGGTAAAGTACCTACCTACCTATATTAAAAAAAATCCAAAAATCAGATTTTGAAAAACCGCATTAATGAAAAAAGGGGGAAAGTATGTTATGCGAATCATCTTGTATATAATATTGATATTTTTATTTTAAATTTTAAATACATTATAATTTACTACTGGTACCAAAATTTCCGGCATTTTACATTTTATTCTACAAAAAAACCAATTAGTATCGGAAAAACATCACTTTTTATAATTAATCGAAGTAAACCATTATTACTGTTTACTTTATTCATATAGACCCACATTTTAAATTTAAATTTGTGAACAAATGCAATTATAAAGTTAACAGAACGGATCGCAAAACGTTATTTTCCAGAATTAGTTATTGTTTATTATTTAGTTGTTTTAAAGATTTTTTTTAAATGTTTTATTAAAACACTACAGCATTGGAAATAAATATATACCCTATAGGTGTTTGGTTCCAATGGAAAACGAAGAAATTACCAAATTCAGTATAGGCCAAAACAGAAAAAGTAGGATTGGCTCGTGTTATGGAATAATGACTCCGTTGTATTACTATTATTTGTTTCCTGGGGCGCATAATGTGAATAAATGATAATATAATATACTACATTATAATATACAATATGATGGGCTAACTACTGCAAACAATGCATGTGGTCGGTATGTGGGTCGTTTTCAATCAGCTTCATTCATGCGTTCAATAGTTTTAACAATACATCTTTGGTTTATGTGTTAAAAAAATAATCCAACATTAAATAAAAAAAAACAAATAGTAAACAGTTGTAAACCACCAACAAGTGACCCACCCGAGTACACACACACACACCTAATATTTAACTATATGCAGACAAAGTGCACCAAATTATTGTATTTGGATTTTGGAATGTTGATGTTATTTTCAGCGTTAATGCTATCGATATAATTACGGTAATATTTGAATAAATCAAGATTTCTGAGTTTTATTAATGGCCAATAAATTATTAATAACATGGCATACAGTGCGTACAGTTTGACTTGAATCCATTTCTATTACGACTACGCATTCGTGGGCAGACTCTTTTTAAAAACACCAATTTTCTTACTTTTCGAAATGAAATTACCGACAGCGGGCACTTATGTTTTAATGGAGAGTATGATGGGTGGTTTGAAGAGCACGCTGATGCTCCTAACATGTCCAATGGGCGAGTCAAGTCACGCGTTCAAGATGTACTTATGTATTATATTTTTTTTTTCCACAACGAGTATATGAGAGTAAAATATTAATTTATTTTCATATTTGTGATTTTAAAATTACATGTTTGTCAAATAATAATCATAGTAATTCAAAAATACAAGAAATAACAATGAATTTCTAGATATTTGTAGCATAAAAATATATGCCTTTAATCATTATTATAGTGCATTAAAATGTACAGTCATACTAGTGTTATGAGTCCGTAGGCCGTAAGATAAGCTGCAGTGAAGAATATTTTCCAATGTCGAATGTGTTGTTTTAAACAATGAATAATAATAAAATATGCCATTTAAATATTTTAAAAACTAACGTGTATCGTGGTTAGGTTAAATCATTTGTATAGTTTATACGTTACATATCTTAGTAACCAAAAGTCCTTATTAATTTTGATTCAATTTTAAAACATTGAAAATATTCTAAGATTTATATAGAATATAGATACTAGGTACACTTTATTGAATAAAGTATTGAATTACGAAGTACTTATATACAGTATGCATGACGAACAGAATTAAAATTATTTTATATGCGAGTACAAAATTACGATGATGTATATAGTCATTAAAGTGATTCAAATTTCACTTTCTTCATATGATTTTTCCATTGTCTTTCTAGAGTTCATTATTATAAAAAATATGTAGGTAGCATATTGTGCGTTATTTTATTCAATGGATTTGGTTCGTATTAATTTATAATTTTTGTTTTAAAGATAAGTGCATCACATCAACCGTGCATTTAATAAAATATAAACTGATATAGGTATCCATATAGGTTAGGTTAGTTACTACTAGTTTTAATATAGGTATTGAAAAACTGGGAGGAAATTCACACATTCAAACAATAATAATTAGTTACAATACTTTTAAATTTTGATACATAGTATATTATTATTATTATAAACGACCCAATGGTTGTTAAATATTGATTATAAATTATTATAATAGGTACCTATTAGTATAATTGTTATATAGTATTTATAATCAATGGTCAAAGATATAATTACAGTCAGTTTTAGTGATAAATGATTCAAATTAAAAATAAAATTACAACGTTCAAGTGCGAAATACTTTAAACAATAGTTATTTCCGCGTTTTTAATGTTTTTTTATTTGTTTTTAAGCACATGAAGCATAAAGTACGAAAAATATAAAGTAAAAATTATTGAAAACCAATTATACGACAAAAAAGTAAAATTGGTTTATTTAATTAACTCGTTTTATAGCATGTTTACAATTTTACATACAGACATGATCAAATCAATTTAGTAAGTTTTTTAGTTAAGCTGTATAAAATTCATTTTTAGTATTTTAAAAATGGATACACCTACCTAGTTTAACGTTTTGCGTAATTTCCTCTATTTAATCATTTGTTCTAATAATCTAATCAACAAAGCATAAACACTAAACAGTAAACGTGGACGATAATAATACGGACGTATATAAACTGGTCCCAACGTGTTTACACAACTAACGTGTCTCTAATAAATTATTATAGATAGGAATTTAGGATTATAGGAATGCTAATATATATTATAGAAATACAATACGTCAATACCTACCTATTTATTACGTCAATAATATAACGTCTATCTGTCGACAAAATATATTCGACGGAGAATACTGATAAATCTATATTTTTAGTTTAAAACAAAAAACCAGAATTATTTATAATTATTACTCGAAATGATAAATGCCACACATTGCACCGTTTTGCTGTAAGCCATAATTTTATTAACTCGCGTTTTTTTTTAATTCACCGGCTAACCTAAATATTATTTGGAATACCAATATTTCAATATTCAAAACGCCAATAACTGTAGACACCGTCTATGTCAGTTAAACGTGGTAAACGTGGATGGCACAGAAAAATGACTTATTCAGTTGTTTTAAAAAGCATTAAATATCAATAATATAATATAATAATGTAGTTTTGTAATCGCCGTCATAATACAAGATACCTACAGGCTACAACCAGCTACGAGTAATTGGTAGGTGAGGCGTAGGCAAAGTATTCCATCATAACGGCGTCGTCAGAGTTGTTTTCGGGAATGTTTTTTTTGCGGCGTAGTAGGTAGTACAATATTTATAACATAATAGTATAATACAAATAACCCCGAGTCCTCCTCTGGGAATCGAAAGACAGCTGCGCCCTGCAGGGGTGACGCGTCTGCGCGTAGTCAATAATATTTATTAATATTACAGTCAACTCTCGGCAACTGGAACCTTGCTAATATATCGACATTTTTGATAATTCGAATATAAAAAATTCTCCTTCAAACGCCATAGCACTTAATAGGTAGTTATGATTTTTGATGAATTATTTTCGCCTTTGAATTTTGAGTAACAAAAAGTTGACAGTATTATTATTATAATGTTTTATGATTGTCACTTACGTTTAGCAGTTACTCAGCAGTGGACGGTTCTCGATGGCTGCTGCGATATGTAAGTCCTATTATGTACACTGCAGATTTGTTACGTTATCATTCGACTGAGGTAACAAAACGACGACCGTCTGCCCAAAATCGAGTAAAATCACAACGATTCGCGTAGTCGGGTTATCGCCGTTAAGACGCGGGTTACCTGTAGTAGGCACAATAACGCACGTACACACACGAGCACGACCGTAGTACCGCTAACCGGTGCCGCGAAATGACTGACGACGATATAAATACGTGCCACGAGGTCTTCGCCGGTGACTAAACCTGAGCGAGTAGGAATCCGAGCGAACAGGTGTCTTCTCATAACCGTAAAAACCTTCCTTTGCCCCCTCACCCCCACCCAGCCGATCAAGCGGCCCAGTATACGCGGCCGGGATTGCTCCTCCTCTTCGCCTCCCACCCGAAGACCATTCCGCAGCGTAATCGTAGTCGTCTCGTCGCGTTCGCTGTGCGCATTAAATTATATTAATATTATTATTATTATTATTATTATTATTATTACGGAGTTCTTCGTGTATATAGTTGGTAAGCATACTATTATATTAAAATATTTTATTTTATAAAAATTACAATATTTAAAATAACAAAATAAAATACCACATCAGATTTTCTTGTCTTTGGACACGAATTGTTGGCGGAAAAATTATCTTAAACGATTACGATGACTCCGATATAATGGGCTCCAATTAGGCACAATAATACAATATTGTACATCATACGCTATAGAGCAATACAAATTATTAGCAAATCGATCGTTAAAATATGTGTTATAAGTTATTATGTGCATAAAAACCAAAAAATATTATTAAATTGTACTGACATAAAAATATAAAACAAACCGACTACAACTATAACGATTTGGCTACCCATTATAATATAGAATTTAATATTTTTATTATTTACCTATGAATTACGATTCCGCGGTGGCCGACAGTTAACAGGTATAAAAAAAAAAAATAGGCTCTTTATTCATATTGTTCGTCGACGTCACCGTTGAATATTGCAAGCAAAAACTGACCTACTGACGATAACACACGTATTACATAGGAAATGGTTTACTTTTTCTTTTATAAATATTTTGTTCTAAATCTTTTGACATTGCATTTTTATTATTATAATTAAAATTGCTATATTTTTTTGTCTGCGCAGAATCTTTAAATTTGTATCACTCATCATCGGAAGCTAAGTATATATGTTGAAATAAAAAAATCATAATCTTGAATTATTAGATTATAAACTCATACAACTGAACAAACAAAAAACTAATATAAATTTTAATTTTAGGTTGATGGTTTTACTTTTTTAAAAATTTAATGATTCGATTCTGATTCCATAAAGCGACATAAACTACAATGTTCGATACAAGGTGGATTTATAAATCCACCTTGGTTCGATATAATGTATTTATTGATTAGAGATTAGACAAACTAGATAGGTACCTACTGGCTACTATATATTATTTTATTATATTGTATAGTATTATTATAATAATTAATCAGTAATCACATAGAGTATAGACTATATGAAAATCGAAAATGTAATGGTTGTCGACGGTTTGTGGTAATGACTCAACATTTTTTATATTATTTATAAGAAGAAAATGTATTGTATAATATGTATATGTGTATTTGAATTTATATGTTAATATATCTAGGTACTAATTATTGTAAGTTCAAACAACTACTAAAATAGTATAAATATTTAATAATATTTTAAATATGAAAATATTAAAAAAATTATGATTATATAAGTATTAGGTTTGTATCTACTTATTTTTAACATGTCATAATATGCATAATCCATAAAAAATGAATTAATTTTATACATTAGATGTGATGTGTTTGTTAATGTGTTATGATTTAATGAGTATTTGCCTATAATAACTGCTAATATGAAAATTCAGAAATATAATGTAATCGTGTGTTTTTTCTTAACACAATAAACATCGTTTTTACTTTTTATCGTGCGGTTATGGCGATATTATATTATTATAGGTTTTTTAGGTAGGTACTTAAAATGTCAGATTTTACAATATATAATAACGCAACACACCCATCCCAATAATCCTATAACCATCAGTATTGTATCATCTGATTATACTTCTTTAACCTACACTGCAGTGGTTCGCGTATATTCTTAACATTTATAAAAATATATATTATACATCCCAGTAATCGCTGTCGATGTTTAAAATGGTTATTTATATTGCTGTTAACATTTTATTGTGTGATGTATACTATTTGTCTTATATAATAATAGGTGTGCTCTTCGTATAAATTCGTGTAAATCTGCATTTCGTGTTCCGCGTTCTTGTCCTGGTTTGGTGAGCCAATCCTTCAAGGTCTTCTTTTATCTGTTGATATTTTTAATATTTTACAATTATTTATAATATACTTTACATCAATTACGCTTTACTTTTTATACAACAAGGTATCTTAATATATTATGAATGTTGATGTTGAATATCTATCATCCATACATAATAATTGTAAATAATAATATTAAGTACCAACGCCAGTAATTGTTTAGTGTGGTTACTTAGAAAACTTCTTTAATAATTATGGTGACCAGAGTACCAGGCCTACTTTTTTTCGTAGGACGGTACTTTTTTTACTACATTATCCTAGTTTGTAATTAGTGTCCATATTCCATAACAATAATGTTATTTTATGAATTTTTAGTATTAGTAGTAGTAGTTTTTGAAAATATTGTAGGCTATATATTATTTTACATTTTTACATTATTTTACAATGGTGGCTTAATTTTTTTTTTAAATTTCAAACATTTTTTCAAGGTTTTTTATAAGTAATTATTAGTGTCATTTAAAAAAAATTAAGAGCGTCCGAGCGTTAAATCACAACAGTTTTTTTTGAGCACCTGAAGTTAAGGTTTTAAAAAAATACGAAAATTTACAAATTATTTTGTTAGAAATTTATAAAAAAAAATGTATTTTTATATCTATGATTTGATAATTTAATCTTCTTTTTAGAAAGAAAAATTAAATTTTTTGTTCATTTTATCCAAGAAAATTTTCCCGCACCCTTGAAACCGGCCCTGAATTGACTATAGAAAAGTTATAGCTAATACAGACTTCAGTTGTTTTTACAATTTTTTGGTAGTTGCAATAGATATTGTACATTAGATGATATTGTTATTTGTTCCTGGTCCCTGCAGGATACAAATTATTATTCTTGAATAATCGATTCCTAACTAATCATTAATCAATTATGTTTTGTATTTTGTACCTAACCAAACTATCACAGCACCAGGTAAGGTGTTGAGCATATTATTATGCCAAATGCCCATATTAAAGCAGCACTAGGGCGGAATAACCGGTATAGAATGTAAATATTATCTAATGCAAAATATATTTGGATTTATGATATTTCAATACTTGTGTTTTCGTTGAAAATTAAAATAATATTATAGTAAGTTTATAATCAGCTACAAATTTCATAATTGTAAAGCCAATATAGGATTTAGAATAAACTCTATTGGGCCTTGGGGGTATTCATAAAGGTTAGGTATGGTTTTTATAAAAATCTATACTTCTAATGTTATAGGTCAAATATCACTATTTACTATATTTATATAATTTCACTTCGAAACGCGTTTAATTGAAAATAATGGTAGTTCATATATTTCTTAGAATACTCGTAGTTCTAATTAAATGAAAAACATGTTTTTATCAACTTATTACATAGAAAAAGGTTTCACTTATGTATTGAAAACCTTTTATAATTCCTTAGATCTAAACCTAAGTATGCATACCTATTGTTATATAGTATTTTGCTTTAACTTTGTATGCTCGGAAGTCAAAATCGAATATTATAAATCAAATTATATAAATTATATTCCCTATTTATGAAAATATATAAATTAATGCAAATTATATATTAGGGTAAAAACATTATCTGTTTTATGTTTAATCGTATTATTACGAGTGGTTTGAGAAAGTACCTTGAAATTTTCATCAAATATTAATGTAATAATTTTCTATAAATAATGTAATTTACAAAATATTTTGACAGTTTTGATTTTTTTTAAAGTTTTTTTTCCATAAAAACATATAAAAAAATTTTGCTGGTGAAAGTGTTTAACAATCATGAATATTGAATACAAGAGTCTTCGTAAGTTGTTCGAAATGCAGTTAAAAAAATATCAAAAATACATAGTCACTAAAGTGTACAAAAGTAAGACAATTTCACAAATTTCTTAAAAATAGTGAAGATTTGCAAAGTATTATTTTGTATTTAAAAATGTATTAATATTTTATTTATATTTATTAACTGTTCAATTTGTAATTCTATGGTTTTAAAAGCCTTTTCAAGGTTCCTAATAAGTAGTTCATGCTGGAACCAAAAAATTAAAAAAAATATATTAAATTTATATTTTTTTAATGTCTACAATTGCATTTGGCAAATTTGGACAAAATCCAATATTTGAACAAAGAATGATGATTTTAATTATTTTGTGTAGTTTAAAAATATTATTCGTGGGTACTTTAAACTATTAACGTGTATAAGTGTATTATTTTTTTTTTTATATACACAAAAACATTTTCGAAACATTTAGATTAATTTTATGATACTGCCTTTTTATACTAAAGTAAATTAGGTACTAATGTACTAGGTATACCTACCTAGTAATTAATAGCATTGATTATAAATACTAGTATTTATAATCAATGTTAATAGCAATATATTTATGTGATGATAGGCTGACGGACCTTCTCCGCTCAGAATCGTTTTTGATATGCAATGATTTATCGTTGAATTCAAATTTGACACATCCATTAATGTTCTCTCAATGACGATAGGTGACTCAATTTTCACTGTACAGCAGAACGCGTATTACCTACCTACTTTTTTTTGTTTGTACATTGTAAGACTGTGACAACTCACTTACTCACACATGTGGCTAGGAAGGTTAAGGGTTTATATCATCCTTAAGACTTAAGTCCTTTCAATAATGATATAAACGGTAATTTAAATTACCTACCCAAATTTCTATGAAATCAATCTAAACTATTTAAAAAATAAATTCCAAGCACATCATATTATGATTTGTGGACTATGATGATAATTTGCAATAATGAGGCGGGAAAAGATAGATTAACAAACTACAAAATGATGTCACTACGATTACAATGTCATATTGTCATTATATACAAAACAAGGTAGGTAGGTATAAAATAATAAGGTAGGTAATTGAATAGTGATACTGTGATAGTGAAAAAATAAGATGTAATAAAAAAAATAAAACAGGAACTTTATTTACTGATTTCGGTGAGAAATTAGGATATTTGACATCAGATTATAGTTATTGCAAGTTGGCGTTTATTGACTACCATATTATATAGCCATATGCCCATACATAAAAAAGGAATTTTTACAACTTAAATATAAGATGAATGAAATGGGTAAAAGCGTCAACCCTAACTCTAAACTACACGATATCGAGACAAATAAACAATAAATGTTATTATTGATACATCGGCGCCGATCGGTACCACTCTTATTCTGAATAGAGTATAGGTTAGAGTTAGATTATCGTGATTCACCGAGTCCGAGGTTGGTACGGGAAATTGTAATTTCATAGTAAAATAATAAACAAAAATCGTACAAGGACGCGCCATCTAGCGGTTAAATTGAGCGACAGTTGCGATTCTTCCCTCGCGAACTTTAAAATTATGGTGGTAGATGGTTAATAATTACCTAATATTGTCATAGCCCAGAAGCGTTGTTCGTACTATGCAATGGCCCGTGGAAGACATTTCAATAATTTTCCATGCGTACAGAATTTAAAAATAATTTCAATTCAGTTCTGGATTCATAGAAAAAAACTGCCTAATTTTGATTTTGTATGGATTAGTTCACTATATTTTGAAAATTTATCGATTAAGAAAATTAAGACTGTTTTTAATACTAAAAATACATATTTAAATTCCAACGTACTGATCAATCCAAAGAAGTACGTGATTTGAATTTGAAAACAGCTTTCCATTTTCTTCTAGTCTTCTTTAAATCCTACTGTCAGCTTTAATACATTTTTTCAAACAAACTAATTAAAAATATTAAAAGATTTGTACATTCAAGACGTAGTATTCAACAGTGAAATAGTGAATTGATCTTCTTCGGATAAATAATTGGAAAAATAGTAGTTCGTAGGACCCAATTGGCAATTCGTCTAAACATAATATATTAATAATTTATATAAAAACGACATTTTATATTAAAATCGCATTTTCTGAGCCATATCCATTACACGAAAGAATGCAAATTGATCAATTTAGTAGTGAAATAATATGCGATTTCAATATTATAATAATTGTTGACTTCGTGTTTGTGTGCGAGAGAGAACAAGTGACTTAGATTCCGCAATAATTCCCCGAACCACATTATCACACACACAAATGAGTAATGATCATATAATTTTACCATAATATAATAATTTTCTACGCACACAATGTCACAATACCACGAAATCGGGTCATTATATTTGTATTGCCTATACAGAACTTATTATTACATACGTGCATTTCAAAGTATCCTTTGATACCAAAAATAACTAACTAAGAAAACATAAGAAAAAAAACTTAAAAAACACATAAAATATGTTCAGTTGTTATGGAAGCGTCAGTTTTTAAAATACTTATCTTAAAACTTTAGCATTCCAAAAAAATGAGTTGCATCTTTTGTGAAATATTTCTAAGTAAAATAATTATTACCCTTGAACTTTGCAATTTAATAGACAAGACAGTGTATCCTTTAAAATGTATCTTTCCACCACCTAAATTGGATTTAAAAATTTACACCAGGCTAAGAAAAACAATTTGTAATTTAATATCCAGTGTCTATAATATTATACATTTTTTGAGGATTTGAAGTAGCTAAGTGTAATAAATTATGTATACACTTACTAATAACGAGGTGAATATTTATTATCTATGTACCTATTAATTTACCTATTGAAAATAAATTAAATATCCATTTTAATAAATATATTATGTAATAAGAAATCTAATAAAAGAATAATTCTTCAATCCTCATATTATTATTACACTAATGCATTATTGACTATTGTTATTTCCATAAAAAAAAGAATAAACATTATAAAAATTGCTCCATTACCTAAAAATATGGTGTTTGCAGTCATTAAATAGATCATGCAAATTATACTGACACAGTAATTAGTTTATTCTGTTTAGCCTTTATAACAAAAATTAATATATTTTATCATTAGAGGTTATTCAATTAATATATACAACATAAAAATATTATAGTATTTATGTTAATTTTATTATGAAGTTGGCAATCATAAATTATAATGTTGAAATATAAAGATTCCGAAGAAAACAAACAGTAATAAATATGTGATGTAAAAATCATAAATCATATATCATTAAGGCATTAAGCCATAACAGTAATAAGTTAAGTAGGTGAGTATATTTACATATGTCTATAATATAATATTATAATCTAATAATTATCGGTAGGTAGTCTATTTAATATTGAAAGTTTGATAAATATAGTAATATTTGAGCATAATAGAATAAAATACATTATCGTACTGCTATTAATTAGATTGTATACATTTTTATTTTATAAATTAATTAATATATTACGATATGTCTCGTATGATATATTTTTTTCATTTGACATTATAGTTTGAGTAACATAATTGGCATTATAAAAAAAAAACAATTATAGCATTTAATATTATTTTATGTTAAATTAATTTTTAACCAAGTATAGTAGAATAAAAATAAATTATACTATTATAATATTGTCTATATTTGTACAGTTTTTAACAAAACATAATTTTTTTTATAAAACATTAAAAGTAGATGTTAATGTTATAGAAATTATATTAACCGTCAATGTTTATAGTATAATATATACAAACATATCAAAAAAAACTTATTTTCACACAATTGTTTGCTCATAAAAAAAAACATTAACATAATTTTTGTATATAACTTTATGCTCTTTGTGTAGTATTTAGGTTTGGTGATTTTTTTTGCTTGGTATAACTATACAAAAATATTGAACACATTACAAGCATAGTACCTACAACAAACTGAATACTTATTGTAAAATCAAAGAAGTACATTGAGAAAACACAAGCTACAATAATTGCTAAAGAAGTAGCAAATCCTTTTAATATATTATCAGCATATTTTACAACCATAGCTACAATAAGTCCCCCAGCTGCTTGTAAGCTTATCAAATAGGCTATGTAAAGGTCATAACCAAAAAAGAAGCCTTTATCGGTGATATTATTCCAGTCTGTAATGAAGCACATGACAAAACCTATTGGGATAGAAACAAAACTCAATTGGATATTTCGCATCCATATTGATATTTCAGCTCCTTTCAGTATTTTTTCAAAATAAACCCCGGCAAATCCAGACAAGCAACAGGCGACGAGAGCTGCAATTAATCCAACAATTCGATTTTGTTCAGTGTTTTGAGAATTGTCAGTTGAATTATTTAGCTGAACAAGAATGACACCTAATATCAAAATTACTAATGCAATCCATTGATGACGCAATAGCTTACGTTTCAGTATCAACACTGAAAACACAGCTGTCGTAAATATTTTAAGTTGATATGTGACTTGATAAGTAGCTGCATCTAAATTTGAAGTGGAGACGTACAGTAAATTGTTTTGTATTAGATATACTAAAGATGGTATACAAACTTTTAGAGTGTCCATTGGTTGTTTAACAATTGTATTATTTAGTATTGATATGAAATGTTTCCACGACAGAGATTCTGTTCGATATACTAGTACCAGACAAACAGATAGTTTTACCACTTCGGCCATGACGACAGCGGTAGATGATATGAACATGTCTCCGGTCCGCGTCCGGGCATACCGCATGCTGAGCGCAACCATGGCATTTTGAAGGGTTAGTGTCACCAAAGTGATCACTTTCAGGCTAGAGTTGCGGCTGTGATTGGTCTGCATCGTCTCTACTTGAATATCTAGATCTATTTCTTCTTTTTGTTCACTCATTAAATGACCACCATGTGTACTTGACTCGTAATATTCGTAGCTTACTGAGGTCCAATTAAAGATCTCTCTTAATCATGAACCATTCGTTGAAACACCAATAATGCAGACACATAGTCAGGAACAGGATGAGAAAATATTCAAAACACAAGCGTCATCTCGTCAAATTCCACGAACTGTGTCGGTAAAATCGAAAACTTTGTTGTATAAGTAGTCACAACCATAGTTCATAATTCGTTACGAACTCGTAGGTCCAAAGCGGCGTTAACAGTGAATGTGGCAAACTGGCAACTGGCAATGGTCGGTTGGCACTTGACGGTTGCCGACGACTACGTGAAATGTGAATGTTTACGTTGATAAATTAATAATGATAAATGATAATGCTTATCTTGGTTGCCACCGCGACGTTATTCCATAATTATTATTTGTGGTATATCTTTTTCTTCAAATAAAATGGTTTTATCTTCAACCGTGGTTGTTCTGTGATATTATTATTTATTTTGTATATTATATACATAATATATATATATATATATTTATATAATGTATATCTCAGCTGCAGCTGTATCGACCTGTATGACCGACCCATAGAGTAATATTACTCTATATGGACCGACCGACTGACCCACGATTAAGTATAATCACAGAACATTACAAAAAAAAATAGTATTATAATAGACAAGGTGGATATATCTATATATCCACCTTGATAATAGAACAATAGAATAATGGCATAATCATTGAAATTATAATTATTGTTCTATGGTATAATATTATTTTAAATCGTGGACTGACCTTTAACATCAGCTGCTGCCGAGTTGTAGTTGATTAGCGGTGGAGCGGCGTGACTGTTATCAAAATACATCCATCGACTATTCGACTATCACAGACCACAGTTCTAAATTTCAATCAAGTACTAAACTACTAACTTGTAACTCAAAGTATTCTGATTTTTGACATATATTCTAATATTCTGACAACAGTCATAAATTACTGCTTTTCCGTATTTCTTTTACTCAATTCGTCGTGCAAATTATTGTTTTAGTTTTGCTCGCATAGTGATATTTGCTTCGACAGAAGGCGTTTCGATCCGACCTTTTCCCGCTAACGCATCAACTTCGTCCGTCATGAACACCAAAACGATCGTACGGTTTTATCAGGTATGTTTCAACAAACTCTAAATGTATGACGAGAATGTTCACAAAAGTTTGACTGACAGGGCTAAAAACTTTACGCATTAAAAATCAATGATATGTGTACCTACATACCCACTATTCAAGGGCTACAAATAAAAAAATATTAACTAGGCACCTCTCCTGCTTTTTATTCTCTTTTCTTTTTGGTACATTTACATATATGATTTATTTTCAAGTAATTACAGTAAACTATAAAAAAGTTTGAACAATTATATTTAATTAAATAAAGTTGTTGGAATGTAGTTTAAAGTCAACATTTATTTACTTAATTAAAAGTTAATCAATTGTACAGATAGGTACATAGTTATATAATTTATTATAAAATTTGGGATGTACATAAGTATTTTGAAACAAATTTGTGACTACCTAACAACATTTTGAATATTATGGTACCTTATAATAATAAATAAAAGCATCATGTTCATGCTTCAGAATATCAGCCCTGTATATTATATTATCTAATATGAAAATTGTCTTTTAAATATTTTTAGACAGTAAAACCTCATCAGCCATTAATCCAGTTTCGACACGGTGTCCCAGAAATAAGTATGTACAGTTTTTTTTTATGACATTATAAATAATAATTGTGATTGGGAAGCAATATTAAGGTACCTACATCAAATTGATGTATGTACACTATTGAGATTGCTTTGGGTGAAATTGGGTAAAAATATTTCTAAGCTTTTTTTTTTACTTTTACCCCAAATTGTAATATCTATTTCATAATATATTGTTTTCAACCTAATAAATATTTGTCTGAAAAATGTAAGTTAATCATACCCAGTGGTTATTATTTTTAAATGTTCTTTAAAATTATTCTTAACTACTATTGGTGTTCATTTGGCAAATCCTCGATGGTTGTTGGCTTTAATTCAAAAAGTACTATTAGTTATATTGGCCTAATTAAATTTTCACTACATAATCCAAACAAAAACTGTTTACTTAATATGACAGTAATGGTCATTGGAGTGTAAACTGATGTTTAAGTTTTTGGGCTGATCACGGGTTCGGCATAAGAAAATAGAAAACTGATATTTTACTTACTCAGCTGTTACAAACACATTTCAAAAACCTTTTAATAATTTCAATTTAATTTTAGTTATAGTAATTTATTAGTCTATAAGAAATTAGTAGTTCATGGTTTCCAACCATTTGTAACTGGTTTAATTTCACCTAGCCCAGAATTAAAATATTATGAGAATATATTAATAGAATATTAATAGAAGACCATCTGATCTTAAATTATTAATCTAATCTTTATATTTCAGATAAATCTAAATCAACTCCGTCACCTTCTGCAATTGGCGCAGTGCAAGCGATGGAAGACTATCAACTACCTACAAAATTTAAAAGAGTAATGATGGATGATGCTGAAATAAATGCTATTAACGTATGTAAATTAAAAACAAATTATGATACAGTAGAAATCAGTAATTCAACAAATTAGATAAATATTTCCATCTTTGGTTTTTAATTTTTAATTATTATAAAGTATGATTTCTACTGTATGTTCATTTAAATACAAATTGTACTGTTAAGTTACAGTAATATTTTATTTTCAGAGTGGTGGAGCTGAATGAAGTTTTTAATTACTTATGTTTTAACTCATATTTATATTAAATATTTAGTAAAAAAATATAAAAGCAAAATGATTCAATATATATATACACAGTATTAAGGTACCTACTTATTTACTTATAAATAATTATAATGTATGTAAAATACTTTAATAATTTTTTTAATTTGACTTAATTAATAAAGTTATTATTATGAATTATTATTTTTATTTATTTTATTAGTAATAATGGGATACAACTTACTCAATTATTATGTGGATTCCTACTCTGAACAATTTATTATATATATATTTTTTTTATACTACATAAATAAGCTTTGAATTTGTTTTGGTATAAAAGCTATAAGTAGGTATCTATTTCAGCTATATTCATCTTATTAAGTACCTAATTAATAATCAACTAGTGAAGTTTTAATTGATCTCATTCTATTAAAATGCCATTTCAGACCCTTTTTTAATAATTAGACTTTGAACTTTCTAGACTTCATATATTTAATTTTATAAGAATGTAAAATGAAAATATATTTTTATTTATAATTAATGTTATTTAGAATTGATTGATGTAAAAAGTAATTGAACCCAGTTCGTGACCTTAAACAATCAGGTTAATAATTATTTCAGTACAGGATTTGAGAAATATATTTATGAAAATAGTGTTGTTTGTTTATTTAAAACATATTTAGAATGGGGCCGCTTCATATTTTTACAATACCTTTCCCCGGTACGCTATTGGACCAATATTTAGATATTGTATCCTTTTTAAATATTTTTTGCCCGACTACATTTTTAAGACTTCGACAACACTGGGCTATATTATGAAATAATGATCACATAGATGTACAAAATAAATGTATTTACTAGGTACTAATTTATAAATTATATTCACAATTATTAGCACTGACTAAGATAAACTTATCTTGGGTCATACTTCATGGTTATTAGGTAATTTTATTATGATGATATGATAGACCAGGGGTTACCAACTAATTTCTATGGGGGTCCGTTTTGAAACTTACCAAACTTTCCTCGGTCCGTCTGTCGCAGCGCATTCAGCTTTTAAACTGTAAACTATAAATGTTGAATATAAGCTCGTATTATGAAACAAATTTATATATTACTTAGCTATGTTTTGAATGATTATTGGAAAACATACAAACCCCCGTAAGTCCCTAGCCTTAATAATAAGTTATTACTAAATAGATTTTAATACATCCAAGGATGTCTGTGCACAAATAATTTTAACAAACATTTTTTAAATAAATACTTTTTATATTTAAATTTAAAATGAAAAATTACAATACAATTATTAATTTTAAAAACAATCATAAAATAGTCCTACAATATTAATGATCTAACGATAGTAATGCTCTGTGTCTTACTATAAAGACTACCTCCTCGCGTTGTCGAGATGTCTGATCTCAAATGCTTATTCAGCACATTCTTTAAGACCGACACTAGCTTACACATAATAATTGTACAGAATCTTCTTAACACTACTACATTAATAAGAACAGGGGTTCTTAACAATAGTTTTAAACAAACAGGTTTTTACTAATTTAATAGAATTAGCTAGCAGCTAGCTTATCTAGTAATTGATTTTAAACATAAAATTGAAATTAAATAATCACTTAAATATAAAAATGTACTTTTATAATTTACTATCCCAATGGCCTCTGATCAAACAATTTTGGTTCTGGTTAAGTTGACGCCTGCCCGAATCTGCCACTCATATATCTCGTATTTGCAATGCTCTAATCATTTATTATACAATTTACACAGTACTATACAAGGTTGTTGATAAATTCCAGGTTAATTATTTAGCATTTTAAAATCTATGTATTATAAAATAAAAGTATATTAGTATAGTTGAGTCTCGATAACTCGAATTTTTGTCTTGCCCTCGATGTGTTTTTATCTTGTGTTTGAGGTACTTATATGACTCGAAAAATCTATAATTCGAATTTATTTTTATTCTCCTTAAGATTCGACATTCGAGTTATCAAGACTCAACTGTATTACAAAATATAATATATGAATAATTATTAAACAGATCGACGTATTAAAATATATACTGTATGATAATATTATGAATAATGATGTTATACACAATGTTTGGCCATACGTATACAAGATGAAACTTTTGATTTTAAGAACATAAATAGTATATAATAGTAATTTTATTATTAATATATCTAATTGGTTTCATAACTGTTATTACTTATTTTAATATTCAATATAATATAATTAAGTATTACATATTGTAGTCGTCATATTTTTTTGTAAAAGTTAAGAACTAATGAAAATGAAAGAATCAGAGTAGTTGTAGATTTCTACCAAGTTGATATGTGGTCCCATCGTAAAGCCTCTTATAGTAATTTCTCAAAGATACATGATATTTAATTGTATCCCCTACGGTATCTATCCTGTTCACTTCATTGCATATATTCCTCCTATGATTACCAAAGGTTATATACAAAATTATTATTAATAGCGATTAGCAATATGCTACTGCATAAGACAACTTCATATTTTTATCTTATATACAATAAGCCATTAATACTTGCTAAGCATTAGCGCAATTATGAGGGTTTTGCAATGGGCGCATACCCAGGAGCTTATATAAGGGGGGATATGAAGGCTAGATATCCCCTTATATATATTATTTTTTAAAGCTATTTTATTAAATATAATGGTTTTTACGAAAGCTTAAAAATATAATATTGTTGATCATATTTATAAAAAAAATGTATTTATTTATTTATGTATTATTGTTATTACAGAGGGTCAAACCAAGACAATATAAAATATAGATAAGATGCACAAAATTAAAAATATAAGATGTGATACCTATCAGATACAAGTAAACAATACTACAATGGAAAATAGAAGAAAAATAATATAAAAGGTTTCCCACAAAAACCCGGGCTAATTAATAAATTCAGAATCTGAAATAGCAACCCATATACGAGTATAAAGCGAGTTATGGGAGCTTTAATAAGATAATAATTGTGGGAGATGGAACGAAGAAAGGTATATAGAGGAAAACATGGCTATTATTATTCTATGGTACTGCGTAACAGGACTTTGAAACTAACAAAATTAAGAAGTGTAGAAGACTGAAGAGTCCATTTTGTTGAAAGGAGATTGAAGAGGGAAGATAAGTTGATCTATAAGACGGTTGAGGGTAGAAGCAACCGACATAACTCCGATTTCTGGCTCTACGGACATCATAATTGATGGTGACGATTCTACCAGCGGTAGTAAAGATGGCTGTTTTAGTAGGTGGCTACATTAACCGACATTTTGTAAAAGTAGTAACTATAACGACAGATTACAGAGGATCTTGCCGATGCGCCGGAGACGTCTCCTCCGGACACGTATCACGAGCTATCGGCGACGTTGCGGTCGCGATTTCTCAGGCTCTTTTCTGACACCCCAACCCAATTCAAGTTTAATTTCGATGATATCTGACGTATCAGTCCGGGTAGTTACTGTGGACAATTTCGTGGTCTCCGAGATATTTGCAAGGCGTTTTATAATACCAGCTTGCCAGTATCGACAAAATACATTGGGATTTAAGGCTCAATTGTTGTCCAAAGAGCATTGATACGTAGGTATAATACTTTTTAACAAGAATTAATTTTATTTTTATATTTTTATGATGGTTTAATAATACTTGAACTTTACGTATTTTTTTTAGACTGTTTGTCTGGTATTCTTTTACTCATTTCAATAACTCTGTTGACATATTTTACTTTTACATAAAGTTGTTTTCTATCAATCTATCATTATACTTATTGATGATTTAGCACACATATTATTTATTGCCTAAGTTGTGATATATTTATTAATTTAAAATAATATTGCTAGTGACTAGTGTAACCTTTACAGCTATACAATATATTCTTACAGACTACAGTTATTTTAATTGTCTGTTACCTGTTTATTATTTTTTTTTTTTACATAGATTATCGTAGAACTATTTTTTTCTAAATTTACATTTAAAATAACGCAGTAATTTTTAAAATTTTATATCACTGTAAATAACATTTATATCACCTTAATCCTATTTAAATATAAAGTCATTGACTCTTTTTGTGTATTAATAAATGGGATTTCGATATATTCTTGTCAAGTGTTATAAAGATAAACTTTTAGTAGGTATTAAATCATATTTTTTTAAAAATACCTATATTATCATTTATTAATGTCTATATTACTTGGAATAAATCAAATACTTCACACAAAAAAAATGAAATATTTAAGGTATTCCAAGAACATATTAAACCTGTTATTTTGTGGTATTTATGCACCTATTATGAATAAATATTTATTTTATTGACTATTGGTATAATGCACTAATGTTGTATTGGTATTTATGGTTGTACCTGGATTAAAAACAGTAGGATCATCATTCATCAATATTTCGTCTTACAATCAAAGTGCCATTTTTATCCGGTAAAAATATAGGTAAGCCTAGTTTACTCATACAATTTTTACTGCCTACTAGAAAACAGCGGCCTAAATTGTTTCAATAATTTTAGCACCCCCTTCATGTCAACATCTCTAGTTGCGCTAATGTTGGCAAGATTAGTATATATATTACTATCAATAAGTACTACATATGTCTACAAGTTCTTCATTTAAAAACAATTTACTTCGAAAATTATTGTTCTTAATAAATTAAAATTTTCATATAGGTCTATATATTAACTATAAATACTGATGAACGCAAAACAAAATTATGATTTTACCAGCTTGGGCTTAACAAACAGCCAGGCGTACCGTATTTGCAATGATACACATCTAAATGTAAACGAGCTTTAATCTTCGGATTTATTTTCTTTGGGTCTTCACCTGAATCTTCAAGTATTACAGGAATTTTCCTATTTTTTTCTTCGTATATAGAATCTTCATCACTAACAAATATTTATATCAATTATTTAAAATAACTTTAAATATGAATAGGAAGTTTATACATTTATGTACAAAAATATCTCATGATTACCTTGTTTTTATTGATTCATTTGTACTGCCTTTTACATAAACAATTTGTTAAATTTCTAAAAGGATTAAAATTATAATGTTAAACAAACAATAAAAAAATATACATACTATTATTTAACTTTGATTTACAGCACTTATAGTGATGTGCTCCCACTTTGAATGTTGCTTTTATATTTTTGCCAAATTGATTTGATGTAATTTCCGTATTTTTGTACTCATCGTTATCCAAAAATCGATCTTTTAAATTTAAAGACTCCTTTATATTTTTTCGATCGCTAAAAAGATAGGTGCAAGTAAGTTCACATGGTTTTATATTAGGTACATTACATTACATTATTACTAAGTATGACAACTGACAAGATACTTGTTCAACTTATATATCTGCAAAGGACAGGTACTAATTTACCTTATTATATAACAGCTGGGCTATTTAACCATTATTATTTTGGTTTAAGTTATTTCAAATTACAAATTAATTTAAGTAAGTAACACAGTTTTAGAGAAATATTAACTTACTTAGTTCAACTGTTAAAGTTACTTTTTTTTAAATCACTCACCCTTATATTTTGTACTCATTAAAATAGTTGAGTTTTGGTGTAAATAGCTTAACAATAAACACATCTTAGAATTATTTTTTTTAAGAAAAAAACTAGGTATTTGACAAGTATTATTTAATAGAAATGTTAAATAAATAACTGATAAATTGTATTAGAAGAATCTTCTACAAATCTACTACATTTTAATTATAAAGTTTTTTCAAAGTTGTGGTCAGTTGTTCGATTTTCTTCTTGCATTTACCAGTTGACCACTTGCACTATACAATCGCTCTTCGTAAGTACTTGACGGTACTGACGTACTGTGGTAGGTAATATATTTTATTAATTATTTTTTAAGCCAATTGTGTGATAGTTCCCATGTATTTAATTAAAATAGCTATCGATAATTGTATACATAAATATGTAAATAACCTCTTAGAATTAACTTCACGATATTGATAATAACCAAGTAAAGTTAAAAAGATATAAAATCAAAAGCAGCTAAGTTAATAACTTATCTACCTTATTATTTTTTAAACCTTATACATTTTTTAACTTGTTAAGTTAAAAGTAACTTAACATTGAACTAGTTGGTATAGTTATAGTAGTGATTTTCCAGCTTTGTATATTAAATGTAGGTATACATAATTATTTCAATACAAAGTTATAAGTATGTTTTATTATTTTACCTGGTTTCCTTTCTATGCTCGTTTATTTTGGATCTATTCATATCTTCACCTTCATTGAAGTATAATATTATTAATATGACAAGATGTTAAAATAAATATACATTTAAACTTACAGGGTTTGCAAGATTTTTTCAAATGACACTCGCAATCCATTATGTTATTATTGGTCTATTAAATAATAATCATTATATAAGTAGGTATATTATAGTGTTATTTAAAAAAAAATGCATTAGGTAATTCACAATAGTTTTTTTATGAGCACCTGAAGTAAGAATTTAAAAAAAATCTTCAACATCACGACAATTTGCAAAATCATTTTAGTTAGAAATTTATTTAAAAATGTATTTTTATATTTAAGATTTTAAAATCTAATGTTCTCTTTACAAAGAAAAATTCAATTTTTTATTCATTTTATCTGAGAAAATTTGTCCACCCACTGGAAATTGCCCACTGGTGCCACCTCCTTAAAACCAGCCCTGAGCTTGATGGATGTGTTGCAAGGGATGGACCTAACAGGCTTTAGCCCCCCCCCTAAATGTTATTAAACATTATTTATATTTTATTTTAATACATAATTTAGTTATTGTTTATTATTTTAAGTATAGATACAAAATAAACAGAATCTAAACAATCAAATATCAACCCAAAGACCCAGGACCCAAATTTAATCCTTAATTTATATTTTTCAAAAACCGAAACAGGAACCAGAAGTCTAGAACTTTCTAAAGAAGTAATTATGAGCACTAAAACCGGAACCGGAACCAAAACCGAAAAAAATAAAAGGTAGGTACCCGCTTCTTCAATTGTTAATTTTGCTGGTAGCATAATAATTTAAGTGAATGTATTATTATACATTAAATATTAATACATATTACTGATAATTAACTAATAACTAAATTATTTAAATTTAAATTGATATTACCTTTTTTGCTCTTAGGCAATATAGTTGACTGTCTGTGTCTGTATCTGAATTAATATTTCCATCTTCATTAGTTGTCCTATTACAGTAATATCGATAAGAAATTAAATAAAAACGAATATTGTTAAAATTGTGTTTGCTTTTTCCAACCTATGTTCTGTTTCATGTGAATACTGCGAATTCATTAATTTAGAGTGATGAACTCTTTTCATTCTGTTCGGCTGATTTTGCGTTTCTAAATATTGCGGTGAGCAATGATCATTTGCACGTGAAATTACGTTTATTTGTTCTGTAACACTGGTCTTGGTGACTAGTGTAATTTTCGGCGAAATAGTTCCCTATGATTATCCATTGTTATTATTTATAGTTGGACATCATAACGTATCATTTATGTTTTTCATTATGATGTAAACAATGGTCTCAATTTTTTTAATTATTGTTTAAATCGGTAGGTAGGTATAATATATTATAATTAATATAGTCAAACAAAACTACTTTTTAAACAATTAAAAAAAAAAACACAAAATTTAAATAATGTTAATTTTAAAGGTAGTGGCGTACCCAGAAATTTGTTAGGGAAGGGGAACTTATTTAGTAAGTAATTCCATTGATTATACATAGTTTACTATAGCTTATAGGTAGTAAACATTGATTATATTATTATAAGTTATATATATACTTGTTGATAATCAATACACTAATACTTATTTGAGTAGTATTAACATTTAAAACAATGTTTGTTGAATTATAAAGTATACATATACATATTAAAATAATGATTGTTAAAATTATCTATTGACTATTTCAACATTTGTGTCTGATAATATATTTTGTATAATATGCTAGGACTAAAGGACTTATACACTTATTATGTAGATTGTAGGTATATGTATTATTACAATGTATTTGTTAAGTGGACATTATACCCGCTATTTATTTAGTTATTGTGTTGTAATTTAAAAATATTGTTCATATGGATATGGATACTTGAGATTTTAAAAGTATGGGTATATTTATATTTTATACACACAATGCCATTTTCAAATGCTATGTTTTCGGCAATAAATTACTTTTATAGTAATAATATCATGCAATTCACTTAGTATATACAAGCTAGCATACCATCACCTTTGCTAAAAATTGTTTTCGTAAAAAATGATTTATCATTGAATTCAAATTTAACACATCCATTACAGTTACCCACATGGCACCTAATGTACAGCAGAGGCGCAGAATGGTACTCACTTCTTTACCTTTTTAATATTATAGTGAAACTGACCATAGTGAGTAGTCACCCTGTATCAAATTTAAATGTAAGAATATTATTCCACCTTCGCCTTATTTTACATTTTAAAGCAAGTAAAAGCATTTTAAAATTGTAAAATTCTTTAATATATGATTCAATACACAACTTCTGTATTATACTAAATTTTAACGGACCACTGTCAGGTATTTCATACCAATGAAAACATTTTTTAAACGTTAACCTTGCAATAAGAAGGGAAGTGGATTAGTCATTGATACAGGTAGGTAGGTACATAATTAAATTAATTAATTTCGTTTTTTATTATAAACTATTTTTGAAAATATTTAAATTTACTAGATTTTCAGAGATACGAATTATATATTGCTTACAATTGTTTTACAATAATGTGTTTTAAAAATATCATAATGTAAATAGTATAATTACTTAAAAAAAGATTTAAATATTATTAACATTTATTCATTATACCTATACTTACTGGAAATAAAGGTTCGTTTTTCATGAGTAATGCCATTTCTCCATTCTTACTCAACCGATTGTGTTCGGGGTACAATACTTCATCAACATAAGAGATATATGTGGCTAAAGTGATTTGTTTATTTTTGTATGCTTGCACTAATGCTATTTTCATGCATTTTTCTTCTAAGACTTTCTGGATGTCCCTTAAGTTTGAGGGTCCTGCAAAGGTCTATAATATAAAAAAATAGATAAAAATTACAAAAATATGGAATTAATCAAATTTTACTTTGTGGAAGTTAAATGTTTCGTTGAAAGCTAAAGGGAATTTTGGTTCTACATACGATGTGCTACTGTTACACCCGAACATACAAATATCGAGGTATATCATTCCTTTGGGACATATCCACACACCAGGACACGTGACCTGTAGTTAAGTATGCATTTATTATTGTTGATTTACTTAGTTGAATTTTTTATTGAAACCATAATTAAATAAATATAGATAATTATAACAATCAGTGTATTGGTGGTTTAGTAGATTAATGATACTCACGTCTAAAATATCTAAAACTACACATATATTAAACGATTTAATCGACATAACAGGAAACAGTTTATGGTACGAGTATTTGGTGTACCAGTGCGCGATAATGTGAACGAATAACATTTGAACATTCCTACATAGCACCGAATACAGGATGCATAGGTACTTGCGTGTTAAGAACTTTTGCCGGCGTATCCAGGGTAACGTGCTTTTGAGCAGGTACAACACTAAAACTTAAGACGTAAGATGGTTCAATAATAACTCACTATACTTATATATATGATACTTTATATACTTGCGGGTTTACCCACCTATCAAAACTCGTCTGAGGACTTCTGGTTGCAATTTTTGTTGATCATATAACAAGATGTATGTATATATACAAGAATATAGGTACCTACTATGGAAACGGCACCAAAAAATAAAACTATTACATTATTTTAGTGAAAAAAAAATATCTATAGTTAAATTAACAATAAACTATTCGTAATTTGTAATGATGTAGGTAATAACATATAATTAGTTAATGCGACTAAAAATGTTATCCAGCACGTATTTGATGAGGTTTTGAAATTGTATACCTATAGGTACTATATATTTTCAGTGGATCAGATTTCCCCGTTAATTGCGAAAAAAAAGGTTGGGAAGTAGGTACTGTTCTGCTGTATATAGTAGGTGTCAAGTGGATCACTGTAATGGATGTGTTCAATTTAAATTCAATAATATAAAATAATTGTATACGAAAACGATTTTGAGCGAAGACAGTTTGTCAGCTTACATTTTATGGTATTTTTGCAGTTAATCATTTAACTATTAATTATACGGTAGGTTAAATTAATTTTTTCCGAAAATATTGCATTTGAAAATGTCATTGTGTGTATTAAATATAGTAAAATAGGTACCTATTTTAAAAGTTTTAAATACTGACGAATAGTATTTTTAAATTACAACGAAATTAACTAACATATCGTCATTCTTTGTTTAAATATCTAATCTCGTCCAAATTTGAACATAAAATGTCTATAAAAAACAATCATGTTAACATATTTTTTTGATTTTTTGGTTACACTATATTTATTATATACGAAAAAACTATTGTTTTAAAATTTCAATCCTTAGCTATAAAAAGCATGCTGTGGCCTGGTGCTACTTCCATTTTTTTTAAAAAAATGTTTCAAACATTTGACAAAAGCTATGTAAAAATGTTGATCAGTAAAAGATAACTTAAATTGGTTACCTATATAATTATTACATACCAACTGGCAACTTCAAATTTACGTATAGGTACACCCATATAACCTATTGCAATACAATTTTTAAATAAAGAAAATTAATTCCGGAATTTTGTTTTCGTGAAATATTTTTTGGGAATACGGATCCGAAAAAATGTTTAGGTACCCAGTAAAATAGTAGGTATCCGTGGATTACGAATTTAAAAAAACTGTTTTAAATTCATCATATTATATGCGTATATTATTTAACTACTAGCTATTTCTATTTAAACAATTCATTATGATTTATGTTATGTTATTTATCCAGTGATACGGTTTATAATGGGGGCAATGGGGCATGGGCTATGTATGTAGAATTTGATCTATAGTATTTTGAACTTTAGATCTAAGGTTTTGAATAAACATTATAAGTTATAACTCTATACCATGCAGTATATACATACTATAAATGAATATTAGTGCAGTGGTTGTCAACCTTTTTGGGTCCATGGCTCCTTTTGATTTTGAAATAAAATATACGGCTCCCATACGAACATTTAAAATAAACAAATTTACATTTCTTATAATAATTTTAATCTAACTTTATTTAATGATAAACATGTAATTAGGTATTAATAATAGGAAACATTTTTTTACATACAATTAAAAAATTAATACATTAATAATAATTTTAATTTTTAATGGGACGGCTGTGCTTGTTTTTGTTGCATTAAATCATCAAATCGTGGGGTAAATTTTGATAGTGCGATTCTCATTTCCTTTTCGGTATTTAGTTTTCCTCTGTATTTACTTTTGATAACTGCTAAGGCCGAAAAACCCGTTTCACATAAGTATGAAGAAGCAAATGGAATTAAAGTCCTGATAGCCTTATTGGCTACGATCGGATATTGCTTCTTCATAGCTATCCAAAATTCTGGTAAAGATAATGATACAAATTTGGATTTTGATACTGAATCTGAGTACAAGTCTATCAGTTGTTCTTGTTCAGTAATTGTTAATTCTGACGGTAGATCAGTAGTAAAAGGATCTTTAATCCAATTTCGTTGTTGATCGTCCTCGGGAAAATAATTTTGGAAGTGAACAATAAGTTGTGATAAGTGTTCCATGAATACTAATTTGATAGATTCTATCAAGTTTAAATTATTTTCATGAAGGAACATATACAATATGCTATTACTCGATATCGCAAACACGGTTATCGACGGTTATCTCACACATGCAACATGTAATATGTATTGGTGCGCCGAAATTTTATTTTTAGTTTCTATTGCGAACGCGGCTCCCTTGATAATAACCGGCGACGCCCCTGGGAGCCGCGACGCACAGGTTGAAAACCCCTGTATTAGTGTATATTATTAGTACTATTATTTAGTATTTACTAGAGAGCGTTCGATCTTTTAGGCTACATAGGTAGATATTACGAAATAGTATTTTAATATATGTAATAGGTACCAGGTACATTTATTATGTTGATAGAACTATATGTAAAAACTAATAATAGTAATGTGCATGCGGCCATTGCGGTGTATAGACATGAATATATTAAAAGGTATAATATAGTATTGTGGTATAAGTACTTTGAACTATTACAAAAAAATTAACGTAGGTAGGTTTAGGTATCAGAAAAATTCACCGCGGACGTCCGTCTGCAGTCTTTGTTTTTCAGTTGGCACGACCTCGGTGGATTTGCGATCGCGTGCCTGGTATCATGAACGGCAGGAAGCTGTAGTTCATTAGGCAACAAACCTCACGTCTCTATTGTTGTCGTTAAAATGCCGAAAAAAAATCGCTCGATCATAGCGTTATTCCCATCACGTATATTATTACGATCGCTATAGGTGAAAATCGCATACGATAACTAGCATAGTTAAAACAATTTTTTCAGTTACCATTTTTATTAAAAAAGTATTGTAAAGGTATAAGGTATATTTATGGTACATTTTTATAGACGTTTAAACGTTATTATTAGGACTCATGTAAGAGAATATAAAAATTATTTTTCAATTCGTGTTAAGGAGGGGGGGTGGAATCATTAGGGGTTTTATGTAGCCACCTTGGCACCTTACTTCGTGCAAATTAAATTGGATGTCAGAAGCAAAAATCGTATTTACGAATTTCTCGTACCGCGTACGTTGCATGAATGTCGTCGCTCGTCAAATATATAATAAGTAATATTATACTATTATAGTATAAATGTAGAGTACCTATTTTGGATTTCAAAAAAGTAAAATATGTAACCGTTTTTCCCAACACACTTGCAGAAAAACAAACATTTTTTGATTATCCCCCCCCCTTATTGTGTTAGAATTACATTTTTTACTTAAGCAACTGCAGGTTTATAAAGTTTTTTTCTTTCTTAAAAATTGACTTATTGAGAGCGAGTTAAAGTTTCAACAAATCATATTGAAATATTGCATGAGAAGTTGTAGAATCTCTGGTATTTATACTGTTAAAAATGCAATATAAGTTTCTTTTTTCTAAATAAATAAACAATAATAAATTAAAATAGATGAAAGAAAATTAGAAACAATGACTTGAAACATGTGAAGATGGGACCATTCGGCAACAGAACCTCTGACCTCAGAATTAACCTCAGAGTATTTTTAAGATAGAAAACATTTTTATAAGTCAAAGTTGATGCAACTGTAATTTAAATTCAAACTTAAAGAAAGAGGGGCAATTAAAATTTAATTATTTTGGCAATTTAATTATTGCCATGCATGTTGGAAAAATAAGGTTAAACATTACATTTTTCAGAAATAAGTGTTATAATATAAGTCCTTTGTGCAGTAAAAAAACCACGAATAAAATTCCGGTGCAATTGAATTGGCTCCCTAATACAGGTAGGTAGTCAATATTTTACCCTTAATAAGTACCTTTGAATTGGCTCCCAAAAATTTACTGTTGAATTGGCTCCTTACCGTTTTTTTCAAAAATGTATTGGTTACCAAAATGTTAATAATTTAAAGTACGTAATTCATAATTCGTATATTTTACATCGTTACATAAAATTAAATTTAAAAATTAAAAAAACAGACAATATTTTACTTAATTGCATCATTATAAAATTTATGTATATTATATAAATTCAAAATTAAATTAAAAAATTAAAAAACAGACAATATTTTACTAAAGTGCGTCATTATAAAATGTATACATAGGTACAAAGTAATAAGTTAAATAAAAATATTAAATTATTAGACTATTTTTCGGGGTCTATACTTATTGGCCAATATTTTTATATATTGAAACCTCGAACTTACACCACTACACCAGTATCATATTTACTAATTTCATTTTCTAAAAATTTCATTTTATCTCTTATGTCTTTCCTGTGTGGTTTTGTTGTATTGGAACTCCTTATAATAATTCTTGTATCTGATTGAATACTATATAATATATTTAGAAAGTTGAATATATTTGGATGTGGAGAATAAAATTGCGAATTAAATTTTGGATGAAACGATTCGCACGAGTTAATTGTAAGATAAATACTATTGCTTTTTTCTGCCCAAATTTCTGGTGGAAATGTTGAATCATTTGCAATATAATTTTCTACTAAATAGTCATTGAATTTTGTGAGTTTTTCATTCATAGGCAGTATTTTAGCTAATTCGTCGGAAAAGCAATCCCCAACTGATTGTGGATCTAGGAATGGCAATCCAAATATATACGTTAAATAATGGCCTATTTCTGTATTTTGTACGTATTCCGATGAAAGACCAAACTTTTGTATAGCTCTATACCAAGATTGTCCAAAATGAAATCGACAACCACGAACTTTAGTCAATGGCCAAACATCATTTATTGCATTATGTATAGCTATTTCAAAATCAACATAAATGCTTTCTAAATTAAACACATTATTGTAGTTAAACAATAATTATCAATAATTCGAAAAATATCGAGATATGATTCTTATTTTTTGTCTTTCAGTACCTAGAGTGAAAATTAAAGGTACATAATGATTGGTTTTTAGTACATGAATTGTGAAAAATTGGTAAAAAAATTGTGCACAGTACGAAAATGTTCCATCAACGTAAAATATGGTTGATTGACTTAAAAATTTTAAATTTTCATCCGTACTAAATAATAAAATCCTTTTTTCATCAAATATTAACGATAAAATAAAAGTAGTCAATGATAATCGATTATTGTAGTAGATTAAGACGGTTAAGACGATAAGACTAAATTTGTAATATAAATAGTATAGGTATATCCAGCGGTAGATTATATTATTTGAGTGCAAACTGCCAGGCTATATTAGGTTGACGTCGTAAACGCCTATAATATGAGAACCCCTGGTTAAAAAATAATATTTAACAATTTAAGGAGTCAATTCAAGGATCGAATTTATATTTACCCAAAATTGGGAGTCAATTCAATGGTAGCCTCAAATTCAAGGTCATGCATTTGAATTATTTCGTGTTACCTTTACCGCCGAACTTGCCATTTTTCAATTGGTTATTTGGTTATATACTTTATATACTATGTATATTAAAATTATATGCACGTTGGTGACTTGTTTGAGATAACGGAAAACCAGAACTTGTTATTGAACGTCGAATGATACTATTATAATATTATATCGATTGACGACGTTACTACTTCAATGCATCTATATTATATTAAAGTGCAGGCAATTTAATGATAGTAACGATTCAAATTGTTCATTAAAAATTTGACACCCAGTTGGATTTTCAAAAAATTTCCGCTTGGGGCAACGGTACCCATCGGTGCATTGCCCCTACCTAAAAACGCCACTGTACAGCGTATTAAGTATACTGACTGCGCGCGTATTGTGTTGGGTATATCATATTAAGTACCTATATATTAAAGAATAATATAATATTATACATTGAGTGTCGCGTGGGCCGACACTGACGTAGTACACAGTTATTTGCAAATATTTATCCTACGTCTCGTGCGTTATTATTATTGTTATTAGAACGGCGGCGACAACGACAATATTATTATAATTTGTTGTGCCACGAAATAATGCGAATTCGTCCTCCCGCGCTGCCGCTGCAACGACAATCTCCGCACTGTGCCGCTTACCTTCCGAACGTTCGGTCTGCTAAAACCGCGGTCTCTGTCACCAAAAAAAAAAACTCGAAAACGCGCGGTATGTTCGGTATACTGATCCTGCACTTGTCGGCGGCGGCGTTGCTGTTTGACCGCTTCGGTTGTAACGGTCAGACGGCCGAAGTCGACTCGCTGACGTCCCAGGTCGGTGGTTACGCGGTATTCGAATGCCCGTCAGTACCGCAACCGCGGTACGACCACGACGGCGGTCTTCGCCGTCTTGTAGCCGTACGATGGACGAAAGACGTGAGTGCTCTCTTACTCTCACAATACTAGTAGCTGTCAAATGTCTACTATAATTGTCTGTGAATTCGGTTTAAAAACTAAAATGTAACTTCACTCATCGTAAATCGCAGACCGAAATAAAATTTGGTAACCTAACCTGCTAAATTGCTGTGCACGTTTGCATCTAGTGGTACCTATATGGCTATATGTAAATAGGTGCACTAAAACCGATCGTTATGAATAACAATGTCTTGGACATTACTCTCAATGTAACAAATATTCAAAGTAATTTTACTATGCTTATCAGTTGTTATACAATATTATTAGTTGACAGTAATCGTGTATGTTATAGTACATTAGACAAACGCGCCAGCAGGATAAAATACCACCTAGGGCAAGATAAAAATTATTTACAATCTAATATATCCGCCAAAAAAAATAATAGTAAAATAATAATAGTTACAAGTTTGTTTATTATTTTTATTTTTAAGCCGCGAAATAACTTAGATGCAGATATTATAGGTAGAAAACTGATGATAATTTGTATTTCATAATTGCATAACTGTTGATTATAGTTTTTTCTATAATTACCGATTTTGATTCTCTTTGTATCCGGTGTGATTTAATGGATATATACCTAATGTAGTAATGTATATGTTTAATGTTTATGATATTTTAAATAGGTATACCAGCTGCCCAGCAATTTCAAATTTAATTGGATTTAGAATCCCCAGTAGAAATACTCGTAATTCTGATTTGTTATATATACCTAAATTCAAAACAAATTGTGGCAATAGTTCATTTTTTTCAAGAGCTCTTTAAATGCCAATAAAATGTCCACTGTATGGATTTATTTTGGTTAATTTCGCTCAGTATTATTCAAAGCTAAAACTTTACCTAAACATAAAGCTTAATTATTTTGTTTTGATTTTTATATAATCAAATTGTTTTTCTTTCTGTTAGTTTTATTCGTATTATTACCACAATGTCTATTAGTTTCCATGTGTCAATAATATTATATTATTCTGTTTTCTTTAATATTTTGACAAAATGCTCTTGCCTGTTTATTATTATAAATAAATAAAAAATTGTATGCTCGATATGCTTGATATTATAGTACATAAACACTTAAAAATTCCCAGGGGCGGGGGGCAAAGGCCCCTTTGACCCCTCCTTGCGGGTGCCCTTGGCATCAAAATACATAAATTAACACATAATCCTATATAATCAATACCTACCTAATAATATTATATTATAAACGACGCGTACCCACATACGACTACCATACAAACAAGATGGGGTGTGTATCCGACAATGCGTTAAAGACATAAACACGTCTAAAAACGCTTATTGAGGTTCCAAATTTTGAAGAGCAAGTTTTTTTTATTACGCTTGAATGGTTTTGTAAATTAGAGGGATGGGAAGGGTGAAGAAATGTAAATAAAATGCTACAGGTAAGTGTAAATATTTTTTTGTAATACATGGTTTTATAAAATAAATGTTTTTCTTTTGAAAATTATTTTATAAGAATGTAAATTTTAGAATAGTATCATTTTTAGTATAATAATTTGTTCATATATTATTTAAGAAGTAATAGCAACCGTCTACAGCAATTTACGTTATGTTGAATTTATTTTATTCGCTTTACAGGGGCAGACGGTATTTACGTGTTCAGGGGGTACATTAACCACAGATGAACGGTACGACGGACGGACTACCGTGGTAGAACCCCCAGAGTTCAGCGATGTCGTCTCCATTGCAATTAACGTTTCCAGTCTCCGCGAATCTGACACAGGTGACTACGAGTGTCATGTAACTTACAGTGGCGATGCAGGTCCGCTGCAGCAGACTTCGTCACGGCCACCTTTACCAACCCTGTCGTCACCCCAGTCGAGCACAGACTCAACGTTGAATGCTGTCGACAACGATATGGGTGGTACAGCAGGCGTACGGTTCAGACTCGATGTGCAAGGTGAGGACTAACAATTCGTATATAAATTATAAACCTATAGTTATTAATTATATTAAGACTTTTTTGATACTTCAATCCTCAAATCTGAAAATTAATAAATTAATTCCACTTCATTAGAATATTAAATGTTATAACGATTATTGGTTATTCATAGTAAGAAAGGTGTATAGAATTTTACTTTTTATTCATGAATTAAAGTATTTATATATTCTATGAGTAATCTTGTAAATGTTATGATGAATCTTTTTTTATAGAGTAATTGTAGATTATTGTTCTTAACGCTTCAAAATTACATAGATAGGTATAATATTTTGTCTGTATTGCTATATACAACATTAATAAACCCTAACTTTTGTATGTCCGTTAAACCATTTTATTTACATTACGACATTTTTAATACTAATGTTAGTCAAATAAATAAAGTTAAACTATAAAAATTACAATGTGTAAACAATAAACATTGTGAACTGAATTAATTGCTCAATATTGAACAGACATTTTAAAATCTATACTTAATTACAATACAAATGGATCAAAGAAAGAAATGACAAATTTACAAATCATAAAAACTCAAGTTACTAAACTAAGGCTTATAGTAAACCTGTGTCTGTGTGGCTATGTATATGTGAACAACACTGTAATTAAATTGTGTTTGAACCTTAAAAACATTTGTTTGAATTATGTGAAGAAAGACAACTAACTAATAAGTAATAGGTACTTAAAAATAACATTAAATAATTTATAATACACATTATAAATAAGTAAAACATTTTTGTATTTACAGTATGTAGGTGGTAGGTCGGTACTATTTTAAATGGTTTAGAAAAAGGTGACACAAAAAGACTAATGACACATTTGATTTGTAGATAATTATTAATTGCATACCTAAGTTTCTTTAATAAAGAATTGAAAGTTATAGGTAATATACGTAATTATTAATTGAAGCAAGCATTCCGTTTTAACAAATGATTCGTTATAGCCTATAGGTAGTGCCTACATTGCCTACATTAGTACCTATTAAAAGAGAACAAAAACATTAATTTAACTTTAGGACAATTTTAAGCTAATTGTTCAAATTTATCAAAAATAAATAAATCTATTAGGTAATTATACTCAATTAAAGTATTAAGGAACAGTTATATATACATTAGGTACTTACAACCTACAGGTACCTATATAGAAATTACACTTATATTCATCAATTATTATTGGTACATCTTATTATGAACATTAATACGACAACGTTTTAGAACTTACATGTAAACAAAATCTCTGTAGTGTTGTGTATAGACTAATATAGTAGGTAATATGAACGAATTCGACACTGATGCGGTTTTAATTTATTCACGAAATAGTTTTGTCAACTTCAACCGTGGTCCGTGATACTAATTGCCCGTAAAATAATAATTTAGGTGTTTTAATAAAAAAAATAAAATATTATAATTATGAACTGTGGTTTGTGAGTGAAAAATAATTTATTCTATACAAGACATTTCAATATAATAAGAGTTATTGTGATTTTTAAGCGATTTATTTCTAAATAATATAATTGTAATAGTTCTTTGACTGATTTAGTTATATATGACGACCTTGACTTACTGATAAAATTGAACATTGTTGGAGATTACGAGGTCAGCCTACGAGTAAATATTATTCAGGGTCCCTTTATTAATTATTTATTGGAGGTATTGTTGACAGGATGGACTATATGAAGAAGTGAGTCGTAGGGCTTGTATGTACTAATAAAAAATATCCCACAAAAGTCTGTCAATAAAACTAACAATATTTACCGTGATACTATTTTATATTTGTTTATAGTATAAGTTATTTTTTAAATTAAACTCTTCCCTTTCTTAATATATAAGTACTTAGGTTAGGTTTGCATAACTTAGATATTAGGTATGGTCTTTAGACATTATAAATTGGCTGGGTACCTACTTACAAGTTCTATGTTAACTGTATAATCTTTGTAATAGTTTCTCAACACAATAAAATTGTCTATGGTTTTATTATGTATCATTTAACTAAAATGCTACAACAGTATTTATATTCATTACAGTTTTATAGTGTGAAATGTGAATAATAATATAATAATAACGACAATAACCTTTTCCACTAAAATTAAATTAATGCTTCCGTATACTGTGTTGCTTATTTTATCTACCTACATGACTGCATACTAGTAAAACAAGAATACATTTATTAAAACATATACCTATTTTAATAATAATTATAAATTATAATAATTAATACGTAGTAGATATTATAATTTTCGGATGGTTTAATGATAAAAATAACATACCTTATAAAAATAACAATACTTAAAAGTTATAATAATGATTTTTTTTTGTTTTGCTGTGCTTAAATTAAAATATAACGAAATTTTCATTACGATTCACTTTTTATTACACCCACGGTACAGGTATCCCATGTAAGTACTCGCATATTCTCAGTAACGCCCTGCAGAATTTCCTTGTTAGAATTAAAATAAATAATAAATACATTTCAAAAATAGATATATTATTATTATGATATAATATATATTATTAACTATAACATATAATGCCGAGGTACAGGCGGAGACGTAATGAGTATATCGCCGATCAACCAAACCCGGATGGAACACGAGTCCGTTCATTTCAGTTGCGTGAAAGAAGATCCTGAGTTCGTAGTCCAATGGTATAAAGACGGCGTACCACTGGATGATTTGCCATTCTTGAATGGTAGATTTCTTGTGACTCCGGAAGGTTCGTTAGACATCTATGATGCAGCATTGAGCGACAACGGTTTTTATTCCTGCCGCATAGTATCAGCAAAAGGAACACTGTCTGCCGGCGCTTTTCTCAACGTTCAGTGTAAGTGTTTGATCAAGTATCGATCAAATCAATATTTAATGTCATAATCATAAATACCCCTTAAATTATTCACAAGCCTCAAAAAAAGTTTCACGTTTGGTGAATATTATTGTTTTGTAGCATATATATTAATATATTATAGAATATTGGAAGTTGGAACGATTTTTATTATTGTAATAGCCAATAGGATTTTATTTATTTATTTTTCGGTTTTTGGAATTGACAAACCGGTCACATGTGTCCCGTCTCGTCTTATCTTATCAAATATTTTATAAAAATGTTAACATAACACATTTTTGATTTTAAATCTAACCTAACATACCCAACTGTAATTTATTAATAGGTAATGTTTAAAATTTAAAACATTGATCAGGCCATTTGTGTGTGTGGAGGGGGAAGAGGTGAATATGAAAATGTATTTTTCTATATTTATGTAAATTTTACTTTAAACAGATGTAAACTTCCACTAAAATTCAATTAAATCTCCATCAATGTAATACAGCTTAATCAAGATACCGCACTTTTTGCAGACAAGGCGAAAGTCGTCTATTCGCCAGCTGAAGTTTTTCTTGCTTACGGTAAGCCTGGTACTTTGGATTGTCACTTCCATTCCAACCCGCCGCTGACGAAAATAAGATGGGAAAAAGACGGGTTCTTGTTCGACACGTATAACGTGCCTGGAGTTTACCACCGACTAAACGGCTCTCTTTACTTTGATCGGGTATGAATCGATTTGTATATAATATATTAATATATATATAAGCAAAGTGTATGTCCCAAAAGTTATATCCCAATCGTTGCTAGCTAACGGTTACAACGAGAAAAACTCGCTGACCCACGAAACTCGTTGTAACCGATTTCTACTGTAGTTGCCTTTGGTTACAAATCATAATACCTACTACTAGAAGTTTTAAGTATTTATTTTTGTCATATTTAAATGGTTGCGATTAGTTATAGAAATGAAAAATTGAACATTTTCTTAGTGGATTTCATTTTTCTTTATTTTTCTTATAAAACTTAACTACAGCTGGCTACAGATCGAAATCTTCAGAAAAAGTATAGGCTAACCTTTCAGGATAATCATTTTTAAAATAATTATATACAAATGCAGTTTTTTCGGCCAAAATGATGTCCAGCTATATAGTATTACTAAAGTGATAATATTGTTATAAAGTAACAAGACACATACCGTATCTGCTCAGAATCGTTTTTCGTATACTATGATTTTATATCATTGAATTCAAATTTAACACATCCTTTAAAATTACACACTTGACAACTTGCTTCTGTACAGCAGAGCGGTGTCCACTTGTTCATCTTTATTTTATTATAGTATGTAATGCGCGTAAGTGTATAGGATTTTTACCGGTTTGTCTGTTATTGAATTGTAATTATTAATTATATATGCACTGCACATATATAGGTAGAGAAAGAACACGGTGGCAAATACACTTGTACGCCATTCAATGAGTTGGGAACCGAAGGGGCGTCTACGCCTATGGACGTAATCGTCCAGCATCCACCAAAATTAATTACTGTACCAAAAGTGTTGTACTTCCGTAAACTCGGAGATAACATTACAATGCCGTGTGAAGCAGAGAATTTCGACAACAGAGGTCCGGCGATTGTTTGGCAGAAGGTATTACATATCTAATGTATATAATATGCCAATATGATTTTCATCTTCATATTGTTATCATAAATTATTGTTTGCGCAACTCAAAGATTTGAGGGCTTCGACTCTCCGTAAATGGTTGACCTTACACTGACAACTGACCCCTACTTTGACAGTTCGGGTGCCACATCCATCATCATTCATCGCATTGCCTCATAGTCTTATGCTAAAAAACTAAGAGGTCATCAGGCGGTGGTGTGTTAACTAGTGTTTTGTCTTTGAGTCGCGCAAACACTAATTTATGATAACGAAATGAAGATGAAAACCATATGGCATATCATATAAATTCAACGTTGAACGTTTAATTAAATTTTTACTAATTATCTAAATTGTTGTGAATAACTATTTTAATGCGTTATCTTTAAAGGAGACATGCCTGATTTATTATTCATAACAATATAACATAATGAATTAATTAACCTGCATAATTTTTAACGCCTATTCGTAAATCGAAAATACAACGGGTGTAGATAGTGTGGATTATGCGGTTGCAGTACGGTGCTAGTTAATATATTAAAGTTTGTGTGGCATATTATGCATATATATATGCATTATACGGCGTGTGGGTACCTAGATGAATTTGAACATTCTAAAAATGACTGCAACATATTTTAAAAAAATATGTATGATCTCTGTTTATTTATTTAGTGTTGCTATTGATTACATATTTTAGTACAATTAGTAAAAAAATGGAACATACATTTTTTCACAAATAAATTTATAAAAAAAACAAATCCTTGGTACGGGCAAGTTGTCCGTCGCGATGTTTTTAATGTACCTAATTCTGATTTCACTTATTTACGCACCTCGCGGGTTTCTCAATCCACCGCAGGTGGCTTGCCTACCTGATAATATACTGCTCGCATATTGCCTATCTAGGTAGGTGGTTTAGTTGCATGTAAATCACTTGAGGTTAATCTTAACTTAATGTTTGGCTCGGGTAATGCCGAGTGGTACAGATAGTATATTATAATAAATTATTCTGTAATATTAGTTTTGAAATTTGAACAGCCATTCTCTGACTACGCGAGTGCTTAAGTGCTTTGCACTAGTTGCAGTATACGACGTACAGTAGAAACCGTTTATAATGACGTTCAAGGGACCAAAGAAAATAAGTCATAATAACCGGTTGTCATTATAACCAAAATGACGAAAAAAAATTGTAACTTCAATACATATTATTATTATTTATTTATGCAATGTATAATATTATAGAAAAAAGTAAAGATAAAAACATTTAAGCCATTTCATAGGTTGCTAAACTAGAATTATGCCACATTTAATTATGTACATATTTAAATTAAACTTTGTTTGTATAAAAATCACGCTCTATTTTTTTTCTAGTTCTTCAAAATGTATCTTTGGACTTACGTTATTCAGAGCCATATAATTTGCTAACATTTTTGCTGCATTGAACACTGCATTAATAGATAAATCTTCATCGGGAGTATCAGCTTCTTCACTATTATCGTCTTCCTCGGGTTCTTCGGGTTGGTTAATCAATGAAGAAATAAGTTCTTGATCACTTAATGGTTCTGAATTAGCACATCATTATCAAAGTTAACATATTATTAATTTATGTTTGGGAAACTTATATCTTCTTCTTGTTCTCCTTGGACATTATAGATAAAATATTTTTCCAATACAACCAAAAATAACCGTCATAACATCCGTATAGTCATTATATAGACGTCATAATAACCGATACAAATTAGTACATACAATATAGGAGTTTTGCCGGGACATTTAATCTAAGGTCATTACACCCAATATGTCACTACAACCGGTGTCATTATAAACGGTTTCTACTGTATATTATTATAATAAGTGCGTATTATGTATTGTGCAACAAAAATATTATATATATAATATAATTAATTTATTATTATTATCATTATTAAATTAAAGAAATATCAAATAACATGAATCTATTCAAATATAAATGATTCATATTATTTTTATACTTATTTATAGGCGGATGGTAAGAGTTTATTTTATCCTCGGGTGACAGTCACTGGCGGTAATCTAACTTTGACTGGGGTGAGGAGTGAAGACAGAGGTGTCTATAGATGTGTGGCATCCAATATCGCAGCTACTATTTCAGTAGAAACAGAGTTGATCGTCGAGGAAGTTTTATTCCACCGTAAACATTTCGATTTGCACATAAATGCAACTAACAAGAATATCGTGGCTTATTGGAAACGACCATATTCATTCTGCACTGTTTGGTTAGTGATACTTGTTATATAACAATAATGTTTCTCAACCTATATGACGTGTCGGGAGACGGGAGAGTTCGGGACCAAATGTTAGATGATCGAACAATTTTTGATAATATAATTTAATTAGGGTAAAAAAAGGTACCTATAACAGTATAACTCAATACAATATTGTGTCACTTACCGTATTTTTCTCTCTGAATTGGATTTACTGCTCATTTGCTCCTGTTTGTAGACAACTATTGTACTTAACTTGTTTTTATTATATTTTAAATTTTATATCAATGATTTAAAATTAGGATTTACGAGTTTTTTCATGGGAAAATTTGACTTAAAATAAGTTTATTTTTCTACAAACACCAAAATTTAAATTATGTTCAACATTTCATATTAGGTACAAGTCCATGCTTAAATAAATACGCTGTGTAAAAATGTTTTCTTTCGTTGGACACATGATGTAGACAGTTGACATCGACTCGACTTGTGAATAACTGTAAATTCATTTTGTTATATGCCAGAAAGAATGAAGACATTTTCGTTTGTAGTCGCGTAGTGTAGTGTATGAAATATTTAGTGTACTACGGTACTCGTATGCACGCGACGACTATTCGTATCAGGCAGGTGTGCACTCAGTATTTTTTTTGAGGGCTTACAAAATATCCTACTTTACCTTATACTCAAATACACAATAACCAGTAAGTACATTTAAATAATTGAACATTTCAACATACTAGATACCTATATTTAAAAAAATATTGGGAGCTTTAGCCCCAAAGCCCCCCTCCTGGGTGCGCCATTGATTCATATCACAACATATTGTAACAAGTCAAGTAGCGACGAAAACATAACGCGGCTTTTAATTTTGTCGTTTTAAACGTGGCGTCGTTGTAGGAGTAGAGACACGAGCTCGGCGTCCTCGAACTGGATCGCATCAGCGACATCTAGCGACGGGAAAGCGATTCTATGGAATTTAAACATTGGCGGGGAATACGAGATAATGGTGTCATGCCGAGACGAGATGAGCGGCGAATCTATTTTCAGCAGGTCCATTCTGACAAGTCGCTTGAGAGGTAAGAGCGTTTTCACAAATTACTTTATCATACGAAATGCAGATACTGGTAGGTAAGCTAACATTTCATATTTTTCGGTTTCGGTTTCGGTTTTGGTATTAAATTATTTCATTTTCTGGTTCCAGTTTTTGAAAAATATAAATTAAGGGTTCCGGTTGATACTAAAATTAAATGGTTTTAAATATTTTATTAAAAAATATATATTTCTTAGTACCTACTACCTACATTTGTTTATTTTTTCATACATATACTTGTGTACATCAAATAGCCTATGCCCTATAAACCTGTGTGTATATAAATTAATGTACTTTTGGATGAAGCTTATATAGATATAGACTTGGAAACTACTGAACCAATTGGCACCAAGTTTTACACACATATTCCTTGAGACCCGGGTACTGGGTAGTGTTTATAGCTTCGTTTTTCAACCCCCATAGATTGCTATAGGGTGACTCACATATGAATTTGTAATGTAAATATGAACTCGTAATGTACTCGGTAATATAGGGTACTCGTATAATGTAATTTTTTGCGATTTCCGTTTTTCTTTAATTATATTGTATAATACATAATATTATGTCGTAGAATCCACCGGCCGGTCAACCGAAGAGCTGCGCGAAAAGTCTTCTAGTCTTGTCGACGACAATCACCCGTTCGACATTCGAGTCGAACGCTCCGGTACCGGTTATAATGTATCATGGACGACGGATAAGTCCAGCGTTGAACATCATCGTGTCAAGCGATATGTTGTGAAGTGGTACGATGCGCGCGATGGCTCAGAACTCGGGTCGGCGTCAACCGCAGCCAACAAAAGATACATAGGTGAGATTCGACATAAAGGTTTTATACCTATCAGATTTGCTACGGTTATTTGACACTTTACAAGTTAAGTACCTACAAATATTGAACGTCGTGACCATATATTATTACTATTAAACCCATTATAACCATCGTTGGCAAAAACAGCAATATAAGTCGATCTTAACCTAACTGCCTCTTTAAGTCTTTAAAGTATTATAAACTATTACTTATAAGTTATATTACATTTTACACTACCATAACCATAATGGCAACAATTCACTTTTAAATTACAATTCCGTTCTACGGCATCTGAAGCACGAATAGGCGCTTAATGATTGCTGGATCGTGGGACAAGTGCCTCCAGCGGATTGAAGAAATGCTGAGATTAGGAACACTCGATTCTAGCGGCTAATCTATCTGCAGCATTTAGGATCAAACAGATCCGTTGTCATAAATCATGATTACCTATAATTTTAATTATAATTATAATTGTGTCAAGGCTTATTTATCTAAATTATACAAAAATAAATAACAATTATGTTATAATATGGGCATATGGCCATAGGCGCAACTAGACCTGCATTTCTGGGGGTGTTAAAATGATGTATACCTACCTATCTCATTAAGCCTTGGATACTCTTATAAATAACGGATTTTTGTAACACAACTTTAAGATTCTTATTTATTTGTTTATTAACTAATTTAACTAATATATCGCACTTACAAAGTAATAATAATTGTCATATTATTATTATTACAGTATAATATAATTTAAGTTACATTCAATAAAACAAATACAATAATAACATATAACGTTTGATATTGATTTTAATATAATATGACTTAAAAATGTATTATTATATTCTTTATTCATTATTGGAAGAAGATGGTCAAGATTTATTTATTTTTATTTTTGAAGAAAATGGGTAGTAGAGAAAAATGGCTACAGCCAAAAACAAATCATGAAATGTACATACTTAGTAATATTGCAGGCTGACGGATCGTCTATGCTCAGAATTGTTTTTCGAGTGCAATGAATTATCATTGATTATTGAATTTAAATTTAACATATAGGTACTTACAAGTTACAGTGCTTTACTTAATGATGAGGTAGGGGATTTATTGATTCCGCCGAAACTATATCTGCTTAGGAAAAAGGTTTATATTGATTCCGCCGGCTATTGTTTAAAATATCTACATATCGACTCCGCTGGCTACTGTTTATAATATCTACATATCGATTCCGCCGGACACTGTTCATCAATCATCATCCCCCCTTGTATATGTCAGATCGATGTGTAGATATTATAAACAGTAGCCGGCGGAATCGATATGTAGATATTATAAATAGACGGCGGAATCGATATATGCCCATGAGGTACCTACACTTGACACGATGACACCTACTGTACAGCAGAATGGTTACCTACTGACTACTATATAGGGGTCTCCCCCTATTTTCATTTGACAAGCAAACATCTTTCTGGTTTTAATATAATATTTAATAATTTACTTAGTTATGTTACAAGAATATTGGTTTTATACTCCTATACATAAGATCCAATTTTTGTTTAATCTAACTATCAGTTATACAATTATGTCCAATATACATTTTAGTCTATTATTTATTTAAATCCAATGTAGGTACTTACATATCATTTTGTCCAATGTAAATTAGTCCATTGTTTTTAATGTCAAATGTACTCCAATTGTGTATAAAAGTTTATAATTATGTTATTTAATATTTTATGAGTTTACTGTGTCTTAAGAAAACCAAATTTATCAGAACCACACATTTATTGTAAATGTAGTTTATTACATCAGAATTTGGATCATTGCAGTGTAGGTTTAAGTGGTAAGCTAATGCTCTAAGATATATAGTGATTTCGTTTTGTTCTTTGTAATGAGCATAATTTCTTATTTAATTTTCAACTCGTTCCTGATTAGCGGTAATTTATTTGGGGACTGGTGGTTTGACACGTGTATGACCTCTTTCTGGATAATAGTATTTTAGGTTTCTTCTTATATATGTTTTATATTTTCTAAAAACTTCCAAACATTAGATTTATTATTCATTTGATTGCATTTCTATCTAGTACCTAATTTAACAAGAACTTCTTTGTTATGAGAATTTTCCATACTTTGTCATAATACTTTATTTGATCTCGAGTTAGGTGCTTCTTTAGCTACTGTTTTAATTTGTTGGATTATTTCTTTCGCTTCAATGGCTGCTCCTTCTAGTGACTGTAAATGCATATGTTCATTACATATTTACATTTAAAAATAACTTAATTTTCCAAATCATTGTTTGTTATACACCTAGTGTTACAGATTGATTGGTTTTCATATCTCCAATATTGCGTGGTATGATTTTTGTTAAACGAATGCTGTTGATAACAAAATCCATTGTTTATAAGTAAGGGCCAGATTTATATGCAATAAAAATCTATAAAATATGCAGATTCATATCATAAATATGCAAATTTTTTTTTACAAATTAATAAACTATACAATTTTGAGTAAAAAATTGTAAATATAAAAAAGGTCAATTAAAAAAAATGCAAAATAAAATTTTTTTATGACATTGTGTTTAAAAGTATTATAGATACGAATATACGATTTATATTAAATTATTATTATGTGACGAGTAACAGCATGAAGTAATAAAAATAAATTTCAAGTTTTTGAATTGAAAACTTCTATGACTATTTCAAAGCATACTTTTGTACTTGGAAAAACTTCTTTCCATGTGACAAGATACAATTAGATAAATCTTCAACTGACAGTTCCTCGTCTTCGTCACATTCCGTTACCTTTCTGTTGATTATACTATTGATTATTTTCAATGTAGAATATCCTCAATTTTTTAACAAAACATTTGCAAGATTAGATCTAGGAAAATCTATCCCTGACCTTCTTTTTTTAAATATTTTCTATGACTCATAGACTATCTTTTATAGTAAATTCAATTTCTGTAATTTGAGCTTTAGATATTTTTCAAAAAACAATTTAAACTGTAGATTGTTTAATTTAAAAAGAGACAATCAATAGTAAAGGTATTTGTACAAACGTAAATATGACTATTTTAATGAATAAAGATAGAGTTATAAATTTATAATGATTATTATAATTGTAGAATATGCAACATTTATGCAACTATCCAAAAATATGCATAAAAAAATGTAACCATAGAATCTATATATTATAAAAAGTCGACATTTCTAATCAAAATTATTCTAGGTAAATTGTAGAAGAATATGCATTTGCATATAAATCCAAGCCCTATTTATAAGTAATGATTTGCTCTTTTTAGATTTGATAAATCTTGGCATCATATTTAATCGGGTGGTTTTCAAGTTAAAATGATTTCTAAAGAAATAATTATTAATTAAGAATAAAAGTTTAAAATAAAAAAGCCCTATCAATGAAATCCTATTGTTGAAACCATGGTAATTCAAATTTGGCTAAATAATACATTTTTAAATTCAGTATTTTGGACAGTATGGATTAGACCAAACTCTTGGTTAAGATGATTGGGTACAGAATAATTTTTCCGTCAAAAACTACCCATTTATAACTTTAATCATTTGATCATTATATTGAAGCGATAAGAATTCTGAAAATGATTATGAATTTGGCACAAAGTCTACTGGAGATCGGTCGGATTACATTTATTAATTTTGCCCTCAAAATTTCACAAATTTGATTTTCATTATTTGAAAAATATTAAATCTTGTAGTAGTGTTAAAAAAATATCTATACTAATATTATAAAGAGGAAAGGTTTGATTGTTTGTATTTAATAGGCTCCGAAACTACTGAACCGATTTAAATGAAATTTGGTACATAGATAGTTTAGATACTGAGAAAGGATATGGGCTAATTTTAAAAGGCAGAGGTCCAACCTCTGGAGGTGCTCACACGGGGGTTTTAAAATTTACGATGGAAATATTTGTTTATAAATAGTTGCTATTGGTAACCATGGTTGCTATGGTATGTATAATCTCTGTTTATTTATAGGGTTGTCAATGGTTACATATTAACCATGTGCAAATATCTATATTATTAATATTTGTCAGTGATCTAATGCAGTGAACTGCCTACCTAGGTGGGTTTAGATGCATGTAAATCACTTGAGGTTAATCTTAACTTAATATTTGGCTCAGGCAACGCCGGGTGGGACTAAATTGAATATTGTTGTAATGATATTACCACAGAATAGATTAAATAATATATAAAAAATACAATATAAAATATATAATAATAGTGTACTTATAATCAATGTAAGTAGATTTCACAATGTTTGATGGTTGAACATTGTTTAGTCTGTCTTGCAATATAACTAATGAAATATTATAGAGCTGACAGATCATCACTATTGTTTGAATTAGAATGGTCTAATAATGTATCAAAATATCTTTCCCTCAACATCATAATATTAATAAAAATTATATTTAAAATGAATAATTAATTAATTTAATAAACAAATTATTATTTGTTAATTGTTATACAATTAAAGCAGTATGTATGATAATTTTGTGGATTTTCTCTTAATTTTTTTTTTTTAATAAGAAATTTAATTTTTAGTGTATTTTATAATTTTAATTATTAGATTTGAAAAAAATATTTAAATACACACATACAAATAATTTAATACAAAGATGTTTTTATAAGTTGCAAGACTTGCTTTAATACATAATCTACAATATTTGATCACATATATAAAACAAAAAAAAATACTAGAATAAAGAATTAAAATAATATACATATTAATAATAATTACATATTTATACCTAACATTTGTTTAAGTACAATGCATAATAATGGTCATCTAATTTATATATATTGTATGTTGAACAAGGAAGTAAAATATATTAGTCTGATAGGTGGTGTATCTAGAAATAAATTAAAACAAATTCAGTTTCACAATATATTGTGATTAAATGATAATAATCAATAAGCAAAAACTTATTTTATAAATTAAATACTAAATTAGGGAAAGGTGGGTAGATGCTTTATTTGCCTCTTCCTAAACCCATTATTGATAGTTTATACTGTTATGGAAACTTAAGTAATAGATATACAAACATTGATCTCAAAAGAATATTAATATTCTTAGTAAAAATATTTAATATTCAACATTATTATTATTATGTTATTATTTCATTTGTATTAATTGTATTACTAACATTTAATTCAAAACTTTTAAGTTCTTCGGGCTTATGTACCCAAGCCCCAAAATTCAATGACTTAAATGTTGATATTAATTCATTTTTAGCAGCTACATAATTCTTATTTTTATTTTTCAACGCATCATAAAATATATTAGTTTCATTTTCAATTAGAGTTGATAAATTATTTGTAGCACTACATAGTTTAATATATTCTTTAGCCAACGAGGTTTTACATACTCTTGACAGCTTGTTTTCAATTGTCCTACCCATACTTCCTTTAATAATTTCAATTCCTTCATCTATAATCCAATTCATGCAGTGAGGTGATTGTGTAACAGATCTACGAGGAAGTATACCATAACCACGAAGTTGAGGTTTCTGTACTCTACAAGTACAATTTAGTTATATAATATAATAAATTTAAAATAAGCAAATTGTTACTCACTTAAAATCTTGTGGTAATTTATTAATGCTGTTTTCAACACGACCATAAATTGTTCGCTTCATATGATTTATATTGAACATACTTCCGATTGATATTGATTCTAAATAGATGGGTTCAACAAAATTGGATAATAAATTGCCTTGAAGTCCAAGTACATTCCAACGTGTAAGTTTGTCTGAGCATGACATAGTCACAAGACGTTCGCCCTGAGCAACTCCATCATATGTCTGAACTTCTCGTCCAAACACAGATACAGTGCCTGCACCATTTTCAATTTTTGACCGTAGCAAACCACGATTTAATCGATTAAACTGGTGTTCAGTGTCAGAAAAGCTATAAACTCTAGCTTCACCACAAGGAGCAGTGTTTATGTATAAGTGAAATGCAATATTTTCTGCTAATTTGAACTTACATTTTTTATCATCCGAGATAAATATAGAAGGAAGGCCTTTCACTGATTTCATGAGTTCTTTATAAAAGAATTTCAAAAGGCATCTGCGGGTTAATATTTCTGCGTGGCAATCATGTAAAGATTCACCACTTAGGCTCAAATAGTTACCAGATAAACATTTTGTACCAGTAGCCAAACTAATTACTTGCGCTGAATTCAAATCATCTTTGGTCATCTATATAAACAAACAATAGGTACATCAATACATATTAAACAATTAATTATTTACCAATAATTAATTTACTTTGATAATACTGGCAATGACTGAGTACTCTTTAAATTTGTTCTGATTAAATTCTAATTTTTGGTATACCATATCTGTGATTCTAGCAAAATGATCAATAATTTTAGCATCATCATAATCAGTACGCAACATTTCTATTTGGTTTTTGAACTTGTTATCTATTGGCTGCTCATTATACAAGGATTTTAAAGCGTTACGACATGCAATTTCTTTTGCTTCTTTTTTATTTTTTCCATAACCTATATACTTATTACCAGAAACAGTGACACTGATTGTTTCCAATAAACCATGGGATTGCTCATGTCCATATACCAAGAGTTGTCCAGAAAATATTTCATGTAGTATACAAATTGCTGATGTTTGATGTTCAGTAACTTGAGGTTCTATTTTATGTTTTTTTGATAAGGAGTTTTCCATCATATTGTCAGTACATTTTCTTTTGCCAACCTGTATACTTTCTATAGTATCATTGGTTTTAGAATTAGCTGATGTTTGATGCCCAGCAACTTGAGGTTCTATTGCAAGTTTTTTTGATATTGAGCTTTCCATCATATTGCCAGTACATTTAATTTTACCAACCTGTGTACTTTCTATAGTATCATTGGTCTTAGAATTAGCATCATTATTCAAAGTATATAACTTATAGTTCCTTATTGCATTTATTTTGGCTTTTTTTTTTGAAGAACCATAACCAAAAAACTGAAGATTGTTTATACATAACGCAATTTTGAAAGTAGGCAAATGTGAAGGTCCATCACATGCAAAAGGAGACCACTTATGATTAGGCTGAGTTTCATTGAAATCTCTTAATAAAGTTAAACTTTCAATATCGGTTGACTCGTCCATACTTGTAAATAGTTTTAACTGAACATACTAACAGCACAAACCATACATTTTGGAAGTCTATAAAATAAATACAATCGATAAATATTCTTAGTTGTTTAAATTTTAAGTAAATAAAATATTTTATTAGGTGCATAAAAAATTTAAATGATAAACAAACAAATAAAATATATATCTATATTTAATAAACAATAATCTTTGGCATAACTAAAAAAAAAAAATAATTCTAGATACATGAATGTTTATATAAAAGCATTTAAATAGGTACATTTTTTAAATATTTTGAATCGTTTTATAGACAAGTAGATTTTTTTTTTTAATAATTGTCAATAAAAAATTTTTTGTTCTTTAAAAAACTTGAAAATGTAATATGAAATTGATAGTTGTAATTAAAGTGTAATATAAAAAAAAGTTGATTGAAAATTCACAATAATTGTATATGAGCGTCTAAACTTAAAAATGTTTTGACATTGGATATTATTCATCAATAAACTGGCAATTTCTTATTTTGTTGTAATTAAAAAAAATAATAACCCTAGGTATTTGAAATTTTCACTGAAGGTTTAATTTTAATATCAATAATGTAGGTCTTTGCTCAGAATCGTTTTTAGTAAACAATGATTTTAAATAATTTGTATATCAAATTTAACACATCCATACCCCCCTAGACACCTACTGTACAGCAGAGCGGTAACCACTTGGCGACCTTTTTTTATTTGTTTAAGAGGAATCATTGTAACAATAACATACCGGTATAATGCAAAAATAAAGTTCAGTTAAGCTGCTTAATTGTTTTCCAATGTATGGATAACTAATTTATAGTAGATTAGGTTAGGTAAAATTAATTGCAGCAGTTTGCAAATACTTAAAGTGCATTATATTATGACTGAATAAATTAACTTTTTTTTTTTGTTGTTGTATAAAAACAAAAAACATAATATACATACGTCACTTTTTATCTAACTGAAAAAGCTCAATAGAACTGTTGAATTATTTAACACTTCCTTTTCTTAGTAATAACCTGTAAACATAAAAAAAAATTATATGAATTAAATGGTACATTTCTTCATTGAATATTAACATTTTGTAAAATGTACAATATTGTATCTAAATATAGTATATTTGGACTCTTAGTTTTTTTTTGAGCGTATAGGTACTCTCTAAATTTATGATTATCTGGGGATATGGGCAGTATACTTATTATAATTTTCAGTGAAGAAAACAAAATATTTTATAATTATTTGTAATTTTCAGCTCTCAAATGCTATTTAGTAGATATCAAGTGATTATCAAAAAATATTAGACTCAATGATCTTTTATCCATCTATTATACCATTTAAGGATATATTATACTGAGAGGCAGACTTAGGAATACAAATCGGCCCCAGGGAACCAGAAAACTCGGCCAAATGTTGGGTTAATAATAAATTCAAAAATTTTCCAAGATTTTTACCATTGTCACCTATTTGCATGTAAAAGGCATAAATCCACAAATATTTTTAGCGATACATCACTGTGATTACATATCACATTACTTTATTATACATTTCATTATTTGTTACACTGTTACACAATATTTTTTTTTAGTAAATTATACAATACTGTGCTATAGTTTTATTTTGTATATGGATTAAAAATATGTTCTGTGATGAATTGGAAATGCTGGGAGCACATACTATACAGTTTTTAAAACTATTCGCTCAATCTCTACTTATAAGGGTAAGCATGCAAGTATATAATTCCAATCACTATGTCAAAATTGTTATACCTAACTATTAATTTTGATTATATTATTGTTGATGTGAAGAAGGCAAATACCAACATTTTTTTGAAATGTTCAAAGAAACAATATTAAATATTTTTGCATTAAAATATATGTTTCAATTTCTTCATTGGAAAAATAAAATATTCAATCTCAATCTGTACATCTATAAAAGTAAAATGTTACCTAAATCACTAACATAACCTACCAATGGTGCCCATAAAGTTATTTTAAGGGGAGGGAAAAAATGACGTTTCAAAATCCATGTATTGCATAGATTATTTACTATGTTGGTTTTTCTTGAAAAGGAATGAGTAAGATAAGGTATGCAAGTTTGTAAACATTAATTTAAAAACAATTTAAAGGCTGAATGCAAGACTTTATAATATTCTACTATGTTTAATGTCCATGTTAGGTAGGTATACATCCGAGTAGACAATTATATAACTAGGTAATTTTATTTATTATATAATAACATTTAACAAACATCAATTAACAATTAATATTATTGTATTATAATCATAATGTGAAAATAAGAATTGCAAAATTTCTTCAAGACTAAATTAATTTAAAACATTTTCATTGAATTCAATTTGTTTATCCTCAGTTTTTTCTATATGAACACTTATCATGCATAACCGATAGCCCATCAAGCCTTTCATCTCTCATTGTTGATCTTAGTCTTAACTCTGCGCAAAATACTGAATAATTTTCCTACAGTTTTTGGGGGCAATGTAATGTACATTGTTCCTATATTAGTATACAATGTTTGACTTCAGTAAAAAATGCACATTCTTACAGTAATTTTATGTTATGTCATTAAAATAAATTCTGATTTTAATTGCCAATTTATAAATGCATTCCAATATCCATTACTTATTAGTAAATTTTTTTTTTTTTCATGCTAGTCAGTTGTGATCATTAAATTATAACTTTAGTTGTAAAAACTGAAACATTATCCATTTTTATAACAAAAATAAAAAACAGGCAGCCTCAATAATCAAGAACTGATAAGCCTATTTTATTATTTTCCAGGGGGATATGTCCCTCCTTCACCAATGGATACCCATGAACATTACCTAATGAGTAATGTGTAATGTTGTATACATGTATGATGTATTATTAAATAATTATCGTTCTTCTATTTCAAATTGTATAATGAGTTGATCAACAGTATGCCTGTATTCCACTATGCCACTGGGATCCCCACTAAGTCATCTGTTAGATAAGCTTAGTAGACATTATAAAACAATAATATTATGTCTATGGATGAGATAAGTAAATAAGCGTGCTCATGAGTATTATTCGAGTGGGGAAGATGATATGATATTTCAAGATAAGTAATATCGACGGAATTGGGATTCAGGAATATCATGATTCATGACAATAATTAACATAATATACAACTGGGCCCCAGGACCTGTGGATTATTATTACGTCTATCTCGGAAGTGGGCGATGGGAAATCAATACATTAATCATGATATCCACACCACAACGAATAATATTATTGGTAGCTAAGTATCACACGTTCACAGCCGTTGGGATACCGAATGCGTGCAAAACTGTAAATAATAACTGTAGGAAAATAATATCCACAAAAGCAACACAACATAAACTACTATATTATTAGCGCATAAGTACTTACGCTGAACAAATGGTTGGTTAGTATTTACAATATAACTTGTAGTTGCGTTGCGGTGAAGTAAACTGTGGCCGAACGAGATAGACGTTCATGATCGGATTTCGGTTTTGAGATCTACAGACACAAGTCTGTTATTGTACCGGTGGAAGACACGAAAACACAGAGTATAAATAATCTTCTACTGTATTATTAATATTTAATTTTATGATGACTGACGGCAATTTGTTTACAACTTCGAACGGGTTAAGTGATAAGACGATCAGATTTGAAATATTTTAATTTTAAACGTTGGTAAAAATGGTCGGCTACCGAATTATATCGATGCAGAACGATTGCAACATGTCTTACGAGTAAATAACGGTTTTATTTCACCATATATTCATTAACTTGACTGTTGCAATTTGATATTATTTAATAGTTTTCCGTTTGACGTGTTCAGTGAGTGCTATAATAATCGTGGTGATCGCTGTAAGCACTACGACTAGAGGGTTATACTGTAGTACTGTCTGTACTGAGGTTAAGGTACGAGATTTGATTATTTGAATTTTGAAACATCACCTGTTTACAATAGGATTAATGGTCTATAGAGTAATTTATATTTTATATTATTATCTACGTTCTACTGGTTTTTACAGAACCGTGTTATCAATCGACGTATCATCGGACGTAAGCCGTGGTTGTACCAGTGAACCACGAAATAGATAAAGGCACTGCTGTATCCGTATTAACACTGGTTAACCAATAACCACCATACATAACCACACAATTTGGAAATGTAATAAAAGGTTTTTCATAAGTTGTTATGAGTGTAAATAAAAAAAAGTGATTGAAAATCCATCACAATATCTTTTTAATAACGTCTGAGCTTAAAATTTTACAAAATTCAACAAAATCGTCAGTGTCAAATAAATTTTGTATGATCGTTTAAGGTTAAAATTGTTTTGACATTAGATATGCATCCGTAAATGAACTATATATCACCTCAATTGATTTTTGATATTTTGTTATAATTCAAAAACAAATGTAAATACTTTAAATTTTCACTAAATGTTTATTTTATCATTTTCTATACAGTGTGGTTCATTCGATGTTAAACATTCGGAATATCTAAAAATATTAACATTTTTCAAAAAAAAAGTTATCATTTTAATTTTTTACTTTTTTAAATTACAATAACATACAGTTTTAATTTCATATTCCAAAACAGAATATTTATAAATATAAAAATCAAATTTTGGATGAACAGTTTTTGAGCTATAAGTATTTAAAGTTTATAAACTTATATATTGATGATCGGAGTGGAACGTGGTTTCTCCACCAAATGTTGATTCACTACTCCGCTCATTTAAACTTGATATACTTATATAACTTAAAAACTACTCGTCCGAAGTCTGATTGTTATGTATCGAAATAATCAGGAAAATATTCTGCTTTGGAAATTGAAATATAATATTAAAATTGTATGTTGTCGTTCAAAAAAGTACAAAAAAGTAAAAAAATTAACAATAAAAATATTTAAAAAAATTATTTCTTAAAAAAATTATTACCTTGTAACGACTTGAAATCATGTAAGCAATTTTTTTTGAAAAAAGGCAATACTCTTCGATATAATGAGTGTTGCGTTGAATGAATCACTCGGTAAAATAAAACTGAAATACGGTTTGTAAACACTTTTATTGGTACAAAAACAAACAAAATAATTCACTTCGCCAGTGTTACACTTATGAGTTTATGACTTATCATATCGCTCACATGCGTACTACCGTCGTGCACTCGTGCGTCTCACCTATAGTCACCTACGCTGTCGCCAAGTTTCACAACAGCGGATCTGCCCGTGTGGCGGTGTTATATTATAATAATTAATAGTACAATTTTAGTGTCATCTCAGCATATCAAGGTCAGCCTCAAGCAATCTTCTCTGGTCTGACCTATCTTAATTACTTGGTTGTTAAAATGTATTATTCTTATATTATAAACTGCATACTTATATATTTTAATTTATAACATTTTACTGACGACTGTCTACAATATAGGTACGACAGAACATAATCAATCCATAACGATGTCTATAATATTTTAACATTTATAATTTAACTTTAAGACATGCACAAAGATAAATCCTGGTATAGTGGTATACATTTTGTTTTACATGAATAACTAAAATATCATCCTTGGTTTTTATTATGGACAGTAACTGAGAAAAAAGATTCCAAAACCATACCGAAATGGCGAAATAGAATTCAATGTAAAAATAATTTTAAAATAATACTAATTGTTTGTTTCAATATTATTTACATATAATAAAATAATAATAATATCGTGAAACGTAAAACTTTTTCTGGTGCATTGGAATTCTTCGAGGCCAAATTCCTATAAGCCCTCCTTCAATCATCATCACCTTATATGCATATATATATATGATATAATGTTCTTTTATCGCTTTCTAGTGGTCGAGCTGGCCGGTGGCAAGACCTACGGGATTCTGGTAACGGCCACCACGGCGGATGGCCGACAGACGTCCGTCGGCAGCCGTTCGTTCCATTCTCCGGCGTCAGCGTTGACAGCAACTACCACGTCATCCTCGTCGACGTCGACGGCCTTTACCAAATACTATTATATGGCGCTGTTTGGTCTGCTCATCGCCGGCTTCGTTGTGTTGTGCTGCAATTGTCGCGGCAGTAAGGGCAGATGATATTGTATAAACGACAAACATATACCTATTCACAGACAAACGGTATCTGCGGTATCACAAGCGCCGAATTCTACGAATATTTATTTTATAGGTACCTACTATTATATTATGTGACAATATTCAAGGAAATTATCACCTCACTCGAAAAACTGTGAGCCTGCTTATAAAGGTATTGCTGAGTTTTTTGTTGTCCATATCGTCCCTACATATTTTTTTTTTAATCATTTTTACATTTTATAAGCATTTTTTTTCCATCCGAACACCCACTCATCAACAATAATACAAGAAATCAACTGTGACATGTTTCATATTATAAAGAAGTACTGAGTTTGGTACCACTACCTATATTATAATTGACTATGCATATCTATTTATATCACTATCATTATTATTATTTTTATTTATTTATTTATTCAATTATTTATGTCCAAAATGGGGCAGTAGTACAATATCTTTATATCTAGGTAGTGTAATATAAGACATAGTATTTAAGTACGCATAGTATTAGGTTAAATAAGAACTTAGGTTAAATAAATGAATACTTAATTATATATTTAGGATACAATGTTTTAATTCATAATTATTACCTGTAAAGAAAGTAAAGAAATCAAAATTATTTAAATTGTTAAAGGTTTGATATATGGGGCTACTTATAAAACAGATATGTTTACTTGGGGTTAGGTATAAAAACAAAATCAATTAGTTGTATGTATTGGACCAGAAGTGTACAGCTAGCCAGTGGCATAGCCTTGATGAAGGGGGGAGCTAAGAAGGGTTAACCGGGGGGGGGGGCATGGATTGTGTTTAAAATTTTAAATATAATAATATTTTGTATTAACTAAACGTTAACGTTAACTTGTGTTACATAAGCGTTAGCAGACACCAAATGTACAATCATCGTACTTAATATTTACCAGTTATCAGTCAACCATGGGCGTAACTTGGACAGTATTAGGGGGGGCATCAAACATTATGATCAGTAGATTAGATTTATTTACTTGGCTACGTCCTACTTGAACTGTTTTTAAGTTTTTCTTGGCCAATTATGTTTCTTGTAAATGTTTTGAGGCGACGGAGGGATGAAAACGAACGTTCACTCAAATCAGAGCTCATCGATACAATTTTTTTAAAAATATTCCTTATATTGTTAAATGAACCAAGTAATTTCTTTACAAAATAAAAATTAAAATGATCTTTAAAATTCTTAGAAATATTATTAGATGAACACATGGGCGTCCCCAGACATTTTTCTAGGGGGGGGGGGGGGCAAAATTAATTTAGAAAATAAATGAAAATTTTTTTATACATTTTGTTTATAGTAATAATAAACATAATAATAATAATAATTTATTGGCCATTATTAAATGGTGTAATAATAAACATAATAATAATGATAGGTATATTGTCATATAAGCGACAAAATAATATACACAATGTAACAGCAAACAGCTAATAATTGATTGTCATGTGAGCAATCAAAAATTACGATGAGATAAAATAATCCGATTATTATTACCTAATGATAGTTTTCATGGATAGCCGTGCGTTGACATTTAGCAACATAGAATATAGATAGACCTATTTTTAGAAGCTAATTTCTCATTAGGAATCTTACCAATTACTGTGAAAATAACATTTTTCCAGGGGGGGGGCAAGTGCCCCGTCTTGCCCCCCCCCCTGGGGACGCCCATGGATTAACATATTTTTCCGAATAACCTTAACTCTGCTTTTAAATCATTATAATCAACACTGTAGATGTTACATTCTTCTAACATATCTTCATCTTTCTTATTTCTGCTATGTACTAAAAAAATGTTGAAGAGCGCTAATGATTTTTAAATCGTTTTCACTTTTCTGTACATTTTGTTTTTAAATCATTAATAATAATAGTGAACACAGAAAAATAAATATTAATTTTTAAATAAGATGCTAGGTTTCCAATAGTAAAAGTTTCACCACTACCTAATCTTAGTGGTATGGTTCTTATTCTTGGAATTATTGGTGGTGCAATAGATTCTTTATGAGCAATCTGTTCTGTTTCAGTCCAAATAAAATCAAAGCTATCATCATTTCGAAGAAATTGTTGCTCCCCAAAAGTAGCAGTAGTCAATATTGAAATAGTTGAATATTTGGCATTTTTGAAACGTAGTTTCTTATGGCGCGATGTGAACGGAGGGACCCTAGCCCAGAAAAACTGTGCACAACGAAAATAAAGGCGTTAGTCGCTATCTCTCTACCCTTTACCGCTTTCTATATACTTCTGTCCCTCTCGCTCTACGGCCGTCTACGTTGTTATTATATATCTACACGTCGCCTCCGATAAAACACACACAATAGAAAAAGGTCAGGTTGCAGGTAGCTGGATACCCTAGATACTATTATTATTAATTATTATTGTTCAGTGGCGGCGCGTGAACAATTTGATAGGGTAGACAACAAGACAACCAAAGATATGGTGTTATATAAAATTTATTTAAAAATTAGATCATCATAAAAAAAGTAAATTACATAAAATAACTATATTTGAATATAATTTAAATCAATTCGCCTATTTTGTTTTGGTTCATACGAAAAAGAACCAAGACCTTTATTTAAAATAATATCAATAATATCTGACATATTAAGTTTTAAATGTATATCACTTCATCAAGAAAAAATTATAAACATTAAACATGTGCCATTAACCACAGTCGGAATGTAAATTTGCAATTAAATTACTAAAATATTACGTTGAGAGTTTGAGACATGTCTCGTCCATTCATATAATTTTGGTAATATCCCACTACGTCCCTCGTTTACTACGTCATACGCCCGTCATCAATAGTGAGACACAATTCAATATGTATCGACCGATTTGACGGCGACAACGGAGCGATTACGTAATTACCGATAAGATATAAATACAATTTATTATACTATATATATTTAGTCATACTCATTAGTTGTAGTAAATAACATTTTATTTATAAAATTATGAAGAAATAAAATACTTATATAGTAGGTATAGACGCCGTGCATTTGACTGAACACAGCGCAGTGTAGTGGACAATGACCGAACTAGTGAAGGGATACACAACATTATTATAATGCAGTAATAAGTTCAAATGTTCATTACCAAAATAGAAAAATAACTTATGTAGTCATGTTTCATATTATTCCCGTAATCCCGTGTTCTGGCTATATGGGTTGATGATCAATAATATAATTTATTATCACAAATGAATTATCTGACGAAAATCTTGTCAAACTTGCTAATACAATGTCTATTGATACAAACTTAATTGGTAAAGCGGCGATAAATACGGCTTATGGACTATGTACTGAAGGTGTTGCGATTGAAGCATATAATAAAATGTTTAAAGTAAAAACTGTAAGAGCTGGACTAACATACACTCTAAGTATCCATGGTTATGTGCATCACCAGATGCATTAGTCTTGTCACAGAATGGGAATATAAATAAAGTTGTTGAAATTAAATGCCCTATTTCTCTAATAAACTCATTTTTGATGAAGATGGTCAAAAATGTAATTTAAATTATCTAAAATATGAAAATGATAAGATAGTACTGAAATCATCTCATCAGTAGGTACTACACTCAATGCCAGATTCTAATGTTTGTTACAGGCCTTGATAAGTGTGACTTATTTATTTATAATTCTATCAAACCATCACTAATATGCTTAGAAAAAGATGATAGTTTATTGGAAAAGGTATTTTTAAAATTAGAGTATTTTTATTTCAACTATTTCCTACCAAATATCATTCTAAGTTCAAACAAATAATTTTAAGACTTTCATTTATATTCTATAATATTTATTTTGTAATCATAATGTAACAGTACTATATTATGTTTAAATATTAATTATATTTAAGTATAATATAAAATAAAACATATTTTAAGAGAGTACCTAAAGAAAATTAGTTTTTTATAAGTGGAGGTTGTAAATTTGTTAACACACAACAAATATGTACAATGTTGTCAATGTTAGGTAAAAGTTCAATTGGTATTTTTTTTAAAATACCATTAGTTTTCAATCTTGCAAAAAACCTTTCTATATGAATTCGTATGCTGGCAATACTATATGTTTCAAGAACTTCCTGTTCAGTTAATCTACCATTGTGTAAAATGGGTGGCATCACTAAGATAGTATTATAATTTTCACAATTAGTTTTTATACCAGGAAACCCTTTATCTGCCAAAATTTGATCACCCGGTTCTAATTTTGACAAAAATCCACTATCATTTGTAATGAAAGAATCACTCGATCTTCCACCATAACATTTGGAAATAAATGATACAGCCCTACTTGGGGTTATTGCAGCTAAAAATTTAATTGTGTAACACCCTTTGTAATGGGAGTACATATAAACTCTCTGTTCTACAGTTGGCGGTTGTTCCACTTTTATTTCAGTACAATTAATTATACAACGGGTATTAGGATAATGTTTTTTAAATGTTTCTGGTAGTGTTACGGTTATTGTGTGTTTGCTAGGCCAAAATATTAAATTTTTAGTTATTAAAAAATTCTACTAACTGTAGTGCGATGAACATTAAATAAGACACTTAAAGCAGAAAAAGATAAATCCAGTTTAATTTTCATTAAAAATATTAGTAGTCTATTCTTTTTAATGATAACATTGGTACGAGTTTCAGGAAGTAGAGAGAGTAAAAAATCAAATACTTTAAAAGAGGTTCCAGTTAAATCTTTAAGGGATGTTTCGTTTTTAACAGAATCAAAACCATGGAATTTGTCACAGTCCAAATCTGAAGGGCAAAAATTATTAGTAGGTATTTGAATCAGGTCTACAAGACTTGTCCAATAAAAATTTCAAATTATTATCATAAAACCCAGTAGATGAAGTTATTTGAGTACCAACCGAATCACCTTCAAAAGAACATGCAAATACAAATGAATTATTTGGAATACATTCAAAATTAACTTGAGAACTAGAATCACACATTGATTTACAATTATTGTCTCCTTCACTAGTTTCTATTATAAATGTTGTATTTAAATTATCATTGGGATTATTAGTAGACTGCTTATTTGTTTTTTGTCTTTTTAAAACATGAGAATATCTGGAATTTTGTTGGTCCATATTAACATTTCTTTTTTTGTAGACTTCTAGAAATATTGTAGGAATGTATGAAGGACTTTGTGGATCTCTTGACCGTGCATTACCAATGAAATGGACACTGCATACAACACTATATTTATTGGGATACCATAATTTCCCATTGTAACTAAAAAAAATTTAATAATTATGTATTAATCACAAAGAAGAAACTTAGCATTTGTAGTATTACTTACATTATTGTATTATAAATATTGTAACACTAACATTTTTGTACCATAAATTTGCTTAAAATAATATATAATATGAGGACTAGGTAGGTATTAGGTATTATGTAACTTATTATTGCCATTAAAATGATAACTTACAAGAAATAAATTACTTAATACAAAAAATAAATTAATAAACTTAAAAAATTAATTAATAGTAAATAAAATTTTAAAATGAATATGTAATGAATTCAATATAAATGGTAGATAGCAAGGTTTATACTTTATAGAGAGTAATGTAGGAATAAGATAATGTAGGAATTACTTACTCAAGTCGATTGATTGCTTTAATCCATTTATTTTTAACATCTTGCTCATATGATTTGGAAAATTATAAAACTGTATTTGGTCTGTATTTTTGTAAGTATTTACACATCCGACAACACAACATATTTTGTTTGACTTACTCTTATTCATCTTATTTTCAGAGAAGTACAAAATGCTTTATGTGAAATAACAAAAATAAAAATACCGAGCACCGACTACCGACAAAATAATGTTTGATACATAGGTAGTTTACTACAAAAAAAATTAAAAGTATAACGTACTACGTAGTACGTACCTACTTATAGTACAGTCACAGAATAATCAAAATATTATTATATCCCCTCACTAGTACTATACAATGTCCGCTGGGAGCGCTTTAACCTAGATGCACGGCGTCTTATAGACCCACAGATATGGATAACTAGCCGACCCGTCACGGCTTCGCCCGTGATTGGTTATTTATTTTGCATTCGGAAGATGATATGTAGAATTTTTTATACAAATTTTATCGTTTAATGTGATCGGCAAGTAAATATATACAAAAAACGGTTAATGAAAACGTATTGAAATGTTTTTTTAGCGGTATTAATGATAAATATATTTTTATTAAAAATGAATACAGATACAAAATAAATGCTAATTAATCTCTTGACAAAAAAAAATTAAGAATCGGGTGATGTTGTGACATCCAAGAAAGTATTTGGTAAAACTCTGTGAAAAAAAATTGTAAAAAAGTTCAATAGCTCCGTCAGAAAATTGAAATATTTAAATACAATACACCCCCTCCAGACAAAAAAAAATTAAAATTCGAGCGTTGTGGCGATACTCAGGGGGGTATTTGTAATAACTCTGTGAAAAAAAATTCGAAAAATGTTAAATAGTGTCGTCACAAAACGGTAACATACAAATAAAAACCCCGCTCTCCCTATGTGGTGACATTAATGAAAGTATTTGGAGCAAATCTGTAAAAAAAATTGCAAAAAAGTTCAATAGCGTCGTCAGAAAATTGGAACATTTAAATACGATACACCCCCTCCCCATCCCCTTCAGACAAAAAAAATTAAAAATTGATCGGAGAAATAGAGCGCGGTTAAGCATTATATCAATGTAATACTTGAAACCAAGGAGGAGGAGGAAAGAAAAAGGCAAAGTGTAATTCTTAGAAACTAGTTATGATGTTAAACTGTGGGCTGAAGGCCGAAACAAGGAGGTTAGAGCCCCCTGTTTTGTTGTAATTTTCTGTTATGTCTTACTTTTTTTTTTTTCAAGAAATGTATATTATAAATGTATGTTATTGTTTTTTAATAAATGATCCGGAGGCAGAGGGGAAAGACGGCCAGCTGTCGCGCCGTGATTACAACACACATAAAAAAAAAATGTTATCTATATTCTATATGTCATCTTCCCTTTCAGTAAAGTGCACTACTGAAGTATTATCGGCCATGTCGCCATGATGTTACTTAAAAGTTAAAACTATATCAACATTAATAATATTATGCATTTATTTTCATAAAAAGTTCACAAAATAATATTTATCCGTCTTAGTTTTCGAGACATTTCATCCAACACTTCGTCTACGTTAATGGCAATATCGCGATGAATGCTTAACATCACTAAACTATTTAGCCTCCTCTAAATTGAAAAAATAAAACATTACAATATTACGATGTTAGACCCAAGGTTACACCCGTATTATGAAAATGTTTACCACCACGTCGGTCCAGCCCGTGCGCGGGGTAAAATAAATCTCCAACCTAAAAAAAAAGCTCTTGGGGGGGGGGGGTGATATATCACCCATATCACCCCCCGTAAATACGCTACTGTAGCTTTGCATATAACTCTTTGCTATTGCTATATTTTTCATAGGTAAATTTAACCCAAACAGTCCAAAATACCTCACCTACAATTTGTTCATCTTTTATTTATATATAGCTAAAAAGCTGTAATAGCTGTCCTATATGTGCCGTGACTGTTCCGGGAGTCCCCCGGCGTTTTTAGACACATTTTCAACTACAGACATCTTCGCTACAACGACGGCGAGTGCGGGGGAACGTGGGGCAAAATGAGGACGCTAAGTTTTGAATAGGAATAAATTGTTTATTTCAAATTATGTTCTTTATGTTGTCTAATATAATACCACTATCAGTTAATAACAATAAAATAATTTTTGACTTATAGTAAAAATTAAAAACTTCAAAAGCTCATTTTAAAATGAATAACAATATGACAAAACACCATTTTTTGATTTATTATTTATTTTATTAATATACATTTTATGCTAACAAACAATTATATAAGTTAGAGGTATAAAGAAAAAAGTCACTAAGATATATAGAAAAACAATTATGAACAAAATTCACATACAAATGTAGAGTCTTCTTCATCAATGCCAGCACAAAGATTATGAGCCTATCTCTTACAGACTGTGCATTTAATTAAGCCATCAATAGACTTCGAGTATAGTTCATCACAATAAAAGCAATTATCATCATAATTTTGCCCCCAAACATGTAAACCCCATTTTGCCCCTACAGCATACTTATTCGATTATCTTAGCAGACGTTCTGACGTCAATTAAGTATAATTTTTATGAAAATACTATTTTTATGTAGGTGTACTGTTTAAATAATTATAAATGTGAAAAAAATGTAACTTCAAACCAAAAAAAAAATTGAAAATAAAAAAGTGGTTTTTATATAACTGTTATCACGATATCATATTTTTATCAATCAATAACTTATATTATAATGCAAATTAAATTCAAAAATTTTTTTTTTTTTTTATTTAAACTTTGAAATTACAATTAGTTTCAACAATTATTTAATATAATATTGTAGTTATATACAGGTGAAAGAAAAAATAGTAACAATATACAATTAAATTAAAAAGCCAGTATGAATTAAATTTTAACTACGTCTTCTCCATCGTGGAACTATTTGAAACAGCTGTTTTAAATATTTACATTTTCAATATTTCCTTAAAATGTAACCATATCCCCATTTTGACCCACGCCCCCCCCTTATTAGTATGACGCGAATGACGGATGTCGGGTAAAAAGCGTTTTAACGCGTTTATAGTTCGAACCCTACACCACTGAATACGACGTAAGGCGTTAATTTTTTTTTACATTATTGTTATTTTTTTTTGGCACCCAATTCATTTTTCCAAACTAATTATACACTAAAATCTTCCCCGAGTATCTAGAGTCTAGACCTATTCATTAGTGAAAACTAATAACCGAGTAAAAAGCGGAAAAACAATGCAAAAAATGGGCAGCTGATACCGTGTGGTTCGAGATTCCGGCACAGATGCGGTCGGCACAGTTGCGGTCAATACCTTTTTGGTGGCATTTGCGGTCACTTTTTTTTTTATACCTATGGGCTATGACTGGTTTTACAATACTAACATAATAATAGTAATAATTTTAAACAATATTTTTAATATAGAAAATATAATACAATAAACTACAACTTTCCTTCGCACTTTTACAGCTTAGGACTGTCAATAAATAAAATAAAATATCTACTGGCGTGCTTAAAAGCTTTTTTTTAAAAATATTTACTACAAATGAATACTATTTTTTATTAAAAATTATTATGATATTTAACTATCAATTTATGGACTCATCGATTTTATTGAGATATGTCAGTTAATTGTTATGGTTTATTAAGCAAGTTTTTGAACGAGCGAAAGAATTTTTAGTCATTTTTTTAAGTCTCTGTCCTCTTCATATGATTTTAATGTTTTGTCAATTCTAATGTCCAATTCCATGTAACGTTTTTTCCTTTTCTTTCCTTCTAAATTTAAAAAATGTCGATTAAACAATAAGTCTACATGCTCAGCTTCTAATTTAAGACATTTGTATAGAGCTAAAAAAGTTGGTCGAGGTCTATTAATCTGTTTGTTCAATCTGCTGTTCCAATCTTCAACAACATTATTTGTCCTGTGTTTTTTTTTTTGGTAACAATTCCATATATTCTTGGACATTATTTCATTTTCGAGCCACTGTTCTACAAAATAGTCATGAAATAATTTAAGTTTTTCATTATTAGGACTGCTTTCCATAATTATTAGCCAACCTTCGTCAATATCTTGAAGTGGAATAAGAGCCAAAGAAGAACACATTCTAATATTAAGGCGAATTTCTTCATTATCTCTATACTCATCTACCAGTCTTACATTTTAAACTTTTCGCCATAGAGATTGGTTGAAATGATAATTACAGCCACTTATTTGAGTATTAGGAAAAACATCTTTAATCGCTTGAATAGTTGCTGCTTCAAAATCAATTGTAATTATATTAGGGTTAAAATTTGGAATATGCTCTTTTATAAGTTTAAATAATCGAGTATATATATTTTTTGTTTCATTTGGAAGCAAAACAAAAATTACTGGAATTACATTTGTTTCACTCGAAGTGCTTCCAATATCTACGTGTATTGTGTATATTTGTAGGAATTGTTTATTAAAACTTTTAAAAGTCCCGTCAAAAAAGAAATTTCTATATGTAGATGCAGTTTCTCGTTGAGCACTACTTGAAAAAGCAATAATTCTTTCTTCGACATCACTGTCAAATAATAAAAATTGGTAATTGTTACCAAATTGAGAAATATCATCGGGTGTAATCATTTCTTCTTTCGAATTTGGATCTAATGTATTACCAAGTGTCCTTTTTTTAATCCTATTTAAAGTTGTCTTGGCGGAAGCGTAAGTAGGAAGATTCGTAACGTGGTCATAGCCTCTTTGGAATAAAGGGGACATTTTTTGACGGAAAATTTGAGATGATGTATATGAAGACTCTTCTCGCACTCTTTTTCTTGCATTATCAAATTGTTTTTTTACTTCGCTTGCTGCCACATCAGGTTTACATAAATGATCGGAAAAATTAATTATTTCTAAATTTTTAGTTCTCATACGACCCGTACACTTATCCTTTTTTTCATTCAGACATACCCAAACTGTCCCATTTTCATTTTGTCTGTATTTTCTGAATTGATAACCATTAAAAATTGCTAAAGGCTTACCTTTTGTTGTTTCGATTATTTCTATTTTTTGGCCTACTCCATCTGTGCCGGAATACATTTCTTACTTAGTGTTACTCTGTGTTGCCTATCACGTTTTGTCTACAACTGATAAACACATGTATCGAAAAACATGACTTGCCCGCCGTAGTCGCAATATGCGATAATAATTATTATTATCGCATTGACATCGATAACGTTATAAAAACGTAAATAAAAATAACAGAAAAGAAGGAAAGTTTGGTTTTACTCTAGTACAAGTTTTACTATATTAGGTATTATTATTATTATTAATATTAATATTTTATATTATTATGTCAGTATTGTAAAACCATTTCATAGGTATAAACAAAATAGTGACCGCAAGTGCCACCAAAAACGTATTGACCGCAACTGTGCCGACACCATGCGGCGCATACTTACAAAAAAGGTGGTTTGATTTTATATAGTACCTATACAGATACAGATATATTAATATTATATTATATCTATTAAACTAATATATTTTATCTTACGACTACACCCATACAAAAGTCACTCAAGAGTCAAGCCAGAAACAATTTAATATTACATATTATTTTTCCACGCAATTAGCCTATTTGAGAAATTACCATTCAATAATACAATAGTCTTATGAAGAGCAGGGCGTCAGGGCACTGTTTGTTTTCGCTGGCCTATGCGGAACATACACTTCACACTTTCATATATTTTTTGTGTTATATGGTTTGACACAATAATTTGTCTAATTGAGTCTAATTTTTTTCAAACATTTTTAAGACTTATACTTTCTAAGGATAATATTTTCAGACCAACATCATATACAAAGTCTTCTCGTCCAAATCAATAATTTTTTTTTATGTAAATATATCCTTATTAAATGTGTTAAATATATTGAACTTGGAAAAGTTACATATTATTCTTTATTATACACAAATTCATATCAATTAACTAATAATGATTAACCAACTAAATGTTCAATTTAGTGGCGTGAATATGTAAAATCATATCTCCAATGACCAAGTATTATATCCTTACATTATATACATTTTTTTTTTGTTTAACTCAGTTAAAGACTAAAGTAATAGCATAATCTAATTAAAAATGAAGAAATAGTTTATTTATGATAGCATAACATGATTAATATTACATTTATTTTATTTAAATTTTTAACTACAATAATAACATATTATTAACATTCATTATGGTGAATTCAATACAATAATAATAGGTTGCATAAACATTCATTTTTATTTAATAGATACTCAAATATTTAACAGTCTCTTAAATATGAACGTGACATATAAATATTGGTTCGAAGAATTTATCATAATGTTATACAACCCAGCACAAATTAAGTATATAAATCATTCATATTATATAATTAGCTATATGACATTTAAATGTTTAAAAAATGAAGACAATGTAATTGCTGTATGTTTAAAATGAAAAATAACATTTATAAATATTTATATCTTTAATTTTTTTTTTAAATAAAAACTTAATTCAAATTTTGATTCAGATCTACCAATTATTATCCCATTTATTATTCCATTTATCTTGTATTGGTTGATATTTTTCTGTTGTTTGATCTGAGGACGATGCTTGAGTATTATTAACATCCCAAGACGTCCAGCTGTTTTTACGTTGCACGTTTCTGTTACAAAATAAATACACATTTTGCATTTAGATATTAAATATTTATATGGATAGAGGAAAAATATGTTTTCCCGACGTTGTTATAACTAACAGAAAACTAAGACAAATGTCATTGCCCACATGTGTGTTGTATTGATATAATATTTTTTTTCTAATCAATAGTAATAAAATAAACATTTTCAGAATATGAATAATTTGTTGAATTAAAATTGTTTATATTAATTGAACATATTATATACTTTAAGTAAATCATAAATCATAATAATATATTAAAACATAATAATCAGAGGAGGATAGCCATATCGGGAAGTCAGGAACCTTCCCAACGGAAAGATCTTTATGTGAGACACTTTATTAAGAGGACGCCACACGGGCTTTTATCAGTTACAAAAACACGCTCTATTTGATTGATGATAAATCATTTAAAAGTGATTTTAGAGCAAAGACACCTATGATGAAAACGAAAGAGAATAATATTTTTGAGGGCACCTCAGAGTTTTTGTCTGAAAAATTAATTTCCGAAAAATGTACAGTTGATTGAAAATTCATTCTGAAATAATCGTTCTCTAATAAACAATATATTGACCATTGTATTTGGAATAACGACAAAATGCTTTATGACAATTTACATTTTACAATTCTTATGTAAAAATACATTTTATTTTTATAACTACAATATTATGTATATATTTTCAAATCAACCAAATAAACATCACATACAATTAATTAATAGGAAATTTTCTACAGGCCTACAAGCAGGAAACATGTTAATACGACCATGGCCAACATGTATTGTCTCCGCCTTACAAATAACACGTCAAATTTAAGTTCAGTAGTACCAATTTTGTGTTGTTAACTTTAATATTAGAATGAACTAACTTGACTGACTTATGTTGAATATGAGAACATTATCTGTGTTTGTAAATTGGGATGTTACAATTATTACATTTTTAAGCAAATTAAATAAATAAATATAAATAAATGAACACTCTAAATTTTAAATTCACGGAGCTTTGTGTGATCTGCTGAGCGTAAAATTTGCTATGTTACGCACTTGTAAGACGGAGACAACACATGCGGGTATAACGTCCTCTTAAATATAGTAAACTCTCGTCATGTCAAATCTCAAGGGAAACAGAAAAAAGTTCATAAAAAGTGTATTTTATTAGTATTTTAGTGTAATGGTAGTTTCAAAGTGATTTCAATTTAGTTTGAGGTATTGACGTTCGACATAAGAAGAATCTAGATTCTAGGTACTGTATAAATTATTTAATATTATTTTTGTATAGGTAAATAAATAGTATAATTATTATTCATACTTTTGATTTCCAGATGAACCTTCATAAATTAAAGAAGAGTTTTCAGTAGAATGTGCTACAAAATTAGTTGAATGTGATTTCGGCGGTGTAGGAATATTACTGCCAGTGATATTTTGCCATTCTTTACGACTTAAATCGTTTACCTATTATAACAATAAGGAAATACAATATTTATAATTAATTAGATAGTAAATTTAAATTTAAACAAAAATAATACTTTACCTTTGTAGACATAGAAGAAAATTTAGTGGATACGTCATCAATTAATGTACCTTCTTTTATCTAACAATATAGATACAAACAAGCATAACATAAATCATAAAATCTGATACACACTACAACTAATAATTGAGCGGTTTTTTTTAAAAAATTATAAAATGATAACACAAAAAAAGTTTATAAATATAATAATTAACTCATTTTTTAAAGATATTTTGACATTCAAATTTGAAAACAATACTAATTGGGAAAAAGTAAAAATAAAATGTTTACTAAAATACATTAAATATTCAAAAGTAACTACCCAATACTAACTAATAAAAATTATCCGTGTTTTAAAATACTATCATATGAAAATAAAGTTTATAAAAATTCATGCTATAGAAGTAATTGCATGCAACTGACCTTTGAGCTTATGTCAGTGGTTATATCTGATACCTTTTGAGTGGCTAGTAATAAAATAAATAACATTAAATATTATAAAATCACTTTCATGACTGTGTTGACGAATCCGGGTTTTTCAGTTATGATATTATTTCGCGTTGTTTTGTTTGATCTCATCAGGCTCCGATGTCATTGACCTTTCTCCGCGGTGCGTGTTGTGTTGACAATTTTGCTCAGTGGTGCTCAGTTTTCGCGATCGTTTAATGACAACGTATCATTTTTAATACAGTAGGGTCTCGATAATCCGAACGAGATTGGGGTCGTTCGGATTACCGATTTGTTCGGATTACTTGTTGCTTAAAAAATCATCAATTTTATTGTAATTTAAATTATGAAATTTATTTTTATCTGTATTAATTATGTAAAAACTCTCTATTTTTTCCTTGTTCTTTTTTATATCACTGATGGTAGATACACCTATCCCAAATTGTCTTGAGATAGCACTGTAGCTGGTCCATTTATTAATTATAATTATTTATTCCCTTTATCTAACTTTTCCTGTAATTTTAATGTAACATGCTTACGTGGTGGAGCCATTTAAAGAAAAATACGCAAATAAATGTTTTAAATACGATCTTTATGTTCACACAATTGACGAACGTGATCGCGACGTTCATATCTAACTTCTCATATCTGAACGACGTACACGTGCGATGTACAAACGTAATCGACAAATTTTATTACCGGAAAATACTATTATTATGATACATAAACATAATAGGTATGTATTAATAAAGCAATTATTTTTTATAATTAATAATATTGATAATTCTCCAGCTCTTTCGGATTACCGCGTCTTTCGGATTAGCCTGTGTTCGGATTATCGGGACCCTACTGTATACTATTATTATATTATTAATTCATTAAATGTATAATGATTTGATGACTAGGTTGGTATTTTTATAAGATTATGAGCAAAATGTGAGATTTTCATGTCAGAATCTACAACAAGAGACGACACCACTATGGCACTATTGATGCGGTTTTTTCACGATATTTGGAAAAAATTACGTCACAAACATACGTGTCGTATTTCAGTTATCACAGGCCTATCATTTCGATGATTGAATATGAACAATAATAATAATTCAATGTTTTTTTCAATGTTCGTAATTTAAATGAATTAAATAAAATAAAAAAAAAAACCTGATAATAATAATATTTACTTTCATTTCGAATAGTTCCACTGAAATCAATCTGTAATCTATAAGACTGCCAAAGAAACTACGTTTCTACCGGGTGTCCCATGACAGCACTCGACTTTTTTTGTTTTGTAAATGTAACGATAAGCTATTTGTCAATTTGAAACTAATTAATTTTTTTTCTAAGTTTAACCTTTTATAATTTTCTAAATAAAATTTAACAAAATACCTTTTTGTTCTAAATTTCCTAATAAATTTACAAAAAACCAATTGGGCAATGCCCTGTTCAAATTTTTAAGGGGGCAGTTGCCCCCCTGTGCCCCTTTTCAGTGTATGACTATGCACTTAACAATCAACATTAGAGTTTTAGACGTCACATTCACAGTCCACAGAAGTCTATGTTATACTTCTTAGTAGTACCATTGAGTATAGATAGTAGTAACTATCTATACTCAATGGTAGTACATAGGTCTGGCAATATATTCGGTGTAAAAAAATTCCATAAAGATTTATTTGGTAGACAGTTTACGTTGGTGACAGATTATCGACCATTAAAAACAATATTTAATAGATCGAAAAATATCCCCGTAATTTCGACTTTCCGATTGCAACGGCGAGCAATAATATTATCAAGTTATCAGTACGATACACAATACAAAAAAAATACCAACTATGGACTAAGATATACATGTCTTAGATATTATCTTAGTCCGTGGTTCTAACATTAGCCACTCTGATGCTTTATCAAGATTACTATTACCATTGATTTTATAATATATTATAAAATCAATGCTATTACTGACAGAAATTGAAGTAGAATCTGAGTGTTTATTATGTTTAGAGGAATTGCCGTTAACTTATAAAAAAATGGGTGAAGAGTCAAAAATTACTTAATTAATTATGAATTAAATAATATTGTATTGGTTGTAGAGTAGTTGCTTCCTAGAAGTATACAGCGCCTATATTACAATATTATTACATGAAGGTCACCTTGGTATTGTCCGTACTAAAATGCTCGATATAGATCTCATGTGTGGTGAGAGGTGAGATACAATTAGACTCAATTTTGCATCGCCTTGAATGTTGTGAATGTCAGTTAAATCAATACGATGAAGTTAAAAGTGATATAGAGTACATAAGTTGACCGGAATCAAATAATCCATCGAGTTAGGGCGCACCGCCGGTGCATATAGATTTTTTTGAAATTAATAAGATAACATATTTATTGTTAGTTGATTATTGTAATTTATAGTTAGGGACGGATTGGGATATAAATTCGGCCCGGGTAATCTGCAGTACCTACCTATGCCGGCTCTTTATGAAAATAATATAGCCGTGGATCAAACTGTTCCCGTGTTTACAAGTTACAATTGATAAAATCATGCAATATTAATAAAATATGATAAAAATACAGTCTACACAGTATGGTTTAAATTTATAATTAAAATCTGTTATTCTGAAGAAAAAAAGGCACGCTACAAGAGGACCAGCCCACCGGGAAAACTCCCGGTGTCCCGCCGGCCCAATCCGTGCCTGTTTATAGTAAATGCCAAATGGATAGATTGACGGGACACGAACGTAGACAGGATGCTATACGCCTATACATAATTATGTATTTATGCTGTATATTGTATAACCTTTAATTTTGTTGTGAATTGACCTGTATAAATATATTTTAATTTTTAAGGGGATTATGAGCGTTTTTAAACTGTAATAATATATTATATAGTACATTAGTATATTATATTATAACACAGTCAACCTTTTTTTAAATTTGAATTACATACTAAATAATTATTATGAATAGTATATATTATTTAAAAATAAATTAAACAAGTTTTTCTTATATAGCAGAAATATATTGAGTAATAATTCAATAAGTTGATTAACTTAATTTAAATCTTAAATGATAAAATAATTAAAAGAAATTATTCATAAGATTATAATATATTATTTCAATTTTATTAACTATGTGTTTTTGAAGTCCAGGTATAAATACGTGTTCATTGATAATAATACATTCGGAGTTTATACATTTGGGTAATTTTTAAAGGACAGGTACCTAGAAAAAAAAATGAAAAATGTTCAAAAATAGAGGTATACAAATTATAATGAGAACTACCTTCATCATATAATTAAAAACTAACATATCATCTGTATTTTAATACTTAATGGAAACTTAATTTTACTTAAAACATATTTATACAAATCAATTAGTTATATAAATTGGTTATCTCATTCTTAATTAACAAGAAAACAGTTTTAATTTTAAGATTAACTCAACCAAAAAATGCTTGTAACAATTTACAAGTGCTCTGTGTTCTACAATTTCTGCAGAATGTAAACAGTTAATTATAGTATAATTATAAATGGTAAATCTAATGAGGATATTTAATATAATTTACCTGCGTTAGAACAGTTTTCTTATGAAACATTAATGACAAGGAATTTTTTCAAAGTGTTGTCATGAATTTTTTTTGTATTTATAATGAGTTAGTAGAAAAGTCTTCCAAATGGGTTTGTATACCGGTATTGAGGATAAAAAGTGTAAAATCGATATCCACGTCTCTGAAAAAAAACCATGATTAATTTTTTTTTATTTATTTTATCTGGGCGTTTTGAAAAGGTACACAAAGGAATTTCAGCTACATCGGGATTAAAAAACAAATCTCACCGTATTTGTATCGTTATTTAGAACTTGATTGTCAGTGTCTTTTACAATATTAATATCAATATTCTTCTCCCTTTTAAGTCTTTTATGTCTAAGCCTTTTCTCTTTCAGCGTATTATCATCACTAGTAATATTTATATTATAGGTTTCTTCTAAATCAACATTATTTTCATCTGAACTTTTATCTTCGTTTTCAATGGGGATTTTTTTTAAATAGTTAATTTTACTAGTTTTTAAATGTTTCTTATGCTTTCTATGTTTATCCTTTTTATGTTTACGCTTTATATGTTTACGCTTTTTATGTTTATGTTTTTTCTCTTTTGGTGCTTTATTTTGATTACTATTATGACTAGTTTTTACGGAATCTTCTAAATTATAACTATCCTCATTCAATCTTGAAACATAATCACTGACATCGACTGCAGGAGTCTCTTTATTATTATACTTGATAGATTTTGAATGTTTCATATGTTTTGACTTCTTTTTAGGCGACGATTTTTTCCTTTTAGATGAATTAGTTTTTTTGGAATTTTTTGATTTACCTTTCATTTTTAAACTTTTTTCTGAATCATTATCTTCATTATTAAATATAACACTAGAAATATTAACTTCATTACTTTCATGAGCTGAATTTGTGTTTTCTTTAGTCTTTTTTTTCTTTTTTTTCTTACATTTTTTACTTTGCGGAACTTCGACATCGTCATCATAAATAAAATTTTTCTTATGACTTTTCTTTTTACGCCTGCTGTCATCATAATCTTCATTATCAATTATTTCATTTTGCCCGCCAACATCATAATTTATATGTTTTTTCTTATGACTTTTATTTGTTCTATGACTAACATTATTTTCAATTATTTCATTGTTTTTACGACTTTTATTCTTTTTATGACTGCTATCATTACCATCATAATTTATATAATTTTTCTTATGACTTTTTTTCTTTTTATGCTTGCTGTGTGTTACATAATTTTTAGATTTTTTACTGTGACTTTTATGTTTTTTATATTTAGGTTTCTTTGACTTTGAAGATTCCTTGATTTCATTTTCGTCATTACTTTTATTACTAACCTTTATTTCATGACTATCTACTGATTCATTTGTTGTTGAATCGGGTTCGTCTACATTACTTTCTTTTATTGATTTTGTACTGTGGCTTATATGTTTTTTATGTTTAGGTTCCATTGATTTTAAAGATTCCTTGATTTCATTTTCATCATAACTTTTATTAATAACCATTATTTCATGACTATCTACAGATTCATTTGTTGTTGAATCAGGTTCGTTTACATTAATTTCTTTTATAGGTTTAGTAATAGGTAATACATTTTTTAGTACAATTTGTTTGGTACTTGGATCTTCAGATCTCAATTTGTCACTTTCTCTAATATAAGTACCATTGGTATATAATTTATTTAATTTAGAAAGTTTATTATCAATATTCTCGATTTTCTTGATGAAATCTTCGTAAAGATTTTGTAAAGAATTTCCTTTTTCATCATAACTGTTTTTTACAGTTTCAGTTATAGTTTCAATTTTTTTATTGTTAATAACATGATTAGAAGTTATGTTTTTATTAAGAATAGATTGATTTAAATCGTTGTTAAAATTATCAGATAAATCGTAACTACTAAAACCAACATTTTTTTGTGGTGGAACTGTTTCCCATAAATTATTATTTGATTTGCCGCCCTCAATATATTTTTTGCTAAACTTAGGCAACATGAAACCATATGGATTCTCATCTTCATTAACCATGTTATAGTCTGATATAATTGGTGAATTCATCTCAGAAGAAACCAAAGTAGATGAATCATCATTATCATGATTATTATTTATGTCACTAATGTTCGGATACAATTTAAGCTTTTTAGTCAAAACTTTTTTCTTATTCAGTGACTTGTCAATGTTTGGGATCACAGTAGCATCTTCCATTTTTTTATCTCCAAATGTGTTGTCCAATTGTAACCCATTTACGTCTGTCGGAGTTTCCATAAAATCTTCAAGAGAATTTAAAAGTGATTTATTGAATAGATCATTATCTTCTTGACTACCAGAAGAATTAATTGACATTTCGTCAGCTTCCTTCGGAGGAGACGGGAGCGGTGTACTGCTAATCTTTTTGTTATCAATTTTATTATTGGAACGAAGTTTTTCAGTTTTTGATTTCAGAGGTTTAGTTGGCACAGATTTATGGAAAGCGTTGTCAAGGTCTGTGTTAATATTATCATCGAAATCCACATCTGCTGGTAATTCGGTTTCTGGTCGTGGTATTGCATCCGTCATCGGCATGCCCAAACTTAATTTATCATTAGGTATTTCCGGATTGGATTTTTTCAATGAAAGATCTTCATTGTAATCCATTTTTTTACCCGGAGACTTATCTCTGAAAATTGATGTATTTGTTATATCATCATTATCGGGGTTAATTTTTTTGTCACTAATGTTTGGATTCGGTTTAAGGTTTTTAGTCAAAACTATTTTCTTCTTCATTGACTTGTCAATATTTGGGATGATTGTAGCGTCTTCTATTTTTTTATCTCCAAATTGGTTGTCATCTCGTGAAGTGTCTGACTTGTCTTTTGTGATAGTAGGACTGTCAATGGAAGGTACGTTATTGTTACTAACGGCTTTGTCGAGTTCATTTGGGATAGTTTCTTTTTTCAAATGAGGTGATTGTAATTTTGTTTTTGAAACGGGTTTTGTTTTATCCACTTTTGTACTTTTTTGTAACAGTTTTTGATCCTTGTCTTTTTTTGGAAGTAACGCTTCAAGATTGTGATCAACTGAACTTTGTAAAATGTCATGATTTTTATTGTTTGGAATCTTAGTCACCTCATCGATATCTGATGTAGACAATTGTAACCCATTTACGTCTGTCGGAGTTTCCATAAAATCTTCAAGAGAATTTAAAAGTGATTTATTGAATAGATCATTATCTTCTTGACTACCAGAAGAATTAATTGACATTTCGTCAGCTTCCTTCGGAGAAGACGGGAGCGGTGTACTGCTAATCTTTTTGTTATCAATTTTATTATTGGAACGAAGTTTTTCAGTTTTTGATTTCAGAGGTTTAGTTGGCACAGATTTATGGAAAGCGTTGTCAAGGTCTGTGTTAATATTATCATCGAAATCCACATCTGCTGGTAATTCGGTTTCTGGTCGTGGTATTGCATCCGTCATCGGCATGCCCAAACTTAATTTATCATTAGGTATTTCCGGATTGGATTTTTTCAATGAAAGATCTTCATTGTAATCCATTTTTTTACCCGGAGACTTATCTCTGAAAATTGATGTATTTGTTATATCATCATTATCGGGGTTAATTTTTTTGTCACTAATGTTTGGATTCGGTTTAAGGTTTTTAGTCAAAACTATTTTCTTCTTCATTGACTTGTCAATATTTGGGATGATTGTAGCGTCTTCTATTTTTTTATCTCCAAATTGGTTGTCATCTCGTGAAGTGTCTGACTTGTCTTTTGTGATAGTAGGACTGTCAATGGAAGGTACGTTATTGTTACTAACGGCTTTGTCGAGTTCATTTGGGATAGTTTCTTTTTTCAAATGAGGTGATTGTAATTTTGTTTTTGAAACGGGTTTTGTTTTATCCACTTTTGTACTTTTTTGTAACAGTTTTTGATCCTTGTCTTTTTTTGGAAGTAACGCTTCAAGATTGTGATCAACTGAACTTTGTAAAATGTCATGATTTTTATTGTTTGGAATCTTAGTCACCTCATCGATATCTGATGTAGACAATTGTAACCCATTTACGTCTGTCGGAGTTTCCATAAAATCTTCAAGAGAATTTAAAAGTGATTTATTGAATAGATCATTATCTTCTTGACTACCAGAAGAATTAATTGACATTTCGTCAGCTTCCTTCGGAGAAGACGGGAGCGGTGTACTGCTAATCTTTTTGTTATCAATTTTATTATTGGAACGAAGTTTTTCAGTTTTTGATTTCAGAGGTTTAGTTGGCACAGATTTATGGAAAGCGTTGTCAAGGTCTGTGTTAATATTATCATCGAAATCCACATCTGCTGGTAATTCGGTTTCTGGTCGTGGTATTGCATCCGTCATCGGCATGCCCAAACTTAATTTATCATTAGGTATTTCCGGATTGGATTTTTTCAATGAAAGATCTTCATTGTAATCCATTTTTTTACCCGGAGACTTATCTCTGAAAATTGATGTATTTGTTATATCATCATTATCGGGGTTAATTTTTTTGTCACTAATGTTTGGATTCGGTTTAAGGTTTTTAGTCAAAACTATTTTCTTCTTCATTGACTTGTCAATATTTGGGATGATTGTAGCGTCTTCTATTTTTTTATCTCCAAATTGGTTGTCATCTCGTGAAGTGTCTGACTTGTCTTTTGTGATAGTAGGACTGTCAATGGAAGGTACGTTATTGTTACTAACGGCTTTGTCGAGTTCATTTGGGATAGTTTCTTTTTTCAAATGAGGTGATTGTAATTTTGTTTTTGAAACGGGTTTTGTTTTATCCACTTTTGTACTTTTTTGTAACAGTTTTTGATCCTTGTCTTTTTTTGGAAGTAACGCTTCAAGATTGTGATCAACTGAACTTTGTAAAATGTCATGATTTTTATTGTTTGGAATCTTAGTCACCTCATCGATATCTGATGTAGGCAATTGTAACCCATTTACGTCTGTCGGAGTTTCCATAAAATCTTCAAGAGAATTTAAAAGTGATTTATTGAATAGATCATTATCTTCTTGACTACCAGAAGAATTAATTGACATTTCGTCAGCTTCCTTCGGAGAAGACGGGAGCGGTGTACTGCTAATCTTTTTGTTATCAATTTTATTATTGGAACGAAGTTTTTCAGTTTTTGATTTCAGAGGTTTAGTTGGCACAGATTTATGGAAAGCGTTGTCAAGGTCTGTGTTAATATTATCATCGAAATCCACATCTGCTGGTAATTCGGTTTCTGGTCGTGGTATTGCATCCGTCATCGGCATGCCCAAACTTAATTTATCATTAGGTATTTCCGGATTGGATTTTTTCAATGAAAGATCTTCATTGTAATCCATTTTTTTACCCGGAGACTTATCTCTGAAAATTGATGTATTTGTTATATCATCATTATCGGGGTTAATTTTTTTGTCACTAATGTTTGGATTCGGTTTAAGGTTTTTAGTCAAAACTATTTTCTTCTTCATTGACTTGTCAATATTTGGGATGATTGTAGCGTCTTCTATTTTTTTATCTCCAAATTGGTTGTCATCTCGTGAAGTGTCTGACTTGTCTTTTGTGATAGTAGGACTGTCAATGGAAGGTACGTTATTGTTACTAACGGCTTTGTCGAGTTCATTTGGGATAGTTTCTTTTTTCAAATGAGGTGATTGTAATTTTGTTTTTGAAACGGGTTTTGTTTTATCCACTTTTGTACTTTTTTGTAACAGTTTTTGATCCTTGTCTTTTTTTGGAAGTAACGCTTCAAGATTGTGATCAACTGAACTTTGTAAAATGTCATGATTTTTATTGTTTGGAATCTTAGTCACCTCATCGATATCTGATGTAGGCAATTGTAACCCATTTACGTCTGTCAAAGTTTCCATAAAATCTTCAAGAGAATTTAAAAGTGATTTATTGAATAGATCATTATCTTCTTGACTACCAGAAGAATTAATTGACATTTCGTCAGCTTCCTTCGGAGGAGACGGGAGCGGTGTACTGCTAATCTTTTTGTTATCAATTTTATTATTGGAACGAAGTTTTTCAGTTTTTGATTTCAGAGGTTTAGTTGGCACAGATTTATGGAAAGCGTTGTCAAGGTCTGTGTTAATATTATCATCGAAATCCACATCTGCTGGTAATTCGGTTTCTGGTCGTGGTATTGCATCCGTCATCGGCATGCCCAAACTTAATTTATCATTAGGTATTTCCGGATTGGATTTTTTCAATGAAAGATCTTCATTGTAATCCATTTTTTTACCCGGAGACTTATCTCTGAAAATTGATGTATTTGTTATATCATCATTATCGGGGTTAATTTTTTTGTCACTAATGTTTGGATTCGGTTTAAGGTTTTTAGTCAAAACTATTTTCTTCTTCATTGACTTGTCAATATTTGGGATGATTGTAGCGTCTTCTATTTTTTTATCTCCAAATTGGTTGTCATCTCGTGAAGTGTCTGACTTGTCTTTTGTGATAGTAGGACTGTCAATGGAAGGTACGTTATTGTTACTAACGGCTTTGTCGAGTTCATTTGGGATAGTTTCTTTTTTCAAATGAGGTGATTGTAATTTTGTTTTTGAAACGGGTTTTGTTTTATCCACTTTTGTACTTTTTTGTAACAGTTTTTGATCCTTGTCTTTTTTTGGAAGTAACTCTGTTGTGATATATTTTTGTTGAGATCCTGTTTTGATAATATGTTTGTCTTCTAGTGGTGTAACTAATTTTTGTTTGTATGTTGTTGGTAGTTTTCCATTTTCATTTGTCATTTTTTTTTTTACTATTTTCGATTTATGTTTTAATGGTTGTCTTATATTTTTTACAATGGCATGTTCTTTATTATCTTCGATATCTTTATAGTTTTGAATTTCTGGTTCAGTTTCTAATGATGATTTATGTGATTTATTATTCTGATCATTTAGATTTTCATCTGAATTGGAGCTAACTTTATCCATTATAGTATCAATTTCATCAAGTTTTGAACCGTTGTTAGCAATGTCGTCAAATTCATTTGTACATTCTGGTTCTTCATAAAATATTTTTTGTACATCGTTTGCAATAGGTATGTTTGGTTTGAAAGTTTTTTCATTTGGACTTTCTTTGTTAATATTATTTGCTTGCAATGTTTCACCCAACTTTTGTTTGTATCTATTTGGCAGTTTTTCGTTATTATCTGACTGCTTTTTTCCTTCCATTTTTAATTTTGATTTTGCCGAATGTTCTATATTGTTCAAAATCTCATGTTCTTTATTATTTTCGATAACTCTGTAATTTGGAATTTTTTCGTTTGATCCTAATGATGATGATATTGAATCATAATTGAAGTTATCTAGATCTCCAGTATCTGAATTTAAATTAATTTCATCCATAAGGGAATCAAGTTGATCAATTGCTTCAATTGAAGGGATGTTTGTGGTAGTTTCTGTGTTTCTTTCAACGGTGAATTCTGGTACATTTTTCGATATTGCTGGTGTATTGCTTACATTTGGTTCTACTGTTTTCAGATGTGATCTTTCCGTTTCTTTATTATTCGTTCCGAATGTTTTACCTAAATTATGTCCATTTGTTGGTGGCCTTGGTTTGCTTCTACTTGTATGATGGTTTTTAAATGGATTTTTTGGATTTTTTCTTTTTTCTCTAATGTTCTGAAATTTATTTTTATTTGAGTGGTTTAAATTAAAAAACTTCATGTTTTCATTAGTATTTTCAATACTATTACTGTTCATACTATTTTCATCTTCCTCTAGTTTATCAATTAAACTTAATTCCTCTTCAAAACTGTTGTCAGTTTTGGATTTGTTGATCTTTTTATTAGTATTTTTCTTTGTAACATTTGGTTTATTTTCCAATTTTATGTTTTGTTTGTCAACTTTATTGGTATATCCGTTTCTGTTTTCTTCAATAATTAATTTATTTGTTTCATTTTCTTTCAAATTTGTAGATTTTAAGTTATTATCTTGATGTTGAATTTTAGGATTGTAATCTCTTTTTTTCCGTATAAGTTGATTATTATTTAACTGAAACATAGTTTAAATAAATTTAGATATAATAACTCTAAATAATTCATTTTTTCATTTTTATGTAATTGTATAATGTTTAATTTTTTTTCATCTTATTTGCTGTATTTTTAATTTGTGCAACTTAAATATTATTATATATCTAATTGATGCACCAATTAAGACTGATAATTTAATAATAATAGGGTATCTAAAACTGTAAATATTATGTATTCTGGTGATATTTACTCTTTTTACCTATTAAGTTTTAAAATAAATCTTACATTGTTCATTGATAATGTGTCAGCATGTTCGTTCAATATAATTTTTTGTTTATCGCCATCGCCCCATATCAATACAATCTTCTGTTCATCTTCATGATTTCTATATTCTGGTAAATTACCCTTACCAAAATGTCTAATTACTTATTAACTTATGCTATACTAGCCTAAGTTGTAATGCTGGTTTTCAAAACATTAAAATGTAGGAAACTGAATTTATTATATTCTTATGTATTAAATTAAATAAAGAGATTAAAAAAAACATTTTAATTATTAAGAAATAGATCTATATTAGTCTACTTACAAGTAAATAATCCACTGTAACCATTTTGTACCATCTGTGTCTTCCATTACGTCTTTTATTTCTTTTTTCTATATTATTGGGTGTTTTACGCCTTCTTTTTTTATTATTATTTTTTTTATCATTTTTTGTTGTACTCGGATGGTTTTCAGCATTCTAAGAAATTACAATGAAATATTTACTAACAAAAACCTTTTTGTATATTATTCAAAATGTGGGTAGTATTAAAGTATGTATTATATTTTAATAGATTGGCTATTTCAAAAAATTGAATTCTTCCCATATTTTATATTTATTGTAAAATTAACTTATTATTTTATTTTGAAAAGCACAGTATGGATAGCTAAACATTTAAAACAAAAACATTATGGATTTGAATTTTGTTCATGATATAGTATACAATTTATTCTGTTATTTAGAGTAATCATAATAAATGATAATATTTCTTAAGATGTCTATACTGCTCAACTGCTCAAGTATGTACGGTTCTCATAAACTGAGAACTTCAATCACTCCAAGAGAAAATCGAGTTAAAAGTAATAACGAATAAGAAAATACAATTTATCATCATAGTATAACAAAAATTACAAAATAATAAAGTTTTGTTGAGTGAAACTGTCTTACCTGGTTGTTTGGGTCTGCAGTTGTTTCACCCTAAATAACATTTAAAAATAAAAAGGTCTAAAAGTTCATAGTATATCGAAAAAATAATCACACATTTTTAATAATTATATTAAAAATCAAATATCCAAGTAAAAAAAATCTGTTTATGTACTATTTAGTTTATTTATTAAAATAAAAATCTATACTTTACATCATTTACCCATGCTGGATCAATTATTTTTTCTGCAATTTTAGCAAATTTCTGAAAAAGTGATTATATTTTGAATTTATTACATATTTTATTATAATTTGTTAAGTAATGGTTTATAAGCTAATCGTATCAAACGATTTACATTGTGTTTGACATCTTATTATAATATTATTTTAGTATTGTTTAGTATACATTATTAGAATAGGTAAAATAAGTAATAACTATGCTTAGTAACTTCTAGCATTTGCGTGTTTTTTTGTGATGGTTCAATAAATAGTAGTGTCAAATAGAAATCCTATTTGGAATGTAAGGAATCTAAATCCCAAACTTTACTTTGCTTTTTTATGGTTTTTGTTTTTTTAAATTCATTATTTGATTTTAATTGTTCACATGCACCGGTACCGATGGCATTAAGATGAACCGTAGATGAGTTAATTGATGATATTCCCCGCGTTGAGGCTAACATTTTTCGGCGATAACGATACATTTTATAGACAAAATTCCGGAAGGGTCATACACTTATACCAATTGATCTGAACAACAATAAGAATAAAAATGTAATACTTTTATTCCCGTACCTAGTAAAATACAATTATATCTGTGATCTGTCCTACTGTATAGCACCTCTTTCAAATACTTACGCTATTCTATCTAATTTAAAATGGCACGGCCAACATTGATATTATATTTTATCCATGTAAAGGTCATCATTTCATCCATATAAATTCGAAACCTATATTATTTTCTATCAGTGGTATTCTGTCTTTCTAAACGTGTTTAAAATCACATAATATTTATAGTTATATGTTTTCATTAAATATTGAAAACCATAACATCCAAAAGTCAAAACCTATAATTATTAAAAAAATTAATAGCATGTTGTATATTACCGATTTCTCATCACCAGTTGTACCACTTCCCTAAAAATCAAAACAAAAAAAATATCATATTTTATATAATTTTAGTAAACAAAATTCTCATAGTTTCAAAGTAGGTATAACAAAGGAGTAGGTACATAATTTAAGAAATTATGTAGATACACAATTGGTTTTCGTCAATAAGTTACGAAAAAATTATATTCCACAAATCTTTGTCTTCATATTTTCATATTATATTTTTATTTGAAATTAAATTAAAAAAATTATTTATATTTACCTTATGCCCTTTAAGGAGATAAGTAGATAAGTAGAAAATATGTAGCATGAATGTATGATATCACATTTTCAATGGTTTCATATAATATAGGTAATAATAATAATCAATGGTTTTATTTAATGCAAATAACTTAACGACCAATTTAAAGTTTAATTTTTAATTTTTATTATATCAATCATTAAATTTATAAGAAAATTATTTTATGAAAATAGTGTTAACTTTTAAGTAGGTAGTGTTTTATTCATTGTTCCTAATGCCTTTTCCAATTAGTGTTATTCTTATCCATATTGTTGAAAAAAACAAAACATTAAAAATAAGAAAATAAATTTCCTATCAATAGACAATAGTCAATAGGACTTTAGTGTCGCAAAATGTATTTTCCATATCAGCCTTAAATTAAACAAATACCTTAGTATGTAATTACTAATTAGTAATTTTTGGAACAATAAATTGTAAGCTTTCGGTACATTTATCTTTTATCTCATATCAGCTATATCAGCTTTTAAATATTTAAAGACATAAACCGATAATTAATGTTCATAGGAGTGATTTAAATATACTGTACACATATAGTTTAATAATTATTCATAAATATATATATATAAGATCAATTCAACATTAGAAACATTATAAGAGTTGGTTCGGGTTTTTTTACTTTTTTATTTCAATATGTCAATATACATGAATAATTCTATTAATCGGTGATCACATTAATTACGTCATATTTTTAATTTTGATACAGATGACGACGATGTGATTAAAAATTAGTTACTAATTTTCCTTTTGCTTTTATCAGTCAATATTAATTTGATTTTTTACATTTTTCACCTACTTACTACAATTTATAATAGTCGCCAGTAATAAAGGGTTCTACCCTTTGGACATTACATTTTTATTCCTCACGTCATATGTCATATGTGGCATACCTATATATCAATTATCAGCTATTATTCAGTGTTAAAGTGATTAAATAGAATCAATTTCGAGAAGTTAAAACTATAGATACAGTTTAATAAAGTTCAATTATTAACTATATGCGTAAATCCTGCCCTGATTATAGGTATAGGTTACACCTACCTACTTATATTATGTGTTATAAATAAAAAAAGTATTTTTTGACTTGCTATATAATTATTACAGCTGTAATTAATCAAAGGTATGTATATGAAAATTATAGCTAATATATATTATCTATATGTAACTTACAAATTGGTGATTTATTTTGAAAATATATTATCTTATAATAGCAATAATAGGTACTCACCGAATTGTCCACCGGGGCTGTGAGTACCTGCATAATAAAACAAGTACACATTACACATAATATATTATAGCCAATGTAATGGTGACATATGTCCCCTCCAACCACAAACATTTTCCTCGTCGGATTGTAAAAAAGTCCCCAAATAATGCAACAAATATATTAAATTATTTCGACTCAATAAATTAATGTGTAAATGGAAAATATAAGATAATATTATATGCAAATTATTTTATACAACTCTGAACTCATACTAACTCCGGCTATATTTCCACCACGTCATTGGAATATGTGTTACAATTTACAAAATTCAATTAAGAATCGGTTGAACAAATAATTGTTGTGAAAGATGGTTTTAGAGTATACTATACCTACCTATTCATTATTTAACTTTATTCATTTGATGTAAATCCGCTAGACGCTAGTGGAAAAACATTTTTTTTTTTTTTGTAGGGGAAAATGTGGGGACCGGTCAAAATATCTCCGATAAACAATATCTCTAGTCAAAAATATCTCCTATTTAAAATATCTCCAGTACAAAATATCTCCTGTCAAAAATATCTCTAATGAAAATATCTCTCATAAAAATATTTTAATATTTATTATATATTTGTATTATCTGATATATTTTTCATGATTACGAGTGACGATAAATGATTTTATCGACGTAAAGACTGCTTCTATACGACAGTGTGTCAGTATAGTTTTTTGTAACTAGAAAATGTACTTACTTCAGTCATATATTAATTATAAAATTGTAATAATTGTTGTTAAAAAAACATTAATACAAAATATAATAAATATAAAATTATTTTCATGGGAGATATTTCCATTAGAGATATTTTGTACTGAAGATATTTTAAATCGGAGATATTTTTGACTAGAGATATTGTGTATTGGAGATATTTTGTCGAAGACATTTTGACCTGGAGCCGGAAAATGTCTGGGGGAGAAATAACCCAATAACATCTGTACTTACGTGAGTCTGATATATTATATTTATCAATATAAAAGCGGTCCATATTCGCATTTTTTCGCTTATCGTTGGATATATTTAAAAATTAAAATTAATACAGTTCGTTCATAGTTGTAAGAAGTAGACTTGCAGCATACCATAACGCGGCGATGGTAGTTCGTTGTTTGAACAATTGGTCTCACGCATCAAGACTTGACAGTGATTTGATGTCACAGATGCATTACCTTCACTGTACCTATCTACTCCTCCGATGAACTATAAACGCCAATATTGAAAGTACGTTAAAAAAACCACAATAATGTATTTAATAGGTATAATCTAGAACTATTACCACCATGTTTAATTATTGTAACACATTTTGGTAACGGCGGGATAATAATAATAATATGCGCAGGTAGGTTATAGGTTATAGTATAATATATAGGTATTATATAGGGCGATTATCAGAATGGCGATAAACTGTCATGTTTTAGTTTTAAATATTATGTTCTTTGTGGAAAATCTAAAGTGCATACGATTCTATAATATGTTGCCCTATTAAGTTTGTTGGTGAAAATACTATAAACTCCTGGTTTTTTTTTTAAACAGGAGTTAATAATTTTATTTCATAACCGGAATCAGAATCATTTTTTAAAAATATCGATGTAGGTACACTACAGTTATTAAGTAGTAGATATTTAGGTAAGTACCTATACTAATTTCCCAAGCAGTACCTAAGTACTAAATTAATTTTTAATAATGAACGAAGTTTTTTTTATTATTAATTCATTATTTGAAGTGTGGTTGAGTAGTTTAGGTGGTAGTGGTAGAAATATGAGAACGATATAAAAGTATATAACTAATTAAATTGTAAGAATGTGTCAAAAACAATTTCGAGAAACGTGAAAAGGTTTTTTTCGAAATAGGTAGAGCCTATATTTTCGGTGTTAATCGAATCATTCTGTACCTATAGTATATTATTGTATGCATATATAGGGTAGCTGGTAGTAGGTACTCGCACGCGTATGCAATATTATTATCACATACCTAGGTAACTAATGGTTTGTAGTCGGAGACATAAACAGATAAAAAATGCATCTCGTCCGATGACACTGAATAATTGTCAATAGAACAATCAAACATTGTAGTTACATAGGTAGTATATGCATAATATGGCGATCATCAAACAGTAAATAATATAATATCGAACGTCTGGTAGGTAAATAATAAAACTAGAGGTCGCATTTATATTCTCTTAAAATCCTTAAAATATTATGTTTTTATGTTGTCGTTTAAAATAGACAATATTATATTTCTCTTAATATTATTTTAAAATACCAGATATAATTATATTATCATATTATGATGTTTTATGTCCATAGAAGTGTAAAATATTCTTTAATATTCCGTAAAAAAAAAAATGATTACAAATATTATTATTACAGTAATTATTCTGTAAATGTATTTAATTAATTTGGTTTATTAGTTATTTAATTTTTGTGTTTACAAAGAACCCAGAAGGATATAAAAATAAATCACAAAGTGAATATAGTATTTGTTGATCAATATTATCAAAATGCCGATATACGTACACGGAGGTGCATAAAAATAATAATATGAAATCTAATATAATAAAATATTTTCTTCGGAAAACTTTGTACAAAAAGTAAACTTTCAAAAATAAAAAATGTATAAAATTTAAAAATAAAATATAGTTTTTTATTCAAAATAATCTTTTTTCTATGAATTCTGTGTTTTATGAATATTAAAGATATCTTATTCCTATTTACTGCATACACTAGAAACAAATATATAAAATCATAAAAAACCATAAAAACCCGACCTCTACTAAGTACTAATAACAATTTTTGATATATAGATCTGGTGACTGGTAAAGGCACCATAATATGTACCTACTTGAACATAACACTGGAATAGGTTTATATTATGAAGGGTAAAAGGGTTAGAAATTGATTTTTTTACTTATGTCTAAGTTATTTGCTATAATGAGGTATGAATTAGATTGTTAGGAGTGTAACTGTGTTAGCACTGTTAAGTATTAGGACACTTAGGCTACTAGAAAATATTTGTGTAATTTTTAGTTTATAGGTACTGCCTATATTATAAACAAATAGCCAATAGGATTATAGGCTAATTATAATACATAAACTTAAAAATTAAAATTATTGATTGCACAAACTGTTTGTCACTGTAAGTGCCTACCCATATGCGTATCTAAAATTCTTAAGGGGGCTTGGGGGGCTTAGCCCCTCAGTGTGAATATTAGCCCCCCAGAATTATTTGTTGTCTATTTCGTTCAGGTAAATTGTGCTTATTATATTGTACTTGTGCCTTGTGGTGAATGACAATAATACTAAAATTATCACTTTTGTAATTACATATTTATCGGCAAAAATATTTAGTATACGAGTCGTAATATTATAGTCGATAGAAGCTAGCAAACCTATATCCTTTCATTATCAAATACGGGCCAAATGGCAATTATTACTAAATTACAATTAACAAGGTAACCGGGTATCGCCGAAAATTGGACCAAAAATTGGTCTCAACAATTTGGTTACCACCAAAAATTGTATTCAACATTATAACAATGAACCGGAATACAAATATCAAATACATTTATTCAATAAAGCCATAACAATTTCTACTTTTCCTAATGTATATAAACTTCTAAATTTAGAAGATTTTGATAAATATTGAAATTTATATAATACATATATTAGGAGTTTAGGACATTCAAATTAATTGTAAAATAAATATTTTATAAAATTTAAAATTATTCGTCGGTATCGTAAGTGCCAAGTGGTTATAGACGTCGTCTCGTAGTCTCCTGCTATATGACGCTTCGTCACTGCGTGAAACACTGAAACGGCACCCCGTCCGGTTGCTCTTCGTTCGCGTAATCGTCGAAAGTGCAAGTGCGAAAATCGAGTAACAATAAATTATTATCGTTGCACCCGTCGAAGCTGCAACACAGATGCCTATACATATAGGTAGCTATCTTCGCGAGTGGCTAATCTACTCTCGCCATGTAAAAGCTTCGCTCGCACACACACACACACACACACACTCACTGCGAGTGTGCCTACCTATATAAATCTAATTCTGTGTCTATATAAATCTAAATATGATCATCGGAAATTTGGCTACATACTTACTGCAATGGTTAACGTATAATTTTGTGATACATTTATGCAAACACAAATCTTTAGATAATTTATATTAAATAGGCAAGTCATCTGGGCCAGAAGTTGGATCATAGCTTAAATAAGATAAACTAGCTAATAGGCAAAAATCCAATAACATTTCAGGAAAATATTTTTAACATCAATATGTGAGTGGGAGGTCTTCTATCCCACACAACTTAAAAGTTCTCTGTTTTGGGGCGGGGGGACTAAGCCCTCCCCGCCTATGTTAAATTGTTAAATACCTCAGACTCTGCAAAGTTGCATTGAGTTATAAGGGGTGTATTATGCGCTAACAGATATGAGACAGCTGATGGCTACACATGTGGAGAAAATACCAATACCCACCCAATGGTTATTATTATATTGGTAACATTGTGTTCATAGAATTATAAATCACAATATATCGTATAAAAATAAACCATGTGTTTGATGTTACTTATTTTATAGTATCTATAATATAGAAAATAATTTCTCAACCAAGACATTCCACAATGAATATTTCTTGAAAATGTCAAATCTCTAAGGACTATTGTCTGCATATCACAGAGTAGTGAAAATCAATTAATTTTTTGAAACAATTGTTTTGAAATTTCTGTTATTCAATTGTCTTTTTTTGAATATTATGGATACCAAAAATATCATAAATGTTTAACTGGCTTATTTTGTTTTAATGCTTCAAAAATACATAGGTGCAAATGTGCCTATGTGCGAATTAATTTGTTCATGAAAGTTCATTTGTCAGAATTACTTGCATAGGTGAATCATGTGTACACACATTTCAATGTAAGCTTCAATAAATGTTGCTGAGCAAATATTGCACATTGTAGAGTATCAATGAAAATTCTCCCAAATAATTAACAAAAAAAAAAAACAGTTTTTAAGAGTAAAAATAATTTTTTATCATCTGTTTTTTATAATACACAATTTTATTGAAATGATGAATAAAAAGTTTATCAAGGGTTTTGATATGTGATTAAGTTCTTAAACATTCTTAAATATCAAAATTAATTGGAGACTGTAGCCTTAAATACAATTCAAGCATCTATTTCATTATCCAATAACAAAACAATTTGCTGTTAATAAATTATTAGTTCAGACAGATTTTAGGATGTTTTAAAAATGTATCAAACATTTATTGAATCAACGTGGAATTAGGCAAAAAAAAAGTAGATTAAGTGATTTAAGATTATTTGAAATTACATAATTGATTAAATAAACATTATTTGAGTCTTAACAAAATTATGTTTTATTTATTTTTTTTGCAAATTTCATTAAATATCATTCAAATACAAAAATATTTAAAGTATATGTCCAATAATTATGGTGCAAAGATGAAAACACAACTAATTGAAACAAATAACTTGCAAACAACATTTTCATATTGAGAAATTTTAATATTTACTATTATACAGTTCTAACTAAAAAAAAAAGTAAAATACAATTCATAAGATATTTAATATCTTAAATCAAAAATATTATAGTAGATGGGTCTCAGTAGTTAAGTCGTCTGTATTTGATCCATGCAAATATAGCATAACGTTCATAATGGTTGCTCAAGATGAACCTTTGATACAATTTTACCGACTATAAAAAAAAAAAAATTGAGCTTCTATAAATATACAGTTTTTAAGATATTGAACATAATTTATAAGTAATAACCATTAATCATATTGTACCCACATAATATTCTTCTTATCGACTGCGGGATCTTGACTTGGAAACTGAACGACCAGTTAATGCAGACCTTGAACGAGAACGTGAAGGGGATCTTGAACCTGAACGAGAACGACGACTACGGCTGTATGATCGTGAACGAGACCGAGAAGGAGTGTATGACCTTTTTACATAATACAAAATGATTAGTTACATAATAAACAATTATTTTAAGACATATTTAAGTTCCCCAAAGTATGAATATACTTAATATTATAAATATATGAAGTATATAGGAAATTGAATATTTTATAACCAGAAAAAAGTGAAAATAAAAGTTATGATTTTTATAATTAGTTTATGTATTTAAAAAATAATATTAAATTACTAATTTTCTAGATTTTTGGTTTGATAAATTCAGTTATCACTCATTTTATGAAATATTTGCTTATTTTAATAAACTAAGATTTTATTTAGTTGGTAATTGAAATGTTATTATTAAATATATAATTTTCTGAAATGTTGATAAAAAATAAGTTTAAGTACCTAAATATTTATATATTAATGCTAGTTTTATAAAATTTTAAATTATGACTTATTCAGGTGAGAAATGATAATATTACAATTCAATATTAGAATAAATGTATATAATTGGTGATCTGTAAAAATGTTTTTGTGTGCAGTAATCAACATAAATTGACAGAAAAGTATGTAAAAGTAAAAATGAAACTCTTTATAATTTGATTTATTATAATATAGTTATACAGTATAATTTACACCAAATATATTTCATGAATATTTTTTTTCGAATCTTAGAAACTGCTTTTAGGTATTATACAAACACAATAACATCTTTTACACATGTAATAAATTAAAATTATGTTTTACAGTTCCAAAACAACAAGCATGTTAATATATCATTAAAATCATAGTTAGTGATTAATTTTCTTCTAGAGATAAAAACATACATTTTACTGAAAAGTAATATACATACTTTTTTGAAACACTATGATATATTATTATAAAATGTATGAAAAGAACCTTGGTATGGTTGCACTATTTGTCTATTTACGAATATGAAAATTAGATACAATAACAAAAATAAATTTTATATAGAAAATATTTATACATTTTTTTAAACAGATAAATAATGTTTTTTTCTTTTTAAGAATTTATTGATAATAAATACTAAGTATATACCAAGCAAATTTATTTAAGAATTATTTAATTAGTTAATGATTTTTTAAAACATTATTGCACAACTTATTAAATTGAGTGTCATTTTTATTATACAGATTAAAAATTGGGCATTTATAAATCAACAAGATGGAATTATTATTAAATTTCTATATTATATAAAAAAATATTATTTATATAATATATTTCTATAAATATTCATTTTTAATTAAATTTACTAAGGATTTAGTTGATGTTTTTTTTTCTGGTTTAGATTTTTATTATTTAAAATTAGAGTGAATTAACCTATTATAAAATAGGTAAGATTATTATCTAGGGCATTTTATTGATATTTTCATTTTGAAGTAAGTTATGATCCTTTTTGTGTTTACAATAAAATGTACTGTTTTCAAATGCTCATAACTTGATTTGAAATTAAAATATCAATAAAAGCTTCCTAGTTGCCTTAGGTAACAATCTTACCTTTAAATTGTAAAATAATATGTCAATTCACTCTGATTAAAAAAACCAACAACAGTAAAATGGATTATTGTGAACCTAACATTTGTTATATTGTAAGATAAAGACAACACATGTGGGTGTGGCGTCTTAATATTTAAATAATGATGCATTTAAATTACTACTACCAAACATGTAATTTAAATTAATAGTTAGTAATACATGAAATATTTGGTAATATTAAAAAAGAAGTTCTCTTTTAAACTTATAATAGTATTATTTTTTAAAAGTTGTTATTGTTTAATGGCAAATATATTAAATATTTTTATTTGAAATTAATATTAGAAATATGGTATTTTATTTTATGTTTATTATTAATATAAGGAATTTAAAGAATGTAGTATTTTAACTAAACAAAATAAATATAATATTTATCCCATTGATCAATATAATCCAACCTGCTCTTGTGATTTAATTGACTCACATACAAAAACGAAGTTCAACATTCTCCTAAAATGACATTGTGGTAATGCTATGTAGACAGCCAGTGGCGTTATGTAGATCTAATTTATAACTCTTTCTGTCTCTGAAAGTCTGTGTACGTTCACCGATAGCTAATTAGAGCATCAGAATAAAAATCATTAGGTTGGTTGGGCTCGATGGGGTTCTAGTGTAGCTCAGTACATCGATAAACGCAGACAGACAGATAGTTGCGCCGTAGTCCGACGACTAACACACACTGCTCGTAGTAGAAGATCAAAATATATTATTTTGGTTGAGAGCTCTACGACGATCGACACTACGAGACGAGACGCTCTCAGCCGAACATCCTACAAAAATGGCCAATTATAGTCATTTTTACAATTCCATTATTTAAATGGTTGTGACAATAATCTACATTAAATAATTTATCATAATGTTTACAAACAGTTGAAGACTTCACCACAAAAAATGAAATAGGTGAAGCCATAAGTAAAATAATTTGAATGAAAAATAAATTTACCTGCGTCGCCCTCCTTTAAAACGCCTACAATCACGAGCATAATGTCCTCTATCACCACATTCGTAACATTTGTCTTCAGGATGGAATGGACGTCCACGACGAGGTGGGCCTCCTCGATAAGCACCTTTACGTGATCCAGCATTAGATAATTCAACTCGGACTCGTCTACCACAAATGTTCCTAAAATAAAAAGTTTATTACCATAATAATAATAAGAGTACAAGAAATGACTAAATTAGTTAGAAATAATAATTATTGGTTAATTTTTTAATTACCTGCCATCTAAACCTCTAACTGCATCTTCTGCATCTCTTGGATCTTCAAATTCAACAAAAGCAAAACCAGGAGGGTTACGGGCAACCCATACATTTCGAATTGAACCGTAATATGAAAAAGCATCTTCTAAATCTTGTTTGGATGCTGATGATCCTAGATCACCAACATATATTTTGCAATCTGGATTACCAGAATCCCTGTATCTTGATGATGATGACATATTTTAAATAATATCTGTAACATACGACATAATTAATTTAACCCGTCATTGATACATATTTACATAATTCTATACATATTTTGAGTAGCTTGGAAACTAAATTATTATCTATAAAAATAAAACTGTTAACTGGTAGTTTAAATTATTAAGTCATTATCAAACTTTTTTTCAGTAGAGGATTAGGTACGTAATTATAGGACTACTGGTGAATGATTATTGCTTAACACTGGTACTATTATCCCAATTTATATTATAAAATGTCTACTTCAAACAAAGAATTAATATACACATACATAATAATACTAAATACAGATTAATTTTGAGCAATCTGCAGTATTTATGATAATGGGTACAGTCATCAAAATGTTTTAAATCATTTGCTCTGCCCGGAGCCTAAAGTATAATGTTATTATATTTTATCTTATCTAAATTGTGTACTAATGTGTGTGTACACAATAAGAATGAACATTGTATAAGGTCCATGTCATAAAAACAGAAGTCAATAATGTTACAAGACTAATTAAATAGGTAATAAATACTGATAAAATAACAGAACATTTTAAAATGTTGTTGGAGTCTACTACACATATTACTCATTTGATGTCCCAGTGGCACGGTGTTATTAAATTTTTATTTGAAATAATCGGTAATAAGGACTTACTGGGGAACTTACTTATCCCACTCGCATCAAGCTTATACAAACGTTTGATGTGTATCTAATGTGGTGGTAAACGATCGATAAAAACTTATAAGGAGGCCATTCAAACTATAGGTATTAAAAAAAAAAAAAACTATAACTTTGTCAGAAACTTAAAGGAACGAAATAGCAATTTGCCTGAACCCATGTCAACAGTAAATCACCGCTGCGGCAAGCCTGAAAGGCTGATCGACAAACACGACTTGATGGTGTCGGCGGGCGACTAATAAAACTAGCGAAAATCGACAGCGACGTCCGCTTAGCTCCCAAGTTCGGTCCTGCCGCTCCGGTTAGCGAGTAGCGACTTACCTTTTAAGATTGACCTGTTGCTGTTATGTATTAGTTGTTAAGATGCGTCCACGATGAACTGAACGACGACGAGACGGTGGCAGTCCGTTTCAGCTTTCCTTTCGGCGTTGTTGTAGACGAGAATAACGAGCCGAGTAGACGACAGCGTTTGCGGGCGGGTCAGACAGTGTCTTGAGTGTGTGTTGTGACTTGTGGTCGGACACCGGCCCGTGTCAGCACTCGGAGACCGCTGCTGCTATAAGCTGCCTCGAAATTCGGCTGACCGGCTGTGAAATACGAATTGAACTATGGGTATAGAATTGTAGAAGTGCCGGCCGCCGGGAGTGTGATGACTGACGAGTGATGTTACTCGGTGGGCGGGTGCAGGCGGGGACCGGGGAGTCTGGGCGCCATTAACCATTTTACGGAATATTGTGCCCGAATTGCGGGTCCAGTGTGACCGCCGAGCTACTGTTTATTGCCAGTAGGTTGGCGACTTGGTGGTGTGGAAAAAGGTGTACCGGTTGATACTCCGGACCTTATACCATTGAGTATAGATAGTATACCATTATGTTAATACTCATACACCGCGAGTCCCGTAAATTCAAATCGGATACATGATGGATAGAGGTCGCTGCCGTGCTGGCGACAGTCGCAGAAATATATTATATAATAGTATAATACACAATATACCACTGATGTAATAATTCACGTACCTATATGTCTTTAATATATTATAATGTCTATATTATGGCAGTGACAAAATTAAAATGTTTACAATACAGACCAAATGTTTCAAAAGAAAGAATGTTAGGTTATCACCTTTAAAAAAATCAGTTTTACATTTATATAACATAGCTTTTGCTTTCGCCAAAGACTTTATGGAACCTTAGGAAATAATAATTAATTATCTCTGGGCTTCATAATATACATAAAATCCAAGTCAGTTATTTTTAAAGTTGTATTATATATGATATATCTATGTGTTTATCATATCGACTTAAAAATATAATATCTATCATAGTATCATCTATGTCAATTGGCAACCTTTGCAGGACTGCAGGAGACGTAGACGGAATTAACGAATAACGAGTCTAAAATTTTAATGAAAAAAACATTTTTGCTTTTAGTTTGGTTTTATTTTTTATAAATCACAACATTTTTATTTCAGAAAATCTGCACGTCGGCGATGCCGAGGGTAGATGCTATTACGTAAGTTTGTTTTAAAATATTCTTTTCGACAAAATTCATTATACGTATTAATGTTGGTAAATTAATTTAAATATTTGTGTTTGCTCAAAAAAAAAAATATTTAAGGTGCACAATCGTGTTGTTTTTTCTCAAATATAAAAAGGTAAAAAGTCCGCAATCGTGTTGCACCGCATTATGTTTCCTTTAATATTGTTAATCGATCAGGATTTACACCCCTCAACTTTTCAACTATTTGTATTGTAACTATATAGGTATAACGCTCTTCCATCTATAAATAAAGTCATGATAAAAATTAGAAAATTAGTCAGGTCTGATATTTCCTCAGTGATATTTAAATATTTTCTCCGATTATCAGGTACGATCATCTGTATACGAGAGACTGAGATAAATGGTGGAGAATAGGAAGTGTATGATATGGCGAAGATAGGTATAGCAAGAGGTCAAGAGGATTTCGGAATGTTTGGGGTATGAAAGGGAGAGATGATAAAGAGATGTAATGTTAGGTAAGGGAAGTGGCTTGGTGAAACGGGCAGCCACCACTGAGTTTCATGAGGGGGTAAGTGGATAAGAAATTGCCAAATAATAATGGGTAATAATTTACATTAACTAGTATTTTAGTGTTTACTAGAATATTTTTTAATTACATCGAAATAACTAACATCGTTCAATTCAGTCCAAATTTGAACTTAAAATGTCTGTAAAAAAACAATAATTTTAATATATATATTTTTTGCAGCCAAAACTCATAGTCTTAATACGTTTCATAACAAGCTTCTAATATTAATGTACTATTGAATTACAATCGGGCGAAAAGAGTTGTTTGTGGGGACATATTAGACTTACTTCTAAACAATAAAATGTTTGCAAAGAACCGAACCTAATCCATACCAAACCTAATTTCCTAACCAATAATTTAATCACGGGTATAAAGCCAGGCTAGTGTTTAACAGTATAATAATACCTACAACAAATATAAAAACATATAAAGTATTTTCTGATTAATGATTTTTTGGGAAGAGAGGATGGATTATACTTAAAGTTTGTCCCTAACTTTTACTTATACTTGTATAAACATTTTTTAAATTATTTTTTTAAGACGTCTTTAAAATAATATTTACATTAATATTCTATTAAATTCTTTAACCAGTTATGTCGGGTAGATTTATATAAATAATCAAAACCTAGTATAAACTTTTTTTTTTCGCAATTTCTTGGGCAAGGATCGGTTGATTAGACTTATACATTTTTTATGCTTCAAAATGTTTCTACCTGCGGGCACCTTTTTCCTCCTTCCATTTTTTTTCAATTTATAAGTTGTGTATTTTTTTATTAATTTATAAAGCGAATTTGCATGCAGGTGCCTATGTTTCTATATCAACTTAAACCTGACTCGAAATATACTCTTTCATTTAAAATAATGATGAATGAAATCGGTGAGGACGTTCTCAACTTATGACGTGACAAGGGAAATAAGGATTCATTTTTATATATAGGTAATGATTACTGATCAGTGGCAAAAACCACCCCACCCCCTTCACACTAAAAAAAATTCAAGTTTTAAGTATGCCACTGTTACGTACAGAAATGATTTTTCACTTAAGAGCTCAGATTTTGTTGCTTTCAATTTTCAAAATAAACTATATCACAATAATATTTACAACTATTTTATTCTCCTGTACGTAGCCCACAATGAATATACAAAAAAGGCCACAACAAATAAAAAAAAAAAAATATTTTTTAAACAATAATAATACGCGTATAAAACTAAATTTGAATTTTAAAATACGTATTTAAAATTCTGGAACCTTAATCTCTATTATCTTTATTTTCTTTCTGGTTCTTATTGTTCGGGTTATTTATTTTCTGGATAATCACTTTCTGTAAAACTACGTTCTGGTATTATAATTTCGGGCTTTCAATTTTCCGGGATTAAAATTCTGTATTAAAATTGTATGTTCGTTTTATTTAAAAATAATTCTGGAATATTAATTTCAAATTATTTTGTTTTCTGTAATTTTTACTTTCTTTAATTTTATTTTCAGTCATTTTTTGTTGTTGTTAAATTTACTTTATGGATTACTAACGTTCTGTTAATTTATTTTCTGGGAAATTATGGGCTCTCATTTGAGTCAATAATCATATTTTTAAGTGACTGTGTAACCTTTCTAAACAAATATGAAAACTAGAAATTCTCATCCCTATTTATTATTCATTATTATATGGTTATTAATTTATTGTAATGATATTTTTACATAATTTGATTATATAGTTAAGACTAAAAATCATACATAATCTACTTATAAAAATAAAAAACAGGAATGCTGAAATCTTATATATTTTCATTTGGTGATCATATGATCATAGATTACATAATAACAATTTCGCCATCTTCATTTGCCATTCAGTAGGTTAGATTATGCTGCATTGTATATAACAATGGCTTTGTAATTTATACTGTATTGTACATATTCATTTATAAATCTAAAATAAAAACTATGATAAATCATAAATGGTATAAACTACTAGGGCGATGATTTTAAAATTGGAGATGCTTTGCTTATAATGTACACGATTCCGTTCGCTGATAAAGATCGCTCTTACGGATTCGTGTTCTACCCGGTAGTAGATACCTTGTACAAATGTAATTAAAATCTCGGAAAAATCCTACTATAAAATGAGCTAAAACAACTATTAAAAAATGTAGTAGGTACCTACCGTACTGTTACTGTTCATTCGATAGTTAAATAAAATAAGCAGATAAAACTCAGAAAAACGTTAGATGGTACGGATCACAAGTAACAATAAACCACCAAATAGAATAATAATAGTATACCAATAATTATTATTTTAAATACCTACATAGGTCTAGTTTTGAAATTTTAATGACAACAAATATGATGTATATTATGTAACTATAATATATTATAATTAAATCTGAAGTTGAATTTGCCCTACTTACATATTGGAATTCTAAACTGTGCATACGCACATATCTAATAGGTAGGTACTTACATATTATTATAATAATATTGTATTAGTATTTAGATTATTTCTCGTGCCACTGGAGAGTATAATTATAATTTATACAGTCTGTTGGTGCATTAAACGCGCACAAACAGTTGACGGACGGTTGAAATAATTACGACGAAACAGTCGTTCCGTAGGGATGGAAATTTGTACGATGGATATGGATATGGCCATATGGTTTATTATGGATATTGGGCGCTAACATATCCTGAGCGCAGTGCTGCAAGATCTGAGATAACAGTATATTAATACGTTGTATAATAGTGTTATCTAATGACGTATAACCCTACTGCAGCCAATGTGATGAACCCTCTCACAATAATACATAATATCGACCTACATTTCCCGAAATTTTCCACTGCGAGAAACATACTAAAACACCCTCAACAATGGAAGAAGCTCTTTGGAACATAACAACCACCCTACTAATGGCTTTTTCGAAAGCCATTGGTATCCATACAAACATTTAATATTAAGATAATATAATATGTAAATTGATGTAATCAAATAAAAGGGGGAGAAATAGGTAACCGCTCCGCTGTACAGTAGGTGCTAAGTGATATACCTCATCAAGATGTCATTGAGTAAGTCAATGTAATCGATGTTTTAAATGATAAATCATAACATGCGAAAAAAGATTCCGAGCTGATGGGCTGTCAGCCTATCTATATTACATAATATATATTATCATATACTTCTATTGCTATTAATTATTATAGTTATAATTTTTGATTCAAGATAGGCACCTACCTATGTTTTTTGATATTGTTACTAAAGTAATTAATTTTACCATTAGTATTACGGTAGGATGATTTAATTTTAGCCGAAACCATTGCATTTATTATATTATTATAATAGTAGATATATATATTTTTATTTACATCATCTAATACTTATTTAATATTGTTATAAGCTTTTGAGTCAATATCGCCTTACAGCACGGCGTGAATAGGTCTGTGATATAAATATGCAATAGCTTAAAATTAAACTTAATGTTTTGAAAATGTAATCGTATATATAAAAATATATAATGATATACGATATACCTACGAAAAGTTTCAAGTCTCCACGAATAATACTTTCAAATTACAACAAAATAATTAAAATTGTTATTCTTTGTTTAAATATCTTATTTCGTCCAAATTTGAACTTCAAATGTCTACGATAAAAAAAATAATGCCTACTATGTAAATATTATAATAATTTATTATAAGTAAATGAAGTTTTTGTTTATATATATATTATAGGTGTAATAAGGCAGCGGCGGATCCAGAATATTTTGACAGGGAGGGCACAATAATCATTCTTGTAAAATTTATTTAAAAATATAATAAAATAAAATAATCTAATATATATTACTATATTACTTGACAGGAGGGGCACGTGCCCCTGTGCCCTGTGCCCTCCCCCCTGGATCCGCCACTGTAATAAGGTATAATATAATTATATTAATATTAAAATCATGGGTGTACTCACAGGGAGGGTTCGTGGTATTTAACCCCCCCCCCCATTGACCGTATTTATATATTACATTTTATATATAGGGATGCGTAATGCGTATATGTGCCACCGCCCAGAGCCCCCTATATATTTTTCTAAAAGTCATCATCTAAACCCCTCTCACATTGGAAAATTTCTAAGAACGCCACTGCGTAAAGTATATATAATGGTTCATATTATTTTATGGACATATCTATCTGGGGAGACGTAGGTTGTAGGGGTAAGTTGATAGTAAAATCAATTTTATAATAAAGAAAATATTATTATTATTTCAATTTAAAATCGTTAGGTATAATTATGTAGATTAAAAAAGTAAACATGTTTGAATTTTAGATTCTGAGCGGAAAGAGATGAAAATGCATGATAATGTAGGCTAATCTAGGCTAATCATTTATGTGTGCAGGATTTCTATAAAAATGTACTTCAATATACTTGTGTTCAGATGAATATTTGCGTTTTCTTTATTATTATTGTTTTGACTGGTTTTATGCTAGGTATTCATAAACAATTGATATTTTTAATAATAATATATTATAATTTTCAATACCTATAAAAATAATAAAATAGTAAACTATTGTCAACGTTTAAGCAGAGATAATATTATATTCTTTTACCTAAACGTTTGATAATTCACTCCAATATTAGTAAATACTAAATGAACATTTGCTAATGTCGACGTTTGTATAAAAAAAATAGAGACTAAGAGAGAGTGAAACTTATAGTTACAAAAATTAATATTATCATCATATTATTTTACCCTGGAGGGAGCAAAGTAACCACAATAGTCAGTAATAAACGACGGTATTCATCATAATATATTATAATATACATGGCTAAATATATATATTAAATATATTTAGCCATGATAATTTATATTATATCGTAATTCATAAGAAGAAGTTTATGATAATAAATTCTAATATACTTATATATTGGTTTATGAGTATTTAAATAGCCATCATCTATGTATTATAATAGCTATTAAATGGTATATATTTAGCCATATATGATACATCTAGGCATCTATCCTTCATTACAATAATACAATAATAGTTTTAATATTTACACTGTTTTAAAATATCATACAATTTACATAGAAAATATGTTATAAAACCATAATTTATTTGTTATATTATATGTTAGCGGCAATAATGTGTATAATATTGGTATTTTATGAAATGCCTAGGAATTCTATATAATCCCAAATACAACCGGCTATCTCTAACATTTTTATATAAATGTTTTTAAATTACCTAGGAATTATTTAAAATGCCAAACAATGTACTTATAGGTAATGAATCAAATGCATCTTATCGGTTTTATTATATGACAATGTTCCTTCGCCTAATATACGTAAATCCATTATAGTAATCTGTAATAATATCTATAAGTTTAATGGAGAGCACAGTCTCAACTGTCGAGAGATAATGCAATAATTGTTTCGTCACCATCGTCATAGGTACCTACCTAGTTTTTTCATATTTCAGTCGTTGACAAAATGTCGTGCTATATGAATTGAATGCGCGGTATGAAAGATAGTTTTAACGCCGAGTTTTGAAGTGGCAATGTGATTTAAAAAATAGTGTTTTTCAGTGTGATGATCGATATTATAGATTTACTAAAGATGTTGATAGTGCTAAATCAAAAAACACAAACAAAAAAGAACCACTTGATTATTATGGATACTCAACAATTAATATGATGTTTTATGATAAATAATAACTGTGTACCATATCATAAAAATTAATTTTTTTCGTTTCATTTATATGAATGCATTTTATTATTCTGTAATATTTAATTGGTACTTAGCGTAATAATAAATGTTTTTTTATGTAATAATAAAATTGATTGTCTTAGGTAGGTAGGTCGTAGGTAATAGTATTATGATATAAAAGGAAACGGATTTCCTTAGTGATTATACTGATTTCCCTATTCTGCATATTGCCAATTTGTTGTTTGTCATTTTATGAAATGCCTATTATAGTTATTATACAAAATACTTAGGAAATGTATGTAAAAAAAAAAAAATGATTCACTTTTTGAAAAATCCCCAGGTATTATATAGAATTCCTGGGCATTTTATAAAATACCAATATTATACATATTGCCGCTAACATACGACAAATTAAATGGAAATAGAATACTAATAATTTATATAAAATAGAATATATAAAATGTCTACTGATAATAGTCGCCGTTCAACACTTTACTATCACAGATAAATTAATTTTATTTAATCTGTGATATTATTAGCTACAATGTCTTGCGCTACGCTACAGCTACCCATCGTCCAACAGACAAGTAGACAACTACAGCCGAATGGATTTCCCCACGTATTATTCGCGTATATCATTCATTGTTTGTGACCGTGACTTTAATGGTTTAATACCAGAACTCTGTTTACCAGATATGATCAGAATTATATTATTTATTGTATTTTATTAGTTTTATAACCTAAAATTCTATCGACTGCTCGTTTGTGCTCTGCGCCTCTGCCGTCTGTACCCATATTAATCTAAGATTCTAAGACCGTGTCTTCGCGCCTGTAGTCTGTACACTGTTAAAGACGAAAGTGTAACGGTTATTGTGTAATCGTAATGTGTTCAGTTAATTTACTATTTAGTGTGTATCGATCGTATTATTATATAATATATTCTAATACTTCAACTTTCAATTAATTTTGGTATATAATATAACACATACACGTCATACGACTTATTCAATAATTTAAGGTAAGTTCATTGTTTATAGTATATTTAGCTTAAAATGGATGTTTAAATATAGTTACTAGAAAGTAGCAAGATAAGAGTAAAACTAGTAGCATGGCTAAGTATATACTTAAGGTGGTGAAGTGAAATATTCGAGGAAATATTTTATTGAGCAATTTTCATTTAACACTGAATACCAAAAACAAAATTATATTAATTATTTTTTTTATTAAAAATTAATACAGTTGACAAATTAGTTAGGTATAGTGAATAAAAATATTATTTTAAACTTTAATTGAAGTAAAAATAATATCAATTTAAAGTTAATATTCTAAGGCATGTTATAGAATTCAAAATCAAAACTAATGTTAGTATATTAGTACTTCATTATATATATTATGAAGTACTAAAAATATGTACCTATACTTATATATTAAATATGATAGGTAAGTAATAGGGTAAGTATAGTATCTGTGTACCATACCTACCTATGATATTCAATACATAGGTATGTATACATATTTTTGGTCTTTTTAGGAATTTGAAGTATGTCTAGTGAAAGAACAAAAAGGCGTAGAATCAGGGAAGAGGTCGACTTTATTTTATATGAAACAGAAAATCTTAATGGAACATCCATTAATGTGGATAACAGGAATTTTGAAAACAATAGTATATTATTAAATTCTTTATTTGAGGATGCTGTTCAATTACCTAAACCTAATACATCTTCTCAATTAGTAATTAACACTCCTGCAATATTATCTGTTCAACATGATATTAATAATGACTCTCATGATGATCATCTTCCTGTAGTGCATACTGACCTATGTTCAGAAATTAAATGTAAATTAGGTGAATGGGCAGTTAGTTATAATATTCCTCAAAATGCAGTAATTGGTCTGTTGCCTATTTTCAAAAGTATCCCTGGCCTTGCAGAAATGCCAAAAGATGCCAGAACAATATTAAAAACTAGTGACATCAATTCTACTGAAAGTATCCATACTGTTAATCCAGGGTTTTATCATCATTTTGGCTTAGGTTTGGCTATAAAACAACATTTTAAGTATACTTCAATAGATAATATTGAAGTCATTAAAGTGGTGATTGGTATTGACGGATTACCCTTAGCAAAAAGTAGTAGTAGTCAATTATGGCCTATTCTAGGTTATATACAGCCACTAAAAAATAAAGTTTTTCCTATTGGCATTTATTGGGGCTATGAAAAACCTAAAGATTCCAATGAATTTCTTAGAGCATTTGTTAATGAAATCATCATATTGACCAATGATGGTATAACTATTGATAATACTATTAAACAAGTTGAAATAGACGGTTTTAGCTTAGATGCTCCAGCAAAAAGCTTTATTTTAAAAGTAAAGGGACATTCAGGGTTTGATTCTTGTACCCGATGTACTGTAGAAAGGGAGTACTTAAAAAACAGAACTTGTTTTCCTTATTCTTTTACCACTATAAAACGTTCACATAGTGATTATATTAACAGAAACCATGAAGAACATCATGGGGGAAATTCTATTTCTATATTGGAAGAATTGCCAATTAATATTATAAGCTCATTCGGTCTTGATTACATGCACTTGACCTGTCTTGGTGTTATGCGTAAATTAATACATTTATGGGTTGACAAAGGTCCTCTAAATGTAAGATTACCAAGCTCAGTATCAAAGCAATTATCATTATCATTTTTGTCACTAAGAGACTATATACCTTGTGAATTTTCCCGAAAACCAAGAGGACTAAATGATTTAAATCGATTTAAAGCTACTGAATTTCGACAAATATTAATTTATACGGGTCAAGTTGTTTTCAAAAATATTTTAAATAACGATTGCTATAAACATTTTATGGCATTAAGTATAGCTATGAATATTTTATTAAATAGCAATATGGCCAACTATGTAATATATGCTCAACATTTATTAAACTACTTTGTTCAAACTTTTGAAACTTTATATGGACGACACTTTATGTCTTTCAATATTCATGGGTTAGTTCATATTAGTGATGACTATAAACGATTTGGACCATTAGATAACATTGCAGCTTTCCCTTTTGAAATTTTTTTAAAAAGTTTAAAAAAAATGATAAGTAAACATGATAAGCCACTTCAACAAATTATAAGGCGATGCAATGAAGGACATTTTATCGATGGAAAAATACCTGAACAAAATTTGAAAAACTGTGAACAATTAAAACATAAACACACTGATGGACCAATTTTAGAAAATCTCATAGGAGTTCAGTATAAAAAGTTATACTTCAAAAATATTAAAATTAAGGTTGGAGACAATGCTAACTCATTTATATTAAATGATTCTAATGAGATCATCAAAGTTGAAAATATAATAAGTCCAAACAAAACAAATGAGATTTTTATTATTGGAAAAGTATTTGAAGTGAAAAAAGCTTTTTATGAAAAACCTATTCCATCAACCTTATTAAATATTTATGTAGTTAATAACCTGTCAGTAACTCATAAATACTGGTCTTATAATTGTATTAAAAATAAAATTATGTTACTGGAATTAAATGAACAAAAAATAGCCATTCCAGTTATTCATGATATTGATGGACAGTAATAAAAAATATTTTTGTAAGGTGAATAAATTTATAGCAAAACTATTTAAGTACTTTATGAATTGAGATTTGTTTTATATTTTTAGATTAATTATAGAGTTTAATTTTATTTTAACTAGTAACATTTTTTTAAAAATTATATCAATCATTTAATAATCAACTAAAACTTATAATAATATTTATTACCTTAGCCTAATAACACATAATTTTTTTTTCACAATTGATTATGTACTTAATTTACTAGTATATTGAATAATAGATCTAATTATTAGACATTATTGTCTCAAATGTAGGTGCATTCCTTTGTTAAACGTTTAACTTCTTTTATTTTAAACACTAAGTATATAACTATATAGTATATTACTTCTGAATAAATTTTTAAATGTAAATTTATATTTTTCAGATTTGTAAATATTGTAAATTTTAAGTTATTATGTGGATTATTGTTTGCTTTGAAGAGGAAAACTGTGTTGAAGTAGTCCCTGATTATTGGTACAAAAACGGTCATTGTGCTTGGCCAAAAAAAAGCATAAAAAATTATAAGAAATATATTGATCGCCGTACTAAACCTAATGAACTAGAATTTGATTATTTTAAAGCAAGGGCTATGTCCCGTAATATCGGTAAAGTCTATACTAATTATTTACATGGTTTCACTTTTTAATGTTGATATTATTATTATTTTAGTTAATTTACATGATGCACGCTCTAAACTTAAAATTGCTGAAGAAACATCAGAATTATCAACTTTTGAAAATGAAAAATCTACTAGAAGTGAACGGCATCGTCTACCTTACTATTCTTATAACATTAAAAATACAAAGTTGCCTAATAATAGCAGAAATCATAATGATTCTCCTGGAATAATTGAAGATCCTTCTCTACTTGGCATTAGTGATGATAGTAATACATTTTATATTTTAATTTGTTTCTTAAATGTTTGATCCATTATTTATAGTTAGATAAAAAAGTTAGTGAATGAATATGTGTCATAATTATGTGAATAATATTTTTAATTATTTTATTCTTCTAAAGATTTGTTATTTCAATTTTATAGTGATACATTGTAATGAAGAAAACGTTGCAAGTGACTATGATGATAGTGATGCAGACAAAAGTTATGTTCCTGATAATAATCAAAAAAATCTTTATTCAGGTATAAAATCAAATGTACTTTACCGTGATGAATTTATATACAAAACTATATTATTTGTTTTTATTATTCTTCAATGAATTGGAAAAGAGAATTTAGAATTTAATTTTTTGAAATGAAGAGGGGCACATGTTCATCTCAATTGTTTTCATTAACAATTTATTCTAAATAATCAAAATCTGTGAGTGTGCATTATTATGTGCTGTTATACTCAATAATTAATATCCTTTGTAATTAAGATGGTTATAGGATTAATTAGTTGTTACAATTATACAACTTAACTTGGATTATTTAATTTACAGTTTTTTTTTAGTTCTTTTTAGTGCCAGATATCTAGTGGGAGGGTAATGTGTGGACCACACCCTCTTGGAGTTTTTAATTATTAGGAGAGGCATAGGTTGAACCCTATAAACAGAGTAAGAGGGGGGTTTTCTCGCCTTTGAATTTGAAATTCCCCCTTCCCCAAGACCTTGATATAACTGTCATTGGTTCTATTAGTGTATTGTTTATATTATTATATATAGTAAATAAAAAGAGTTTTAATTGAAATAATTTCTTAAATATAGGTGATATAGATGATGATATTATATTAAATTCTCCATCAGGGAAATGGAAAATTACTAAAATGAAAAACACTATAATAACTGCTGGAACCAGTAAAAAAAGACTTGATTTTATAAATACATCTACATCTAGTACATCTACGCCTACTTTAAACAAACCATCATACTATTCACCTAGTATAAGAAAACTAAAAAAAGGTAATGAATAGTTATTATAGTAATCTATTTATTTAAATGTAAAATAGTAAAAATGAGTTTTTATGTTATTCTTATTATTTTAAGCTTCATCTAACTCACCATCAGACTTTGAAATTATTACAAATGAAATAAAACAAGATGAAAACAACAAATCACTATTGTTTTCTCCTAAAAAAAATTACAACAAATTTAAAAGTGACGGACACTTTAAATCTCATTTACCATCTCTGAAAAGTAACTATCTACTTCTTTTAATTTTAAATATAAAACATATTATTTATTTTTTGGTATGTTAGTAATAATCTAATTTTAGTGACAAAGTTCCTTTTGGAATTATCTACATATAATTTAATATATTTGTTACACTTTAATAGTTATTATTGTGAATTAAATGTTTCTTATTTTGAAGGTGGTGATGACAGTGTGAATATGAATTCAAATTCTCAAACAGGAAACAACTATGCGACACTTATAGGTAAATATTTTGTCATCTATTTTTCATCACAATATTTCATTATGATTCCTGTATCCTAGTATGTTAATATATGTATTATATTATTTCTATGATTGTATTAATTGTTATACTATATTTTATTTATCATATTATGTTATATTATTTTTATTTTTCAGATGTTGTAAATCAACTGGTACGCTCAACAGGAAATCTTAAATATGAAATAAGAGAACTGAGTAAAAAAATTGATTCTTCAGAAAAAACTATAATGGATATTGTAGACACATTTCAGTCTGTTCCACCTTCCAATAACAGCATAGATAATAATTTTATAGAAGAGGTGTATAACTTTCCATTAACAACAATCGAGGAATTGAACTCTTTTGAAGAAAAACTGTCTTCTGATAATATATTCTGTAAAAAAATGGTAAACAACTATAGTATTACATATTAAATAACTAATAAAATATAAATAAAAATATCTTTTATATTATATATACTAATGCTGAGATGAAAAACATTTTTAAAAATTTCAAAAATCATATGTTGACTAATTCTTAAAAATGGCTATTTGTTCCATATTAATTGTTAATGAACTATTATAAATTAATAGAAATTTTTTTGCAATCTAGCATGTGAAGTTCTTAATGCACATAATAGCATTTAAATAAATAATATTGGTACCTATAAAATATTTACTTTCTTATATTGTTATTTATACAGATCAATGAGTTGGCAAGATTAGAAAGATCAACTATTTCAGAAACAACAAGACAAATCATGTCTAAAATCTTTTATGATAACTTACTTACACGGTTCTCGTATCAAGGCCAAAAGAAAAAACGAGTGTTCTCTATACTGAAAACATGCTCTATTATATTTAGTAAGAATTTCAATGTCTGGTTATATTAATAACTGAACTAATTATAATTAATTAATTTTAGGTGCTGTAAGAAGTATTAGAAAATATAACAATTGTCCGGAAATAGATATATTGAAGCCAATGAAAGTTTATATGGCTAATGCAAAAAGCCGAGAAGATGGAAAACAAAAGAAAAACTTCGATAATCAGGCACTACAATCTTCTCCATTATTAGGAAATGATTATAAATGAAATTATTTTATTTTTCTTATATAAAACCAAACTAAATAAAAATTGTAATTGCATAACAGAAGATTTTATGTATTACAATACATAATAGTGTATATATTTCATAATAATATACAAATATCAATAAAGATAAAACATTATTTAAAATATTTTTGACTATATTTATTTATCATATACTAACCTAACTTGGTCATAAAGCATATATAAAATAAAAATATTAGTAAAATATGTATGACATGTATAAGTATTTACCTATTCTTGTTGTAGGTGAAGAAAAAAATGTATTTAAGAAGGTGCATTTATATAATTATGACTATAAAAATGTATATATTATAATTATATTAAATATATTTTTAAAATATTGATTATAGAATAATATGATGTTTTAAAATATTTTGCAAGTATATATTTTTTATCTTTACAATGATATATTTTTAAATTGTCATCAAAACGTCTCACAAAAGATTATAAAAATATTTCAGAAATATCAAACCAGTGGCCAAAATATATTTTGTACATATTGTGAATATATTTTATTATGTTATAAATACCATCTAAAGTTGTTTTTAAAATATTTGTAGTTAATAAATGATATTTTTAAAATAAGTAAAATTTATATTATTGCTGTGTGGGTATGTATCCTTAATATTTTTTTAATTACCTAGCTTTAATAAACATTTATGAGGTACTTTGTATTGCATTTTCAAGCTTTTTTACTGAGCAAACATTTTTTAATTGAAATATTTTATGCGTCTATAAATAGCTTAAAAGGAGCCAATATATTGTATATTTTGAAAATTATATCAAGTATAGAAAATTATAATGTAAACATTTTGTGGAAAATTCAAGTATCTTTAGCATCTATAGTTATTCGTTTTTAAGTTACCACAAAATAAGAAAACCGATTTGATCAAAAACTGGGTTTGCGTATAAATTTCATTTTTTCCATAATTTTGTTTTTGTTTTCCCAAATTTTTTTAGAAATGTACTAGACATTTTTAGACTATTGACCCCCTAAATTATTAACTATATTCAATTTTCTGTCAGAAAAGATATTGTAGTTGAATTTATAAAGATTTTTACTGCTCAAAAAGATGATGACTGACACTCAAACAGTCAGATACGCAAAAAACATACATCATCGTAAAATCAATTCCTACATTACATAGGAGGTACATTGGTCCTTTCAGAATCTAAAAAAAATGCCATGATAATTAAGTTGAGTATGTAATTAATGTTAATGTAAATATAGAATAATGATCTAAATCTAAATAGACCTACAGTTATATTTGTTTTTTTAATAATAACAAAATAACCAAATTTATTTGGTCTTAAATCGGTGTTCCGTAAATATTTCCGTTTTCCCGTAATTTTATTTCAGTTTTTCCTAATTATTAGTTTAGTAAAAGCTGTTTTTGAAATCACAAAATTTAAATTTGATTTCTATTTATTCTTTATTAATTTTAGTATCTAGGTACTTAGCTACTATTAATATTTTTAGTATTAGTTTTACAATATTGTATGCGTTGTTATGCATATTTTTTAGGATAATAATCACTCGTCTAAATATCAAGTGTCATAAGACATCGCTATCTATTGTTGAAAAATTGTTATCTCAAGAAAAGTGTTCCTCATAAGAGCATACAGAGTTTGAGATTTTAGGGGGCTAATGCTCAGGTTTATATCGGATTCGAAACCCGATTTTAAAAAATCTCCAGCCGGTATAGTCCCTGTCTCCTTTATCGTATTTTGTACTGAGAAATCAGTTATTGGGTAGGAAATCTAAAAATCACTGAATTTCTAAAACTATATAATATTGTCATAGTCTGATAATCATGCAGATAATATTAGAATAATAATAAATATAAATTAAAAAATCGTGGTGCATAATATGTGTAATATAATTTTGATTGGAAACCGGTGTTTTAGCGGTTACAGGTAAGGGGTAACAGAAGATTTTTTGGAGTGGTTATCGCTTAATCGGTAACCTGTAATCTTGAGTATAGTACCGGTTAACGTTAGACGTTAACGACAGAACCGGTAGCAAAAATGGTCTCGGTTACCTCGACATTTTGATAACGGTTTTAAGCCTTGCAGTAATGTTTGATTATAATAATGATAATAATATTATTTTATTATACGTATAGACTGTAGACGTATAGTGTACAATAATAATGAATAGCTGTACAGCTATATAACTGCTGAATAACTATTCAGTATCTACATAATATGTGTATTTTAAAATCACTGATCACCACAACATACAGAACTTTCGTATGCAGTAGCCAGTAGAATCGTGTCTTATCGAATTTATTCCACCTAAGATTTTTGAAGAGCATTACTTATTCATGAGATTAATTTCCAAAAGAAGATTCAGGGGAAAATTGTGTTAAAAACACAAAAATATATTCGATCCCGTAACATTTTATTTTTTTTATTCGATGCACGCTCGTACGTATGGGCTTTCCTCTTTTTCCTATTCAACGAATTTGAGGATTATATAGGTACATATTTTACATAATATAAATACATTTTTTTTAATAGGATTTTAATATTGAAGTACCATTAGGATTGAATTAGCTATGTAAATCACGTATGGCATGCGTGCTAAGAGTTATTTATATGCGATTAAAATGAAATCGTCTAATCGAAAACTCTGAAATAAATTATTTAATTGCAGTACCTATACTTATATCTTTCAGGTCAAACTATTATCCAATAAAACGAATCGTTACCTCGCATATAACTATAGTCTAGTATACATAATATATGAAGCTTTTAAATCACAATCATGAACTCCAAAAAATTAATAAATGGTTATCCGGTCAGAACTAATGTTTTTATAGGCTTGCAATAACAGCCAATATGCGCATATTATACATATATCAGCCTACACGAGTGCCTATGTAATATTATAATGAAATAGCATGAGTTTCAAAATTGTAGAAACACATCACTTCAGTATATCATGCAGTGATGTATTTGGTTAATAAATATCACCAATACAATTTCTCGAACAAATAATTACGAGATTATTAAAAAAAGTCGGTAGGTACATATTAGAATAGGGACGCATTTTATTTAAGTGACTAGTCGGTTCTGTATGTAGGTAAATATTAATATATGCAATTATAAAATATCAAATCATCAGAATTAGCTTCATTATTTAAATTTTTTTTATATAGGTAAATAAAAAAAAAAATGTAAAAAGGCAATAATTCCACATTGTCTTTTAGTGCAACAAAACATGATTGAATTATAAATGGAAAGGTTAACAGCATAATGTATTAAAATCACAACAGTTCCCTCGTCGTAGATTTCGGTAAATTACCCCCGGGCCATCGCAGTTGTGACCTTTATCGCTAAATATATATTTAACAATAATATATAATATAATAAACTCTCATTGTGTATCAGGAAAAAAAAAATAGGGAAAAACGAGCATTTTTAAGCAAAACCAGTTTTCGACAAAAATCAATTTTCTTCTTTTATTGTAATTAAAAAAAAAAAAATAATGTCAGATGCTTGAAATTGTTGTAAAAGAATTTCATACGTGGAATAGTTTTCAAAATATTTTGTCCCTTTTTGAGCTGTTCATAAACACTTGACATTTTCTATTCGTTAAATTAAAAAATTTTTCGTTGTGTCTTACAACTTGAAAATGTAATCCGAGGTTCCTCATAAGTGATTTTTACTGGACTAAAAAAAAATTGATCGTAATCCCACAAATAATTTTTATGAGCATCTGAAGTTTAAATTGTATGAAATAGGATATTGCCGATATTCACTTGTAAAATAACTATTCCTCACTAAACAATTTTCCTAATTTGTTGTAATCCAAAAACAAATAACCGTAGATACATGAAATGATTATCAAATGCTTATACATATATTAGAATTTTCTATTCGCGTTAAATTTTCAAAATATTTTGACTTTTTTTTAGCTTTTATTATAAAGTCATTTGAAATGTTTTTAACTTTTTTCCATTGATATCAATAAAAAAAAAATTCTGAGTCAAAAGACTTATGAATTTAATCTGAGGTTCCTTATGAGATGTTAATAAAGCTATTTAAAAATATTGAAAAGATGCATAAATACAGTTTTTTTAAAAAGCATTTGAAGTTAAATTTTGATAAAATTCGTAAAAATTACGAAAATTTGCACATTATATTTTGTAGTTAAAAATGTACATAATGTTCATTGTTTTAGCCAAGGATTGAAAATGTAATTCAAAGTTACAAGAATAATGATTTTAGTTATTTTGTTGTAATTCAAAAATTAAAATATAATAAATTCATAAATAAGAAAAATAATTACTGTTTAGTTGTTTTGAACATATAAAATTGATTTCGTAATCATGTCTGATGTTTGTTTTCCATTTTTTGTGATTTCACATTTTATAAATTATTATAATTTATTATTAGTCGTTAAACTGACGGCGGTATTGTCGAAGTTGTTGATGCGTGCTTATAGACAAACAATGGCGATTTTCGCATCATCCACACACTAATTTTGGGTTTAGCTAGTGTGTAAGCTGTATACGTCGTATCGTATTTGTTCTGAATTTTTGTAACTGTTTAAAAAAACCGTGTTCGTAGTTGATTTCAACATTTAAACTTAAAATGTATTGCAAGTATTTTTAGTTTCAAGTATCACCAAATGGGCCGAATCAGAACGTTTGAATCAAAGCATAATAATCATAATCAAATACACGATCGTGATATATGCAACAACAATTATTTATTGTACGCACATAAAAAATCTAATAAATAATTCAATTTAGATGGTGTAAATAAACATACCAAAACATAGGTATTTAAGGTCAGGAAAAAAAATAATGCCACTAAATTATTAAAAGCCTAGACGCAGTTTGTTCACTCGAGATACGGCTAACCATTAAGGTACCAAGCAGACACTATAATATGAAGTTAGGTATGTTTGCAAATATAAAGCCAAAAGAGGCGTCTTTTTATTTTTACGTGTAAACTGAAAAATTAGAAACGAAGGAGAGCTTACAATAAATATAATTTTAATCCATTTGATAAGCCCGTAGTAGACTGCAAAGGTTGGTACAATGGTACGTCGTGTAAAACTTATTATAATGAATAATATAATATTATAAAATACATTTTTTTAACACGGCGCGTTGTATATGCAATTTTAATAGCTCGAAGCGATGCAATACCTGTGTATAATACCACGATGCTCGCTGTGTTTTTCTCGTAATGAATTAATAATATTATTATCAAATTAATGGTGTTTATATATTATACAAGTGCACAAAATGGTTACCAATTTATCTGAATAAATAATTATAATAGTACAATTATAACTATTATGGTAAATCAAAATTATAACATAACCTGAATACATCATTTTATTATTACAATATAATAATATTATACTATGCTAAGAAATGTATAATGTCTAAATTATTATTCTTGCTAAGTATTTTTAAGATTGTGTTTACTCACAATATTGCATCATGATTATAATATTGTCGTATGTATATGAAACATTTTTAAAATCTACTTTAAATTGCCGATCTTTTATCACTGTCGAGGAGTGTATATTATACAAATTAAGCCTTTTATACCTTTGCAAGCATAGGTTGGGCCGTAACAAAGTTGCTTTCTAGATGTTAATTTTGATAAAACGAATAAGTTATTAACGCGAGTCGTTGGTTTGCTCTAGAGTCTAGATAATCTTCGAATGGTTTAATAAGCAAACGTCCGCCATACCCATAATATGTGTACAAAATATTCCCTAGTAGCTTATAAGCTATATATGGTTCACGTACGTGCACCTCCGTGTTTGCTGGTTTGTTTGCTCTGTTAAAGTTTAACTGAACACGCAGTGAAAGGATTTTGAGTTTAAAGTTTGTGAGCTGTAACAGATTTCATACAAATAGTTTATAAATCAATCCTATAGGTACCATTATGAAAAAAATAAACCGTCTAAAAATTGTGAATAATCTATAATATATTTCTATATCAATACTCAAAAATGGATTATTCATTAACAATAACGAATATTATTCAACTATTGTTTTTGGTATTTTTGGTTTTTGTGTGTTGTAATAAAAGAATATTTTTAGTTAGTACTAAAGTAACCAGTTACTAACTATATTTAGTTATTCACTAGTACTTTAAATGGATATTGTGTAGATCGCTCAATCTCAGCTAATTTTCTCAGCTTTGACTCATAATTTTTGTCTATTTTAAAAAGTTACTTTAAAATTAGTAGATTTTTTATGGTAACATTTTAAGACGATGCCAGTGCACTTTTTGTTTTCTGTCTCTTAACCCAAGTGAAACATAGCCAATTTTTGAGTTTGGAACTAATCTTGTATTGTTAGATTTACTATACTAGATTAATACTCTATTAGAGAGTGGCCTATAATCATACAACTTAAAGTTAAAAACATTATCTGTGTTAGTGAGATGTTTTTTTTACGGTATTTCAAGTTATGATCATGTAAAATATTAAAATGTATAAATATTCATAGGCACATTGCAGAAAAATTGAAATATCATAAAAAGTTAACGTACATACACAGAAAATGTCCGTAACATTAATATGTTTTATGATAGGTGAATATTCACTGTAATATTAAAGCTAACAACTCTACACAAGGTCGATTCAACTGAACGCAAAATGTTCAATGTTGACCGTTGGTCAAAGATAGATAGCAAACAATGGTACACTAACATCATCCTTTTGAGTATTATTCGTGAATAGATTAAAAACTTAACATTGTAAGTATTATGTGTTTATCACCTCCATATATTATAAGAACCACTTTTACGATTGAAATGTGTATTATTGACTGCAAAATATACCGAATTGGGTAGTAAACATACCGTAAATGTATTTTCCGAGCCATATGCAGGGATACGATGATATCGAGTTAAACGAAATAACGATGACTTTCGGATTCATATTTGTCGTTAGTATAATATAATATTTACGACACTGTATAATATAACGCGTGTACCACATATTATATTATATTATATACGGTCCACAGTATGATATTATAAAAGACAGTGTGTTGGAATACATATTATTATTATTATTATTATTATTTTTATCGATAGTATTCTCTCCACTCATCGTAATAGGTTTTGCTTGCGTGCGTAATACGATATTACTGTGTTGTACACGTAATATTTATTATAATATATTATATCTGCATGTGGACAGAAACTAAAAAAAGTATAGATCGCCGTTTGCAGACACGACGGCGACGCACTATCCGATCGTCCTTATAGACATTTGAAACTCGAACGGTATTATTCTAGCGTGCATAATATATTATTAGAATACGTATTATACGTACAGGTGTTGGGTGTACGCGTGGACGGCGTACCTACTGTAAAATATAATAATAATAATATGAATGATTGATGATCTAAGAGATATAATAAAAATAACCTACGAGCGTCGGGATATTCTATTAAAATATATAATATTATGGTATTCGCAATTCGCGTACAATTTCGTCGTTCGGATTTTTTTGAACAAAACTTGCCATTATATTATTATTATTATTATACAGATATAATAATATATAGGTCGTAATATAATGTTTTATACCAGGTAGAAGCTACCCATATACCTGATACCTGTTAACGGTCCAGAGGATAAAAAAAAGAAACGAAACTATAATAACAGACCATAACAAATACATTATTGTAAGAGTGCTACATCTAGCGTAATAATATACAGGGTGATCCACCAAGTATGCTCACCCTTTTTCCCTGTAATGTAGTTATTTCAAAATCTGATTTTGGAATTCTTAAATGTACTTATAGACCACATTTTAAAATTCTTCAGATTTTTCGTACTATACTTCTATAATCTCTAGACTTTAGTGGATACATTTTCTAAAAATGTTAACGTATCAGAATCAAAATTCATACAAGTAGTGTTTGAGTTACAAAATATATCAAGTATATGAGAGTATGGTTTTAAAGTATATTTAAACATTCCTAATATCACAATATAAGTAAATTTAATATATTATTAAAATAAAATATGAGATTGAGCATAGGAACTCGGTAAAGAACCTTATATTAAATGTTCTAGCCTAAGCTATAAAAATTTAACATTTCATGCATTTTTAACTACGCATTTTCGTAGCCCTTGACAAATTTCGTCTTAATTAAACGCTTATAAAAAAAAAAATAGTACTAAAATAAATGATATTTTTGATACCATTTAATTGGTATACGAAGAACTCATGAGAAACCTAGATGCTTTCAATATTTTTGAAAGAGCGAAACATTTTTTATTGACATTGATAGAAAAAATATAAAATGTCTAACCTCAAAACTGGTCAAAATATTTTGAAATGTTATCAGTTCATCATGTATAGAAAATAATATTAAATATTAATTATTTGATAAAAAATCAAGTACTAACGGTGGTTCATAAATTACAGACAAAAAAAAAAAATTGGTTTTATGCAAAAATTTCCGTTTTCTTTTAATATACTATTTTGTTTTCCGGATTATCAGGAAAAGTCAAGGAATTCTTTGTTCTCTTAAAATTCTTATTAAATTAAATTTTTACCTAAAACCACAATCAAAGAAGAAAATCTAAACATTTTTCTACTTGAAAAAGTTTTTTTAGAGTTCAGAGACACACATAAAATCAAACATATCATTGTAAAATAAATACATTCATTGTTCCACCAGAATCTAAAATATTAAACAAATACATTTTAAAAACAAGATTTCAATCGAGTCACTCCAATTTACAATTCACGGTATAGTGCCATAAAAGTTACTTGCCTATTGCTTCATACAGTTTCATACAGCTTTATACATTTTTTTTTATTCTAAAAACCCACAAATTAACCTACTTTGACTACCGTAGGCAAAGTTTATAAGCCCATTTATATTTCAGTAAGTATCTATGTAAAATTGACTAACGTACATTCTTTTTTCTTAAAAAAACAGAAATTATTCTATAAATATTCCAATTTAAATAAAAATAATAAAAATAAATGTATAAAGCTAAAAAAATCACGACTAATTTAATTTTTAAGAGTAATAAAATAAGGGAGTCGATGGCTTTTAATTTGTGCTTACTGCAAATACTTACAAATGTTGAAAACATACTGGTATCGTGAACAACTGGAAAATTCTAAAATCCCCAGGTCTCGAAGAAGTTTGCAGCGATAGAGAGTTTTGTAGATAATAAGAGTAAATACTGAGCTTACAAATAGTCACAAATAACTTACTAATATTATTAAGAAAACTTCATGAGATTTGAATTTTGGTGACTTATAACTAGGAAATTATCATACCATATTTTGAGAAAATATACAAAGTCTATTCAGAAGTATATAGGTATGGGTAATCAGGTGCATTAATTTTCATTTTTTATTTCCGTGAAACATAGGGCAAAACAAAAATTGGACAAAATTCTCGGCAGACATAACACACAATACGAAACACGTATATTCGAGACATTCAGATTGTTATTTTAACGCTACAGAATAAACGAATATTATTAATATTATATAAAATAATGTCTCATTGTGTTACATGTTTGTGAAGATTTTTAAATTTAATTATGTTTTTGACGTTTTTATTAAATTTTAACTTTTAACTTTTTTTTTGCCCAGTCTTGTGATATAAGTAAACTAGCCATGGAGCGCTTAAAGTGCCACCCACACAAATTCGTGTGTGTGTATATATATATATAATCATGTCTTGGGTCCCGAACTAAGGAAAGAATTATGTGTGGCCGCAGAGCAATGGGTCGATAGTAAAACCGTTAAGGTTCGTTTAATTGGCACGTCGCGTGTCAGTCTAGTTTCAATACGGTTCGAGAAACACGACGACTGCAGTTTTCCGCAAATTCTCCAGAGTATCGTGGACGACGTCAAGATTTATACGCGCTACCCTAAATTTTACCGAACAATAATGATCGATATCGTCTCCGCGATCAAGCGGTGTAATTAAAGATGCGATCGCTCGAAAAATACAATCTCCTGCGAACCCGTGTGTTTTTATTTTTAATTTAAATCTGGTAACACATAACTGGACCTCACTGAGATAACACTCGTGTGGAGTTCTAGGATTATCTACAATATAGGTACACGAAAAATGTAGATATGTATCTTGAATTATTTATAATAATAATAACAATAATAATAATTATTAGAAAACATATTAGCCGATAGCCTAGCTAAATCAACATCCTACTCTATCTTACTTTTCTTTGCTAAATTACCGATTTCACCCCTATCTTACGACAATACACGACTAACCTCTGGTCCAATCAATGGGCAACCTACCAGCTAATTTTGCAACCAAATTCAAAAACATTGTTCCCGATATCCATAGTAAAAACCTGGGAGTATAAAGTAAGGTGGCCAACTTGTCAAAATTAAAAAAAAAGCCACGAGTGCACAACCAACTATCAATGTATTATAGATCTTCTCCAATATTTTGAAATACTTTGTTCCATGTACTACACCAATACGAATACAAATCAGGACAGCGTCGTCTGAGTAACATATTTAGTGACTATTTAGTTTGAGTGAATTTATATAATTATTATGTTATATTGTAATATTAATTGAATATTGAATAAAATCGAAGATAGCGTTGTACCTTGTAGTACTTCACATTTTATTTTGAATTCATCACTAATTTCATTATTGATTATTATTTATTACCATATTTTGTTTTCTGGTATTGAGATAGGACGTGAAAAGAGAAAGAGATATAGCAGAATCAAATAAGCCTGCTATATCAATATATCATTCATTATATTATGTGTATAATTTATTATATTTAATTGTTACTACGTGTATGAATGAATAAATTGATGGCAGCGATGTAGGGTCGTATTAAGTCCAATATTGATGTACTATACGAACGAGTCTCGAGACACCATAATATAATACTGTAGGACGTAGTTGAATTGTACAATACTACAATGTATATATATATATGTGTATAATGTACATACTATATAATATATGAATGTAAAATATGACTTGCGGCGTTGAAACGAACAGAAATGGATATATTTTACAAATTCTATAAACAGGATGAGAAAAAAAGATTTTTTTTGAAATCTACACAGGGAATTTTTATTAATATTATATTCGACTGTCGCCAGTTACGTAAATATATGTTGTATGGTATAATATTATACAATATCCTATCTCGTTGAAGTCATTTCTTGTAGTCGTAGTGGTTCCTTACTTGAAAAATGTTACTTATCCAAATTCATAACTTTTTCATTGTTTAAATGTCATTATTGTATTGTCAAATACTATTTTGGTTTTTACAAACCTAATACTTCATATAATATTATTATAGCCGAGTATGAATATTTTCAAACAATAATAAGCTCATGGCTTATTGGCAACGAAAGAAATCCACTGCTATTGCACTTTTTTGGGGGTTTAAAAGAACGGAAATACAAGATTATTTTACCATAAGGTAAACCGTATATACATGTGAGTTTAATATTATTCTCAGAAAATCTCCCAAAATATTGTGTACTGAGCATTATGATCGCGTTATATGAGGACACATGGGGGTACTTTTTTTTCTCCATCTTACACGCGTCTTTTCGTGTTTCTCTCCTTGTATAACACTGTTGAAATAATAAGTAAGGTACGTATTTTAAGTAATAACAATTAAAAATAACAATATTAATTGTTTTTTTTCACAACCTTTATTTAATATTTTTATTTTTAAAGAAGTTAGTCTTAGTTCTTACTAATAAAAAATAACTAAAAAAATAAGTACCTATTCTATAGTAATATTTTCCTAAGGATGAAAATATTTTTAAAAACGCTGTTGATAAAACACAGATAATATTGTTATTTATAGTTTTTATAATAGAAAATGATACCTTGATTTCAATAAAGTAATCATAATGAGTGAAATATGGAGAGAGGGTTTTTAATAATATCCTACGCAGCAAACGATAGAGAAAAAGTTTTTATTGATACACTTTTACTTCTTAAAAGGACGCCGCGCGCCGATGAGCTATAAATATGTTACAAACGTACAAAATAGAACATTTTCGTTTTGCAAGACCAATTTCGTATTGTTAGTTTCGAGTGAATTAACCAGTTATCAAACTTAAAGGTAAGAATATTATCCAAGGACTATAGTAGAGGCTTTTATTGATAATTTATTTTTAATGTGAGTTATGGTTAGGTATTTTAAAACTGCAATATTTTAAATTGGTATAACTTACTTTAAAACTAAAATATCATTAAAAGCCTTTGAGGTGTGTTCGATAATATCTTACCTTTAAGTTTGATAATAAATAAACTTGGTCTTGTATTATAGCCAACAAGACAAAATTGGTTATTCTGAACGAACATTAATTGATATGTTGTACGTTCGGTGGCGTAAAGCCCATAGACCTAGTTTCACGTTTATAAGACAAGACGACGGACACATGCTAGTCTTCGCCGCTAGATTTTTAGTATAATTACGTATGATGTCATAGTTGTAATACCGGAACTGCAGTGCGCAGATTTTATAACGAACTTAGGCAATATTGTCAACTGGATAGTATATCTACTATCTATGTATCATAGATGTCTGTATTAAAATGCACGATAAGTGCTAAGCAGTATTTTACCGGTAAGTAGTTGTGTATAAGACGAGTTCTTTGTAATATAAAAATAAATAATATAAGCAATATACCCATTTCATATATTATACGCGTGTTTGGATCACATGTGCACTGCATCACGCGTTATTGACGCTGCAGAGACGGCGGCGTGTAGAATGTTTGAGCACCACGTGTGTAATAATATAAAATATTTGATTACTGCTGTTCTACGTACGACCCTGGATAAAAACGTATTCTAAAATAAAGTTACGCTATATTTCTGAAACGGAAAATGTCGTATAAAAGTGTTCACCTTTCGTAGAAACAAGACAGCTGCGCGTATAATGTTTTACCGTTAACTAATTATTATGTATGACTGTATACTGTAGTATGTGACTGCTGCTATTACGTATTATAGACTATAGTCTTAAAACATATTTCTTATAAACAAATAAATCAGTAGACACTCAACTCATCGGCATCTAAATCACTTCAAAATATCAGATTGAATGAGATAGGTAAATCGTTAGAAATGTTGTTAGTAATTTGATTGTAAATATGTTTTGTTTTTACGACTTGATAAAAATATTACCTATATACATTTTCAAGATCTAAAAATCAAAACTAATTCTGAACTGACTATAAATAATACTTAATGGACCCACCATATATATAGCATATAAATTAATAGTTCATATTATGATAATTAATAGCAAAACTCATATTTAAAAAGTTACAAACTTGAATATTTTTGGCGTTGCAAGTGCTACATTACAGTTCGGTTTTTGAATATCTTAAGTAGTTAAATGTCATATACCGACTATACCGATGAGGATTGTCTGTATTGTACGACCGTTACATATGCGTGGCCTGCGAACAAAATAAACTAGACGTTCCATGTACAAAACAATATTAACGTGTCGGCGTAAATCGTAACGACACCGAAACCCAGAAGAAAGGAGGAGGACACTACTCGGTCGTAACGCGAAAACGTTCGGGACGTGTAATTCGGGTGGTGCAGCGCCAACAACACTGATGAAAACATTGCTGCGCCGCCGACTGTACTTATTTCTAAAACGTTCAGTCTTGTATCGGGGGGTTTTTTTTCTCCTCTTCTTTCATAAACTCGATTACGCGCTTAAAACGACGAAATAAATCTTTCGCCGACATCTTGTTTTCAGCGGCACTAACACGATGACTATTATACTTCTAGAATCGAACAAGCAAAAAAATTACCGAACACATAATGAATTCGTACGGCAAAACTTTAACCGTTTCTTATTGCTATTATTTTTTTCTCCACTGCTCGCTCGTTATTCCGCAGAAAAGTAAACTACACGCCCATATAGAGGTACCATTATTATAGCTGTATATTATTATACGTGTAGTACAACACAATCGATATCCGGTTTTCTCGTATGTGTACACTGGGCTCGTTTCCTATTAGACCTACTCCGAAATCTCTATACACACCTGACGTAATGACGTATATTTTCTATATATATCCTATCGCACTACCGGTAAAATAAAGTACACGTATTAAAAAATTGAAATCATCCAGCGTAGAGCGTTTTACAAGTTAGATAATTTATATTAACCATATGGTAATAAATATGGATATTTTTATGGAAATAGGTATATTATCTTGTGTAAAAAACAAATCATGGTATTAAAAGTGATTTTGTTTTTTTCAATAAACTCCTGATGTAAATGAATAATTAGGTTTTTATATTATCTAAATGTACCTATGAGTTTTTATAATATTCTACGATACGTATATTTTATTATTTCAATTATAATAATATATACTGTTTATACGTCCTATAAAGGATTTGGTATTTATATTATACTCGATAGAAGAAGTGGGGCCTTATACGAGTACCTACCTATATCGTACCTATATCGTATGATGCAAGTATATGATCCAATGATTGTAATTTGTACGAGTTCTTCGATTTACTATCTTCAATAGTCCGTGTAATAAGGTCAATAGTTTTGTTTGTTTGTTGCTTAAATTTAAAGATTTCCGATGTATAATATATAATATAATAATAATAGTATGGGAAGACTTGTACGGGACTGCGTCACTGCGAATGATGGATTTTAACCGAACCAGAATTAACTTTGTATATGTTATTATTTTGGGACCGTTCTCTAATACAGTAGTTATTTATATATACAAAGTGGGGAACGAGAAAACACCGTGGTAGTTCACTCTGTATAATGAGATAATATTGCAAATAAGTTATTTAACCTATTTGTAGGGGTCGTCTATACAATAGGTCGTTTTAAAACTATATTATTATTATGTAACCTATTACCCATATTTTCGGAATCAATGCTACAGTCATCAGCAGAATCGACGAGTCCCCGATGAAATATAATAATATAAAGTCATACAGATTCGCACGAGATCGATAAAATAATATTTTCCGAGTACTGCAAGCAGGTGCAGGACGCGAAACCTCGAAAAAAAAATGACGTCTAGGTGTTTAATCTCTACAATAAGTCGAGGTCGGGTTTATATAATTACAACGTTAAACTACCCGAATTAGTAGCTACTGCGAGAGTGTTCGGGAATGTACACGCATTATAATATAATATAAGCCGTCCGCTGCGCTATTACGAGATTTTCATATTATTTTTTTTTCGTTCCGGGACGAGAGCGACAGCTGCCTGAGTGTATAGGCACGTCACGTGCGCGTGCGCTATATTAGCACGCACGAATTGTGTGTAGGTATGTTTTTTTTTTTTTTATCCGTTTAATAAGCTAAACGAACAAGTCGACAAGTGCCGGCACACCGTAAAAAGCTCGCTCGAGGACGATGACGAATCAAAGTGCGACGATGTATGGCACGAGAGTACTTTTTTTTAAGTTTATATTATATATTACAGAAAAATAATATGTGACTGAGATCAATATGCACGCCACGGCTCAATGGAAATAACCGTTTTGACTTTGATAAACATCACAATACCGAATATCACGTACGAATACCATCGGGTCTTCTAATTAAGGGAGGGTGAAAAATAAAACGGAGGGGATGTCGACTGCAGATACTGTCGTCCGTGTAGCCGAGTAGGTATGTCGAATACGCCGAAGATTCAATCAAAACGAGACCGAGAAAAAACAATAATTGGGGAACCAATATATCAGAATAGTACACCAGTCAGATTTTCATTAAAATACAATAATATTATGCAAGTATTTAGTATTTAATAGGCGGTTAAAATTCACCTAAAATGAAAAAACTGGATAGGTATGATAAAAATAATGTTAGTTTATTTGAACATAATGAAAAAATGGAATTATGAAATAATAGGATGAAGAGTTATTAATTAATGCCTACTACACACATAATTTAGAAAAGGTTATAACTTTTTTGAAAATTATTTTGTACATTATATGATGTAATTTCAATTATTTTACAGTTATTTTAGATAAAATGATTTAAAATTTAGATGAGCTGAGTAAAGTATCTTAGGGTTAACCAGCAAAAAGTAGGTTTACCACTTCACTCATAAATACTCGCTTGAAATGTAATTTTTTGTAAAGAAATGTACCAAAAAACATTCTGTTTCCGAATATAAAATTAAACATAATAGTTGTTATTTAAAAAGTAAACATTTAAAAACAATAAAAAATTGTAAAAAAACATAATTTAATTTTCAAACATTTTGCAAAAAAAATTAAAACTTTTTGAAATAATAAGTGTAGACACATAAATGCATCACCTTGTTTAGTATTATTATGAATATTATTTAGTATATTCACATAGAAGTTTATACTTGAATTAGGGTATTTCTAATTTTATAACTTTTGGGCTTTAAGATAACAGTTTTTAAATGGTTTAACAAATTCAATTATTTATTCAATAACATGAATAACAAAGGTAATTTATTTTATTACATTTTTGTTTCTCCAATATGTTCTTGACCGATGGGCTCTACATATCAATACTCAAAACTCATCTACCGTAGATATAGGTAATACGTAACAAAATATTATATTGCACATGGATTTTGAAATAATTATGACATTTGTCATTTAATCGTACTCGGCCAGGCGCGTAACATAATATGATAATATCCGTTTGTACGAACCTCGAAATCCTTAAAGACCTTAATGTTCTCCGCACTCTATAGCGGTGACGGTAAAATTTTATTGTCTTGGCGGTGTCACCACGGTGGCGGTAAATTGTGTCCGGCTATATTTTACAGCCAACGCCACCGCTGAAGTGTGTGGGAACCTTAAACAAATGTATGACACTAAAATGCAATAAAGTACTAATATAGACAATAGTTTAATGCCGTGTTAGACGAACAGAATTAATAATATTGACAAACGATAAAGTTTTCTTTTTCTACTTATTAATAGAAAACTCCCTTTTCCCGTCGAGAGGCGAACACTCCATAAACTGCAAGTTACACTCGTATAACACAAAACGAAAAAGGACGATTGCGGACCGGGTCGAATAAGCAGAGCGTAAAATGTTGATCTGGGCGAATGATAAACATTTAGGATGTTGCAGGCGGATTCTGCGACAGGGACTGAAATCGCATACAAATAAGAAACGGTTATGAAGTTGAAGTAGAAAAAAAAACGTGACTTCGGTATATATATTATTATACGCTTATTATTTGACCAGCCTTAAACTCGCTGTACATTGACCTAATTCAACACTGTTTCGTACTCATATAAATATTAATAAAATCTTGGTAGTTGAAATTTACACTCGTGTCTGGGGCTAAATGTTATTCACATATTATATTAATATATAGTATATTATCGTGTATGGATAAATTTATTCATTTTTATGGTAAAATTAAATTTGCTTATGTTACATAATATTTACATATTTAAATAATTACGTGTCATATGTGTAAATTTCAACTAAGTATAGTATTGAACTGAAGTATAAACGTACACATTTTCACGCACTGTAAAAGACATTTTTATATTGACAATGGAAAGAACCGGAGGCAGACCAATAGTAGTAATAATAATAATAATAATAATAATAATAATAAATTGATACCAGAACTGAAACTGATTAAGTTAAGCCTCCAGATTTTGGAATAATTCTGTGTAGGTGATTTTATAGTAAGACAGCTTTGAAATCATTTTAATCTGTGCAAAATGGAATTTCAAAAACACAATGCGAGTGGCGTCATGGTTATTTTTATTCAAATAGTGTTCATTTATTTTGGACCTTTTGTCGTGTCAGAACCAACAATATATTATATTATTATACGTATAAAATATGTATAGTACCTACGTTTCGGAGAAAAATATATAAATACTTTCTAGTCAATTGATGCGAAAAGTATATTATAATATTTATATTTTTAAAGGTGTTCGAAACATGACATTTCGCGCGCGTGTGTGTGTTTTTGTTGTAAAGTTATTTCAAGAATAAACAACAAAATAAATGTAAACACAAAATGCAGTCAATCTCGGTGGAGTGGGAGACAAAAAAACAAAAGTATAACATAAATTACTTGGCAAACATAAATCGTCATTGACAACGTTCTCGCAGAAAACGTGGCGACGCCTGTCGTACGATATGCTTGTTATGCGTGTATATATATATTTATATTATATACGTTAGCGTATATAGTACCCTAAAATATAATACTAAATATGTATGTATGTATGTATGTGTATTGTATATATATTATAGATAATATATACAAATCACATGTATTATAATAATATTATGATCGACGAGACGAAAAGCGTTGTACAATGACTATATAATAATATATTATACAGTATGGGTAACTACAATGCGGTATGCATTTTTTTAAACCGTTTTAATCCGAGTTCTCGAGGTTATTCTTTCAATCATTACTTGATAGACTCCTACCAGCTGTCACATGGTGTATTGATTACTATTTAAAATAATGTCAATGAAACCGTGAGTACACGCTAAGATTCTATTCGTCTGCTATATAGCCTATGGGCCGAGTGATTTTACAGTTTCCATACTTTGTCGCATACAGTTTGGTAGGAGCAAAAGTTTTTTACCCGAATAGCTTCTGATCGTTTTTGGAACTAACTTGAATATACTATAATATGGACAGTATCGCAATTATAGGGTGTGTACTGTGGGATAGGACCGTCATCACACCTCTACGAAATGTGAGATTTTAAAAACTTTGTATTATAATATAGCTGCATAATTTGTATTGAAATTTTAGACAAAATCCTTTGTAGCGTCTTGTAAGTAAACAGTGTTGACGTACACTTCACCTAAATGTTATTCATAGACCCCAAACCTGTCGATAACTTTTCAAATTCACTCGTAGAACATCATCCGAATAATACAATTACCCATAACGTTTATTTTATATTATAGGTAACTATAATAATGTTTATTATAGAATCGATGCCCATGCCTATTAACGCGCAAAAAGAACAAAAACGCTACTCTCTCTGACGCACTTGAGTATATATTTTATTGTGTACCTAGATAATAATATAATATAGAATCGACCGTATATGACTCTGAATATCGTTGACGAAAAGCACAGTGTAATGTGTGTAACGCAACAAATAATATTTCGGAGCACTCGACCTGTAGAGCTTAACTATAAATGGTTTGTAATCAGAAGTCCTGAAAATACCACTCATCATTTGTGGTGCAAGTAATTTTATCGTAATAATTTTATTTTTTAGATTAATAGATATTGCATAATATATAATCGGGTGATTCACTCTCCTTGGGTTTACCAAGTAAGAAAATATTTAGTAAACAGTAAGCATCAACACGTCATATTATTTTCATTTGTAACATAAAAATAAATGTTGATCGAAGGTGCCGTGCCTCATGTAAATACTCAAGTATTAGAAGTAATTCTTCTCTAATTGTATAGTTAGTTACATCATCAGAAATCAGAATAAATGTATAAACTATTTTGATTCGTTTTAAGAAACTAGAGAGATTTCAAACGAAAATAATCTGATTTTTTTATAATGCACAAAGTAAAAGGTTTTTTTTTTTATTAAAAATGTTAAAAGTAAGTGTTTTTGAGTTTTTATTTTACATAATCTAAAAAAAAATCTAGAAATTAACATATTACATAGTATAATGATGTACATCATCACTGATATTACCCATGTCAGAAATAAAAAAGGTCGGCAACAACGATGGATCAAATGCCGGTTATTGTTTTATTGTGTTGTTTTATACTGTGTTTTAACAAAACTTATTGAATCAACATATTATTGTAATCAGTATTCAAGAACAACAAAAATAAAAACTTTACTGACACAGTAACTATAAAATATGGTTTTATGTTTATGTTTTGTTTTTAGATGGATCGAATTGAGAAAAGTAAAGAAGAAGAGTTCAATTAAACGATTTAAAAACTGTGTTCTTAGTGCAAAATCAGACCCATGGTGGGCTTTGCCTCATACCTACTACATTTCAGCTGCATATAATATTATGTACATTCCAAATATAATATATAATATAATATAATATCTGTAAGTGAATATGGATTAATAATCACGGAATTTTCTGACATTTATCCCAATTACATTTTATACATCATTCAGTCATTTAAAATTTATTTTTTACTATTCAAATTCCCAGTTCGATCGCAATAGGTACATCGCCCATGTTGAAGTGAGAAATAAAAAAATAATTATAATCTGTGATTGTGATAGTATCTTAATTCGTGGTTTGGAAGCATGTCAATACTAGTCAACAGATATTTGATAAAAAAAATAATTTGTACATATTTGTGCACTATTGCACTAATCAAAGAACAATCACCGTGATATAATGTAAACACACTTTAGTAAAAATATTAAAGTTTTAGGTAACCAAATAATTTCGGGCATAAGTTAGTGCCACCCAGTGGCGTAAATAGGAAAAATTTTTAGGGGGGGCTCAAGCCCCAATACATTTTTTTTCAAATTTATTGTATGCTGGTACATACTTACTAAGGATGGTATTTGTATTTCTTCAATTCGAACTCAAGTAGTTAGTATCATAAATATACAATAGTACTTATTGTATAATATTATATAACATACCTAAGTAATAACGTTAAACATTTTCAAAAATTTTCTTTATATACTAATAGATTTATTTCATTAAAAAAAATAATAATTTGTAGTTAAAAATAGCAACATACTTTAACATTAACCATTTATTTTAAGTAAATAGAGATATTTAATGTAATTGTATAATACGTCTCTCGGTATTTTTAAAAATATCGCTATCGCTACCGTTTGTATTCTGTTCAATAATAACTAGGTAGGTATAACTAGGTAGGTATATATAATATTATTTAGACATTATTATAAAATGCATTAATACTACTGTAGTACCGTTTATAGTAATATTTAGTAATATTGTTTATTGTAATATTATTTTATTTTGTAAAATCAATTTTCTTATTAGTGTAAAAAAAAAAATGTGTTAATTACGAAGTAAAAAAAAAAAAACCAGTGAAAATAACTTATTAAGAATAACATAAATATATTATTATACTATTATTTTATGAGGGGGTTTTGAGTGATTTTTTTGGGGGGCTAAGCATCCCCCCAAGCCCCCCCCCACGCCTATTTGCGCCACTGGTGTAACGGTTTAAGTTAATTTTAATATTGTTATTATATTATTATATATACGTAGAGCTTGCATTTGAAAAAAAATTTCCTTTTACGTTATTCAAAATTTAAACGTTATCTACACGTTTTTCGCGTTTATCGTTTTATCGTTAAAAAATAATATCTAATGCGGCGGGGGGAATACCTTGCGGATACGGAATATAACAAACTCTTAGATTGATAAAAGATACTAAAGATAAAAATAAATCGCGGGGAATAAATATTTCTACGAAACCGCGTTGTCCCGTACAGGAGACGAATCGAGTGGACTGTATAATAATTAGTCTGCGCCCCGTTTTTTGGTAACGGAGTGTTTGGTTTGACGGAAGGTCCACACCGCGCGAGTCTGCCCCGATGGGTCTTGCTGTACGGAGTGGCAAGATGGAAAAACACACTGTAGAGCTCCCCCGTGCTCCGCACTCGTATTTATAGTCACGGTAACGTCTATTGCGTCGCTGTGATTGGTTGCTGCGGGTGGTCGGACGGCGGCGATAACGCTGGTCGCACGCGGAATATAAATTGGTCGCCGCTGCTCTCCGAGCCGTGTCCACGGCGTAAATATTCTGTCGTCGGAGGTCCGCTCGTAGTCCGTGACCTTATTGTGACTTGGTGGCGCCGATGTCGGCCGGTCTCGCGGTGATGTTGTCGGCGAGCGTGATGCTGCCGGCGCGAATCGGTCCCGTGTTCTGTTCCTGAATCGGATAGGCGCCCGCCGGTCGGGCGCCAGTCGAGTCAGGAACAGAACACGGCACCGAAGTCGGGCGCGATGGCTTGTGGCGGCCGCAGGTGAGCCGGTTGGCCGCCGCCAGTCACCTATTACGTCGTGTCATCCCTCGCATAATATTATTATAATATGTCGGCCGTATACATATAATACACGATCCCGATTTAATAATATGTTCTATGGCGAAATTTGAGTCGCTATAATTATTATACTAAAATGTTCCCCTCTCCGCCCCTTAAATGACGCCACTGTATCAGTGGCGGCTCGTGGTGTTCAAAGTAGGCGGTGTGCAATTATTGCAAAAGTTTGTTTTAAAAAAAAATTAGTCTGTTTTAAGTATAAATGTAATAAGTTAAATATTTATTAGCATTAATAATAATAATAATAATAATTAGTATATTTTATAATTTATTTATTGTCACAACTAATAATATTGAAATAACAAAAAAATCAAACATTTTTGAATGTGAAGTCCAGCCTTCTCTCCTTGGGGGGTACAGAGTTGATATCTTTCCCCGTCTGTGTGTGTTTATCGCGTGCGACCGCCTGACGAGTGTGCAGTGGTAGCTGCACACCAAGGTCACAATAATATAATTGCCGATTCCCCCAATCGACAACCAAACGTATTTTACACGGACAGACGGTGTTCAGACTGAGCTGCACACCAGTTGATGAGTATTTGTTACATAACTCGATTACATTTTAGGAGTATAATAATAAATGTTGTCGTTTGTTTGTTTTTAAAATTTAATTTTTTTGTATAATAAATACAGTTTAACAGAATAATATATTGTATTAAAATTAATTTATTATTAGGTATACATTATTATTATACATTTTCACTATTATAATATCTAATTAATCTACGTGGTGTGCGCACACCTGCACACCTAGGCACGAGCCGCCACTGCACTGTATGACAAGCAGTGGGCGCAGTATAGGTATAGGTTCTTGCTTATAAATAAGTAGACAACATTTTCGCTGTAATGATTTTTAAAATTGACTGTTATGATGCAAGGGCAATGCAGATTGTAAAAATAATAGATACTAAGAGGTAGGTCGGTACAAATATTTAGCTATAATTAAAATAAGTACCTATACTAGTATTGTAGTATTAATTATTATATGTTAAGTATACTACAATTTGTGCCAACCGGATGATGAAAAAAAAATGTAATTTGAATAATGTAGGTACATAATAATATAATGTGTATACTTGTATAACGGTAATAATAAGTGAAGGTTGGAATTTAACTTTTACTCTAAAAAATAAATAAACTTTACGATACACTCTCTACGTATTATCCACAGTTAATAATTAATATTATATTATGTTGGCTAGTAAATAAACATCAGTGTAATACTGTGCTGGCTATAAATAATAATTATTTTAATAATAACAAAAAATACACTGTGTTTGATCGAACAGAATTTGTTTATTTGTATCGTAATATTTTCACAGTTGATTAATTGTTATAGATGTTCTCAATAAATTTTGACTTTTTTGAAATTTAGTCTTGTGTAGTGCCGATAGAAATATTATAAATTAATTTAACTGTTTTTCTTTTACTTCAAATAACCAACACAGCCAGCGAGGAGATATCCTGTCAAACAATTAAGAAGTGGCTGCAGGTCGTATACAACAGTAAAACTAGTAAATTAGTTGTAGAATTATAGGTGGACTTAGGATGGATGAAATAAGTGGCAAACCCGCCCCTCATCCAAAGTCTGATTTAAATTATATAATGTATTAATAAATAACATTGGTCAATATTGTAACTTTTCATTCCCTCGCAAAAATAAAAAGATTCAATCAAAAACTATAAAATGTATTGGAGTAAAAATCTTAGGTAGATACTGGAGTCTGGAGACCATGGGATTATTAAATGTTCAAATTTCTACGATACTAAGTTCCTCTCAAAAAATCATATCCTAAAACCACCTATGAATATTCAATATTTAATTAAATAGTAGAACTTATATATGCGTTACTTATAATTCAGAAACAGTGTATTATGCTGTTATTAATCATTAATCACCGCATATTTAAGTAGGTTTATTACTATATTATTATGTATTAGGTATATTATATACTAGCTCCAAAAAATTTAAAATATTTTCAACATTATTGCAGTTTTTTCAAATGTTACTTTAAACTCCCTATACGGATAATTATAAAAAAAATCAAAATCTATTTTATTATTTTATTTTATTTTATTTTTTTATTTTCTCTTTTTTTTTCTATTTTTATCTTTTTTTCTCTTCTAAGTTCAAAACTGCTGGTGTTACTTAGACATTTCCGTTTTACCTCTGTTTGTCGTTAGTTTTTACCTATTATTTAAAAGTACAGACTAGACCAAAAGTTCTACCAATAACCACCCGTATAGTAACGCATATATAGGAACTTAAGTGCAAATGAAGTGTCAATTTAATTGCTTTTCGAATTAAAATTACTTGATTGGTTTAAAAATGTATTGAATCTGTACACTGTTGTCGGTTTATTGTTACTGTTACATTTTTCACCAATATCCGTGTTAATATTTATTGAGAAATCCATATTTCTACAGAATATGTTATAAAAGTGAAGTTCCTAAAGCCTGTGGATAAAATGATTAAAGTCTTGGAGTAATTTTTATTCATTTGAAATATGGTCCACAAATTCACCATAATCTCAAAAGCCCAATAACTGCAATCGTTGAATTCCGTAATATTCAATCCGATCGTGAACAGACTTTTGCAAATTTTACCATCATTACATTATTATTTTTAATCAAATCACATATTATACATCAATCTTATATATGTTCAAAAAAAAAAAATTATCTACCATTTACCATTGACAGAAAATTATTTTGTGGTGAAAGTGTGGATCAAATTGACTCTCTATTTGTACATGTGGATTAGGCCTTAACCGGGGATACCACAATAAAAAAAACGCGCCATGTGTAATACCTCAAGCATTTAAACGGAATTCAATGTTTCAATGTTGTCGTTTTTGTGCTAAGGTGGTGAGGAAAATTGCACACAACAATTCGTTATTCTTTATTTAAATATCTAATTTCGTCCAAAATGGAACTTAAAATGTCTATAAAAAATTAATTTAGATTTGAGATTTAATAAAAACTAAAAATTTATTTTTATTTTTTATTTACGACATTTGACAAGGAAATATCGAAATCCGGCATTCACAGCACACAAAAAGCTTATATTCAAATAGGATTAAGGTTAACACACAACATGTTATTGCCAAATGCCAGTTGCATAATACACGATTATTATACATACCTACTTTATTTTAATATTATTACGTCTGATAAATAACTATTATTTTATAAGGTCAAGTGAAAAAATAATATTGTCTAAGCAAAAATGTATTTATTGATATTTAATTTTAAAAGCCGTATATATTTAAAACGACCGTAAGAAAGTCTATATATTTTTAAAATTACACAATGAAGATACTAATAAAAACATTTGGTGAAAATTGAAAGTATTGTGTATATTATCTATAACGGTTACACTTTTTTAAATTATACAACAAAATAAGAAAATCGTTTTTTTTTTTTTTTTTCTGGTATTTTGTATGTATTATCTGTTTATTTATAGGGTTGTCAATGTTTACATATTTTATAACTACTAACTACTATACTTATACGCATTTTTGCAAATAAGTGTATAGATGAAAGATACAAATCTTTGACATAGGCCACTGTTGTGGTGTTGACATTTTTTTCATGTGCCTTATACTCTGATTTCACTTAAGCTCCACGCGGGGTTCTCAATCCATCGCAGTTAGATTGTCTACCTGATAATCTGCACTGCTCGTGCTATTTTGTGATCCGACGCAGTTACATTACCTACCTAGCTAGTTTAGTTGCATGTAAATCACTTGAGGTTATTCTTAAATTAATCTTCGGTTCGGCCGCCACCTCTCCCCCATCTCGGTAAAACAAAATGGTTGAGGTACGCAAAAAAAAATTCTAACTATAGTAGAGGAGCTCCGTACCTTCTCAAATCCTCCCCCCCCAAATTCGAGCACTGATTATGAGTAGATCACTAAAATAATAATGTTATTCAAATTTAAAATGTATTAAATTATTATTATTAAAATTATTGTTTATTATTATTTTAATCACACAACGTTTTTTTAAACAATTGTTTTTTCGTGACTAATTTATTATAATCCCCGCAAAAACGCATTAACTATACATAGAATTAAAATACAATGATTTCAATGACGTCGTTTATTATTTGAAATTAAAAAAAAAAAAAAACTTCTAATTAAATTCCCCCGTGTACGAAGTGAACTATTTCATTATAGATCGGCGAACATATTATCTACTAGATTCCACTGATGCTGTGATTTCATCAAACAATAGGAACGTGCAAATACGCCATTTGTTTACCTATTTATTGATCCCTCTGTGATACATGCCAGCCACTGTATTTGACGCGACTGAGTGCAGGTTAGGTATTACTGGAATTTATTGGTTCGTCGAAAACCCTACAAATATATATTACCTATGAATTATCAATTAATCGGTAGAAATAATATTTATCATACGAGAAAAATAGAAATAAAATGCATTGTCATACACTATATTGTTTTTTTAATCGTTACCTCTCGGAACGTGGACAAAAATAAGTCGTTTCGTCTGATTTACACGCTGTCACCTATAAACATTGAAATCTGACATAATTCATTAATAGCATATTAGTATCTAACGAACATTTTTAAGCAAATTAATTTTTTACCAAATAGATATTATGTTATTATTGAGGTCAGTTACCCTGGCCCCGCCACTTACTAAATATATAATAAAAATTATGTGAAATTATGTAATATTATTTGTAATCATTTGTAACCACCAAAAAAAATTTTGTAACTCACCCACATCCCCTCAAATCGCGGTTTTTGTGTGGCGGGGCTGTGGTGACGTCACTATAGCCCCGCCATTACAGAAATTCGACACACAGGCAACTCAAACCTAGTGGAAATTATGTAATATAATTTGTAATCATTTGTAACCACCAAAAAAAATGTTGTAACCCACCCACATCCACTCAAATCGCGGTTTTTGTAATGAATTTCTGTAATGGCGGGGCTGTAGTGACGTCACCACAGCCCCGCCACACAAAAACCGCGATTTGAGCGGATGTGGGTGGGTTACAAAATTTTTTTTGGTGGTTACAAATGATTACAAATGATATTACATATTTTCACATAATTTTTATTATATATTTAGTAAGTGGCGGGGCCAGGGTTACTGACCTTTATTATTGTATTTTAAAAATTGAAATTCACAACATGTATGGCTATTTTTAGTTAAAATTAACAATTATGTTTAGCAAAATTTTCGTTTGCCAGAAAAAAAAACTTGAAAATTCAAAAAGTGAGACATAATATTTTCAACTTGCGTTTTTAAATGAGTTTATAGAATACAACGAACGATGGATGGATTGGCAGATAGAGATAGAGAGATAGAGAGATAGATAGATAGATAGAGAGAGAGAGAGAGAGAGAGAGAGAGAGAGAGAGAGAGAGAGAGAGAGAGAGAGTGAGTGAGTGAGTGAGAAATAGGGGAAAAAATCAAAACACATTTTTATATCATAATAATATATACAGTGTCAACGTACATGCAGCGTACACCACGTCGAGTGATGAATTTCTGAAAGTATTTTCTATCGAATTATATGGCATTCTGCTTTGGCTCTACGTCTGGTGAGGCTCGTTCCGTTTGTATCAAAAGGCCGGCGACGATGCATCTTCGTGAAAATATGAATGTGGGTAAATGAATATTTTACAACCGTACTCTGTTTTTTAGCGAAATAATATTATGCGTTGTCGCGTCCTTTGCGCTTCGGAAACATTATTACGCAAATATCGCATACGTAGTGTATAATGTGATGCACATAATATATTAATACATCGCTTTGGGAATAGCTGTTTTCACGATCAGTTATATACTTAAATAAAATGTATTTAATTGCGCATCTAATTTATTTATAATGGCAACGCGTGTAAGTGGACTGGTGTGCACTGTGTTGAGTTGGCTTTCGATTTTAAGGGTATAGTTAGGTTACTACGAGAAAATGAGCTTGGATTATCCAAAAAATGATATTAAAAATCAGGTTTTTGATTTCATTTGTTATTAATTGTTTTATAAATCTTAGGGTTTAATGATACAATTATAATAGTTTATACATGCTGTGTCTATATTATAGCACAAATCATATCTTAAAATCAATAGTCATTAGGTAGTCATTAGTCAGTCATTAAATACTACCATTGAGTATAGATGATATCTCTATAGGTATAATCTCTATACTCAATGATACTACTTATTTCTATTGGCCCTCTAGGCATTTTGAAATGAGATTTCTTTTAATAAGCAAAAATATTATAATTTATAGTACAATTATATTAGATAGTTATAGATTGAAATTACTGCTCATAATTTTAAATTGTAAGAAAAATGTAATATTTATTGAGCTCCTCCTCTAAGAAAGGAAAAGTAACCTTACCTAACCTAACCTTTTTGAATGTAATAATTAATCAAAAAATTCTATTTTTTTTTTTATAATTGGCATCACAGTAGCTATTTTTTATAAAAAGTGTTTATTGTACTATTGATACTGATAATTGTATCCGAACAATGAAAATAGTAATGAAGACGAGCGTGATTCGAGTGACAAATAGAAAAATGTCCAATTAAAACAGCACGTCGTAATGCGCACGAAACAAAAAATTCGTAAAATGGCAACTTAATAAAAAAAATCCGTCTATTGGATTATACCGGGTCATAAACATTTTGTAACCCAACATTTGGATGATCGTGTATATAAATAATGTGTACATGACATTTATGAGTGTGTATTAATCTCACGACATCCCCGAAAAAGAACGCCCCTCGTGTCGAGTGTTACCACCCTAAATAGTAAACATTATGCCTATATTTTTTTTTCAGTTTTTATAAAATAATATATGTGTTCCACATCTGTATCTTATTATTTCATGCACACACTATTATATTATCATTATTATATGGCCGTTCAAAGATTTTTATCATTATTATAATAGGAGGATTTTTAAACACGACGAATAATTTATGAGAATAATTTTAAAAGAGTCCGACCGCAAAAGAACAGAGTTTTATGGCACATAATATTATTATACAAACCGTTTTTCGAATGAAAATTAATTTACACCCTACATTATTGTACTTGTTTACACGAGTAACCGTCACCTGATTGTCGGATATGCGTTAAAAAAAATCTAATTTATTTCATTTCACTGCGCGTTTAATTAATATAGGTACCGATAATAATATAACATTCAATATGGAATTAAAAACTTAATCGTTCCGACTAAATGAAATACATGTACATGTAAGTATTTATGTCCGTGTGCGTACATACAATAATAATTACAATTTCGATGAGTTTCCAAATAGAGATGTGATTTTCATAAATTCGATTACAAATCTGACCATCAAACCACAAAATGTATGATATACACGATACTATGTAAAAATGTTATTATTGTCAATTTATTATATTTTAGGAGGGTATTATTGAAATAGTTTATATCTGACAGCGTATCCGTATTCTATTCTTTTTTTTTTCGAAGACCTTATAAGGACATGACAAGCTCATTATAAAGTCTATTTGTATTCGAGATGTATGCATGTATTTATTTAATGTAGTTAAAAGAATAAACACCATTAGGTTTATTACAAAAGGATTGTAGCAAGAGATAACATATAAAATAAAACAGATTAAAAATGAGCAAGTAAAGTTAAGTGTTGAATAGGTAATTCAAACATTCAAACATTATAAAAACAAATGATTCATTAATAAAAACAAAATATCAAAAATAGAATGTGTTCCTTAGTACGGGAGTATTGAAAATATCAAAAAGTATTGTATTTGTGCATAATTTTTGATAGCGAATTTGATTTATGGAAGAGTTCATAGATTCGTAATCGTTTTCTGGGCGAGGAACTTTTATGCAGTGACTCGCGAAACTCAAAAATGTGTACTATTATAGAAATACAGAATTGTTGGATTTCTCATACGATACCTACGGATATGTAAAGCGTAAACGACAAAATATCAAACGGTTAATAATTGATTTCTTGAAGTGAATTGTTTTATTATTCTATATCATAAATCACTGAAATGTCGTTTGATTTAAAATCTATTGATTCATAATATCGAAAAAGATCTTTTTAATGAAATCCTTTTCTTCTTATAAGAACGACGAAATAAACGAAAGCCACTTTCTGCGGTCTAAAATCCATCGGATTTTTTATCGTACAATTACATGGTACTCGCATTTATCTCCTTTCATCGTCGAATTGTTCGTATTTTTTTTTTGTCACCGTCAGTCGTTATAGGTACAAGATAACGTTTTTTCACAAAACGATTTAACGCAAGTACATTCAGCAAGTACGAATAAAATATAAATATTCATATATCTGTTGTATACAGCCACAGTTCGATTATACAGGTGCCGTGCATCGTAATATAATATATATTATTATAGACATCAGAAGACGTTCGAGTTTCGTCTGACGAAAACAATTCTTTGAAGAAAACCAAAATCAAACCAAACGGCATTGTCGTTAACGATTTAAATACGTATCGCAATAGTGTTTATATTATAATATAGTTGTCGGCAGATCAATCGACTGTCTTTAGACTTGGCTCGTTTATTATATTATCATTACGGATGCGTACATATATAATATAGTATACATAATACATACTCATAGACATTTATAACTATATGACGTCACATTTCACCGCCGTAAATTAAAAATAAGGAGAAACGAGAATCGGAGTTTTACACAGAGAGATTAACTGAGAATATTTGTCACAAATGACAAAGCGTATAATGTATTATAATCGAATTATGAATCCCGACAGACTATTTTTTTCCGGCTATAAAATTAAATTATTAATAAAATTCTGTCTAATGAAATTAACGCATATCTATGTTATATATAACGACTTTCGATTATTTGGAGTCCCTAACCGCTAATCTATAATATTATGCGTATTATCTACTAGACTGTTATTAACCGTGTTAAATAGACAGTATTTAATAAAGTTAAAAGACGAGAGACAATAAAATATCAACGTAATCTTTGAGATGTATGAATTTGTTTATTCATACTGTTTGGATTTCACAAGACACATCATCTACACGCTCTATACGCGTGTCCGGAGCTCGAGTGTTTCAGCCAAAATAATATTGACCATTTCCGCCACAGCCCTTTTCCACCAAAAACGAAAAACGTACAATTCCCGTTTCTAGCAAAAAAAGCTTCCGCCAATAAAGTTTGCTAACCAATGACATTGATTTTTAGGTAATTTGAATAATACAATTATTGTTACATTGGTACAACACTACTATAATGCAACGAGGAATTATAGTGCATTGCAGTATATGTATAAATAGCCTGGAAACTGTTCAATATTATACATACTAACATACCATGTACTTAGCTGTAATAAAAATAATTTATATGACATAGTTATATAAATAAATTGAAGTTAATGCGTAATGAGTGTAATTATACAAGTCATGTATTCGCCGCGGAGTGTGGTTGAATAATAACTAGAGTCGGAGCTACGAAGACTTGCACTATTTTCTAATAATTTTATACGATGCAAATATTAAGATTTCATTTACGTCATACGAGATTCAGTGGTATAAATATTAATTTTTTGAAAATGTTGAGTACACTGACTTTTTTTGTCCGATCCTTAAACTTTATATTTTATTTTTTATTTATACGCCTCAACTGCTACAGAGCGGCGGTTATTAGTGTTACTACAAGTACAGATTTCATTAATGATGCATTATTATTTTACATACTCTAATAAATTTAAAATATAGGATAAAAGATAACTAGGTTTGAACATAATATTTTCTTGAATAAGGTCGTCTTTTTGAGGAATTTCAATTATATTTATAATATATTGTGTAATAAACTAGGTCCTTTTTTTATTTGTTTACAAAACAACAGCGTAGCCTATATTTTGGTAAGTACTAATATGTATCACAATATCAGTTCACATCGATATCATATTATCATGTCCTAAAAACATATTCACGCTTTAATTATCTTAAAAAAGATAATGCATTTCTAGGAATATACTCATATATAGACTATTTTACATACGTTTAAAGTCATTTTTAAATGTTTTTAAGTATCTACCTAGCCACCTAGGTAGTTATTTTTAAGTTATCCAGCTTACCTAGTAAAAAGTAAAAACTATTAATAACTGAAAACACAGTACATGATTAAACAAAATATAGTTATCTAACGTATTTTTTTTATCATTAATTTTAGCCAAAAATGATTGGTTGGAAAAAAATAGAAGTGTACTCTCGTTAGAAAGAGTAATTGTAAGAACGTCGTCGTAAAATAGGAAAAACAATATATTATTATACAACCATAAATTATGTAATTCGTCATCACTTCCGGACTGAGTGTGTGTGTATTTTTTGTTTTGTGAACGTCATTATTGCAGAGTACCCAGATTTAGATTCTCAGAAGAGAAATGAATTGTTCTAGATTTTGAGCTCAGTGAGGAATGTATTGGTTTTAAAACGAAATATATATTGTTTTATTTGTATTATTTTTATTTTTGTTCATGTTCACTTTTTCGGGAAAAGAAATGTTCCAAAAGTTTTGAGAAAATCTTTCTATACCTACATTTTAAATTGAACACAAATGGTAGAGTGAAGATGTAATCTTAAAATTTCCCAATAGTTTTTCAGAAAAAAAGATAAAAACAAAAATACAAATTTATTCAACTTCAGTTGTTTGTTATTTTCAAAAGATAAGTTATAGAGTATTGTATACTGCATTAAAAAAAATACTAATGGACACATAATATTTTCATTGACATTTTATCTGAGTATTATAGTATTATGTACTTGGTACCTATACATTTTCAAAACAATTTCGGTTAAGTATATAATTTTAAAAAGTGTAGATTTTTTAATTTTTTTTTTTATAGGTATGTATATCTAAGTATTACGTGTATTCCATATTTTAAGTAAGTAGTATGATTAATACGTTGAGCTATTGCTCATCTTTTAAGGGCTTAGGACCTGGTAGTACAACATGGAACAATGCCACAATTGTTTTTTTCGACAGACTGGCGTCGGACATTTTCAATAATAATATTATTTATTTTATTATTCACAATTTGTATATTTAGTTTATTATTTTAGTATAACAATGTTTAATTGATTACAATTGAAATTTTCTTTAAATTAAAGTTTTATATTTATTTATTACAATTTGTCATCAGTTATCACATAAAAAAAAAATTATATTAATAAATTTTGTATTGTGAATTTCTAAAAATGTGTTATTTAATATTTTTATAAGACAGCGCTTTGTATATGCAATTTGAATACACCACACTACTTGTTATAATTTATAATATTATACCTATTATTGCCAAAATAGGTATAATACCAACAACATTGTTAAACAAATAATTGCTAAATTGAAGTGATATTATTCAACGCACATACAACATTATGACGATAGATTAATTAATCAGTGTAATCAGCGTTCATTGTATAGCATGTATCAAGGGTAATATTTTAAAACGAAGTCATAATAATTTTTTATTTTTAAGACTTAACAAGATAACGTTATTTCGCGTGCACACACATATGGTCTGCACGTAGTCTGTGGAAAATATTATAATATACGTTACACATCACACACCATTTGTGCACAGATTTTTGGATCCGTTTTATTATTTTCTGCTGCAGGTTAGTGTGCTTGTCACTCTTGTTACCCGTGGGATGATATTCGCAGACAAATGCTTAAAATATTATTACACTCTCTAATCCGACACGCGTCTAGACGTTTTTAAATAATGATAACGTGTCCGGAGACGACTGTGTGCGAAAAACGTGGTACGTTATTACGATGATAATAATATTGTGTTAACCTGGAAAACGATTCGGAGCTGAGCTATCAGTTAAAACGATCACACGTACTTACATTTTTCTAAGATTTTCACGACCACGTAAGTCTTTGTTTCGGTCGAGGAAATCGGAAAACTGCAATGCTCGAAAGTTCAAAGTTACGGTGCGTTTTACGTGAACGTATATTATATAATATTCGTAGTGCAGACGCTTTACGGTACCTATATATACTAACTTACCGTCGGCCGTTGGGTGTTGTCTGGCTGAATAGTGGCTGTATCATTATGGTAATCGCACGTGCAGAAGAAAAATGAGAAATCGTCGTTGACGAATAGCAGGTAGCCAATAATGTGCACTCGTGGCTTTAGAATCTAAAAAACTTAAAGACGGAATCGTTTCGCATTTAAATATGTTTTTAAATCGAGTGCTGTACGATAATATTGTATAGTATGATGTTTGACAAAGGGTGTAGTATACGGTCGAGAGTCATATGACCAAAATATTAGCCGCTAGTCGAGTACCGAAAAATCGTTTTGGCTTTTAGAAATCGTAATAATTAATTAATTTCGTGGTACGAAATCGGAAACCGTATCTATCAGACGATACGGTACGTATCAGACCGGTCTATCAGACCGTACCTATCAGACGTTTTCAATTGCCGGCGTTTTTCACTCCTTTAAACTCTGCAAACATTTTTAAATGAAATATTACGACTAAAATGCGACACATGTAAAGAATTCATACTAAACTCGTTCATCCGTATTATAATGAATAACAATAATAGAGATAGCACAGTCACATTAGGCTGGCGCTCGACTGCGCCTTAACACTTTTGGGTGCGAAACGTTGCGACAATAATAGTATTATAATAATTTATAATCGGATTAGTGTCGTCGTCACCGGCTCGGCCAGAAGAACACGACCGGACCTATACCTATCATATTCAGTTTTTCAATGACTTGACTAGGATAGGGGCGTAAAATCTTTCGGGACTCCAAACGTTTAACGACAAACAATAGAGATAGGTAACACCCTTATTTTAAGCGGAAAAATAAACGTTTAATTTCAATATTAGTTTTACATAATATTATATTTCGTACAAAACCTAAGTATCATAACGTGTCGAGAAAAACAAACATATTTAAAAAAAAAATACAATCGAATCCGGTGTTATTTCGATCGAAATAATGGTCGAGTTATTTGCCATGAATTATGAGAAACCAAAAAAAAAAAAATTAAATCAAATCGAAATATAAATAATTCGTCGTTTAATTTATATTTTGTATTTGGGGGACACGGGCCACCCTACGCCACCCCGATATATATATATAGATTACTATACCTATAACACCGAACAGGAGGTGCGTGTGTCCGAATATTATATTTCGTCGTGTTGAACGGGCGGGCGGGCGGGCGAGAGCAGAACGATACCACCGCTCGAACCCGCACCGCTCCGGAATTCGACCGACCCTACTTTTTTTTTTTTGTATCTTTTTTTGCGTTTTTTGCGTTTTTGTTTTTTTTCCACTTTCCGTTGTGGCTCGCGATAATTAATTTCGCTCACGTTCGGTTGTATAATATTATTATAACTGGCCGATGGCGATTACGCGCACGCGTCTGTCCGTGAGTCGCTCTCTCGGCCCGTGGTACATAATAATATCGTTGGTATTATTATTATTATTATTCCGACACACGTGCGGATCGCGGGGGCGTATCGTATTATATATAAGAGTACACCAGTATAATAATAATAATAATAATATGCATTATGCACGTATACACCGGAGTTTGGGTCTGTTTCGGGGACAGGAGCAGACAAAAAAAAAATATGACAAAAAAACAATTTGCGCAGTAGGTATAACCTATACAATATAATATACATATACATAACATGTGTGTGCAGCACGCGCGTCACAAATTGAAATCACCGCCGCCGCCACACCATCGCAACTCGTAAAAACTTTTGATCGTATCTGACGGCGACGGCGGCGGAGGGCGTAAACACGAACAGAAACCCACGAGAGCACAGATAAACGTCGCAGGAAATTTCTTTCGGCGTTTTTCTCTCGTCGTATACGCAGAAACGTACAATTTTCAACCCCTCCCCCCCGTGTCCACCTCGAATTCGTGCGCGCCCGGTGTGCTACGTAATTGTATTATGATTTGCAAATTTGTAGAAAAATTCATTATTTTCTAAAGCTTCCTCGACGCGGAGTTTGGACTAGATAGGTATACTATAATGAATTCAACAGTGATGTATATTTATTTTGTACTTTTTGACATTTTTTTAATCATTTTCATAAATTAAATCTTTTCACGCACATTTTATGATTTATTTTTTTATTTTTGTCTTATGAATATCTTGTGCATTTTGTACGCACGTTGTCCTTAATTACTTATTAATAATATCTCTAATTTAAAATATTTTACACTTGATAGACTTTATATTTATTTAAATTATGAAGCCTAACCTGTTTATAGTGTATTTTTACGCATTTTTTTGCTTAGATTTTTATAAATTTATCAATGCATAAATTCACAGCCCTAATTATTATTATAATCATTCTGCTGCAGTGCTGTGATATGGACAGACTTTCGGCATGACTATCTAACTATTTGTACATAATATTTTATCGTTAGAACTGATAAAGATCGTCATTTGGCGTAAAATAATGATAATAAGAATTAAAAAAAAAAACGATTTATTCTCAATACACATAATATTATTATAAAATAATAAATAAAATAAAATAAAAACTGAAAACAATAATAGGTAAGTATGTATAACATAATATATTATTGTAAACAGGTATAGGTATAGGTTATATGCGTTTATAACCTAGTAGTTTATCCGTAAACAATACATAACACAATAATATTTTAATCAACAAACAAAACGTACAAATTTCGCGATTCAATTTTAATCGCTTTTCGGTTATACTTTAATATAAACATCATTATATTATTATTATGGTATACAATAAATATCGCGTGGCCTTATTACACATAGGTAATTATAATTAATAATAGTATTTATTAACAATACGATATAATTATAATCGTAATGTTGCATACGACGGAGGTATAAACGCGGTTTCTAGACATCTATAATAAAATTTTATTCATTAATTGTAAGCTAATTTTTTTCAAAATATACACACAACGCGTCTCATTCGATTGGACGACTCAATTAAAAAACCAAACAAAACAACAAAACGTCGCACGGTAGGCGAAACGCCGTTGGCTTACATAAATCGGGCAGTGATGCATTTAAGTCGTTAAACGGTTTTCGGGACAATAAACCACTTTGCGCGCTGTAGTACAATACCAATAAGCATTATGTACAAGAACCGAGTTAATTGTGGAGAATTTCACGTTTTTGATTTTACATATTGTTCTATAAATTCGTTTGTTACGACGTAATACATTGACATCTGGAATAGTTATCGCACATGACAAAAAAAATCCATTAAAATGTATTTTTAGGTTATCTTTGAAAAAAAAAATTATTATTTTTTTTGCAAACGAAACATAATGATTTAAAGTTACCTGCGCTCGGTTTTATATAAACAATTTGATACGAAAATAGTGCTGAAACAGAACAATAAATATCGTTTTAGGATGGCTATTGCGCGATTTTTTTTTTTTACAAAATCAATTGGTAAAAATAAAAATATTAAATTGAAAACGACGCACGTAGGACTTATACATTTCTGTAATCCGATTTCACGACGAGCACCGACAACGTTTAATATTGATTGCAGTGGTTAATAATAGTATAGGCGATTCGCGAAAGACGTTGGTGTACTATATAGTATATTATATTATTATCTATTTTTAAAAAAAAAATATGATTTTCAAAAACCACGAGTTTTGAGCACACGATAATAAAATAGGTTGGATTTTAAAGGAGTCTATTACTGTTTATTTTGATTTTTTTTTGTTTTATCATCAATAATTTTGGGCCTATACCAAATTTTCAATTCATTGACAACCAAAATTAATCGAACAATCTAAAATATAAAAAAAAGTGGTAAAACCTTTCATTTGTTCATTAATTTAACTGTAACACATACGTTATGTTTTTACAATATGTTAACAGATTTTATAGTTTCCCTTGTTCGGAAAATCTAGTTGAGTTCACTGATGGTCAATAAACTGTCCATAATCGGACGCCAGATGAAAATCAGCAGCTGATTAACGGGGAAATAACTAACCGATGGTCGATGTCAAGATTGTAGTGATCAAACCAGTAACCACACGTCGCAAATCATTGATTATGCCGGGCATACATTTTTGGCGTAAATCAAGCAACGGATTAGCGATCGCAATCATTTATTAGAGTTTGGGCACGTGGAGCTCGGAAAGGTGAGTGGGTGGGTAGCTAGGAGGCCATGGGATGTAAAAGTTTCTTATCTCTGTTTGTATAATAGTAATATGTGTGCTATATCGCCTCCACTCCTACTCTCGCTCTTGAAAACAGTTTTAATTAATAAACAGTCGACTGCCGTATAATAGATTTATCGCAAACACAAACATTTTAGAACGCGAGTTTCTATTCCGAAATCGAAAATGGTTTATAGCAATATATTCAGTACACACACGGGAGTACGAATGCAATTTCGATACCAACCAACAACATCAGTGCATTTTGTGTGAAAACGTATGTAGATAAAATAAAAACAATAGTTTTTACTGAAAAACAAAACCAAATTGTTCGAACTATCACTTCTAGCAGTAGCTCGTTTGCGGTATTAAACTTGTATAGTACTTATCTATAAATTGCGTATACACGTGTATTTTATATTTCGTATGCCATATTTTCTAATTTGAAACTTAGGTAATGCGATCTATTAGTATTTTGAAATAACGGGGCATGTGGATGGATTGGAACAAATTTACCTTTTCTACAAACAAATTACAGATTCAAAAATTATTGTGTTGTAATTTTTAAACCTGTTTGAAAAAAAAATTATTATATTTACAAACACTTAACGTTATTAACATTTAAATTAATTTTTCTGTTAATCTTATCAAGGTACATCATGTTATAGGTATGTTCTTGTTAACAATTAACTATAGGATTAAACATGATATTACGGTATCACTTAATAATAATAATAATAATAATAATAAATAGTATCATCGACAATACAAAACGTTGTTTAATGTACAGAAGTAATCGTGCCAATTTGACTTAAATTTGGAGCGGCGACAATTGGGTCGGTGGTGTGCAAAGAAAAATGCCTGTATGACAAATACTCGGGTGGAAGTGGCTGTTCCCTTTTCGTATCTTCTCTTTGTTTTTTTATTTTCAAATACCCAAGCACGGACACCAACACTATAAATACAACACAGCCCAAACAGCTTCCGATGATCAGACCTAACCGCCTCGTGAGTATTGAGCTCTTGTGATGTTCGTCGGAGTAAAACGCCATGTCACCTTCCAGCGTCTTCACTTCGGTGCAACGGCTACTCTGAGAGCTGTCCTGTAGGTGGTGTGAACTGTTTAGAGGTATCCAATTGCCAAGGCCCAACACACATACCAAGTACCTAGTCTCCGGTTTCAGGTTGTCCAGGAGAGTAGTCTGTGTATTTTTATCAAGAAATTTGTTCATTATCTATCAAAAAAAAAAAAACAAAACAAATTATTTCATTGTAAAATCGTGCATAGTAACAGTCTTTATAATCATTGGTGACAGAAAGCAACTTACATTTGGCGTTACCGCTACCGATGAAATGGCCGCTGCTGGATAATCCGGATCTTCGATCGGATAATATGCTACTCTGTAACCGTGCAGGCCCGTGTGATTTCGTCCTTTCCATGACACAAAGATCGAGTACGGCTGAATGTCTTGAATGGCGAGCTTGAGTACGACGGGCATAGCACAAAACGCAGGAGGCTCAAGTTCCATGAACTTCCGGCCTCTAAGTTCCAGAGGATATTGACAGATCAAACCTTTCGTGCTTAGATCAGATGTCAACTTTTGATGGTCTCTTATCCATTCCCATAGTTCTTGTTGGTCGCAGTCACAGTTTATTGGATTTTCTGAAAAGTAAAAACTCAATAGATTAAAAATTGTATAGTAAATTTTTACATATATAAAAATAATTTAAATGATCTTTTTTGCTAACCTTCTGTACGCAAACTTTTTATTTGTGTTTCCAATGGTCTAAGCGCGTTTATTGGAAAGTTCTTGAAATTATTTTTCCCTAAATCTAATGTCTTGAGTTTTTTTAGCGATCGAAAAGCGTCTGGTGATACAGTTGATAGCAAATTTCCGTATAAGTGTAGTTCAGCCAAGCTTTCCAAGTTTCGGAACAATCCTTTGCTGATTTTTTCCAGTTGGTTGTACGAAATATCAAGCACCTGCAACGATATTAAGTCCGAAGAAAGATCTTCGATTTCTTTAATTGAATTCCGTGACAAATTCAACAATCGCAGACGTGATAGTCCTTGTAGTCTTTCTTGGGGCAGAAATTCCATTTGATTATTACTCAAGTCAAGCGTGTGCAATTCTTCGAGAACACTGAACGTACCAGGCGATATTTTTGATATTTTATTATCAGACATGTACAAACGGTGAAGATTGGTGAAGGATAGGAAATCGTTACTTGCCAGAACTGATAAATTTGTTCCACACACGTGGAGTTCTTCTAAGTCAGTGTGCTCGATTGTCATGGGTTTTGTTGTTTCGCTTATTTGTCCCAGCGGGTTGTGAGTGAGATTCAAGAACTGGAGTTTCTTGAGCAACTGAGGCACTTTTCTGAAATGATTATTAGACATGTCTAAACGTTCTAATGACTGAAAAAAATTTAGTGGCAATGACGACAGTACGTTGTTTGCCAAGTTCAATTCAGTCAAAAGCGTGAAGTATGAAGATGGGAACCCGGCGAGTATTTGAACTCGGTTTTCAGAGATTGAGAGGCTTTGAAGGTTTTTCATATTAGTTAGTTTTGTCATATCTAATTCAGTTAACATATTTCTGGCCATGGATAGCTTTTTCAAGTTCTCGCAGTTCGCCAATGTAGAGTAGGGCATGGTGTTGAAATCGTTTCCGTCCAAAATTAGAGTGTTTAAACTGGTCTGTCTTTTGAACAAATCTGTAGGTAGGGCTGTTAGCTTGTTATTCGATAAAGACATCATCGAGACTTCAAGATTGAATTTGAATGTCGTGCCAAAAATTTGACCTATGTTACAATGGTCTAAATACACTTGCTTTACGTTTGGTAGGTACTTTAAGACCGTTGAATTAAGGCCATCTAAATTGTTGTAAGATACGTCCAAAACAGTCAACGTAGGTACGTCTACTTGAAGTAATACATCGGAAAATAAGTAGTTGTGTGTCATGTAAAGTTCGTTAAGAACGTTTAAATTAGAAAATGTTCCGTTTTCAATAGTTCTTAAAGAGCAATTGTTAAGATACAAATTTTGAATGGGTAAATCTTTTTGAAACATGTATTTATGCAATTTCGTGAGTGGGTTGTTTGACAAGTTAAGACCTGTCAATTTTTTCAGCGCCGCGAACGAATTTGCGTCTATTTGTGTTATGCGATTGTCCGTGAGATGTAGTTCATTTAGCCCCCTGAGTTCTGCAAACGTTTTAGAAGTAATTTCTTGCAACTGATTGAAACTAAGATCTAGAAACTCCAGAGCTTGCATTGACTCGAATGTGCCCATTTCGATGTGCTCAATAGAATTATTGTTCAAGTAAATCCTTTGTACTTGATACAAGTCAGCAAACAGTGATTTATCCAATCTGGTGAGTTTGTTGTGACTGAGCCACATTACTTTCAGATTGGATTGACCTTGAAGTGACTTGTTGTTTAAACTAGCCAACACGTTGGAATCGATTTGTATGGATACTAATGATGGTGCGTCGTGTAGGAATACGTCCCCTAAATGAGTGAGGACGTTGCTTTGGAGGTTTATATGTTGTAGACTTTTGAGCGTTTTGAATGCACCAGATTCAACTTCTGTAATTGCGTTGTTTTGCAAATGTAACTCCAACAATTCAGGTAACGTCTCGAACTGCGTTCGTAATATTTTTGATAGTTTGTTATTTTGCAGTCTGAGTTCTTTGAGTCGACTATTGTTCCGGAACGCACCGTTTTCGATGTTGGTAATGTGATTGTTGTCTAAACTCAATGATGTGAGTTTGTTACAATAAAAAAATACATTGGCATCTATGGTTTCTATATAGTTGTCACTCAAATAAAGTTGCATTAGATCGGGAGAACTTGAAAAAGCTCCTGATTCGATTATTCTGATAGCGTTTTGTTGAATGTACACAACCGATAACTTTGGGGAATTTAAAAACGAGTCACCCGATATCTCCAGTATATTGTTTTCGGAAAGAAATAGTTCTCTGAGCTCGGGAAGATTAGCGAACAGTCCACTTATGTAATGAATATGATTATGGCTTAAGTCTATTGTCCGTAAGTGAACGTTGTACTTAAATGTGCTACAATCCATGAACACTATTTTGTTGCGACTAATATCGATAGTTTCGAGTTCAATCAGCGTGCTAAAACCTCGTTTGTGTATGCTTTCAACTGAATTATAGTAAAGAGACAACATCTTGAGCTTAGGAAATAAACGGAATGCATCTTCAGGAACTGATTCGAAATTGTTGGAGCTCAGGTCTAGCTGCACCAGACTTTTCATGTACGAATAACGGTCGTCGTGAATCGACGCTATTTCGTTCCATGCTATTCTCAAAGACATGAGACGCTCTAACCGTCTGACGGCGGACGTAGGAAACGTTTTTATCTTGTTATCAGATAGATCGAGTTCGGTGAGACTGGTTTCTAGGCCGGCGAATGAGTACTCTGATATTTTAATTATTGAGTTACCCTTGAGGTTGATTTTTATTAACTGTAAGCCAGAGAATGCATAACTACCCAGTTCGGCGATATCGTTGGATTCGATGTCAATCGTCTTCAACAGCGTCAAAGCGTTAAAAGCTTTTTGCGGTATTTCCCGTAGTTTACCGGATAGCATTGCAAAAGAATCTAAGCTTTTAATGTTGTTCAACCCATTTTCCGCAATGACAGACAAGTTAGAATGGGATATTTGAAGCTGTCGGAGTTTGGTATCCGGAGGAAATAGGTCTGCCGACAAGGAAGATACGGTGGATTCCAGGTCGTAGATGCTCAGTGACTGAATCAAGCCTCCGGTCACCGAAGAAAGTGCGTTGCGCACACCCGTTCCTGTGGCTCCGGGACATTCGAGAAAAATGCCGTCTTCAAAGTCGTAACAGGAACACGACTGGTCAGACAGCTGACTTGGACAAGTGGTGATTATAATTGGTGTCGGTGATTGACCACCGATGGAGTGAGCATGGAACCAAAGGAATATACATATCCACAGTAACGGCCACCAGTCATTGGATCTCATCTCATCGCCATGTCAACAGGAACGGTCTTATTGCAGCTTGTGCGTAATTGTCCTGAAAAAAAAAACAATTCGTCAATCATTAGTACCATTTTTAAAACCCAACCTTATTTTTAATCAACCGAGTTATAAAATTTTTTTTTATGTATTTTAGTTAAATATGTTTCATGATTAGGTACATAAAATCAAATTTTATAGTTATCAATAGAATGTTTTGCTGTGTGTCGCTCTAACATTAGTTATATTTCTCTTGAAAGAATGATTTTATCATCCATTCGTTTAGACTTTAAAAACTTTATTAAAAGAGTTTTATGGTAATATGTATATTTATAAAATATATATTTTTTTAATTACGGGCATTGAAAGCAATTGAGAAGTATACATTTCAAGAGTACCTCAATAAGTGACCATAATATTTTAAATTATTCTTTGAAAATTCAAATTATATTTTTACGTTTTTATAATGTTTTAAAATAAAAATGTTATTTATAGTGTGATAGCATTGTAACACGGTATATTATAATACACTATTTAAATTAGTGTTATTGTTAACTAAATTGTTATGTGCCACCGATAACAATCAACATTCGTTTATCTTTGAATCAAAAACCGATGAACTTTAATTTATTCTGTATAATACAATTTGTAGTTTTTTTAAATTATGTTCATTTTTCTTATTTTTATTTATGTGTAATTTGTATACACACACACAAATATTTACTAACTGCTGAGTTTTGAATATATATATTATATTATTTTGTATGCGATTTCGAACCTTATATTTAATTACTTATATAATCGTCAAGTAAGCGATAACAAAATAGGTACGAATGTAATTAAATTATTGGGTATTGTAATATGAAATTCTACTATTTGAAAAATATTTATCGTTGATATTTGTTGTCAGAGTATCAAATTAAATTGAATAATATTTTCAATTGCAAATTAAAAATAAAACGGGAGTGCTGTTAACTTTTGTTAATAGTTAATAATATTTCTATATAATACTCGTTTTGGTAAAATTGACATTTTTTAAAAAAAAGTTTACACTTATTACTGGTAAAAAAATGTATATTTTAATTTTAAAACAGCATTTTTTTTTTAATCATTTGTTCGCATTGTTTTGACATAAATGTGTGCAATGTGCATATAAATAAAACGTGTGAACAAACAAATACTCCTCGAGTTTATTATGTTTTCGATTCAGTGCAGACGAAAAATATTCACTAGAATGCATCAAAGCAATTTTTATTGGTCGCGAATGTGTTAATTTTGTATAGTGTATAGTTTGGTGTAGAACGAGCACTGGCGCTTGAACGCGAATTTTAATGTAATTTACTCTCGCGCGACCGATACACACTTTCTGTCGCATCGCAGAAAACCCGAAACAAAGTTTCCAGCGCGCGCCGATAAAGGTTAAATAAATGCAAAAAGCGCTGTCTATACATACGTATCTTAAGTTGGGATCAGTTTGAATAATGAATCCAAAGTTGTGTGAAACCGAATAAGTGCAAAGCGGTGAACCCGAACCGAGACTGGGACGGTTGCGACTGCACCGGCGTCGTCGTATATATATACAAGATTAAACTGACTATCAAATGTCGAACTTTTAGTGGCACAAAGCCTTTGGATTTTTTTTCTTGAGCTATTACGCCCTGTTTTAGCGTGCGCACGTACATATCATATTATTTTACGTACCTACAACCGACGTTTCTCTATCGACCACTGAGTTATATCGGCGGCCGAGTGAGTGAAAAAAAAAATAAGATCGAAGGGAAAAAACCCGTATCATTTCGCTTTTGGCGGAATTTCCACGTCGTCGTCGTCGTCTTCGTCATCGTCATCGTCATCGTCCGTCTCCCTCCAAAGGATAGTGGTTTATTATTGCATTATAGTCTTTCGGTCTTAGTACAAAAACAAAAACAAAAAAAGGCTTCTGCTCAGAACCCTTTACGAGAACCCGTCCCGTCGCCGAGTAAACGGGAAAACTAAATTTTCTACACAGTATTCTCCAGGGTCGAAAACCGACGATGTGACGACAACCGCGGCGCGCCCTCGTCAGCCGTGGGTCGCTGTAACCTATATATATATATATATATATATATATATATATATATGTTTAATATATATATATAATACGCGTATATATTATATTGTATACCTGCCGCAGAGGTGGTCGGGAGCATTTTATATTTCGTACGGAACATTTTGTACCGCATATTTCTATCGCAGATATTATACTGTGAAACGTACGTACTTTTTATTTTTTTTCCTGCACTCTCGAACGCCGTGAATTTTATTTCGGTATTTTACCATTTGAAAGGAGCCGAACGACGTATGAAACTCACACCACCACCGCCTCCACCCCCTCCACCACCTCCACCACCTCTACCACCTCTACCGCCACCACCACTACCCCTCTACCCACCGCTTATATAAAATATATGTACACATTATTTTTTCCACCTCGACGCCGTTGCGGACGCGCGTATTACTGCTACTACAACTACAGCCGTCGAGTTTATAATATTTTCTTCGGTGTTTATATTATGATGTATAAATATTAAAACCAGCTATAGCGAATCGTGGACAACATTTACTAGACAAACACGACCGAACTGCGGGACACATAATATTACAATATTATATTATATTATAATATATTATATAGGTAGGTACTTAGTATTGTATACGTTCTCGCACGCGGATAAAATTTAAATTAAAAGCCCGTGTAAATAAAATTCAATAAATTTAATAAATTGTTTAGGCGTCGAGGGACGTATCTCTCACTATTTATATATATATAGTCATGCTATTTACACACGTCCCGATCTGCCGGTGTATTTACTGTATAATAAGTGTATGTGCGGCAGAGGTCGTCGGCTGCAGTGTGGATGTGTGGTGCGGTATAATGTGAGTATATATTTTATTATCGTGTAGGAAGTGTAAGTACCCACCCACGCATATCGTTCTTAATAAACTTATCTACAACTGTATTTATGATTAACTGCAATCGCAAAGCAAACACCTCCGATATATACATATATGCCCGGCTATTCCGCAGCCTCCATTATAAACTTATAACCAATGATAATAATATGATTATCGAGACGTCTGCAAATTTCTGCAAAATCTGTTAAAAATATCGCAACAGAAATTAAACGATGCACAAAAAAGCGAAAAAAAAACTCTGCGATTCCCGACAATTCCTATACGTTTTTGCGCACGCAGTGACCGTTTTTCATTTTTAAATTATTATTATTATTATTTCGTAATTTTGTTTGTTTTTTATTTTATCCGCCTGTCCACGGGGACTGTTTAATTATTGTTTCCTCGCACGTTTCCCGTTCGATACATATACATACCTATTGTATAAATGCGTATTCATAAATCAAAATATTGTTTAGTAATATTTCATCCGGAACGGTACGAGAGACGGATATTTCAATTCGATTTCCCTTCCGTACCAGTAGAAATTCAATTTTCACGTGTTTTTATAGACGTTTTTTAGCGCTTGCTTTATTAAAAGAAAAAAACCACAAAACAAAATGAAGAAAAATGAAACACGTTTTAAGAAAATGTCATTTTTAAATTAAAAAAAATATATATATTCATATTATATTCGTAGGTTAAAATATTTTTTTCTACTGATGAACTGCAGACTGCATTAGACCTAGGAGAATATTTATCAAATATCTATTGGTTTATGAGAAAGGGGGCGTGAGGGATGGGGGGACTAAAACTAATGAAAAACACACAGATCTCGACAAATTCAAAACTCAATTACTCCCAACTCGAAAGTACCTACGTTTGCACTCCGCGAGCCGCACTGTATAGTAATTAAAACAATAATAATGATTTTTCTAAAACTGTCTCACGGACGCGTACAAGTATATCCACTAATTATTTTCAACCATAAAAATCTCAATAGACGCCGTTTTAATCAACTAAAAGTTTTTCCTGTCTATCACGTACGCTCTTGTCATACGCATTGGTACTCATTATATTGCTAATGTATATTATCATAATATAACTGTGGATGATATTCGCTTTCACGTAAGCAAATGTTCAGTACTTACATATTAATAATAATATATTATGTTGTAATAATAAACGCGTATAATACGATGGTAGGTATTGCACCCTAATAAAATAGGCAATGCATAATAATTAGTAATCAAGTACAAACATAATATTTGTTTATCGGGCCAACTACAATGCTGCTATATAAATTAATGTATCTATAGTTTCACCGTCGACTGTTGATCGTGTTGTTCTTACTCGATTAAATAATATTAAAATAAGTGCACGAAGTAAAAACGACGATTTCGACGATTGCGGGTAACCCGTGCGCGTGTTATTATTACGTTTTTTGCCGTCTGAGAACACAGCGAGGATATTCACGAGAGCGTCGCGTCGTTGCGAGTTTGGTCGCGTGCGGTCTAATAATAATAACGTCGTAATAATAAATTATGTATACTATATGTATATATATATAAACTGTACAAAGGACATCGGTGGCATCGTCTCGCCGTCGAAAAATGTCGTCGGAAACGCGCAGTTATTCGGGGGTCGGGGCCATCGCGGACTAAAATAATAACAATAATATATTATAAATGCATATTATATATTATCACGCGTAAACGCCAACGAAGTTGTGAACGACGATATTATGATATTGTAATATAGTATTGTTGTATAATATGATGATTGATGAATAATGTACAGCATACGTTAAATCTTCGAAACGAAAAGTAGACGGGTTACGACGACGGAAAAATATATATTGTTGTACACAAACATTACAAATCGCTCAACCGACAAAATTATGAACAGGAATACAAGACCGTGTAGCGCAAAACGATCGTTTTGGTTTTTTAAATCGCCTAGTCACAATATTTCAGTACAGAATTCTCAGTATAACGAGTAAAATTAGATTTCTGGACCTCCGAAACTGTATAATTTATATCTTACGAAAAATCGAGTTGGTCAAAAGTTATTAATGTACTCGTTAAATTAAAGTAATACAATTATTATAGTCATGTACCTGAATTTAGAGTCACCAATATCGTGTATTAAAAGGAATATCGGAACGAATGCCGAGCAGTCGACATAATATTGTCGCATACAAACTGCACACGGAGAGATGGATCGGTGGACAGGCCTTGCTCCGATCTACCGACGAGATATTATCGCTTTCTCGGCTTGGAACCTCGACCGGGAAACGTTAACACGTCGAAGCGACTGCACAATAGTCGATCGGGTGTCAGCGATGTGGAACATAATATTGCAGTAATATTATACGAACGTAATATTATTATTATTATGTAAAAGCAGCGCGTTGCGGAGGCAGTGCAGAGATTCAGATACGGCGGCGTTTGTCTATCCGTACACGAATATTACAACCGTGTGCGTTCTAACGCGTGTTGGAAAATCGCGAGTCAAAATAAAGAGAAACAATATAGACCTGCTATCGAATTTGTCGAAACTCTGCCGGACAACTGGCACAATATTATTTAAGTTGAGAAAAGGCATTTACAGCGTCCCCTCGTCCGTGCACGGCGGTGGAGGCGGTGTCGCGCGTCGGTTCACTCGTCGAGATGACCGTCGCGGTGTAGATCGATCGTTGTAAAGGTACCGGCTATTATTAAATACGTCGAGACAGGATTTCGTTTTGAAATGCACCCGTTTTATTGCTGATTCTCTGTACAACGACGACAACAGTAATAATAATAATAATAATAATACAAATTTAGACGATTTTAATAATAATTATAGTCATTTCGTAAATTCCTGTACGTCATTCACCCTGCAACGACCTTTTATTTCTGTATTTCTTGACATTACGTTTCGTGGGCACATTAATCTATTCAGTGTCGATACTATACAGTTTATATGTTTATTACTTATTGTTACTATATATTATATGGTATTCGAGGTGACTTTTAATTAGTACGATGCCGCGATGAGCGCTAATAATTATTGGTCTCGACACCTTGGCATTAATTTAATGCGCCGGTGTAATTAAATATAAATAAAGGCAGCTTCTGTAGTTCATATTTTTTTTTATGTAAATACACATATAATTATATTGTAACCACGCAAACATGAAAAGATAATAATAAATTATTATTAATAATGAATAACTTTGAACTCACAATAACAACGTACACGTTAATTGATAATAATATGTGTGTATAATAAATGTTAAATCTCAGTCCTCAATTACCTAATAGAAATTAGAGTTGAAGCTAGTTATACAATAATTATTATCAAGTTATCTAGTAATAGTCAATTCAAACGAAATAATTCAAATTCATATACAAATCAATGTGCCGGCTTTCAAATTCCAAAACAGATTATTTGACATTTTCCATGCAATAAAAATAAATCTTTGTATAATATCATAGCCTTAAGTCAACCATTTAAGTAAAAATCATTATTTAAATTTAATCTTTACTATAAAAATCATTCGACAAATATTCGTTTAGATGTTGGAATAAACAAAATTAAACTAACGAACCTCAGTTTATGTCTGTGAGATGTGACCCTTAGACTAAATTATATTTACATGATAAACACTAAACTAAAAAAAAAAAAAAAATAATAATAAATGTTTTTGAATGAATTCGAATAAATATTTTAACAAGACATCTCAGAAGTAAATTATTTATGTTTCAAACGTAATTGTTTACAAAATCGTTTGTTGATTTCAAAAACAAATGCAATATTTGCATTAACCAATATATGAATATTATTTAATAATTTAAGTCAGAAACTATAATATGTATCTATGATATTTAAACTTCAATTTATTTTCATAATTTCACGTTATTTTTAATTTTTTTTTTTAGAACGTCAAAAAGTTAAATATACAGTAGATATCACCTATAACGATATCATTTATAATGACATATTGGTAGTTACGTCTTGACGTCGAACGTTCCGGCGAAATTGACATAAGTTAATAGGATATTTAAATGGTTATTCTTATTACGATGTGATATTGTAATACTTACGTACATTTACAGAACAATTTGTAAAAATCCCAATGTATAACATCAGTAATAATAAAAACAACTACGTAAATTTAATTATTTTTCCACACTTGTTTCGTAACTTTTAAACATATGTATAATTTGGAAAATATGCCATGTAATTAACCTTTTTTTAATTTTTGCCTTTTATCACTTTTTGTTTATAATGACTATCGGCTATATAATGGCTTAATGTAAACGGTCCCACGATGGTCGTTATAGATGATATCTGTTGTATGTAATATGTATGTATAAATATTAAATATGATATAAATGCATTTTGTTGGTTTGTTTTAAATATTTCTTAGTACTTACGTTGCAAGACGGAACTTTTCCTTACGATGGTGATTTTTAATAAACATTAAGGATAATATTTTATGAAATAAAAATATTTTAATGGCACCGAATAAATTTGTATTGTGTAATTCGAGTATGATATTCAATAATTATTATCAATTACTATTCAGCGTTAACTAGTACGATAAAATACGCTATATCATACTCATATATTTACGATTGGAAAATGAAGAGGTATAATTAAATAATAAAAATACTCTGTATCTCTATTATTTATTTAATAAAAAAAAAAAATTAAACATTGACTTTACGGCTTTGTGTACAACACATACGTCATGCTACAATATACGTCTTACTGAAATGGCAAAGTAAATTACAAAGTTGAAGAAGACTTAAAATAAATATCGTAATGCGAACGGAAAAAATAAATAAATAGTATAACAAGTCGTGGCGGGTATATGCGAATATTACCAGAACCGAGCGGTTCGAACGTCATGAATCAACTGCGAAGGCGTCTCGACTGTCGGTGTATAGACATTGACTATTAACGTGCCCTTTCGATTGGTCGGTTAGCCGCCAGTTGAATAAACTCCATCATTTATCACTGGCTGATCGCGCGTATATCTTTAGACCACTCAATTTAACACCTACCTATCTCATATCATACGCCGCAGCGCACCCACCGTGATCGGACGCGCGAACCGCGAAATATAATAATTATTATTAAAACAATAATAATAATATCGTTAAACTAAATACGTACCTACGAGGTACGTATATAAATACGCGACGTATAAACAAGACGATAAAACGACCGTGATTTATGTATGTGCATTTGTGCATAGGGGGAAGTATAGAAAAAAGGTAACGTTCGAATTTCATTCGTTCCGAGTGTTCCGACCATTTGCATAAAACCTATAATTTACTAACAACTAATATCAGTCGACGGCCAAGAGAATATGATTTGTATCTTTAATATATCTAAATTTTATTGTTAACATTATTATAATAATATAACATATAACAACAATTTAGAAATAATACTTGGTATAGAAATATGTTCATCTTTTTTCAAAATTAATAAATATTTTTAATAATTTATCTCTATGATAATCAATAGTGTGGAATGTGAGTGAAAAATACTCACGTACCTACGTCGATAGAACATTATTTAATAACTTAATAAGTTATTATTTTATCATCATTATTATCATCATTATTACTATTATTAATTATATAAATATATATTTTTTGTTATTGTTAGTAAACACCGTGTTGTTTGCTTATGAGTTATGACTGTTCATTTGTTTTTCATGACAAGAAGGCGTACATAGGCGAGTTTTGTGTTTCTCCTCACCCAAAGCTTTCAAATCAAAGCTGACAGATTAATTAATCCAAACACAGTGACCATCCCCGCTCTTCCGCGTATTACACGCCATAACATAACTTTTTTTAATATATAAAGAGAAAACAACCGACATTCTACCCACAGCATATTACTTACTGCAAACACAATATTACTATAGGAACATATTATTAAATATTGTATAATATTATTATGATTTAATATAACTATTAAAATTGTAGTAAGATATAACTAAAAAATGAGTTACAATGTTTGAACATTTTAGATTCTGAGTGGAGCAATGCATACATTGGTATTACAATAATATGTTTTGAGCTATACACGGACATTTGACATTTTTATTTTTTTACTCTTTTTTCAACTTATGATAACCTTTACAGCTTTTTGACTTATGTCTTAGGAAAAAATATCAACATAAATAGATCCTACATTTTCCTCATAAATTGTTCCTGTAAACATTGAAAAATATTGAAAATACACAATTTTATTAAATTTTATTTTGACGACATTTTCAAAATAAAACAAATTATTCACATAACCATATCACTACCGGGGGCGTCATTTCAGTTTTTGTCGGGGTGTGTGCGATTTTAGGCAGGACAATGTTAACGTTTAACCAGGTTGTTTAAAGTATGTTAATATATTATCTCCTTCCCTAGCATAATCCTAATTAAAATTATTCATATCTATTAATGTATATTGTACTTTTCAGATAGCTAGAAAATCAAAGTATTATTAAGTTTACAAGCAACTGGAGCAACCAACTAAAGCAATTTTACTTTTATTTCGTGACAAAAAAGCAAATGCGGTAAAATTATTTTAATTCCTAAATCAAATACTGTTCATACAAAATATCACATTATTAATTATTATAAAACTTAAATTAGCGGATATCTACGGGCTCTATAATGTGTGTGAATGTGTTTACTCGAACTAATACTCCAGCACTTAAGCCACACTTAAAACTTAACTACCTAAATCTAATCGGTCTTAACTCTTATTTAGTTTCTCAAGAGGTCTGAAATGATATTATCACTTATCAATACAAATATATTGGATGCCTTCACTACATCAACATGAAGTTATATTCGTTATAATACTACCACATTTTACCATTTCCCGCAACAAATAACACCACCTGTCGCAGGCTGGCACGAACTATTATTTGAATAAAACGCTATTCACGCGAAGTGATTATCACATAAGGATAAACTTGATAATAAAGCCGATAAAATTGAATAAACATATTACTTTAAAAAAAATTATATATATTATATAATATTATATACAAGTTTATTTTATTCAAATTTGATAGATAATTATTTAACAGAGCATATAGGAGCTTTAATGGAGGGCCAATTATTAACACTATATTAAATTAGTGGTGCCGTCGCACACCCTGCCCTCCGTCCTAAATGACGCCCTTGATCACCACTATTACTAATATCATTATTTTATACAAACAATTAAATTAAAAAAATATTTAGGATATTATTTTAAGCTATTTATACAATGATCCTCTTCACACCGTCCTAATTCTGTGATATGTTGATTTTGACTTATAAATGTATAACACTATTATTGTCAATATAGTTTTGAATATGATTTTATAGCATTACACTTATCAATAAAATCATATAGTCCTTGTTTTTGGCAAATAGTATTTTGACTAACTTACCATATTGTTACTAAAATTAAATTAAATTACTAATGATCTCAAAAATGAAATTAAAAAAAATAATTATATTTTCTATTACTAAAATAAATTGGTCGATGGTTCATGGGTCAGTCATTTAATAGTATTAAAATTGCAAGAATAGGTCCTACCCATTTATTTCAAACGCTGCTTAGCTGTATTAATACATTTTACAACAACATATCTCTGTACATTACATTTTCACAAATATTCAAATAATAAATAACAAACAGATCATGTATTTTAACACAAACTTTAGATGACATTTTGCACATTACTGTATCAAATATCACACCATACTTACATTGATTTTTTATGCAAAATTATACAAGCCCAAACATCAAATTAAATTAAAGATGCCTTATAACAAAACAGTTAGAGCTGAACAGATATGGAGGACCTAAAGGATAGTCAATTTTAAAACTGATATCACAGTAACAAATTAATATCTAAGAAATGTTAAAAAAAAAATAGATTCCTGATAATAAGATATCATACTCGAAACCAATATCACAAAACGAAAATGAAAAAATAAAATTACTTTAAATCAAAATATTCTAACGACAAAAATGATTATTAATTGATCATTTAAATACAATTCAAATACGATGATTATTACTGTTTGACAGTTAAAGTCCTGCATTTTAGTTGCAAGCATACAGAAAATAGAATACGTAACATATTATTCATTACACGGTCGTCGCGTACAACAACCATTTTGGATTACTATAAACCACACGAAATGGTAGAACAAAGGTCTCTGTGCTTTTTTAAATTGAATTTGTTTGTAAATATAAATAATATACCTCAATATTATGTGTATTTTCTAATAATTGATAGAAAGCAAAGAATAAAAATTACTTTACTACGCGATTTGTTGTTTTATTCACTGTAGTATATTATAATATGATCGTGCATACTATTGAACAACTATTTTTAATACACTCACGATTGCAGGAACTCCTGTTTACAGTGGCATGCACTGGGCAAATCCTGAAATAGTCCCAAACCCTTTAAAAAAAAACAGTAAAAAAGTCTAAAAACATTGGAAGGTCATGCAATTAAAATAAATAAAAAAAGTAATTATTCGAGGCGCTAAGACTCCCCCTAGAATTTGCCATATTTGTACCTACTATACTCGCATGATAAAATTTCAAATCGTCTGAAGCTCCTTATATTCAGGCATCTGGTTTGAATTTTTCTAGGTTTAACAGGGAAATGTAAAACTAAATTTAGTTTATCTAGTTGTTACTGTACTTGGGTTTTTAAGTATACATTTATTTAAGTATGAATTTGTTTTGATCGTAAGTCAATGGTAATATTAATATAATATCAAATAATACTTTTTGTAGTGACGAAATAAACTGTCACGAGCTTCACACAAAACCAAAAACGTCAAATGTTTTCAGTTGAGACATGACGTAATTCATGGCGAACATCATCATGGTAATATAGTATTATTACACCAAACCAATTTATGTTATTGAAACGTCGACGCGGTGGTCATCGTCGTCGCGTCTTCGGTGGCGTATATAATATAATATATCACGACTATGACGCCAAATAAACACATATTATTATACAGGAAGACCTACCGCGTTTTCTAATTTGCTCGTGTCATAGTTGGTCGAGAAAACACTGTAAGTCACCTCATATAATAATAATAATAATAATAATATATGCACCGATAGACCCGGTGGCGATAGAATTTCGGTCCCGCGGAGACAGAAACTGTGAGTGTCGGGGGCCCCGTCGTTATGTCCGGCGTATATATAATAATAATTAATATTATGATATACACGACAAAACGGTTTATGCCAAGTCTCGGATGACCATCGCTCCGGCCGCATATCCTCGGACCTATCTCCACGTACCTTTATCATAATATTCGTTTGATGCCATATAGCGTGAAGTGACGTATTTTTAGCCACATATCGAATTATTCGACAACTGCGCCACATATACGCCAATATTTTATTATTTTGCGTACCTATTGCGATTTACGCATACGATTGTCAGAATGGCATTGGCCAAAGGTCATTGGAACACGTGACATTCCAGACGGCATCGTCACGTCCGAACTAATATTATACCGTTTACGACGTATCTCTCAGCAGCAGCAGTCGTTCGCGATAATCTAATTCGCGTAAACGGGAAAAAAAGTTAAGAATCGAAATCGACGACCTTTTTATTTTTATTTTTAATTACCGGAGCATCCCCTTTTAATCATCATAACATTATACCATCATTATTTAAATGAATTTAAGTTTTTGTTGCGAATTTTTAGATCCAATCCGTAGTTGGTTTCTGTACTGTAAAAACATAAACGACTTTCTCCTAAAAATATATAGGATGATTCATCAAGCATGGTCATCCACTTTTTTATTTATAATTGTTGTTATTCAAAATTTGATTTTTAGCTATACTTAAAAGTTAAAGATCCTAATTTCAAATTCTTAAGATTTTTTTGTAATATTTAAGGAGTTTCCCGCGGATATACAAACTTCTGTTTTTCAAAAGAGTACCCTTATTTTCTATTGTAAATATTTAATGGATAGTTTTTCTGAAATATTGTCAAAATTGAAATTTGAACGAGTAGTTTTTAAATTATTTAACTTTGTATATTAAGGATAATAGGTTCATGATATAATCGATTTAGAATATACGAAGGTAACAATTTTGATAACTAGGAATTTACTCGTTCAAATTTTGAATTAGGTACATCAACATTTCCAAAGTATGTATCCACTAAATAATTTGCAATAAAAAATAGGAGTTCTTATTTGAAAAACAGACGTTTGTATTGCAATAGGACACTTCTTTAAAGTAGCATACAAATTCTCAATAATTTGAAAATATGGTATTTCATTATATTTAAAAATAATATATAACGAAACTGTCGTGCCACCATTTGTTTAATGTATGCAATTGCAAGATAATCTCACTGAGGATCCACGAAAATTGTGTCTTCCTCCTACCAAAAATCATAGCTTTGCTAAGCGGCCATCTAATACTTGACTACTATTACACTCACGAGTTAAAACAAATGTATATAAATTATATGCGCAAATAAGTGTCGATTTAGTCTAATATTATGATCACTGAGAGTCGTCCGAAGAAAGATTAAATTTCAATATGAAAACCCTTTGGATATTTTAAGTATTTGTATTTTATTTAATCATTACTATATGACTATTAGATCTTTTCCAATAAATAATAATCGCAAATAATAAAATACATGATAATATTATTATAAGCCATCTAGAATTAATAATAATAATCAAACATAATAATATAACGGCATGAAATATAATTTATTTTTTAATTAACCTTTGATAAAATGAAATGTTTTTATTTCCGAGACGAGTCTTCTCGGAAATAAAAAACTATTGACTACCCTATACATAAACATAATAATATAATCCAATTTATAATTAATTACAAATAATAAACCGTTCGGCAATACCACATGCTAAAGTATATATACAACAAAATAAATAATTTTTTCTTTTAGCGTGCGGAGCTTGGGAATTATCCCAGAGGATAAAGCCCCGTAAGCCCTCTGCCATCATCGCACCTACGTATGTACACGCTCGTGTATCGCCTAATCGACCGAAAACCAATAACAACGATATATACATTGCCCAACCATGCGTTCGCCCCAATAGTTGGACGGTCAAGACGGCTGTTTTACATACTAAATTGCGTCCACAGAGTATATTAGGTATATCGTCTGACGATAAAAATCAATCAACGTCCAAGACTGCATAATATAATATTATTGTATAGTGTTGACGTAATATCATACTCGAGAACCTATTACTATCACGCACACGGCACACGCAGCTATCGATCGTTGAAATTCCGAATCGATTAAAGTCGTTTTTATCAATAATTATTCTTTTATATTTTTATATTCCGTTTGTTATATTATTATTATCTTTACGATACTAAATATTCGGTTTGCATCGGATAGAGCTAGAAACAAATGTAAAAATATACATTATTACGACTTTGCATAATACGCGGGACCTATATAACACCATTAGTATTAAATTTATTACTTTTCGTCAAGTTATACATAATTAAACCATATATGATTTGGGACTATAATATGGATATATCGTCGGTTCCGGTTTGAGAAAAAAAAAATTATTATAAATAATTCATATATTCTATTCGAGTTTATTTTAAATAAAAAATTGGATGTGTAATAATTTGAAAATCGTTTCCTGTAGATTCATCGGAAAACATTTTTACATTGTGGTATTATACAAAAACTCGAAACGGGCGCGGATTTCATTTCTTCTTATAGAAAGAGAATAAATCACAATAATTATTTAGGTATATTATTTATATTATTATTATTATCATTAAATATTCCAATATTAATTTTGTGATTTGCAAAAACATATACAGTAGAAATCGGTTATAACGAGTTTCAAGGGCCAGCTAGTTTTTCTCGTTATAGCCGGTAGCTCGTTATATGCAGTTAGAACGAGCATTCGTTGTAACCGATTAAAAGCGGGAAATACAAAATATGGTTGAAATTTTCGACGAAGAGGTGCCAAATTCTTTTGCGATCACGCTGTTTTTCTCGCCATTTTCTAACCGCCCGATCATTCCGATTTTTTCGTCCAACGTAAACTGACGACGTGACATGGTGGAACGTCTTCACACAACTGACGCTATTTATAATTTTTATTAACTTGAAAACACCAGAATTTGTAGGAATAATGTTTATTATTAATAAGTAATCCATATCTACACAACTAAAGATAATCTATGTCAATGATTAATCGACCTAAATAATAGCCAAAAGTTCTTATTTTGCAGGTACCTGTTCGTAGTAACCGGAAGATCGTTAGTCAAGTTCGTTTTATTTTATTCGTTATAGCCGATAACTCGCAATAACCATACTCGTTGTAGACGTATATTTTAACATACAATCATATGACCTCATATCGGGACCTAACGTTTTGCTTGTTGTAAGCAGTTTCTCGTACTAAGCGATGCTCGTTATAATGATTTTTACTGTACATTCATACTACGTAGCAAATGCCAAATATAGACATAAAACATAATAGTATAATGTATTAAATACGATTTAGAAATTAATAATATTGAGTAATATTTGTTTTTACTTGGTACTAAACCTTTTTTTATTTATTCATTTTTATCTAATTTATGTAAGAATATTCATTATGTAATATTTTGGTGATTAAAATAATTGACTACTTAAGTAGTCACAATTGTGAATAATTATCTATTTTTTTTTTACATATTTTAAATAAGATAATATGTGTGTATTCATATTTTTTTTAAATCGAATTTACAATGTATTTGTTTTGGAAGATTTAAAGCATTTTGATAGTTGGCATGATTGTTAAAATAAACTACAATATTAACATTATAATAAACTTGAATAACTAATATTGATGAAGTGAAAATATTTTTTGGTGAAATACACAATTTTTGAAAAAAAAAAACATTATTTGTTATTATACAACGTATACTCGTAGGTTCAAAATCCCCACATTATACAGCATTTTAGTTGACTGCGTGCAGGATTAAACAAAATATCGACCAACTGTCGTGTTTTCATAAGGTGTTTGTGTATTAACTGTGAAATAATAATAGTATACATATACTGCTTAAGGAAGTCAAAGGAACATTCTACAAGTGGCCAGGGAACTTCTCACTCTAAAACTTTCTACATTCAAACATTTGACTCATAAATACCTGATGTGCATTGGAGCACCGGAGTATGCACACCGTATATCGAACAATAGTCAGACTTGTCAGAATTTAATATAAACCAATAAAGTAGCTAAAGTAAAAACAACAAACAAATCGCGCTCAAGAACAAATAACTTTAATTAATTATGTAAAATACGATACGAATTAAATTTAGTAAAAATATCTATGTAATGATGGTTTGGAACAAGTTTAAGCGGAAGGATTAAAAGTCAAATACACGTGGGTCGACTGGGTCGAGGGGATATGTTAGTAATATACGTTTTAAATCCAGAAAACAGTCTTAAAAGTGGGTCAAAGAGCCAATCGACCGGAGATCCCGTACGGAGGGACTGCACAAACGATTTGTATAGTTTACAAAGCAGCGAGGAAATTATGCGACGTTTCTTTGTACGGCGAGCGACGTAGTTATGTCTGTTCGCGAGTTTTATGTGCATAACTTTACTAAGAACGCTGATAGTTTAAAAAAATCTCGCCGGGCTACACGCAAAAGTTGTGAACAGGAAATACTAAGTGCTTTTATAGGTCGACATGTTTTTAAAGAGCGTATTTAGAATTTCGTCAACTGGGGCGTACGTACAGCACACTCGCGGCCGACCGCACACTCACACACACACACACACCGAGAAAATCGATTAAACAACCAAAGTCATGATACCTAGCACAGGTTTTCTGCACATTCGTAACTTTTTTTTAACATCGTTTCCAGTAGTACACTCGTTATATGGGTTTACTATGTACACATTCGCCCTAGATTCTAAGAAATTTGCGGATAAAGATAGAACTCGTTTACCCGGGAAAGGTTACTGACTGACTGTATTATTGACCGAACTGATGTCAAAGTTCGAATCTCGTTGCTGGCTTGACTTTGGAACCATGGCCGATGCGTGGAATGAATATAGAACGAATCATGTATGGCTTATCATCGGAAAGCACTTTGTCGACTTATTCGATTGATTGTTTTTATTTCTTTCGTAGGCATATATAATAATAAATAAACCTAATATTAACCATCGGTATAAAACGTAAGATATCCACGGTCGGACACTCGGTGGCCTAATATAGCTTCAAAAAAATTATGGAAACTTAACCGAGTGGATCTGAACTATACGAAGTATTTTTTTTTAAATATTTGACGGAATTGCGCCTATACTCGTCACAGCGGTCACCCACGTATACCACACTTATACCATTATAACAATATAATATTACACAATACACGAGTGTGGATTTATTATTTTTATCAATCTCAACGGTCGTTCGTGAAATTCAAATGCATAAAAAATGCAACACGTACGCTTTATTAGAGGGAACGCGCACAGACACCATCCCGCCGTTGCTATGAGAACCAAATTTTTCGGAAAAACCGTACACGCTTAGGTATTATATATACAACAACTGCCATGATCGTGTGGTACATTCGGACCGTGTATTATATACTACACCCGGGGGGTCAATCGAAATAAATGAACGGCCATCATATTATTATTATATTTTTTTTTGGCCAAAAATGCGTTTGACAGTTAATTCTACGACCGCATCTGCGTGTATTGTTTATATATTATTAAATAATAGTAAAAATACGAACGCTATATGTACTCGGTCCATTTACGTTTTCCGCGAACCGGAGAATTTTATTTTATTATGCTTTTTCCGTTTTTTATTATTTTTTATTTTTGTACGGTTTCGGTTTTTATATTTCCACTAGGATTCCGGGATTGCAGATATTTACGTACACAGAATTAGCACGGGTCGACGTTGCAGGGTATAGAGATCGTTTCTTTTTCCTATATCTCATGCTTTACATACAGAGCGGTTACGATCTTATAATATATGTCGCGAAAACAGCGAGGGTTACACGTACGCACGAGTAAACCGTAAAAATGCTATTCATGTCCGGAGCTAATAAATTATGTCTTTGCTACTTGAAATTCCAATGAATCCAATGCGTCTTGTCCTTAGCGTTGAATTGCCAATAGTCGGCCGTGGTATGGGACATTGAACATTTCAACATAATATATTTTATCCGATAGTATAATGTATAAATAGTATTATATTATTGACACAAACATTTTTTTTTACATATTATAATATAATCTTTTAAATTAAAAATGTTCATATACTTTATTAGTAATATTATAGTTATATTGATTGATTAACTTGATTGCATGCATAACGTTACACGAAATTCGTCTATATTTACTCGACTTTAGTAGTAGTGACAGTAGTAGTAATACAAAAAGTAGTTTTAAAATAGTGACGTTACATTATTCGTCATAATAGACAAAAATTATATTCAGATCGGATACTATAAATACATATATTTTTATTAAAAGATAATGCTACAAATATCTAACTTTTTTTTTTGAAAGATACAATATCAATATTTATTATGCGTATACGTCATAATATAATATACTTAATTATAGTATACTATATTTTATAGACATAATGTTTTTATTTTTAAATATAATAAAAGACAATATATTTATAAAAAAAATATTGGTTGTAGATATAACTAAGTAATTATTTAATCTGAACTATAAACTCAATACTTTTTATCCTAAGTATTTAAATAAATATCAAAAGAAAGAAAAAAATCCACTAAATTACTTTTTTTCTTTAAACACATTACTTTAAATAACAAATCACATACTATTTTAAAACGTCATTTAGTTAGGTTATGTTGCAGGTATATACAGATAGTTTTAGTCTATAACATACAGCTGCTACCAAACACACGGAAATTCCACTTTTGTCATTGTAAGTACTCAACATTATTACTATGAACAATATTTCAATGCTTCAAAACGTTAAATTCTTCAAAATTTGACTGAAACGGGTGATGGAAAACAGTAAACGATATAATATTACTATATAGTTTAAACAGAATTAACTCATGATTAAACAAAACAGATCAACAAACGGGAAAAGTGGGTATTAAAAAAACCCGTTTGATCAATAAAAAGATTAATAATGGTTTTTTTAATCAATCAATGATTAGATATTTAAAATAAGTCATCAGTCAATCGTAGGAAAATATAGCGGTGTGGATACGTATATCATTATTAAATTTATCGCGACAACGTATGGCATATTATGGTGGGCATTATTTTTTTTATAGGCTTTATTTTTTTACGGACTAAATCGAGTGGACGACAAAGTCGTATTTTTTGCACACAAAACGTCTGCAGGAAACCTATAATTTACAGTGTACACCGTAAAACCGTCCGGAGTGTTTCGATATTTGATTATAGATACATACGTATAATAGTACTTATCGAACGCTATTCGTCGTAAATTATCTGCACCCCAATATTCTGCGATTAAAATATCAAAACCAGTAGTAGGTACCTATTTTATATTATGTATATACACAACACAATACGATGCCGTTTGCGGTGTGAGTGGCGGTCCGTGTGTGGTGGTGGTGGTGGTGGTGGTGTTGCCGTGGAGGTGTATGGGGACCACGAGGGGAGGGGCGTTTCGAGTTTTACGACGTTCGAATGGTTTTACGTCGGTGTCAATGTAAAACGGGCTTTGCGGGTAATCATTATTATTACTATTGAAATAAGACTATAAACCTCGTTTATTAGACTAAAATGTATGATATTTACGATTGCACTACTAGAATACATTTATGTTGTGAAATGGAAATACCCGCAGTTAACACAATAATATAATATTATATAAATTATAATTATTATTTATTACAAAAAACGTACAGACCATATAATAATAATATTGTAGTATCACCACACATATAGTTCGGGAAGTTAATAATTATTCTACTAAAGTTGTCCATAAAATGACACATAATAATAAAATATTTCGCTGGTAATTTAATTTGTTTGTTATTAACTGCCGTTATAATATAAAACGACATTAGAGTAGGAAATGCGTTTAATTCATCTCCAGACGGGTGTACCACTTAAAATTTATTATTATTGTTTTTTTTTCTCTCTCCGAAGAATGCCATGTCGATTCTGTCGTCAAAACTTAATAGAAAAAAAAATCAATAAAATTCACACACACACACACACAAATATATTATATATTATTATATTAAAATCATAAAACCACAGAAAATCCACAAAATATTTACTTTTATTCAAGCAAATACGTATCTCAGCAACGACGAGGCCACCAATCACCATCAGTGCGAGACACAGAATGAACGATATCCGCGAGTGCATTTTCCCTTTATAGACTTCACGCACGATGCTCGTAAGTCGTAAGTCATGTCAAGATTAAGTATTTTCACTATTCATTTTTATTATTTTATAGTGAAGTGTAAACTTGAACAAAAGTAAATTATTTGAGGATATTTTAGTTTTATTATTTTAGTGTAACTACTTAGTTTCATCATAAATATATTATACATAATATAAATAAGTAGTATAATCTTTTATGTTCCCTTATGTATTTAATTTCTTATTTACTTGATAGTTTGATGCTTTTATTTTCTCCATGTTTTTTTTTTTTTTTGTTATACGTATTTGTAACAGTGTACATTACGATTTTCCGAGAAATTTAATATCGTATTTATATTATTATTTTTTGTTTATATGACTATCGCAGATTATATAAATATCTCACACACATGTATAGTACCTTCCAGTCCTCCACGCTTGATGTATTCAATAATATAAATCAATCCAATATTTAGTATTATATAAAAGCTAGGTATACACAAGCTTTTTAATCTCCCGAAAATGTTGATATTTCTGTCACAATTATTGTGTAAACATTATAATATTATGTGTTCGATAACAATATTTGTCTACCGAGTATGAGAATATTAACGTAATTTGTAAATACGATAACTTATTGCAATATGATAGTGTAGGTAACAAAATTTAAAACCGGAAATATTCATAAACAAAAAACAACATGAAATAAATGTGGTACAAAAATATGAAAAATACACTAAGGAAATAAATCACGAGCATGTGTAAAATGTATAAAGTTATAATAAAAACCACATAATCGTAAAATCAAAATGGAATATATTTTTACTAGGTAGTGGAGTATAATTTTTCAAAAATATAAACGAATAAATACTTTTTAAAAATGTTACATGACGTCTTCTTTAAATTCCAAACACGTTGGGCAAGTATTCTTTATATGTGAGCTAGTTTGGAAAACGAGAATGACATTGAACAAAAATAAAAATGTAAAGTTAAAGTTTGAATAAAAACTTTTTCTTTGTATAAATTATAATAATACTTGATATGAACAAACATGAAAAAGATACTTAAAAGAATATAATTTTTCAAACGAATCATATAACCTAAACATTTAACCAAAAATCAATAATTTTTCTCTCCGGGACGTACTACACCAATAATAAGTTTTATGGTAAGTACAAATAAACCTATATATTAATGGTTATTGATTTCTGGAATTATTTTTTGATGATTCAATTTAACGATAAAATAAAGAATTTTTTAATACATTATATTGTAACCATTAGTAGAACATTTCATAAGCACATAAGTATATTTTTTCTAGTTTTCGTCCTAACAATATAAAGCTTATAGAATTCTAATACTTCATATCTGTAAAATAAAGTGAGTAATATGTATGCATCTATAATATATTTTACACCATTGTATTGATATTGTAAAAATAATGATTAAATAAAACATCACAATTGTCAAACAATCTCTTTGTCAGATAATTTCGTGTCGATTTAGGATTCAAGCACGTTAACAATGATAAATAACAAATAAGGTGACATTATTATAATGAACGCTTACAGCTATTTTCTAGATACCTTTCGCCACATTATCATAACATAATATTGTGCCATAAACTACTTGGTACTTTGTGCAAATTTGTTTCCGCATTTCTTTGATTTCTTCACTATTATATTATATAGTATCTTTTTGTTTTTAACTCTGTACGGAAAACGCCATTGGTTGGGAAAGCGTCTACGCGCAGAACATGAATGACAATACCATAATATACATATAATATATACTGCTTTCAGTACTCGTATACGATATTATACTAATGGGGGTTGAACGAGAGTGAAAAGAAAGAGAAGGAAATTCCTATATACACTGCAGATAACTACTTTTTATCGACGCGTCATTGTAGTGTGCATTGTTCTCGGTCTTTATATTTTTTATACTCAGGGTTCAATTATTATTATTATTGTTGCACCGATTACAGTTTTTCGACGTAGTGGCTAGGAAGTTTTTCGTCAAACCGTTTTCGAACGAAACGCGAAAAACGCGAAAATAATATAATATGACAGTCGTCGGCGGTTAACTGAAGACCCGCGGGCAGCGATATTTTATTACGAATTGCTCGGTAGAAAAACACTAACGGTTTACGACAATGGGACACTTCATTATAATTCTTCGGTAAACACGAATGCGAAATAAAAGAAGATAGAAACTCGCACAGTATTTATAAACTTTGTATATAATATAAATATATCATAAATGTTGAGGTACCTACGCTTTATTATTTTGTATATAATATTGAAATGTGCCAAAAAGGAATTAAATGTAACTGCACGTAGTCGAAAAGCGTGTACGAAATTGACAGGTGTTATCAGAGAATAATAATAATTTTGAGAAAACACTTCGCTAACGAACGAGCACACGCTAAGTACTTGTAAGTAACGACTCGTTGGATCAGGGTGTAAGATGTCGACAATGCCTGAGGTTTTTAAGATGTAAGTACCATAATATTAACGTCTATTACGTTCTTATTTTTCTTGGAATATATTTTTGTTATAAAATTTTCATGAGTAGTCTTTATTATTATCATATAAATTATGATGGTATATAATAACATTTCAATAATGAAATTGCAATTCTTATTTTTATCATATTTTGATGTTCACAGGCATTGGACATTTATAGAAGTCACCACGGTACTGAACGAATATTCCATTATAGTTACGAACATTTTAAGGTTGAAAGAAAAAAGTGGTGTGGGATATCCCAAAAAATCTTTTCTTTTCATTCCTAGGTTTTAAACACTGGAAAAAAAAAATCACATATTCACATAAAATAAACTTAATATTTTGACGAGGTCCACAGCAGTCACAACAACAAATACGAGAGCTGACACTCGTTCCCATCGAACGCCACTTTGGGATAAGACAGTGCGAGTCGGTCGAGGGTCGACTGAAGTATATCGTTATATTATGCACCAACATTTTAAGCCAAATCTCATAATAATAGGATGGCTCACCATTAAAAATAAATAACAAACCTTAACAAAAAATCACTCAAAAATAGATTAGAAGCAATCAAATGGATAGAGAATGAGTGAAAAAATGGGTCACTTATATTACTGGAGGTACTTACATAATACAATATTTATTATATTATATTTTATTGTCGTGCACACAGCAATGACATTATATTATCTAAACGGAGTAGGTCCTATGGTACTATTTTAAATCGACGACGAGTGACGACGTTTGACAGTTACCCGGTCGAAAACATAATGGTATATAATATTATATTATACATCACACACGCACTACTCGTCAAATTAAATACATAATATTATGTTATGATAGCATCTGTTTTACGGACGAACAGACGCTGCTAATTTAAACGCAAAACGCGACGATGATTATTATTATAATTATTATTGTGACTGCTACTACTGCTGCCACCGCCGTACTACTATTATTAGTTTATTACGTTCGGTTCATTCGATAATAATTAACGGGAGCGCGAACGCGTATGTCTTTGAATCTGTCAGATCGGAAAGACAGATTCGGCGTAAACTACCAACAAACGATATTCACTCCGGATATCCTCCAACGCAATATATTATATTATATTGTATTATATTATACTGTATTGTCGGCATTGCGTTTCTTGTATTTCTATATTTTGGAATATTATTATTATACCAATACAGAGTAGTTCAAACAATAAGAATTACCAATTATTATTATATTGTATGACATCATAATATAGTGACTATAATATCAAACCTATAATCAATGTGTAAAACAAATAATTTACTATAGTTTAGATTTTTAGAACTTCATTGCACTCAACACGATTCTTCGCTCACGAAACGTCTGTGCAGATATTCTGCTGAGCGATCGCACCCACAGATACTATACGGGGCATGGGTAAATAAAAATGTATCGATGGTGGTGGGTACGACGTTGTTTTAAACAAAACATACAAGACCAAAGGCCACTATACCGTTGACCAAAAATAGGTTGGATACAGAATTAAAATTGATTTAAGAGTATGTTTACTTTATAAAATCGTCCCCATCCTGATCGTTGAAGCCAGTTATACTTTTTAGTTATCGAAACGAATTACGAAACGATACAAATTAGGTAAGATCAAAGTCTTCCGATCGTTGAACGTTTTATAATTTCGGCGTAACAAGTCAGAGATAAACATTTCTTAATCTTAGTCACCGCGTAATGTTAATACACTTATTACCGGTGTATCCGAGTGTTGTTATTACACGATGAAAAAACAAAACGAGTTTCTTGTATTTTTGGCAACTCTCCCGGCCTTTTTTTTCGTTTCGCGAATAATATAGTTTCACGATATACAACCGCGGCAGAGAGAAACAATATCGTAAAAACTCTATAATATTATTTTTATACAGTTTTCCATTTCACAATAATATATATAACAATATACAGAATAAATATTGTATCTGACGTCGTTAACTGTATATACATACTTGTATACATATTATATATGTATAATAACAATACATAGTATTATTAAATCGAAGATTTAATCTGTCGAGTACGGAAAAAAATATATATGAAAAATCATAACATGAAAATCCCGTAGATTTAAAAATGCTTTGTTATTTTTAGAAAAATAAGGTTATTGAGAAAACATCCTATACATATACCATTAATATTAAATATAATTGTATGCTCGGATAGAAAAAAAAAGATAAAATGTTTTATTTACCTATTTTTTTTTTACTTGCAAAGTTGCAAAGTACCGATGGGTATTTTTTATGCTATTTTTTATTATTATTTCGTATTTTAAAATGTAATGCACATGCCATTATACAATGACTTAAATCTTCACGTGTAAAAAAAAAATTGTTTAATACAGTCGAATCCATTTATTACGATGCCGTATGTAACGATATTCCGGAAAAAAAAACGATTCATAATATTCACCGTATTTATTTATAAATATATTATAATATGGTTGGTATCATCCGGATATAACGGAGTTCGGATTTAACGATCTGATTCTCTAGGTCCGTTGAAGATCGTTCTCTAAAGCGGGTTCTACTGCAGTTTATATGATTTCGTAATTTATTCAGTATTTTTAATTACACACAGATGACTTTTAGTAAAAGTTCTTAGAGTATTGTACCAAACCGCGTACGCTGTATATTAAGTATGTTGTCTTTACAAAGTTATACTTTTTGAAAGCAATCTGAACGTTTAAAAGAAAAAAAAAACATTTCACTCAATACAATATAAATCATACGTACCTACGTCTTACATATCATATATATATTATATTGCATGATATATAAACAAGCCCACGTCAGTGTATGACATTTTATTGTTCTTTGCGGATATTTATTTCATAGTTGTTTTTCGTGTCCGAAATACATTTCTCAGATCAATCATTAATTATTATGTCCTGCCCAACCTGCAATCGCCTTGCTCTTTGTCACCCCCACACCGTGGAGTCGCCCACGCGACCCATCGTTGATAACCCCTGACGTGACTGATTACTTGACAATGTACGCTTCCACCCCTTTGCACGAAGTTATCTGTATCGTAACGAGCGGAGTAGTAGGTACATAACGAAATGTATATAGGTACCGAACGGAGGTGGTCGAATAAATAACAATAAACGTCATTCGGCGGACATATATTAGACTTATATTGTTGTTATATTATATATTGATATTGTTTTTATATTTAAGGACCAAGGCACAATATTGACGTTGTTGTCGAGACAACTGTCGTTTGTGCGATTTATTCAAAATGTATGATATTGATTCTCAAGTATAATATTATTCGGGAAGAAAATATTCTATTTTAAAGTTTATATAATATATTTTATGTTTTATATATAAAGGGCATTTTTATTATTAAAAAATATATAGAGCGGTGACCTCACGTGTAATTTTGGGGGTGCGCAACGGCTGCTACGACGACACATCATACATATATAATATATATATATATATATACATAGTTACTCCGTGGTAACGTTTGCGGTATTATTTGCTCTCCTCGACGGGTTCGGTGTGCACGCGCCGAGTTTCGACTTTCACGACGACGCCCCAACGCTTAGATCTTAATTGGCGTAAAAAAAAAAGTTCTTCGGTACTTTGGAAGTAATTATGGATGGCGCGGTGACCTTTGTACGAAAATATTTCGACCACAATTAGGGTCTGTAAAGTTTCTGGCCACCACAGTTCCCGTTTCTTTTGAACCGACTCATTATCATCATGTTATATGGTTAACAGTGTCGTCTTCGCAAATTTCAACACACTCTACTATATGCCACAAATAACGGTTTCGAGTAAAATAAAATAAAACACACACAAGTAATAGTAAAAAAAAATGATTGTTAGGTAGTTTCGCACGAAGTAGGAAATAGGACTCGAAGAGATGAAAATCATAATGTATTCTATATTTTACAGATTACGGTTTAAGATTTTATAGTAACGAAAATAAAAGCTCAAAATGATAAAAATCAATTGTATTGTGTTACTACCACGGAACGCGGTTCGTTTGGCGTATATATAATAATATTAAAATAATTTATAATATTATGTTTAGACCAATTGGTTTCAGATACTGAACAGAACATTTCCACAAAACGTATTCAATTTATAAATACGGCAGTTTCGAGCAAATATTTTACATTTTATACTTCTTCAATGTATTATAAATTATAATATAGGTAATATATTCAATTCTTGAAATAGGAATCAAAGATATGGTAATAATATTATATTAAAGTACATATTTTACAGATTATAGTTTTAGATTTAATAGTATCGAAAAAAGAGTTCAACTTGATGGAAATCAAATGTTGTATTACTACCGCAGCATGTGGTAGGTACGTTTAACATAATATATTATAACATTATATTAAGACGAAATAGTTTGGAATTCTGAATACAATATTTCCAGAAACCTGCTTCAATTTATAACTTCGAAAGTTCTGAGCAAATATTTTACATTTTATACTTTTACACATAAAATTATACTATAAATTACACAATAAATTATTTTATAATAAGTGCATGTCATTCATTATACCGATAATTATTTTATGATGCAAAAGTGCTATTTTATACACATTTTAGCGATAATATTTTAATTAAAGTTCTAGATTGACATTGTATTTTATTTTTATTTTTTTGATATAGGTCATACTAATGTAAATTGTCTTGCGCAATGTAATGATACTTTATTAGCATATAATATTATTATATTTTATTTAGTTGAATACAAAATGTATTTATGTGTTATGATGGAAACGAATTTTACTTTTCCAGAATTTGGGAAGTACACTATATAAAAAAAACTACACGTGTAATTATTTGAAAATCGGAACGACTATTTTTTTAAATCAATGTTTTAAAATAAAAATTGTATTTTATTTCATTACAAAAACATTACAATACTTTTATTTATTATATGCGGTTGCTGTTATATAGCAAATGATTTAGCGGTAAAGTGATTTTTTCTCGATTTACTAAATAATTAAGTAACCTTCATTTTAAAATACGTGAAATATTATTATTTACTTTATTCAAATGTAAATATTTAATAATATAATATAATAAGTACTGTAGAAAATATGACGACTAATTAAGCCTCGAAATTATTAATAAAGTTTCTAATAATGCAATATAATTATATTGCATTATGTATTATAATTCGTGTATAAACGTATAGTATATACAATATAATGTAAATATAAATATAAAATACATTTTTAATTTAGTATTTAAAAAAAAAATGAATTTAATTAACATCATAATTAAATTTTCTCGTTTGGAAAACTATTACCGGGTGAATTTCAAGTTTTGTTGTGAAAACGTTTCGCAAAAATAATAGTATTATTTAAGTGTTAATGGTGGCAGTTAATAAATTGTTCTTTAGCAGAATGGGTACGCAATCCAAAAATTATGAGCAGGAAAATAACGTTTTTTGTTTTTAGCCAGAGATCGCTTTTCATTATTATTATTATTATTATTATATTTTTTTCCCCAGAAAAAGTGTTTTTACTTTTATTATTTTTCTTGAATTTATACATTGCCCGAACAGCTTTCTCTCAAAATTTATTTTCCTGGTGTTTGTAGTTATTATACGTGTACACCATTGGGTTTTGAGTGGTTGGTCACAGTGGTATTGTACTATGTGCAATCATTTATTCACGTTTTCGAATAAATTATAGTTCACAATGTTTATGACATTAAAAAAAAAAAAAAAAATAGAATTCAAAAAAAAGTTTTCAAAAGTGCCTCAATAGATGTTCTACCTTAAAAGAGAACAAACTAATGTCGTGCTGGGTATAGCTAAGGCTGGGCGATGAGCGAGTTTCCTTCACCTCAGTGCAAATCGGTCATAGTTGTTTCAGAACTATTTATTATTTTTCATCAACGATCGAAACGATCAGCGTAATTGATAAATCATGCTAAGAGTAAGTATGTTTACCATTTTGTTTTTAATTATTTGATTTACAGATTAAGAACTTTGTCACGAATTAATAAATTAAATAAATTTACTAATACCGTATGTAGTAGAATAGATGAATTTCAAACGCTTGAAAATACAAACTGTTTGACTGTTGCAGGTTTATTTGTTTAAGTTTCACAAGGGCCAGATTATATAAACTAACACAAATACGTTCAAAATATGTTTGGGCCACAATTTTCACGAAAAAATTGAAAATGTGACTCAATTTACAGTGCCCCATATGATGAATAATTCAATACAACATAAAGCTAATATAATAAATAATTATATCTATGAGTTATCGAGTATGAAGTTACAATAATTTTTAAATGAGTAGAAGTTTGATGTGATGAACAAATACATTTTTGATATGTTTATAGTTTTTTTATTATTATATTGATTTTATTTATTATATTACTATCAATTCAATGTGCATATGAAATATTCTTTTAGTCCGAATACTATGATATGATTAGGAGTATGTAATGAGAAAATGACTTAAAAATTCAAGACGGTCAATATTGCCAATGAAAAGTTTATATGAAATGTATAAACCTTATCGCAAAAGACGTTGATCTAAAGTTTCAAGATTAAGAATAGATAAAAGAGTAGATTGTGAAAAATGCGTTCCCATGGTTATGGAGCATTCAAAAGAAAGGAAGCGTACAATGTTTTGTTGAAAAAACATATTTTAAGACCTAATTGGTATGGAGACCATATTATTCACAAGCACAACGTAGGTACCTGCATAGCTCAACACAAGGATTGAAAGCATGTTTATCAGTAAAATTAGCGTAATTTCGAATAATAACAGCTAAGATTTTATTTTATCTGTTAACAATCTTATTATTACTGTATATTGATGATTTAGTTTAAAGATATACTGTTGTTCGTTTACTGTTGTATTTAAATTTATATCTTGATATCCGAAACTGAATATACCCTATTAAACATTTTAATAACTCATTGGCCGAATAAAGAAATGATTTCGTTGTTCGGCCGCTGTGGTAGTTTCGTGGTTAGGATTTCGAAACTGCCATCGACTGCTCTAAGTATACGGGATCGAAGTAATGGTCATCCTCGTCGACGATCCGGCGGCGGCGGCGGCGTTTATATGTAAAATATTAGGCCATATCATACATACGCGTGTTTGACTCGCGGTGCACAGTGCAGCAGGTAGTCGGAAAAATTCTCAAAGCAATTTCGTCCCCAGTAATTGATACCGCCCGAAGAACAATACACGACTATAATATCATATTATAACAGCATTATATACGTGAGCGTCATTCATAGTGTTATAATATTGTCTCGGCGCCAACACGCGGTGTCCCGGGGGCTCATTGTTCACAACTACCTCCACCATAATAGTAATAATATAATAATATACGCTGCAACGGTGTTACGCCGCCGCACACTCGCGCCTGTATGGGAATCGTGATGCTATAATATATTATAGTCGATATAGTAGTAATAATAATAATAATAATAATGATGATTATGGTGCTTTAATAAAGTAATAATTTCCCGGCGGTCGCGCGTCGTTCGTGTATGTACGGCGCGGCGTGTTTACTCGTATTCGCAAACAACGCGTAGGCGTAACCATCCGAGCTCACATCGTGTACCCGTCGACTATACAGCAGTCAATGGGTATAGATCGCGGACAGACGTAATGCGGATACACACGATAATATTATATTATTATATAGTATACATAATAATATTATGAAAATCGACGAAAACTTTTCGGACGAAAGATTTGCGCCGTTATTATGACCCGAACAATGTATAAACAGTAAAATATTATATTAAAATAACGCCGCCACCGCACGATTACTATGTTATTATTATAGACGTCTATACACGATTTCGCACGAAACGTAAACTGCACCGTTGTAAAACCACCGTGTTGTCGGACCAAAAATATAATGGAAACAGCCGATACCAGAACACGAGCATATTATAATAATAATTACGATTGTGCGCGATAATTAAGAATATTATAATATGCAGAGGTTGCCGACTATGTGATTACGCGGTGATTAAATCACTGAAATTATTGTTCAGACGTGTGTCGTGCCATAAGTGTATAAAGCTGAAAAACGAGCTGTAATGTTTATAATGTGTCGAATTTGTTCACGATTCGGGCGTACGCGATGGAAAACATAATAAATAATTGCGAGTAAAACGCATCGTAAGTATGAATAGTTTAGATTTTGAAACATGGGATCGCTTTACACGACGTGAACACACATACACATACACACACCGTTATTCCGTATATTATATCGTCAGTATTTCGACTGAAAGTATTTTCGATAAAAAAAAAGAGCGTCGTAAAACGTTGCGCGCAATTCAATAAATCTTGTCTTTTGAACTTACAAATGACGTCTTTCATTTTTTATTTATTACTATTATTATTATTTTTTTTTTTCAAAAATATTTCGCATACATGAAATTACGAGATAAAGTCTCCAAACGGAATCGCCCGACATTCCCTAAGCCCCGTTCGCTTGTTAATTCTTCTTAATTATTTCCTGTCCATACATATCATAATAATATTACAACAATGATAATACGCCGTAGTTGTTAGTCAAAATCCGGTGGAATTTTTATGCCGAGGGTTGCGGCGAATAAAATATCATAATATATACTCTCTCGCCATACAGCCGACTGGCTTCTACCACGACCACGGTGCGAGAATTATATTCCCGGGTACTATTACTATATACAGAATGCGTGCATAAACTTTCGGTAATACGATATCACCGCCATCCACACGCGCTCCAACCTGCACAGGTTTAGGTCGACGCTCTCTTGTGCGTATTGTGCACACGATAAAATTTTATGGCGGCGGCGGCGGCGGCGTCGACGGGAATCGGGCGGTGAAGAGATTGTAAATATCGAACAAAGACAGAAACTGAAAAACGAAACGAACGTGCCCGTAGATAATATCGTAGTGTCATAAAAATATCTGGCGGGGAAGGATATAAGGGGGTTATATAAAGACTAAAAACAAAAAAACGACCCTCTCCGTTGTATTTGCATTCCGATAAAATACATTCGAAGTCGTGTCGTGTCGGTATACGCGTTGGTCGTTGCCGCTGCCGACGGGTTCGTCGTCCAGAACAGCGTCTTTTCTCTTGTCTTTATTTTTCGGGACGCACACACAGACGCATACTACAAAACGACGTGACGGTATTTAAACGATGGTTTTATTGTGCATGCATAACGGAACCCGATGGGCATGATAATGCATATCGGAGGATAGACTCGTGGACGAAGGGACAGGGAGGTTTGGGGGGGAGCGTGCGAATATTATTATTGAGTGGAAAAATCGTATTTCTCCGAGTTTCGGATCGTCGTGCAAAACATATAATATATAATAATATCTGTACAATGGCACAAAAAATGTTATTACAAACACACACAGACACAAACACACAATATTGCACACACACAGACACACACACGTATGCGCGTATAATAATAGGACGACCCAGAGAGAACCTGAGTTATTGCGTCCCAAAGCGTAAAACCGTCACGATAAATCTGTCAGTCTCCGACGCTATTATTTTACACATTATCCGTCTTGGCGGCGCTGCGAGGTGCGTACGTGATTTAAATGTTCCAAACGGTTTCCGCCGACCCCTCCGACACCAACCTCTTTGTCGCCGATCCGAACAGCCGCGCACCCTCACTCAACCCTAAAAAGCACGACGACCGCCACCGTTGCACGATAAAAGAGCGTCTTTATTACGAATTTTCTTTTGTCACACGGCAATAAAGAAACAATATAGATATTGAAAATAGTTATTCAAAAGTTTGTCTCTTGCTCGTATAATATATAATATTATATACCTACGTCATATCGTCCACCGTCCACCGTGTTGGACGAATTCGGATCACCGAGTTTTCCGTATACACGGGCCCATATATAGTAGGGTGACCGTACGTCCTGTTTTTTTACAGGATTGTCCTTTATTTCGGCTTTGTGTCCTGTTGTCCTGGCAAACTTCTCTCAGGACGCGTTTTGTCCCGTAATTTCAAGTCTGTCCCGTATTAACCCGTTTTTGCGTTCTTACTGTTAATTTATAATTTTTGAAATTTATTTTATAAAAAAATGGTTTTTTTCTATATTTTTGTACGACATTATTGAATAGAATAATAATATACAAATCTATATTTTTCAGTTGTATTTTTGTATTTTTGTTCTTATCTATTGTTGCATCACATTGTTGTCGGCGACGTAAACCGTACGATTAAAAATCAACAACAAAAAATATAATATGTACCTAATAAATACTTATTAATTTAAAAATATTATGCATAATATTTTCGTCCTGTATTTTACTTTTTTAAATATGATCACCCTACCGTATAGTAATTATTTTATCACAAAATACTCAGTATTTGAAGAGTATTAATTTTTTTTACCCGAAATTGTTGTGGCCCACCGAACTTGCCGGGCCAATCCGGCCCTGCCGTCACCAAATCATCCAATCGCACGCTCCAATCCAAAATTTACCGTTGCCGTTGTGTGAACGCATGCACTACATTCGTCAAACATTGGAGTAAGTTAATCATAATAAGTGCTAGTGTTGCTGGTTAACGAATTAAAGAAAAATTCGACATTTCGAAATAAATGAACAATTAAATCCAATGCTGAATGACATTAAGAAATCTCGAGATAGTTGGACTCCGTTGTAAGACTAAAGATTAAAGGAATAATATTTTAATATGGGTGTTATTAAAATGTTGCACATTGTACCAAAAATGCGTTATAGCCCATTATAAATTGAATAGTTAAAATCTCTAACACTATACAGAATAAACAGATATTTTACTGGTAGGTATATTTTGTATATCTATGACGATATAAAGTCAAAAACAAATATAAAGCATTTTATTTAGGATATATCTTTGCTAATATTGTTACTTACACTTAAATATCTGGATTCCGGTACATAATAATATGAAGACGAAATTCCGTTTGTGTTTCATTATAAAAAAGACAAATAATAATCATAATTTTAATTAAGATCGTAAGTATTATTTTCACCAATTTAATATAGTGCATCCATTTCTATAAACGTTTTATTTTTCAAAAATGTTTGACACGTTTTTGGTATCTATTGTTAACTAAGTAGGAGTTTAAAGTAACGATGGTCAGAATTTTTTAACATGACAATATTATACAATTTATTATGTTTGCACAATAATATTATTTTAATTTAAAGTTATTTTAAAATATATGGTAACACCTATACGAGATATCTTGGATTATAAACAAAATATTACAATAGGTACTAGAGTTGTATTAATTATATATTTTTCAAATACTTATTATGACTCATTTTATTAACAGAATAGAAAAAGGTTTTTTTTTAAACTAATATAGGTGCATTGGAAAATTTACTAAAATTAAATTATACATTTAATTATGTTTCAAAAGATATTAAAGGTTTCCCTACATTGATATATTTTACTATGGAATCAATTGACCATTATGAAAGCATTATATTGTAACAAAATACTATATTATGCTAAACATCTTTGTGAACTTCAAATAGTATACATTTAAAATAATAATGCTACTTTGTTATGAGTACACTATGAAACGCATGAATGCGTACATTAATAAATGTATATGACACAGCAGATTGATATAGTAAATTCAGCAGAATGGAGCTTGGTATTGGTCTGAACTCTGAATAAAAATAACAACTATTCGTTTTTGTAGTATCTCTAAATAAAATGTCATTATATTATGTAACTTTAAAAGATCATACGAATAAACTTTAACTTAATTGTGATTTTACTAATTTAAAATATATAAGGATAGATTTAAGAAGTAGGAAATGTTTAGAGCTTTAGCTGTATTAGCTAAGCCATAACAATTTCGTCGTTATATTTAATTTAATTATAAATAAATACGATTAAAATCCGTAGTATACCTGAATAAAAAGGGTACATTAATTAGTAGTAACTAAAAACAGTTTAATGAAGAATGGTAAGTATATTTTATAAAAATATATAATATTCATTAAATGTAGTTGAACTTTGGTTAATATAATACAATTTTAACTAACAGTTGAATAACTTAAGTAAATAACAGTCATCGATGTTTGAAAAAAAAATAATTTCATAAAACAAATTTGTAATGTTGGTAATTAAATAAAACAGTATAATACATTTTTTGAAGTGACTTATACCTAATTACCATAAATTGTATATGGATATATGATACGATGTATACATAAACATTTTCAGAGTAGTTTAACTTGGAATAACGCCAACGGTGTAGTTACTGGCTCATTAAAGAAGAATAAAGAAGTGAAACATCTAAAAGTAAAGTTTTTTTGAATAAAACTTCACTTATTATTCATTATCTTTGTACATTTTTATTGTTTTCATCGCGGGAAATTACTAACTTTTATAGGTACTGCATTTTATATCTAATCAAATTAATAATAAAATCTCCTCACAAAATGTATTTGTGTATAGTAATATATTGTTCGTTTAATAACTAATCGGAGCGACGAAAAACAAGTTTTTATTTTTAAAAAAGTCATCTGTGAAATTTTCATGCGGATGTAATGACATCTGAAAGCATTGAACGATTGCTAAAATGTTTTGTTACTATATACTAATACTGTATACCTACTACAAAAGAAAACCCAGGTTATTAGTGTGTATAATCACTAATTTATTTGAATAAATGATAATTTAATTTACGAATTCAAATTCAAATTCTAAAATCAAATATCAAAAGGAAAATAAATATAAAGAGTTTAAATTCTATATTTAGGATACTAATTTCCACGACATAATATTAAGTATTTCTTAGGACAAGATTACAAGACATTCATAGTTCAGTTGTATTAAGCATAATCTCAAATCTCCACACCGAGATACTCTATATACAGGATGATTCACCAAGAATGCATACCCCTTTTCCCCTTAATTTTGCAATTATTCAAAATCTTACTTTTGGAATTTTTGAATATACTTAACACTATGTAACGTTAGGTCATCCACAAAAATGGAATCCGTGACCATTTCTCTTCAATAACCCAACACAGTATCTAATCTATATTGATATAAAATACGTTCTCGACATATAATTATTATGTCCCCGTAATAACATCACCTGATATTACACATTAGATCACCTTTATCAGTCTTTCTATCACAGAACCACTGCGCGTAGGTACCTAATAGAATCGAAAGATTCTCTTTTACTCCACACCCTAAGTCAACAGCTCAACCATAGAGTAGACAACCGAGCCATTCCCGACGATGTCGAGACTACTGGTATCTTCACAAAGGGTATAATATTGTACATATAGTTATTTTGGTATATACGTCGTATTTTAATAAGTAAAAATATATCAACTATATTAAAGTTATATTTTATGATGATGATGAACCTATGCCATTACTCTGGTTAGCATGCGTGCTATTGTTCGTTCGATTTCTACGAGCACTGACGACCCCTCATGATGTTATTATTATTATTCATCATCATTTAAAGTCCGAAAGAATCAAAATCCGAACGAGCAGTTCTTAAGGTATTTTACTTAATGCATTTCGTGTATTAAGGACAAAGATCCATGATAACGAGCTTGGAAAGTATGAGGACATGGTGATTTGAACATTTTAGTGATCTATCGACATGAATTATTTTTAAAAACGGTACAAGTATAAAAAATACTAGATCTAGTATTATATCTATTTTATATTTTTATATTTTTGTAAAACCATTTTTGAGGACTATTATAATCAGAACTTATATTTTAATTAAAAATGTATCAAAACTATTTATTAAACTACTTGTTTGAATTTTAAATTAGGTACGTCAACGTTTTCAAAAAAATTGTCCATTAAATAATTGATGGTATAAAAGGGGGTTCATATTTTAAAGACAGAAGTTGATATCGTCACAGGAATACTAGCACTCGTGAAAAATTACAAACAATTCCAATAATAAAAATAAATGGTCTTTGATTATATTTAAAAATTTAAAAATGTTGAATTTTAATAGATTCATTATTAAAGAAAAAAAAATGCATGCTTTGCAAATCACGCTGTATATCCCTCACATCTCATTACAAGTAAAACACATTTTATAAACATAATTTATAAAACAATTTTTTTATACTATAATCGTAGGCTTTTCCTAAAGAAAAAAAAGTTTTCATAAAAAAATTGGGTAAAAATTTGTTTTAGTTTGATGGTGTAGAAAAACAGTTTAGGTAATAATAATTTATACTTTATGATGTTTAGTTTTATTGTATTATATAAGATTACGAAAAAGCCACCCTCAAAAATGTTGTTTTTTTAGTTCTTTTTAATTGATGTAATAGTTTTAATATCACTTTACAATCGTAAATCTTATCATCTTTCATTATTTTGAATTTATTTTTACTTTGTTTCCTCTGTTAGAGGCAGAGAGACAAACCTTGGCGTGAGGTCACACTGTCTGAAGTATTTTTCATTTTAAAAAGTATTTTATTTGTTTTTTTAATTCTCAGTACCTACCAACGTGCACGATTAAAAAATACATTCCATTATAACATTTAAGTCAGCTAATTTATGTTTGTCTCCGTCTGGTAAACGCCTCAACGATAGAGTTGCTGTCATGTATTATTTGAAGAATTATTGTTCTTATCTCGAGAGTTACAATGATGTATGACTCGTTAGTTTGTTTTTGCAAGTTTTACGTTAGACGAATGGCTAATCGATTGGTTTGTCACACGACGGTTTACATTCAACTATTCTACTGGGCATACTAAACTATAAAAAAAACGAATTCTTCCACTAAAGACGTGTTTACAATTCGACCTAAAAAAGTATATTTACTTACATCTGAATGGAATGATAAGAGACTAAAGAATTTAATTTACGGTTCGAGGGAAGTCGTAAATCTAGAAACTTTTGCGATTGAATTAACAACTAACGAAACATTAGGCGCAATGCTTGTTGGAAAATAAATATCTTTATACCAACAGCAAAGCTATATTATATGTATAATAATAGTTAAATAGTGTAGATCACCAGTGCTCAGTATTAGTAGGTACTGTAGGCCGATAGTTAATAATACTATTAAGTTCGAAAAATGAGAGAGTGATCAAATACCATAGTGGATGTAGACTTCTCAGCAAACTAATGTCTAAACAAAGGTAGTGTTGTGTGACCGACAAGTATTGGACTACAGAAATTATGTGTAAACATCAAACGGCTGATTCGTGTAAAACAGTTATAATCCCAGCAAAATATATTATATTATTAAACAAGATATATAAGTACAGCATGCACGGACAGACAATTGTGTTGAGGATTATTGTTGAGATTGATAATGTGTTAACATTTTGATAAGAACCAAAAAACAATTATAATACTATTAAGTACAATATAATTACACAGCAGAAAGCCGAGGTCAACGACTGAACAATTTAAATTTGTTTTTAATTAGCATATCGTTTCGTTTTATTTATTATACGAATAGAACATAAAACGAAGCACTCGTCGCACTCACTTCGCCTTCGTATTTCATATTTCAGAACTTAATTCCATGTACCCAAAATTCAAACATCCACTGACATACACAATGCGACAATATCATGGACGTAACTGAGATATAATGTTTTTAGGGGCTAGAGTCCTATAGAAAACCAAAGTTCAAAATTAAGTGTGGGCATATCCGCTATCGTGTGCGTCACAAGAAGTTCTGCAAAATTAAAGTTGAAAATAAACTATAAAGTGTCCTCCTCATCATTAAAAAAATATCCAATATAAAATGTAAACAGTAAAAAAGTAGGTATAATTTATTAATATTTATTTTATAACAGTATTATATGCCTATAATATTTAGATGCTAATGCTCATAAATGACATCATTATCCATAATATAACTAGATCTTCATATATTTATTATAATATAATAGTCATATAACGGCATCTGTCTTGGGTAATAGTCAATGTGATGTGTATGTTTTCGATTCCCCTCCGTCCTCGTACAAATTATAAACATACTGGTACGCATGGCACATGCACAATATTAATACGTCTTATACATATATTATAATTATTAATTATTTTACACATTGAACCCATGTAAGTTTTCGTCTCGTGCTAGAATCTAGATTTTGACCGGGAAGGGCTAAAAAGTAAAAACGTTTGGGCTACCCCCCCCCCCCCCCACCACTTCCAGCAGTCACGCCGATAATATACAATATGCAAATTGGTTCAACGAGATAATATTTTTGATGATATCTATATTTTAGTTCGCTGATCGGGCGAGCCGGTTCTCTGATAGTAAGTAGAAAACGTTCACAATTAGATATACGTACGTGCTAATCCCGAAAACAGTATTGATTGTTGTCGAATTTCTGTTACTCTAGTTATTATTTCCGAAATACATAAAACTGTTGGCGTATCGTGTTACACCCTCGGGATAACACTATTAATTGTAATTTACCGTCGTAAATGTACTTTAGTTAAATTGTTCCATTACCGTTGGTACCATGTTCAAATAATTACAGGTCTGCGCAGTCAATACTAACAAAGGATAATTATAGCCTCGATATACGTATACATATTTTGTAGTTGTATACTGGTTAACCGCACAATATGTTCGAATGACGTGGGAGGCCAAGAATATGATTTTCTATAAACATGTGTTGATACGCATATATATTCATATATACGTATATATATATATATATTATGCATGTATAGTATATGCACAATATATCAAAAACCGTGTATAGTATGCTTACAATTAATAATAACACTATACATATAACCAGAGAATATTTGGTACTAATGAAATATATAAACTAAAATACAGTTAAGTTTGCCAATTCTTAGTAATTTTTTTTTTCTGGCTTCACTTGAAATATTCATAAACTAAGAAATGTACCAAAATATTAATATATCAATATGTTTACGAACAGATAAAAACATGTACACACACACACACACACACACTGTTTTAAATTGTTCACCCACACATTTAATTTCTCTCTCGATTTTTTAAAACCTCAACAATTCATGTAATATTATACTATTTTCATAATAGAAATTTTATAAAAAAAAAACCGTATTTATTAATAGATTGCATTAATACACTATACACGAGTATAGTATGCAGAACAATTTGACGTCATACGCACTTCAACGGTAGATATGTTTACAATTCAAACCTGTCATAACGAGTATATTATAAGAGGTGAAACAATTTCAATGGAAAATGTTCGTTTAAACGTTAAAATGTCGGTGCACAAATTATTTAGATCAATATCAGAGAGAAACCGTGTGCTATCCATTTACATAAAGCCGCTTATCAATTATTAATGACCATTTAATTGCACTTCCACTCTGCGTACACGATTAACATTGATTACGTTTTATTCGCGTGTCAACTGTTCTGTAAATTATATTTATCATTGTTTAATTTTCATACATGTAAATTATAATATTGTAAAACTAGTCTGTGTAGTGTAGTTTCATATTTCCATTATTAAAATATTATGTCTGAACGAATATACGAATTTCTGGAGACTTGTATTATAACTATATAATAATTATGTATTTTTAAAAAATCTGAAAAATTATTTCAATTAAGACCTTAACGAATGTTTACTAAGCATTAAAATTAAAAAAGAATATTATATTGTTTATCCTTCGTTTATTTTGTTCTGTTCTATTCGTTAATTCGTTATTGTATCAAATAAAAATAATTAGTTAGTTATTAAACGAAATGAATGTGAAAAACGTAGTACAAAAAGGTTTTTACGGTAGATATAACTAGATATTATTGTAACTGAATAACAAAAATAATACATATTAAATTACTGCACAGAATTTAAGTAAATATAAAACATTTACAGAAGATAAAACTCTTTAACATTAAAGAAAAAATCGTATTTAATCAAATGTAATATAATAGCATAATACTTTCATGGACAGTAAAAAGGTCGAGTAAAAAAAAAAAAATATATAAAATGTGATTCACCGGAAAATGTGTAACTTGATTATATTTCTATATCATAACATAAGAAAAATGTACGAATAGTAATATTATGTTTGTTTGAATTAATTTAGTTCGATCATCGATATCTTTTACTGAGGTTTAGCGTGTACTACAGCTGTTTAACAGAATTACGAGAGATTAAACGGGCAAAGAGCAAAACCTGCCAAACGAGGATTTTGAATAAGATTGAAATGGTTTATGGTCCTGACAGAAAGATTAAAACGTAAAATATTTATAATGAATTAAACAAAAATCCGCATTAAACGGTTTTTTTCTCTTCAACAATTTAATACAACTACACGTTTCCGACAGATTTCACGGTAATGATGCAGTTTAACTGGCAGATATTGTACAATAAGAACAAATTTTGTTTCTCATAAAAATAATAAGCTATACAATTTATCATTGCACTTACACAATTCACTTTGAAAAGCAATTACTGTGATTGTTTTAGAACAATATATGTATCAAAAATATATAATCAAAAATTCCTTTCGTTTTTTTATCGTACTATTTTATATGAATGAATATATATTTTTAACGAATAAATTAAACACTATAAGGGTAGTTTTTAATATTATTACTATAATTTTTATTAATTATTTTAGTTAACTATTCAATTAGGTACGTATATTATATTATATTATGTTATAAATTATAAGCGATACGGTTGCATAATAAATAACAAATACCGAAATCGATAGTTGACATAATTATAATTTGTTTACACACATTTTAAATGTCGTTTGCTGTAGGTATTAATACGACGACATTATCATTAAATTTGTAATTATATAAAAACATTATAATAATATGTTTTTGCTATCTGGGTATGTATATTGTAATAGTTTAAAAAAGCAAACACAAGCTGTCGCAGGTGGTATCGTTTAAATATAATAGAATATAGACATTGTCGTTAATTTTCTGCTGCTATACGAATCGTTGTAAAAAATCAACGTCTAATCGCACGGAATTCCGACATTGAGCCATGCCGTCTAGTAATATTAATTACGTTTTAATTTGTATTGTGCACGGAGTATAACGTTACGCCGATATAATATTATAACAACTATTATTATAATATAATATATTGCACTCTTGACGGGCGGGAGGAGGAGGAGAATACTGACGGTGGCATTATTGTCATTAAGCCACGACGACCTGGCGCGGAAACTTCGACGTGAAATCGGGGTGGGAGATGGATTTATACTGACTGGGTTTAGTGGGCGGCCAGAGTTGGAGGAGGAAGGGTAGGTGAATACCTGCTTTTGTCAAATCGTAACGCGCGTCGGATGATGTATCGCGGAGGAGCGAAAACAATATAATAATAAAAAATAACAAAACAAATTTAAAAATTAAAAAAAAAAAGGAAAAACGCAGATAATCATAATATAATTTATAACGACGGTCGGACAATCGTTCGCGTTCAATCAGTTTTCCCTTTTCGCGATACTCTCTCGACCGCAGCCTCCCCCTCCAAACACTCGTTCGTATCGCATCTGACTACACGCACGACGAGCACGACTGCGGCGGCTTATAGTTATATGATATATATATATATATATTATATCATGAGTTTGTGTGTACGCAACCAAACGATATAATATATATATATATAGTAAATTATCCTCCGTTCGCCGACCAATATACCGCCCCCCCACCTCCCGCCGCTTAAATCTATATACAGTTCTGCTCTCGACGACCCGAAAAATGTTCGACCACACCTGCTCGCCAGGCGTGCGCAAATAATGTACACGCGCGCGCGCGCGTGTGTGTGTGTATGTGGGTTTAATTTTCATATTTTCGTCACCCCTAGGGCGAGATATTGTTACCGAAAAACATAATAATACGTCCGGACGAGTTCTGGTCGGACAATGCCCGACCGGCGAGCAATAGGTTAATATACCGTGTACGTCGGCGTAACAGCTGCACAATAATTATTATTATATTTATTTACGTTACCGACTACGTTGATGATGATATTATTTCGCTTTGCCGCAGACCTCGAGCTTTTTATTTTAACCGCCGAGCGCAGTACGCCATCGCGTGCGCTTGTCGTTTATCGGCCAGTCGTATCATTATTATTACTGTTATTGCGCTTTTGGCTGTCGTAAACAACGGCGGCTTATAATAATAACGCACGACAACACGCACTACAATATTATGTCAACGTGGTAGTATAATAGGTCTGGTTTGTGTAATATTATTATTGCCGTCGCAGAAATTATCGGGAATTCGTCGAATTCTCTCAAAGCCGGTGTCAAAACATAATGCACATATTATGCCATGTTTTTAGACTCGGAGACGGATAACCCGGGAACAAGCGGTGATTCGTCCTGTACACTCGTCGCACGTATCTTGTCCAAATACACGAAAAATAAGTATTTAACATCGTCGTACGAGATAAAAACAAAAAAAAAAAAAAAGTAGAAATGTAAAAAAAATGACAATATAATATTATAACACAATAGTAATAAAATTAATATATCATTCGCGTGCTCGTATTGGTACAACCAACGCGACACAGTAGTGTACGGAAAAATATATATGAGAAACGCAAGCACGCATGAGTGTAGCAAAATTGCATATACGATGCGCCGTGTCAACTTTTTCCCCGAAAATTCGATCGCGTGTCACTGCTAATTTATTTTTATTTGTATGTATTATATTTCCCATACGGGATTGGATGGACTAGTTACTGTTTTTCGTGACATTTTACAATATTTTTATCTGAATATTAATTGGAAAAATTGAAATTCGAAGCGTGTGACTATATTAATTTTTTTTAATACAGACTAATTTAATAGGTATCTGAATGGTTGCATTTTATACCGAATAACCAATACCTATACAATTATACCATCAATTACCTAACTGAAAAGCGATTATTTACAAACTTCTACAATTAAACATGTTACCAATAATTTATATAATATCTATAGAGATACACTGAGTCAAAATAATGATAATTTAAAATAATTAAAAAAGTTTTCTGTATTATGGTTTTTATTCTTAAATGGATTTTGTATTTTTGTTAAAACACTTTGAGATATAAAGAAAAAACATTTTTTTTTTTTTGTTAATTTATAAAACAACATATTTATTGTAAACAATAAATAATATTATTGGCCAATAATAATAATAAAAATAATAATGTAACATTAATTGTTGACATTATTAATTAATTCGTGTACACTAAAATTTGTGAAAAACATATTAAATCCAATTGTACATTATCATTAGACTTTTATTGCTGTATATATTTTATAAGATTATTTTGAAAATATTAAACTACGACATTTCTGGAATTCGTTAAAAAATAATAATTTAAATGCAAATACCAATAAATAAACCAATATTATTTCATGCGGTAGTTTGGGTAATCATATGTTTACAAATATAAATTATAACAATATTATAATATAATATTTTAAATAAATTTAATAAAATATTACAGCATGGACTCAAAACCAATAGGTGCTAAACTATTTTTTTTTTAAATTCACTTTTTGATACACGTAAGTTTATTGATCTATGCTCTATAATCCAAGATCATTTCCAATCTTGTAGGCCCATTTTTGATAGTGATCTAAATAGTATATTTTGGTTCCTTATAATAGTGTTAAAATCAAAAGGTTCTATTTACATGATAAAATAAATAAGTGATAATAAAAAAAGTACCATCTCATAATCATTGTATCAACTTTACAATAATAATGTGATGGTATCAACAGTATTTACAGTGTTATAGATCATGATTAATAATATTAATATTATTTTGGTTTTATTTTAATTTGGCTTACAAATGTACAATTTGTTAATTATAAGTTAAGTATTCTTGGCCGTACTCAGATGAAATTTTAAAGAGAAGGGAACCATATAACTTTAATGTTTAATTTCTTAAATCGATAATTATTTATACGTTTTTATAATCCGAGAAAATTTCAGGAAAGAGGTTACACCCCTACCCCTTCACACTTAGTTACGGTCATGTAATTGGGTATATATTTAAAGAAAAACCCAATGCCTTATTATTTAATTATTTGAGGTTGGTAACTTCTCAGTAAAAACATACATTTAATTTAGGACGAAAAAGTTCTATTTAAATGAAAAAAAAATATTAACAACCAAAGGGTACTATCTAAAGAGCTTTTTAGTTCTTATCGGACATTTTTCACATTTTTGTTTTTATTACATTAAATTTCGCTTAACACAAAAAAAACGAATTGCGAAAGTTAACACTTGTAGATGTAATAGTCATTAAAAATCATTCATTACGAAAAAAGATAATACAGATTGAAGTTTAAAATAGTTTCTTTTGAACAATTTGATATTTTTAAAAAGCACTTTTTGGTTCTAAGCTCGTGAACTATTATTATTATTTGGTCAAAGAGTTTTTAAACTGTTTATGCGCGTACATAAAAATAAATGGCTGGTTTAACATTGAAACAGTGTTAATTTTATGGTGACTTAGTCAAAATAATGAATGTATTATTAATGTATTAGCTTAAACGTGATTATTAAAGAAATAACAAACAGATATTTTCTAGTTAATACGTCAATATTATATTTAGTTTATTTTTTAACGAGATTTAATCTCAATTTTATACATAAATTATCATATTTTAATAATTCATTATTTATAAATACCTATTATAATAATGTTTTATTAAATGTATGAATTGTAAAATTAAATATTAACTCGGTGAAGATTCATTAATCATTGCGTACTATTAAAATTCAAACACTACAAAGGCTATAATACAAAGTGGATTATACATTTAAAAAAAAAATTGCAGGTTTCTTTAACTTACATTAAAGCTTTTAATGCATATGAATAAAAGTTATTTAAATGCTTACCTAAATGTTTTTAATGCTATTGCTGTAATTTATAATCAAAAAATAAAAACTGAAACCCAGGTAAACAACCGAAATAAAGCTAACCGTAAAACTTTTTAATTGCTTTTTTTGTATTAAAGATGTAAACGTATTAAACATTTAAATTACAGTAAATAAAGTAGCTTAGTGTAAAGGAGATTTTTTTTAAAACGTTTAATTAAACACCAAGTAACGAGATCATTTTGAGTATAAATCGTTGTTTTCGTTTGTATATGCATCTTTTTAATTTGATGTTAACAGCATTCTTGTTTTACATAAATTGTTTAAAAACGTTTCGGAAAACATGTACGTAATAACTGTTGTTAAACCTATATTTAATGAATATCCACTGAAGAGTAATTAGGGTGAGCTATTTTGTTATTCATTTGTAACAATATTAACATGATATTACGTATAGTATTAACACTATAAATTATTGGACCAAAAAATCAATTAAGTAAATTTAGTTTGCAGCTTTTATTCAATGATTTTATGACGTTTGTTTACTAATTACTTTTATAAAACATAATTTTTCGAAAAATATCTGATGTTTCCCTTTGTTTAAATAACAAAAGTGAATTGACGCTTTTTGTCTAGAAAAGTATTAATACACTTTATGATACGAAAAAAATGATTTAAAATTTAAATCAATTACCGTTATAATAACTATAAATATTTGATTCATTTGATTAAAACTTTTTTAAAATTTTATTCCAGTGTTATTAACAGATAACTATTTTAGATTTTTTGCAGGACGAGCATTTTTATGTTTATGTTGATAAGTAAATGGGTCTCTGAAGTGGTTTTTTTTTGCACACCCACTCTGCCACACCACGCCACTTTCCACCCAATACCCATGTAGACATAACATATTTTTACGTCTATGTTTCCGCCATTCGTAGTTAAGCATTATCGTTCATTAATTACTCACGATTTATCAGTAATATTTTATAACTCTTTAAAAATCACTGTTAAATATATTAAGTTGTAAAGGTACAATGTATTAAGTTGTGTTTATCACAAGGTTATTGGCTGTTTAAATGATATGAGTTGAGAGCTGTCTAAAGGTGTACAACATAATAATATTATGTTGTATAATATTGTTATTTACAAAGTCAAAATAAAACAATTTTGTATCTACCACGCAGTGTTTTTAAATTCTTCTTCTCAAGAATTAATATTTTGGTGTCTGGACATAATATTATACTATTTTAATCCTCTATGTATTCAGTCTTTACTTTTAATGGTTGTGAAAGTCATATCGGTTGATTTATTTAAAAACTATGATATGCATAATTCGGAAAACACCGATCGAAAGTACTGCACGACAAATAAAATAAACAATTATTTTGATCAGAAAATAATATAAGTTTTAAATGTTTATCTACTATTGTCTATTGTAAAATAGCTTACTAACTGTCCTCATATCATTGTCAAATTTATAGATAGCAATAATATTATGAGATTGACAATAGCATGAATTAAATTTAAGTACTTGGATTAGAAAGTATTTTATGAATTTTCAAAACTCGAATTACAGTTATTTGGTTTTTAGTTATTTTTGGTTAATATTATTTTTATTTTAATAACAATTGTAGGTTAGTGTTTTTTTTATATATAAATTGAAGTACAAATAGTTTACTCATTGATATTCATTACCATTTGTACTTACTCAAAACTATCACGCATTTACATATTATTTTTTGATCTCCTCAGTACAATAGTACTTGAGTAAGATATATTATCAAAACATATTTTGTTTCATTTACACTCATGTCAAATTTAGGACATTGATGTTTTTTTTCTCAAGAATATGACTCTCAATACAGCAATTTTGCTGGTATAAGTAACATTTTTGCATTTTACAAAATATACGTTTATGTTGATTACGCTTTAGATAGTCTTAATATGTAATTGTGTACAAGAGTATTTCATTTTAGTATTCAATAGTATTCATTACTTTAATCAACAAAAATTATACTTATTTTTAACATTTGTAAAAATAACAGAAACTACCAATGGGGTCCAATATTTTTCATTTAAAGTGCATAACATTTTATTGAAGTTTTAAAACGGCCAAATAATAAAAAAAAATAACAGCTTCTAACACTCATTCGTTTTTATTTTTAATTAGGTAGTTGGTAAATTATTATTTTTTATTATTGTTAGGAAAACGGAAGTAATTTTTCAATATAAATTTAACAATAAAGTTAGTGACATTAGTACCGGTAAATTTTGAGTATAAACCTTTTTCAATAAAATGTTATTGGGGAACAAATCCATTTTGTTTTGCTCATATTTATAAATTTTGCAGCATAATATCATCGAGACGGTTAAATAAAAGTAATACTACATTTTCCAATCTGTTTATTTTTAGTTAGATCGATATACCTAATGAGTAGGTAATGATTAATACTAAATAATACACATGTCAATATGACGACTATAATATCTAAAATTCTAAAGTATTACAATATATTTTTTAAATTTAAAATACTATTCGCTTAAAGTACTAAAATCATATTCGTGTCGTGTTTAATATTTATTATATATGAGGGCCTATTTTAACTTAAAATAGATCACCAAACTTTTGACTAATTTAACTTAATTTTAATTAGTTAATCGTGCATAACTATAACTAAAAATATCAATTGCACACGGCATCGTAAAAAAATAAACTCTTAGTCTCTCGCTGGTGCTCTCAGATAATTTTGTAAGATCAACAAACGTTCGGAGTTCAAACATAGCACTTACAACACCACTATAACGTATATGAATACAAAATCCGTTCGAATATGTAATCGTGCAGAGGCTATAGTGGTCGAAGTGCTACATAAATGGCTCATATTATAAAAATAAGTAGGTTTAAACGTATATAGTTTACTATACACATATATAGCTGTATAATTATATATATTATATTTCGTTTCCGGTCTCTACAATACAAACCTTTTTAAACTATATATATTATTATATATAGCATGGTCTCGTGGAAATTGACGGTGATTTCCAAACGACATTATACGCAGGTGAAAAACTCGTATAATAATAAAACAAAATTGTTTAGGTGTTCGGTTTGTGTGCAGTTAGGCAATGTAAGTTTATCACTATATATATATATATATATATTATATAGGTATATAATACATAGGTACTAGATATATACATATAATATTATGTAGTGTATCAAAGCTCGAGACTATAGTGTGTAATAAATAAAATCACCATGTTCGGGAACAACAACAACAACAACAACAACAACGACTATAATAATAATAGTTTATTGCCGAGTCTGCGTAAGCCAAGGCGCGGTTTCAATCGGCACAGCGCGTTAAACGAATATACGTATATATATATACAGTACTGCGCCGCGCCACCGTTTTTCGGAAATCGATTATCGGATGTTTTTACGAGTAGAGGTACTCGCTGTGTTTTTAGTTTTTACTGCGGTCAGTTTACATTTTACGTCTTTTATGGCTATACACATGTGTGTGTGTATAAACTTGTATATAGTTATTCGAGTATCGAGTGCACGTCACACGATGTGCGAGCGTGCGATATGTCGGGCGGCAGGATTACACGGAATAACGTAATATCCTTATACACTGAGGCCAAACGATTTTGGCATATTGGGTGGCCTTGAGCGCGTCTCAACTCTCAACACCGCATACGGCCAAAGCGGAAAAACTACGCCACTAGTAATGCCCGGCGTGGGTAGCTTACACATATTTCCATTAGTAATATAACTAGGAAAAAACCTAGTCGTTTTAAAATGTAACACATTATAAGAATGTATGTGTCAGTCAACGTGTAACAATAATTATTCAGTTTTTTGTCGAAAATTTACGACCGTGGCACTAATAACGTGAGATAATAAATTATGCGACGATAATACCAATGCAAATTGTGACAACCGCGTACCAGGTAATAGGTAGGGGACTTTTAAATATACCAGAAGAATCGAAAAATGACGATTTTATAACGTGAAGAGACTCGTGTCTTCACACGTTGAGTGAACACTAAACGATGACTGTGGTTGTGGTCATAATATATATATACCTAATATATGTTACGAAAACAATAAGAATACCGGCAAAACCCTATAGGATTAACCGGTAAATCCTATGTTTTGCCGACTGCTGTCGGTAAATGTCCAAAATACGGACATATCGGATTGATTTCGGTAAAACCTAGGATACACAAAACAGTTTGGTCAAACCCCGAATGATATTTGTAGTTGGGACTTTTACAAACGAGATTTGGTAAGTCCTAGGATAAACAATCAGTGATGGTGAAAGTCCGAAATTGTTTACCAATGGTGAGATGTTTTTTCCCTTACTTTATACTCGTATATAATTACAATAATTTTATGTATTAACTTATAAATAATAATTTTTATCATTTAAGTATAATATTAAGTAAGTGCTTAGTAGTATATTTAATACATGCATTCATATAATTATTATATACTATAATGATAACAAATTTAAATTATTATTTTTATATATTACTGGAAAAACTGATCACTTGACTGCAAAAGGGACGACACTTTCGACTTTTCACTCAGAATCAGCTTACCTTATTCGAAGAAAATTTTTTATAATTATTGACAATAGTTTCAGATAATGAAATTGGTATTTGCCAAGCAGTATCGCAACTGTCTTTGACTGGTGGACAAGGATTAATAAAGTGTAACTGGTAATACATTTTTGCAGTAATACATAATAATGATATAAATATGTGTATTTAATAAACTAATAACCTACCAAATAAACTTAAATTATAAAAACTATTGTTTTCATGTTAACATATAATATTGTAATATTACTAATAATAATATACGAGTATAAAGCAAGGGGAAAAATATCTAAACATCGGTAAAAAATGTCGGACTTTCACCAACATTGATTGTGTATTCTAGGTTTTACAGAAATCCATCGTCAAATGTCCGAAATTCGGACAGGATTTACTGGTTAATAAAGGTTTCGTCGATATTTGTACTTTTACCGCAACGTATATGTTATATTATTATCATAGACGCACGTACCACCTCCGACACCACGACAATAAAATAACATAACAATACTTATAAGATCGAGTACGATGGCAGATAGAGTATATTAGCAGTGTCGACTTCTCGAATCAGAAAACTTGCATCACAGATCACGAGGCTGCCCAAGTCCCTTGCTGGAAAGAGTCAGCCGTTATTCAGTGTTGAAACGCTTTACCATCTATTGTATAATTATATGATATTATTATGTATTCCAGTGGCGGGCTGCTTCGAGAATCCATTAGCGGATCCACCTCCCGTCGGGAGTGGAATTTTTTAATACAAAAAATAATTTACCGCGACATGCCTACCTAATGTATTGGATTATTTTAAGCGCGTTTATTATTTCTATATTGCGTTGTATATTGCACGTAATATTTTATTTACAGTCTCGACCCTATATAAGACCCTGGATCCGAAACTATGCGCATAAGGGACATTATTGAGTTATATCGGCCTAACGACCCCGGAACTCGGCGTGTGGTGACTTAGCATCTTCCTCGGCATACGGTGCTATATCGACCAAAACTTGTCGAGTTTCGTTTGAAAAGTAAACCCACCCGACATATTGAAGTTACACGTCACATAATATAATATTATAATATGTATACTTACTTGACGTATTTTTTTTTTTTTTTTGTATGCTTATACGCACACCCGGCGTCGCTTAGTAGTATACTATACATCATAATATAATATTATTATTATTATTATGTAATTTACCAGCGTTCCGGTGATTATTTTTAGAACATAAATATTTTCCTAGATATTTCTGTTTATCATAATATTATGTATGTAGTACGACATTTAAAAAGGACCGACGACTGTGAGTTACATACATACGACCTCTACAAGTTTCAAACTTTAAACTATGCCGGAAACGGTAGGTATTAAAAAATATGATTTTTCTTGACACAACGACGACTACTTATACGCTATACCGGTCACAAACGTAATTACAATAACTATTTCCCTCCAAATTCGAAACCCTATATAGACACATTAATATATATATATAAATTATGTTACCAGCAAAGTGTTTAATCTAGCATTTTATAAAGAACCTAGGCTCGCTATAGAATGACAAACATGAACAGGAAAAGTATACAATTTAGATAATGAGCAATGACTAGGTATATCTATTGAATTCAGAACTTAAAGTAGAAAGTGTATCAAATGAAGATACACGTATAAATTTCAAACATGGTCAAATAAAAAAACTTAAGACGTCAGACGTCGGTGCTACACGGTTTGAATTCCGATACTCGATACAGACAAAAACGCGGAAATGCTCGAAATTGTTTAGGTGTTGTTATAGAGGTAAGGCGTTTAAAGTATTTTTACTCAAGCCAAGCCTCGAGGTCTCAATTCATAATGTGTCAAACAAAACTGAATAACCATTGACGAAGTTTCGACGGAAAATACTTTTTCTTTGAGGATAATAACACAACACGGGCACATAACAGTAAGTATACAAGAAGTGGACGAGGTTCAAATGCACATGCAATTCAAAACGTCAAACCAAACAATGTTTGCGAAGAAAATATTATTTTATGGAGTTAATATCTATGGATTTTTATCAAAATGTTATGTATCAACCGTATGCTGCAATAAATAAATTAATACAAACAATATTAATATAGTTACAATAATATGCATATTTTAATTAAACACTTTTTTAAATTTCATACTTTATCTAAAATATCATTGGAATTTGATAAAAATCGTAGGAATTGACAATTATATAGATTGTCTAGGCATAATTTAAAATAACTTTAAAATGTAATACATTGTCAAATAGTATAGATTGTCTAGGATTTCTATTGAATGTCTATTACCTACACTTTGCCCGTAACATATTATATCTATTATTATGCTAACCACACTGGGCTCCGTATAAACCGTTAATCATTTGGTAATCGCTAAGCCCACATAATATATTATATGCATCACCAAGTGGTTTATCAGACAGAGTCGTTTTTAATCGCATTTCCGCTACACCGTATACAAACTTGCATAATACTTGTATTTTACTCTAGAACTAGCTTTCAGCTTATTTTCATCTAGAATGAATAATTTTTAATATTTTTAATTAAATTTATTTTATAATATACTTTGGTGTCTAAAATATTATCCTACGACCCTCCCATGTGTGAAAGTGTCAAGATTCCTATCAGTAGGTGCCAAAAGTCCTAGATTATATTCTACCACACGTCGCTTGAATAAAGATCGAGACGAATCACTGCACATTAAGTCAAACTATATCGACTATATTATAATAAACCGTGAATCAAAATAGAGAATGACTTCGTGACCACCCGAGGGGATATTTTCACGGTGGACCATTACCCATCGTGCCACTCACCCCCTCCACCAAAGTTATCTGCCTCCGTCGGCGACCCAATACCATCTTCGGGATCAGGACTACCTGACTCTGTAGACCGGGTGAGGGGGGAGGAGTCCGACCATCTTAACTTTATCGCTATACCTTTATTTCCGTTTTCCCTCTTTAACTGTTTCGGGTAGTCCACAATTTTAAATTTGGATTATCTCGGAACATAATAAGCGTCTTGGTTATTTAGAGTTTCACCTACCCCTCCCCCTTATTAGTTTGACTGTTTGAGGTTTAAACTATCGGTTTTTTCCACCGCTCTCAAAAAAAGCGATATAGTTATATAATATTATATATAACTGCAGTAATATTATATGTAATACGATTGTCGGGCGGGTGATCGATATATCGATATAATATAATATATTGACAACTATATCGATACCACGTACGTTAAGTTCAGTAATAGTAGTTATAAATGTACGTCCATAATATAATTACGATGCGTGTGGGCGTCGTTGGTCGGTAACCGATCACACGATCGAGCGACAATAGCTCCGCAGGTTTTAATAATTATAATCCGTTGACGTCGCGCCCAAGAGCGATCGACGATAGCACACGTTTATGGTACCGATAAATTACTATACCAAGTACACAAGTACGCGCATAAATCGAAAACCACGGTTATCCGATATCGCGATGAGACAATAATCGATCGAAGAGTAATCACCACCAGTCCTGACGTTACGTGGTCTATCGCGAAATCGTTAAAAATAAATAAGTACCTATAACGGATAACGAAATCGAAATTTAAAAAATAATCACTAGCAATTGAAACCAAAATTGAAACCGGAGAACATAAACGCCGACATTCGAAATCAAAACGGGAAAATAATATTATAAATATTATCGGTATTTGAAACCAAATTCGGAAAAAACATTTTTCGGTTTCGAGACTTAAAAACGATCTCATGGTAATATTGTGTAGAACAAGGACAAAGAATATATTATTATTATGTAGCCATCTTGTATAATCGTATAACGTGCACCAGGCTTCCTCATTATAATAATATATTAAATATTTAAATAATACGATTTGTACGGCTAGGATGATGAGAGCTTAGTATGCACATTATAAAATAAATTCTATTGTAAAGCGCGAGACAGAAAAATCACTTTTACCTAAACATTTCGTTTTTACGAATCGTGAATATTTTACAATTTTTCTTTAATAATAATAATCATATTCTATATATATTTTTAAATATTCCTCCTTCGAAATGATATGCTCCATCGTCGCATATACTATTAAAATATGGAGAATACTCACGCACATATAAAAACCAACTAGTTTTTTCTTACTGTTATATTATTATCGTCATATTTTCTCACTTGTATGATAAGCTGTTAAGAGGACGCCACACCCGCATGTGTTGTCTCCGTCTTACAAACGTGTAACATACCAAATTTACGCTCAGCAGTTCACGTTTTATGCCGTTAGCTTAAAAATTAGAGTAAATCGACCTATTATAAAAGTTGATGGTGAAAACTTTATCTGTGTTTTGTTGGAAATCTTTTTACTATAATTCAGTTTTTAAGTGAGTTATGTGTGTATAATAAATGTAAATTAAAAATGCTCATAACTCACTTAAAAACTGAATTATAGTAAAAAGATTTCCAACAAAACACAGATAAAGTTTTCACCATCAACTTTTATAATAGGTCGATTACTCTAATTTTTAAGCTAACGGCATAAAACGTGAACTGCTGAGCGTAAATTTGGTATGTTACACGTTTGTAAGACGGAGACAACACATGCGGGTGTGGCGTCCTCTTAATATTATTGTTCAAATTTCAATGGGAATAGCAATTCTATAAAAAAAAAAACCCCTACGTTTATTTATATATATTTATTATAGTGTAATATGTGTATAATAGGAATAATATAAGTACCTAAAGCAAAGCTACGCGGACACTAACTATTCATAAAGTTAAAGTTGAGTAACTAGTTGGTTTTTATTCATAATAACTTATTAACTTAAAAACTTCTTAACTAGAATTGAATGCACGAAATTATCTAATCCATCGTGTTAAAAACAAAAAGTTTTTGTGATCACTGCGATAATCCCAATGTTCCGTATAAAACTGCCACATTAAGTGACTTCCGACTGGTGACTGGATAATAATATAAGTAATAATTAATATAAAGTATTTTGTGGTATATGCGGTACATTTATTATCATATTATATTTGATGGTTGAAACCAAGATTTATTCTATTGTCACGGCCGTGCCATTTACTGCTACCGTTGCAGTCGTGCGTCTATAATTTATGTTCCGATATTCCTTTTAATTATTTGTAAGAAATTAATGTCAGTGTTTGAAACATTTTATTAAATTATCAAGTACCTATTCAATCAATCATCGATCAACACAATGATCAGTGTTAGTTTCATCATTAAACATAATACTGCAATATCTACTCAATAATTTACATTAATTGAACAAACGGATTTTTAAATCTATATTGCAAACTTTGAGAAAACAAATTCCTAACTAGGTAACTAAAATATAGACATTTGGATATAGTAATACTATATATAGTGGTGCTACGAGTGATTTAAACGTGCAAGCCGAGAGGAGCACTACAATAATATATTATTATTATTCATTATAATACGAGCGTATATTGTTATACGACCACGAGGCCTTAAAATGTTTTATCCCTACTTCCGGTAAATCGCCACAGGATCGTGAACCCACGCGTATCATATACATATTATTATAATATTATGTAGGTATATAATAATATAATACAAATAATTCCGTTTTAAAGGGTACGCGAGATTCTTGACGAATTCCGTCCCAGCCACCGTTGTGTGCACCTGCCTGCAGACGGCAGTCGTCATCTAATAGTTTACGTGAAAATCGTTCATGTGGCGCAAAGGCAAAGGCCATTATATATATTATATTGTAGGTACATACCACGACCTGCACGATCGGCCGAGGGGAGGGAAGGGAACGTTCGTTTCGAGAGAACACTGCAATAATAATAATAATTATTGTTGTATACAATATACTTACGCGTTTTCACGGTACCTCGGCGAATGCATAGGAGTTTTTGGTTCGTTTATCCCCAAAAAACGCCAACCCTGAAACAACAACAGATATTATAATATAGCAACGACATTTACGATGCATTTAGTAACGATGCATGGGCGAGTGGGGCTTTCGGCCTTCCCCGAAATTCCAAGGTAAATTTAAAATGCTTTCAGTGTACTGCTTCGACGTATTACGAGTAAAAATAAAACCGTGATGTATTAAAATCATAATTTGTCCAAAGGTTGCTGCAAAAGTCTAAAATTGTATTTACCTGTCATATACCAAACTTACGAGGGATTCTATAGTTAAGCCTCCCTTATAAATAACAAATGATCAGCCCTCTTCAAAATAGAAACCTTTGCTATGCCACTGCAGGATGCACTCGAATTACATCGTATTTAGGTACGAGTATCCAGCGGCGTCGAGGATTTGAGAGAATATAACTTTGATTGGTGGCGCTCGGCACCGATTGGTTACGAAAAATCGTATGCGTCCATATACTCATAATGGCGCAGTAATACGGTCTAGTTAGTATGCAGTGCGAACGCCACACATTTAATATATTTAATGGGTTTGCGCATTATATAATATAATTATTAAATATATATATATATACAGTTTCATTACGTAATATTTATTCCCATCGTATTAGTATATTCCCAGTATACATTTACCGCAGACATTTCGTCGAACGCGTGCATGGGACTCGAACCCAAGAGATTTTCAAGCATCGGAATGAGTTCTTGGAAAGGCTGTTTACTGAATTTAAACTTAGCTTTCAATATTTATTTTGCAATAACGACTCCCAGATACCACAATTATTGTATTTCCAGAAGACATACATCGTCATTTATTGAAAAATCTAACATAGGTAGATATGTTTTCTGAGAAAAAAATAGATTTATTAGTTTGAAATAAAAATAAAGTTACATACCTACTCGTAGATATTTATTTTTAATTGTGTTTACGTATTCTGGTAAATCAGTATTATAAACACGTCATAATCTTATATATTTTTATTTCATTGTGATAAATACGAGGAATACATTTGTTTGTACCTATACAACAATCACAGTTTGTTGGTCGTCGTTAATTTTGACATGTATTCTTAAGAAAAGAGTCATTAGTTTAGCAAACTCATACAATTATAATATAATATAGAAACGCACAGTGGCGTATCCAGGGGTTACGGGCTTAGGGGGTTTCAGCCCCCCCTCCCCCCATTGGCCACGTTATGGAATAATTTATAATTTATCGTATAACATATTTTGTATAATAAAATAGTTCCTACTATCTAAAATCTAAATATATCAGTAATATTATATTATGTATGTAGTATGTATTATAAAAAGTATATAATAATAAAATATTACAATTAACTACTATAAGACTTTATTGATACTAGTTTGTTAAGATATCAAATTTTGATTTACTTTGTCAAACCCCCCCCCCCCTCTCTCCATTGAAAAATCCTGGGTGAAAACGCATGTCTCCGTGAAGTCAACGGTTAAGCGCAACAAACAGGTAATCTGTAGCTCACAGTATCCGTGAACCGTGGTTGATATAGGTAGGTATAATATTTTTAAAATGGCAAACATCTCGCGGACCACAGATGACGTCACCAAATACATTTACGAGATTCACTATTAGACACACGACGACCTAGTCGTTCGACTGCAGCTGTATCGCGCTCGATTAAAATGTTTTTTAAATAATATTATCGGTACACCGAGACGTTCGAGTCGAGAACGTAAGTCTCATATTAATAGAGTATAATATTTTTTTGTAAATGTGAACCGTATATTAACGATTTGTCTCCAATCTGCGGACGCCGACGTACACGCAGGTACTATATACGCCTACTAAATGTGCATGTATATCCTGATATATATAATATAATATGTAGTTTCGCGTTCGGTCCAGACTCGGCTCACGCCACGTTAATTTGATACATTTGTAAAACTGTCACGCGGAGTAAACGAGCCAGTGAGGAAAAAAAAATCCCGATCGTTTAAAATATCGATCGGCGCGATTAATATTACGAATAAAAGTTTTTTTTTCTCCCGACTCGCGTACTTATATATTATTATAATTTATATATACCTCGATATGCGCGTATATAATAATATGTAGATTTCCACTTCTCGTTTTACTGCGCACACACGGCGCGGAACGGAACTGGCGACGTGTCGTCATCGCGCACACACATATTATATTATAATGTATTACTATTTATTTTATTATTATTATCATATATATATATTCCCCCCCCCCAGAGAATTTATAATATTATAAATTTCCCCCGTCGACGTTCGTTCGCGGGCACATCAATAACCACATCTCGCGTATAGGAAACCCGATTTTGATGTATGCGAGCGATCGTCTTCGAAGGTATATACAGAGCCGAGGGGCGAAGGAGAGGTAACTTTTTTTTTTTATTAAACATATATTACTTGTACACATATAATATTTATTTTGAAACAATTTTTTTTCCACTCTTTTCACGCGTTGTCGGGATCTTAAGTGTTCTGTCAAAACCGATGGAAAGATTTTTTTTCTTCGCTCCCCATATATTATTATTATTATTATATAATAGCCCTTTCGCGACTTCCATCGTATACGCCGCATAGTACCTACCTACATACTATCGTTTCCGCGCGTAAGCACTTTGAGGTGGAAATCGCGGAAAAGCGGGCGAGTGTGACATACATATTATGTACGACTGCTGTATAGTTGTACACTTGTACGAGTATGACGTGGGTCGAATAGTTTCACAGTAATATAATAATAATAATATATTATTATTCCGTACATAATATTATACGTGCATACGGTCCGTCGGTCGCGGAGGATGTAGACAAATATTCAATTTTTCGCCAATGTGCGTATAGTGTAACTGACACACACGCCAAGTGTTTCGAGTGCGAGACGGCCGAGGTTATAATGTATATATATTATCGTATAAAAGCGAGCGGGCCCCATTGTAAAACGACGACTTTTCCACGATATAGTTCCACTTTTGGTGTTATGTCATCAACTAATATATAGGTATACATAATATAATATTATTTGGTCAGCGTATGTCTCGACCGTTCAATCCCTTTTTTTATTTTATTTCTTTTTTTTTATAACGTCCCATACACTGCACATTATACGCGGTTATGTGTTTCGTGCACGGCATAACGTTACACACAAATCGCGTTATTATGTATGATATTTATGTTATGTTGTATTATTATTATTATTATTATCATCATTAGAGCATTTGCTCGAATGTTTTCCAACTAATATATTATACACACACACATAGAGCAGTTAAGCATAATAAGAAAATTCTATTTGCTCGCTAAGTCAGGTGAAAAAGATATTTGTCATTAGAGATTTATATACGCTCGTAGCTTTACATATTGATCCTTTTTTATCCTTCGTTTAACGTTTAAATTCTATTTTTATTATTTTTGTTTTTGTCTCCTATATGTCTGAGTAAACAGAAACGGGGCTAGGCTAATAAAAATTATTTTATGCTAATATATACGTTCAATCAGGAGGTATTTATATATTTGATTAAATAGTGGTCGTAGATTCATTTTTTATATTGGATTATGGATAAAATATCAATCTTCCTAATCCGGCTTAACGTATACAATACATACAGTACCGCACTAAACTATACAGATGACTACTGTGGCACTGAAGTATGTATTTTGAAACTCGATGGATAAAAAAAAAAGAATACGAATTTAAAACCGAAAACCAAGGCTTTGTGGTAATGAATTTATAAAATAACTTAAATTCGTTTCAAATATATTATAGGGTGTTTTTTTTTTTTAAAATAAAAACTACTGATTTATATTTATTTATGCACGTTGTATTGTTTTAATTTTGATCGAATTTTACTAGAGGTTGAAGATTAAAAGTGCCTAAGTTTGTTGCGTGTATCCGTTTGATATATAATTTTTATATATATTTAGGGTAATCCATTATATAAGCTTGCAACATTCATGTTGTCATTAATTAACTTTTGTGGTTTTTAATAAAACGATTTTTACTTTATGTTTTTATGTACGTCTATTATTATCGTCTTATTATTTACTCATGTCACAAATCATACTATGAATTAATATAAATGAAAGATATTTGATGCTGGCACTATAGGTAGATATATTTTAGGAAAACAGGATATTTAGATAAGTGTTCAGTCAGACTTTTGTAAATACAATATTTTTTAGTTTTCAAAAATGTATGAACAAAAAGTTTTAAATTCTATATTAATTGTACTAATAAAAGTTTAATTTTATACACTTCATTCAGATTGTACTACTTTACAAAAGTATAACAATCATTATATGTACGATTTAAGTTTTTGGCCAACGTATTTGAAGTACCTTTCTTAAATTCAAAATGTTGTATAATAATATTAAAACAATGAGAAGCAAAATATATATATATCAATTAATTATATAATTATGATCAAAAAGTTTTAATATATTTTTCAAAATTTCAATCATGAACCATCAAGTCATCCAGATTTTTTTCGTTTCTTATTGTAATCACCAAATTTACTTGTTATTTTTTTTATTTATTTTTTTTCAGATTGTAATTTAGATTTTATTTATTTATTTATTATGAAAAAAGTGTTTTTAATTATCAATAATTTTTGTTTATCAATCTATATATTATACTATATTATATTGATTTTTATAATAATTTATAATAGTTGTATTTCAGACATCACAACTAATATTATAAACTAATATTGTAAACTAAATTTGTATTATTCCAGTAAGACAATAAGTACTTTCTTAATCACATTTTTATGAGATCTATTTTTAATTTATATTTTGTTTTAATATTATTACCTGGTTATTTTATAGGTAAAAGCGAATAACTTGTTCAGGCTTCAAGCGCATCATATTCAACACGTAATATTTTCGTATCAAAAATTTCTTTTAAAAGGTATATTTATACTTTATGAGCATACCAAAGCGAATCATCAATTTTATTCAAACAGGTCCCTCTATTGTGTAATGTTCAGGCCCTTGATAATATTTCCCCCGTCATATTGTCTGATAGATTTATAATTTAAGATAAAAAAATCACTTGAAGTATGGAACAGAGCTATGAAATATTATGGTACACGCTGCTAATGTGTTTTGTTTAAAATCGTTATACTTTTCGGGTCAAAAGGACAAGCATTTTTGAAACTTTTGCATATTTGAAGAAAACTATGCATAATTATACATTAATTGTTTATAGACAATACTGAGTAATTTTTTTTTCACACAATGTTCTTAAATTTTGAATTTTTGTATATAAATAATGCTCCTACTGTACCTCCATTAAAAATAAAACAATTTAACCTGGTCTAACCAATTAGGTTGTCTAAAAATAAAAACAACCTATGCTCCAAAATGATGGCTATATGCCTACATTGTATGTTATTTAGTGTACACAGGAATGTTCATATTTTGAATAATAAATATATAATAACTATTTATATTATTAAAACAAATTAATATCATACGCAGTATGTATTTTAACATAATATAGAATTATGTGTACCTATACTTAATATAGTAAAATATCCAGTGTTCACGTACCTATCATTTAAATTGTGTGCACCACGTGATTACAATAATCAAAATATGATTTCTTATCGATCCTAACACTTTTAATTATTGTAATGATTTATAAAGTATAATAATTAATATAGGTGGCCTATAGCTTCTGTGACAATCACGAACCAAACACATAGACGTGATAACTATTTACTCATTCGTTTGCAAATACTGATGATGTTGATCATTAGGTATGATCTCGAGTCTCACTGAGACTATTGCTTAGTGTTTTGGGTAATTAAAGAGAACGTGTTCGTCGATCGAGATAAAAATAAGAGCAGCAAACCGAATTTGGAATGCGTCTTATATGTCTGTCGTCGCATACAGACTCTGCATGATAAATGACGTGACAAAATTCGTAAAGTCATCAACGGCTGAAACGAAAATACGAAGGAAAAAATATAATACTATTCCGTACAGTAATAATAATGATAATAAATCGTAGTATCTAATAATTGATGTTATAGCCTTTGAGAATATAAATCGACATAAATCAAGTGCGTACTTATTAACTGCATAGTGCATATTATATTATATTATGTGACTAGACGCGAATAATAAACCTCGTACGTATAATAATGCGGCGCAAGTTCAAACATACTGTTGACAACTTGATATTTTGTGGAGGAAAAAAAACTTTGTGTGTACATAATAAGGGAACATTAGATGTTTACTGCATAGTAACACAGCAGTGCGTGTGTTATTATTATATATATAGTACTGTTGTAGACTGTAGTGTGTATACGGTTGCCAGATATTATATGTAGTAGGTATGTATATTGTAAATGTGTGTGTATAATATATATATATATATATATATAGAACAGTTTATGAAATGCATATACAGACTAGTCCTTGTACACGAACACTATATCCGGCTGAAGTCGCCCAGAAAGAGTTTCCGATTTTTGTGCGTAGCTGTCGTTTGGAAGTCACGAGGAAGTCGTTCGAGTCAACCCTAAAAAATTGGCCACAATTATTTGTACACGAAACGTTTTTCCACCATCACGTACAACTGCATGTACACACTGTAGCCTTTATACACTATGAAATGACATTGATGGTTAGTCCGGTCAATACAATGAACTGAATTCATACAAATTACTGATCAGTTTTCACATTACTATTATATGTATTTATCTAAGTGTTTTGAGTGGTTTGACTGGTAAACACAAGACACATCGATATTTCAAGTTATTATACAAATAACTTAAGATATTATGAAAAAAAATTGTATTATTCAAATATAATAATTATATTCTTACGTATTTTGTACCACTCGATACTCGTAATACATAAAAATTTCATACTAGTTAAAATTGTAAAAGTGGTCAAGTATTTAATAATAATTTATATAATAGTATAAAAGTATACCGAAACAAATTATTAAAAATTAAACTGCCTAAGTGACCTTACAAAATAATTAATTTGTATCGACTATTAAATTACAGTGAACAATTTGTCTACCTAAATAATAATGTAAATATACAATAAAATAATAAAATGTGTGAGTTTCAGGTTAATAAATTATATATTTTGTACAGAGTTATGATACAAAACGATCTTACTAATTTAAATATTACATAAATTTCGTATAATATTACGACAAAATCGTAAAATTAACGATTAGGAATTTCGTACAATACTCTTATTACGGATCTTTAAAATATTATTTCTCGGATAACAATTATTGACAAACGTCGTACTTGAAATTTGTATTTATACTCATAAATATCTACATTTGGAAGACGGAAAGTTAATTAACTATATTAGTACAGCAGCTAATGTTATTGTCAACGTTCTCAAACACGATCCCACGGCATGTATTACCTACATAATAATATTATCTAAATTCTAAATCTAACTATTCATTGACTCTTGGTTTAAATTAATTAATTATATTATAATAGTGCACGATAATGTCATACGTCTTTAAAAATAATTCAATCTTATAATACGCCGGGAACACGGTTTATGACACGACGATGAAACGTCTTTATTTGAATCGTAAAATAATATTTGCATCAATTATTATAGTATAATCACGATTATTATCGGCGAAATGAAAACGTCATTAAAATTATTTGACATTATTTAGTGAGTTGATATTATGGTGTACTGTTTTTTAAAAAAATTCAATTAGTATAATAACAGTTAGATATTTTGTATGTTTCACTCTTCCAAGTTCCGACTCGGCTATAATAATACGATATATTAAATGGAGAAAAGCTATTTCTATAATTACATTATCTTCGGGGTACGATGCAGCCTACTTACTGCGTGATTATCCCATCGCAGTGTACATATAAATATAGTTTATTACAAATGATATACGTTAGCGATATTCTATAATTTCGATTCGTTCAACATTATATGATAGTATACACACTGCACGCACAGCACGCCGTAGACTTTTTCCAGTCCTTGTGGGAAAACAAAGTCAATTTACAATATTTTTTTCTCGTTTTATCTTATCTGGCACTCTATTCTGGATGTATTTTCCATGTAAAATGTCCTATCCAATTCCATCCTGAGATAAACTTAATGTTTAACATTTTCACGCAATTTATCGTTAAAATCTCTCGCAGAATAAATTGAGTAAATGTGATTCGGTAAATTTCAGTGAAACGCTGATCCACGGGCAAGTTTCTAAGACTTGACTAGAATAATGAATGAAGGATTGAAACCGAATTAAGGATCGGACAGTCTGACGGTCTGTGAAAATGATTCCTTTAAAATTATTTAATATAATATTATTAAAAAAGGGAATATATATTTATTCGTTTGGAAATTATGAAATTCTCAAAACTATTTAAAAGCTAATAAGGGATTAAATTAAACGGTTCGATGTAGTTTTATAACAATTATTTATAACAATTTAATTTGAAGTTCTATGAATTGTGTTCACTCGAGTCTGATCACATACCATCGCGTGTGTACTGGATTTTAATGAAATTTGCTTTGTAGACCCGAATAGTAGAGAATATTGAGTATACTTGAGAATATATTAAAACGTATCCACATATTGAAATTAATAAAACTAGATGAAATTACAAGAATTTTGTAATTTTGTAATAATTATTATATATATATATATATTATTGCAAACACAGTATATTTTAATGCATAAACAAAAAAGATTTCGCATAACCAAAAGTTTCACATTATTTTACACGATGACATAATATTTTAGAATCGTTCATAATGTTTTATGTGTTTTATTCATATCGTGCAATAATTATAGCATCAATATTGTCGTATGTAATTACCTATATACCACACGACAGACGATGAACGATAATATATATTATTTTCAAACAAACACTGTTCATTATTTCGTGCGAATAAAATGCGTGATTATTGTCAATATATTAATAATTAACATCATAATATCCTCGGGACGAGACGATGACAAAATGTAATTAAAAATTCAGAGGAAACACGGAGGCACGATAAAGGTATTTGTTGCGTTCGCCAATTATAAAGTATTATAATATAACATTGTGTACAGCTAATCGGAGTGTTATTTACCCGGCAAGACTGAATTACATTCGCCTATACAACAGCCGATGAAACGATAATATAACGGCTAATACAACTAAGCCCGTTTAGGGCAGTACCAGGCGACTAAAAGTGTTTACCGCCCACGGCCGCGGTATTGTCGTGAAAACATTTCCTGCGGGATATTATGCAGGATCGTCAGAGATTCGGGATAACCGTTAATGAGTTAATGCGCAGCCAGTGAGCGTATAGTGAACAAAACTCGGAAAAGCATTTGGAGAAGTGAAAAAAATAATTAAAAAACTTGTGACTTTGGATTTATTTGTTAAAATACAACAAGCATTTTCGACAAAATTTTAAGAACAAAAAAAAATAAACCTATGTTAGTTGTAAGTATTTTACAGGCGGTCCCCGTCATTACTTTACAGTTGTCGGATGTTGATTAATTAAGAAATATTTTTTAAAAAAAAACCCAACGAGTCATCGACGCAGATCGGTTACCTTTATTACTTTAAACACGTCTGTAGAATCCAATTTAATCCGTTTTTTAATATATTTTCTATTTATTTTACAATTTATGGTGCAAAAAGTCATCATGGTAAGATATTAAATTCTTGATAGTACCACTGCGGTTAGGTGGGTACGAATATATAATTGGAAATTAACGTTTATTTGCATGTCATATATACGTATATATAATACTACAATGATATTGTAGTATATATATATATATATATATATATTCGCGGTTATCGGTATTATGCAATGTAGGTTTGGTCCGGACCGTTCGTTCGCTGGAGGACCGCGTTTATCTCCGATCGTCGTGAAATAAATTATGCGAAAAGTTTACGGACAAAACGTCGTTGGGCGAATTGTCAACATCAGCTCTCGCTTAATAAAATATATTATTCGCACACGGTCTTTATTTTTCGACCGGATTTTTGTTTGTAGTTTTGTTTGTCTTTAAAACGGGTGCCTCCACCATGGGTAGTAAACTTGAGCAATAAACGTACGAACCGTAAACTGTATATACGCACATATACACGCAAACACATTATAATATATATATATAACGTATGTATTCGTTTGTACAAAAATCGGGTTCCGACTAAAACCAATATATTTTATTTGACGGAAAAGCCTAAATTTCCGTTTCCTTTTTTCGGCTGGTTTCTCCGAAGCGGACCCAACCGTTTAAACGGAAAGCAAAAAAATTACGTGTGTTTAATGTGATTTACGTACGGACACTAGTCTGGTGTTTTGTTTTCACTGAACACGATTTTTCACAATATCTTCTACAACAACATAATAATAATATTTGACGTATCATTGAATCACGTATACCTACACCGCCGCCAATGGCATAATATTTCTGTCGACACAAGTTTATGATATTATGCAAGACGGACTCTATCGTATAACCATTCACAGTGGAAGTCGTAGCATTTTTCTAGAAGAAATATACCCCAATAGAATAGCATATGGACACTGGTTACTTTTAAACAATTCCCGATGCATCTGAATTGCAGAAAAAAAAGTCTGATTTACACGTAGTATACAATATTACACACAATACCTACGGCTTTTTTTTCATAATATTCGAGATTTCATTTTCTTAAAAAGAATATTTTTTTTAATTTGTAAGTACACTTATTTTAATTTGAAAATCATTACATGATACTCACTAGCAGTAATATAATTACAAATGTAATAATAACTTGACACAAATCCAAATGCATAACAATAATTTTGAAAAAATACAAACTATTTAACATACATAACATTTTGAATATAACATAACTGAATAAATTATCTTAAGTGTTTTAATTTGATAGATTGCTTGAAAGTAAATATAATATTAATTAACTATATAGCCATTAATAAACATTTTATTATTTTTTATATTCACGATAGTTTTAAATTAAAATTTCAAACAAGAAATTGAAACAAAAGCACAGACATGAAAATACCAACACGAGTTTTCCCAATGTTAATAGCTTTCACCTACAACCACGCACTTAATATACAATTATAATTTTAATAGCTCGAGAAACTATATGCTTATATTATTAAGGTGGATACATATTGAGTTATAAATTAATTTTAAATTGTTATTTTGGAGAGAAATGATACGATGATCAACTAAATAAATTCCATTGGATATTGTAAGTAATCGTGTCATATTATGTTTACATGTTTATAAGATATTTTATACTTTTTTAATTTATGTATACATGACCAATGACGATTATTTATTGTAATGTTACTTTGATTTTTTTAACCATGATAATAATTTGTATTAATAAATATGCATATAAATAACATGTTAAAACTGTTTTGACTGTCTCTAAACACTGTCTTGAATGCTTTTATGCATTTTCCCATTTTATATGGTGTAGTATTTTATTTCTGAACTTGTATTATCACTTATTACATACGACTAAATTTACTCTAGAAAAAAGGTTCCTAAATGCTTTGTAGCTGGTTATAAAAACAACTCCGTTTTGAAAACGACTGAAATCAGTCTATTGTATGATAGGTTTCGAGTGTCCCTTAACGTCGAGTAGGATATTAAGTGGAATTTGAGTTGAATAATAAATCATTGCGAGGGTACGAACAACGATTCTGATCGGAGACGGTGGGACGCCTCTATTTCTAGAGATATTTTGTAATTTATTTATATTACAATTAGTAATTTATTTATCTGTTTGCTATACTTCAAGTGTACACATATCATATATTGAACTAGGTTAGTGAACTAGCTGTATAACCCGACTTCACCTGGGAGAAAATGGCCGAATATAAAATACTGCTACATGCATATATTTCAATTTTAGTGTGCATCAGTTAACGAGAAAATCAGCGGGTGTCTGTGTACCTCGCTTTGTGAACTAATTCGTCCGAGATGAACTATGTTGATAAATATTGGCATATTTCACTAAGTATATTTTCAAACGTGGTTCAAACTACTCTCAAAACTTTTCAGATATCTCTAAAATTTTCGTCGAAATCGGACGAGTAGTTTTTGAGTTTACAAGCTACAATCATACGAACGCACAATTACATATTATATATTATTCTTTTTTAAATATTATTTCTGCAAACCATTGAGGATCCCTATGTATAAACAAATACATTTTCAATTTTCGTGAGCCAAAACGATGTGTGAAACACAAAAGCAATCCTATGGGGGTTAAAAAACAAAGCTATGAATAACATTCTCCAAGTCTCAAGAGGAATATGTATGCAAAATTTGGTGCCAATTGATTCAATAGTTTCCAAGTCTATAAGCCTCATACAAACGTACATTCTGACATTCATTTTTATTTATCTATATAAATATATATATATATATATATATATATATATAGATAGATAGATAGATAGATAGATAGATAGATAGATAGATCGAATATTATAATAATTTATCATATATTTTTATCGTTTTAAACTTATAAGATAATATTAACGTAACGCGTAGAACATTGTAAATAGGTCCATAGTATAAATAGTTTCAAATTAGTCTAAATATTTTGAAAGTTTACTACTATAAAATGATAATTTAAGTAGATAATAGTAGAATGTTTTAAGTTTCTGCGGTTAATATTTTTTGAATAACAAGTAAATAACTAAAATTGTAAAATTAAAATCGTCAGTTTTCGTATAAATATCCAATTACATAAACATTTGAATTTCAAACGCTTTTTAAAAAATATTGTGCACGTTTTTTTTTTGTATATTATATTCGATTTGCTTTGGGGAAACTTATTAGAAACCTTGTAACATTACATTTACAAGCTTTTGAACCAAGAAAAAAAATATGTTCATCAACATGCATGAAAAAAAAACTAGAAAATTACAAAATATGTCTAAATAAAGAAGGCGAAAATATTTGGAATACTTTAAACTTATACCACGTGTTTAAAATGCAAATCTTCTAATTCTAGTTTTTTTTTTAGGTTTTCTAATTTTGACCTTTGAAAGTACCAACTAGATACAATTTGTTACAAGATAATATCATCCTCTATAAAAATTGTAAATTGTATTAAAAAATTGTAATGTTTCAAAAGGGCACACAAATAATAACACATAATATTGCAAAATATCTCTTCTCAGAATTTAAAATGTTTATAAAATAAAGAATAAAATTAAAGAAATATTTACTTTTCCTTTTTTGCAGACTTAGGACAGACTGTAGCTACTCAAATTGCTTGATTTTTAAATTAATTTTGAGTTTATTAGAACAAAAAAATAATAATGCAATTATGTACTTAGCAGATGATGCCCACAGCGTGAAATTCGGTAATTTTGTCTGATGCACCAAACGTTCCTACCGAATATTTATACCCACTTTTTGGGAGCTTATTTTTCTTAAAAATATTTAGTACCAGTGGTAATAATTTCTGCCGGAACATTAAATACTGCAATTTATTTACAAAACATTGTCACAATGTTTATGGGTATATATATATATTTTTTATTGTCGTCGATGGAGTTGGCGACAAAGAGAGAAAGAGCAAACAAAAACGCCGCCGTGACGTATAATCGAGGACGTTTATAACGTTCAAGGACTAAGCAGCGGAGACACCAAACGGCACTCGAAACCGTGAAGTCCAAATATTTAAGGCGCTCGACTCAACAGCTCGCTGCAGTGTCTGTGTCAATCGGGACAGGACGCCAACGCCAGCCAGTGTCGTCGACGACGGGGCCGCTGATCTCAACCCATTGTCATCGTTTAATGGACTTGGACCGTTTGATTTAAGGACGAAATGACGTTTCGGCGAGAATGGCGCGGGGAGAAGCGTTCCAGTTCCGGTTGTGGAATAGTCGGAGGATGGCGGTGTGTGGGGGGGGGGGGGGTGGCTGGGGAGAGTGATCGGTAGGTACTTGATATTGTGAACGGAATCAACAAATTCTTCCGAACGACCGGAGTGGAAGTCTTATATATTATTTTATTTGCTCGAAGCTTTTGGGCGACGCGCACAGATGTCATCGGCAAAATATCAAAGGCCGGAATATTACAATTTCCTACAGCGTATTATTATTATTATTATTATTATTATTACATGCGCATATACATATATATAGACGTTCGTCTGTATTCTGCCAGGTGGAAAGAGCGCGGGGGTACGGGTATTATTTTTTAAGTGATTTTTGCGTTCTCGCGAATGTTTAAATTGAATTTCGTTTTTCTGCAAGCACGTAGCTCAATTTATAAATAATTTGACTAAACATTTGTAGAAATGTGCATTTAATTGTCGCGTATTTTTTTTTTTTTTTTTGATTTCAGCCAAATATATATTATTTAATCTAACTGTTATCGACAGTATATTTAATTATTTTTGAGATGATGTTTAAAATACTATTTATAATATATATTGTATGATACCAATGATATCTCATGTTGGCGCCTAATTCACAAAAATTGAAAATCATAATATTATATTTAATAATAAGTTGTATCATATGAATCAATGGATTAGGTATATCATTAAAACATTAAATTATATTAATTTGTTATTATTTTTTAAACGTGCAATATTTTGACTGCGCATCATACGTATAAAACAACAAATTTAACAAAACAAATAATGCAATATATTATTATAATGATACGTCGAAACATAAATACTATAGGTACATACTGAATACCGGATCATCCAGATGGTTTTAAAATTACCAAGTATGCATATTGACTTATGTACAATTGTTTAACAATATAAGAATAAAATAATAGTTTTCTACGTGTATGTTTACTTTAGGTTAACAAACAACTATATTCAAAAATAATGTCTACGACTGTTAAAGTAAATATTATTTGAACAACTTATGAGATTTACTTAAATGTTTTTTTTATATTTTATACATTTAAAACAAATGTATAAAATAAGTTTATTGCACACATCTATACTATTTTGTTCTAAATGGAATAAAATGTATAGGCTAATAGGGAATACGAAAATTGTATTGTACATATTATGTCCTGTTCAACGTTATTCTTAGTAAAACATAATAAATATTTGTAGTACTAAAGGTAGGCATATTATACTTTTATATCCCGTTGAATTCTTCATATTAAAATGTACTAAGGAATTCTTAAAGTTGTGACAAAAGCAATTATATTAATGATTTTAAATATAAAAGTATTCCAGAAAAATGTTTGATTACAATATAATAATAACTTCTGAAATATAGCCGATACAATCAATAAGTTTAGTGGGTATGACATATAGCCTTACATTTTTAACATATATATTTAGTCGTATATTTAACTATTTAAGTGATGCAAATCAGTTATTCTAACTTATTGAAAAAACTTAATCAAAACGATAATTTCCTATCCAATATTATACAATGTATTGCCAACTATTTGGATTTTAACAAGTTAAAAAAAAACCTAAACGTTCAAAATATGTTTTCAGATTTCAAATAGGAATATTTTAAGTTGTTAATATTAGTTATTGCGTATCGTCTGGTCAACTGCGCATGTTCCTATAATGAGTAATGGTTAGCCACGAAACTAGATAACCACGTATTAATACATATTAAATGGTGGGTAAACATTATGGTTACGTTCGAAAACGATTTCCATATAGTCAATAGTAATTTCGATATTCAAATTATGCAGCGCGATATTCATGATAATTACACAGGACGGGATTTTATTACATATTTTTATGAAACGAATGCAACTGTAAGTTGTAATGTGTTTAGTTGTACAACAAATCAATAATATTGTCAATTCACCGTTATTTACAATCGTTTTAACAAAATAAACTCATCTCAAAAGATATGGCTTTGTACAACAGTGAATAAAAGTGCTTTTTGTTATCGACCATATTTTACACCTATTTATAAGTTAACTGTTTTGACAAGAATAAGCTCCAATTTCAAAACTTGCAGCATTTCATGACGGCGGTGTTCGCCGGTGTTTATATTATTTAGCAAATCTCGAAATGAGATACACACCGCCACACCTATACAAATATATATACAAAAACCAAACAATTTAGCTGAAGTAAAACAATACGCATTGAATAACATAACTAATAATGAACAGGTTTGCAGACGAATAAGGACTAAAATATTTATCAACCGTTAATCAATGGAAAAAAATATTATACAGCACACCTGCTCGTACCACTTGAATACCGCATACCACATACCAATATTAGATACGTAAATTTAATATTATTCGAGTGAAATGTTTTTTTTTTCAAATAGAGCTCGTAAAATGCAAAAACGATTTTTCTTGTTACAACAATTTTTACAATAGAACCATGACGTTTTTGTGAGTTCCATAAATAACGTCGATAGTTAAAGATATTTGTATGCAGGTATACAATTTTGAATATATTTTACAATATGATGGTTGTCTTGTACGTATTATGTTGGACACGAATTGGTGTGCAATTAAACATTAATTCATAATTTAAACACCAAAAACACTACCTCGTATTCTTTTTTAATCTCGATCGAGCCATTTTATTAATTTTCACCAGAAATCAAATTTTCCACACGAAAAGACAAACTGTTTGACAGAAAAGCTATGTTTTTCAAAAAGAATTTTGTTTAAACGAAAAGAAAAAAACAGTTTGCACGGATAACAGATATTTGGTGTTGAGCATTTCTTTCTCACTTCGCTCACATCATTGCACGCACAAGTCAATGGTTAGGTCAAAGTTTTTACTGTCTGATTTATTAAACAAAAAATAATTTAATTAATCTTCCAACTTGAAACGCGATAAAAATCATTGTGTGTTTGAAATAATTGTTTATTTTCTCCAAATGGACTTTATTTATACAGTAAAAATGTCATGTCAATGTCATACTCAATGTCATAAAAAAATAATAGCCACCTACCGTCTAAGGTGAAGGATCAAAGTCACCACCACCAAATATGTCGGATAAACACATGTCCTGGTTATCAATATATACCTAACAGCACCGCGGTAGCAAACAAAACGAAAATATTTATATGATAACATCGTCGATGAAGTAGAAAAGTTATATCGGGACGTGTTCAGAAGTTTAAGACTGGAAATCCTTGTCGGAAAGTTTGTTTAACAATCAATGTTATTGCATCGCAGATAATACTACTTATAAATCATTATTGGTGAACAAAACAATATTATCATAACGGCATAGGAAACAGAGCGAACGCGTTATGAAGCGCCACGCGGGTATTGCTTTTAGTAAATATTAAATAACTTTCGGGCGATAAATACGTTGAAATTTCATCAACACCCAGATTTTGTGGAACAGCAAAACTATACCGAATAAAAAATATTTACGATGTACGTTTCTGATACGCTTATTATACGCTCTTTCGCTTTTAACGTAGGTACCGCGAGTTTAGTTTTTTTTAATTTGGTGGGCAATATTGTAACAATTTATTGATATAATACCTATAAACTACAGTCCAAACAATATAATATACACCACAATAGCCACATATTATATTTGGCTGCATTTCGTACGGAAATTTATTTCGAGAAGTAGCCTTTAAAATTATTGACATTTTCGAGTAGTGAGTGAGTGTATTTGATCTAACGCATGCAAGTAAAATGCACATTTTAACTACAGTCGACAATTTGAATGCTCAGCACACGGTGCAGTGTTATCGTGTGTGCCGTGTGCGTGTGTTTATTTTAATTTATGTTATATTTATGCTCGGTGACTTGAAAAGTACTTACGATCCATGCGGGTTTTATCAATGTGCAGTCAGAAATTTACCTTGTTCAAGGGAGAGTACCTATAGGTTTTAGGTATGACTATATATTTTCAGTTCAACCCGTGAACATTTTCTCACTAATGAGGGTTTAACAGAAATAGTACGAACCATATTTAACTTAAAATGTCCTCTTTAAATATAAAATATATAGTGTATTATTGTTTCTATCAAAGCATTATAAATTCAGTAGGTACCTACTCGAAAACATTTTAGTCAGATTATAAAATTATAACATTATCTTTTGAAAAAAAAAAAAACGATTTACATTTAAAACATAATTAAAACGGTAAACGAAAAACGAATATTTTTCAATATTGTAGAACAAACAAAAAATAAGAATATTATTACAAAACATAACATTAAATAAAGAACTATGAATATCATAGAACATGAAATTTCCAAAAAAATAGAATTTAAAATACCTAGATACCTGTTCTATACCTACATATTATATAGATATTATGTACGATGAACCAGCATAATTAATATTTTCAATAATAGATATAAAAGTGATCTGCATTCATAATTTTAAACACCTACTATCTAGTATCTACCGTATAGGTACCTTATGTTATTTTTAATGTAAAAATTTTATAATGATACATATTAAAAAAAGAATAACGTTATAATAATTTGTTAAAAAAGGCATTTATTCAACGCATAACGAAAAAAACATTGCAAATGATGATAAACTGTTAAATGCAAAATTTAAATAACGTTAACAATTTTTTTTTAAAAACCCGAACCTTCTATAATGAACGTATAATATAGGTGTATGCGTTAAGTCTGATAGAATATATTTATATTGAAAATAAGAAAGTAAACCATGCAAAATAAATACGCAGGTACCTAAGTATATATACGTATGGCAGTTTAATATATTATTATACGGAATTTTTTTTTGATTTAATACCAAGTAATCGAGAAGATTAATAAAATATGAAATGAAAAAGAATATCTACGTCATTTATTGCGCGAGCATAATAATAATATGATAGAAATCTGAATATAGATTATAGAAATGATGAATATTTCAGAATATTGTTCTTCCTGCTGCAGGGTATAATTATTAAATGATAGATAACGTATATAGGTAAGAATAGTAGGCAAAATTCATTTCACTGCAAATCGCTATACTATACGCGTAGTGTAACTGTTTTTTAATACGGCATATGAGTTTGAATTGCGAGTTTTTAAATTCAAATTAAATGCGTATTATGTGTACATGTATTCATAGTAAACCGTTAACATTAATCTCTCAACTTTTCTACACGGTATGAGTATAATGTATATAATAAAAAGTTCATTACCTTAATCTTTTTACTTGTACTTAATGCCCATGTGCACTGTGCATGTGTGGTTTTAATTGAAAATCGTACGTATTACATGAAATTATTTATACATCATAATTTTGTTATTCATTAAAAAAAAAATGTAAAATCACCAAATAAATTGTACTAAATAATATAATCACGATTTACAGTCAATATAATATAATATTATGGGAATGAATTGAATAATATTATGTTTAAACTTAAAAATAATTAGAATTTATTTAGATTTAAATTTTAATTTCATTTAGATTTTAGACAAATGCAATGTACACCGTTAAAATCGAAAATTTAATTATATTAGAAAATATATAAATAAGCTCATAAACGTTCTATGATATATGAAACTAATGAAACTTGATATTTTTTTATTATTATTATTATCACCATCATCATCATCACGTCATCATCATCGGCATGTGAGTATTTTATAAATGGCTTTTTTTTTTTTTGTTAATTGAAAATCATATGAACTGGAAACGTGGCTCACCGGAATAACCGTAAGTAAAAAAATGAAATAAATTCAATATTTTTCCTGAGCACTTATTCAGGTGACGAATAACTTGATACGTTTGTTTAGTGGAGGGAAAAAAATAGAAGATTAAATTATGTGGAAAAACTGTAAATAAAACCAAGCTATCCCCTTGTCCCTGGGGTCAATAATTTATAAAGTCAACCCATTCAACTGAAATGTGATCGGTTCGAAAAGCTTTGTTGAGGTCACGAATGACAAATTTCTTTTTCAAACAATGTCGGGGTGAAAGGGGCCCCGGATAATATAAAAGAGGAGTATAATATTTTATTTTCTATAAACTCAATGTCGGACAGTCAGTAAAAAAAAATGTTTAGGGTCATTTTTGTATACACATAGGAGCAATACGATTTAATAGGTCCTCTTTAATTGCGTTTTATGTCAACCATTTGCATACTACATCCACGCACAGACCTATATAATAATATGGCGTCACCGCCGACGCATTTTAACTTCGCGAGTATTAACTTTATGCGAACAGCCAGTGTTTGAATAATTGTGGAAAATTATAGAGTATATTCTAAAAAGTGTATAAACAAAATAATGGAAAAAAAGAATCGCACACACAATATCTCGTACATAATTCCAATGCATTGTGATATTATGTGCACAAAGATATTTGATATTTATTTATTTCGATTCCAATGGAGTTCCGACCGACTGGGGTACATTAATTTCCTCCCTGAGACAAAACAATTGCGTACACGCGATCCATCCCACATCAGCATGTAAATGCATTCGACCCTTTCGACGCTTAATCGTATTCTTGTCAATTTAAATGCGCCTATTCTAGAAATCCAAATTAATTTACCGGCAGTCGTATATAGTGCTTGTTATTTAATATTATTATACTATCCAGTAGTTAAGTATAATCTAAATAAAGTTTAAATCAAATTAAATAAGTTCGCCTAATGATACTCGGCCGTACCTAAGCTTCGTAAAATGCAATCGTTTTTTTTTTCAACGGGATAATTGAAAAACTCCTATTTTGATCATCATTAATAATATCGATAACTCTAACTAATAGGAATATTAATAACATTTAAAAGTCTTTGGTGATTTTTTTTTTTTTAATACTGACAATGCCAATAGTTTCAAATTTAAACGATAAATTATTGCATTTTTAAAGTACAGTGACAACGACGATAAAGTTTTAAAACAAGATTGTTCGGATTATTTATGATAATAAATACACGCCGCAACGAACGTTAATGCAAGCAAATAAACTTAAAATTTGTCTTAAAAATATTATGTTAAAACCAAAATAAATACGATAACAAATCATTCGAGTATTTCTGGCGGCATCCGCTGTGTATATTCTATTAAGACGAATGGGTTTTCTCTTTTTTCAACTGATTTGATTAACTGCAGATTCGGGACGAAATTCGTCAGATCGATCAACAAACGCGGCAGTGAAGAAATTGTACTGTTGAGGTGCAAATTTACTCTCAAAATTGGTGCTTAGATGCCGCCGTATATAGGAAGTAACGCACCGTTGGCTGTTCCGACGCCGGAAGTCGAAACGTTTCGTTATTATTATTATAATACGTCCGTTGTAAGCGTGCAATGTGCATAGCGTACGTGACGATGTCGTGCGAATCGAAAATTTACGTGTTCTAGCAGCGGCGGCGGCACGGAACGGTTTTCGGACGAAATAACAAGGCGACGACACGAACATCAGATTCGCTTATTACGTGTACCTGAGTATAGTACACCGAGTCTGTGCGAAACTATGTATATTATTTATAAATTGTATATCGCACATCGCGTCTTGTTATAATAGAACAGTCGAGTTTTTTTTTCCGAAGAGACTGCAATAAAAACTACCTATATAATAATATATACACATTACACAGATAGACGGTTAGGTGGTTAGGACTCGGAAATAATAATATAACGATGTTTGCGTGATTGATATATGTCATTATTTTATATTCGCGCACGCGGTGTACGCGAAATGTACGCACCTGTTACGATATAGGCAATAAAGTCACAACAATAAAGGTATTATAATATATTTTATGGGACACACGGTTTTATATAGGTAGACGAATTTGTTTCGTCCACGCTTGTTTATCGTACAGGACTATAGTCTCGCGGCCCTCCTCGTCCAGCTGCTGCTGCTGCTGCTGCGAGCCGTTAGCGCGCACATCTAACCCTCTCAACGACTATGCCCCCCCCCCTCCCCATCGCCAAACCATCGGGAATCGGGACGCAATAAAATACATCCACATTACATTTATCTATCTCCCAAGCGCAATTGTGTTTGCATGTCAAGTCTGAGAGGGGAGCAAAAAAGTGGTTCGCATCTGGGTAGGTTCCCAAGTTAAGCGCGTGACTTGTGTACTTACAAACTGTACACACCGCCGCCGCGCCGCCGAGTACGCTATAAATTATTAACTTCTTACGTCGCGATCGGACTTGGAGTGCGCAGACGGTTCGGCAGGGAAAAAAACGACGTTACAAAGTCCGCGCAAACATTGTTACTAAACTTCGCGTACCTATATAATATGTTGAAATGAGCTTGATTATTATTTATTTATTTTTTATATATTTTATATATGGCGATATAACTGCATCAACCACATACCTAATACGCACAGAAACTCGACTCTTTGTACCGCTCCATAAACTTTTCAGTACCAACATTGCAGAAGTCATACTCATAGGATACGTCATACGTATGACATAGGTACAAGTCATATAGTGCAGTTTATGGAGCACCATACTTGTATTAATAATATAACTACATGTTAATACGCATGATGTTGGTCGAACTGCAATAATATAATATTAAAACGATTACGACGCCTTTAGTTTAATAATAATAATTGTCATCGTTTTTTTTTTTTTTTTTTAAATTTATTATTCAGTACAGTTTTGGTAGTTATACTCGGGATAACACCGGAATAAAGGATAAAGTGCAAAGTAAGCACAATATTATTTTCCATATTTCTCTCTATCATACGTATAATAACGCTAAATACCAGGAAACGCGAAACGAAAAGGTATCCCTATTACCATAAATAAACGCAATATTTTACAAGACCACTCGTTTTGTTAGCAACGACCTATTTTATTATCACAATGAGACAACAAATTAATAATTCATTTACACACTCGTACTATTATGTATATAATATTATATATGTATAATGTATATATGCTTAACCAAACTTTACTCCTATTTTATATAATTTTTTTTTTAAATTCAACGTGTTGTTATGGAATATTAAGTTCGTTACAAAGGATCACGCGACCACGCAAAACATATTTGAAGACTAGAAGGTTATTCATACTTTGTAGTCTATAATATTGTTCAATGTTTAATTGGTTTTAAGTGTAATAGTGACGTGCTTTCAGTATAAACTATAATAATTTGACTTCAAACAAATTAAAGTTATTTATATAAAAAGATAATCTTTTGTTTTTTCTTAATAAAAAAAAACTTAGTACCAACGTTATCGCGTAATTGTATACATTGCTATTTATATAAATGAAAATGAAAATTGTTTAAAAGAAAAAATGTGCAGGAGATTTAGAATTAAAATTTTAATGAAAAAAAAGGGATCGTATTGTAAAAAAAAATCCCTTTGCGTGTCCTGTTGATACTTTTCGATGATATAAATCACGTTAGACCTTCCGATGAGTCTGCAAAGCAGTTATTTTTAAATTACGTACGGAAAATTGATCTGGAAAATACCATATACATTCATATCATATATATAATAATACCGTGTTCTGATACTTAAAATTACTTTTAGTTGATATATTGCTTTTTTTTTTTTAACAAACGTTGCAAATTCGTTCTTGTTAACTTCGGGTTTTCGGTATAAAACTATCATTTAAACCGAATAAACAGTCTTTTAATACTAAACGTAATCAGCAGTACTTGTGTACGGCATTTTAATTTAACGATAATAATAGATTTTATTTACGTACCGTTTTCTACATGTTTATTTGTTATTCTTGAATCTGAAACCAGAACAATTATAACTTATTAGAATGATATTGAAGTTTATCCTGCCTTAAGCAAAAGTTTGCATAGCTATATAACTGTATAGGATATTACCGTGATACTGTGCACACAATATAATTGCAGTCATTCTTTCCCTAAGGGCTTAGCAGTCAAGGTTTATTAACCGTTTTACTTTAACGAACAATACATACGATTCTGGCGAGTAATAATGAATTTAAAACATGCGTGTATTGTGATTCGGCATTGTGGTCAGCTTACTGTTCTATTGAGGGTTTTTTTTTTACCAAGTAGAATAAATCGAATGGGTAAAAATGTATAATGATCGATCGATGGCTGATCAAATTAAAATAAACCCTTTAAAGAGTAAAGACGTAATTGACGTTTTTTCTTATTATGCCCCGTAGAGTAAAGACGTCAATTGACGTTTTTCTGTTATCTCTGTTCTTAATGCATTTTTAAGAAAACTGTGTTGATATTATCAATATGTACGTGATAATGAGATATGTACTGCTATCTATTGGCTATAAATGTCAAAGACAAAAATATAATTGACAAGGTTCACTATATAATAAAATAAAAATTAATTTAAGGTGTTCATGATGTGTATTGTGTTTGCCTATACTGTGATACATATTATATAATTGAGTTGTTGTTTTTCACATCTTTCCCTCCAAAACCATTTTAATTCCTTTATCACAATATATTTCATAACAATAATAATAATTTGATTGATTACGTTCCGAAAGGTGAAAAATGTTGTATTTTTATGTAGAGTAGAAGTCTAATTCATAATAAATAAACACAAATATCTAAAACGTCAAATGACGTCTTTACTTAAACCAAAATACCAATATTTTTATAAAAACAATTCACTCTCTGGGTAATCGATACCGAATAATATACACTCTTTAAAGGGTTTTAAGATGTAAAATAAAAAATATAAGACGAAAAGTTTATTAACCAAATAGTTTCGATCGTTTTTGCATCGATAGAAATGATTAATATACAGATATAAAAAAAAATTACTAATTATTTAATTACAAACGGTTTTAGGAACTATAATATAATACCGTGCGGATGTATTAATTTTTAACAGTTCACTGCACACCCATAACAATAATTAATTAATCATAATATTATTGTAACAATAGGTGTACGCACAAATGTGCATGCGTTGTGGTCAAATAAGTAATTACTATATTTCACTACATAAATGTGTGTTGAACGAGAGAGTTGTATTAATATAAAACCAAAACTAAAATAGGTTCAGAATGAATATAATATATTATTCATATTACCACAGTAATAACATTTATATATTATTATTTAAATATTGTATGATTGCAGTTCAGTCGTTGATTAGTAAATATGCGTTTATGACGTACCACGGTTTTATACCACCGCGGTTATTGGATTATTATTATTTATTAATAAGAAACTTGGTACATAAGTCAGAGTTAATGTCCAGCAATAAATTACTATGCATTTCTTTGAAAATCATTATCATAACGTTTTAAAAAATAATAATCTTTATACGTTCTTTTATGAGTTATATACAAGCGTGGGTACGACTGTTGTACTGTTTCCCTTACAAGCAATGATTTCAATATAAGTTTTAAATATATATTATAAGCTTTTTCATTTTGTGTAACGTTTAAAGTTTAAATTTAAAAACTTATCATAAACGTTTTCACTCTATTACCATACCCGGTCAAATAACAAAAGTTTTACAGATTAAAAGTATTGTTGTAATATAGCCTAACCGACAAAGTGTTTGAAAGTACTTTACAATATGACGACGCATAATTTTATTAAAGAAACGCTCATTTTCGGTAGTCTAATAAAATCAAAAGTAAGCGGCTCCAATAAAATATAAAATCGGGTATATATTATTATTATTGCATTATACAATTATTATGAGCAGTCGTCATCACTCTTTGAAATGTTTTTCTCGTGACTGCGATTTTGTTTCAGCTACGAATGGCACTATTTCTCGTAATTCACTAAATATCACACAGATCGAGTATAACAGGTATATAATGAGTATAAGATATAATAGTAGATATATATATAATAGTATAAGTAATAGTATATAGGTACAATATATTGTGTATACACATAGACATAATCGAGTATGACATTGCACGCCAACTGTGGCGATTTGCCGAAAAACATATCGTTGAAACCGAATGACATTTTGAACGCTGTGCAACGGCATAATATTATAGTACCTATACGTGATATCGATTTTAAAAGGCCTTCCGGTCGAAAAAAACTTAATGAAATGTTAAAAAAAAAAAAAAAAACAATTGTCTGAACATCGCCGGCACACGCATTATATATACGGAATCTCGCGCGCCGTTATGACTTAATCCGACACCGGTATAGTCATGCGATGGTGGAGGTGAAAGGGGTGGAGGGTGGAGGGAAGCGTCTGAAAATTGTTCAGTTGAATTACGACTCGGAAAACGACGTACCTAAACGACCCGACGCGTCTTTACCATCGTATAAATGTATCATATGTATAGTAATATATACTAAGCGTGTGTATACAGCTAACAGCAGAAACGTGTATATAACGCGAACGCAGCCAATATTTGTCTGACAAAAACTGGTCGGAATTTCTTTTTCCTCTTTCGTTTTATCGTTCTTAATTAAAATTGGTAGAGCTATACTATATATATAAACTAGCTATATAATAATAATAATAATAATAATAATATAACGACGATATCCCTCCTCTTCCCAACCTCCAGTCACAGTCATAGCAGGGCGAGACCTATATACGACTGTAAACAGTGCGCGTTCGTAAACTACTTCAAAGCTTACAAAAAAAACCCGGTCTTTTAATCTAACCAAACGTCGTTGAATGTTTTGCATTTTAATTCGTGATTATTTATCCAAGAGTTTAATATTATATTAAATATATATTATGTATAATTTTTTTTTTACATTTTATTAGCTCTTTTTATAACGTCCAGGCTACCATTGCAATATAGGTCATTATGGGTCTCTTTTACATTTTTAATCAAAATTCAAAAGTATACTCAACGTGGCACCTCGGGGTTCGTATATATACACCGTACATTATTTTCTTTGATAATGTTAATAATTTATTATGATATCACGCCCGGATTCGATTAGGAAAACTGACTATTGACTTTGAAAAAAAAAATTGTTCGTTATTTTTATATAAAACCAAATAGGTTTGTGCTGAGTTTTGTTTATATATTATACTACCATCGTGATTTATATAATAGAACACAATACTTTGAAAGACACAATAGTTAAACTACAACCGTTTCATTATATTATGTTAAAAAACTAAGCTGAAAATAATGTCTGCAACGTTTATGAATGCATAGAAACCGCATAACTCATTTTTGTGTTTAGATTACAGTTTGTTAAAATGAATTCTCATGCTCCGTAATCATTAAATTATCACTGTGATATTTATATTATATTACCAATTAAGTATTTAGTTAGGACAATGGACATAATATTATTAAATTAAATCGTGTACTATAAATCTATAATACATGGCTTAATAGAAAAAACTAACTTATGTATTATTATGTAATTAACTAACTATAACTATTAATATCCCTTAAGAAATTTATCAATTTTAAATTTGTATTACATAAAGGTATTTTGAAATTGCTGTATTATTATTTAGGAGTATTGTAAGTTATACGTTTATTAAAAAAAAATATGTTTTATTGATAACAACAAATAATATGACACAGTTGGTTTTTTTTTTATTTATTTATAAAGATATTTACAATCTGCCATCTAAAACAATAAGTAAATTTCTTACATGGTAAATAATAAATGTTTCACATGAATAATTTGCAGAGGAACCTGATCACACTATAAAGGCACTTCAGTATTTAAAACTGTTTAACGTTGTTTTTTTTATATATTTGTTTTATGTTGTTTTAATCCGTTAGAGTTCTAAAGTTCTAAATTAATAAGGAAGAAGCGGTGCTAAGTTTATCAGTCATTTTTAACAATATTTTATTGATGACTGTAGTAAGGAAGGATATAAGTAGATTCATAAGGGACTTAGGAGTTAGGTTTGATTATGAAGGATAATAATAATTGTGACACAGTAGGTTTATAACTAAATTTGTCAATTATAAATTTATGTTACACCCTTTACATGCCAATCTTTAATACTGATAACAAGGTTTTTATTCGTGAGATCGTACCCATCGTAAACTAATTAATTACTATTTTATTTTGCAGACTTTTGATTACGATTTTCACTTTAAAAAAAAAAACTAATCAGACATGCATAACATTATGTTGAAACTTTTATTTGCGACGTATATTTTTCTAAGGTTATTTGTTTGAATAACTCTAAGCTGGTGTGGGATTTTGTTCCTTACTTTGTTTTGTTGTTGGTAATAACGGAAATGCTAATCTCGAATCACACGTGAAAGCTTTTTTTTAAAAATCCATTTGTTTGATTTAAAAAATATGTATATGTATATCATATTTATATTGTTGCTGGCATAGGTACTGTACACGAATAGTATTTCCGCAAAAATCGCGTAGTTTTTTTGACCTAACGAAAATATAACGTAGTATATTACTATACCTTTATAGTAATAAATTATACCTCAGACAATAAATACTATTATTAGTATCATTATTTTCAATTAGAAATAGAATTTTAACACCATAAAAAAATCACAAAAATGTCTCTAAAATAAAATACAAAATGCAGTAATATTCTTAAGTAAAACACTAGATAAAAATGTGTTAAAAATGTATTTCTTACAGATTAGTTTATAAGACAAGTTCCATAATTTTTTTACCACTATGTTTGACCAATAACCTGGTTTTTTAAAAATGATACATTTTGTCCTACAATTTAGGTTTGCTTCAAAAACAATCTGTGAATGATATCATCTGGAAAAACATTTTTGCTGATTACAGTGAAATAGACTTTCAAATTATGAAGACAAATTTGTTTTGATTGCGAAGAATTTCTCATTGGTAATCAGATAAAAACTAATTTAATGTGGCGAGAACATTAATTATCCGTCTAAAGAATATTAAAAGCCACAAGTCCAAAAAATATACTCATAGTATTATAATATTATACTTTTTAATACATATTCCACATTCTGCACTTTTGCATTATTTTACCATATTTTGATGCCTATTTAGTACTTCGTGTTAACTACAGTAAATTATTGCCTTTAAAGGAATGTTTTTATAGTACAATTACATAGCATTTTAATATGGTATCCGCGTTCCTTATATTAAATCATTATCTAAGTAATTATTACCTTTTTTGATAAGTAATGACTTTTTTTTTCAAACATTTACTTAGCTTATAATAATATTTTTTTCAACTTAATGCTAACTCATCTGATACATTCAAAAATTGTATACATTTAGTTGAGAAAAAAATAATTAACTTAACTTAACTGAGTAAAAAAAATATCAATATTTTAGTCATCCTTGCGGAACTAATGGAACGTACCTAAAATCTGAACTTTACTGGCGTCGTTCTTCTGGGAACCAAACTAAAGTCAAAAAATCATAAAGGTGCCTGGCGAACGCACCAATCAATAAATAAAATATCCGCAGCCCGGAGCACAATTAAAAATCCATGACGGTCGCGGAAGAGAAAAAAAATACGAGGTTTTGAAAACCGTATTAAAAGTCGTTTATTTTAAGGATTAACAATAAAAACGTAGATATTTGCTCGTTTATTGAATTTTATATGCCACGGTGTACGGAATAAGAGAAGAGCGGCGCGCGGTATTTATTATAGACACCCTATGCAAATAATGGTGCAAAACACTAAAGAATTCCATGAATTTTCTTTTGCTTAAATAATGTAGATTAGTATTTTTAATTGTCCTATAAATGATGCATGTTTCAGTGAGTTTACGCGTTCTTGTTTAAGTATTTTTTGGGGTCAATGGGCCGTATATATGTATATATGAAATCTGCCCTATATCGTGTACAAACTAAATGCGCCTCGTTATAATGTATATTAGGTACATATGAAAAACAGTAAATGTTTGTTCTAAAACATTGTTCACTGGTTATAATTTTCTGTATTCAATTCTAAGGCTATAAAATAAGAATATATTATGACCAGTTCGGCAATCACGAGCAGCACCGTGACACCATGCTGTCATCAGATAATGGTAATTATTAATGAATCGATCCATCGTCGCATTAGCTTTCCATAACAGAATTAAATACATTCGTAATAAGTACTATACAATTCCATATAATCGGTATTTATTATTTAATTATTTTTGTATCACTGGCAGATAATAATATATTATTTATATTTATTGTTAAAGAGTCCAGAACAGCTTATGTCATAGCAGAATATCGTATTTTATCAATTTCAAATTATTTTTCTTTACTTTTGGTCATAAATCAAAAATATGATTAACTTCCCGCAGTAAGATTCTAAATAAGTTAGTGAACAATCACAATAAATTTATGATAACCAATGAGCAGCAATATTTTACTTAAAAATAAACAAACAAAAAATCTTGTCATAAAATATTTATGGAATATGATTAGGTAGGTACATTATATTTATTACTGTTAGACAACTTTAAAACCGTGTTTCATTATCTGCATAATTTATGATATTGGTATTTTTGAATTTTTACCGAATACGATTTCAGAAAACGTTTATCAGCCTACCTAACTGTACAGGTAATAATTATTATAATTCACAAAACAATTTCAAGTAATTATAAAATCCATTTAAAAAAAAAACCCCAATTTATGATTTAACTTTTTATGAATTCGAGTTTGAAAAGCCAAGAAAGAACTTTTTAGTTATTGTATGTTAATAAGTTGTATAAAACTTAGGCACCGAGATTATAATATTAACATTGAACTATTGAAGTGCCTACACATGCATAAATTTGGTACATCGTATTAATATTTCGTATGTACCTACAGTTTGTAACTTGTATCCGACTTTCTAAATTTATTCATTTTATTAAAATATATAAAATAACACGTCATTCTCGTTTCGGGACGTTCATGGTATATTTTACTGACGACGAACAATTTAAATCCTTACGAATATACAACTATATAATATTATAAAAAAAAAAAAAAAATGGCCGATCGAAAATCCAGGGCATAATTGTGTCGAGTTAAGAGAGCAGCGTTTACATTATAATGGTCAGTTTGATTGTATTTCACGGTAAAAGCGTTAAAGTGGCGCAATTGGTCACGTCCGCCAGTCACATGCCTCGTGTATTATTAAAACATCTCCATTCAAATCATCCAGAGTGAATATATTTTTTACGTGAAAGTAATGCACTTTGCAATGCAAATAAAATTCGAACGGTCTGTCAATACCATACGAGTGAAATATTAAAAATTATGTACACTTGAATAACAATTCAACTCGCATATCCAGTTGACATTTCATTTGTGAAAATGTGTTACTGATATTAAATTCAAGAGTTCAAATAGTTCAATGATTTTATTTAGTCGTGCAAAATTTCGAAAAATAATACATTTACAGTTTACGCGCATTATTTTTTTCATCTGCACGTCATGAATAACGTCAGTGATGAATTTCAGCGTTTAGTGCCAAAACCACCTAAATAATAAATATATATAGCTGATAACCTGTAGGTATTAAACAATTTTCGTCGAGCGATTTTTAAATTCACCAATCGAGTACCAACTGTTGTTATATAGGTACACGATAACACATACGATTTTTTAATTATGATAGCTGATTACAATACTGCAGTATACATATAATATTATATTTGGTAAGAACGCTACTAAAAATAAGAATTTATTTTAAGAAATCAAGTAAACTTCAAATACATTTCATATAAACCTGCAGCTCATGAGTCATTTTTGTCACGGACTGTAGACGTTGAAAAACATATAGAAATATACGTTATAATATTATGACCATCAATAAAATACCTATATATAAATATATTACAACGTATGTACGATGTGATATACGATAAAAATTACAAAATACGATAAACTGACAAATTTCAGCATATTATAAAACGTTACTGAAAAAATATACCTTTGTAAATTAAGAAAGTACCTAGGTAAGGATATGTTATTAATATTTGTTTGTGACTTGAGACTCATTAAAAACCAAAAAATATTAGATAAGAAATCTATTGAAATCACTATATGTGGGATACTGGGTCTAATGGAATTTTGGTTAGTATATTAAAAAATAAATCAACAACTGCGGGGGGAATGACTTAGTGATCAATGAAGCATAAATTAGAAATTATATTTTGACATGTAAGAAAAACAGATTTAAACAATTAAATAGTAAATAAATTCTAAAACAAGACCAATTTCGACAAAAAAAAAAATATAAATATTCATATATATAACGGTCTATATTAATTAATTTATAACTCGTATAAATGCCCAAAAAGTCGTTAAATAGAAAAAAAATGTGCGCAAATGTTTTGCTTTTTGTGCTAGAATACTTAAAATTGTATAAACTCTAGTAAATCTATTTCCTGCTTATGACAACATCAATTTTTTTGTGTTCATGATAAAATTTAAAATCTATACATACTTTAATAACATCATAATCTAGATTTTTTAAATTGGAGTAGGTTAGCACTATGACTATTTTCATGAAAAATATAAGTACAACTTACGGATCAGAGTTACATATTATTATTATATTAACATAAAATACCATTAGATTTGTGAAGTATTTTAATGTATATGCAATAAATTCTTGATAAAAGTAAATTATAATGCGCTGGTGTAATATTATTATACAAATTGACAACGTGCTTAAATTTATTCTTTTTCAATTTATCTTTTTATGATGAAAGGTGTGATGTAAGCCGTTTCCTAAACGGAAACTCAACTAAAGTAAGTTGTCAATCGACTCTAAGTTATCAAATGTTATGAAGACGGATGATATATTATAAGTCTACTGGGAATACCTACCATTGTTAGTAGACGAGACACATAATAAATTGACTCTACAAAAGACAAAATAAATATAATATATATATATGATAAAAATAATAATTTTGTAAAAGTTTAACCAAATCTGTTTGAAACAGTGAACACTTTATTATCCTATATTTTGAACGGAGATGTATCCATACTAACTGGCACACATAGTTGGATAGTTCATTAAAATAACCATACTGCGATATACAGCACATTGGAAAGCCGTTGGATTTATGCGAAAATCGACTTGAAATATATTCACGAAAATGTTTTTAAAAAAAACTATGACTTGTGAGTTGTGACTATCACCATCAGATTGCAAGTAAAAAATCGTCATGCTGATTGTGGTAAAATATATCATATCGAATTGCGGCTGTGGTCACTATATTATGGTAAATACGGTATACACTACAAAATATATACAAAAAGTATATTATAGAGAGAAGAGAGAGAGAGATGTGATCGTCGAGGTATGCGACTGTAATATCGTCATATCGGATATTGCCACTGCAGATATGTTATTACTTATTAGGTATATCGATGGGACGAAGAGTGGATTATAAACTGCACCACAAATAATAATACACTAGACTCCGTAGTGTAATCAAGCTGCAACGCCAACACCAGGCTAACCCCCCCCCCCCTCAACCTCTTCCACTTGTTAACATAGTTTTAGAAACAAATTTCTAAAGCACAATAATCTTGACAAATACCACATTAATAATATGTTCATTGAACATATAATATATAATAATAATATTATGTATTTTTGGTACATTATCGCTTACATTTTTCAACCAAGGATACATTTCGCACTTCAGTATAAGAATCAAAGCTCAGTGAACGTTAGTAAACAGATAAGCAGTTATTAATTAAACGAATACACCATAATATTAGTTAATGTTGTCGGTCGAAAAATGTCGAATTAAAATCAGTAGCATTTAATGTCTTCGTGGATATTTCATATTACAAATTGATATTGTTTTGTAGTAACCTGCCGTCTGTAATTTGCGGCTAATCGTGCAAAGATAATTTGAGCTACAAAAAAAACGTGGCTTAGTAACCGTATTAGTTATTATGATACGATTAAATTTAAAATGGAAACGATTTGTCACATTAATATTTGAGAAGAAAACATCTATTGTAATTTATTTTACTTTACTATCATACTATTGGGGGAAACCTTGAAAAATTACATATTCGTCACGGCGATAGTATAATATGCATTATAAATAATATAATAACAATGCACCCTTGAAGCATGCTTTTTTTTACAATAAACTGATAATATACTAAGTATAATACAAATTATGAAATTCAAAGGTTTTTCATATCTATTTGTTACATTTTAACATGAATGTTTATTCTGTTTGAAGCATAATAAATAGTATAAATAAATAGTAATAAATAGAATTATTTCCGTTTTAAAAGTTTTCGGTCCGTTCTGATGACTATAGTTTTAGCCAAACAGTTCATTGTCCGTCAAAAATATTTCGGTGTAAATTTGAATATTCCTTTATATACATGCTATATCTAGCGTATGTAAACAGCAAGAGTGTAAATTATTATTTGATTTGACGGTATTCATTTCGGGTCACGCGCAAACGTCCATTATTCGGATTTTAAATATTGACCTGTCCCTTAAAGAAGAAAATATATATATACGTGCCTACTCGCGATCGGTCAATTAGTTTACGACGACTCTGTATAAATTCGTTAAATGGTTATGCAATTTGAAATGCATAAATATATTGAAGTGGTGAAAATGAAACGAAGCTTTTCGAGGAAATGCACGTGCGCGCGCATATTTAAATGTATTGACACTAATATTATAGGTAAGTTTCGTGTATCACTTACGGACTTGACTTTTATTACGTGTACAATACACTCTGCAGATGTCACAATGTGTATAGGTATTTGGTGTGCTGCACAATATACGCGCATTTGTATTATGAATATTATTATTAAATAGGCTACTGAACATTATTTTGATTACATTCCATTATTTGTTCCAGACGAGAACGCCAACAGAGCGAATTGCTTTGGTTTACAAAATATATTGTAATATTTAGGATAAACGATAATCCGACGTGGTTGTTTTTCATTACTAAAGCCGAGGGTCAGAAAATCCTTAAAGTGATTACATAGGTTTCTCTACGCAATATTACACGCCATTTCAAAATTATCTGGACAATTCGGCGTAAATAAAGGGTATATAAATGTGTGCCGCAGTGGTGTGGCTGGCCAATATAATAATATATGTGTTGTGTTCGCTATACGTTTTTACATTTAGGCTTATACCTATACGCATACGCGAGCTGTGTGGTAGTTTAATTCCCGTTAAGCCAACGGCCGTATAATCTGTGCGCGTGTCGAACGTTTCTTGGGGGGATTTTCTTCAGACTGCGGCAGAAGGTCGAGGAGGGGACCGATCGTTTTCCACACAGCTGAGTGGAAAAAAAAATAAACTCCCCGGGGACATCCTGATCGTATTTATTATTCGTATTAAAAAAAAAAAAAAAATTAAATCAGCTACACTCCGGGTCAAGGATTTCGCTCGAGCCGTAAACCGATTTCCGATGCGTCGTAGGAAAAAAATCAAAATTGAGTCTCACGCAACTCGTTGGTACTTTTTAAAAAATCAGTACGATAATTGTTATACGCAATATTATATTGTATATTTTATCGTATGGTGACGATACGATTATCCGAACGTGTGTGCCGATCGACAATGTAACGCGGTCATTTTATCGAACAAAAACCGTCTATACCGAATAATGTCAATAGACACGATAAACATTAGTCTTCGGAGCAATTCCGTCTCCAAACACTTAGCCAAATGTTTTTCTATTGACAATTGTTCGGGGATAAGAACGTTTTAAGGTTTATTTTCTGTGAAATTCTCCTGTCTATAGAATTTATATCCTGAAGATTTTATTCGCAGTCTCGAACAGATTACAAAAACACATCATAAAACGTTCACATAGTATAATATTATTTTGTAAATGCCAGTCATGAATATTCGATTCGCAAACTGTATGCAGCTATATAGATGTATAAATAATATATTACGTTTAATTTTTTCGCGTATTCGTTATAGAGTTAAACACAAAATATACCACACGATATACACGATTATACAGTTTTGTCGTCCGTCGAGGAACTAAAACTAAAAAAAAAAAGTTTCATTTCATTTTCTTATGCACATTTTCGATTCAAACACACACGTGTAATCCGTGGTCATCGTGGTCATCTCTCGGCACAGCCGCAGTGTCGTCGTGCACTCAAAACCGTTTCGATCCATTGTTATATTATTATTATAGTTCTATGGACCGTGGTGCAACACACAACAACGTTTCAATTCTCTCCCATTAATCCGTGTCGTATACGTATTTAATAATAATAATAATATAGGTAATACATTATAACGTTATAAAACCGATAACCGAAACCCTGTAGGTGTATTCGTTTATATATAATATTATTAATTATTATATTATACGCACGCTGCACTCGTCTGACCGGGGATTTTCGAAAATCCTCTCCGATACAGTACCATTAGCGATATGCACACAAACGTGCGTTTCGGGGCCGTCGTCGTCCGTGTACCGATTTATGTGTATAGCCATAAAGTATCGCATTCAACGCGACCGTTTGCGAGATTATGATATTATTATTTGCGCGGCGCGGGCGTCAATCGACCTAATCGACACGCGCGCCGCCCCGGAAAACAGTGTAAAATTATATTGAAACTAGCTGGTAATGGGGCTTGTGTCCGAGACGACACTGACGCGATGACGAAGGACACGTGAGTTTGACCAGATACACTGCAGCAGCGTATTACCAATAATATGTTATTATTTTTAACTATTAAAAAAATATTTTCGACGAGCACGCTGTAATCATAAGTAAACTAAAGACGACGTAAGCGCAATATATTTGTTTTGCCCCTCAGACACGCGCGCGACACAGATAAAATGCTTTTGCGTAAAATGGGGGTTTTTTTTTAATTTGTTGAGTAATGTTACCGTAAAATCACCTATCACATGAATCCTGGAGGATAATATTTTCGAGGGTATGACATATTGGATTTATATTTAATCATTATTTGACTTCATTTTCGAATTAAAAAAAAAAAAAAAATGTTGTTATTATAAATTATGTTTAAATTGTTTATTAAAATTTCTCCAAAACGCAAACAAATAATTTTGGGTGAACGTGTTTTGCCTGTGTTGAGCGTGGGCCAGAGAGGGAGAACAAATAGTCGCCGACATCCTCTTAAATGTTATAATGAATAACGCCAAGTGCGTGGAAAGTCTACCTCCAATGTAAAATATGAACACTGACGTAATGCGACCATGCATTGTTTTGTATAATAATAAAGCGTTCGTGGATTTCATCTATGTCGCCAATGAAAACACCAAAAGAAAGGGGGTCCTTGAAATTTCAGAGCCCTTATCAGAAACTAGCCTGCTTGATTGTATCGTCTTATCACCCGCAGTGCACGCGCGCACCACTCACATCGCAAAGAACCAGTAGTTAGGTAACGAACTAATGATCCTTAAGAACGACCATTGGGTTTCTTTCACAGTTATCAGTGAGTTCTTTCGAAAGAAAGGCTTTAACTCTTAAAGTCTGTAAGCAGTGTACTGGTCACATTGTGATCACATTTTTATACTAAATTCTAGTGTACATCGTATTTGCTCAGTACTCAAATACACGACCACGAGAATCCTCTGAACATCAGGAGGAAGGTAATTTATTTTGACTGACAAAGTATTCAGCACTTAGTGAGTAGGGAATTTAACCATATATCTTTCAACTTATATTCCCTTTAGTTTGGTTTATTTTAATTTATTATACTTACTACAATACTACAAAGCGCTCGAATAATCGTAGAGGGTGTATTTATTTACCTCATCCATATAAATGTGTATAATTATTGTTTGTATTGTTAGAATATTATCTTTGGCATCTTATGCCACTTGCTTATTAGTACTATTTACAATTTATTCATTCGTCGGTCCGAATTTCACCCGATATAGGTTTTCTGTTATATATTGATGACTATTCTTGCTGCCCCGCAGACACGAAAATCCGTCAAAACATGTTTGATGGTCATCTCACTCCACATGGACCCAGTAAGCTCTTCCTTCAACTACGTTAAATGTCAGTGCAAATAATGTATGTGTCGTATTCCGAGCCTGCAGTTTAATAACATTTCTATATTTCTGCAGCTCTATTTTTTGTGAAATATATTTTAGTCGACATGGCGCAAAAACGACTACTACCGTTACTAACCTTACCTGCAAACATTGCACGAACTCGTCCTGTGGACGTTTGTCATCAACGTGTTTTTTTTTTAAACGTGGAATCAAATGTGCTAAAATTAGTATAAATCCCTTGTGCACACATAAACACACAGACGCTTGCTGTGTGAAGTACAATCCGTTGGGCTTGGGTTACGTTCACGTGACGGGAAATATAATTAATTTACTGAAACAACGGCTAACTAAAACTTCTCTTACACAAATACACCCACAAGTATATGCATTTTGAGTAATACACATTCAACAAAGTAAGTATAATATATCGCACGTCCCGGCGGTGGCGAGCCGTTGAATGAACTCTTTGCGTGTGACGACGAATATTCCACGCGAAAGCTTTACGAAGGACGGAATATAGAAGTGGTGTCGGCAAAATGCAAGAGTAATTAAAAAAAAAAAAACGGAAAAAAATGGCTAACCACAAAGGTTTTTATTTTAATGCGTACGCACTACGCACGTCGGTGACGTGACATTTAAATGTGTTTATAAAAAGTGAATCGCTCCTTTGCCCCCGAACTTCATTCAACCGGGATTCAATTTACTAAGACAAAAGAAACACTCAAAGTGTAAATGGACTACAATGGAAAATGTGAACATTTATATTGAATTGTTTTTTTAATGCCATAGAACACAAAAAAAATTGCTTTAACAAATGGAGGAAATAAAGAAAACGCGGTCTAACACATGATGATTGGGACGGCAGCTGATATAGCTAATACACTAAGATCATTTGTTTGGATTTCGCAGACACATAAACCGATCAGTATGTGCACAGAAAAGATACAAAGCAAAGCGGTATTGAACATTTTATGAAAAAATCATATTATAACATTTTTAAGGGTTGACTTGAAGTACTAAAATAAAATGCTTATTTGAGCAGAACAAAAATTAATTACGAACAAAGTACACGTATTTGGTTATTATTCACAACCGATATCGATTACGTGAAGTTGCATATGTAAAAAGTGTACAAACTCGAGAAAGTTTTAAAAAGCTATTTACAAAAAAAGTTATGCGTCGACGAATTAAAAAGATCAAGTTCTGACACGTAACGTAATCACCACTATTTGTCATTACAACTTTTTACTAAAACTAAAAACTGCTTTATAGGTAATAGTCAGATCAGTCAATACTTTTTTGTATAAATACAAGAACTCGCTCGAATAGGTACCTAATAAAATATTGACGTTAATTACTATTATTGAAGTGCGCAGCGTAGTACGATACAATATTATAAAGTATAGTAACAAGGTTAAGTAGGTACCGAAAGAAAATTAATCCTACTATAGTAAATATGTTTTTTTTTTTTTTTAAAGTAGGCAATGGGCAGCGTGATTTTGTGTTACTATTCATTACAAAGACGACGTTAATTGAAATGCTCGCGACACTCGAATTAGTCTCCGTGTGTACAATACACAAAGCTTTTAACCTAATACTATGTAATCTTTAGATATTTTGAGAATACATCATACGCCCAGTACTGCAGCAGCTCGTATAATTATACACCGAGTGTATAGTCTCTTCCTCCATTACATTATGCACAGCTGTTGGCTTTTAATCTGTCACAAGCCTTTAATCATTGACATGCAACTATTCAAGTTTAATTGTATGACACGATTCCTAGACCGTATTAACAAATTATAAATAGATACCTCTAAAGGACATAATTAAAATGGTGCCTACATATACGCCACACGTGAATAAAAAACTCTCATGTGACTTTAATTTTGGTATATTCACTATACAAATGAATGTGATTAATGTTCCTTTTAATGAACAATATTATTTTAGCTCGATAAAAGTATATACTTGTCAAACCTCCCACGACGATTTTAACTCCTACAAAATATTATAATAATATATGATAATTCTTTATGAATATAGTCGAGTTACACTTCTTACCTATTAAATCTATAAATGATTAAAAAGTAAAATAACAAATTAACGTGATTTTGGCTTATTGTAAAGGTTTTTTTGTTATTTATTATTTGAGCTTTTAATTTTAATAGTTTGTTAAAAATTGTTTTTATTTTTAAGATAATAACATATGCTAATTAAATTGTGATTTAAAATGAAAACTTAAAATGATCAAAGAACAAAAATGTTTATTGAAAGTTATTTGGTAGCCAAATATGGAGAAAATTCTACAACGTACATGTATTGTAAGACAGTATCTTTTTTTTATTATTCAACGCTTGTCCTTAAACGTTTTATGGATAAAATATACTATGGTACTTATGGAACAAACATAATGTTATCTTTTTTTTTTCTTTGTATAAACTATTTATTTCAAATTGTAAGTATCAAATAAATAAAAAAGAAACTGAAAATTAGTTACAACAGACAAAATTAAAATGATTTATTGATGAATCATAGAAACTTAATAAGATAAACAGTTAGGTAATTTAGTGCTTTTTTCGGTTTGTTTAGTAAATATGAGTAGTGCAACAATTATAAGTTCGAAATATTAAAATAATAAAAAAGAAAGATGTTAAATAATAGGTATAACCCAAAATGATATATGAGAATTTATTTTGATACATTGATAATTCATGAATGTTATGATTGTTGTGTCTGTTAAAACTAATAAATTGTCCGTACGTTTATTATTTTAACTACATTGATAAAACCTTACAAGTAAATAACTTGTGATAATATTTTTTTATTTTTTTCAAATAGCTGTTATGTCTTTAACATCAAGGATTATTAGCCTAATTTTAGCTTAAAAACAAAAGGAAAAGGATTTACATAATTTGCAAGTATTTACAATGTTGTAACTTAAGTTGGTAATAATGAAAAATATGATGATATTTTATTTGGCTATGATTATAAATTGTTCAATCTAAGTATACATTTTAATTCACAAATAAAAATATGCATTATTCATTTTTTATTAAACAGTTTAATATACTACATACAAGTTCAAATGTATTTTTTATTTTGTTTTTTGATATTTATGTACCTATTTCGGCTACGCTCAACTTGTGTCAGAAAAAGACATTGGAAAACTTCTAAATAGTCCACCATCCTCTATACATGTGAATCGTACCAATATACTGAATATTATGCTGTATACATGTAGGGGCCCCATTAGCATTTTGAATAAAATATAAATATATATGAGATAAAAACCAATACTACAAATTAATTAACAACTATATTATAATTGTGCCGAAAAAAATATATAAAATATATAAATTATTATACCTAAATATGTTAACAATACCTCAAAAAAATTAAATGTACTGATATAAAGACCGGTAGAGTAAATTTAAATTAAATATTGAATGTTCGAAATAATACATAATAATATACAGCCATAATTTGAATTCACGTTTTTTTAATAAATCATTTTACAAAAATAATATTTATAGATATTTTATTTCGTTAAAACATATATTTTATCATTCCATCAGAAAGATATATAAATTAATTAAGTTAATCCAGACCATGTTTTTCTTTTAACTATTCCTTAAGGACATAAAAACATTTTTTCTTATAAATAATTATAATTTAATATGACATACAAATGTATACAACGAGTAGGTTAGGTTAAGTTAGGTTAGGTTATTACATTCAATATTAAAGGATCAAAAAACTGTAATTATACTTAAAAAATATTTTGCTGTGATTTATTTATAATGATAATACAATAATTGATTATAGCATGGTGAAATCTTAGCAGATTTTGAGTACATAATTATGCTGAATTAATTCACGTGAACTTAACAATATATGTACAAACTAAATGTAGAAAAATATAATACTAAATCATTTGTAAGTGTAACTATTATCTATAAACAATAAATATTAATAAAAAAAAGTAATTTAAATATATTAGATTTTTATACGACATGCACCACGTCATAAAATATTATTTCTGATGTGCGCAACCACTCTAAAATGCACATACATTTGAAGAGTCTTATTATATTATTATTCTAATAAATGTTATCTGAATGGGCAATATATACCAACAGAGTACAAACATAAATATATATTTATAGATTTAGTTTTATAATACACATTTTTTTAGTATAATGCGATAAAAATTGGAACCGATAAATATTTTTAGTCGTAAAAACAGTTAAATTGATATTAAACATATTCAATTTTACTTTGAAGAAAAATAAATCTCTAGAACATACTTACAACTTTAATATTCAAATACAGGAATATTATTTTAGAATTCTTGAAAGCAGTGTTCAAAATTTAATAATAATGCGTTAAAATAATATTACGAGTTTTATTATTAACTAGAACCACGGCCAAATGGTCTGTGAAGTTTGTAATGAATTAAACTTTTGGTTTACTAAAAACACGGTATGATAATAGTATTCAATAAAATCTATGATTAGGTACGGTTTATGGTTATTTTAATAAAACGTGTTTAAAAATATTTAATTAAAAATTGGAATTTAAATTACAATTTTATCATTATAAATAAAAACTTTAATAAATGTATTGCTTTCATTCGCAGTTATATTTACATTTAAATTCAAACATAATTTATAAAAAATGTAATTGGAAATTATTTCCGTAAATAAAGAATTATTATTACGATTTTATATACAATCATATTTTAATCCACAATTTGTCCATACTTTAGTTACTGTGAGTGTTATAACAAACTCTAAAAAACAATAATAAAATATGTAATTATTAATATAATAATAACCTATTATAATATTATTAAATTTCGATGAAACCATATTATTATACTTTTGAAATACCGTGAAAACAGACGCACGACATTGGTGTACCTTAAAAGCCTATCCATTGCGCCGTGAAACACGATTATATTATTTTCAAATGTGCATTGACAATGACAAATTCATATCATAATTTATACTACTTAATATTATGGAATACCTATCGGGAAATCAGAACACACGACCGTAATGAATCCAAAAACCTATCTAGAACGGTTTATCGGGACGTTGATTTACGTAATAATTGTATACATTTTAATATTAAAATGGGCACCGAGGCCGACTCAGTTTTAGTACCTTGCCACACAGGAACAATTTACACACCTCGCGAAATAATCGGATTTTGATAACATTTTTTTTTATTTGAGAAAACAGATTTAATATCATTAATATCATGTCACGTTGGACTCTGATTTGAAAACTCCATTTTCAGAATTTGTAATAAATGTTTAAGTAATCAGAAATTGTTGAGTTTATTTTTAAATGAATTTTGCTGGCGTTATTCAAAGTTAATTAAATATAATAAAAGTCTAATATGCCCCAAATAAAGTTTATCTCGTTCAAAAAAAAATATATGTATCAAAATTCTTCTCTTCAATGAGTCGCCATCGTTTTTCACGTTAAGTCGTTTTTGACCGTTGAAATGGTTAATTTTATTTTTTCCGTACTTTCGGGGTGACTGTCATAATAATATGACAACTACATAATGTAACACTAGAAATTGCCTGCATTTTTGCCCCTTAATAAAAAGCCAACTTTGTCTCCCTTAACATATAGGAACTACGCTATTCATTAATTGTACAAAATTCTTAGAAATGAAGCAAAATAAAACGAACATTTATTACGAAAATGATTTATTTACATAATACCGCCCGTATGCGGTCATAGAATAAAATAAAAAAAAACAGCTGTCGCCGCCCATTTGCCATTGATGCTGTGTCGATGATATAATATTTATGTTTAACGACTAAAAATACTAAACTCTTCAAAGCTACGCTATCGTAATGCTTTATTATGTTGCTATAGAAAAATACAGAAGAAGAAAATAAAAAATATGTATTAAATATAAAACAACGCTAACACCACAGAGTAACGATTAAACGGTCACCAGTATATAAACTATATAAATATATATATTATATCTTACAAACGTCTATATTTTGAAATTTAATAAAACCATGTCCATATTATTTATTGCAGTAATAAACATTTACACACACACACACTGATAAGTCCTCGTCGGTAAGTTACGTCTACAAATGTTCAATTGACCGGTGTGGTAACATTTCGTGTGATTTCTTATTTATTTTCTATTAGAACGTCGTAACATAACGATAACTATATTTGCTAATGTTCAAACGAATTCGAATAATGAATACATAAACGTCGGTGTATGGTACTTTATTATTCATAAAATATCGTTTCACGAGCGGTGGTCATAATATAGGTTAACCACGTGGCTGAGAACTAACACTTTGAAAAAAAAAAAGCCAAACGAATTTTTCAAAGTACCCACTGCAGTTTGGTACTGCACTGCACTTTAGTCGGATATACGCTTTAAACTTGTCTACGGCAATCGTCTACGATTCAGTATTTTATTCCTCCGTATACATTTGTCTGAAGAGTAATTTACCGTGGAAAAACATGTGAAAATATCAACGGAAAAATTCGATTTCAATCCAATCACACCCGCGTGGCTACTGGGTACCCGTGCCCGAAAGTGCGTACCTATATAGTTTATTGTTATTGCTAGTAATAGGTTCTTGAAAGTAAAAATAGTTCTTACCGCGTTTTCAACTCTGTGAGTCCCAACCATCTTCATATCGTTTTAAATACAAAATAAAGTTATATAATGTACGGCGGAGTTTAAATTATTTTTAATAACGAAAATCTAGAAAAAAAAGGCTTAAATATAAGAAATATCAATTTGAATTATAGCAAATAATATTAATATAAATTGGAATGAATGAAACGTTATTAAAATAAAAAACCTTTTTTGTAATGAGTTTATAAAAAATTTAAATTTTAAAATCATATACTACCTATTGGATAAAATAGTATTTATAAAAATAATTATTTTATTTCTATTTATTAAAAAAAATACGACGATTATATATTTTTATAAATCATTTAAATTGCTTAAACATCGGTCAATTAATCGTAAGTCGTAACCAAATTTTATCAAGCTTAATAAAATTGAACTAAATGTTCAATTCAAACATGCCATTAATAGAATAATGTATTTTGCTTTTTATTTATTAAATGTCCCTAAAGTATATGAAATATAATACATTTACAATACATTTTTTTTTTATAAAAAAGTGGCTAATTCTTATGAAATATTTGCTAACAGTTTGATTTTATTGGTTTAAGATTTTTAAAGTATGTTAACCATAATACAATTAGGTACCTTATCGCTTTCACAAAGTTAATGGAGAAACATGATTCACGTTGACGTTATTAGAATAGGAACTATTTTAAGTAAAATACATTTTAACACGAGAAATATTGCTGGAACTGTGCGCCCTTTGTTAAGTTTTAACCAAAGTCTAATCTTCTCTTAAATATTACATGGAAATTAGTTCAATTAACAGGATGTTAACATATCATTAATAATCAATGTGTTTATAGTATGAATTTGGTTGTATTACTAGATTATTAATAAGTGAGACATAAAAGTTATAAATGTATAAAGGATTATGAATTAATGACGTAATATACAGATGCGAAAAAAACTTCATTCATATATATTAGTCTTTAAAACGTGATTAAAAATGGTTTACATTAAACTACAACTACTACTACCGACTGGCGAACACGCAATAGCTGATGAAATAGCTTACCTGCCTATAAATATTGAACGTATTTGAGTTACTAATCGAAACTTGCATTTTTTTACTACTTTATGCATTCCAAGAACGTCATTGCGTACGAGCCAGAGTAAAAATCGTAAGTTTATTGAATGTATCGCCGCCGATAAACCGTAGTGGTGACTATAGCTGTAATACGATAATATAATGGAGTTGCAACAGTATTCGCCGAAGACGCATATTCTTAGCTATATAGTTTGAGCACCGCGATAAATATTGTCGATTTATGCGTGTAACTTCGAATCCTGCACGATGGATAACGGTCGCACACACACGGAAAAAATAATAACGATGATAATAAAACGGAGCTATATAAAGTTTATAAGAATAAAAACAATCAAAACGGTCTGCCGTTCGATGTATCATAATGGCGTTGTAGTGATGATGACGATGATGATAATAATAATCCGACCTCGGCCGCGGGAGGTGCGCGCGTGTTCCGAAGACAAACGTGTTCCGGACCATAATATTATTGTTTATGCGAAATGTTGTGTCGTCGTGGAACAATGGTATCACGCGGGTCCGACGACGAATGGGGGGGGGGCAGCAGGTGGTGAGACGTCCCAAAACTTATCCGGGGGAGAATTCGGTATATATCCGAGACAAACATGAGCGAGTAATATTCTCCGCCCAAACCAGTAATAATAATTCGACGTGACCGCGTGACAGCAGTTGATATCTGGCCTACATAATATCGTACAAATTAAATTATAGGTATTATTATGACACGGATTTCGGTTTTATCGAGAGAGAGAGTGCCGCGGAGTCGTCGCTGAGACTACTGCAGGACGTGCCTCTTTTGTGGAACGGCTTACATAAACAGGTTTTTCCAATATTATCGTCAAGAATATTATATTTAAGGAGATACGATCGTTTTATCAATATTAGGTATTATTTTCATTTCATTTTTTTGGGGTTACGTATTTTGCTAAATAGTCTGAAAATTTATTTATTATATAATATCTTGGTATGCATCATGAAAATAAAACGAAACAGGCATTTTTAAAATGTTTGAATTTTTCGTGATCGATCACCACAGTATTATTATAATATAATATTACAAAATACGTTTATTAGAAACATCACTTTTCGGAGGAAATTGCACTTAACATTTAAGTTTTTCGAAAAAGTACATAAACCGTGAAACACGACAATTGCGTAGTGGAAAATTTGTCATTGTAACCCCGATGATGCAATAAATTATTTGTTTCAGTTGTCCCATACGGATATAAATATTAGATAGGAAATGTACTGAGAAGAATAGAATTTTATAGTGCATAAAAGTAATCCACTGGTTATTCCTACACTATTTTCACATGGTAATAATAACCGACCAAATTCACCACGACGCACAGAGGTCTAAAATGAAAGTTTTGCTCGTCAAAAGTAATAAAAAAAAAGTTTCTTATTAATATTATTCCGGTGATAAACTGGTTGTCCATAACATACTAACTACAAATATGACTTTTTGTGTATCCATATCGAAATAATTACAGTAAGAAATGCATTATCGTGAGCAAAAACGTGTATGTTGTTCATTTATCGAGTAAACAGCAAAAATAAAGTACCTATATATTTCATTTTTCATAAATTGTTGGATAATGTTATTTTTTTTTTTTATGAAAAATTAATATATACATGGAAATTAGAGGTAAGTCGTTCAAATTTTAAAATTAGTACTTTTTCATTTATTTATTTGTATTACAGCGTATTATTACTATCGAGTAATTGCTGATCTCTTGAATTAAAAAAGCTATGAATGAAAATCAAATTACCCAATTTTGCCTTTTAATGACCTATTGTAGATTATAGTACAAGTTCTCAGCTTTCTTAACATGTATAATTTATCTACCTTTAGATGCCTTTGAGATGCTAGTAATTTTATTACCGTACAAAATGTGTTATTACTGTATCAGATATAGGTACTATGAAAATTAAAATAAAAGATACAACATACATTTTGCATTCTGTTCATAAATCAGATAAATAAAATAAATATCAGTTAATATTCAAAAAAATAATAATAACGGATTCAAAATATTGAACTACCTAATTGTTTTCATAATAATGAACTATTCAAAATAATTTGAACAATAATATTAAATATTATATTTATGTAATAAATGCTCGTATATACTTCAGATTTTATGTTTAATTTATTTTATTTTTTACATTAAGCCAACATTATAATTACCTAAGCTCTAATTTTGGACCACCGTGAGACGCAAAGCTGTCAAATTTCATTCCAAAATATTATTATTATTTAACTTTTTAAGTCGATATATCAGATAAAGAATCCATAGTTATGCTTGAGAAATATACTTAACTCTTTTCTAATATTTTTATCCGATGGATTGATCATTGTGAGTATTTATAAATTGAGAAGAAAGCAATAATAATATAACTGTAATGCAATTATATTATTGTGAAATCGATAGGTATATTATATATTTATTAAAATTGAAAACGATCTTACAGATGATGTACAAATAAATCTTCCCTATCGCCATTTTCGGCCACGGACGAGTTTCCACTGGCTGAATGAGACTGATACACAGTGGTGGAAAAATGTGGCTACGGGTCATAATATAAGGATTTTACCTAGGACCCTAAATGTTGGTGGCCCCAAAGAGCTAATTTTTTTTATGAATTTTATATAAAAAAATAAGTTTAGTCTATAAAAAAAGTTGTACATCAATTTATTAAAATGTCCTTACTAAATCTTCTAAATGACGTTTTCACGCGTGATAAATAGTTTTTCTTCTTACACTAATAAATTCTGGAGAAGAATATCTGCTTGAAATAATCTAGTCTAGTGATCATGCTTGGTAATATTTAATAATATGGTAGGTATCACAAATATGTAATAACCATAATTGATATTGTAAATAACATGCGGTGAACGAAAACTATTTTTTATATTGCACCTATAGATGTATGCAAAATGTGATGAAAACGTTTGTGAAAGTGTGACAATATTATTGAAACAGACCTGTAACGTTATAAAATAATATGAATTATTATTTTTTATTTATTTATATATAATATAATATTATATACGTATCGTATGTTCGACAAATTTGTTGCATTATTGGTGTGGGTTGTAAGCGGCTTTGCGTGTTACCTATATGGTATCTGTTCAATTTTTCATTTGTGGCCCTATAAATATTTTCCCTACATCAAAAAAAAAAAAAAGTGCACGTCCACCTCTGCCGCCACATATTATACGTTACTTATAAATTACGTTATAATCAAACTGTACACAGTACTACTCACAGTATAAATAATATAATAAATACCATTATACTGTATTATACAGAGGTAGCTTTGCCGGCACTCAATTTACTTCGACGGTGTTCTATATATTGTATACATATTAATTCGACCGTATAAAATAGCCCGTGATTTACATCGCGTTTTACATGTAAATCAGCCGAGAAACTCGTTAGGAAGTTCACAAAGACGTAAACAGGCGCGGCGGCGACGCAGCTAGAGACCGCATTAAAAATCGACCAACGAAGCATCCCGCGACACCTCCCCGCCCCCTGACCAACATTGTCTCGCATAAATTTTGCAAAAAAAAAAAAAATTCTACAACGCGCATCCAGCTATGATATATTATACGCGTAGGTATCGCCGTTATAATATTGTACAACACTATATATAGCTCCGCATTATGTAAGTATATATACGAGTGCAATGTTTATACAGGACGATTCATGTAGACACGTGGTACACAGGCTACACTAATTTTCTATGCTAGATTTTGTGTTTTTTAAAAATTAAATGTATATTTTATTATAACACATTTTGTCACAAAGTTCAGACGAAAGCAATAAAATTACAAGAGGTAGGAAGTATCGTGTTAAATTTGTATGCAAAACATAATATGCCGCCGCACGCAACTATTTGAACTTTAAATGCTCATTAATAAAAATATATATTTAATATCAAAATTGTTTAAAATACAATGATTAATTCAATATTCGATATTTATGATTTATCGACGCTTTTAAGAAAATATTGTACATCTGATTGCGAAATAAATAAAACTATAGTTTGTCATTAAGCAGTCCAAATAACTAAAAAAAAGTTTATTATTCTGTAAAAGTGTACAGTTTCTACTTACTATTATAATTGTAAGTGAATTTTTTTTTACAAAACACAAAAATTTACTTAAAAAATGTGTATAGTTAGTTGAAAGAATCACTCCGTATATAATAGTGTATACCGTGTACCGACCGTATTCGATTATTAGGAATATTATCATAACGCCAGCTGCGGTTGCAGAGGTGACGACACAATATATCGTGAGATGCTATGTATGAGTGGGTTATAATAAACAAAGTCCCATTCTGCAGTAAAAAAAAAATTATTTTAAAGTTACTTAAAAGTTTAAAAAATAAAAAGTGACTTAAGTTAATCTGTTTTTTTTTTAAAAAATTTGGTATCAGGCATTAGCGTTGTAGACATTTTTTTTTTAAATCGTATGATTGCGGCAAATATTATTTTTATATAATCATATCTGATTGCATGAATGATAAAAATACTAAATGAATATGGTCAGTGAGTTTTTAATTTCTTATGACACGAAATTGAAAATATAAACTTTGATTTCAAATTTATTTTAAAATATATTATAATATGATTCGATTTCTACAAAAACTATTTAAATACGTCACGTTAGTTTAAATTGTTTCGGAATTCAAAAAAAATTATTTTGTTTTTACATAGCTTTGTCCGTCTCCAGCAATAATAACTTTAACAAAATAAAAATACATTCTTATAAAAATACAGTCAGTACCACAAATATATAAAAAAATAAGTATATTAAATGATGAGTCGATTGAATAATTAAAAAATAAATAAATAAATCGTGAAATGTTGCGTTTTAAGATAGTTAATAATCGTACAACAGATAATCCAGATAACAAACCAACATTTAAAACTTAAATGTGAAAAAAGTGATTCAAAATCTCAATCTCAAAATAGTAACAAAAAGTGATTAAAAAAAAATAAGTGACTAAAAGTGAGTAGTGGCTAAAGTTTCACAGTAATGTAGTCCTGCAAGGCTGCGACTTTACGCTGGTCGAGCAAGTTTAAACCGTGTGGTGTGGTGGGGAGGAGGCGAGCTCTGCGTGCATTCAGAAATTAGTTAGACGACCGTAAAAATGTCCATTAATTTTATATTCTATTATTTTATATATTTATAATATTGTTATATACTCGTATGTCGGTCGTCCTCTCCGTCCCATATACTCGTGTGTGTGTGTGTGTGTGTGTGTAAGTAAGCTTTGTTCACGGCTAGTAAGGGAGGTCGGGCCAGAGACGATTACTGCAACAGACGTTTGACTACAATCGTCCGTCGATTGTACAATAATGGCCGGAAAAATCGACGCGGACGTGGTTGCAGCAGCCACTGCGACGCCGCGGAATGTCATCACTCTCACACACCGACACTGCACTCGGCGGCCCGTGTCCCGGTCTGTTCCCTTGTAATACCTGTCTACAATATAGAATAATAATATACGAACTGCAGCATGCCCTCCGAGAGCTTTTGTCCCGAAGCGAAACCAAAACGTCCTGCACTATAATGCGACTACGACTACGACTGTCCCTTATTGGGTTTGACCGATTTCGATTTGTGTTCAAAAAAAAAGCAACTATATTTTCGCCAATTTTATATAGGTATACGAGTACGTGGTACACACGCGGTTGATGCGCCACTCGTCCGCCAACGGTTTTCCGTCAACAGTCGTTGACGATTTTCTACGGCTTTGTTGTGTCAAACCGTTAGCGCGTTCAAACGCGGATTGAAAATGTCATGTTTCCATACATAATAATACAAGCTAAGTAGATACAACAGTGATTTTTACAGTTTTTTTTTTAATGGTTGGATAGATAAAATACTATTTGACTTAATGCAAGGTAAGTGAATTTCATTACTTAATGAAAAATTACAGCAACATTAATTAGTAGAAACATAATAAAAATAAATTTTTTTTTAAAAAAAAACCAATCTTATACTTCGTTTATAACTTTTTAAGGGTTTCTAGAGCTTTATTACTTTATTTTAAATGTTTTTCTATAGTTATTAAGAGCATCAAGATCCGTACCCTATAAGTATTAGTTATAACTTGATAAGTATGATAACAACAATGCACCTATAAATACTTATAAGACGTATATTTATGGATGTTATTTTAAAACTATTAACTCCTCTTCAGTTGTTATAAAGATATTGATACCAAAAACAGTCAGCAGGACAAATGTTTAAATAACCGGAAATCGTATTACAAATTTGACAATGTAAATTAAATTAATTGGTATAGGTACGCATATGTTAACAACTCTCTATAATAATTGGATTGTTGTAGATGTCATGCGAATAAAAATATACGTTAATATTGGGTCTAAAATATGATTGCAATCTAATTATTACAAAACAAACAAAGCGTACATTTTCGTTATGCAAATATTATGTATATCGCGAGATTTGAAAATTAAATTACCAAAAATAAGCGAAATAAATATATTATTTTGTCGCAACTGTATTCATTATAAAAAGAAAATTATTATTTTTAGTAATAAACGTGCATTACGGGCTGCTCCTACAAGGCACGCTTGTAACATGGGTATAGGTATACGATTTTATGGAAATTGTACGTTGACATTTTTTCCAGTGTGTCAAATTCGTGAAATTCTCATTATTTTTCATCAAAACACTAAAAAATCAGTCTGGCTTCAAAAACGCTATACGCGTTTACTTTTAGACTTTATATACACTGAACTCCAGACATGACCGTTAAAAAAAAAAGTAAATAAATCGTTTTAATATATAAAAACAACACGGAAACCCCCCACCTCCACGGTATTAATCAAACAAAAACGAAATAGTTTTCGCGATATTAAAGTATATATAAGATCGACCAATGCGATCAACGAGAAGAAAGTCTATAGAACCACTAGAAACTCTGCAAATATATAGGTTCCACGAGCGCACTACCAATGAATTTAAGTTTTAAAATCAACTGAACACGATATTTGTTTTTCACTATTATATACGCTAGCAATATCAATACGTTACGCGTATTTAAAAATAAAAACGGTCAGCGGTACTTACATGATACACGTGTTGAATTGACAGGACGCATCAGCCGCCAAACTGAAAACAAAATCGTCATTTTTGTTATAAAAACGTTTTCGTAACAATTATTATTATCGAATGATATTATATGATATTATTCCCTGTCGGCGAGGCCGTGTTATAGAATCGCGTAGGTATATATCATTATACGGTTTTATTCGTGTATACACGGCGAGTGTGATGCTGCGCTTTACTTCGAAACGGGCAACGGCCGTGTAAATGTGTAATATAATATATATATATATTATAATAACTCTGCGACACATCCCGCACATATATATATATATTTTATATTACACATTATACACTACTCGACTACTATACTGCTGTACACTGCTGCTTATACACGTATACAGATATATACCATTGGGATAGGGGGGTAGGGTGTACGAGTATTTAATGGCGTTTACGATAAACGCGAGCGGGAAGGAGGCGCCGCGTATGTGTGTTCACAGGTGTATTATATATGTTTATTTATATAATATATATATATATATGTATATATGTATAGGTTATATTATGTACGTAGGTACGTGCCACCGTATAAAACGTACGCCGTACGTCTTAATTACCTAAGTGAAACTCGAAAACCCTCGAATCGGAACGGCGTGTATGATTTACATATTCACGAGATTGTTTGTCAACAAGACTTCGCATGCGAATATAATATATATATATGTGTGTGTGTGTGTGTGTGTGTATTATTACACTCGAGCGTATATATAGGTAGGCATAATACCTATAGCTTTTGGTGGGTGCTGAAGGCGGCGGCGGCGGCGGCGGCAAGACGATAACGTAATAATATATTATTTTATTTCGTGTGACTTTTCTCCGCACGCGTCACCACCCCTATCGTCGTGTGCGGTTCTATACGTATATGCCGTTGTCACCATCACGTCATACATAAAGTTTCTTGACTTGAAATTAAATCGCAAGGAAACGAGAAAAGGCACGCGCGCCCGACTTCTGATGTGCCGTTTTGTAATTATATATTTTATACATTATATATAATAGGTACGCGTATATCCCCGACTGTGCACCTCGCGATACATTCAAACGCGACGATAAATTGCTACTACGTCACTACTACTACGCTGTATCGTGTTGTGTGCCCGAAAATCTTTTCAATTTTTTTTTTCGTTATCTGTCTTTTGACGCGCTTTTAAGTTTATTTTTTTTTTGTCTGCACCGTATTATGCATTCGAAAACGAGCAAAAAAAAACAATAAAACGATAAGCGTTTTCGAGTTTCTAAAGATATGTGTTCATTTGCGATCTTTTTAGAAAAAAAACAACCTTTAGCAAAAAGTTTAGTTCAAAGAGCGCGAGACTTAATTGTGTTTTTTTCCCGCGAAAAACTAGTTAATTTAGAATAAGATAAAAGCGGGTCAGATAACTCATTTGAAATGAAAATGTAATGGTGTGTGTTGGCTAACGTATAAGTAAGTCTATTTTATAAATCGTATACAATATATATATACGACAAGTTTAACAAGAAAAAAAATATGAACGTACTTTATCATTAAATTACGATGATATATAATAAAATATTATGGGAGTTTTATATCGGTGCACGGGAAATGTCAAAAAATTAAATGGAGGAAAATGTATATACATTATATGTATAAACATCCGTCTGTTTTTATATAATTATGTTTTCATATAATGGGAGTGGGTATACCACCTATATATGTATACCAAAAAGCTAATGATAAAGTTGATTAATGTTTTCTAATCCCCCGGCAATACTCTTTACAAATCTTACTTACAGTATTACATTTTTTATTAATACTATTATTATTTTCTTTTTTAATATAAACGAGAAAGTGTATAGGAGATATCTATACCTACATATTATGTATTATATTCTCATAGATTAAATGCGTATACATGGTACCTCCGCGCAATAGGGATAGGTATATTTCTTAACAATGATGTCCATTGTAACAATGAGTGCCCCGATTATTGATCCAAAAGTATTACAGTACAGTATTTACAGTTGACCTCCACAACGAAAGTCCAAAATCGTATACATATACCTTTCCGTTTTATTTTTTTTCTCGGTCTCTCGCTCTTTCTCTCTCGTTTTATAAACTGGACTTTGGCCAGAGATGGGATGAGGGCGAGCCGACTGCCAAGTTAAAAAAAAACTTTTTACTTTATATTTTAAGGGTGTCGGATAATATGGTGTTTTAGGGAGAATATCATGTCGTTCTCTATTGACCTTGCTTTCGCTACAGTCCAGATTATACGTGATTATTCACCTCGGGTTGGCCAAACTTTCGGAACATCGACTGGAAATGGGACACAGTTCAGTATTGCAGTCGCCAATAGCCATTATCAGCTTCCGGTTTCCGCGTTCTAGCACAAACATGTCTTCGACACTATAACTGCTATACGCGAAAAGATAAGTCAATTTATTTCAACAATCTACTGAAACAATCTTAATGCCCCGGTCACGAGATTTTAATAAATTTAATTGAAAACAAAAACGGTTGAAAATATGAACATGAACGCCGCCGCCGTTATATTGTAACATTTAAGTGCCCTCCTATTGTTTTAAAAATAAATTTTACATTTATAAGTTAAACTCTTCAAGCTAACCGAATATTATCTTATTCTGTTTCTATTCATATATTAGATAATGTAAGTACAATTTATTTTTTCAAATTAACTATTATATTATATATTTTATAAAATATAAATTAACAATATATATGTATGATTAATCACACATTAACGTACAATAGATATTTTGATTTATTATTTGAATCAATTATATTTGTATTTTATATGATTTTTTAAATACATATCAAATTGTTTTTTCAGAGGTATAATTATGAACGTTGCACAATTTTAGTTACGATTTCTATTTCCTCGGTGGGATGTGAAAATACTTTTTCTTGTTTAAAACAAGTATAAAATGATTAGAGAAATAAAATATTAGATTCCCACATGTTAAATTCAAGCATTTTAATGCTAGTATAAATTTGAAGATAGACTGCAGAATATTGATGCATTTGAAACTATACATCAAACCGCCAAAGCGTTCTAATCTAATATAATAAATTAATATTATATGACCTAATTTATTAATTTAATATAATTTGTATATATTAATTAATACGTAATATAACTCAATATTATAATCAGTTTATAACTTATTAATATTTTTATGCAATCATGCATCTGTATATTAACTATGTATTTTTTTTTTAAATATAATGTTAATATTTATATTTATTATCTTTATAACTTTTGTACCACTGTATTTTAATATAAATCCAATAAAATATTTTTAAGTATTACGCGTTTTTCATGTAAATACCTTTTCTGTGTCTCACACACTATATTATATAATTGTACGGACAGATATTGAGATGGTTTGAGGGATTAGCAAGAATCCAATAGCTATACAATTAATATTTAATTTGGCCTTACCGAAAATCATATGGCCCCAAGTTGTCATTTTCTTAGAAAAAGTCGTAGCACCGCTACCGTATTTGATAACCACGTTCAAAATAACTCTTAAGCATTTTCATGTATTGCCCATGCTCATTTTCTATTTCGTGTTTTAGTTCTACTCTATTGTGTACCAGGTAAAAAATAAATAAAAGGAGAGTCGGTAGTGTTTTAACAAAGGTTTGAGTTATGTATTTGATTGGCTTTGTTTCAAATACACCATTAATAAAAAAAAAAACATCCGGTCGTGGTCTGATTGACCCTGTTCTAATCCAACACATACTTTTACAAAACCATTATATAAGGACTAACTAGTTCTTTCCTACACGAAATGCGATTTACCCCTACAATACTTGAGCCGCACACAAAGAATGTTTTTCAAAGGTTCAAATTGCTGGAACAACACTAGTTATATGTAATCGCTTTGAAATATAATTTCTGATGATCAATAATATAATTTTCTCAATAGTGATTAATACACAATAATAAAAATTATTAAATACGATAAAAATAATAGAATAAGTAAGCATTTGCTAAAGTTGTAATATTAAAAAATATTAATTCCAAAATAATAATTGGTGCGGTCATAAACAAAGCCGGTCATAAAATTCGAATAATATATTTTAAGCAAATACATAAAATTAGCTATTGTTTTAATAAGCATGATAATATTAACTTAGGTTAGGATACTAATGTCTTATGCGTAAGCCAATTATAATTCAAAGTTATAATAAATATACAATATACTACGTGTAAATTCACATTAAAATTAAATACTAATTAAACGAAATGTTTGTAATAGTTCCAAGAATATTGTAGGTAAGTTAGTTTATGTACAAATGGTTTGTAACTTACATGATAAAATAAAAACATTTTTTTACATTTAACATTTTGTCGTTTTGATTCTAATTTCAAACTTTGTAAAATGTACTAAATATTGTGTTGAATCTTTACTTTGCTCGAGTTTTTTTTTTTCATTTATATTTTCTACTTTAATTTTAAATTGTCAACAGACTTATTTATATAGTAACTGATTAAACGTTTTGTTCTTTTCTATAGAGAGGCGCGTGAGGCAATTGATCGACCTGCTGAATGTTATGGGCGTGCAATTTTTTGGACGAGAACCAAACGACCCAAACTTTTTCTGTCTACAGATGGAGAGTGTGCGAAGGGTTCATTTGGTGCAATCTCAATCTCAATTGTTATCCAACCCAATTTACTGGCCACGTTTAATATCAGTATTATATATATATATATTTATACAGGATATAAGACTTGTACAAAGGATTATGCAGTTATATGAAAGAATAAAATATAACTAAATTTATCTGTAATTTATTTTACGTCTTTTTCATTATTTTCCATTCCATAGAGGATATAACGGAGATACAGCTGACTTTTTGTACAGCATTATTACACTATAACATTTTCTATTTTATTCCATAGGGTTAGAGTTCAACTATCATATGTTTGTTAGATAATAATATAATATAATATAATACATTTAATAATAAAAATCATTCGTATTCAATCACCAACAATGAAAAATAATATTGAATTTAATACGTATACAATACTTTAACAATACACATTAAACCATCCTATATAGTATAATATGTTTATTAATAAGCCTAGACACGAATTAATAAAAAAAAAAAAAAAACAACAAAAATAGACATAATAGTATCTTATAAAATGTTGACAGATGGTTCGTAATACTTTTGAATGGCCGGCGAAAATTTAAGATTCAATTTTCATTAACATATCTACTATAATACATGTAGCATCCACAGTGTAATCGAACGCTTCACGAAAACAATATCCATTTTATGAACTTTGATCATAATACGTGTGAGTCGGATTTAAGTTCATGTGATGGACACAAATGTTATCAATTTCATGGAATAGAAACCATTATTTTACACAAAGTGTAATTTTTTGTTTTTAATTTACACTTTATTGGTTAGTTTTCGTGAAATCGTTGTCGGAAAAAAGAAAGCTCAGCCGCCGAATAAGATCCCACCCAGCGAAATGTCAAAAACTTTAAAGCTTAAGATTGTTTTTATTCTAGTAATATATTATAAACTATATAGATATATAGTATGCCACATGAGTGATATTATAAATTGTATACATATATACATACATACATACTTACATAAATAGTTCAAGTTTTTTTTTTTAAATCTCATTAGGTGAGGGAAATGGCTCTTTTGCTATTATTTTTATGAACATGACATGGAAAGTTGAAAAGAGATCCATATTATGAAAAGTTTGATTATATCATGTGAATGTAACATTATTGTTATAGGTAATGAATTTTATCAACTCAATCGTTTTTTTGAGAAAATTAACGTTTCGTTTGTCACTAAAATTGATTATCATATTATTATGTTGTATGAAAACCTAATGATTAAGTTAATGGCGTATCTACAGATCAATCAAGGTGAGGATGATTTTAAGATTGTAATGCACCTCAAAATATCACGATTGGTTTCACACCCCCTCTCACCATGACCTCAGACACAAAAATCAATGACAGATTTTAAGTATTGACGGTATAAGGTAATTTGTACGCAAACTAACTGTTTAGCTTTATTCACTGATTTATGTTAAAATAGATATCTAAAGTTTTGAAGTCTGTGCTTAAATATTTATCTTTTAGTATTTTTTTCTTATTTTATTATAATAATCAAAAAGTAAAAACAATAAAGTTAAATATTTAAGCACAGACTTCAAAACTTCAGATATCTATATTATAATATAAATCAGAGAATAAAGCTAAACAGTTAGTTTGCATACAAATTACCTTATATCGTCATCAATAATTATTGGAAACGTTTAAAACAACAAATTATCAAAGATAATAATTTTTTTTTAAAAACGCCACCATTAAGACAAATAAAGTATGACGGTATTTGCATTTATATATATATACTTTACTGAATACCTACTCAAAATAATTACCTATGTGATTACACAGAACACACACTACTGTAATTATACAAAATCCAAAAGCTAATTTAATTTGAAATCAATACATAACTTTTATGATTTTATATTAGCTTACAAATATATTTTGTAAACAATAATTAAAGCCATTTGATTTTAACAAGTCAAACTAAAAATATAATGGGACCTCAAAAATGTAATAACGCACCAAACTCGTTATATGTATTAATATTTTATCGATTTGAAAATATTATTATACTGAAATTATGCATCTAAATAAGAGTATATATTTACCAAACTAGAGAATAATAAAATATTACATTAACAATGTATTGTAGGTGTATTATATAAAAGTTTAACAAAGCCAATCAAATCATTGGTTTTTTAAAATGCACTCCAAATAAAATTATACGGCGTTATGGTCAATAGAGTAGAAATTTGCTTGCATTGTTCGAGCGCAAAATGATCCCAATAAATAATTAATAGTAACATAGAGTACTACAAACAATTATCAATAAAAACCATCATAATATTATGTATGCGGGTGTATAAGTTGTTTTTTTATTGCAAGCAAACATTGATCGAATACACTTTACTAATGAATATTTCCGTCAATTATGCGTATTAATATATACAACCAAATATTCTATACAGTTATATACTATTGTCTATTTGATATACGTATACATCATACACACCCATAGAGTTACGGAATGCAATTATACAGTTTTGTGCATAGTTCATTAGAATAAATCTGTTACGCGCACCTCTCTAAACAAATCACATAAGTACTACAGTATATATTGTTAAATAGGCCAGGGACGTCATTGATTCAACGAAATCATTGTTAAAAGAACAAAGGACATTTTGGAAACGTTAATTCAGATACACAAAGCCACCGTAACAATAAAATGAAACGATTTGATGCTATATTATTAATAGACCCGGAAACCATCTACTAAAAGGTCAACGATTATCAAAACTGAAATTTTGAAAATTAATTTCAATTTGTAATTTTTCTGAAACGACCGAGAACATTTTTATTACATTTCAACTTAAAATCATTCGCAAAACCTGACAGGTGTATTTTAGTACATTTTGAACATCTGCAGTGAGTTTTATTGCAGCCGCCAGCAAAAAAACAATTTAAATGACAAATTAACAATAAATGTAGCAAACAGAACACTAGCTGTGGCATATTACATTGTTATACATTTTTAAACAACGCAGTTGATCTATGGAAATTGAGTATTACACTCTCTTGCACCGTTTGAATAATCTAAAGATTATAAAGTATGAACTAAATTCTATTTTGTGTTGTAAATATAAAAGAAATTCACAGTTTGGAGGAAAAAAACAATATAATATGGTCCGTACACTTCAATTTAACTTCATTGGTGTTTAATAGATTTTATACCTACTAACTTAGGAATCAAAATAACTGCATTCTAATCACAAAGTATGTCATCAGTTTTTTGTCAGCAAACAATTTAAAATATGAAATTAAAATAATTAAAATACATGTTTTAAAAAAAAGTGAATTTATATCGTACTAGATTGCAGTTCACACTATCAATTAAAATAATATAATTCGTTCTGCGTTAATCAAAAAGCAAATATTACTGTTATTGTAAACAATTATTAAACACTGTGCTTAGGATTTTAAAAAATACATAAAAATACCACCATTATAGATTCATAGGTATATAATAAATATACATAGAAGCACACGTGCGTTATAATAATAAAGCTGTTCACTTTGACAAAAGAATGAGGAACAAAAAAAACCATTAACTAAATGCGTCAAAAAGGACACTTGTCCCGATACTTTTAAAAGCCCGATAGCTATATCGTAGCTATACGGTGGTATTGGTAAGTATATTAAATATGTATTAAAATATACATGGTAATTATTTTAACAGCAAACACACAGATGAAAAGAATCAAAGTTTTTGAAAATATTTTTTCACAACAATTTAAATTCGTTGTAAAACATGATTTTTGAAAAAGTATATATTTTTTACTGTTATTATATTTTTAATTTTCTGAATGACATCATACAGAAATGATATGGTACTTTTTTTATTTCATATATTCCAAAACGTAATATTTTACTGATAATTTTTATTTGCAAAAATATAATTTTAAATAAGTAGTTCATTAATATTAAGACTTATAAAATAAATATATTTAAAGTTTAGTTGAGGTGGACCAATATTTGTATGGTACCTCCTTTCCAATTTACTACATTCATCTAAACGTTAAAAACTTAAGATACTTAGAACTACTCTACCAAAATTTGATTTTAATAATACATCAAAACTCTCTGAATAATATTTTTCTCCAGCATACGGATATATTATAATAACAAATATTTTGTAATTTTCAAAAAGAATTGTTCTGCTATGACTTTAAAATATGTAAAAAAAAAATCTTTTACAAAACATTAATACTTTATGAAATAAAGAGTGTCGACAGTTAACGAAAATCACCTATCGCCTAAAATATTATACTCAAATAAATACAAAGCTCGCCTGTTATTTGTACGAAGTCACGCCGTAATCGAACAACAACCATACTTTTGCGGTTATTCTACGACGTGCGTATGATGCAGACACGTATTTTGCACTCATGACGACGGGGTGGTTGCGATAACTTTCAGCGTAACGTCCACCCCTCCGTCACCACCATTTAATTTCTACATAGGTACGACATTTTATCGATAATAATATGAACCGCAGTTGATTTCAATGTTTAGGACGTAAATACGTAGATTTCTCTACTATTTGTCCAACCCTCATTATTTCACCGATTAAATTTTAATAAAATCCATTTTATTATATTTCGCATCTCAGCGCAGTATTTATATTGTTATTATTATTATTATTATTATTATTATTATTATTATTATCACTATTAAATTAGGGACCGTATTATAATATACCACAGTTATTTATGTGTTCCATACATTGTTGTTATTATTATTACTATTACTATCATTATTTTATAGTCGTTTTAATACGAAAACTATACATAATAATATTATACAGCGGCAGTGGCGACGGATGTAATACGATTTTTTTTTTTTACCATCCCTTCCCCCCTCCCCCCTTTGCCGCGCTCTGCTGCGCCAATAGACAAACTATATCAAAAATTACGCAGGACCGAACGAATCATTCGCCCTGAGCCTGCACCGCCACCGCAGAGGGATGCCAACCGCCCCCTCCCCCCCGTACTCTGTTAATTACGCCTCGGTGGTGTGTATATATATATATATGCGTCTATCCTCGCTCGCCAGCTCCGTCGCGGCCATTACCGCTCCCATTTCGATTTCGTTTCGCTGTAAGTACCTATACTGCCGCACTATTTCCACCCTACCCCCCTCCCCGACATTGTTTTCTTTTACTCGTCGTTTTCGCGGGAAAAATACAAACTCCGACTTGCGCCTTTCTACGATCCGTCCACCCTGCACCACCATTATGCGATAATTTATTTTCTCGTCGAGTTCGCATCCGTCAATAACTTTTTTTTCACCTTACGCTTGAAAGTTTTTACTATATATTTATACACGATATACCTACATCGATCATAATATTGTATAAGTATACCTGCTCTCTTGGTTCGTTTAGACTCAAAATGATAAAAACTATATATATTTATACAAATACTTTTAAAGCTGTATTATTTTTTTTCCGTCAAGTACCTACAATAATGGTATATACAGGGTGATTCCCAAGCATTCACAGTATTCATACTAATGATAATAATAATATAATCAAATTCTGATTTTAGGAATTGTTGAGTATGCTCTGGGAACGGGCATTAATATGTATATACCATTTAAGGTGGGTCCTGTAGCGGTATAGGATTTTAAAAATGCCATCTGATTAATAATGCACGGGAAAGGGGGACATTCTCTTTTGAAAATGAAAAGTTTGTGTCGCCACAGAACACTTCTTACATATATAGTATTCTAAAAAGACATAGTACAGTTGAAAATATGGTCCTTATTAAGTATACTTACTTAAAAGTATCAAAAACCAGAATTCGAATAAATTTGTTTTTTAAGGAAAATCTGGGAGTGAGCATGATGCTCTGTGAATCATACCCTGTAGATAAATATGTACGTTTTAAATTATAGTCAGGAGGCGGTTAGAGGATTTCCTCTGGTCGGCTGTGTGCGAGTACATAAATACGGGAGGTATATATATATATATAATATATAAGCTGCAATCGTGGCTAATAATTGTTATCGTTGTGCTCGAAACGAACATCGCAAATGGAGTTTAAATATGTATTATTCACTTGCGATTTTCAGCAAACAAATCGCGGCGTAGAAAACTTCCCGGGAATATAATAACTCTCCATTTGTGGGAAATTTGTTTACACCGGCGAAGTTTTCGTGCCCGCGAAGAGAGAAGTTTCACCGATGTGCCGACTGCGTACTATATTCCACGGTTTTATTCTTGTCTAAACGAAACTCGAGCCGGATGGCAACGACAGACGTTTGGTTATAAACAGTTACCATCCGTCCATCCATCCATCCACATAATTGTTGAGGAATTACATTTTTCCCCGAAGCAAACAATATCATCGGAACGTTTATACATAGTATAATATAGTTACAAAATATGTTAATTACGTCGGTGATTTACTATAGGTATGCCCGAAAAGTAGTTGCAGTTGTAGGTCATCGTCAATTTTAATTACGAAAGTAAGATATTTTTTTTTTTGAAAGTCGTACAAAAACCAAAAACTTATACTATTGAAATAACAGTTATCTTCTAATAATATAAAAATAACCATAGTATATGATATACTTTCAAAGACAACTGATATTCTTGTACGATAATATATATTTAACATTTTAACTACACAACAGTCATACAAATAGAAGGTTTTTAATGATCAGAATCAGTATTGAAAATTAGTTAACACTAAAATATATAATAAACCTATACAAAAAGTGAAATCGAATACCTAAAGAAAGTATTATATCACTTAAAAAATGTTTTATAGTTTATTATTATTTAAATATCTGACAGTAATTAAGTTTTGGAAATAAAATATCTAACGGAGATATTTAAATTTCACTAAATTGTATTAAAAAAATATTTGATTATAAACAACGGAATATTATTATAATATTTTATCTTAAAAATACGAAAATAAAAATGCATATTTATATTTTAAAGACATTTACATTAACTTAATTTGCTACAGTTTACAAAAGTATTCAATTTTTTTAGTTGTAAAAACTTAAATGATCATCTATTTGAGATTTATCAAAAATGTTCATATTTATTAATTTGAAATTATAAGTTTGGTTGTATTAATAAAATAAATATGAAATCAAGTTAATAAAAAAATAATCCAACAAATATAGTTTTGGATTATAAATTACTATTATCACTTCATAAAGATTTTTCGGATGATTAATATAATTATTCAATGAATTATATATTTCTATATAATATAATGAATAATGTAAAATAAACCACGAGAGTACTGCTAAGTTTTTAGATTAGGCCACAAAGTTATTAATGACTTATTCATTAAAACTAATTGTATAAAGCATGAAATACAAAAAAAAAGTATCTCCATTATATCTAATATCTAGCTCATAAATCAGATTAACATTAAAAGATAAGACGAGCAAAACTGTATTTCAATAAAATATATTATTATAAACACGAACAAGCAACAAAATATATTTTCAAGTGAAAATTATACTGTCCAAATTTGCATAATATTATATTAAACGAAAACGAAATTCTCGGACGCGTAATATTGTATAATATAGTTTGCAATATAAATAAATGAACTGCAGATAAGTATAGTTAGAATCGTATTGTTTATGAATAAATCGGGGGTATTATTATTATGCGTACTATTTTCTACCCTAAAACTTACCCGGTCTCGTAAAGTTTTTATCAAATTTTAATAATAAAAATAATAAATACGGGAAAAAAATAATAAAAGTAATAGTAAAAAATAAATAAATACAATTATAATAACAACCACAATAATAATAATAATAATACACAGTGTATAATATTATATTATTATTATTATATTTGTTGCATATTATAATAATTTGTTTTCTTTTCCGCGCGTACAGCCGTATAATAGTAATAATAATAATAATATGTTTGTTGTAAACGTCGAAAAGAGTACTATACCTATAATATAATATCATATTATTGTTATTATATAGGTAGAGGTACTGGTGCTGCGAAATAATTTCCGGAGATAAAACACTGGCGGCGGCGGGACGGCATGGTAAACATATATATATATCATTATCAGCACCTCCTGTCTATACGATACGCCGCCGCTTTTGTTTCGGATACAAACATGTACGGCACCACCGGGTTGAGGGACTCGGTCGAATTTATGGACGAAGCGAGGTGGTGGCGGGAAACAATAATATTACTACGGCAATAATATTATTATTATATTATATATTTGATGCCGTTAACCGTATATAGGTATATAACCTTTACTACTTGCGGCCGACCGGTTTATCTATAATAACAATAATTGTATATAATCGTATTATACGACGACTTTAATGATGTGTGTTGCACCTCGACATAGAACTTCACTTAGGATTTGCGAGGCCCAGGGCGAAAATATGTGCGAGGCTCGGTTCGATAAAAACTGTGAGGACTAGCATATTATATTTCTGTCTACAATATAGTGTCTTGAAAATATTTACTTTTTTACTATTCACGTTGAATACGAATTGGTTCAAAATTAACAAACTTAATATAATATTTGTCCTTCTTTTGACAGAAGCAGAAAAACAGTGAAGTGTGAATTACGCCAAAAGTGTCATAGCAGCTGATATATGGATGTCACACGCACCATCTTGTCTTATCCCTTCTATCAATTATATTCCCGAGAAGCAAATTAAGTTTGAAAAAAAGTTCTATAGTGTTTTTTTTGTTTGTCCTACCATATTAATTGTCTTATAACCCTAATAATAATATGCTTGACTACAATTTATTTTTTACTTAGGTATTACATATATCATTATGCGTATGCCTATAGTTACTTTATTAGGTACTCTATAAAAATAATATTTTTTTAAAAATAAATTTTCAAATTTTTTGCATTTTGAAAGTGGTTCCCAGTGTCTAGGCCCTGGCAATCCTTAAACATGGCTCTACCTCAACGTGATAGTGTCCACGGCGTGCCCTGCAGGTAAGGATCAAACCATTCGCAGGCAATATAAAGCACTCGGATGCACCACATAAGGTCCCAAATTGTTAATACATTTTATCGAATTTAAAAACATCAACATTTCAGTTAAGTTATAGCTCTACTAGTGATGTCAATAATTAACATTTTATTACATAATACAATATATCAATATATTATTATCGATGATACAGTTAAAATGACAGGTGCCTAAACTATAAACGAAAATCTAAATTTACTAATTATCAATATATTAATATAGTGTTAAGGATTAATCGATTCTACATTGTATTTATAAACAGCAACAATTTTATATCGCGTAGAGAAAATAATTCGATGTTTTATCTGTAGGTATTCTCAAAAATATGTCTATAATATTATTAATGAGTAAATATGTCAGTCAACTTGCTTTGTTGTTTTTCGGAGCAGGCAATTACTATATTTCTGCCACGAGTGAAAGAAAATTATATTTAATTTTCATTTTGAAATTTTATCCATGAACAATTTCTTTAATGGTGTATTCTATTTTATTAACTTTAATTTGAAGTTTGTCATCCATTGTTATAATTTTTAACATACCTACCTATACTAATTGTTATGAATGTATACATAATATGTATGCATTTAATATTTAAATGACAGTGCAACTTTCGCATTATAGGTAACAATAAGTTAATAACAATTATTTTGATTTAATATATTTAGTAATATTTTAATGAGCAAATAATACACGGACCCGTCAATAGTAGGTGTAACTAAAAGTACGATAATAGACCGTACGTTTGTAACTAAATTACCTTTAGTAAATACGAAACGATTTTATTTGCGAAAGTCACAATAAAATACGTTTAACAATCTTAAAAATGAGAATTATGGACGAAGAAGTAGGTATCTATAAAGCATAAACATGACTCACCATTCAAAAGCAAATGGTTTTAAAATGACATAGCATATTAAAATTATTTTGCAATTATAAAGAACACATTTTGTATACTGTTTATATCACATAATTGCACTTAATGTCGATTGATAAGCACAAATTCAAAAATTTAATTTTGGGAATGGTGCACGCTAATTTCATGCTAAATATTGGTTCGGCAAAAATGTGGAAATAATTATTTTTGTTATATTATGTAAGACACGCGTCTGCAGAACCACTTAATTTTTTCACGATTAGGCCAAACGCGCTGCATGCATGCAAATAACTGCAATAGTTAGCATGCTATAATATTTTCCGAAACAGTTTTTGAAAATGCCAATGATGGGAAAGGGGTAAATAGACCGTAAAGTCGTTGGCCCCAGGCATTGCCGCAGTGTTTATATACCGCGTATACACGTATATAGTGGTAGTATAGCTATTCAGGGCCCGACGTGCAGCCGCTTATAAATCAAAATCTACATTGACCGTGTGTATATAATAGGTACATTAAAATAGTATACATTTATATAATATGGCACCGACGCGGATCGATTACAACGATATGGCAGACTATATAATATAGACTGTATAGGAATTAGAAGAAGAAAATATGAAGAAAACGCCAAAAGAATAAGAAAATATTATATTATATTATATTATATTATCATAGTAAATGTGCGCGGCGCGACGATAGGCATTACCGCGACGGTGCTGTGCTGCCTGCTGCAGTGCGTAGGTAATACGAATGGCGAGGGGAAAGAGAGTTGAAAGCGTTATAACAAAGCAATAATAACGGGTGCTCCATTGTGCTTAAAAATCCAAACCCTTTTTGGACTGTTTCCAAAGCTCGGCGGCAGCGGCGACGACGGCGTCGACGGTGGCATTGTTTTAATGATTCAATTAACGTCAACCGCTGTTGAAAAAATAATTATAATGCCTTATATATATACGTGTGTGCGCGTGTGTGTGTGTATAATATTATATATATATATATATGTGCACTGTGTACGCGTGCATGATATTGTTATATATATATGCAGAGAAGGTCTGCCGATATATATATATATATATGCAGTTTTCACATAAAACACGTGAAAGGGACTGTGTAGCGGACGCGGAAACGCGTTGTACTAATTAGACACGACGACGACCGGCGACGTTATATTATAACTATATGTGCACGCGGGCGCTCGAGTACGATTACCCAAAAGCGTTAAACGCCTACGCCGTCCGAACTTTTTGTTGTTTCGCGTTTTATTATATATTCATATGCACATACCTTTTATGATTATAATAATAATAATAATAATAATAATAATACAGTGAGGGTTATCGAGTTGACCGCCATGAGATCTCTCAGTGGATCTTTTCTTCGCCGCCAAAATGGGTTTTTTTTCTAAATGGTACGTCCTAAAATACTAAAATATTAAAAAATTCTCTATAAAAATAGGTTTCTTGTAAAATAAATTGTTTCACTGTTGCATCGAGACTCGACATTTAAAACTGAGTATAATCTATAAACGAGTTCCAATTTCAGATCAGTATTTTTTGTCTATCAATAGACAATAGTGTAATCCTTTTCATAAAACCAATTGTAACCAATATTTATGTAACTTAATTGAAGTATAAAAATCACGAATTCAAAAATTACAATTTTAAAGGCTCTTACATAATATTACAATGTAAACAATTTACAATCAAATATAGATGAAAAGAAAATGGACGACATTTCTTATTATCTACACATAAATGTTATTAATTTGTGTCAATTGGATAAATGCGGTAACAGATATTAGCGGGTATCAACACACACGCAACAATTATTATCATACCATTTCCATAATATAGTATTGAAATATTGATAATCACAAATAAGACACTATTTACAAGATAATAGTATGCATTAAGAATGTTCTGCGAATAAGAGAAAGATGGTTCTACACTGACAATATTATTGTGCAAAGCTGATGTACGAAAGCACACTAGCTGCAGTCCGACTGGTAAAAAGCCTTTCGTCATTATATAGGCACTCAAAGGCGACTGGAGGATAAGGAGACCGACCACGGCGGCGGCGGCGGCGGCGGCGGCGTCGGAGAAACCGTCGTAACATAATATATAGGAATATTTTAGACACGGTTATTATCATAGCCTTTGGAAGGTAGCCTCACACAATACTGCCGCCATACTTTATACCTATACGCGTATAATATTAAACGATACCAGTTATTACTATATGTATCTATATTATTATTTGCCGATAAAATGCTTTTGATCATCAACTCGCAGACATTATATAATCGTATCGAGTAAACGGCGTTTCAAAGAGTAATCGGTCTTAAAGGTCGCGTCTACGTCGTTGTACATAATAATAACCTATATACGGCTATATATTTTATAATTTTAAATCCTTACAAATCTCTGGCAATAAGCAGCACTTGCGTTCGACGTGCAACACGGGAAATATCCGCACTCGCAGTGCATTAAAGACGAACGCGATAGTATAACAGTTAATTCGCTCAAACTTAGCCTTTGCGTCTGCTTACACGACAAGTAATAATAATATTATTATCATTGTAGCCCGTAGGTATGCATACAATATTACTATTATAATATATAGGTGTCGATTGGATAATGGTAAGAAGACGGTATATATATACGATATTATACGCGTTTGATTTATATTCAGCAATATATAATAACGTCGTAACTCATATACGATCCGTTTGTGTTATACGCGAACAATGTGTATTTATTACTTATGTATTACGAAGACCATAATGTAGAGCAGAATATTATTTTAATTATGGTATTCATCATTTATAATAATTATTATAATATTATGTATACATACCGATTGAACTGTATAGCATAATAATATGGTACACGCTTTTGCGAGACGACGACGACGTTTTCCGTAACCCGTTTGCGTTTGTTTCGTTAAAGTAATATCAAACGCGAATACTTATGTGTTACTATTAACTCGTTAACGACGTTTTAATTAGTACGACATAATCTACCCACGGTACGTGCATACAAGGTGAGCATAACAAAATAGAAATAGTAAAATATGACATTTTTAATCGAACGCTGTAACCATATTTTGTATTATGTAGATTGCATGTAGGAACTTTAATTAATATTAAAACGATATACTAGCCGACCAATTTAAATTTTAGATATTATTATTTTATTATTATATATTATTATATTATTTATTTAAATATTTCTTTAATATTATTATTTTACATACTGTGGCTAATAAATACCTAGTAAAGCACGATTTTTAATTTTGGTACGTATGTGTTTATCTACCAAAAATAGGTATTCTACCCACTAATTAATTACAATTTATTAAACTAAAACTTACTGTATTGATGATCATCATCATTGTCAAGTATCTGAAAATGTTAAACGTCATGCTGTTTTTACGTCATCCCAGAAATAGTAAGTTATCGTTATCTTGGTTAATATTTTGCCAATTATATCATAATGTGTACCTATTTATGTATTGTATCACTGTATGTTGTGTATCGTAATGACTCGAGTCCCAGGTACTTTTAGGTAATAAAATAAAATAAAAACAAAACATTTATAAAAAAATTACAGGTATATTGACAGAAGTGTTATACACAATAGCTTTTTATGAGCGCCTGAAGTTAAAATTTTAAAAAAATTCGTCAAAAATACGATAATTCGAAAAATTATTTTGTTAGTAAAATATAAAAAAACGTCTAAGATTTGAAAATTGAATGCCTTTTTACAAAGAAAAATTGAATTTTTGTTCATTTCATTAGAGAAAATTGTTCCTCTCCTTAAGTGTGCCACCTCTGGACAATTGCCCACCGGTGCTCCCCCCTTAAAACCGGCCTTGTACAAGCACGATAGATAGTTCTGTACTATCATTAATGCTTGAGCATCATTTTTACCAGTAGATAACACATTACATAATTTATGATTATGGTTAAAAGTAAAATTGAACGTGAGATTTGTAGAGCATGCAAACTCTAGGGAATTTAGATTACTAAATACACTATTGCGGTAAGATTCTGTTTTTTTTTTTTATTTTGTAAGAAATAACGTATGATAATATAGCAATAACATCGTTACTATACTTTACTAGGTATCTAATAAATGGTACACGCTATATTATTATAGTCGTTATGAGTTTAACTTGACCTGTTGTAACCGATGACCTGAATCAAAAACAGCCCATTGTGATCATATTCCTTAGAGGTCTAACCATCGATTAAGATAACAACTAACAAGATAGTATTAATTATCGTATTATTTACACTAGTGGAAATTGGTTTATAACTCCACGTCTTGTCAAACTTTGTACAGTAATTGTATTGTTTGATCAGCACAACAATATTAGTTACAAAATGATGATGGCTTTATATAAAATATCAAACATTTTTGAAAACCTTATAGTTCAAAATATACGATACGTATTCGTCCTGCCACATTAGAAACGTATAATAGAATTGAATTACACGAAATGAGAGTTTTAAGAGTTTAAAAAATAAACACTAAATATTGTTTTATTCGTTAAAAATATATTTTTTAAAAAAAAAGTCTCTGATAATATTTAGAGTTGAATAGAGCCTTATAAGTCTGTCTTGAGAATAAAGTAAATACGCAGAATTGTAGTTAATCTTTAAAATATCTTTGAAGCGACCACAATAATATTATTATGACTATTATTGTTAACCGTTAAGCGGGACTGCGGGAGTATTAGTGATGTATATTATATATTTATATCACATGATTATAATGTGAGCACTTTTGCGTTCACATACCGCAATGACTGTGATTGGCCCCGCGTGGTAAAAATTCGGATTAGGTTACCGTAGTAACTTTTGAAGGGGGGGGGGCGAGAACCCCTCCTCGGGGGCGCTGATGTGAATAACCAGAATATTGCCAAAAGACCGCGGAGGTTTCTTCAAGACTGGCGGCGGCGTGTTAATCGTCACCAAGCCACTCGGGCTTATGGCCAATATCCGCGCGTGTTGCGGTACCTATGCACATATTATTATATATAGTCATATAGACGTGGTTTCTATACATTATATCTATAAATAGTATATAAACTATAAACAATACATAAATGCCCGACAAACTATCTACATAATATTATAGAATACGTTTATACGTATAATTATTGTGTATAGGTACCGACCGAAGTCTACATAATTATACGGAAGGTAAGCGCAATGGCGGCGGCGGCAGATCTTGGATAATGGCACCATCCGCCGCGTTATCCTTGAGTGACTGTTTGAACAACGTCAAAACTTTATGTTTGATTAACGAACGGAATTATTGCAGGCCCCGGAAGGTTAGGCGTCATATATATATATACGACTGCGGTATATACCTACTGTAGTACACGGTATATACATATAATTATATATACTGCGTGACGCGTGTTAAACATATACGACCCAGGGTGGTGGGGAGGAACGGACCTTCACGAGGGCATGAAGAGGAATATGGCGACACGAAGTTTGCGATGCAGTGCAAAAGTATGCGAGTGATCAGGTAGGCACACGAACTGTAAATTATTAATAGCTATATTATGAGTACGCGATGGAGAGATACGATTCAATAAAGGAACCATTCCGAGGGTATAGGTAATTATATTGTTTTAACTCTGCGCGTATATAGACACCGACAGCCGATGACGACGCCATTGCGATCTGTACACTACGAAATATTATCCTATACCTTCTCACTGCTACATCTGCAGCGTGATAAAAGCTCGTCGGACGGTGTTAGGGTTTAGCGCCGACAAGGGTCACCGGGATACTGCAGTGGCTTTATGGTCCATATAGATATCCGTCACGAGTGCTCACAAATCGTTTGATCTGAGGAAGAAAAACTTACCCCGAGAGTTGTGATGCGTGTGTGTACGTGCGAATGCGATTGTCGGACGAAACAAAGTTTGCCGAATAAAAGCTCCCATGTTTAACCCACTGACAAATCTGTTTTAGAGATTTTTCAATAAAAACTTTCAAACACCTGTATTACATCACACCGCGGAAAACTGTCATTTATCCTATTTCCGTTTATAAAAACTCTCTTAAATTGTAAAATTAATAGTTATCAGATTTCATTCCTGTACAATTTGACTTGAATCGGATATTTTAAAGGTCAATATACTTAATATACTTTTTGCTATAATAATACTTTACTCTGTAGTAATTACAAGCTTTCTAATATTAATATAAATGTCAAAATCCTGAGTGTATCAATGACTAAACAAAATAAATAAAAATTACAATCATTCCTATATAAATTAAGTCATTACAAAATAAAATACTATTTAAATTTTAAATTATTAATAAATACAAATGAAAGAGCCTTAACAAAATAAACATTTTTTTTTTTAATTTTAAGTTAACTTGATCTATATAGTTATTAGAATGATTATTATTTGTATATCCATAAACATTTTTAAATGTTCAAATTTTACAGAAAACTGTATTTTTATGATAAGATTTAACAAATTATTTCTCTCGAACTATATAATAAACTGCATTCAAATACCTAATGAACTTTTTTAAATTTATTAATTAACATTGCTTCAAACATCAATTTATCATTATTTTAAAAATACATAATTAATTACTAATCTTTGGACTTTTAATTATATACTGATTTTTTTTATACGGAAATGAAACCTTTGAGAAAACATAATTTTTCATGACGAAAATTCTGTTCTCAATTTTCAAAGTCAAATTAATTTTTAATTAAATCTGAAAACTATTAGAAAATATCTAATATCAACCTCTTTAACTTGAAACATATTTCTGTTTAATATTAATATCAAATCAAATTTAAATTGTCCGTTAAGAATATTATTTTATGTAATTACAAAGTTAATTAAATTGAATCGTTAACATTTGTATACAGGGTGATTCGCCAGGCTGCTCATCCCCTATTTTCTTCGATAATGCAACTATTCAAATTCTGATTCCTCACATTTTTTAACATACTTAAAGATCACATATTTTCAGATTCTTGAGTTTTTTGTACTACTTAAGAAGTGTTATGTGGAGCTATGAACTTCTGTTTTTCAAATAAGACCCCCCCCTCATTTTTTTTATGTAAATTATTTAGTAGATTTTTTTTCAAATTTGTATATACCAATTCAAAGTGGTTTGGAAAATCGCCATGTTTATTAAAGTTTGAAGATACTTAATCAATCAACTGCAGTATTATAAAATATTAAAGATGATTTAAGAAATAATCATTCATCAAATACGATTTAAATTAAAATATTTATTTAATATGAACTACAATAATATTTGTATTTAAATCATAAATTCTATTGTATTTGGGATTAAAAAAGATCACAATTTTTCACTCAATTAAAAAATATAAACCTAATAAGACTACTTATTATTGTAACAACATATCAAATATATTATTACTATAATCATTAATGATTGATGAAATGTAATATTGTATAGGTGATCAGTATTGGATACTATGGTAGTAATTTATATTCATGTACAACAATAACAATGCTCAAAATTCTCGAACTTAACTTTGAGTTTAATTATTCAAACATCCATTAGATTATTGAATCTCACACGCATCGTAAAAATACAATTATAAACTTGAACTCTGCCGTTGAGGAGGAGTAATCCATTAGTACTGTTTTCAAAGATTTGTTATTCACCCATCCACCAATGCATGTATAGAAGCTAGATGTATACCGAGTGACTATGATAAATATTAAAAATAATTGTGAATTCGGCACATCGTTTCCGGGTCTTAGATGGTAGATAATTCAATCTCATGATCAATATCGGCCGTAAATAATTGCATGACTTTTACAGGTATCAGCAAAAACAAAACCCTTAATTTCCCATCGTTTTATTATACTAAAATATTTATCATGAATAAATCGTTGTCGAAGCTTAATATTAATGTGCATGTCAAGTATACATCGGCCAACGTTTTGTTCGGGCGGATCGTGATATAGGTTCCGTCGTTTGAGTTAATATAAAATCACTGCGACATTATTCGGCCGAGTTTAATTTCGAAAGTTCCTTTGATGTGACAGGAATCATTTCGAAAAGATCCTAATTCTCCGTATATTATCCGAACCGCTGAATAAATAGTAGGTATGACTATTGCATACACATTACGCACAATACGAGAGACTATACAATCAAACGCCAATAATGGGTTCGTGGTAGGAGGGAAGCGCGCACACACGTGAATCGGGTATTTGATCAAGATGTCTATAAAATGACCACCGAGTATAAGCGGATTGTGGAGGTCGGTAAAGCGAATGCTATATCCAGAGCCTGAAACCATTGGCTCTTCAAAGGCACGTAAGCCGATTTCTTTTTTTTTTTCTAAAAAAAACACTGCTCTCTGTATTTTTCTGCCACGGTTATCAGTAAAGAGTATTTCTAAGTTGCATCTTATTTTGTTTTTTTCTTTTTGCCTTTAACGACACCATTTCAACCGTAAATATCACCAACGAAACCAGATCAGCCAAACATATAATATATTACACGACTTTGAAAACCGAACAGAAATGTATTTCAACTGAACCTTTTAGACACATTTCACTCGCCGTATAAAATATTAATGAATCACCGTATTAATTATTATGATTCATTACAAATTACGATATTTAAGTCCGACACTCTGTCCGCTGCTTTTTGAAACATAAATGGGTTATCGCATTTCATTTTAGTTCGACACGACTTAGTTTTTCGAATCAACGGACAACAATATTATTTCATCTATTACATTTAGATTTCTTTTCTTTAGCGTGATTAGTATTTATCATTGATCTGCGACTTTTCTTTACAAATTAAAGGCATCACCGCATAAATAGTTTATAATTGATATATTTATTAGTTCAATTTTATTAATTACAAATATCATTCAAAATTAAAAACCAAATTATGTTTAATCACAATCTCTAATGACTTATTGAAAATATCCAATTTAAAACCCTGCACAGGTTAATATTTATTACGAAAAATAAGCTTAAAAAATATTATTATAATTAAGATACATATAGATTAATTGATTTTAAAATCATTTTTTAATTCAATATTATATTCATTGCCCACATCAGAGAGGCATTGAATATTTATGTTTTTATGTTCTTAAAAATCATGATTGAAAAACATATGAACAACGAATTTTTTTTTAAATATGAAATACATAAGTACAAAACAATGATTTTTAATATTAATTAAATTTCTATTTGTATTTAATCAGATTTAATTTATCATAAACAATATTATAATATTTGGTCTTTTTAAAATCGAAAGGCAGTAAACGAGTTAAAACTCCATACGATTGCCATAACTTCCTGGCTTATCTATAGGTACATCAAATAAATAAAAAACTATTAATGCAAAACTAAATTAAAATGTTCAAATTTATTGACAATCCCAAAATGGTAAATCGTAAATGTAGTATATAACATCTAACCTACGTATCTGTAAACAACGCATGATAAATACTGATCACTATAGTGTATAAATATATATTATAGTGGACATATTTCTATCTTTTTCTATTAAATAAAATAATATAAATAGGTAACGATGTTTCTAGATTACTATAACAATCTCTAGGATTATTATCAATAACACTGTTATAAGTAGTATTTTAATTAAAACCAACAATGGTGACAAATACAAATACTAATGACATACAGACACCTAAAGTATTATTGCATACCGTATATGGTAAAAGTATTAACATCAGTCAGCTGTATAAAATCCTAAGAAGACCTCAATTACTTTTAAATGATTTAAATTATATTTATTATGTATAGTATATTATTATCATCTAAGAAGTTCTCGTTACTTTTAAAAGATTTCAATGATATTTATTATGTGTAGTATATTATTATACGTATCATCTAAGAAGTTGAGAATTTTCATAATACAAAAAATTGTATATAATAATATTATGTTATCGTGATATTTATGAAAACAGTACTTTGCATGCGCGTATAAAGTTTTTGATAGCTTTATACTTCAGAATACCAGAATTAATCTTTTTCATTAATTTTTTTTTCTTGTATTTATTACGTGCCTACTTGAAAAAAATTTAAGTTTAAAACAGAAATCGTAAAAGATAAATAATAAATTAATCAACACTCTTCCTTTATAAAGCCCAAATAACTTTTTCAAATTAATTTTCAATTTCAATAGTAATAAATTCTGAAAACTTTTAATTTATTTTATCATACAACTACTAAAATACCAATTTCTATATTTCTAATTTTAATGCCTTCATTTTGATGACTAAATCCCCATATCATGTTAATTATTTAGAAAGTATCTATATAATTTTCCCTAAAATATTACATTGTAAAAAGTCTTGTATTTATAAAGATGATGAAAAAAACAATTTAACTAACTTTTCTTCTCTCCTCAATTTAAGTTATTTTGTTAAAAATTAAAATATAGAAATTGAAAGATTTTTTCTGTTTTAAATTTGTTATGAAAATATAAACTAGTTAAAATCAGTGAACACATAATGTTTTCCTTTGAAAATTGAAATTGAAAGTATAATCTAATTTCAAAGAAAACAAAATTGTGTTTTGTTGATAATAACGTAATAAACGAAATGAAAATATATATTTCCAGGATAACATGTAGAAATAATTTAGGTGACGATAATTAACGAATTTTCAAATACTCAAGTGTTTCAATGAAAAATTATTTTCTTCTCCGTGAATTAAGGACAATAGTCCCTACTCCCTACTCCCTTGTTCCTTTTATTAACGGGAAACCCCTTATGATATTCCTGCAGCCAATATCGTCCACGACGTGTCAGGGTGAGAGTGATGGATTCAGATGGTGGCTTACATTTAGAAACTGGAAAGCTTACCAATTTATAGAGTATATTAAACCGAAAAAGATAAAGACGGACTTAGCTTCTTCCATAAAAATGGAAACTGAATTAAGAGCGTTTTGATCATTAATATGCTATTATGAGAATAACAAAACGTTCTTCATAATTATTATTAAATATTTTATTATTTAAGCTATTGGCTTTTGAGTAATTGTTGTTTTAATATTTTTACAAAAATATCATCAAATGTTACGTCAATATTAACACATAAATTGTAATAATTGCTTTGTATATTTAAGAAATCGTTTTAAAATTTTAGCCAAAAGATTATTCTAAGATAATAACTATTATTTATCGCACCTAAAAGTTGTAAGATATAAGTAAAACATCAATTAAATTATTTAAGTTATTGTCTAATTCATTAAAATAAAAGTGTATTAATTCATGAAATATTTTATACTAAAAAACATAATATTAATTATTAATAGAATATAATGTAAAATTGTAAACAATAAGGTAAGAATTTTATTTTTATAACAATCAAATTAAATTTAAAAAAATAAAAGTACTGGCGTTTTTCTTTTTTAAATTATTTTAAAGAATAATCGATTGTTAATAGTTAATACCTACTTATTTAAAAATAATAATTAGTAAGCATTGAATATAAATATGAGTCATACAACACCAATGTATTCTAATCAATTATATTATATAATTATCCAGAATTGTTATTTATTATATAAAATATTGAACAATCTTTATATGAATTAATTATTTTAGTTTAAAATAAGAACAATGAAAGTTACATAAAACAACTTTTAAGCTATTCGCATCAACCTTCTAATCAAATTTAACTTTATTTCGAAACTAAAGTGAACATTTTGAAGTAAAAGTTTTAGAATTTTGTATTATCAAAAAAAAAAACATTATCTGTATGTATAGATATTTTTTATTCTATGTTAAGTTTGCATTATATAAAGAAAAACAATCTTAGTATCTATTTCATGTAACGTTAAAGCAAATTAAACAATTAGTAATGATCCACATAGAACCAATAATATGTAATTGATAAATTTAATAATTTTTGTAAACACATTTGAGTAATTTGAGTTAAGTTTTATACTGTTAAAAATGTGTTTACAATTATTTAATTGGTATAAATTGGTAAAGAAAAATAATAGTAAGCTATATTAAGTACAGTGATGCACGCCACATTTATAGCGTATTTGGTTTTTAACTAAGTATATTTAGGTTAAGATATCCGTTAGGTAACAAATCTTAATTCGAAATTACAATTTTAATTGTTTTAAATTATAATATTATGTTACGGTAAGTTGAGTTTGTTCCATCACTATGTACAGAGTTATTCATCAATCATGCTTAACAAATGCAGTTATTCAATCTCTGAATTTTGGAATATTTAATATACATAAAGACCATTTTTCAAATTCTTGAGATTATTTGTCACTAATTTCAATTATCTAACTATCAATTAGTATTTGGATTTTCCAAATGAGAATCCCTTTTCTACTGTAAATTGTTCAGTGGATCATTTTGACCAATAATAATAATAATAATAAAAATAATAAATATTAAATATTAGATACAGTATTACATCTATTTAATATTATTTTAAAACTATTTTTAAGAACTATTAACCAGAATGTAAACGTTTTAATAACATTATATAAGTTATAAGAAGTCATTCAAATTTTTAATTAGTACATCAATATTTGCAACAAAAATTATTCCCTTGAATAATTTACAGCAAAAAATGTGGTTTCTATTTGAAAAATATATATCTGTATTACAACACGACACTCCTTAAGTAGTACAAAACTCTCGAAAATTTGATAATATTGTCTCTTTAAAAATTCCAAAAATCAGAATTTGAATAAATTCATTATTAATGGAAATAATAGGGGAAAAAATGTAGAGGACTTGACTAACAAAATATTAAATACAAATACAATTTGTATAGAATTAATGAAAAAAAATTTTAAAAAATGTTTAAGCGAATGTGAAAAAAAAAATGAAATCGTATTCGTTTAAATGTAATACATAATTTCTCAATAATATTATTAATTAAATAAAAATCTGATCAGCATATGAAATCAGAATCTAGAACACCTTCGGAGTACCATTAAAAATAGTGATTCAAAAATAAACAACTATTTTCCAACAAATCACTAGTGGCTCGATTAGTGGCACTAGTGTATATTCAATTAATTAATTTTAATTCTTAGATCTAGTTTGGGTGTGGTTGTTTCACATTAAAAAGATTTAAACATACTTCTGTGTTTTTGTTATTTTTTTATGTATAAACAACGACTTCGGCCCTAGGCGCGAGATTCCCTCGACGCGTCACGACGCCTCGGGTGCAAGCTTTATACTCCCTAGTATGACAGCCGTCTTTATTTACTCTTCCGTTAAGTCGGTTCATTACTTAAAAAGCAGCTGTCGTAAATTGATATATATATATATATATAAATATATTACGAATTATACAAACAACAAAAGACTATACCTCGATGAAAACAGACACCATATTATTATAGTCAATATTGTTGCGACGATGACGTGACAACTGCGTTATTATAATTTTAGTATATCTTGGCCGGAAGAATGCTTCCTGACCCATCTTTTTGATAGATGAATTTTTGAAATTATTAATAAACAGACGGTATTCGAAGAAAATATAACGTCATGTTTTATATTTTACATGTAAAAACTAAAAAGTATTAAATATTTTATTATATTCAAACCATTATAGAAATATTGTAATGCCCAAGTGTTATGAAATACCAAATTAACGAAATATATTCATGGTTATCATGACTTATATTTTTAGAAAACTCGAAGAGAAAAAATCCATTGTTGTAGGTACAATGATATAAGTAGTTTTTTATGTAAGAAATACGCTAATAATACGCCATAGCTTGAGTAGGTACTAAAAATATGCTTGGAATTTTAAATATAAATAGAATTATGTTTTTGATTAAAAATTAAATTTTCATTCAAATCTAAAAGTTGCAGAATATCAGTAGTTTCCCAAAAAAAAATTCACTTAATTCACAGTAAAGTAATCAATAATATAATCAGTGCAGGAAACTGAAATTAAAATAGTATTCTTTGGTATTTGAAAAGATGTATATATAAATTAAATCATTTGAATTTTGAATAATTAACAATTTTGTAAGTTTATTATGTATAAGTAAATAATATAATAAGTATTACTAAATAGTCTCAATATTTTTGTAAATCAGAAAAATAGCAAAAACAACAGGCATAATACAATGATAATTATTTATTGTTAAAATATATATTATTTAATAATTATTTAGTATAATAACTAAGTAATAACTTATAAATTATAAGCTACAATAACTTATTAGGTACCTAGTAACTGTATTAATGTTACTTTCGATTCAAGAAGTATACTCAAATAAATGCCGACCTTAACATCTATCTTATTTTAAAATGGAAATTGTGGGATTTTGTAAGAGTTCATAGTTTATGTAAATTATATTCACCAAATATGAAATAATCTGTTTAAAAAAAATTGTTTATTCAGTGCGATTATTTTAACAATAAACAATCATTTATCTCAAAAAGTATAAACGTTTTTGAAAATACTTTTTTTCACATAATTTGAAGTAATACAAAACAACATGGTTAGAAGTTATATTTATTATCGTTATAAATTATAATTTTTAAGTTTTCTGCTTTTTAGAATGAAATTATAGTAAATTTTTAATTTTATATTTCAAAACAAAATATTTTTCTAAGGATTTCGATGGACAAAAATCAAATTCTGAAATGTCACTAGAATAAATGATAGTTTGAGAATTTTAAAAACTGGATTACAAATATTTACAAATATTAGCGATAGTTTGATGACAATTTTACATAATTGGTGTGGGGCAACTTCACGTATATGAGCACTCCACTCATCTTAATATTCATTACTTGAAAGTTATAACAAATTAACAACTAATTCAAAATTTGAATTTTATGCATCGAAATCCTCAAAAAAATATTCCACTTCGTAATATAAAACTAAAATTGTTGCTGTTATTCAAAAAATTAAAAAACATAAAATATTATAACTATGTAAAATAGTAAAAACAATTGTTTTGCTATGAGTGTATGACCAATAAATATGTTAGTAAATCTTGTATTTTTTATATTTATTATTAATTCTTGTTTGTATATTAACATGTTAAAAATATTTTAATATGATCATGTTCACTAACAGCCTAAAGGTACAAAATAATACTAATAAAAAAATATGTTAAAAAATATTTTCTAAAATATTCATGCTTTTCGAGATAATGATTATGTTTACCGTTAAAAGAACCATGCTGTACATTCCTGTTTATTATGTACATTATACGCATTTGTAAAAAAAAATATATCACTGGGTGTAGCGTCGTCGTTACAACTAGGACATACACCACATTATTCGTATGGGGCACAGTGTTTAATCTCGCAGATTAAAAGTGCTCTCGCCGGTCTACCCTCTGTTTGCACATGAAATAAAATCTTTTCGAGATTCCTCTTCAGAAATGCCCGTATACTCTTACAGATCAAACAAAATGTGGATTTTAATCAATCGGCAGAGAAACATGATGGTAAACTGGACAGCAGACTTGGAGAAGAAATATAATGGAGGTACGAGTTTCGGTTATATGGACCGTTAACAGCTGTGTTCCTTGAACGGACAAGAGATGATTACAATGTTTGAAGGTGGTTTCAATTATTTACTTGGACACAATAATAGTTTTTTTTTACGTTAAATTTACAAGCTATGATACATTTAACAAAAAAGTCCTAAATACTTACAACAAATTCAGTAAAAATATACATTTCAAATACCTTGTAATATTAATAACTATATTTTCCCAATTACCATGAAAAATTCCAATAAATAAAGTACCTACTCAAATGGTTTGGAAATTAAACGTCATTTACGTCATAAATCGATATTAAATGTAATACAAAATCAGAGACAACTATTTTTGTTCATTCTTCAATAATAATAATAATATGCATAAATATATATATATAAAAAGTCATTAAAATGGAAAATTTTAAAATGGCTTATTATTGTATAATATCAAAATAATCGTATCAGTTTATTGTACATGATAATTTATGCATTTAGATTCACATCAAAAGTCAAATATTTCAACCAAATATTCAATAATGATAAATAATTAGGAAGAAAAAAAATGCAATATTTATGGTAATTGGTATAATAAATAATTATGCGTGTACATTTAACCCTTCACGAGATTATTCCACAAGATTATTATCGTTTAATGCTTATAATTGGCTATGTTAAATTATTCATAATCATTTGTATGCTACATCTGCGAACTAAAACATTCTAACTGTTCTGAATAAATATATTTATATTTTATTGCAATGTAGCTGTGATGTTGACATTACAACTTAGGTTGAAACATATTGATATACCTACTCCTCAATAGATAAATCAACATTTGTAATTTTAAATTTAATTTTATAAAAACTGTAAGTATTTTGTTTCCGATTGCAAACCGTATTTAGATTTAATATAATTACAATTCATAGTTAATTATTTATAAAAAAAAAAAATGTCTATTTAAATCACTAATACAATATTATGGTACCTAATATAGTTTGACAAATTAAAATGTTTAAACACGGATAAGTTCCATAATATTTTACTATCACAACTGCAAATTAGAATTTAAAATCTATTCATCAGGATAAATGCGTTTCGAATGCTTACTAATATAATTAGACAATTTGTGTGTCTAAGAATTGTAACAGGTGAATTTCATTGTAATATGTAACCAATAAACTTTCATCATAATAACAAAATCCTATCGTAAACTTAAATTGGCATGCAATGAGGGTTCAATGTGTTGATATGCATTGCTATAACATTGAACGAAACTTTGGTTATGTATACGTTTTAACTAAATTGTAAAACTTTGGAATGCCATAAAGTATCTATGACATTAGAAAACTTGTGTACCTTGAGAATATGTAAATATACACACAAAATTCTGTGTTATATTTTTACGGGTTTTTTTTAAACAAAATATTTCCTATCATAAAAATAATAGATCGTTCATAATTTGGTATTTTCTAAAACTTGAGATCGAAATGCAGAAGTATATTATTGACAATTTAATAATAATAATAATAAGCTAGTCTTATAATATCTAATAGTAGTATAATGTACATGTATTTTAATTATAATGATAATAAACTTAACTTAACACACTGTTAGATTATACAAATACCAACTGTAATACAAATTACTATTATCACGTGTAATATAAAAATGAAAAACTTTTCAACTTTAAGTTTAAATTTAGTTTTTGAAGTAGTAGATATATACAAATAAATATATAAAAAAACATATAAATTAAATTCAAACACCTAAAAAATGTCTCACAGTAAAATATATTAACCCACAGTTAATTAAAACTTAATACATTTTAAAATACTCTGTTGTTTCATTAAGACCTGTAAGAAGAATATCCTAAATGCTTTAAAAGTAGTGATTATCGACAGATAAACGTTAAAAAAATTTAAATAATAATAATAGAAGTATTCTAACAGTAACTCACAATGAGCATTGTAAATTTCAACGTTAAATAAATAGAAAATAATATTAGATTACAGATAAGATTTTTTTTAAATATTGACGTAAGACTTAAGTAGGTAATTATATTTCATGAAATCTCTTCAACTGATAATTTTAAAACGCATATTTATTTAAAATTATATTTTAATGATTGAAACTCGAATAAAATTTAAATACACCTAACGTACAATATACTAGAATAAAAAAACGAAAAGTAAACGAAAAATAAGTAATGATAATCCTTAACGAATAAACGTGAAAATGTGTAAGGAGGATTAATGCAAACTCATTATATATTTCAATTAATTATTATTAAAGTTTATTAATATTATTAATGTAGGGATCAAAAGTCAAACATCAAAAAACAAATTAGAACAATATTGTCTATTAGTTTGCTTTAAACTGTTTACAATCTTAAATACAATGTTTAAGAACTGCTATTATAACAACTTATACTAAACGTTGTTTTACGTTTTCAACCTTATTGATCCAGCAAAAATAATTTTATCAATATTTTTAGAAAAAAAAAATTGAAAATTGACTATGTCTACCAATAGCTCAAAAAGCGTCAAAATATTTTAAACATTTTATGGTGTATTAAAAAACGAATCATAATTATTTTGTAAAAATGTCATGTATCTATAGGTAGTTATTTATTTTTGAATTACAACAAAATTGCTCCATAAGAAATTGTCAGTTTACGGGTAAATATTCAATATTTAACTTCAAAGCCTCAAACAATTATTTTGACTTTCTGGAAAAATTTTTATTTTTGAAGGTAGAAATATTTATGATCAATCTTGTGTTGAATTTTAAAATTCTAGACATAAAAATAAAAAATTGTATGAATTTTTAACTCAAACTAATTTACATATTTTCGTGATTTTGATGAATTTTGTCAAAATTCTCACTTCAAACGCTCTCCAGTTACTGAAATTTAAAATCTGAGCACGATTTTGACTACTTATCATATACATAGACACAAAAAACATTGTAAAATCAATACATTCAACGCTCCACTCCCAATTTAAAATTGTTTGTTACATGCACGGTTAAAGATCTATTTTAAAAGTGATAAATTAAAATAAGACACTAAATCGAATCTAAAATATTGTTTTTGATTGACAGACCATAGCAAAAATTGTTTTCCTAAATATATTTAAAATACTCATCATGTATAGGTAGGTATAAAGCGTAGAAAAAGTTATTAGAAGTACAATCGATTTTTTTTAATTGATTAGGGAATACAATATTAAACTTATACAAATTATTAAAACCTTTATCTAATTAATACATGCGACGAATTACTGGCGGTAAGAGTGTCGGAGCCGGGTGTTTTTTATGGGGAAAAAGTTGAAGCAATCTCTAGTTACGTGGTGCAGCGGCCATACAATAGCGGACTGTACAAAAAAATAAAATAAAATCGAACAATTTCAACGGCCCAAACAACTTTACAGGAAGAACAATTACGCCTCGTAGAATAGTAGGATTTTGATCTTTTTCTTTTCATTTGAAAGATGAAAACTTTATTTAGATTGTATTGGCCTCTCTTTTTTTAATTTACTTAAAAAAAACGCCAGAAAAAAACACATTTCAAAATACTTGACGATTTGTAATTGTTTACACTTTTATTAAAACTTCTGGAAATACAGTTTTTGAAATCTGAGTCCAATGCAACCTGTATAAAGTTTTCATTTTTCAAATAAAAAAATATCTGGCTATTTCACGAGGCGTGAGAGTTTTTCCTAAGAGGCACATTTTTAATAAAAAAAATATATCAGCTTCAACACCCTTAATTAGTAATACATCTAGATTTTGTTTTTACATGGCAGGCAAGTTGTGAATTTTTTTTTAGTATGCGAGATGGTTTTAGGAGTTATGACCGAGGGGTGTTACTTTATTTCACTAATCTAAAACATTTAATTAAATCAATTAATTTTTTTTAATATATTGGTAAATTCATTTTTATATTTAATATAGCTATATTAATTTTAATTGGATTGTTCACATTATTTTGATTATTTACGTATGAGTAAAAAAAAATATTAATTATAATTACTATATTATTAGCCTTAAACCGTTATTCAGACCAGTCGTATGATTTATGTATATAGGTACAGCATGTGAGTGATTAGCACTTAAATTATTGTTATAATTGTTTAAGAAGCTAAAAATAGAAATTTTTTCCCAATCCCTATATTTTAATTGTGTCTTACACAATTTACATTTTCTGATGTGAAACATGTTTTATACTTCAAATGTATCAGTGTCTGAGCATACAAAACTATACTAAAATTATCATGTGCTGTTCAAATTGACTATACCGTATCAACGTTATACAGACTTATACTCATTGCCTAACATATAATTTTTATGTAGTTTTTATTATTATATTTTTTTTTTTAAATATCTGAAACATATAAAAGCAAAAGATGTTAGGATGATTGGTGTGTGGGAGGTTTGTTTAATAACGACTATACACGTTAGGTATACGACGGAAAAATATAAAACTTAACATTTGTATTCCTAAGTAAAAACTGTTATTCTTAAAGAGATTTTTCAACATTTGATCTAGTGAACTTAGATTATTGACTAAGGTAAGCACTCCATGACATTTCCTGGAACGATCTTGGTAAAGAATACTCCAGTTACGTGGAATTTCCGGAGATGTCAGGAACAAATATTTCTAGGAATACAAAAACTGTCAAAAATGACAGAATGGTTTTTACTTTTTTTTTATTATAGACAGTCATTTTTTTGATTTACTTAACAGAAAAAAATAGTTTTTTTACCAAAATAAGTACCTACATACTATTCTTAGATATTCTACTTAACCACCAATGAAAATTTTTTAAGTAGTTTTAACTTTTTGAGATTCTAAAAGAAATGAAGAAATTAAAAAAAAAAAACCGAAAAAAGTCACACAAATATTTTTCTGCTTATTTATTATTATTGTAACACTATAGAATCGCCAAAAATATATAAGATATGAGACATAATATAACATTACACATAGTATATAGCTCACCATGTATTTAATCTATTTTCTATAGTTACTATATAGATGTTGAAGTGCAAAAGTGTAGTTATATATTTTAAATTGAGTTGCGTTTTAGGTGTGACTATATAATTTAGACTAGCATATCTAGATTCTAGGGTGTCCATATTGTGTCGTCTTTCAACAAAATCTTTAATTGGATATTGTCGATTTAGATAAGTCCAAAAATAATACTCATAATTATAAATTCGTATTACATTATTTTCAAATGATTACAAACTTCTTAAGCCAAGGTATCTATCGTTTTCGTCCTAACTATTTTATTTAACAGTGAAATTTCGAGTGTTTAAAATTGATAAAAATAATAAAGAAACAAAAAAGGGTGATTTATTTTATAAATTGTGTTAATTTTAAATTAAATTATTATTAATACTTATTAATACTAAAAGATTTTATTGAATTAAATTGTTATTAAGGAGATACTCTACAATGTTAATTGTTTTTTTTAATTAATATTTTTGTAGAAATTTAATAAAAGAAATAACAGAATTTTCATGGGACCTATCGATTTAACCAGCATACATAATATACACATGCATAATATACATATTCCCATTGAAATCAATTGAAATAATTTTGTTTTTAAGCAGAATAAGAGTTTTTTTAATTTAATTCTAGCAAAAACTTGAATATTTAAACGAAATACACCATTATTTAGCATTATGACGCGTAAAATATAATTTATCCCAGAAATTTCTGTATGATAGGTAGATAATATGATTTCTGTGAATTCACACGTGTTACCGGGAATTGTTCATCCATATTGATAACATAACATTTAAACAACGATTACTCAAAAGGAATTTAATTAATTATTTTTTCTTTTCCACGATATATGAGTAATAAATAATAATGTTTTTGTGATAAATATAATGTACTTGAAATAAGTATTTTGAGTACTTTTTAGGTTGAAAACAAACAAGAAACGAAAACGGTGAAAGGGCCGATAAAGAATATATTAGCCGAACTCCCAAATGACTTAACATCATAAATAAAACAAGTAGTCAATTAATTGAATATTGATTGTATTCTAAATATGTGGACTTAAGCAAAACTATAAAGGATTACAATTTAAAAAAAACTAAAATTATTCTGATATTTTGAAATAATTATATTAATTATTCTGTATTCATAAAATATAATAACACTATTCGAATGCAATATTATTTAGTGGTTAACTTTCTAGTATAATTTATTAGATGTAATAAAGTATAATAAACAAGCCAGGCGCCAACTGTCAGATAATAACTATATATTGTTAATGATAATCTTTCTTAAAATATATTTATAATATTATATGACATATTTTTACTTCGAACTCTTAAAACAAGAATAATTAAGTTTTCATAGCTTCTGTGAACAATCAGCATTTATATATTTTATTGTCCTTATTATAAGGGTCTATATTAAACAGGTTTCAATAAATTTCAGTATTAATATGATTTATAATGTATAATAGGTTAGGTTCCAGTGTGTCCAAATAAATCTAGTTGGAGGAAACATAAATCAATGACTTAAATAAAGTGTTGAAAAATCATTAAACCAGTATAATTATCTAAGGTAGCAAGTTCCCTTTTTTGTCATTCATCCACGTAACAAGTCGTCTTTTTTTTACAATACACCCATATCCAAATGATTACTCAAGAACTACTCCTGATACTAAATTTAATGTTTAATGGTAATATATAGTATTATGCCTACATTTTTGAACTTATGTCAGTATAAGAAAGTGGATCGTGATATTTTTTTATGAATGTTTAATACAATCAGTGGTATTAGATAATTAATTGTCTTATTGTTCAGTAAGTACTATATTCGTGATCTTTTTTAAAAAGTGAGATTTTAATTTATAATACCGAGGTTTGAAGCTTTTTAGAATATTTTTTAATATTCTATTTTTGCCTATTTTGAATGTGTTATTATAGTTGTTTCATAACTTTAACCGCTTACAGAAATAACATAACGGCATCGTTAATATTATACAGTTTATATTTTGCATTAAACACTACAACTCCTGTTCTATTTTTCTTAAATTCTGATTTATCAGCTATAGTTATTTAGAGCTACATTATTGATCTTAAAATTTGATTAACTAAATATTATGTGTTTTAATTACAAATAGATAAAACAATTATTCCAATACAATTCATTACCTACTAAAAGAAACTGATGAGAATGTCTAAAGGAAAATAAACCCACAAAAGGAACACAATCACGTACAAAGCAAATTTGTAGCTCTAATAATTTTACATGGAGAATCTGATTACACGATTATTGTAACGTACTAATTAGATTAAATCAATTATATCATAACATTTCAAAAATAAAAGATATTTTCGTAAAATGCATATATCTATGCTAATGACCTAGCTTTTAACCAAAACTATAAACATGTAATATATAAATAACTAAAATATAAATTATATTACTAATATGAGATTTAATTAATTAAAACATGTGCAGTTCATTAAATTTTAATACCTGAACATTTTATACAATGTACTTGTCCTTCAAAGAAAATAATGTAAATTTAAAAAGCCTTAGCATTTCCTAAAAACACAACTTCCTTCATTTAATGCAACAATAAACTTTCAATGTTAATACCAACATAACGCATAACTGTATAATATACAATTACATTTATGCAAATTATATATTTTCTACGCAATTTGATTTTTAGCAGTGTGCGTCTAGGTACCTACTACCTACTTATTAAATTGATATAAAAAATAATATCAATATACATTCTTCATATTTATAATATATATATATATATTATACATCACCTGTATTTTCTAAAATATGTGTACAGTTTATGTGTATGAAATCACAATATTGATGATATATATTCAATAATTATTGTCTTATTTGCATATGAGAGTAAATAAAAATGATTCAATCAAAACAAAACCAGAGATGAATGATAATTTAACGTATGTTCTACTTACGACAGATTAAATTAATTAAAAATACAAAAAGACATTCAATCTCTGAGGATAACTGACTGAGGTTAGAAATGTCAAATCTTTCAACTTCTATGTAATAATGTAAAATTAGCGTTTATGAAATTGAAATGTTCACACTAATGTGTAAGCTATCGGTTAAAAAGTTATTAAATAACGAAAAATAAACATATATAATGCCTGATCGTTCAGTTGTTACAACATTTAGTCCCATGGTCTACAATGAGTTACTTATTCTTCAATAAATAGAATAATGGGACATAAAACAACATTATGAATTTAAATAATAGGTACCTATAAGTACACCAATGCTTAAAACTATTATCATTAACAAACCCTTTTTTTAAACCTTAATATATTTTGAACTTAAGAAAAATGTTGATAACTGATATTAAGCTTTTCTCTGAATATTAATATCATAATACGATAAAATTACTAAGGTAGCCTATGTTATACATTAATGTATATTATGCTACGGACTACGATAAATTAGTGCGACTACCGGTTTCAACGACCACAGTCCGTAAATTTCCGAATTTCGAATGATAATTTTTATTTTTATTTTTCACGTATAATATTATAAGTACATACGAGTATAAAGCAAGTGAAAAAAAATGCGGACCAACACTGATTGTTTATCCTAAAATTTACCAAATCTCGTTTGTAAAAGTCCAAACTACAAAAATCAATCGAGATTTGACTAAGCTATTTTATGTATCCTACATTTCAGCGGTATTCCTACTTTTACCGTAACATCATAAATAATATAAAATATGCATACACAAAATATGATTATAACTACGTTTATTTACCAATAAATTACAATAGTTGCAATTTAAGCTGTTTAAAAAACGCTTGTACAAAAACGTATTAATTCACAAACTTAAAATATAAATTGAGAAGGGAAAATATACAAAAGCATTTTTAATAAACATTATGAGACGCGTTTTTTTTCACAAAACCACTAATTAGTTACACGCAATATTTTATAATTTATTGTTTTTCGCAACATTAAAAAGTTCAAAAATTACAGTTTTAACAATCGTCACTAATTTAATTTATAAAAAGATTTACCATCAAAATAAAAACTTCCCATCACATAGCAAACCTATATTTATAATCAAGATTTCAAAAAATGATTTTTGACTAGCTTTTTAATTAACAGAGTCTGCAATTAATTACACATTCAAGTTTTAAATTTACAATACATAACATTTTTATAAAAGCTGACGTTTTATCTCTTAATAAAATTAACCTAATTTATATCACAATTCAAAAAAACATTTTCTGTAGTTAATTTTCCCCAATTATTACTATAATTATTTCAATATGAGGTATAACAATACAAATACGAATCACCAATACAATATAAAATATAGTTTATAATTTATTCACTTACCATTTTTTTTTTGTTCAAAAAATAAATTGACTATATTTTCTCAGGACACTAAAAAGAAAAAAAAATGTTATACATTATACACACATTACAACAATATAACATGATATCGATATTATTTTAAATGTTTTTGTTACCCTAACTAACAATGTTTAGCATAGTGTACATAAATAAGTTATTCTGATGAATCTCCCGTATTAGGTAATTCCAAGAATAAAATAATTTTAAAAGTTTTAAAAGCATAATGTTAACGAATTAAAAGTAAATATTTGTTCATAGTTTAAAAATACACTAATTTGTACATAGTTGTTATCATTAACTCGTTCAAAAAAATTATTAAAATTATATTTATTATATACTTTATAAGAGTTAACTTAACATAAATTAAATAGTCTTTAAAATGTATCAGAATAATAAATAAACGTTCAATAAAAACTGTGTAATTTGTAATCGCTTCACTCCAGACAGCTATTTACCAAATCAGTAGTCAATTTTGTTTTCATGAAATAAAATTATGCACTGATATTATACACGATTTAAAAGTTCTGTTAATTTTATAAATATTATGTAATCATTAACCCAAAAAGTATCATTAATTGTTTTATATCAATAGAACAAATTCAATTTTATGTAAAATAAACCAATTAAAATAACCATTAATCATTATTAAATAAATAGTAAAATGTAACCCTGTAAACTTTGAACCAACTCAATACTATACAATTGTACAAATCACGTATTTTAGTAGATACAATATAAGATGTTAATTATTTTGCTGAAATAATCCAATTGGTTAATGCTATATAAATATATAATAAAAGAATTGTGTATGGTTACTAAAGGTATGCTTGATAGTAAATACAAGTTCTATACAGTTCATGACTCTGGTCGAAATTGACTCAAGTCTCCGAAAATCAGATAATATTAAACAGCTCTAACAGTAAAAAAAAACCTATTTTAAGTATTTTAAACTAATCCAATCTAAAATCACCGGTAGTCTTCAAATTATAAACATTAACCTAACTCACACTATAATATGGAATATTAAATACGGCTACGAATAGGTTTTCGTAAAATCTTTGTATATTCAATATCCCAAAATAAATGTTTTTAAAAGAGGGGACGCTTACACGATTCTTCCCCGAGCCAAAAAATACTTCTGACCGAGCATGGAGACATAACATAACAAAACATCATTATAACCTAAAGGTACTTGATATTTTTCGTTTACAGTAAATAATTAGGTTAGAATATAAACGAATATACCTAATAATATACAATAATGAATAGTTATTACACATTTCTAATGTGAAATGGTAGAGGGTAATAGGGTATTGGCTATTGGCTATTGCTATATTTTATATAAAAATGTAAATTTGTATGTTCATGGTCTTTTTCCAACACAATATACTTTTTACATAATAATATGCAATATATATTTTCGTTCATTGATTAAATTATTAGGTAGATTAATAAATTATATAATATTATTATACACATTTGAATTGAAAATATTTTTCAACAATATTATTATTTTAATGTTTCTTTCATTAGTATTAAATAATTGAATAATATAAAATACTTACTACATTTCTTATTCGTATTTAATTAATTAAAATTCAAAACTAGATACCTATACCATGCACATACTATTATAGAAAGAATAATAATAGTAATAACTAAATAGTGTCCTCACTCCTCGTGAAAACTGTCTCCTCTTCGTGATAATATATAATAAATAATAATTCCAATAAAAACGCAATTTCAAGATGCAAACACTAAATCAAGTAGCAAAAAAGATCCACTACTTCTCATTTCACCAATGAGTTCTAAATCACCAAAATCCACTAATTAAATTTCTTTCTTCTTGTATTATCCCACAAAAAAAACCTAACAGACTGATAAAAGATTGCCTATGGACTTACTATAGTCTAGTACTGCCTAAAACTTAACCTGTTGGGTGGCACTACTGGGCGCTTACACTATCTTTCATTCCTCTATAGTAAATTCTTTGTCGCCTAAATTCCTTATCACTCATACATACATTTGTACAGGTCGTAATTATTTCTAATTAAAAATAAATAACTAATAATAACTACACCAACTACACCATTCTTATAATTTTTGTTTTGTCCAATATCAATTATTATGATTACACTGATAAATTTCGTTTACCTTATTAATTATATTAACGATGTTATTAACATTACCACAACGACGCGGCATCCTATCTTGAAATATATGATATCTCTGAGCGACAGAAGTGTACGGAAATTTTATATTTTTATGGGTTTTGTATACAAAGTGTCAAATGTGTACCTCTGATGAAAGAAGACGGGACCGGTGAGATAATGTTCACGTTTCAAACGAAAAGGTTATCATCATTCACGAGTAGACGGAGCGGCGGCGGCGTTTTCTATATCGAGAGCATGACGTACATATCCACGCGACGGCGACGTGAGGCCACGATTGACGGTAGCGACAACAGCTCCGAAGACCGTCGACGAAAACCCCGTCGACTCGCTCGAGATTTTTTGAAAAATTTTCATTTTATTCGTTCTCGTTTTGCAGATACGCTTCGTCAAACTAAAAGCACGACTTTTACTGTAGTTTACGAGTACGTGTGTGTTTACAGACGTGACGAGGCCGTGTGAGGAGTGCGAGAAAAAAACCACACACACACACACACACACGCGTGATTGGCTCTCTCTCTCTCTTCTCCTGCTGCAGTATCCACTGTACCACAACCACTCGCGTCAAACTCTTCGACTCGATATCAAACTCTATTGTCGGGGACAGAGAGATGAACGAGACGGGATTTCAATCGCTACGTGAGGTGCAGAAAAATTCAACGTCGACTATAACCGTCACCACAGCCAGTCTTATATATTATATTATATACCTATGAGAGCGCACCCCAAAACCTTTCGTACGACTTCGACGAACGGCCAATGGAGCTAATGGCATTATCGACAAATGTGAAGAGGGTGGTTCATACGTCATCGTTATTTATTTTTTTCTCTCTCTCTCTCTTCCCCCGTATTGTCCGACTATTGCAACCATTATTACTATTGTCGCAGATTTTCCTGATCTCCTGCTTTTAAACCCAATGGTCTCTGCCTGCCATTACCACCGACACTACCATAACTGAATACATAAGTTGGTATACCCGTACCACATGCATCTGCCTATATATGTGCATCGGCAACTGTAAAAAGCATAACGCCCACTTATTTTATTATTCGAGAAAAAACACAATGCGCTAAACTGTATAATACGCTATTTCACAACAGATGGAATTAAGTTTATTGGGGCAAAGTTTATGTTGGAATAAAATTCTATGTAATATGCATAACATTTATATATTATTATTATTATTATTGTACGGGCAATACAACTAATTTGTGTTAGCATAAATCTATATTATTAGAAACAAACTTATCTCCACTGCGAGTATAAAATTTTCCATGCACTTTAACAATTGTTTGTAATCAAAGAAAAAAAATCAAAGCACATACATTCGTATGCAGTTCTTTTTTTTTAATAATATATAAAATAAGCGTAACATATTTCCACTTATAAAGTTAGTCAGAAAGTAAATTAAAACAAAACAAAATCAAATTGTATTTTATAATTTAAAAAACTTGTTGTCATATATGTTATATAATTGTACTATGGTATATTATTCTTTGTACATTATCATCAGATGGTCTCTCTATTCATATAATATCATTGTTCTTTTTGTATTTATTAAATAATTAAATGGTTTACTTATTTTGCTATGAAGCATAGGTTTTAAGTATTATACGATTTGAGAAATAAAAACAATAATAAATTAATTTGGAAACTATATTGTTGAAATATTGAATATGACTCAAAAATCGTATATTGTGTATGCTAAGTCATTGTAGATAAAAAAAAAAAGTTACAATACAATTTCTTTAAAATGTAATTTAAGTTATTTCTATCGTATTACAATTTAAAAGTAAATATTGGGTATCAAGTAAATTTGTTCGGTCGAACTTACTTGACGCGATTTATATCGGGTCGCATCAATAACACGTGGGTGGAAAAGGAGTGCCTCGTAAATTTCACCTTTTTTGGTTACCCCTTGTCAAAGGGATACAAAAGATTCAGGCAAAGAAGGCGGCACGTGTGTCACTCTGGCCCGCATAGCGGACCAAAACAGCTACGATAGTGGTGGATCATAAATTACTTAAGTCACCCACCCACTCCTGTCGTCATTATTTCCCTACATGTCTAATCTCACTACATTCATTTTTTTTTTCATTCTCACCCTTCCACTATTCACATATTTCACAGTCGACGATTTTAAGACAAACAAGATTCTCTATACCAGTTACTCTGCTATATTATACACCTGCATTAAATATAAAACCAAAGTCCACTGACGATTGCAGCTGTGTATAGAGATAAATCTTAGATGGAGCTACAGTATGTACATACACGATTAACAACATTACTTAAAGCATAATATTATAGTCAAGTTATGTAATCGTGTCAGTGCGTGGTTAGATACATGAATAATAAATTTACATATTGAACACAGACTTAGTCAGTTTTTAGAGATAAGTAAAGTACACCACCACTTCCGAGATTGTTAGGATTATCATGTGTTCAAATTTTTATAATGATTTATAAGAAAATGTAGGTACCTATATATTTGTTGTGTACAATTAGTTAGGTATAATACTTCTAAAAATGATTACATTTTATTAATAATTAACAAAAATATTTCATAAATAATTAAAAAATTTATATAATGTATTATGATTTAATGCATAAATATGTATATGATATTAAAAAGCTAAATGAAGCATAATAAATTTGATACTTAATAAATAACACACATAATACGTATATACTATACATAATACACGTTGTTAAAAAAAATAATTAATAAGTGTTTATTTTTTTTATTCATAATATTCTATATTTAATAATTAAATAGATCAATTCATTTTCTACAAACATTTTTTAGAAAAGTCAAATAAGTTGTTGTGTATAATTCAATTAATCTTGTTAAGAGTCTTCAGTAAAAAAAAGAAATAGTTTCAGTTTTATTAAAAAATAAAATTCTAGTAAAGATGTAAAATAAAATTGTATTAAATACAAACTTAGTCGGCATTAATAAAGTAATAAGTAGAGCTTGTATGCTGATTGGCTATATTTATTTAAATTAATTTAATTATTTATACACATCCGTAGATTAGAGAGCTTAATAAATTCATTTTTTAACCTAATATTCAAAACAATTTCTAGATCCGATAAAATAAAATGTTACCAAAGGTGAATTCATTTTTTAATTTTTTATATTTCGGTCTCTTCTATTTCATATGATAAATCTTCTGGATTACCAAATGCACGTGATTTGAAAGCAAAGCTATGGAATTGTGCTGTTTAATCTCAGGCACAAATTCTCTAAAATAATAAATCAACTAAAATATTAAAACCACTTTTTCGTATGGTAATTTAATTTCATAATTTTTATATCAGATAAATTTCGACCAACAAAATTATATAGATCGGAAGCATGTTTAATAAGTTGGAATAGCACACATCAGCTGACAAAAAACAAATTATATAATTGAAGTATTAAAATGAATAACATTGTGTCTAGATTCTAGAATAAAATATATGCAAAAATATACACAGATTACATACATTTCTAAAATCTTTTTACTATTGTGTTCTCAATACAACAAATGATGACCCTTTATTATAGCTCTTACAAAAGTAAAACAGTGAACCAAGTACGTAGAATGCATTAAGATAAAAACATTTGAAGGTGTGGCTCAACTGGATAGTAAATTAACCACGCAGACGAAAAATGCTCTAAACCGGGTAGCCTCTTTTGCTCGGAACAATAATAATTATTATTGTTAAAAGGGAACGCGCGCAGATGGTGGGGAACTTGGAAGAGATTTATTTTACATAGTATTTGCCCTTCTTTTACCGTTGTTTATCTTTATGGTCATATAATGTATGCGGTGTTCATATCGCAATTTTTTCTGGGTTTTCACATTTTTATGCTACCTAGCAAACATAAATTAGGTTAGTGATTTTTAGATTAATCTGTATATTAAAACATAGTTTTGCCTTTTTCATAAATATTAGAAGAAACATTTGTTCGAAAGTATTCCATAGTTAAATAACATACCAAGAATAATTATTTCTTTATCCAGGTCCATGTGTAAGTGGTGTGTAACCTTGCTGATTGTAATTAAAAATAAGAAACATACATAATATTTACTGTCGATTACAACCACATTCATAATCATAACATTTGGACATTAATTTCATAAAACATTAAGAAAATTAACGATTTATAAATATTAAAGTGATTTATTAAATATAATAAACAAATATATAACATAAATCATAAATGTCACAAGTTTATGGTATTTCTACAACTATATTAAAAACGATATAAAATTTTAGAATTAATTTAACTTTTTATTCAGAAATATTAAAATCCTAATGCACTCAAAGTTGAGTTACAGGCTTGCTGACGATTTCTAACCCAACATAAAACTTTTAGAATTTGTTTACTGTTCTTAAAGTGTTGTCTGAAAAAGTAAAAAAAAAGTGATTTCATTTTAAAGTTTAAACAAATAACTTCGTTGTTCCTCAAAATCTAAAGGGTAACACAAGTTGTTGTTTCTAAACTAATGAAATAAAAAACATTTTTATAACATTCAGCATAATTATTTTAGTCATAATAATAAACAATAGGACAATTATGTATAAATATATTAAAAATTAAAATGCCCAGACTTTAAAATTATCGATTTAATATAATCATATTTAAATGAATAATTGCATTGTTGCATTGTGTACATAACTCTATAAACTTAAATATTTATTTTATTATAAGAACATATTTGGTATGTTAGTATGTTAATGAAATAAACGGAATTAATTGTAAAAAAGTTTATACATTCGACAATATTATTGTATACAAAAGTTATTTAAATATTATCAAAATTATTTGTCTGCTTTTACTTATTATAGTTGAGTTAATATCAAATTTTGAACGGTAACTAAATGTATTATCTCAAACTAATACAAATGGATTTTAATGTTAGTCTTTTGGTGGTTGGCTACAAAGAAACAAAAACATATTATTGGCTTCGGAAAAGAAGAAATAATATTATTCAGCGGTGAAAAGAGGGTTTGTATTTATGACTTATATATGTGTAATGTGTATATATTATGTACATATGAAAAGAGAAATAGATCCCCCCTGGGGGAAATTACATTTCCATAACCATTTCCATCACCTATCTTCTTAACCATCAACAAGGATCTAAATTCTATCAATTTCTCAGCTTTTACGCCAATGTCGTAAAAGTTATTACATGTATTTACGAGCGTTTGATGTATGTAAGCTTCTTATTTCTAAAAAAAAATGTTAAAACAGAGATCTCAAACAAACAGTATTAAAACTAAATAGCGTGGAAAATAGTAACAAGTGTTATAAAATAATGAAAATAGTATGTACTTGTTGTAAGGTAACACAACTGTACTTAAAAAAAAAATCCATATATTTATTTATATTTTCGGTTATTTCCGTGATAGTGGCAATCATTATCCTTACATTTATTACATTGTGTATAATTTTATAATTTTTCTGAATATGAATACGAAACAAAAATGTATAATGCAGTTAAATATATCATCAAAAATAATTAAAATCAATAAAAATACACGTTTCTAATCACATTCAAATAATTTGAAAACTGATCATTCATCAAAGTATATTTTAAATTAGTAATTTGGGTAATAGAGAAACTTAAAACTCATATCATACAATCAAACATATCTTTAGCACCAATTTCAAAACTTACAATGAAAATGATAACTCTTCGATCACCAATATTCTTCATTTAATATTTATAAGAGTAAAATAATATTTTAGTTTTAATTTTTAAACGATTTCATTGAACAACAATAACTATTAAAACTGAAGTCTAAATACTTACAAGAATAAAAACATTATTTTACGTTTTATTAAAATCAGTGGTTATGTTATAACAGAATAGATCTAAAATGAATTGGTTTGTGCAAATGTGCAAAAAAAAAACATTTTAATGAAAAAAAAACAATATTTTGAGTTATTGAGAGAGAGAGAGAGAGAGAGAGAGAGAGAGAGAACACTATTTGATAGATTAATGTTTCGGAAGTATGTGTGATGGAAACTATTTTCTGGTTTGAGACAAAATAGAAAGACCAGAGTTTGAACAATATTATGGTTTAGAAATTGTAAAAATTATAAAGCGAATAAATTTTTATATTTGGCAATGAACTTAACATTTTAATTTGTTGGAATTAAAAAATTATTGGAAACATAAAAATCAAATGTCAAAGTTGTGTTGATAGAAAGAGGAAATAATGGATTTTACTAGGTGGATGAATAATGAGAAGCGGAATATAAAAGTATAAGCTAAATAACGTATAAGTCATTATTATTATAGTCTATTCCAAAAATGCACTAGGTATTAGATGTTTATTATTTTAAAGGTCGAAGGTATCTATACAAAATTTGACATTTCGTTAAAATAATATTCAATAACCCATTCATAATAAAATCAGCTTTAAAATTGTCAAATATCAAATACTTGTTGATCTTAACATCATACAAATCAGTGACCTTCATTAAACTATATAAAAACAATATAGGTATAGATATAGATATTTAATAATATATAATTTGTAGATAAATACAATTTTACAAAGTTCACTGAGTTTTACGCTATTCAAAAATATTGTACTACCTAATGTGTTTATTATGTTTACCATTTCGTTTATGATTAACGTGATAGTAATATAGTATTCATAAGCTCAAAGTATATTACATTATTAAAAATCCTATAATAAATTAAAATTATTTAAAGTCAATATCCGTATAAAATGTGTCACTGATATTAAATTTAATTAAAATATATGTATAATTTTACTCCAACGCACAAGTTTTAATAACTAGAACTATTACAACGTATTATTATTTGATGCCTTGAAGTGTTCTTGGTAGGTACAATATACCAGAAGAAAATAAGTTGATTTATAATATTATTCTGAGAACTCGATACTATTATGTTTACTCTGTCATAAATTATACATTTTATTGTGTAGACCAAACATATGTTTCCATTTAGGGTACGCTAAAAAGTTTAACGCAACAATAAAATATTAATTTTACAATAATATAATTAAATAGTAAAATTCTACAATCTAAAATATGTTTAGTCGAACGATAAAAACAGTGTACAACTAACACAGCACAACTAATAGAGCGTTGTAAATTGGTATCAATTACAATACTTATAGTCACGGGCAATAATATATTATAATATGCGTGTCTTACAAAGAACGCTAAAGAGCAACAACATTTTCAAAATCGTTAAAACGACGTTTTAATGTTGCGGCCAGCCCACCAGCACAATATAATAGTAGAAAAACCCGGACCCCTTTCGCTGACGTTCTGAGTATGTGAGTGAAAAAAAAAATCATCTTTTGTAACGGTACGCACTGCATCATCAATTACCGGACCCAACGACATTGTAGAAACCCACTCCCCACCACCCCCACCAACACCCCCCCCCCTCCCAATAGTCCTTTCATGAATAATAGAACCTTCTGGGTTTTCTTCATATTATACGCGCCCTCCCATCGTCGGCCCCGCGGAGATCGATTCCCATGTTTTGCGGTCTCCGAGGGTAATTAAAACGAGGCCGCCACCGGCAGCAGTTTCCAGACGACACTCTGCAGTGATCACTGCGTCCCTAGCCAACCCGTCACGCTGTTTTCCTGTCTCGATGGTCTGGATTGAGGCAAAAGGGTAGCATAGGGACATTGTTATTTCGGCAGATTTTAGGGGCCATGTCGCCGTATTTCCCGATAACATTCAGGAATTCTGACCGGACTATTAACTGCACCCGGCGGATACCTTGAAAAGTTCAACCGAAGATCTAACGATACCAGTAATTCCTCGTTTGGCTGAAATCCAAGCCACGATAAATAATCGTAACAAATATACCTACATACCTATATTATATAGTATTTTAATGCCTTACTACATTTTTTTTTTTTTTTTTACTCTGAGCATTTTACAGTGGTATTTTTCGTTGTTGTATAGTACTTTGTTTAAAATATGAAACCATTTTTTCGTTCCAAAAATAATATGTACGACAGTACCTATATTATCAATCGGTTAGAGATTTAGGGCGGTTGTTATTTAGAATTAGGAAAACGTTAAAAAAAACTATAAATTATAGCATACGATCACCAATTTACACAGAAATTCAGGAAATCATAATCCAGAATGAAAATATTTTCACTGATTATATATATTTAAGTTGGTAATTGTTTTTGAAATATTTGTATAAGTATAATATAGAGCTTTTAAAATATGGAAAATAAATTATCTTACATTTAAACAGATGCCAAGATTAGGTAGGTAAGTAAATACCTAAAGAAAATGTTTGTATTAAAGACATACAATTTGGGTACAATATCATTCATTCGTGATTTCATGGTTATATGAGGTTCAGGTGTTAGATTTTTTAGGGGTGTAACTGGTTCCCGTTAATTCGAGTGCAAGTCCCTTCTTGGAGAGCTTGAATACATTTAAATTTGATACATTTTAAATTTCTAAGATACAATATAATAATTTAAAAGAAAAAAAATTGACATGGTTTCTTGAATAACAATTTATTTGTAATACGCAATAAGCATAATCAAATAATTTGTTATTTAACCATCTAATTTATATACAATTTTCACGAGTTATAATAAATACAAGTATTGAAGTATCCACAGTAAAATAAAATCGATACACACAATTTTTCTAGTTACATAAAACTCACTAATGTCAATACTAAATTTTAAAACGAGGCGTCCAAAAAATAAAAATATTTAACCTATTTTAAATATTTAGTGAATTTTAAGACTATTGCTATAATTATACAAGGTCATCCATTAAACGTGCTACACAAACTGTGATTTTTAAAATATTATTTTATAGTTGTTGTAAATAAAAAACATTTCAAAAATATATATTCGTGTGACACATTACTACGTCGTACGACTGTTGTCAAAATTACATAAATTAAAGAGGTTTTAATTTATATTATTATTTTACAGAGATAAGTAATTTAAATTGACTTACACAATACCCAACTATTGAATTATCTAATATATTAATACTATTATTTATAAAATTAACATAAATTATTAGAGTCTATGAAGAATTCAAATTTAAATACAACTTACAAACGATTCCCTCTCTATTATAAAAATATTGTATATATAAGCCTAAAGGTAACATGAATACAAAGGATTACATTAAGATCCATTAAAATAAATGGACATTTTAAAGGATTACCTATAGATTTAGAGAGACAAGAGTTGTCATTAATAATAAAAATCAATAATTGTTCAGTTGATAACCGAATAGGTACATCATTAACGAGATTCGTTTGTTAATATTAGTGATAAATGAGTTTACGTTTTGTGTACAAATAACTATTTACCTATTTGTATGTATTTATTTCAATTTGTACTTCTTTTTTTAAATCCACAATAATAATTCTAGGTTTATCGAAAAATTAAAAATAATTATTTATTTCAAACTTATAGGTACAACTAATTAATTGTATAAGTTCAAGTGCCCAATACGTTAAGAATTCTGAATATTTGTCACAACTTATAAGATATTTTGTATAGGACCTTTAATAAGGTATTAAATTATAACTAAACAAACCTAAAGTAAATAACCAAGTTTATAGCCAATGCGTGAAAATGTGTTAGAATTAATGAAAAGTATACAATAGTATCATAAATACAATAAAACACACAAAGCAATGCATTGTTCTTTTCTTAATGTATTAATAATAATATTATGCCATGACTTAACAGCTTAATAATATGGAGAAATAATAATTTGAAATGGTTTTTATTTTACAGATTAAGTAAGACAAATATTTTAAGATTTATCCCACCATTTCTTCATTGGTAATATAGGTAATCGTACAAATTGTACTACCTAACTCAATATTTAACCTAACCATTGTAAAACAATGATTATCTGCTTAATATTAACAAAGTTGTTTTAGATATGTACTTATGTATACTTATATACTAAATCCATATACACCAATATAGGTACAACTTTAATATTAACTTACTTAGTTTCTATTTTGTAAACAGATAACTTTCATGGTCATTTTTCAACTTTTAACGAATAAAACATATTCACTTCTTCGAAATACAATAATATTAATTATAAAAAGCTAATTTATTCTAATAATAAACGTCGATATTTTTCAATCTAAATTAGATCTATAGCAAGGATTCAGCCAATTAATATTTAAAATACATTATAAACAAAATTCTAATTAAAACTCGTTCTTTTAAAAACAATGTTAGAGTTGGATAACATCCAATTTATCCATTTATAGCAATAAAAATATTTTAATTTATTCACACAGTTACATTATTTTAAGTTATATACGGAACAAAAAAGGTATTGGCTTGACAAATTTTCAACACATTTTAAGGCAGTCAGGTCCAAATGTTTTTTGTTTCAAATCTAATCGCCCGGAAAATAAATATATACAGTAGTTAAAGTCTCGGATGGATGTTAATAAAAGCTATATCAAACATCAAATCAAATAAACTTAAATGTGCACAAACGAATTTTCTAAAATAACTAAAAGGTTTTTGTTGTTATTTTACAATTATAAATATAAATCGTATAGGAATTTAATAATCATATTTTATTCAATTGGAAATTGGTACAAGAAAATTTTTAGTTCATAAAACAGCAACATTCTCATTGTAATAGTTTCTGAGTGGAGCAATGTAAAATTGGTACTTGTTTTATGTAAAACTAAAACAAAATACAGCATTACAGTAAAATGTATAAATTATAAAATTATCATAACAATTATTTCTTAAAATTTAACAAAACAACTTAGTGCAATTTATTATGTATAGCCGTATAGGTAGGTACCTCATAATAAATATTAAAAAATGTTTTTGGGAGGATCGTGGATTGTATTTCTTTAGGATTTTTAAAAACTATTAATACAATTAAAAAATTAATCTTTTTATTACCACCAAAAGACTAGAATTCACTAATCCAGATTCAATTTTGATATTTAAAAACACTACATGCACGGTTTTGAGCATTCCTTATTTACCTATCCCGCTACACACACACACACACACACACATACACATACACAATACACATACACATACACATACACATACACATACACATACACATACACATACACATACACATACACATACACATACACATACACATACACATACACATACACATACACATACACATACACATACACATACACATACACATACACAATTGTTCAAATAAATATAAATCATTATAAAAAATTCACTCCATGTAAAATATATATAATAGTACGTACAAATCGTTTAATAATGTTCAAATTACAGCGATGTGTAATTATATTAAAAAATTAACCAACTAAGAATACGGTATTAATTAGAAAACTTTAAAATCGTAATTTAATATAAATAATATACATAGCATCTCTAAAGCTCTAACACAAACACTGCGCAAGTGATCTACACGATGTTTTTCAATAGGTATGCAGTATCCATTTTTCTTTTTGTTTAATTTATTTATACCTAATTTATAAATTTATTTTATTTTGTTTGGTCGTGATATTTGTACACATTGAAGTTTATGCACTTAATAATATAATGTTACTAAATGTCCTGGTACATGTGTTGATGTGTATAAAGGTACCTATATAAATATAACTCACAACTTGGTACATATTTAATGAATATTTAATCAGTCTGTAATTTAACAGCAGAGCTTTTATTTTTTTAATATTCTTATAAAGTACTATAAAGTAATGAAATTAATTCAATTTCCAAACGATTTAATTTCTTACAGGAAATATATATAGCACTCGTGTACCTTAAATGTGTTTTCCACATAAAAAATAAACATTTTAAAACTCTTCTCGTTTTTATAAGGATCTTTTCTATTTTTTATTAAGTAAATAAATTGTATGTATTATTGTATAATGTATATACTTTAAGCACAACCTTTATTACTATACTACATATACAACATGACCTAATGTTTATACGTATAACTATAATTTTAGTAAATGTATTCTAAAAACATTATTTTATAACATCTTTATAACTGTCAAAAAATCAATTTATTTATTCTTTAAATATTTTGTTTTAATATAATTCCTGTAAGTTAAAATGAGATTAAAAATGTTAACTAATAGTTAAAATGAGTTTTAATATTTTAGTTTCACTGATATTTAATAGAAAATATGACTTCTCGAAAAACCTAAAGTGGAGTGAACACTATTCGCACAGAAAATACCTTGTATTTTACTAAATTATTTTTTCCAACAACCCAGCAGTTAAATTATGTTGAGTAATACCAGCTTAATGGTCATCGTTTACGAAGTCTACTGTCAGAATCTTTTGTTTGGCTCCCCACTGGGACAAAATATAACTTTTAAGGATTTCCAGTTTTGTAAACGGATTTAAACACATCCGTATACAGACGCAAACATTTCCCCTCTATTGCCCACTTCTACTAGCCACCAACTACTCTGAACATTTGCCTTTCGTTAAGACTATAATGAAATAAATTAGTCAACTTAATTGATATTTTATATACAGACAATAATATCAAAAGTATTATAATATTTGAAAAAAAATGATCAAATTTTCTAAGTTCAACCTACATTGCCACAAGGAGCGAGATAATTATAAGTCATATAGTTTAAAAATGTAATAATTGAGAATGAGAAGGGAGAGTATACAGATGATTCGGGTAGTAGTGAGGTTTCTGGATTTCTTTTGTAACATTTATTTAAAATTCTTATTTATTCACACAAGTTATTTTATAATGATTATAATAGGAAATCAATTATTTGAGAAGAATAAAATATTAACAGGAAATTATTATTAAACCTATTAATCTGGTATAACTTATAAAAAGATCCATAAATATTCCAGATGTGTGTAAAATGTACACTAAGAAATGAGAAATATTAAAAAATCTTTGGAAGTTTACAAATGGCATGCACTTAGTTCGAAAATGCTTATAATGTAAGTTTTTAAATTTTCTCAAACGTTTGGAATAAGACGATTGTGTAATAAAAAAAGTTCTTTTGTGATAATAACAGCAATTCTCTACCTACTTTCAAATGTCTTTTAAGGTCATACAAAGTTTTTAGATGTTATACTGTAACATAAATAAATAATAATCGTTTATTATTACGTGGACAATTGTTAATATAATAAAGACAGTTTAACTGCTAAATGCTTCAAAAAATGATTTTTTTATTTAATAAGATGTCACGAAAAACAATTTATTGCTATATTACTAAGAAGAAGTAATTAATAATAATTACATAAAATAATATTATAGAAATGTAGCAATATGAACAAAATACGTGCTATTCCGAGTAGTAACTAGTAATAATATCATCGTGAGCCTAGAACTCTAGAATATAATATATTTGAAATAGTTTATTGTTTTATAATGTTTATTTATAAAATATAAATAATATCAAATCTACATTTTACGCACGTATCATAAAATGTAAAATTCCAATAATGTATAGCTCTACGTAAGTTTTTTTCAATAATAAAAAAGTTGTGGTTTGACAAAATTCAAAAATTGATCACTTAGGTACTTTTAAAATGTTAAATTGGGATTATTACTGGACGGTTGTAACAAGCACAACAAGAATTATAACAAGAATTGTTAACAACAAATATTATAGTTTTGGTTTTGTAGTAGATTTATAACAGAATTCCAGAATCTAGACTAAATAAATAATTCATCAACTACCTACTATCAAAAACAAATATCGTACATACATAATATTTTATAATATTACACAAAAATATAAACAAATGGAAAATAAAGTCGCCTCAATTTGTGATGTCCTATCCAGGGCACGGAATTACTATAGCCTCAAATTTTAAAAGCACGAGTGTTTACACATCAAAAAAAAAATTCTATATTGAAATATAATATTAATTATTAGACACGAGATAATTAATATTTAATTTTTATTTACCATACCTACAAATCAAAAATTATATTTTTACATTTTTGTAATTATACGATAATCACTAAAAGATAGCATTACTTAATGGAGTACCTGCTTATGAAATATTGACAAAATTAATTTATGGCAATTTATAAAATATATACTGAGGTAAATAATTACCCCACGCACATCACAAAAGGTTAATTGATTTAGAAATAGTCTACACAGAATAAGTGTACGGCATTATTATGCCGATACTCTGCAGCTTATAATATTATTTTAAATAGGTAGAATAAAAGATGAATAGGAACTAAGAACAAGTAAGTACTTAGTTACACCCATAAATTAATAATTTAGATTTTTATTCAAACACTGTTTTTAAATATTATTAAAAATTAACTGATGAAAATATTAAATTTTAGTCATATTTAACATACAATTGCGTAATATAGTTCAGCAGACACTAATTGATTATTAGTAAACATTTTTTGAAAAACATGATAATTATCAGTATTTCTGATCACTTCCGACGGTCTTACTAGTTAGTATAAATACAAAGTATGTACTTATTTTAAAAAGTTAATAATTCAAATTTGAATTCAAATTTTGACATTTTAATAATTGTAGATATATTGTAATATATACATTATTTAAGCAGTTGTAAAACGAACGCTGCATTTGATTTACTTATTTTTAAAACTGTATTGTCAAACTTAATTTAAAATTGGGTTTTGTTGAGTTTTAATTGTTGCCAAATATGTATTATTTATACATACTTCTGAGTTTTGGTTATACCACTCAAATGTTTTTTTAAATAATTTTAGGTAATATCGAGTGGAACCCTGGAAATTGCAAAATCATATTGATAAACGATCACTTTGTAGTTTGCTACAATAGTTTGCACTATTTGTTTAAAATGAACACTTTGTACGTTCTGGTAAAAATGTTCATTTCAGAACAAATTGCAGAACTATTATATACATAAAGCATATAATATGTATAAATGTAAGTATATATGTAAGTATATATGTTACCGTAAATGAAGGAAATTAAGGAACTAACGTTAATGATTAATCAATAACGATATTTCCTATAAAATTATGCAGTAAACGATATTGATTAGGAAATAACGCTAATGTTCATTATTTTTAGGCAATGATGCATTCAAAAATATTTCCTAGATAAAATGACGATAACTTCGGACCTTTTCATCCATAATTCATAATATGAATAAAGATATAAATTTATTTGTATAATCAGTAATAACTACTAATAATAAGTTTATAATAACTCTGTAAAAGTGTCAAATTTTGACGAAATTAGATAGGTATTTAAAAATATAAGAATTACAATTTTACCTTTTTTGTTGTAGTTCAAAAATATTATTTGTGGAACTTGAAACTTTTACGTATATTTATTTTTATTTTTTACCTGTAGGTTAGGTTTATTCAAATGCAATGTCAACGGGTAGAATCAATTCAACTTAAAATATTACTTAAAGTGAAGTAAATAACTTAAATTGAAATAGAAATATTATAAAGTATACTTAGAAATATGTAGACTGATAAAGATCGTGTTCGCTAAGAATCGTTTTTCATATGCAATGATTTATCATTAAATTCAAGTTTAACACATACATTACAGTGATTTACTAAATGACGAGGTGTATTCGACATCGACTATAAGTGGTTACCAGTATTCCCTCTCTTTTCAATTAGTTGTTTATAATATTATTATTTTATTCTATTTGCGGTAGTAATCAAAAAGTGACCTTAATTATAGGTTCTCGGGTTCTTCGCGATACACCCATTTAACGATATTTGCCCTTGTTTTGGTCACTCTGTCTCTTAATCTATTCAATGTCTCTCATAGGTCCTATGGTAGGTTTCCACCAGGTGGTAGAAGTTGGGACTCTACTGCCGTATCACCCGTATAGAGTGACACTCGCTAAAATCCTACCTCGCCTTATCTTCGTACGCTCTATAAGCTAATGACACTCTCTAAATAAAATATTAGAATGGCACTGTTAACTTGCGAGGTACGATGGTATGCGTCTGTCAATCCTACGTCAGTCCCTATTGATTTGGAATGACTCAAAGATTCCAATACCGTCGGCACTATTCAGCTCATTGACACATAGTACGTGTATCCCGGCACTGTTCCTATTTTTAGGTAAGAACGCAAAATGACTGAAATAATATTTAACACTGTTTTCTTTTACCTGGAAACACTTTTATTAGTAGCAAGAAAAACATAAAATAAACAGTGCATAGACACTCTACTCGTGCTACGATCGCAGGCTTGCCTCCACGTACGACTGTCTCACCTCGCTCCTGTCGAGTCCCATGACAATATGCATAGAGCCTACGAGTGTGGCGGTCTTATATACAGTATTTTTGTTTCGCCTCAGCACGTCATCTCGCTTCACTGGCCTCACCTATCTTAATAAAATAGTAGCTACGATAATATTATGCTCCCACCTATATAACATATATACTAAATGAAATTATAATGACGACTGTTTATAATATACGAAACTACTAACAGTTCTCTTATCAAGCATTGTATTACGACAACTGACCGTTTTACATTAAAAACATTTTGGATTTTTTGTTATTATTCGATAAACAATAATCCAAAAATTAATTAAACTTTACAAATTATTTATTTCAAAGACTGTAATAATACTTTAAAAAAAAAAATTAAAAATACAATTTTTAGGCTAATTATAAAAATATTGAGATCTTATATAAGTTGCATGTGTCAGAGTTACTCTCAACATTAAATTCAAATTAAGACTTAACATTGTTTTAATTTGAGAATTTTGGTTGTATTTATACTTAATTTGTTTTTCAAAACCTCAGATAATTATTAAACCCTTTCAAGTGTCTATACAAGGAGATTATAGTGGCCAATACAAGTTTCTTTTCCCCTTATTGTATATTCAAGTAGGATTCCGTTCAAGTCGGGTCAACTACTCAAATAGATTATTTTACTGCAAAACATTTATTAAAGCATTTCAAAACAATCAGCCCTAATCCAATTTATCATATAAACTTAATAACAAGTATAGGTATACAACTATTATTATATAACATCAAATTGCATAGGATAGTGAAGATAGTAAGTATAGTTGAGATAAGCTTATATTTAGTTTTAACAAATTTTGCACAAACGTGTTTCAATAAAATACAAAAATAAAGAATATCACTCTATGATTAATGAAATCTTTTGTTTGGTTTTGTTTCTTAGTGGACACCGATTGGCAATTAGAATAGGATTTCAGAAACATGTACAACCCTAATAATGCAAAGTATGTATTAAGTAAAATATGTTAAAATATGTGATGCTATAACTTCAGTACATTTTGACTTTCAATAAAGTACCTACGATTGTTAAAATATCGTAAACCGTCTGTTGCGATAACTCGTTCGCGTAATATTATCGTATTGTGTTATATTATGTGTTGGTTCGCAAGCTTTGTAGCTTATGCACTTGAGGTAATAATATATAGTTCGCGTACCAGTGTGGTAGGTAGTAGGTGTACCGCGTTCCTATCGTACCGCTATGGTAATCATAACCAGTAGGCAAGCGCAGTAACAATATAGGTGTGACAAATGTAAGCAAAAGTCTCATTCGGTGTCAGAACGGCAACTAATGAGCGTTGGGCGAGAAGAATTTGTGCGTACACCTTTAGGCGTCAACGTTTTGTATTGAATAGAAAAATTAGGAACAATTATTATTTCTATCATCGCCGTCATATAACCGCGTATATCTGGTATATGGTATCAATTAAACTAAATACCGTGCGAATTTGTACGCGTAACCCGTGAGCGATAGAAGTTTCAAAATCAAAGTGATGGAAATAGATGAAATGCCAAACAACATCACGGCGAATTCTTTGGATCTGGGTGGGATGTGCAGGGTTGTCATACGATATTATCATATAACTATCGGAGCTCGTGCGTAACAATTCGTACAATATGAGACTCGTCGGGAGATCAGAATTGGTGTTGGTGGCGGTAGTGGTGGTGGTGGTGATGGCGATGGTGGTGGTGGTGGTGGCGGTGGTGGTGGTGGCGGTGGTGGTTGTGGAGGTGGTGGTGGTGGTGGTGGTGGTGGTGGTGGTGGTGGTGGTGGTGGTGGTGGTGGTGGTGGTGGTGGTGGTGGTGGTGGTGGTGGTGGTGGTGGTGGTGGTGGTGGTGGTGGTGGTGGTGTTGATGCAAGACGCAGTTAAGACGGGCGATATAGACGAGCAGGATGGGAAGGATGAGATGTTTAGGCCAAATGTATATAGCTTTGCACGGGTGGTATGAAAGGGGTGTTCACTGCACACCCGTCGTCCATTAATCACGTTCATCATAAACTCTGCCGGATGTCTAATTCGGTTGTTTTTGAAAACCGTATACACAAATAAATATATTTATGTATAGACATAATATTATTATATACACGTGATGCATAGGTCGGTATCGTGACCGAATGCGCGTGCGTTCGAATCATACGTACATGCCCGAATATTTTAATATTATATCGGGTGTGTGACATAATATTAAATCCCGACGATAAGCTCGACGCTCCGACAACAGCAGTAATACACACGCCGCTTTATAACATATTATAGGTACCTATATTATTATTGTTGTTGTTGTGCCTACTACAATTAATGCACTATGCGGGTTCGCGGCGACCCGCTGAATAGTATACCACCTGTCGCCGCCACCACCACCGACTCTGCAGCAGAGTCCGAGCGATGATTGGACGATTTCGCCCATCCGCGAGATGACTATCGCAGCGGTGAGCGGGAATATTCTTATATTATACAAGCTGACTGTAAGTACATTATATATGCGCGTGTGTGGGTACGTTGCGTGAGTGCGCTTGTACGTTTACGAAGTTCCGGCGTACTTGGCGCGCGTTTCACGAGACGGTCACATTGTATTTTGCGAGTAATCCGATGTCACGCGTCTTCAGCGATGACACTCTCGTTCCCGCCAAGAATAATAATCACACCTTCGCGATTATCCCTGCAGGTATACACGATATAATGGTATATAATAATATATTATATAGGGTTCGCATAAATCACGGCCGATGATCATTATAATAATAATAATAATAATAATAACAGCAATAATAGTAATAACATAGAGTCCATCGCCCGTCACCGGTGATAACGCGACTGGCCCGGAAAGTCTTAACGGACGAGACGCCGTTTATTTTTATGTCAGAAATAAACTCCAGCTAAAATAATAAATATTAGGTAGGTGAGAATAATATTATGTACAGAAGAGTAGAATATTAACGTATTAAACCGTTTGCCCGTCGCGTTATTAATTTATTATTGTCGACGTTCATCACATAAGTTTCATTATCTGATGTGGAGAATTCAGAAAAAAACTTTTTAAATTGTATATAAAAAAAAACTAATATCATTCCATAAACGAGTTTTGGATATTTCAAATAAACTTGATGCAAATTTTTCGTATATTTAATTACAAATATACGAGGTATATCAATAAGCTCAAATCGACATTAGAAAATCATATGAACCAACGCACCTTGTGATGAACACAAAAAATAAGTATTTATAATTCTAAAAACCAATTTTTATTGATGTGTAAAAACATTTTTTTCATATACGAAACGTTTTCATGCTCAGTGTATTTTTTTTCTACACACCCAATAATTATCACTTATTAATTATTATAATTTCATAAAATGTATTAGTAGAATTGGTTTTTATTAAATAATTAATTTCAATTAGAATTTTTTATTACCAATTACGAGTATTTTTTTAACATTATTTTATAGTGGTTTGGAGTTTATAAACCCGTAATCTAGTTATGGTAAATTAATGACACTAAATAAGCTTAAGATTATATTATAGTATAATACTATATTATACGATACTGATATTCAATACAATGTCCCTCGATGGCCGATTTTAATGTAGACGCCATGCACGAAACCTTGCGTTACATCTTACATCTTACATAAGTCGTAACAAGCGTACAATCGATTTTTATCATATAATATAAATCAAGAGCACTTACTTTGAAAATTTAGGACTTCTCAATAATTATTGATATTTTAAGCAAACTTTTAAAATATGAGTCATGTAACTTGATATAAAAGAGATGGTATCTATTTTTGGTTGACAGTAGAAACGAAACCTTAATATTATAATATTGTGCCATATTATATGATACTTAATGTCGATAGTACTATATGCAATAATTGCAAAATAGAAAATTAAACAAATAGAAAACAAGCAGAGAAATTTAAAAATACCTTTACATTTAGTAAAAAAAAAAAAATTGATATTACTCTAAGATTCATTTTAATTTTCTTCTATAATTTTCTAAATAAAAATATTTAGGCGTAAGTATAATATCAAAGATAATTTATGGTTTCTACAAAACTAGAAATTATACAAGTTTGATATAAAATATTTATCATGCCCAATAATCATCATAGGGCTGCATCCATAATCACTTCACTAAAATTAATAACACGATATTGACTGATTATCTGTATATATGATAATGATTGGAATCAAATTTAAATCCAATTCCAATTGGATTTAAAATATGAAGTTCAAATTGTAAATTAAAGATATTAATAACAATATATCAGCATTGACATAATATCAAACAATACTTGAATAGTCTTTTATTAAATGGTAATAAGTCTCAACTCAATTTCCCAAAAATAAATATTTCTTCTATAATACTATCAAATTTTTAGAAAACTCCTAATTTACATAAAAAGGTCTTATAAAAATAAAAAAAATATTTTTACTTCATTCAAAATCCAAAATTGCAAAAATCAATGAAAGGTTATTATTGTTTAACTTACTGAATGTTATAATTTTAAAACATGTTACGTAATTTCAATAATAATTTATCTACTAAAATACATACATTTTCTTTCCAATCAGATAACTGATGTACTGACTTGTACTACATTGTTTTTTGATCTCAAAGGTGCTTTAGTAATTAGTAGAGATAAATGTAATACTATTATCATTATTCATTATTATTATTATTACTATAGCCATGGCTCTCTAATATAATAGTTGTATAGCTGAGAAGGAAACAATAGTATATCTGCAATAATTTCATAGGATTTCTATTAATCTGTGAATTCATATTCAAAGTACAGGTAACTAGTTAATTCATCTATTGTGAAAATTTGATGTTATATCTGCATATCAATTGTTTATGATAGTTGGACCAATTGAACCTGCAGAAAATCATTTGAATTTTACTTATGAATAAACCATTATGATCAAGAAAATATATTATAGTGATGCATCACATAATATTGGTATCTACTAAAAGTAAGATTTTAATTAAAATAGTAGGTATAAAATCAAAACAATTTTTTTTCATTAATAATTTTTGCCTATAGACATGTTTTATTTTTGAGTCTTTCTAAAATAATTAAATTTGAACTTTTTGCAAAGTAATGCTCAATGGAACCTAATTGGTATAAATAGGTACATTATTTTTTTCTTAAATTTTAGATTTCAGAAAACATTAAAAAAAAAAAATGTTCAAGAAAAAATTATATTATAAATATTCGACTATACATATTATAATTAGAATTGATAACCTCTAGGTTAATTATCGTAATTTATGTAATAAATAATATATAATATATCTATAGAGCAAAATATAAATAAATAATCATTTTATACCATATATAACTCAGTTTCAAACAAACATAAAAAGATGGCAAAAGATTGGACGAATTATGATTTCTATATAATCAGTTGACCACACAACTATTATTATCTTATTTTTTTAGCTTAATATCTATAAGCTCTCTCGAAATAGGAATACAGTTTGTGATCATTCGATTATTCGCCAAAAGAGCGACCAGTTGAGACCGAATAATGGTGAAGGTCACAAATCAAGGTTGAGTTCCAAAGTCCCTGAGCGTCGTCAATATTTAAAGAATTCACGTTTTTGAACGTGTAATAAAAAATAAAAACCCACAACAAAATAACGTATAATAAAAAAATAATTAATTAAGTCATAAATCGCTTAAATTAACTTCTTGTTGCCATTAATAATTGTTCAAAAATAATAATAACTTATTTACGATACCATACTGCTATTTATTTTAAACTATCCATTGCCTATTTATGTATTATAAAGAAAAAGAAATCAACTCAATCCAATAGTTAGTAAGTTAATATTGTTTTTTTCCATACTACTCTTAGCTTAATTGAACTTTAAACAAATATTAAACTTTACCTTTTTTCAGTTTTTCTACGAACTCAACTGAAATCGGTTAAAAAATATCATCAACTTGACAGACTATAGTTATTACCTATATCCCGCCGATGTTTTTTCGCGGGAGGTGAATGGACGCTGAGCCAGAGATCTCACGATATCAACGGGACGTCAAGAGCCGATCATCGTCCATCGGAAACTTAATGAGAGGCCAATACAATAATAATTATATAATATAAATTGTTAAAAAAAAAAAAATGTCGTGTGTGATTGTGGGCATGGGAGTGGTGTACAGAAAGTGCGGGGCTCACATGTGAGTGGAACTTTCGCACACTGGCGCGGGGCACGAACGATTATTGTTATAATAAATGGAAACGAAAAAATACAAAACAAAATACAAGTGGCCAAAAACAAATGAACCTAACTTACAATAAACGTTACAACTTACAAGTTTATAATAAAAACGGTGTTTATAAATTGAATCGTTTTACAGAAATTCCATTGTTCTAACGTTTATTTGCTAAAAAAAAAAATACTGACATTGCCAAATGTATCTTAATAAATGAGTTTATTAAAACAATTGTTTGGTGCATTGAAATGATTTTATACAATTAATTATATTTATTTGTTTATATACTACTTATTAAAAAAAAGTTAATTTTTTTTGTATTCCAGCAATATTTTGCCTTTAATTTTTAAATCGTTTCAAATAAGTTTTAATTCAAAACAAATTCTTGATTACGCTTTAAATATATATATAAGAAAAAACGACTTGACGACATAATAAAAATGTATTGACTACTATCAGACCTAATTATTACTTGATAGAACATAATTCAATTTATAAATATATTATTAGAGAAGATCGATAATTTTGTACCAGCACAGCGGTAAGTATATTGTTAGTCGAGCAGTTTTTGATATATTATTTAGGGCATGGAAGGATAGGTGGGCATTTGACAGTTTGGATGCGATCCAAAACTCATCACGTGCGGTGACTGGAGGGTCTTATTTATTTATTAGTTTCCAAGACTCGAAAAATACTCGACAACACAATTAATCTTGCATCACACCCCGGTTCACGCCCATCGGCAGTTGTGACGAAACACCAAAAACTCTATACATTTTCTCGTCATATTCTATTAATCATCAAATAAATAGATAGAATTCGGTGTAACGAAAACAAAAGTTTCAAATATTTATACAGAAAAACACGTATAAGACATAAATAATTTTTTCCGAAACTTAAAATCGTTAATATTTTAATTCATAATGAATATTACTTTGTGAATGCAGCTATACAAAAACATTATACGTTTTAATAAACAGCCATATACCACGCATTTTATTCAATTTGCATACAATTATCAAATTTGAATCGTTTTACTTGAATCCCACAACACCTTTTTGAATTTTTGGCCGACCAAGGTCTTACGACAATATACACTTATGTGTTTCATAATAGCTTGTGTATTTTTTGTTTACAAGTTTTCGGCAGTAAAAAATCTTAAACAGTTTAATGCGATTCATATAGATATATATTATATACCTACATTATAAATGGAACACATTTTACTTTGGACGGGTGATATTTTTCAATTTATCAGAAGTCTATCGAAACATGGCAAAATAATGATAAAAAAAATGCAAGAAAATAAATTTAACTAAATCTTAATCAATTTTGAGTGTACTTAAGGACAAGCTTCGCACAGATTCGTTTTTAATATTATATTACATGATTTCTTTTTATATAATTTGATTTTTTTTCTTTTGATATGAGATTCAGTAGTTTGACTTCAATTAATAATAAAATAGAATTCGCTTAATCAATAAATTGTAAACATTAATTAAAATTACGTTTGAAATACAAAACATAACTATAAAATGTTAGCTTTAAAAATCTTACTATAGTAAATTATTAAATTGTGCTTTATAATTCATGTCTAATGAAACTAAAAATTATTCAATGATAATGATAAATGATTTAATTTATACAACACAAATTCTTTAATATTTTTTAAATGGATTTAATTCATACGAAATCTATAAATCAAAATTTCATTCAGGATTCTAGATATTCCGATCGTATGTTAAAAATTAAAACTATACATGGTTAATCAAAATATAAGATATTTGAATGCATCTAAGACGTCAACACCATTTTATTTGAAAATGATGACTTCTATAATATAGTACCTATATATGATCATTAAAGATTTAGTCGATTAGATTCATCTTTGAAATTTAAAAATTATATTTTAACAACAACAAAAATATGTTAAGACTATAATATTTATTTATTAAACCTATAAATACAAACAATATTATTGGTCCGGACACGATAAGAAGAAGACGATATTATTGGCAAATAAGAAAAATCTTTAATCATTCAACAATTTATACAGTTTTCACAGAAATTCTATTTTTTGGAATTTAAATGTTAGTACGTATAACTCAGACATGCACCACTAAAGATGAATATTTTAATAATTAAACATATCAACGTTTAATTTGAATGAAATTGCAATCATTGATTTTAACTTTTTAATAAAATCAAATCCTTTAAAATATAAATAATATTTTATCATACGAATCTTATTCTATTTTTAGCATAGAAAATGATTAGGTAAATTTAATTATTTTTTTACTTTTTAATATTTTACGCTAAAATATAATAAATCTTTAAAATAATAATCAACACTTATATGAGTTCTATTTTAAAATTAATTAAAAGAAGGTAAATCTTACCTGTTTCAATTTGAAGCAGCAAACAAATAATGTTCCTAAAAAAAAAAACATAATTTTTATTAGTATGCTTTGTTTTATCAAATAATTAATTATATAAATGATACAATATAATAACTATAATAACTCGAGTTGTACCATTATCAGTTTGAATCAGAAAAATAAAAATAAATAATTATTTTACGAATATTTTTATTTTTGAAAATATAATTATTAATTATTCATCATATTACCTAGCCAAAACAATGTAACCAATATTTATTTAACACTAGCTGTCCCGCCCAGCGTTGCCTGAGCCAAATATTAAGTTAAGATTAACTTTAAGTGATATCTAAACCACCTAGGTGGGCAATCCACTGCATTAGATCACGGACAATATGCGGAGCAGTATATTATCAGGTGGTCGGTAAATTGCGGACCCCATGAGGTGCGTAATTAAATGAAATCAGAATTAGGTAGGTACATAAAAAAACATTGCAGAGTTGTGATTTTGTAACACCAGTCGCATATTAAATTTTTCTAGCCGATCCCGTGCACTTTTTATTTCATTTTTAGCTGTTGATCTAGGAATGATACTGGCAGCGTTTGGCGAAAATCTCCAGCTAGTATAACCATCGCGTCTCTGCATAGGTTCTCATTGCTCTGATTGAATCTCTTTAACGATTTTAATTTATATGGGTCTGTTTTAACCGAATTCTTTCACGTTCATTGCGATCTTCACGTTCCTGGGCAGTACGATTAGATTGATAATTAATTTGATTTGATGCATTTCGGGTTCTTCTGCCTAAATTTGTCCGCCGCCTTATAGAAGGCATATTTAGTAAGTCACAAACACACGACAATTTTTCAATTTTATAAAAATTTGTGGATTTAGATGCACATAGATGCACAGCAAAGATTTTACATTTTACCATAGAACATAGACCATAGACCATTACAACATACCAAATGTTAAATAAGTGATTATATGCTTGCTATTATTAGTTATTTGTTATGACATAGATATTTTTTTTCCCAATGATAATATGGTTATTGGTTAATTACTTATATAAGTATTATTTGAATATAATGAATAATATTGTAGTTATTGATAACTGAAAACGTAAAATTTTCGTCCATAAAAATATATAAAACATAATATACCTAGGTACCTAATTATTAAATATGTATGTAGATTGTATATTGAATTTATACATTTTTTTAACATAAATGATTGTCTGCTATAATTTTTTAAACATTTTTATTTGTCTATAGTCTATAATATGTATAGTACACATGCAATGGCCAGATCAAATGTAATAAATTATCTACAATATAAAAACTAATCGCTGAATTTGTTCCTAAGCGCAAATCTCGAAAGCAGCTGAGCCTGATGGTTCTTACGGAGAGAAAAATTAAAAATTTTTTAAAAAAAGTCTAAAAAACTTTTTAAGAGCTTGGTCGGCGAACACCTTAACACAAAAACGATAGTATATACTATTTATGTTAAAAAAATGTATAAATTCAATATACAATCTACATACATATTTAATAATTAGGTACCTATAGGTATATTATGTTTTATATATTTTTATGGAGGAAAATTACACGTTTTCAGTTATGAATAACTACAATATTATTCATTATATTCAAATAATAATGCACGAATATGCACGATTTATATTTATTAAAATACATAATATATTTGAAAATATAAACCTCCATCAATATATTAACTTTTTAGAGTTTGACAATGGCATTACAATGGCTTTTATTATATCACCTAATGTTTAATCTTTTATGTTAAGATTTAAAAGTTGATCAAACAGATAAATAATATTTACATCAAAACTAATATTCGATTTTTTTCTTTAATTCAAAAACTAATAACCATATAACAAAGATACTTATCGGTATACACTTTTTAACGAAATATTTATACTAGCATTTTCTAGTCATAGCATAGTTTTCAAAATATTTTGGCTCTTTTTCAGCTATTTACTATTTAGACATTTGAAATTGTTCACTTTTTAAAATTTGTTTTTCTGTAAATTTTTGTACAAACCTTTATACTTAACCAAATAGCCTGGAAATTTAATACTTGATTCATCATAAAATGTTATACCTAAGTGGAATTTAAAAAAAAGTTTAGCGTAAATCCACATTCATTTTTTACGAGCATTTTAAGTTGAAAATATTCACGTCGTTGGATATTTGAATGCAAAATAACGATTTTTGTTATTCAAAAAATATTAGTCAAAAGTTGAAACTTTTCACCATTATGTATATTAGTGTTCTCTATGCATAACAAACGACATGATAGGTTATTTTTTATTAATTTTCTTAGTGAGATATTTTGAAATGTTTGAATTTTGTTGATGTTGGATTTTCATGCATTACCATATTTGAAGGCCATATTTTCAGATGGGCTTAACTATTGATTTGTAAATAAAATATTTAGTGTCAATGTGTGTGCGTTTATTGTTACTGCAAACATTTTTAAGTAAGTGTGGACAATATTTTAAATTAAGTATTTTGGGTTTTAAGCGATGGGCTCGCACGTAATAGTCAACGATCTAATGCTATTAGTCCTAGACTGTGGATAAAATAGGTATTTAGGTACCATAAATATATATGAGAAAGTTATATAAAATGTGAATAGAATCTTCATTTAAAAGTTATAGGTACACAATATCTTAACTAAAGGTTAGTGGTATCTTAGTTACGTAAACATATCATTGGCCTTTTTTTTTAAGTACTATCTTAAAGTTCGGAGTTGTTGTTAAAAACTTTTCAAAAGTATACAACAAATAAATTACTAGTTTTTTTGAAGTTAAATAGATAAAATGTATATATTCTTAGCTCTTTCCAAAAATAAAAAGTTAACACTTTTTGAAATAACGAATGTTTGCTGTTAAAATAATTACTGTGTACGGTATACTATGTATAGCAGTTTAATTGGAAAACATTGCTACTAAAGCATTGATAAATGCTTGATTTACATTGAAATTCCCATAGTATACATCGTAATATCTCATAATTCAAACTCCACACAACGTCTTTTGACTATACACGCAGAATGCATTCCTACACGACGTATTTGTATTCGGTCTATTGATGCAACAAATCTCGTTACGCCTAGTTTAAATATAATTTAAATATAATATGACTATACGAGGGCTTACGGGATTTGCCTTGAAGATGATTTCTGGTTAGTGATGAATAAACTAATGATATGTTATTAAATTTACTGTGTATAACATTACTGTATAAACTTTATAATAATTAAATAAAATTACGAAATAAATTATGATGTCATTCATACTGGCCAGGACCGGTTTTTCAATCGAATTTATTCGTTTGACAACCCTTGTTATTCGCAAGATAAGAAACATTTATAATATATTCCGGTTTTTCAGTGGAAAAATAACCATTATTCGGAAACGTAATGGAAAATATTTTATTAGCTCCTTTCTACCATGTAAGAGTTTATTCGACAAAAAATAAAAATAATAATTTGTAATAACAATACATAATTACAGTATCTATTGTTCGATCAATAATTATTATATAATTAATATTGATATAGTATTACATTTCATAATTACATCATTAAGGATCATAATATATCTTCACAAACCTATAGGTAGGCCTGAACATCATAATAAGTGGTGTGATTTCAGTGCGATTTGCATTGTTTTCTAGAGGTAGCCTTAAAAATTACGATGTTTTAATACAAAACGGTTTAATGCCATGTGAAATGTCAAATTTATAATATACCGATTTTATTTTGCAAGGGTTTTCATATTTTTATGATTTTTAAAATATATAATACACAGGGGCGCAATTTTAAAATCTGGGGGTACTAATGCCCCGATTTTTTCAATTAGTCTTTTGATCCTGGATTACACGAAGAGTAATTTCACCCCAACCTCCAATTCAATAATCATATATCGAATCACTAATAGTCAATGGCTTTGTACTGTAGGTACTTATTAATATAATTAACATCAAATAACATCAAATTAAACACAAATGGGATAAATTATGAGAGTGATAATTTCAAAACGGGGACTGCTAAACGTGGGGCGCTAAGCCCCCAGCCTCCAAATGGTGTCTATAATTGTTCGTAACTCATTGACTTAATGAACTTTATACATTTTATACTATAACTCCAATGGAATTATACATATTTATACATTTTACCATCGATATAAGCAATTACAATTGATGTTGCATGTTCTTAAACTTTTTAGGATATTCACATTAATTGAAAAAAAAAATTTTAATTTTAAAATTCTACCTTTAAATGTCAAAATAATTTAATTACTGAGTTTATTATTAATTATGTTTACATAAAAGTTGATTTTTTATTTAAATGCATCGATATTATATGTTTTCCATCAAGCCCAAGCAACAACTATAATAGTTAACAAATTTAATTTCATATATTACAAGAAAAAACAAATTGATAAACAGTATTTAAATCCTTATGTATAGAAATACGATTAAATAATATTTACATTGTATCAATATTGTTTTTTGAAAATTATCGTCATCTATAATAATATGCAAACAAATTTAAAAATACCTTTATCTGAAAATTTCTATTTACAACTTATAGTTGAGTACTAAATTACTTGAAGTAAATATAGTTATGTGAATCTGATATTGTGTATAAAAACATTACACCGTATAATCGATCAAACGATTCAAACGTACCTATTATGGTATATTTTTACATAATGTAATGTAAACTTTGAAAATATACATTTTTATTATTAAAGTAAGCTATAAGTTTGTATTTTACTATATTTCAATATCCAAACAAAGTTTTATTCACTACGTGTTATAAATGTCATTATCCAAAATCTACAGCTTACAAAAACACGTTTGATAGTTTATAATATAATATTGTTTGCCACTGTTCAGCGATGACTTAATTTCAGTAACCAAACATATTTCAAAAAATACAATTTCAACTAAAACAAATTTACATAGCTCCAGTTAACTTCCCATAATATTATGTGTGCAACGTGTACAGTATAAAAAAATATAATACATTTTTAACCCTGCTTAAAAGTATCCATATAAAGATAAAAAATGTATGTTTATAACCAATTAGATATACAGGGTGTAACAGGTCTATTTGACTAATGCAATAACTTTTTTTCTATTCAATATTTTTAAGTTTTTTTTTTTTGTAATGATTTGTAGAGCTCTGCGCTATAATTTGTATATCTTGTATTTTATTTTATTTTTTTTCCACAAAAACAAATAATTTAAATTTTGTATTTAATATTTTTCTAATAATCCAAGATAGCTATTTCATAAATAAGTATTTAAAAACCATTTTGGCGTTTAAAACTTTTAATTTGGTTAAGTCGTTAATTTTTAATTTTCAAAGTGTGTTAAAATTCAAATTTATTTCTTGCTAATCACTGTTACTGCTGTAGTCGATTTTCAATTGTTTTTTTCCAAGAAACAATAAATTTGTTATCATTAAAAGGTAGATAATCAATATTAAATACATACACATACTAATACGTATTTTATCATTATTTAACATAATATGATTATAATTTATAACATCATGTACCTACTATTACTTATTTTAAATCATCATCATTCATCAATATTTTATTGTTCAATCATTTAAATACGTTTAAACAAATTTAGAACATTTTGATTTTGAATTATGAAACAAATGACATGTGGTTTAAATATTAATTATAGTTATTCTTTAAGTCCTTTTTAAATTTAAAGTTTTAATATTATTTTATGGATCAAACACATTTTGCCGTAATCACTAAAAACCTTAAGACTTGTCTTCTCATATTTTAAGACAATTCTATTATAGTAAATTTATGAGAAATACCTAGTAATACCATGGAATTATCAGATTGAACATAATTCGTTGAAAATATTTTTGGAAATGCCTTTGAACACAGGTACATATTATTATCATTAGTTTGCAAGTTAAAATTATTTTATTTTAATATCTTTATAAACTTTTGGTAACTAGATACAAAAAAATCAAAAATTAAACATACATATAATACAATTTTAAATTCTCAACACTTCAAATTACTTATCAAGAAAAATATTCAAAATTCATTATTATGTAGTTTACCTATACACAGTACCTACTACAATTGAAGATTTTAATTTAATTTGAATAGCAAAATAACATTTTTGTTAAAATGTGAGTATCATTTGTATTAAATTAATTTATACTTCAATCTAACCATTATAATATTAATATTAATATTCTCACTGTTAATGAAAATAATCTAGGTGTATGTCAACATTAAAATTATACATATTTGGTGAGAGTTCAAACAATTTCATTTTCAATCACATGCAGTTAGTTGTATAATTAATGCTTAGAGTACATTGCTGTTTTAATACTACATTTGTACACTTACTATAGTTACTATTGTAACTAGTTGTATGTACCTATACATAAAACCACCAGAAGTCCAATTGTAACCAGTTCATCTTAAGTATAAAACAACATAAATCAAATGTTTCATTTTATTAAAAAAAATAATATAAATGGTTAAATTGTAGATCATAAAAAATATTGTTAGCTGTAAGTAGATGAGTAGATATCTAATATTAGTGTTTTAAATGTAGTGATTTAGTTCATCAGGAACTTTATGCATTCAATATTAACCATATTTATAGTTCTCTGTTTATGAAAAAAAAAAAAAAATATTAATATAAGAATTTAATAAATACCAGGGGTATGCTTGAGTATCATAAAAATTAGTTGAGGTACTCAGTCCCCCCCCCAAGTCAACCACTGCCTATAACAACTAACTTAACAGAAAAATAACTAATAAGGGCATTCTGAAATAGTTTTGATTGGCTTGAAAGTGTGTAGATAAATGTTATTAATAAACACAGTACTAACCAATTTCTTTAGTATTTTTCTGAATATTTCATAGTGTGTTAGTATGTTTACATAATTACTAAGAATAAAAAATAACCCATGAAATAATTAAGTTAATGATTTGAAATTGTTCGAATAGGTATTTAATGTCAACTTGTCATGTACTTTTTAAGACTAGGGTCTTCAACCTTTGAGAATTTCAGAATAAAAGATAAAATACATACTAGTTTTCCTTAGTTTGTTATTCATTAATAAATAAAACATAAAAAAACATTTTCATACTATAAATTAAAAATATAGCTAACATTTTTATTTAAAATGTAAGTTGTAATTTATTATATCTATTTTTATTTTTCTAGTAAAAATAGTTGCAACACTTAATTGTTGTTTTATTGCAGATCTCCTTGTATTAGAAAATTAATACAAAGCTTAATTGAAATCCCTTTTAAGATTTACATATTGCCAGAGTTCGCGTTAATAACAGATAAAATAAATAATTTTCTACATGACATAATATGTGACATTTAATATCCTTCTGATGGTTAAATTGTTTGAAACACTTAAGAGTGTATTGTTTTATACATGAATACTCTGCTAGTTGCAAACCGTTGCGTAATATTATAATTATACTTTTATTTGTTTTGAACATTTAGCCAACAAATTGTTAACTTATATTATTAGGTGTCGGTTATTTTTTTTTTCTTCAGCTAGTGAAAGAACCTTATACATACATGTATAGCAGAGAATGTTATTGAATGACAATAAGTAAATAGCTGAAAGTAAGTTTTTTACTTAGATTGGAGATATGTAGGTAACAATTAAAAAATAACTCAACATTTTACTTTAATTCTGTTTTTTATGAATGGTGGCTAAGTCTGAATGCTTAGCACACCACCATGATTCACACTAGAAGAATAATTTGATGTAAATAACTTATCATAATTTATGTAAAGAAATATAGGGTTATGTTTACTTTTTTGTCATATATCTCTTTGTTATACCCATGATTTTTTTTGTCAGTCATCATCTTCTCATTCACATTTTTTGCCAGTTGAAGTTCTTGCTATAATAATATAATTATAAACAACTTCATAATTAATTCTTTGTTAGTAAATATTTTAATTTTAAGTTTTGTATTTGTAAATATTTTTATAATTTGTTATTTATTAAGTTTTCTAAAATTAAATAATGTAAATTGTATTTAAAAATGCAGTGTATTGGGGGGTTCAACTTGTTCCTGAAATTCAGACATGATTATATTGTATATTTTATTAATTAGGTACACCAATTATTTATATGGTATTTAGATTATTATTTATTTGTTTTAGCTTAATTTAGTTTATTAAATGAATATTATTAGGAAAATTTACTATGTTATGTATTATAGTAGTGAAAAATGTTTTTTACTCTCAAAATTGTGATGTGCATGTATTGTAAAAAAAATTTCCCCCCCCCCCTCCCACAAATATGTTCAGTTTTGACATTGTACATTTTTATTGTGTATATGATACATTACTGTTTTTCATGTTAATGCCATTATATCTTTTTCTAAAGATATATTTATTTCTGCTGACAAATTCAGCTCTTTTTGTGTGTCTAGTTTCTTTTTTGGCTCTTCCTCCGCCAGAACTTGAAGAGCTCTTAAATTAGTTGTGTATTCTTTTTTTTTGATTTCCCTATAATTTTGTTTTAAAATATACAAGTATACCTAATGAAGTATAATTTATTTATTTATCATGATTTTATTATAAATATTTTTAGTTACCTGAATATCCTTCAGTTTTCTAATATCATCCGACAACTGACTATTGTGTAATTCTAATTCAGTCTAATTCAGATCATCACATTGACCTAATAGCTGTATTAGGATCACATCCTCGTTTACAACATTTATGACTATGTGACATAATTGAATGTTAAGGATAAAACAGTTAAAATAGAGGAGAATGGAGAAAGTTAAGTGTTCAGTAAATTAAATAATTTAAGATATTTAGCTTATTTGGTTAATAAGGGTTACATGAACTAATTATATTTATAGATGCTTTTACACCGATTTCATCAAACAGTGTTAATGACACTCAATTTAAAATACTATACAAGCTACTTCTGGTTAGAGTTAAAATTTTAGTGTGACAGTATTAAACCAATGGTGATGAATAATGATACATAATATTACAATATATAAATAAATTAAATGATAAATATTATCAATAATTTTATTTGTGTCAAATAAATATTTTACAATTGTTCTTTTATTAGTATAAATGTATAATATAATATAAATATACTTATTCAAATATGAACAAACTAAATTTATATAATGTTATAATTATATGACAACTGTATAATCAGTGATGCAACCATAAATAATATGAGTGACAAAGTTTTGGACAATTATTATCATTGATTCTTATTTATTATGAATGTATTATTGATCATTGATGTAAAAATAATTTTTAATATACCATTTGAATTTTGGCGGATAATGAATTGATATCTTTCTAGTGTCGTTCTGTTATATGGCCAATGCCTCATAAAACTGAATAACGTGGTATCTTAAATTTGCCCGGACTACTAGCGCTCGTAGTGGTATGCTTCTAGAACTAAAGTTTGAACGTCTGATAAGAGTCGTTGAGAATCCTGTTATTTTTATCCGTGGTAATGACTAATGACCATAGACCTTATACCTTATACCTATTAGTATAAGGTCTATGCTAATGACCTACCTTTTAATGATAACAAATTTATTGTTTCTTGGAAAAAAACAATTGAAAATCGACTACAGCAGCAACAGTGATTAGCAAGAAATAAATTTGAATTTTAACACACTTTGAAAATTGTTTAAAAATTAACGACTTAACCAAATTAAAAGTTTTAAACGCCAAAATGGTTTTTAAATACTTATTTATAAAATAGCTATCTTGGATTATTAGAAAAATATTAAATACAAAATTTAAATTATTTGTTTTTGTGGAAAAAAAATAAAATAAAATACAAGATATACAAATTATAGCGCAGAGCTCTACAAATCATTACAAAAAAAAAAAACTTAAAAATATTGAATAGAAAAAAAGTTATTGCATTAGTCAAATAGACCTGTTACACCCTGTATAATATTGAATCACCGACAAAATATTGCGTGACCAAAATATCGTAACTATAAAATATCGCGAAACTATTATATCGCATGGAATAAATATCGCCAGTATACATATCGCCAGCATGAAATATAGCAGTAATTTAATTATAAATAAATAATATATTTCAAGCATATAATATTGTTATTTTAATATATATAGTAGAATTTATAAAAATGATAAAAATATGTATTGGTAATTTAATAAAATAAATATAAGTATTGATATAAGTAATAAAAAAAAAATTAAAAATATATATTAATTAATGGAAGTATATATTCAATGAAATACCTTGAAGATAATCTTCAAACTCTCGATTATAATAATCTGCTACTACTTTCTTTACTCGTTAAGCCCTACTGACTGTCTTGTTCTTTCTATTTCGAGTATTTGGATTTCCTACTATACTTTGACTTATTTTTATTTCCGTACAACTGTATAAAAGTGTGAAACTGTAAAAGCGTCAGTCACAGTGACAGTACAAAGTATTACTAAATAGAAATTATAAAATGAAAAACCAGTGTACTTGAATGCATTGCTAGGTAAAAGGTGAATAAGAGATAAGATAAAGTTAAATGCAATATACAGACGCGATAATAATGTACGGCGGTATTATTTCTTTACGATATAATGGTTTCACGATATTTTAGTTGCGATATTTTGGTCACACGATATTTTACCGGCGATACCTATTTTGTCGGGGTACCTATAATATTTTATTATTAATAGAAAATAAGTTGAAAAATGTGAAAAAAATAACATTTTCTCAATAAAACCAAAATAATTAAAAAACGAAATATATTTATAAAGCACGATTATTATATCAACGTAAAATTGATAAATTTTAACCATAAGTTATAACTTTGTATTTAAAAATTATATAAAATATAATTTTTTTTTATTTAATGCTTCAAAATTCAAATACAATGGTTTATTAGCCTATAATAATAGCTTATACAAATTGAACATATTTTTCTAAATACTATGTTACAATGATTATGGATATTTAGGTTTTTATCGATACGTTGTCTTATATGCTAAAATATAAATTATAATGGATCAATATGTATATATTTCTATTCATGAATAATATATTTAATCAGTAGGAATTCATTAATCTTTTTTTAGTTTCTTACTATGACAATGAATACACTCTGTTTAAAATAATAAAAAGACTTTATTCTATCACTATTATTTAAGTTATTGTTTTTACAGTAGCAAATCTATATACATACACCAGTGAACATTGACACTTTGTTGATATTATTTTTTATAAATACTAAGACTATACACGAATAAAATAGGACAATGGATACAAAACCATGTATGTATGTATTACGGAATTATTTCTCATTTTATTTGCTGAGTTGAAGATAATATTTAAAAAAAACTGCCATAAAATGGTTGTACAAGTATACAACCACTAAATAATGCGACAAATTATAATTGTTTAAAAAATTTAAAATTTATAGCAACCTATAAATTACACTTATACCACCAAGGAATGCGATCTAAACACTTATGGAAAAACTATTTTGGTATAACAATTTTTTAAAAACATACATTTTAAAATAACAATTGTGGAGTTTTATCTAGACGTGTGTGTGTGTGTGTGTGTGTAGTAAACATGTTTAATATTTTATTGAATATCGAGTTTTTGTTATAAGATACTTATGTTTCAAAGGTTTCAATATACTAGTGTATTTGTGCAGACGTCGACAAAAGAGAAAAACTAAAATTGTTGATTTTTTTATTATTTCATAAAATCTAATATCTTTTATATCATATATTTCTTATTTATTTGTATTCACAAAGTGGATAATCATATAATAAATGCTCTAATTCAATATAATTGAACTTATAATAATAACGACATAAATAAATTTTTTTTTAATAACATTAATCATGCAGTATGCTGAAAACAATTCTTTTATCAAATGATTTTTAAAATGAATATATTTCTATTTTTTAAAAATCCAGCATCTGTCGAACATTTTATGACTAAAAAATTAAAATAACACATTGTTAGCGAAACAAGGGTTTATTATCTGAATACTTTAAAGTGAATTTAAAATTTGTGATGTGAAATGTGAATGATGCATAAGCCATAAGATAGGTGAAAAAACAACCATAACTAACAAATAAGCTGACAGTAAAATCAATATCGACAATTTATTTAGATTTAGATAAGGTACTAATGTATTCTGGAGGATGTGTTAAAACAAAAATTCATAAAATAAAATTGATGTATAGCCGCACTGATATGATCGTATTCAGGCAGGGCTGAGCGTACCTCGAACAAAGTACCTATCTAAATACAAGATACAGGATGCATTTGTAATTATTAGTATCTAAGTACAAGATACTATGATATTTTTTAAAGATACTCAAATACAAGATACATTAAAATAATAATACTAATCATAATCTAATAATAAACAAACATTGTTTTTTTTTAATTTAAAAAGAAAATCTATAAAATCTATAAAGAAAAAAAATGGCGTACACAATAAGCAAATGTTATAAATACATGTATTATATATATTTATAAATTAGCAATGTTTATTTATGAATTATTAAATGTTTAAATTTAGGTAATTTATGTCCCGAGTTTTTAAATAAATTCCTGGTTACCTTTTAAAGTAACCAATTTTTTGAAAGTATAATCTGACATACTAGATCTACATGGTGAATGAATAAGCCCAACAAATGATAATAGTCGTTCAACAGCAGCTGAAGAGCATATAGGCTTGTGTTATATTTTACAATATATTTCACATTTTACACATTAGCTTTTAAATTGGAATTCACATTTATTATTTCATCAAAATTTAAAATCGTATAGAATGTGCCATCTAAGCATTTTGGAATATTAACTATTGCATTATATTCGTTATCCGTGTTTTTAAGTATAGACGTTTAAAAATATTAAAATTACTAAAACAACGCACAAAATTTTCTCATCAGACCATTCATTACACAAACACCGAGTAGAATCTACTCGGAAGATGCATAATACGCCTTAGACAGAGAATATGAACCGCGGCGGTGACCATCGAAGTCTTATCGCCGATATAATATTATCGCCAGTTGATTATAGATGCAATCGGATTTCAACGTACCTAACAGCGCGCAAATAACAGCTGATATAGAGACGAGATAAAGTGTATATAGGCACTAATAAACTCGCATTAACACGTTTACGTAAGTGAAATTAACTATTAGATAGAAAATCCGTTTTCGCTGCAGTTAAAATCAAAAAAAAAAAAAAAAAAGGAAAGAAAAACCAATGTAAAAATAACGAAGAATGACGTCACCCCGCCGAGCAGTATAGAGATGATAATCATTAAGGACCACAGGGTCGGTTCGGGAGTCTGGAAAGAGCGGCGGGGCATTTAACTTGAAATATGTTCGTAGCACGTGCTTCACACAAACGGTACATTCTATCCCTTAGTCCCTTTACAACGTGTACCTTAACCTCTTTTACAGCCGCTGTGTGTTTTAAGACAATACCGGATATCCTAACACACACGCGCGTACATACATTCACGCACACGCGCGCACGTTATTATACACGGTCCTATCGCCCTGCAAATAGAGTGTATCATAACGGAATAACAAACAGGCTATTATGACAATAATATAATACTTTACATCGAAAATTGTACACGTTACGTATTTTTTTTTTTCATTTTACGCTGCAGTCTATATACTGCGCGTATTTACTATTTGGGTTATGCCCGTTCAGTTATAGAACAACTATTACATATTATTTTATAGGTAAGTAGGTTAGGTACTTTGACTCGTTCGCGTATGACTTTTGATACATTTATAGACGTACTTTATAATAGTAGTTGTAACCAGGCAGGTCCCAACGAAACCACTTAAAATGCCCTAAACTGTACGGAAAATGCCGTTAAAAAAATTAACTAATGATCGAAGAATATTTTTAAAAAATACACTTAAAACTGTTGAAAATAAGTACCTGCACTTAAATTATTTATTTTAGATTCTGAGCGGCGCAATGAATGTATTGATTTTACAATAATGTGGTTTTTTTTCTTTTTGGTGTGTCTGTGTACACGATAAGTATAGTCGAAATAATGTTTCGATTTTCAACTTCAGTAACTTTTAAGGAGCGAAAGTAAATCGAGTTGATGCATTTGAGAGGTAAAAATTGAAAATCCCAACACTCTTCAAACGTGTCGGGAAAAACAAAAAAAAATTAAGGAAAATCAGGATTTTTTACGCAAAACCAGTTTTTGACAAAATTGATTTTTTTTTTTGATGCAACATAAATAATCCCAGGTATATGAAACGTTCACTGAATTTTAATACGGAGTTTTATAAGATCTTGATTTTGGAAAAAAAATGATGAAAAAGTCATTAACATTCGGGTTTTAGTCTCATATAGGACGTATACGTATATAATATCTCATTACGAAAATATGAATAAGATTGAAATAAATCAATAATAACATTAACTTTTATCATCTCAACATAATAAAACAACATTCTAAAAAAAAGTGAGTAAGTTGACCACTATGTAGGTTATTTATAAAATTGTTATGACGTTTATTGTTATTTTTCTGGTAATATGACCTTAATAAATAAATTACCACCAATATTCAGTTTCTATTCAATTGACAGAATTAAGCAACAAATCAAAATATATCATATAGAAGAAGTGTTCGGTACCTATAATAGTTGATAACAAATCACAATCCATCGGATATTCGGATAAATAAACAATTTACCTGTACCTAATACATTTTTAAAAATTTTGAAAAACATTTGATGTACCTATTAAGTTTATATATTTTTCTTTTGTTTATATAATGGATCATTATTATAACGTAATACATTTTTTTTTCAAATAGGTAGGTAATGTGACAAAGAAATAAAAATATACTTACTTACACATTATTTTTTCACTTCTTTTTTAAAATCCTAATAACATATTTGTTTGGGTAAGAAACTAAACCTGAATGCAATTTTTTTTTTATCGTTTGTAAACTCAAACTAATCGGTTAACAACTTTTTAAGCAGCTTTACCTCCGTACTACTTCACCATCACAAAAAATTAAGTACCTACAAGAAGATTAATATCGTCGATAAAATACATAAAGCTTAAAAAATTATAGTATACTACAAAGACTTTTCTTAAACTTATATGTGGTAGGTAAATCACAAATATTTCCAATACTAATAAGATAACTTCTGCAGTTATTTAATGGTATTCCAAAATAAGTATTATAAGCAATATCACAATACTCAAACTATACAATTGTTCATAACCACTATATCAAAGAAAGCCAATTATAATGTCTATAAGTTCTCAAAATGTTCTCACGAATTAAAATACAACCACAACAATGAAAATTAAAACATAACATACTCTACAACGTTTGCTAATTATTGAGTTTTATGCAGATTGAGTGAGTTATACTCGCTATAGACACATATATGTTTTATGCATCAAGGATTCCAAGTATAAAATGTTATGTTGCATATTTAAAACATTATTTTATATTTTCAGTGCTATTTTCCCAGTTTAGATACTACTTTCACTGATTCGCGTTTAAAATAAAATGTAGTTTATGTTTTATATAAACCGTATTTAAAAGGGAAGTAACGTAGGAAAAAATATATAGATGACAAAAATTGCACGTAATAATTTTTTAGAGAATATTGAATAGTATTGCTTCGAACGTAAATTCAATTCAAGATTATAAATAAATTGTGTTTTCTTTGGTTTTATTAATTCTGTGTCCTGATTATAAAAATACACAAAAATTAAATTATAAATATTTAATTCTTTACAGAAATTAGTAATGAAAAAATTTGCAAGTTATAACTATTAAAACTGTCACAACAGTTTATAGACACCAACATAGTATGTTTTCCATTATTTTTTTATTAAGTTGCCCTATAGGGAAAATCTAAGAATATTTTTCAGGCGCTCGTTTAATCAACGTAATGCATATTGGTTGTAAAAAAACTTTATCTTGTTGAACTGGGTTACACTAAAAACAAAATATTACTTTGAATTTCTCAGATAAAAACACACCTACTAAAATGTTAGGAGCTACAACTTTTTTTGTAACAAATAGTGTCTTATTTAAACACTCAAAAGCAAAATCAAAATATTTCTGAATATTTAGAATAGAAAAATACAAGTGAAATATAAGTAAGTATATTGTTTAATAAGCAAATATAATAACCATTATTGATTGCAGTTAATGGTAGATCAGTTTTTTTTAATTTAAGAAACATAATATTTATCGATTAGGTAGGTATCGTTTCTATAGGCACTAAAAATAATCGATTCTAAATTGTTAAATTTCCAATTTAAAATCTTACGTGACCAATACTTTACATTATCACTATTACATATCTAACGCATTAATCAAATCTCATCAAATAAAACAATAAAAAAAGGGAGTATTATAGGTATTTGCTCTGTTGTACGGTAACAGTCGAGTGTACCTATAATATTGTCAATGAGCAAATCCCTGGAATGGGTGTGTTAAATTTAAATTCGAAGATAAATCATTGCATACGAAAAACAAATATGAACGGAGACGGTCTATGAGTCCACGTAATCAGACCAAATATATTTACAAAATATTTTATACAATAAATACGATAAATATACGAATATTGTACGGTAAATATTATACAATTTATATTGCTATTTGCTAATAATTATTATAGTCATTTATGTTACTATTAGTAATAGGTATAAGCTATACTTTATAAGCAACTTTAAGTATCGAATTTCATCCAAATTTAAACTAAAATATTAATAAAACAAATCGTGTGTGAGCATCTTTAATATTTTTAAATTTCTATAGTAAAAACCTATGAAAAGGCTTGTAATACTTTTTTTTATCGATATTTATAGAAAAAAAAATGTTAAATGTCAATTATTAATAAATAGCTCAAAAAGAGTAAAAATAATTTGAAAATTATACCAAATGTAGGTAAAGATAATATAAACATTTGGTGTTAATTCCCACAGTAATTCTTTAGTTTCACCTAAAAACAAAATTAATTTTAACGAAAAGTGGTTTTGCATAATTTTTCCATTTTTCCTTAAATTTTTTTTGGGTTTCTTGGTTATTTTGAAAAATACAGAACATTTTTTATTTTGACCTCTCAATAGATCCAATTTTCTATCAGAAACCACCCTCAAATTTGAAGATTCAAGAATTTTTTTTTTATGTGTCAAAATATCAAATATCATAAATACTAATCAGTAATAGATAATGGAGAATATTATCTTATAAAAAACAAATATTTTGCAAAACAAAAATGAGTAAAATGGTAGTAGTTATGTAAACAAATATATATTTGTTTGAAAAATTAATTAAATGTAAATGTCAATAATACAATCAATGATTAATAACTGCAATCACAGAACACAAAACATTTTTTTTATTTAAATTTTAACACAATATTATCGTCAACTGCATGATAGTTGTAATTATATAACCACAATGAAAAAAAAGTATATAAAAACAAAAATTGGGAAATTAACTTCACGTGCATCGTGAAACATATAATGTTTAACGATAAAAGGGGCAAGAAATGTACGTTCCTTGGTACGTATATGTCATGTAGACTGTTATAAAAAACACGGTTATAGCCTTAAAGTTACCTATTTTATGATAAAAAAAATATTTTGAAAAAATTTACGTTATGCCATTGACAACAATTAATTTGTGTACAACTTGATTTTTTAGTTCTAAAAACCGCATGCAAATGATTTTTGATTGATGAACTCGGGAACCGCACAATAAATGATGTTCATTATGTTTCCGGTTCCAGTCACATTGAGACAGATAAAGAAACAGTAATAAATGTCGGCGTGGCTTTCGCTTAACATTGATCTTTTTCTATCCACGTTTTTATTTTTACATAGCGTTTAAGTAGCACAACTAGTTTTCAATGTCCCTGCTTTTTACGACCACGTTCGTACAAGAACCGTTCTAACATGTGGGCGCTCGTGGCGAATACGTCGATGTCATTGCATTATTTATAAACTCAGTTATAGCTTGACTATAGTCATTAAATCCCTTCGAATATGTCTACCTTCGCCTTCAATTACCAAAATAACATTATTAAAATCAGGCAGACAATATAAAGACATTGTAGTATACATGTTTCAAAGGGCAAAATTAATAAATGCAAGTTGTTTTATTAGTACAACATAATATTATATATTTATGGTTAGTGATTAGAGTATATTAATAACAATGTCGTTTCGATAACGAGCGTTTATTTTTACCAAACATGACTCATTCATAATTTTAAATTAATTAAATTTGTCTAAAATTTTAGTAAATTATACAACTCTCGGATCAGTTTAATGAACTATTCGGTTTTTAGAATGATCGAATTTATTTAACGTTTTCAACTAATGAATAAAATGCAAACAAGTGGACTAGTGATTACACGTTGAACTCCCTTTTCATGAATTAATTATGTTGGTGCTTTAAAGTGTTAATTAAATTGCTGAGCTCAGGCAGCTATTGGTTTGAAAACCAACAAGGTCTCATACAACCTACTATTATATTGACATTAAAAAGGGTAGTAAAGGTAAAATATTGCTTTTTACGTCCCTTGACAATATTTAAAGTTAACATATTGTTATGGTAGACTGAAACTGCATTGATCTAAATATTTCATGCATACAAATAACGTCATATGTCATGAGAATGTTATCTGAAATATTTAACACATTTTTTTGTACTAGAGAATAAGATTGGTATATAACACAGAAAATCCTTAAAACGTAAATCTTAATATAAATTAAAATAGGTAAAGTAATAAGAGCTACACGTATCGTAAGACTTTCAAATTTCCAATCGACAAAATCTATTTACTACCTAAAAACTTGCTTTTAGAAAAAAAAAATCGTAACAATAGGTAATAGCTTTCTCGGTACTGTTTAGAATGCTTTGTTCCATCGACATCTGTTCAAAACATTATGAACAAGCTTTATTTTGGGCAGCCAAATGCTAGATAGATTACTATAGGTACTATAATACTTATTTTGTTCAGTCCTGGAGTAAAGATCTAACCACTTCCTACACTTCACAACGACTATCCTAAATTTCGCAATATCGTCTTCAATATTACAATTTGTTAGTTTGTCACTGAGATTTATTTTCATTACATTCAAAACATATCAAACATATTTTCAACATGCAATATCACATTTCGATCATTCTTGTAGGTTTCTCTACACTCAATATTATTGTATGGTCTATTATTGTATGGCTCTATCTATTTTAATGTATATTAAAATAAAAAAATATTTAACTATAATTTACAAAATATGAATGCAATTGTCTTTACTAAATAATATAAAACATCTCAAGTAATTCACTTTACAGTTTACATATAAAATAGTATTTTCATTGTGATAAGGTAATATTTATAGTTATCGAATATTTTTTGTTTTTGGCTGACGTTCGGTATAAACCTAATTTTTTTAAAGCGTACAAATTGAATTAAGAAACCTAGGAGTGTTAACAGTTTTTGCACTGTCTTTCAAAAATATATTATCAAATTATAATTCCCACGTGGTGATACTTGTGAAGTTATTAATACTGACACAATATACATAAACAAACTTTTTATAGTACTTGGCAAATGAGAACCGAGTTTACAAACCCTAAAATAGTAAGAAAAATTCATTAAATACACTCTCTCTTCTTTTACTCAATATTTGTAAAACAATCGTCAGAACATATTTTTTGAAAATTCAAACTGACAATCATTTAATTGTACTTGTACAGAGAGTAAAGAAATAAAAAATTTTAATTTAAAATTTAAATCTTGAGAAATACCTATTTCTATGTTAAGACATTAAAACTTAGATTTTATAGCAAAAAAAAAAATCACATGAATGCAAATAATTCCACCAAAATAAACGAAGTTGAACTCAACATTATTTTATTTTTTTAAATCTACATTCATTTTCTTTTGATACGTGATGGCTATCGTAAAAATGTCCAAAAAAAATGTCAACAATATTCTTAGTTTTTGCTTCAACAGAATTTTTCTACTAGGTAGCTTACCTAAGAGAGTGTTATTGGTTGTTGGTATACCCTCATCGTATTTCCAAAAATGTATATATACTTTACTATACGATTCAGACTTTTGGAAAATACAATGAAATATGGTTCTAACTTAAAAATGTATATTATTAATATGAAAATCGATGACTACAATGGAGAGTGCCAATTCTAAATTCTTAATAAAAAATAGTAATTATAAATATGAAATTAAAATTCTAGCTCCAAGTCTGTGTCTACTTGTCCAATTAATAAAAAATCTGTGCACCGTAGAACTCATTATGGAAATTCTAACCCTAATAAAGATTTTCGTTGATTTATACGTATTAACTCTATACAAATATGTACGGATTATACAAGCGCACTAATAATCATTAATAAAAATGCCCTTTTGACAAGTATTGTTCACACTTTGTGTGTATTTACATTGTGTTACAAAAACAATTAATCAGATATATTGTATATTACAATCAACGGTGACTTTGTTACATGTGGAATATGCTGTTGTTTTTTTATAACATTGATGTTATTCTATCTATTGCAATTCACTATATCATTTGGTTTTTCTGGAATAAACTTCACCGATTTACAATAGTCTTAATCCTTAAATCTCTAAACACGCAACTGTTATTGATCGCTTCTATAAAACGGATAAAAGAAAGACGTAGCTAATATACATGGGCGGATGTACTATACGAGAAAATTGAATTAAATCCTTACACAATAGTGCCGTATTGTTTTCTCCGTAGGAAATGGTCAGTCCAAACAGTCGTTTGTATTCTTGGATGTGGGTTTAATTTTGAAAGTTTTATTTCCCCATCCTTTATTCTTTTTTGACGGCACTCGAAAAGTGACTGAACCATGACCAAATCGTAAATTCATATTGGACACAGAAAATAGCTGTCATAAATCGATTATCGAAGCTCCTGACTTTATTTTGAGTTTTACAATTCACAACGAACTAAAATAAATATAAATTTAGAATATCAAAAGTCTTAAATTAAGAAGAGGAAATATTTTTTCTACATAAATGTTGAATCTTTACATTGGTGTAAGAAATATAATAGCATCATAACATGATCAGATTGTCATTCGCACTTAAAATATATATTTTTACAGTGACCAAAAATGAACATGAAAGTATTTTTTTATTCACACTTCAGCTTTCGATGTCGGCAAATTGATTACTCGAAGTTAACAAAATATTTTGTATTCCCTAATCAGTACGTAAAAGTTTTATTATTTAAACTAAATTTAAACTTTGTTCTTATATTTTTTTATTTTTAAATACAAATTTCTGCGTTTAGATGTTACCTAGATGTCTGACGTCAGATTTTAAACCATACCAGTAAAGGTTTTTTGTACATATATATAATAGAATTTCACTCGTTTCTCCAGTAGGTACACCACCCGACTACCTTATCATTGAGTTTGTATACATTGTACATATAGGTACCTATATTCAAATTGTATTTGAGAAATACACTTTTTAGTTTATTAGATTAAATCTATTCAACATTTTTAAATTCTTACTTCGAGATCGAAGGTACCCATTGGCGAATGATTACCCTCATAATGTGTAATACTTTGACAAATTGGTTACAATTACATTTTCATATAAGTATGAACTAAACAAGGTAAATAAAATATAAATGTTCAACTGGAGTCCTTCGATGGTGTTTCACTAGTGTCTAGCATTCTGTGATCTGTCCGATCAAACGTTGCTCCTAAAATATACAATGTTCTTAAGCTAATTCCTCGATTGAATATTAAATAATAACTTAAAATCAGATTTCAAATAAATCGGAATATGCAATTTACAGTTTGAAGATGTAAAATAATCACCACTCAAGAAAGTTTTCCAATTCCGTCATCTAATAAATTAGGTACATGATTTTATTAGACCACTGCAAGTCAATTTCACGTGTATTAGAAAAACTATAATATATTCGTATCTTTTAAGCCCTACGGATAAATATTGTAACGTATTCGATCAATCTCGGAAATTTCTCAACACTCTTCGTCTCCTGACATTTAAAATATATATTTCATAATATTTTATCGCTATACCACTATGAAATATGAAGCACCAATCTATACAAAATTCAATTTTCAAATAAATTATCTCCAAACCCTAAAACGATGATTTAAAATAATTTACAATTGGATTTTATTTGAAAAAAATTAAAATAGTACATTAACAATATTCTAGAATGCATTTATAAATGTATGACGTAGTATCTATAACTTGAAACAAAGATAATAGATAGTTTTATAGTAAAATTGTGTTAGAATAACGACCGTAGTCTATTAAAGTATTTAGAAATTATATCAAAACAAAAGGTAACACAACAATTTTTTAATGGAAGAACAGTAACACATATTTTAGCATCTTAAGAAACTTTCATCGACACGGTGGATAAAAACATTAAAAACCTTGAATTTAAACATAAAAGATCCAGAAGTTTTGTAGCTCCGCTCAAAACGTGGCTAAAAAAATAGTTCGTTATTGTTACAACAACCCCGTAAAGAAATATGACTTATGATCGCAGTGGATTTAAAAGGGTTATTTGTTGAATATTTTCAGAAATTATAAACAGGTTAAAACAGCTAGTATATACCCCCAGAGAATGCGTTGTAAACACCGCAAAATTAAAGGATGGCAGCAGAGCTTCATTTGGTGACCCAAAATGAAACTAAAGCTAATTAGTATTGTTTTAATTGGAAAAATAAAAATACGACATGGTCCAATGAGTAAACATAAATGCTTTTACTCCCCTACACATCCATTATGGGCATTAAACTAAATATTATTCAATGGAAAGAGTAGTAGAAAATAATTTTTATTTTTGATAGAGGGTGTTAAAAATTTTATTTTTTTCATTTTACGAATAAACTTTGATTGGGTATTCATTATACAAACCAATGCTCGCTAAGCTAATCCTCTTTTATTTCGTTTTTAATTAAAAAAATACAAAACAAATTCTGAGGATAAAAGTTCAATCAGTTTGTATTTTAATTTATCATACATACCATTGCAATTTGACACTAATTATGATTTTGTTTGCGGTTCACAAGCCATTTAGGATTTTTACCGCCAAAATAAACTCGTTCAATACATTCGTTTTTAATGCTATTTACAACGAATTATATAGATGCTTAAAAATATATATTTGGCTGATAACCTGATTGCTGCGATGCCAAAAATATGTATCGCGTAATATTGTTTTAAATTTAAACCATTAACAAATATATATTATTTCATTACCATATTATATAACTTCTAGTACAAAATGAATACAAACATAATCATTACGCACGTTTATATTATAATATAAAAGATATAATCTGGGCCAAATGGGGCTCACTAACTACAAGCGTATTCGAGATAATATTACTTACTAGTTGTATGTTTATTAGATATTGCTTACGACTACAAGTCGAAATCGGCGGAATCATTTCTATAATATTTCCTTTCATAGGTAATATATACTTTTCAAAGTATTATTTTCAAAATATTTGTATATGACATATATTTTATGCAATTACTTAAACGATGATCAATTATTTAGTTAAAAATGGTTAATGTTGAAAAACTACAATTGTTGACTTTATTCTATAAAAATAAATTATAGATAATTATACATTATTCCAAAGTAAAACAATACCTGACACCTATGCATTATTATATAAAAATTCTAATTTAAATTTTTTTTATAGAAAAAAATTGTGTTTAGTACATACCTATTAGCTAAATATTAAATTGAGTACACTTTAACTAAATAATATATTAAATTATAGAAAACAACATCACCAAGTATATAAACAATACTTTCATACCTCTAAAATAACTGTGCAGTTAAATTTTAATTAACAGAATCAAGTGAACCTTTGGCCAAAGGTAATAATGAATTTAAGCTAGATAATTATATTACTTCCGATTTCTGAAAAAAAAAACGAATGAGCAAGAGTTATTATTATTAAATTTTGTACTTCCTGAGTGTAGCCAGATAAAAAGGATTTCAGTTAGCAACGGATAAGACAGAACCGTCAAGTAAGAGCCGTTTTAATCCGTTTCAGACAGACTGATGACTGCTGCAAGAAAAATAAAACTAATAGTCGGCTATCAAATTCTGCAACAAGCTTTAAAGGATTTCACTTATTGCCGCACCTCCAACCTTCGTCTTTATTTATCCAAATATCAAAAATGGTTCTTAAGCCCATAATGGGCTTCAGTTTTCCAACCTAATAATCTATGACTTGGCTGTAATTTATGAGATTAATTAAATAAATCAAAAATTAAAATAGTAAACATAATTTTATTCTGAATTATTCGGACTAAATTTTGTTAGTATTGACAATAAAATAAAATAAATTATAATACCCATAAATAATTAACTACTTATAGTTATATTATTATGTAAATGTAAGTAAAACATAAATATTAATCTGAAATGTAATTATTAATCAGAAATACTGTTTAGTGGATTTATAATAAATATTATTAACTTGGGTCTCATATATCCGATACCTGGAAATGTATTATGATCCATGACATCATATTATGTAAAAACAATTTATTTTTCAATAGTTTTAGATATACAATAGACATAATAAAACAATAATAATTGTAGACGAGAAAAGTGTTTACAAAAAAGCAAACATTTAAAAAGTATAGCGAACCAAGCTCTTCAAAACAGAATATCACTTTATTATTCTAGTATCATAATATTGTTTCCTGTAGTGCAGAATTTTCATATTTTTCAATTTTATAACAGATACTTCAATATATAAGATATTTTATTCGTAAATAATTATTTCCATAATATACTTTCATTACTCAAGTTGTACTTTTCATCACTACCTACTCAAGTGGTGAACTGTTTGTGCAAACAAAATATATTCATGTATTTAATAGGAAAGTAATAATTAATAATAACTTCGTGTAGATCTATAATGTCAACTATAAACTAACTACTAAAAATAACTAAATACTAAAACACCATTTACTGGTCTCACTGAATCAATACAATTGTATAATTCATCCAATGAAATATTATCTTGAAATGCACCTTGCCTCTCGATTAAATCGAAAGCGTCATAAAATAAAATACATTTATAAGTTAATTAATTATATAAAGTACTAGACGAAGCTCCGAGTTAACAGTTGAAAACAATCAAACAAACTTCTATTGGACCTACTTACGTGACCACCATAAAAGCTTTCTAGAATTATGTCTTAGTGTTTCTTTATACATAATCTAAGGTTTTTATTCATTATTAAAATGTCTTAGTAATTTTATACAGTACAACAAAAATGATTAGTTTTTAAACTAGCGTTATTTATAGGAAATCTGTATAAAAAATAAATTATATTTTATTACATGAATCATCTTGCCACGAGAAATTGTATTCACTTCCATAAAATAATTTTAAACATTATAAGTTTCTAAACAAACAACAGGTGTTTTTTTTTTTTAATAAAGTTAAACTCCAAATTTTAAGCCCTCGAGTGTTGAAGAGTAAATCAGACATTATGTATCTCATGGTATAGAATCTATACTATAGACAGTATAGGTAGTAAGTTTTCTGATAGGAGTGTTTTGAAGAACTTATTTAAATATATATATTATATTATACATATATAACTTAAGATATTATTAGGTATACTCCTGAATTCTTAAGTTTATATTTATTTAACATTCAACTCTTTGATGTATTTTATTTATTTAATTATTTGAAATTTTAAACACCGAACGGATTTTAGTTATAAAAAAAAATTATTAAGATACATATAGATAACAAAATAATTAACATATAAAAGAAAAAGAAACTTAAGAAAATATGGGTAATATGGCATACGTACTAAGGAGAAAAGTAGAAAACATTTGTATCTCAAGTCATTCTATTGTTTAACGGTACATGCATTTTTTGAAAAGTTGGTTTGCTCCAGGGGCAATTTAAAAAAATCAAATGACCTTGTTCTATTTGGTACCCCGATGATCAGTCCTTCTAAATAACATGGGGCAATGGGGCATCTATATGACCTCTTAACATCCTTCCTTATAATGTGTGTGCCAAAACTCTAACGTCTCTAACGAGTCCAGGTCTATAACTTTTATAACATGTCCGTAATCATGATGAGAAGGGTGCGTGATATTTAGGATTATCTCAGCAAAGCTGAAGAATCTATTCTAGACACGATTTATTCTCCGAATATCAGTCACAGAGTAAAGAGATCAAATCATCGTTCCATTGTCTAATATATAGAACGAACCAAAGCGTTATACAATGCAACAATTGTTGCCTTAAGGCAATTTTCCGCATAAAGCTTCCAGGAGTGTCGCTGGATAAAAATAAGGACACGTAACGATGTTTAATACAATTAAATCCATATGAGGACAGAAATCAAGAGAGGACATAATTCTAAGTCTATTTTAATATTAAAAAAGTAGTATAATGTGTAATGTGTATACAGTTTTATCAGACATCGCTCAAGAATCGGATAAGAAAAATCAAAGGTGTATGAACAAAATATTTAAAAGTATGTATAAAGACAGTGCAAAAATAGATTTTCTTATAATTTCATACTTGACAGGTTAGAATACTTGATAATTCGAAAAATCTTCAATTGTATGTAAACTATTTTTTTAAGTAGATTTAATAATTATGTGGTATTTCTAAGGTACCTATAATACATATAATACCTATACAGGTATATGGTAACTTAATTTTCAAACCGGTCTCCATTATTCTTGACTTTTGTTTATAAATTATATAAAAGATTCTTATAAATATTATAATACATAAAGTTTTTTTTTTTAATTATTATTACCTATGCAAAATATTTTAAAACTATAAACAACATATTTACAATATTTCATAAGCTAATAACTCTACAAATTGACCATATTGTATATTCCTCACCGGTAAAGTAACCAACCACTGATACACCAAAATCGACTTATATCATTAAAAATAGCCGTGTTTGATAAATCTATACTAGGGAAAATACAAGTACTTTATACGTCTTCTAGTCTTGTAGTTTAATTTTGAGGTCGGTAAAAAAATGTCTAGTTATACTCTTGATTTTTAAACATAACAAATAAAAAAAAAATTATGTATAAACTTGTACAATTTTACAATTTTACTAAAACATTTTACTGCTATAAAAAAAATTAATCAAATTCAAACACTAGTCTCATCGAAAAATAATTTTACGATCAAGCGTATTTGGTTTCAGAGACATTGAAGGTTTATAAACTATGCCATATAACTAAGTTTAATATTGCCTATGGTAAATAATAATTTATTTTCCCATTTGCCAAAATCCACTTGGATATGGAGTATTTGAATACTCAAACTTTTAAATTAAGTATCAACCTTTTTATAATTAAATTCATGATGTTATTAAACATTGTAGCTTAAGCTTTGAATTGTAAGTTTCTATAAGCTCTCTATAATAATTCTACTAAACAAAATACATTTTAATATAGAAAATTAAAAAAATTTAGTATACCTAAACGAATTTAGTTCTAAATAATAAACAATGTCAATATAACTTATAACTTATAACTTAAGTTAGATAGGCACTATGACCTATAAATCCAATGTATTACAGTTATTGTAGTGTCGTAATTTATTTAAAAAAAAAAAAAACGAAATAATACAAATATAATACAACGCAAGTATGTAGATTATAATATAGTAATGATTAATTACTGTGTTATTATACATTTTTTATTTGCAGTAAAATTGTAAACTGATAAACATTCCTATGCAGTATCACTATATTTTTATCAAACAAAAACCTGAAATATTATTAGTGAGAAATTCTGTTTCTTGCTCATATGGATGCGGCAATATACTATAAAAACCATTGAATATATTTGCATTATTTTATCCGTAACTATAATTTATACAATAGTTAATATTTCATTTTTATTGTTTTAACATTAGATAACTCGAGATTCAATGCATTACACATTTATATAAAAGTTTGTAACAGAAAAATGTTTTCTTTAATTTTTTAATTCGTTCATAGAATCGTGTCACTGTTATAGAAATGAAAAAAAAATGTACAGTTTTTACTTTAGTGAAGCGTCTTTTGGAAATACTGCCACCTTAATAAAAATGATATCCAAATAACAAGAGAAAAACCTGGATGTGCGTACGCATAATTTGTTTAAAGTAAATCCGCTATAAACAAACTCTAAAAGCTTTAAGCGAGAGCGGGGGTGAGAAAAGCAAAATAAATACCAGCTAGATTTACAAAAAAACAACAACAAAGAACTAACAAACGAATTTTGCTTTTAACCCGTAAATGGTAAACCCCGCCTCACAAGTCGTGTATATAATGTATATAGATATGAAAAGGAAAAAAAACATGTAACTCGTTTCAGATGTATTTTACGAAACATTTATTATGTTAATTTGTGTACGTCGTATTACTGCAGACATTTGAAAACATAATTCTTTACGATCGCACTTCACCAAATTCTCTAATTACTTCTAACCTAACGCAACATGTAATAGCAGTACTATAAACTTACACTATAATATACGTACGTCGATGAGCCGTCCGACCACACTGTCGTCGAGGATCATTAAGTTAAATAAGAAATTAAAAAGAATCGAAATAAAATACATTTTTTTTTATTTTAAAATATAAAACTGTGAATTGTGCCCGTTCGCAATCGGTCGAAGTCACGCACTCCCGCGGTATGGCATGGAAACGTTTGATTAAATGTATAACTTATCATCTGTGAACTTCGGAAATTCGTACAACAAAGGCGAAAAGGGTTTGTTTCACGAGATCTATAATCATCAACCGGCTAGACTCACGCGCTCCGCCGAGAGGGTAGCCATGTGTTTTCCCAGTAGAACAGAAAAAAAAACTATTTAACAGTTTCCGAAACACTTCAGACCGAAACCACCACACGCATACGCACTTGACAACTCGCAAAAAAAACACTTAATATAGAATAATATCCAAAACAAATATTTATGTTCGTCTGGGTTAATTGCCTCGCGTACATCACAAATGAGACATTTTCTCCAAATCTGTACAAATCCAATCGAAAATTTTTTTTTTATCTCAATACTGTTGACGAAAATAATATAGTAGGAGTGTAGGTTTAGGCTTATATTTAATGTCAGTTATGTATAGGTAACGTCGGAGCGTATGTCGTGTAAATTCACGTTTGCTAAGTGCTTGCCCTTTAGGCCACAATACATATAATTTAGTATGATATTATTGAAAGTCATCCAAAATGATATAAATGTTCAGATAAAAAAGCATATTTTTTAATGTTTTTTGAATTATGTATTTATCTATATACAACATCATTAATCACTTTAATGCGAAAACAGAGTTCAAAAATGTATATTTTTACTCGTAGGAAAACTTTTCAATTGAATACATACATACCTACCTTAAAGTCATTATTTCAAAAGATCCTGCATAAAAACATTTTTTTTTTTAAAATACCAACAGGATTTATTTTTATATACTATATACTATAGTTTATAGATACTTGATATCGGGCACTCGTCTTACTTCGTTCACTTCGGACCAATTTCAAACCAATATTAAATTATTATTTTTTGAAAGCATTTACGAATCATTACATTCAAAAACGAATTATGTCCCTATCTTGCAAAGAACATTAATTGATTTAAGATTTCCAAAAAGTAATCTTACATTTTAATTTAAATCCTAAGCATTCAAGATTCCAATAAAGTTAAATTTAAAAACATTGTTTGTTATTAATCGAGATTTTTGAGTTAGGTACTTAAATAATAAAACAGACTTAAACAGTGGTGTATAACGTTATAAAAAAAAACTATTTTATAGCGACATTTACCATATTAGGAATATATTTTATTAAAAATTCAAAATATTGCGGGAAAATACTGAAATGTATCAATTTTAATCAAAAAATGATCTTTGATGTTTAATGTCGATTTTTGTGATAAGAATTATTTAGTTGGAATAAAATAATATATTATGAAAAACGTATATCAATATCTGAAAATTGTCTTCGAAATTAATATTTAAAGTTTTAATTACAACAATGACAAAAATCAACTCAGATAAAAATATAAGATAGGTAATAATTTATAAAAGTACCTATCTAGTTGGTATGCATAGTTTAGAAATGTGTCGATAGTTTTTAACTTCTCTCTATAAATATTACCATTTCCTAGTTGAATTTTCCGACAAACAGAATAATATAATATTAAATCATAAAAAAAAAAATCTTTTGACTAAAGAGCATGCTCTTATATAAACAATAATAAAAACCCAACAACAGCGATTTAAAAATAATATACCGCACGCACATATTATTATACGTCCAGGTAAAACCAATCACTTTATTATTGTGTTTTTATTTCAAAAAACAATGAAAACACGAATCAATCATCGACTTACCGATTTTTTCGGACGGCGCAGTCCTCGTTGCGAAACGCACTTAAAATATTATGTCCTGTCTCCGTCGCCGGGCAAACGCGTGACACGGACGTACGACGTGAACTGTAGCACGCGATATTATCGCCGGAAGCCGATACACCGGTGGTCGAACGACCGAACGTGAGTGCGCGAAGCGTGAGCGAAAACTACCCGAAGCGGCGGCGGCGGCGGCGACGACGAGACTTTGGACCGCGCAGCAGTGCTGCCTCCCACGACGTCGTCCATCGTCATATTATTATTATTATCATTTCGTTGTCACCGTACCGGAATTATACCAGACACCGCCGCCGCCGGAGACACCCGCCGTTCGACGACCGAGACCTGCACCGATTTCCGTCCGCGACGTTAGGTATATACGCTGTTAAAAAACAAGAAAAAAAACATATTTTTTAAAAATACATTAGCCGCAAAGACGATTTGTCAAAAGGTTTCAACCAAATTTTGTGCTTTTTCGTCTTATTATTATTATTATTAAAACGGCCGATTAAAAAAACAGCAGTCTCACGCGTCTACTTTATTATTAGGTACCTATATACAAGATGCTCCACCAATCATGCTCACTCCAAATTTAACCTTAAGTAATGCATTTATTTAAATTCTGATTTTTTTTAATGGAAAGTAGCTGTATATGACCTTATTTTGAATTCTTTAGATTATTAATATACCGTTTAGGGGTGTTCTGTGGCACAGTATTTTTTTTTTTTTTTAAAACCAACTTTCTTAACTTTGTTTTGATAGGCAGATGATTTTTTTGAAAATTTGAATATAATTATCTACATTGAAATTCCAACGCGTACTGAATATAGTTGTGAGTTATTTAATATTGTAACCTAATAGGGACTCATAGGGAAATAAGTCGATAATAATGGGTGGGGGAGATATGACAACTTGAGAAATTAATATTAATCTATCAATGTATATAATATACATACAATAAATACCGCATCCAATATTACATCTATTTTACATTTTTAAGAACTATATTTATACTTAGCATATACATTTTAATAACTCAGAAACTAACAGAAAGAAAGGTATTGATATTTTTATTTTTGAGTTAAAAGGTTTTTCTTTTAAATTCTTTAATTTTTATTTCGATGCATCGCATCAAAACTTTTTAAAAATCATCTGTTTGTATCACATTTGTATGACACTTCTGAAACTGCATAAAAAAAATCAATACATAAATATAATATTTGAAAATATTACGGTCCATAAGTACCTATACATTTTGTTATAAAAATTCGAAAAATCAGGATTTGAAATATAAATTCTTTAATAAAGGAAACATGAGGGGGTGAACATGCTTGGCAACTCACCCTGTATACATAGTATTATTCTACGTACTTATTTATGCGCCAAGAGCGTGTAGGAATATAAAATAACTTACGAGACTTACATTGGGGTACTACAACACGTGTTCCGTACACCGCCTAGCCAAAGTGTGATAATAATATATATTATTATCATCAATCATCTATATACCGTGCCATCCTGACTGTGTTTAAATTAATAATTCCATTGTTATTTGCAGTAAATTATTGAACACGCTTAAGTGCGTGTACGTCCAATGTATTTTCTTTTAACACTTTTGATTCGAGCGAATTTATAATTGCTTTTTTTACCAACATCCAATAAACAAAATATAAGTTATAATTAAAAATATATAGGTAATTTAAAATTAGTCTGGCATGTATTCGCATTGTCCCCGTACATTTTACACGATTTAATTGTTATTGCTCGAATATAGTTTATACACAAGTTGAAAAAAAACTTTTTACTACTGAATTATCATAACAAAAAAGTCTATAAAATATGCGTTATATTGTTCACTGTTCAAAAAAATTTTATTTTAATAAAATCGTTTTATTTTCTTAATCATAAAATTATTATATTTCTTTGTGTAACGTTTCTTTTTAGTCTTAATTTTACTAAATAATGTTTTTAATTAATTTTAACGTACAATAGAACATTACGAATTAAAAATATCTTGAATGAACACAAAATTAAAATAAATTAATGTCGTTTGTAAAAATGTAATTTCTGACTATAGCTATTATACAATTACATAATTCCTAAAATTATAATTGAATGAAATAATCATCAGATCGCATAATATTAACACATTGTGTATTTGTGTCATTCTGTCTTGGCTAATTTATAAGTAACAAGTAATAACTAATGATTCTATAGAAGGTATTATGCTATTTTATTTTTGTATGATTTTTATGAATGTATGGGTCTAAAATATATAACTATCAATAATAAACATTTATACTCAGTTAAGTTTCTCATCATTTCAATAAATAGACAATTAGAAACAAATTTAAAAAAAAATTTCCTATTCCTATAAATATTTGAAATCATATCATTTAATCCATAACAATATGAACAGTTTAATAATAATCTATATTTAACACAAAATAATCAATTACAACACAGCGATTAATCGTTATATGTTTAATGATATTGTTCACACAATAAATTGATATACAATTATTATAACAAATAATTATCTCATATAAATACCGGATATTAAAAATTGTTACATCGAAAATACAAATTATGAACACATACAATACTAAATGTATATGTAATGATGTACGTTTTTCATAAAACCCTTTATAATAAACTAAAAACAAACCTCACTCATTACAGTCTGACAGTCAGTCAAAGCACCTGCATTTTGCGCAACCCAGTGAAAATATTTTTCTTTGAAATACTAAAACGTCGCAAAAGCAAAACTGTCGTTCTGTGAGCTTTTTTATGATACAAATATACAATTTATATTCATATTTGATAATTTAAAATCTGATACACATTTTATTTCAAACTTGCTTCGTAGTACTTTGAACACACAAACAACTAAATCATAAAAGAAATGTATTGCGTTTAATTATTAAAAATATCATAACTCACCTGTAATTTTGCTCCCCGTTGATGTGATGTGATTTCAGTTTGATTCCATTTTATTCTAAATATGATTTATTTTATATACAACAACAATACATTAATTGTATACAATAATAATATGAATGTAGTACGACTTTAAATACTTTACCTCTCAATAGTTATTTTTATAAATCTACTATACAGAATCTGTATAGTGGGTAAATATATTTTTTTATTAGAAATCAAAAAACAAAACATATATTTTACATTAATATTAAATTTGTTCAGATTTGATTAACCTACCTCCTGTAAGCTCATGCAGCTTGCGTTGGAAATAGGCAGCTATGATCACTGCTAAATATAATAAATAGGTATAAGAACATAAATATAAATAAAAATAATTTTTAAAATTCAAAACTTCAAATTCAAAAAATCTAAAAATTTTAATTTAAGACTACAAAAAATATTCTTAAAAGAGAAAAATAAGTCTTACTTTATATAGAAGTATAGAACAATGTTATCGATAAGAAAACTATTTAAATTAATTAAATTAATTATAATGTATAATATCAAAGTAACATTTAAATAATGCATTTCACAGAATTATAATTTTAATTATATCAAATACACGCTATTTTAAGACAATTTAAATTTATTGATACTATATTTATTGATTTAAATTAATATTGTATCACTATTATAATACTTATTACTCAAATACCTATAATATGCCATCAATTATTGTTGTCGAACAAAAGACAATTTGTATACTTCATATTTTAAATAATAATGTGTACAAAATATATATAGGTATAATTCATTCTATATAAAGAAAATCCTTGATCGATCACACACATTTTAAAATAAAACATTTTTTACATTTTCAAAAATGTTTTATTTTTCTTTAGATTTTCCATTGTTTCAAATCAATTTAAATTTGTAATATTATAAAATCGTGAGAATATACAACTAAAATATTATCTAGATAAAGTGCTCAAAATAGTTAAATAAAATATTATCTAGATTCTAGATAAGTAGATATATTTTGTCATACAGCAACCCGTACGTACATGAAACGACGGATCGTCCTGATGTTTCCATGGGAGCATATCCATAATAGATATTATACGGAGTAATATAATAGATTTCCAGTAAGATTACTTAAACGTCTAAAACTGTTTACCTACGCAGGAATGCGCTTTAATATTAATAATGCCTACTGAGTATAACACTTCAGTACTTCACGATGTCACCGTGTTTCCGGGTAGCCGACTGGTGGAAAATACCACGACAATATTAGTGATTATCGCAGAGATATTATTTATTATCTTATCTTCTTGCTTGGGGCCTTTGAGGTGGCCATACTCTATACATAACCGGAAGTTTTGACCGTTGGACCGTTGAGCCCACACACTAAATACAACTTCACGATCCAGGCTAGCCCGGTCCAGCGTTTACCGTCTTGGAACACCAGCCAGTGGTCCCCGCTCTATGGACTACTATACCCCGCGCATCACAGTTTTGGACCGCGGTCCGACTCGGCGGTCCAAAAACGTAGAACAACCGTGTTCGCGCCACGCGAAGTATTTTCTCTTAATGTTATCACAGTATTTTTTTAAGGTAATATAGTAATCAATTAAATATATATGTACGGAGCACCGGTCGCAAAAAGGTACACGCTAGCTATACAAGCTTGCTCAATCTAACCATTCTTGATGACCCGTGTATAATATTCAGCAGCGACAAAGAATACGTATTATGTTCCAAATGTATACATTACGTCACTGATGACCATGATGGGCTCCATAGATGAGCAAAAGCGATAAAATATGGCCTACACATTATGCGCGGGATAACATGACGTAAGCCGACTGGCGGCGGCCAACCGGCTCACCTGCAACCGCTACACAATAGCCACACCCGACGTCGTCGGTGCCGTGTTCTGTTCCTGACTCAACTGGCGCCCGACCGCCGGCGCCTCCTGGTCAGGAACAGAACACGGGACCGACCGTATCGCGGCGCCACCAAATCACAATGGTCGCGGATCCGTCCCGACCACGGCGCTATCGAGTCACGACAGCTCGACTATACGCACGGACCTACGACGACAGAACGCTGTGGACATGGCTTGGAGAGCGGCGGCCACCAATTCCGCGGGCAACCAGCGTTATCGCCGCCGTTCGACCACTCGCAGCAACAAATCACAGCGACGCAGTATACGGGACCATGCCTATAAATCGGAGCACGAAGGAGCTCAGTTTGGGTTTTTCCACCCTACCACTTAGGTAGCAAGACCCACCCAGGGCAGACTTGCGCGTTGTGGACCTTCCGTTAAGCCAAACACTCCGTTACCAAAACACACTTCACCAAAACGGAGCAGACCTAATTAAACAGTCCACTCAATTCATCTCCTGTACGGAACATGATCATTTAAGATAGATCATTGATCAATGTTTTACGTTATTATTTTTTCAAGGTACTCAGCACTTAAAAAATAATAAGTGAATACTGAATATGACATTTTACATTCGTTCCAAACCAAATATTAAGTTAGTGTTAAATTTGTATTCAATATATTTTTTATTTTCTCAAGATTTAATATTGTACGGTACAACATCCACATATCCCTACAATATCCCAAACTGTACCTATAATGTATTGAATATCTATTATGTACAATGCTCATCAAATTGATTATGATCAGATGTGAGGAAATTTTTCAGAGTTTTGCTGAATGTCTTTAATAATCAAATAAAAGAATTACCAAGTTTAAAACTTTTGTTTGTTGCAGTATAAAAATAAAGATTGTCCCTAATTTGACCGATCTTCCAGAAACTTCATATTTTATCTTAATTATTACAAGTTAGAATACTCCCTGGTGATTTAAGCAATCTATCAAGTAAATGGTAGTATACTAGAATAAAAATATAGTTGTTTTTTTCAGTCATGTCAATTAAATTATAACATCAAAATGTGTACTATTTTAGGCTTCCTGTTTGTAATAATTTGATAAGATTTACTTCTAACAGTTTTAATTTTTTTTTCGTCGTTTTAGAATAAAATCTAATTTAATAGTTATTTATATAGAGCCAATGATTACAATTTACATTGTGTTGAATTGAATTCCTTTTTAAAATTATATATAGTTTGTAAAAAAAAAAAAAATTACATACAAATATTGCGTTTAATGTACGTTTATAACTACTATACTCTGTTCAGCGAGAGAACACGCCGCAGACCGAAGAAAATAGGTTCTTCTGCTCATCCCCAGGCGTCACCCTAGAGGAACCTGTTTCCATGACAGGGTTATGCGGGGGGATGCGCAGAACCAGCGTGTTCTCTCGCTGAACAAAGATCATAATATAATATAATTACCTTTAATTTTGAAACATATTAGGTATCTACATTTGTGTTTGTTATGATACCTTATATATTTTTCATTTTTATCTTTAAAGTTCATTAAAGTTATGTTTAAAGTTAAAACTAAACATAAATAGTAATTGTGAAATATTATTCTTTTACTTTTCATTAGATACTTAATTTAGAAGCCATTTTACAAAGATAAGATCTAGGTACTATTTTCAAAAAAATAAACCAGGTAAGTCTATTGAAACATAAAATTAATAGTAAAAATATGATTCTTCATTCGTTTGCTTATTTGTGTATATTGAACGTCTATACTCAAAAGTCAAGACATAATTAAGTTTTTTAACACGATAATAATAATTATTTTTTTTTTGTTATATTATATTTTGGTCTCAACGTAGTTATTAAACAAATAATCAATACAAACTATACAATTATACAATTTTTTACGTTCATATTTATATAATACGAGTTACGTTATAATATTATCTGACGGAGTTCTGTTACTTATTATCTTGTTTTTTAATTTATTAGTTTGTCATTGTTGACTGTTTTTTTAATAGGTATGCGAAATTTTCTTGTACAGTTTTTGGTAATCAGTGTTTGTGTCCTAATATCCACTACTCACTATAGTAATATTTTCATACTTCTTATAGGTACCTGTATGGCCACGTATCAATTAAATGTGATAGGTCAATGAATAGGTGTTCAAATTAAATCGGTATTTTATATTTATAATTCATATGAAGTACCCTTAAAAAGTTTGGTAATAATGAAACACAAGGGCGATTAAACGTAATCTAACGGAAAGTAATTTCGTTTTTGAAAGTTGGACAACACTAATGTTACGATTTTACAGAGAATTCGAATAAAGGAAAAGTTTTTTAATAATGGAGTAATAATACAGTTATTACTTCGTCAATTGGCACTTAGAGGATTGTTGTGAATTTATTGTGGTTCCGTCTGACGAAATTAAAATTCTTCAAAGTGGCTACCATTTTAATACACAATAAGTAGGTTAGTAAGTATATGACATCTCCGTAGTACCCTCTACTTCAGCCTTGTACGCTCCTTTTTCGAGTATGGATCGGTCGTTTGGTATCCATACTTGCCTGAGATCAATTGCGCCTTGATCGAGTTCAAAATCGCTTCCTATCTATTATTGCCTTTTTATTAAAAATTAATCACACGCCTCATGATTACACCTTTATCCGCTCCACTCTCAATATTCCAACTCTGGCCTCACGCCATTCCCTTTTCTCTGTCCCTATCCATCTCACCTCGTATGGTCGTAACCAGCCTCTATACAGAATGTTACCCCTATTAAACCAACCTTAATCCTATTACTTTACTTCTTTCTGTTTAATTATCTTCACTATCTGTTATCTACTTTATATCTACTATATATCATCTACATTATTGTATTTTTAACAAATGCCCTACGAGGTGTATAATTATCAAATAAATAAAATAAATAAATAGATATAAAGTTCTAAATATCAGAATAAAAATAATTGACTAAAAATCTATGAATGTTATAATGTTATGTTATTCTTGACATTTCAAGTTCATAATAATATATTTTTATTTAGGAAAATAAAATTTAAATTTAATATAAGATAGAAAATACCAACATTTTTTTTTTTATTTCCTATGTCTGATTTTTGTATATTAGTTGTTTGTATTTAGTTACACGTCTAGGTATTAAATTATTTATATCTTATATCTTTAAAGTACTTAAGTGTTTTGTTGGTACACCAACATATCTTTACTTAATGAAAATACGAGCAATTAAAAAAAACACAACAAAAATTAACGTAAATAATAATTAAAATATTTATGTACCAACATTTACATAGTACACATAGCTTGTACAAGATAAAACATTTATAAATATTCATTTTTAAATATATCTATAGAAAGGATACTAAATAAATCTTTTTTAAACATTCATTCTATTAAAAGTTGGTAAGTAATAAATACATTGAATTATTAAAGAAGGTATGTATATTTTTTATAAACCTATATATTGTGTATTATTTATTGTTCAAGGCATAACTGTTCAGGTAAAAATAAAGTACGAACATTCCAAATTAGTAAAATAGATTAAATTATTAAGCTTTAAACTACAGTTTTTATATTGTTCATTATGAAGCAATGTATCGACGTGTTCATATTAAATTTATTAGCACTATTAAATATCTTCAACATTTAATTTAAACATTTTTTTAAAAATATATACACCGATGAAACCTTATATATTTTTACCAGCTATGGTGCCGTGTAAATTTGATCTATTTCATTTTTATTTGGTGGAATAACAATCCATTTATCTCTCGTATGACGTTGAACGTGTTGAAATACCGACCGCTGCCACTTTAAGGGAAGTAATATTTTTTTCAGATGTCTGAGTAAAACGAGTTGGAAAACTGCTGGACCCTTTGCCCTAAGGGAGTCGAATTGAATATTGTTATTTGATACCGCATTACACAATGGTATCTTCGATATTATTACAAACCTATAGTCATATATCATTAAAATAATTGTTTAACGCTTGTTTCATTTGCTTAAATACAATAATTTATTAAGAAATTAAATAACTATATATTTAAAAAATTAAAAATCATTCAAACAATTATTATTAAATCACGAACATTTTCAAATTTGTTTATATTTCAAAATTCATGCGATTTTCAATTCTTGAACATTTAATACAATGTGTCAATGTTCCTTATAAGTTTTTCTTTAGCGATATAAAAATATGAGTATTCAACCATACATAAGCAAAATATTTTTTTATAAACATATTTTGAAGTTCATACTTGTACAAACTTGGATAGGTATTTAAACGAAAATAACGATTTTAGTTATTTTATTGTAATTAAAATGATCACCATTACGTAGGTATAGTATTAATTATTATTATCTTTACACAATAAAATTTTCAAACTGTTAAGACTAATTATTTTAATCCATTTATAACGCATGAACCTATTCACGCCGTTCTATGGCAAGGTAATTGTAAGTCAGCATTGACTTATATAAGACATAAATTATTAATACCTAACAAAAATATATTATGATATATAAAATGTTTTTGGCAAATATTAATTGAACCTACCATATTGGCTATTACTTAAAGTTATATCGAGATATAATAAAATATTCTAAAAAAAAAAGCTAATATGCAGAATAATGCTAAGTATCTATTAAATATGTTTATATTGTATCAATTGTAAAAACTAATTGTTGAACCAATATGATTTTCAGTGTCAAACTTTTAAATGTATGTACATTGTACTTCATTGTTATTTATGTAGAATACTATAAGACACAATATTGTATAGTAATTTTAAACGATAGTGGAAATTATCGTACGTTAAAAATATAAAGTCCACAATAATTTCACCTTCGTCAAACTAAAAATATATTACACAGTGCCTCCAGCATCAAAAGTTTAACTTTCAAAAGTTTTTCTTGCGCTGGTTTGTCTACATGCAATTAATTTAAGTGACACATTAAATAACTTCATATACCGACAGAAATCAACCAATGCATTACCAACATAACTACGGATAATGTTCACACAGCTCTGTGTTGAATAAAAGAATTTATGAAATCTAACATTTGTTTTTTTTTATTCAAACACGGTAACAATACAAATGCACGCAAAGTCCTAGTAAATTGTTACTATATTATGTTTAAATTTCTATATAGTATTATAATTTGTAACTTACAGTTAAATGATTAAATGGCATTGTCGCATTGATACACCACAATAATGTTTAACAAAAAAAAAATGTTTAAATGTACAATTTATTGTAACTCGATTGCAAAAGATTTTATATTATAAGTCCAAAACAATAAACTAAAGTTGTATAAAATAGTAATAGGTATTTCAATTACTGTAATATAGAATTTTTTTTTTTCATTTAATTGTGTAAAAGAATAATAAAATATATTGTTTAATTCATTATTTGTATTCAACATTTTGTTTTAAGCTTCTACCACACAAAAAGACCAAACCATAAACCACTAGTCAATATTTGTTGTAATATTATTATCTATTCAAATTATATTATATATAAGTAAAGCCACAATATCAAGTTGGTTGTTCAAAACAACTATATACGATACAATATTGATGTATATGAAACCGATTATGAAGTTCCTCCAGGTCGACAGTAACGAAGAATCATATTTCCTTGACAGTAGATATAATTAAATTATTGTCATCCTCAATCCACATTTTCTCATACAGAACTAAATCGGACACGATTGAACAGTTATTTGATTTTAGTTTTGTCACATGGACAAAGAGTACGCGCTGTGTAAAATAAGACACGTCCACAAACTTCCTCAACGTTTGTAAATGCTTTGATAGTATAAGGAATACAACCATTCAATATTATTATCGCAAAATGTTGAAAACAATCGACACATTTCGGAAATACATATGACAGAATTCTCATACTATAAGTTCCCATAGGATGAATCATACTACCTTGTAATCAGTTGCACACATCACACAAGGGACAAAGGTACAGATCAATAATTTATTCATTTTAAAAACATCGATTTCTTATAATTTAATTTATATTATACCTACATTGAGATACGTAGGAAATATTATAATACATTTTTATTTGATACGATACACAATATGGTAAAAATATAAAATTGAATTTACAATCGTTAAATAAGTATTGCTATTATTAATTATTACTTATTAGTTATTAGTTATAAGAATTTAAAATGAATTTATTAATTCAAAATAAATCTAATAAAACAATATATCAATTAAAAATATTATTAATCTCAACAAAAATTTAAAAATTTAAAAAAATAACAAAATACACTAAAAGTTTTGTTTTGTATTGAATACTTTATTAGGTATCCATATTCTATATAGTTGTATAGCAACTTTTATGAATTTATTAAATAATTTGCCCATCGTGTGAATAATAAATTGTACACCGAATTGATAACACACGTTATTTATTTGAATAAAGATAAATAAAATGATAGTATGACGAGCAATTGCAAAACAAACCCAGGCTGGCGATCAGTATCCTTTTGAAGTTATAATGACAATTACCAACTTCAAAAGGGTTATCGCGAGAATTGGGCTATAATAGGTTGTGTAAGTCATGTACACAATAGCCAGTATTTGAATTATTAAGATAATAATGGAAATAATAACTTACTTATCGTTGTTTGTTTCAACAGTGCCAATGGGAAGAGATTAGTCGCGTTGTTTAAATGTTGAAACTCCCGTGTCTTACGAGCAAACATCTCGCTTAATGTTTCCGGGAAATCTGCCAAGGTAAAATAATTTTTTTAAGAAATACGTTTTAAAATTAATAGTTACTTATTATTCCACTCGTATTAACCTAAAAAATATACACTGCACAGTGCACATAATAGACATGTATTGCGACAATATCATCCATCAACAAAGTGTGTGCAAGTAGTTTGTCGGCCATCCGTATAATGTAATACCACATAATATATTAAGACACTTTTCAGTAAGCACAATTTAGGTATCAAATTCATAACACTATACCTAAGTAAAATAAGTATTCAATGATAAGGAGATTATGTTTATCATTTTATTTTACCACAAACCTATTACCGAAAAATAATATCAGATACCCACTAGTATACCTATACGTTACGCTCATTACGGGCACAACCAAAGTTTAATGTTCCAAATTGAAATTTGAAAGTAATAAATATAAATATAATCGAATACTTATATATCATTTTACTTTATTTGTTAGTTCATAATATTATATAAACGTTAACATTGGTTTAAGTCCTTAGTTCAGTAATCGAATAAACTGAAATGTATTTGTATTACATACTAAATTATACTTAATCCAACTAAAGTTCAAAAATACAACAATGCTGGCCAATCCGTAGAAACGAAATAAAGATCAATTTAAAAAAAAAAAAATGTTTGTCGATAAACTTGTGATGAAAATGTATTATTTTTTTTTTTTCTAAAATGTAATACTTTTATTACAATAGGTATAATATAATATGCAATTATCATAACATGTGAAATACATAATAAAGTGTTTTAAATTCCTCAATCAATATTCTAGTTACAAGTATTTATCACGAAATTACCAATTATACCACTAAAGAAAACAAATACCGGTATAGGTAATAACAAAAAAAAATAATAAACAAAATTACTATTGCCTACAATAATTGTAATATTTTAATGTTTAGGTATTTATAATTTCTTATAAATATAAGTATGAAATTAATTTTGCAATTACATTTATATTTGTAATAACATTTAGAAATCGTTCATTAAACTCAATTTATTATTAATGAAGTTATTAACGAGCCACGACTCTCAAATAATTTATAATGAAAATTGCCTGTTCATCACAAATTTATCAGCAATCTTTTTTTTTTTATTGAGTTATATTTTACATTGACGACTTGTGCCAAGTGATTTGGTACTAAATAAATTTACATTATTATGTTAACTAATTACATATATTTTATATTGTTTAAGAAATGTACTTATGAATAAAAAACAAAAAGAACAAACTTTATTATTGTGAACAAAATTACATGAACAACCTAAAAGTGTATATTTTAAATTATCTATGTAAACATCTTCTAGCCAATCTATAAAAAACTTTATGTAGGTCCCAAATATTTCTGTCAATAAATTAATAAAGTTCATACAGTATAATATAATATATAGCGTATATCGTAAATTTTAGAATTGTTCCAGATTAGAATATTTTACAAAGTATTTAAGTATCTACGAGCAATAAATGTTCGAAGAAATGTACTCGCGGGGGACCAAGAAATGTAATGAAGTCATAAAATATACTGATTTTCACATTTTCAGTAGTCGGATTAGAACAGACTGGTGCCCATAGAATATTCTTAGCTATAATATTCCTACTTGTATCACGTGACAGCTATTTTTTGTACTTATTACTTCGTTTGATTGCCATTAAATAAACTCGAACAGGTACTTAACAAACAATTTGCACGTGACTTAAATTTCACACCGTATATTTTACATTTGTTTTAAATTTGCAAACTTATCAATCATAATTATTATTATGTCTCCGAGATTTTTCTATCAATTATTTTCTTTTATTGTGATAAAACAATAAATATATATACTATTAAATACGTATTTTAAGTTTTAACTATAATAGATAATACCGTAATAATAACTTGTATTTATTTTCTATATAATATATATCTGTTGCATTGTTACGTCATGAGCTCATAGAGTTTATTTTCTCTATGTATAATATAAAACAATATGTATAATACATGTACCCATCTATTCGTCATCTAGTCTCAACTTACTTTTTTTTTAATGTATCTACTTGATTCTTATAGAAAAACGTTTAAACCAAAACTCTTGTTAGCCTGTCATCTAAGATTTATGTCCTATAATGTTTTCTGCGATTCTCATCCATAAGAATAATATGAGATACAAAATAATAACGTTCATTCTTTACATTCACAATCAAATGTCCTTCAAAAACTACCAAACAGTAAAATTTGAAACAGTATTGATTAATTTCAGTTCCGGTAAAGTGAACTCAAACATTTGTGAAAATCATACATTGACATTAAAATTAACGAGAAAGCATCAGTATTCGGTTTTAAAATGTATAAACTTTTCAATCATTTTTTTTTTACAAGATTACACGTCTTTTGAACAAACAATAATTCTTTTAGCCCTATAACGGCTAATATTATTTTTTCCAAACTCAATTTGTTTTTGTTAAGTTATTCGTAGGTATCTAATTAGGTACCATTAAATAACAAACAGTTCAACATCAGTGAACTGTCTATGAAAAATGGATTGTTACGCATTCACCAAAGAAAATTGAATTTAATCGAAATGTTATTTAACTTTAATTGAAATATAGCTGTCGGTTTCATAATAATTCCAAATAACACTGAAATCTATAATTGCGGTACCCATCTGGGATTGTGGCACTCGAATTGGGGACAACTGCCAAATCTAACATTAAACTCACTCAGGCTTAACAATCGATCTGTTTTAGATATAATTTATGTGTTGTTTATTGCACGTATTTGCACACAATAGGGCTTTATAGTTTATATAAAATACACGACCATATAACAGACCATAGTTAAATTACTTAGAAACTCCAAACTTTTTGTTAATTCTTTATCATTAATCATCGTCTTAGAATAATATAAAATATATCATAGTCCTGACATTCTTAAAACGAATTAGGTTGGATAATTCGTTCTAACACGTATTGTAAACATATAATTAAAACCATTATTATTATTATTATTACACTGGGACACCAATATTATTGTTATTATACATTGTATATTATATAATATATATATATATAAAAAAGTTAGTTTATAAGTGAAAACTGTCAGCCAGCGGGCAATGGCCCAGCTGCCGAGGCAAAGCTGAAAAAATACAAATATTTATATCTGACGTGTATCAATGCATAACAACAACAATTTATTAATGAAACAAAAAATTACAGTGTTTACAACAAATATACAATGTTTTTTTTTACAGACAACGGCAGTGATTTCTGAACAATGAATATATTATATTATTTTTTCGTATGTAATAAATTTACAAAAAAAATTAAGTGATGGAAATCAAACTTTTTGACAGTTCAAATTTTAGATTCTAAACGGAACAATGAATGTATTGATTTTACAATGATGTGTGTTTTTTTTTCAATTTTTTTTTTTTGAGTCTGCAATACACAAAGAACAGTAGAAAAAATGCTTTGATTTTCAGCTTTGATGGTAGTTTCTGATAGCAAATAAGATCTAGTTTATACTTTTGAAAGGTTAAAATGAAAAATGCACAGAAGTTTTCAATAAAAAAAAATGGAATTTTTACGAAAAATCAGTTTTAATTGATTTAGTTTTTTAGTAGTAGCTCAAAAGCTAATAACCGTAGATCCCGATTTTTCACAAAATTCTTATAAGATCATTTTCCATAAAAGATGATTTTAAAAATATTTTGACTCTTTTTATGCTATTTATAGATACTTGAAATTTTACTTAAAATATTCTATACAATATGCCGACAAAAAAGTTTTTGCTGGGTCAAAAAGCTTGAAATTTAATTCCTACTTAGTTCCCCATAAGATGTTATAATATTACTTTAAAAAAAATATTAAAATATACATAAGCACGACTTTTTTTTATAAGCATTTAAAGTTCTAATTTTGATAAAATCACAAAAAAAATACAAATTATTAAGTAGTTAAGAAATTATAAAATGTTTAGTTTTTATAGATAAGAATTGAACATTTAAAATAAAATAATTAGTTTATAATGTAACCAAAAAATATATAAATACAGTTTTTCTTATAAGTATTTTAAGTTCAAATTTGAACGGAATTAGATACCTAAACAAAGAATAACAATTTTAGTTATTTTTTGTAATTTAAAAATATTATTCTTGGATACTTAAACTTTTATAGTATATAAATAGATTATTGTATTTTATACACAACAATAATATTTTCAAATGAAATGTTTTCGGCAATAATCAATTACTTATTTAATTCATTACAGTATTACCGCATATACTAATGGTAAAATAAATTACTTTAATAGCAATAATATCATAAAATAAACCTACTTAGTGATATCAGCTAACAGACAGTCTTTGCTCTGAATCGTTTTTCGTATACAATGATTTTGATATTTAACATTGAATTTAAATATAACACATATATTACAGTGATCCACATATACTTGACAACCTTTTTAAACATTGATTTGCATGAAAAATTCAATAGTTTAAACTTTAAACAAATAAACTGTTAAAATGATAGGTTGTGGCACTCTTATATTATGAAAGCTGGATATTTAGAAGACTTGTCATTCTTAGTGAATTCTCTTTATTTTTTCACGACAGAATCGTTGTATGTAATTTCAATAGATATACGTCGGACACATCATTTGTACAATATTTAGCATCATTTTAAATATGTTCTCTTCAAAAAATGGAAGTGTGTGATAACTTACTGGGTAGGTAAGAGAAGTGCGACAAAGATTGATTATTTTTTTTTGCAAAAAGTGTGTTAAAAGAATGAAAAGACCACGGGATGAGACTGGGAGTGTTAAAAAAACTACATAGACTGATGATGTTAGACTTAAAGTTGATCGATGTAGTAAATTTTAGATGTTTGTATAATAAATGTGGAAAACCTCAATCCTAGTGCAAGATAAATCGAGAAGAAATAAATTTAAATTATTTATTGTTGAAAATGTAATATTTTGTCATAAGGATTAAGAACAAATCTTACTAAAATAACCAACATTTAACTTTTATGGGAAAATTAAAACAATAACCTTTTAAATAAATAGAAACAAGTACTTTTTAGTTTTTAAAAATGTAGTAATATTTAAAGCTAAACAAAATATAACTATACATATTTTAATCGACCAAATTGTGAAAAAAACAAAAATCATTAAAATATAAACAAAACATGAATCGTATAAACAATAAATCGTTATTAAATGTATTATGTAGTTAGTTCTAGTTACTCGAGTTGAGGCAGTTGAGCTATTAATAAGTTAGATTTTGATTCTATAACTTATAATATTAAATTGTCCATAACTATATTATTACTAATTACCCTTGTGTTGTTTTATTTTTCTTCTACTACATCACTCTACTATATCTATTTATATTTTTGTTTTACTTAACCTGCTCTTTTAAGTTTAACTATATTCAACCGTTCTATTAGATTTTTACAATTATTTCATATCATTATTAATATAACTAAATGAGGTAAATTAATAAAAACAAAATATTTCTTGTACTACGTTCAGATTGTTAATAATTACTCAACTATATAACTCTATTTCAAATATTGTTACACTTTAAATATTAATTTAAAGTGATGCAATTGTTTAATAATTATGTTTTACGGTTTTTATTAAAAAGTTCACAATGTATGTGTATTGTTTATTGCATAGGTACTTATGCTATGACAGTATTTTACAAGGACAAAATAAATGTATATTTTTAAGTTTTTACCCCATTAAAAATGTTTAAATTGGCTGAATACAATTTCGTAAATGGAACGTCCAAGATTGATTGAAAAGGGAACATTTCAACATTATTAAATACAAATTGTGAGACCACTATAAACTCTTTCTTGGATGAACTTTCTTTCATAAAAAAGTAGTCTAAAAGTATCATGTTCATAAAGTTGTATTACAAAAGCATTACATTTTTTTAAGAGCTATAAATATCACGTGCAAGTAATAAGTGTACTGTGTGCATCACTATACATAATATTCTACGGAATTATTCAACAAAATATATTGAATTGTAGCTAGGTTTTAAGTAAGATTATAATAGCTTAAATAACTGTGTAATTTTTTGTCCTACAGTCGTAAATAAGTATGTATATAGAAATAAAGGAACGTCTATAATTGAAGATATACTGTTATGGTGATTTGATTAACATTAAATTAATGCAATCATTAACTATTATTCCTTAAAACAACCAATAATAATTATATTATTATGTTATTTAGATATTTTTACTATTTTGGTCAATGGTTTTTCTGAACATATAAAATTGTATTGGGCAAGAATAATTCATTGTATATTAATTATTTTATTCAATTTTAGATTCATATAACTGTATTTAAAACCTAAAACAGTTGTTTATGTAAACGTGCTAACTGTATAGGTACTAACTAATTAAGTACCTACTGAACCAAATATTCAATAAAACATATATTATTTGAGTAAATTCGATTTTTACAATCGTAACACGCGGTCGTCAATGAATAACCACCAACAGTCTAAATACAGTTAATATTATATACCTATTTGCTTTTAACCTATTAGGTAGGTACCAAAAGGTAATCGCTATAATATGTATGCATAAGTCTAAAATCTACATTTTTTTCCTTGCTTGTGAATCATTTGCCGTTATAATTTACAAAATAAGATAAATATTGTTTTCGTATTGATTTAGTCATGACATTTCGGGTGATACGGAGAATTTCAGATTGAAAACAAAAGAATAGACACTCCTATCTCAACTAAAGGACAAACTCCATTTACCACGAACACAATGGGGTCACGCCGGATGTCCGGCCATTATCGTCTATGTAAACCTGAAAATTGATCCAACCGTAGACAATTCGCAGGAGGATTCGTCATTGGAAACCTCACATAATCAAAAACGTACTTAGATATTCAAAATAAAAATAAACCTATTGTAGTTCAAAAAAAATATCATATCATAAGTACCACAAATATCTCATCAGCGAAATGATGTGTTTGCATTGTTCGCAATAATACTTTATTTTGCAAATCTAACAAAAAGTATGAAATTAAAATAATAAATTAACCTAACTTTATACGAATTATAAAGAAATAATATTTAAATATTATATAGTTAGATTTTAATAAATTTATAAATGCATAATATATATTTATTTGTATTTAAATTTATATATTATTTAATATTAATAGTATACGTCGGTATAGTATTTTAAATAAGCAAGTAAAAATGAATGATTATATTATAATCACGTACCATATGTTAATTATATTATAATGCCGATATTATATTATATTAATATTGCCGACTCAAATATTCGTGGAAATATCAAAGGCGTTGAACTAAGATGCATTTTCAAACCTACTTACTAATTTTACGTTTAGAACTATTGCCGATAATTATTGCACTAAAATCCAAAAACGTTTTTATAAACAAAGCATTAGGTAAAACCGTTGAAACAACTTCAAAATATTTCGACGGTTTTATAGTTTTTCCAATCGTAAATAAAAACTATAGAGATAATCGAAAAATTACCTCTACTAAGTAGGTACTAACATTGATTAAATATACATTAACATTATTATACATAACATTGATTGTATATTTAATCAATGGTACTAACTAGATTCGATTTCCAATCAATAGATAGGTCAACTTGAAACTGTTGGAGCACTCATTCTGTTCATTAATAAGTATAGGAAAAAAAGCATCATTGTACAATAAATGTACAGCAAATACCTATACATTCCTGACTGCTCAGGATCTAAAACGTAATTCGATCGTTGTTTTTTTTTCATTTATAAAAGTGTGTTAATTTTGTCAATTGGAGGATAACATGGGTCCAAAACTGTATACTATTGTGCCTGAATATAAATTAGAGTTTGCTACGCCCGAGCCGCTGCACGCTACATTCGCACTAGCCTCTACATTTTATTTTATCTTTTTTAATTGATTTGATTTTGTTTTATTGTAAACTGCTTGAGTACTATAGCATGCAATACCTAATCCAATAATACAATTCAAAAATGTAATAACGAATAATAATTATTAAAAAAACCAGTCAATATAATATGATCTATGATATTATATTATAGATCTAACCAAAAAATAATTTAATCTCGAAAATAACATAAGCTTGTAAAACAAATTTTAGCGAGATAAAAATTGACGAATATTAATCAATCTATTGTTTTTTTTTATTATTGCACAAAGTTTTCATTTCAGCAGTTTTCAAATCAAATTAGACCAGTTAACTTTTTTCAATCATTTTATACAACTCAATTATTAGTTTATTTAAACAATTGTCAATTTCTCTTTGGTATATTTTACCTCTCTAACTCAAGTTTACACAGACAACCATACACAATAGTATTGCAAGAAACTGTTTTCTTATCATTAAAAATCTTTAAAACCATTTAAATTCAAAACTCTTTGTATTGTTTATCTATTTTTTATACCTAACAGCAAAAAATTTAAAGCAATCCAAAAACTATATTTCTTACAAAATTATTCTTATAAAAAATGTACTTCCCTTCTTGTACAACTCCGCCTTCCCCTACCATCCAAATACCACAATAATATATCTATATCTAATAAATAATAATATATATGTACTTATGTCTACTAAATATATTTCGATTACTAGTTATTATTTTAATTTAATCATATTTATTAATAACATTTAATTTTCTTCATTAAAATTCTCCAAGAACTACGTATAATAATATTCAAAAATATTAATAATTTTTATATGAAAGCATTGATTTAATCCTTGTCATTCATTTTTCTCTTATCTTTCGTTTAAAAAAACAAACGATTCTTCATTTGCAATCTTAAAAGCTGCCTTACTTACTTAACAGTTTTGCTTATTTTTTCCGTCAAGTATTTGGCCCATCAGTTTCTTGTAATGAAAAAACATAATCTTAGTTGCGATTTTATTATAACATTTCCCCTGTTTTCCTTCAAGAAATATAATCTTCTACCAAGCATACTCCTTTAATCCCTCACTTAATAATTATCTTCTGTGTCCTTGTCACAATTATAGCTTAACATACTTTATTTGCTGTCTTACCTTTTAACATTCATTAATAGTTTTCTATTTAAATCCAAAAACACTACAAATTGCCGAACAATGACTATTTTACACCTTTTTAAAACATTGTATGCATTTTTATTTACTCAATAATACTACTGATGTATACGTATAATACTTATGTGAGATTACTATGAAAATAAACCTGTGGAAGTCACTTTGCTATTTATTAGATTTAGAGTGAACCTTATCATTAAGTAGGTCACTGCAATGGATTTGATAAATTTAAATTCAAAGATAAATCATTGCGTAACACAAAAAACGATTTTGACCAGAGACAATGTGTCACACTAATTCTATACGGTTTTTTTAATTTATTGATGTTACCTAAGCCCTAAGGTACCTACTACAAGTAAATAATTTTTCCATTATAAAAATGGTATTTTGAACTATTTTTTTCCAAAGCATATAATATTTAAATAATAATTTTTAATTAATTTTAATAATTATTGTAATAATATTATAACAGTTATATTATTATTATTAACATGGAAATCAATACGACATTACAATATACTTTAGAACACTGTGAACAGGATCACAGTAATTGATAGTAAAAATAGATAGATAAGTATAAATATTTTGAAAATGTCATTGTATTATAGGTATACCTATAGATAAAAATAATTCATAATAGTATCCGTAATGGTGAAAACTTTTAATTAAGTCGTTATTTTTCGATTGAATATCTTATTTCATTAAATTTTGAAATTCAAAAGCTCATAAAAAAATTGCATATTATATATGTAACTTCAATATTTTTAAACTGCTGTGTGGACAACTTATGAAGAACCCTTGTATTAAAGTGTCAAGCATTACCTATTAAGAAAAATCTTTGTTCAAACAAAGTCAACAATTTAATTTAAACAAACATTATATCAATATGTATTTTAAAAAAGTCGAAAAATTAAAATATCTATTAATATTAGGATCGGGCCTGGAACTGATACTCAATGTCGGCCGATATGATTTTCGTAACTAAAATATTTGAACCTATAACACAAAAGAAACTAAATCCATCAAAATAATACCACATAATATGCATTTGTTATTATATTATATTTATTTTTATTTAGATTTTATTTAATATCTCAAAAAGATTTATTTTAACGTTTCAATAATATATTTTATTGTTTATTACGTCATAGTATATGTACAATATTTTGCAAATACCATCTTAGTAAATTTAACGAATTATTATAATTTACTTGAATAAAAAATATAAAAATAAAATTAAAATTACACTGAATTAAATAATAATAAATGTATTATATTCATCCAATCCATATCAGTATATCACAACATGGATTCAATGCATTTTACAAATTCTTCTCTAAAGATACTCATTTTAATATAAAATTATTTCTTATAAGAAATTCCACTATATTATTAAATCTTGAAGGTTAGTACGTAATATTTAGTTTTAATTTATTTTACTTAACATTGTACTGGCCTTTCGATAATTTAAATTAATTGTGTTTGAATTTAACTATACCAATATTAATTCAATGAACTTATGTATAATTAATTATTATAATTTGTAAGTGTCCATTATAGCATTAATTATGAATACTTAGTAAAAATTGTAAATAATTTAGTTCAAATAGAAAATATGAAAGAGATATTATATGAACATGCATTTGGTTCACAATGTAGGTACCTATATAATAATTACAGCTCAAGTTTTATGTATAGTTAACATGTTAAATATCTGAGTGAAGCAAAGAGTGTATTTGGTTTTTGGTGTCTATTGATGGACATTTTAAATTCGATCTCTAATTTTTTTTTCGATTCCTATAATAAAAATTAAGGTGTTTCTCATTAGAAATTCATATAAATATACAAGAAAATAACAAAGAAGGCGGTATAATATACTTATATACTTAACTTCATTAAGATCAGAAGCAAATAAGCGATATTTCCAAAAACTAGAACAAAAAGCATTAAATGATCTAGAGTTACTGTTTTTTTTTCTTAGTAATCGTTGTATTTACTAAGCAGTATATGTTCAACATAATTCAAATTTTTGGTTTAAATTTAACATAGGTCCCGAAATAAAATTTATATTTATATAATATTACAGGTAACTCTATAAGAAATAATATTATCTTCATTTAAAAAAAAATGCATTTAATTTAATCATAAAGTTATGTTTTATAATTTTAGAAATTTAAATAAGATGTTATCACATGTACATTTTAATATAGAATAATTGAAGTTTATCTAACATTAAAATGTACAAGAGAATACGAGATTACAAATTATTTAAATATTACATTTTAAAACACATATACATCACTTTATGAACGCATATGCCAATGATATCAAAAGGCTTTTTTTTAGGAACTACAAATAATAAAGTGGATTTACTGCTTTTATGTTCTGATTCATATAAGCCCATTAAATCCCATAAAAAGTTATGAACACTTTTTTGTGTTCAATAGTTTCCTCGTAAAACATATAATAACATACCATCTTTTGAATGTTTAAAAAAATGCTATTTTTCAACTACCTATACGGATTAATTTAGTGTTTAACTTTTTACTACTTCTTGTTTATAGTGGCTATTGACGGCAGTATTGTTCTTGTGATTTACTCGATATAACTGATGTGTCAAGACAGTTTTCAATGTCAATAAGAGTTTACAATCTGGAGAATACAAAAAATGTCAAAAAAAACTAGAATTAACGGTTATGCCAAGGATGCAGGGAGAGTAATCCTTGGGAAAATAATTCCTTTAATAGTACATGGGTACCTTGTATCTGTGAATTAGATGTATAGTACATTAAACTGTTTCTTCAATTAATTCTGTAATAGATGCAAATTTTTTATATTACACATACTATAATCTAATTCAATATAACCAAATGAAAAAAAGTAATTAAATAAAAAAATCATTTTATTTTACGAGTAATAATAATAATAATAATAATCATTATACGTACGTAAATTATTTATAGTTTTCGTAAATCTAATAAAACAAATTACATTAATCACGGAAAAAAAATTTGATTGAAGCCAAAAAAATAACAAACAAAGTTTTTAAAATATTGATAAATATGAATTACTTATTAGAATTTGAAAATATATTGAAGTGTTTTAAGTTATAATTGTTGAGACGACTAGTGGTAGAACCTTAAATAATATAATTTATACTTTCCTTCTTTAAGGATTTTTAGGACTTGACATTATTGTTAGCAGTATTTTTTCCTCAAACAAACAGGAAAAAACATATTTTAAATTAGTGTGGACAATTTGTCTTAGTAAACGAAACAAAAACCACTGAGTCTAAAAACTCATCATGTCCTGGTTCTCATTGCTTACATTAGACCAAAACTATGTAGAACATTAAAATGTAAAAAATGTTTCGTGGGTGTCAAGCCAAGAACTTTTTTCTGAGATTCATTTCTACAACATTAATTGCGATTAAAAACAAAAAAAAAAGTAATGAAAACCCCCAGAGACATTTATACCTGCGTATTTTTCATTTTCCTAAGCCTAGTTCGATATGTTTTAAGTAATTAAAATTAAACCTCCGACGACAGAGACTAATAATGTGTATTGTATTCAAAGTGTATTTATATACAAATGTAATTATTTAAAAATATTCAAATTATAATATAATTACACAAGTTTCTCTCACTGCAGAGGACATCTGGACATAGGATTAGCATTTGTAGCCTTACGCCGTTACCTAACCTATTTTCAAACTTTCAGTTCTGTGAGAAAATATTAGGAATTCCTACGGTAAATTATTATTCATTTATAAAATATTAATGCATATATTATAGTTATGTTATAATTAATTAATTATTGGTACTATACACATCAATATCTTAATTTTTTAATCAAATAAGGTTAAATCACTTAAATCATACTTGAAAATGTTGATAAAAAAAACAAATATTAAGTTAAGTTTAAATATTATTATTTTCTGTTCTCTTTTGTATGTTTTATTATTTCTGAAAAAATTTAAATGTTGGATTGTAACCTGCTAATTGAGGGAGCAAAACAATGATTTATGGTTTGCAAAATTGAAATATATGACGTTTAATAGACTTGAAATAGTAACATTCATAATTTGTAATAGTTTTATAACTTTATAGGTATTTATTAATATATGATACGCTCCGATTAAGTCAAATAAAAACGGTTAAATAAAGAGTTAAGTACAAGCAAACAGATTTAATAGTATAGTATTTTATAGTATACGGAATCATATGTGGAACAAGCCATTTTCATTAGACCGGCGGCAATTTCCATGACTCTTGAGATAAATGAGGAGGCGATGGAGGTGGTTAAGTCCAAAGGGAAATCTGTATTTTTCCTGTTGTCTCTCATCTATGAATTTTTTGGTTCCGGCATTTAACTAGTGAAACAAATGAGCGGTAGCTAGCACAACATTTTTTTTATTGTAGTTTTAATAACAAAATGTAATATAATAGGTCGGTATATTATTCGTGTGTAACCCGTGAATCTTGAATGACTTTTTATTTTGATCGTTTCGTTGCCGGTTTCATATTATGATCTATGGTTTTGAGTTTATTCGCAATAAAGCAGGGTTATTATGTGATGTTATAGTTAAATAGCTAGTAAATGTATACGATTTTAACTAAACTGTGCAGGTTTTAATTTATTAAATTAAAAACAATATTACCTATCAACTAAAGATTTGTTCTACCACTTAAAAATTATAATTTGTTACTACGATAATACATTGTAATCAAAAACTCTACTTTGTTTAAAACGAAGTGATGTATCCGTGTCGTGTATAGGTATATTATTTTATTTTTTACATGAATATAATATTATTAACTATATGTTTGAGGTAGTATAGTTATGGTTATGGTTTAACAATTTAAGTTAGTAGGTATTAAAGTTGTATCAAAAATATTTAATCGCTAGCTACTTTTTTATTTCATGTTGCGATGGCCTTTTAACATAATATTTCCCTTCAACAACAAAAACTGTCATCCACCCCGGGGACAAAAGCGTTTACGCGCGCACTTGATGCTAAAATATCATAATAATATATATAATACGTGAAAACGTGAACTGCAATTATATAGGTCCTGTCTGTACCTACCTGCAAGGTAAACGAATATTATACATGTCATAAAATATTATATTATATATTATGCTCTAAATAGAATTCTTATGAACTGAGTTTCATCGAATTTTTAGTTTGGCTATTTATAATAGGTATAGCTGCATGCGTTCCGCAGGTCCGAGTGCAGTTAGGCTGTATGTATTATATTTTGCTGTTTTATTAACACTAGTGAAGTGCAATTCGATAATTCCTATTTCACATTTTAATATATAATAAATGATAAGTACACCGCCGCCGTGTACATACATTTTGGCACACACACACGCAAGCACGCCACCATAACGTGATATTTTGTTAAACTCTTTCTACACGGTACACTCCTCAATGAAACATATAACAATTTGAAAAATAAAACCCTATTGAAATTGTATATTTTATCGATTTTTCGAATATTTGGTCGCGTCGAGTTGCGCGATAGTATATATACAATATTATAATATTAATCGTTTAGGTGCGATCGAGACCGGAGTAGTATTATCGTGTCACAGCCGTGCAGAGGGTATATAATATAATATATGGCGGAAGGGAACGCGAATGCATTCGTTATTTCGTATCATTTTTTCTACCGCTCCCATAATATTATGTAGTTTGCATTATATTTATATAGGTACACGTCCGCGCATTAAACGATTGTATAATACGTATATAGTTTATTATACAATTAAAATTATTAGATTTTCCCCTAGAGTTTCGGTCAACTGTATACATATATACACCGACTATATCGAGCCTACTCTGCTCGTGACGCAGTTAAATGCCCTCCGGCTTCGTGTGTACATTTACACACAGGACACTCATACAGGTATACGCAACAGACGGGAGTCACCCGTTTCCGCCAAAAGTATAATTTTTCCATTTATGAAAAAACTTATAGGATAGCATTTGAATAATATTGAATGATGCAGCTACTATAGAGGGGCGGAAAATTATTAATTAGACAAATATAGAGTTTTTTTTTATTATTATTAAATAGTTATTCAATTGAACGGACACATTTTCAAATTTTTCGATTTATATAATATGTTAACATTTTTGTTTATGTGAAAAAAAAAGATTGATTATTGAACGGGTATACGCAATAGGGTTATTCATAATAGTTGCGACATGTACCACAAATAATAAATATTTAAAATATATAGGACATAGGTATACTGTATAGTCAGCACCTAATTAAGTACAAGTTCAAACTTCAACAGAATCAAATATTTTTTCGTTAATATGTTAATTATTTTTTATTGAGCTATATGACGATAAAATACTATAGGAAATAACAGTTATAATATGGGCGATACATAATATATACCATATTATACTAATACCATATACAGTAGGTACAATACGTTACACGAACTACGAAATGTAAAACATTACGGAAAAGTGATTGTTTGTGTTTGGCGGAAAAGAGAGTCCACCAATTTATGATTAGATGGAAACAGCTGGCTATGCCTCGACAAACGTGATAAGTAGATACCTATATACATATTATGTGATATGGACGTATTTTAAGCAGGGGCGTCATTTGGGGGGGGGGGGGTCAGGATGTGCAGTGGCACCCCTTACATTTCAAATATTCTCAATTGGCCTGCTGAAACAAGGGAATCCCCCCTTGTAGATCCGCTCTATTTTTAAATGGCCTGGTAAAATTTCAAAATGGCACACCCCAAAAAAAAACTGAAATGACGCCCCTGATTTTAAGTATTTATATTTTTTCAAAAAAGCGCATGAGATTCAATATTTTGAACAATTGGTTTTATTATATGCACCAGATAAAAAAACTGACACAATTTATTGCTGTTTTCAATAATATAGTATAAAAGTAAACTCCCCACACGAAAATATCGCAATTTCTTTCGTCAGAAGTTTTATATATTTTTGTCTCATAAAATGATACGCGTTTAGTCTATTTGACTATACATCCAGTATCCCACCGTAATATTTCCAGTGCAATATATTATGTAAATAACCATAGTATGGTCATTGGTCATCGATATATAATATATACGTTTAAATAAAAACTAAAGCGATTGACAGCGAAAGTTTTGGGGATTCATAATATTATGTAGGATATAAAAATGCATACTAAATGCGTTCGGGAAATTTTTCGATATAAATTACCACACCACGGGTACCCGATTTCGGGAAATTTGCAGGGACTACTATTGTACATCCCGCGGAAAGGTATTTTAAGGACGCCAACTCTTTCGGTCACATTCATACTATACACATATTATGATGGGCAAGTGCGTATCACGACGATGAGTATTTACGACAGGCCTAGGGGCTGTCACTTTATATGCACTGTTTTCCTGGGGCATGCTCCTCGAGCTGAAGCTACATTATTAAAACTCAAAAACAATAACCGTCCGAACGCCTCACAATGCTGGTATGCGGACTACGTGCGGACTACGTGAGGTCGGAAGGGGGAGAAAAGTTTTTCGATATTTCGGATCGTCTTATTATTGCGTTTAAAACTTAAATTCACGTATTTCTTTACTTTCCTAATATCCAATTCTGCGAACCCGAAAGAGTTTTAAACCGAGTGTGCCAGTGTAAGAGCAACGTGGTTTTTGCTGCTGATGGGTATTAAAATTTGTTTTTTAACTTTAAATCGCGTTCGGAAAACAATAAACGGCATCCCGCGTGGCCGGCGCTGCAGAAGTTGAACATTATTCTGCGAGTTGAACGACAAAATTCATACCACCCGATAAATCACAATGCCTCTCGGGCGCGGGCATAAACATTTTAATTTTTACTTTATCTATTTTAGTGCAATATTGAAGGTTAGAGACTATCAAGGCGCGATAGCGAGTGGGCGAGGGAATTACACTTTCACGATCGAATTTTACCGCACAACATGAATTTTTAGCCATTTACATTTTATTTATGTGATACGTCATTTAAGATCTCGATACTAACGTCGCTTATTCAGTCACATCCGGAGGGGGGGGGGGGTCAGTGGCGGCGTGAACTATTTTATTTCATGAGGCAAATATAGAAACTAGAGGTTAACCACCACCACCTAAATTTCATTACACAGACCCGTGGGGGCTATGCCCCCACACCTCCAATTTACCATTCTACAACAATAATATACTTTGTCATGGTGGCTCTGAATTAAAGTTTTAAGTAAAAATAGTAAAATTACTTATGTTTATGTTCCTCATACCTCATATAAATTATTATGATAACCATCATTATTTTGCTAACCATGAATCTAAGGAAACAATTACTGGACTAACAACTCAAATACCGAGCGAAATGAATGTGCCTCATGTATTATTGTATTAATAATAATATTAATTATGATCGAATAAAATGTCTAATATAGGTAATATATCATAAAATATAAAACAATAATCGTACATTGTACATATTGTAAATACTAAATGATAATTATAAATTATGTTATTAAATTGTTACCTATTGGCTATTGCTTACCTAATTCATAGTGGTTTTAGAAAACAACACTTAATATCAATTTGAAGCATATATAAATACAGGCATAATTTGTTATATAAATATTAAATACGTAGTATGTAAAGAATTAAAGAAAATATGTTTAATCTTAAAATAAAAATCGTTTTTTTTTTCATTTTTTTAAACAATTTGAAAAAAATGTTTCACGGAGCTATTGGTAATTTATGTAACTATCTTAAAATGTTTAAAAGCAGTGATTTGCATGTATAATCTATTTTAAACACTGAGATCAGAGAGGTGTTTAGCTTACGTTTAGCTATAACGTAAACCGAAAAGACCTATATTTCCCTATTAAACAATTTAAACATTTAAATAGGTACCTACCGTTATTAAAATTGTATCCTGTAATATTATAGAGTATACTGTTTATAACAATCTTATTGATGTTACACCTTAGTCCCTTACACAGTACGAGTACCTAACCAATCCATTTCTCGATAATGTAACGTAGAGTGCCTAATATTTACCCAGGTATGTATGTCGTATGTGAGTATGTGACTATGTGAGTGTAAATTATAAACTAGGAATCAATGGGATACCCACCCACCCCACTTTTGCATGAGGCGGCCGCCTCATAAAATAGCTATTCACGCCGCCACTGGGGGGGGGGGGTTAGTGTATTAAAGAATAGAGAATATTGTGTACATATAATGTTTGACAGTAGATTCTGTATTAAATATTATTATTAGGTATTTATTGTAACATATTTAGGTACCTACCTAATTTTGATTTAAAAACAATTGCTCTAGACACTCATTGACTCTTGGAAAGTTCGTCGCTACAGAAATTTGGGATAACCGTCATTCTAATAATAATAGTTGTCGTTTCAAGTACGTAGAATAAGTACTGGTCAGTTCGAAGTAACTGTGATTTTCAATTATAGGCGGACGGCGGCTAATATACTGAAGTATAAAATATAACATTGAAGAATGATAAAAAAAAAATTAAGGAAATAGATTTTCAATATTCAGCTTCAATTTAAATTTCAATTAACCATCAGATTCATTTTTCCGGTCGGAAACAAACGCCATGGCAGCGAGGTGCGTTTTACCTATCGCATCGGACTGCGGTAGGTGCGGAAAAAAAATGATTAGAATATTAGATGAGACACTCTGACACGAGTACGAGTATCGAGTATGCTGCAGTGTTCGAATTGTGCGGGGGGGGGAGGGGGCGCATTTGAACTCAGCTCCTAAGCTAGCTTTTGATTTTAATTAGCGTTCCCGAACTATATATTTCCCTAAAAGAACGCAAGGGTACATGGTATTAAATATTAAATGTTTATGAAATATTTATTTATGTATATTATATTCCATTTTTTTTTAATATTAAACAGATACCCACTAACTAACTCATAATTTAAAAATGTTTTTTTTTTTATCAAAAATCAAAATTGTGAATATTTTGATAACAAATTTAATCAAAATCCTGTATACATAATCTTACTAGTTATCTGACTTTTTTGAATAAAATTATCAAAGCTATTTGATGAAAATATAAAAATTCCATGTTAATGGTAACAAATATTTTTATAAAATCATACATTTTTAATAAAGGTTTTTGTTGGTAACATACTGTATTTGAAGTTACTACTATTTATTTAGCATTAAAAATGTATTATATTTATTTTTTTTTTTTTTGTGTACCTACCTATATGTTTTTAAACCGAATAGGAACTTTAATAATGATTTTTTTCTTTTTAATACAATTAGGAAAAAAAATGAAAGTTTGAAATGGTGAAAAGTGTAAAATTATCAACACTTAGTTAAAAGTTATGGATAAGTGTTAAATTAATGTTCAGTTGGAATGCTGTTTATTCAATTTCCCAATTCAAGCACTGTACATATGTGAACCTAATATGAACATAGGTCGCTAAGTTTTAAGTACCTACAAAGTTTTTTCATATAAATGTACAATCCTGATATGTAATACTAGGTACTGTCATACTGGTCAGTCATAGATCCAGAGCACAATTCTGATTTCTGGGGAGTGGGCAACAATACAAAATAGGTACATATAGTATTTATAATCAATGGTAGTATACAGCACTATTGGAACCCTAGCCCCTCCACCCCTTTGGATCCATCTTTTCTTTGTTACTATCTACTGATTAGTGGTTTCTGTACTAGATATTAGGCTGCAAAAATGTACTTCGATTTCATAGTGGCGCATTGTTCAAAATCGATTTCATAATTTCAGAAACACAAGTACCACATTTTGCCAGTACACAATGGCTCATTGGCTTGACAAATGACAATCAACATGTTATTATAATCTTGAAGTTACAAATAAATGATAAAAGCTACGTTAAAAACATAGGTATATTGTGCATTCAACACCCAATTCCCAATGGAAATAAAACAATTATTAAAACGGTCATCAGAGAGTGATAATAATTTAATAATCCCATATTTGCATTTACTAGAAATATTTATAACACAACTAAATGTACATTGTTATTTGTTGGTATAGGTACTTTCAGAATTAACTGTCCAGATTTCACTTGTTTCATGCCTCATACCTAATGAGTCTGAACATTCTTTGGCCAAGAAACTATATTGTTGTTTTTAAATAATTAAAAAATATTGACATTTGTTTCCAGATATGATTAAAAAACATTGCCCAACTTCATTGTAACTATATTAAATAGTATAAATGTCTCAATTAAAAAATAAAAGTTGAGCTACCCCATAAAAACGCCATTAAGTAGGTATGTTATGGTTTGTCTTTGGCAGATCGCTTTAGGTGATCTCTAATAGAATATAATTAGGATATGAATAAAATAATATGCTAATTCTGTTTTATTATTAGTTACAAGTAATAACAGTTCATTACAATAATAATATATAGGTAGTATGGCATAATATGATAGTTAATAAAATACAAATAGCATCAAATTCGTATTACATATTATATTAAAGTCGACAATTTATGTATTCCAAAACATAGGTACATATTATTATTATATAGGATAAATGATAATAAAATACATTGTATATATTGTATAACACACATAGAATAAAATATAATAAGAATATATTATGAGTATCTACTTCAAAAAGATTTGTAAATTTCAAAATATAAACTTAAAATATGAACATTTGTGTTGTGGTTATATATTCAGTAAAACAGGAAATGTAACTCACTAGTTACTTTTCAATAAATAATAATTACAAACAAAATTAATACAAAATAGTTTTATAATACAACAATGTGTGTTTTTAGTTATTACATATACATTGTATGATATAATAAGTAAAACTAAATAAAAAAAAACCAACGACTAAATACTGTTATCAAAAACATTTTAAATGTGTAAGAAAAGTTAAGGCAATACATATGACATAACGGCAATTTTAAAGAATCTAATATTATCGATAAACATTGAATCATAAAATCAAATAGATAATATTGCAACTATAAAATTAGTTTAGAGGATTTTTACCACACAATGGTGACATTTTAGATAAAATAGTTTATAGCATATTGCAAAAAATGATTACAAAAAAATTTAAATCCAGCCAGAAAAAAAATCCAAGAATTTGCATATTTGTCGTCTTGAGAAAATTAAAAATAATTTTTGATTCTTTAAGTCACATACAACACATTACAATTTATTAGGAACCACGGAACCGGATATATTACGATTTCACAATGGCTAACCCAAACAAGAGGGAGATCTACACAAAATATACAGTTGCAATGTATAATGTACATGCATATAACACCACATTAATAAAATTTAATAGTAAAATATGTACAACTTGTATTTTAAATAGTGTTGAAAAAACTAATAAAAGAAGTTAACTTTCATGTTTGGAGCCAAATATTAGTTAGTCCAAATATTAAATGCAGTTTTAACAGGTAACAAATAACCTCTAAGATTAAAAATAAAACCAAAATAATAAATAGTTACATATAAAGTTAATAATAATATATATATATGAATGTGTATACATAGTGACATGATAAATAAACAATATTAATTAGTATAATTAATAATAAATAATAATTTGTAAAATGGTTGTTAGAGAGTAAATTCATGTACCACTCGGTGTCAACACTATACCATCGCTGAAGTTTATCATTTTCATGACTGGCTCATAGTCCCCGGCTAAATAGAACAGATCATTATTTACATATATATTCTTCAACCGTTTAGCATCCTTTTCAATGATTGAATTGAACTCTTCTATTGATACCACTTGACAGCCATTCATAATGCTTTGTACGTCATTAATGTCATTATGAGGTGATTTGAACAATGCTCCCTATAGTGTCATACCAACATAATAAAAATATACTGTGGTCCTAAAAAGACTTAAGTATATAAATTGTACTAACCGGGTAAGGTAGATTTCCAGTTAAGTCACTAGCCGTCTCTTCAGGATGATAGAACCAAAACACTTTTACTTGCATTTTTTCCTGGTTAGTCTCCCACATACAATTGACTTTACCAATAAAAGGTCGATCCAGTTGACCAGATGATAGAAACACAGCACAGTCCCCAATCTGGTTACAAACAACAATAAATACATAATTATAAAATTACAAAGCTACCAAACAAAACAAAAAATATATTAGCATTGACACAACATACACTTATGGTTTCATCTCCCCTACTGATGGACCTGTAAAAGGTCTTCTTATTGCCACCGCGACCTGGACGTTTATAACTGTCACCTGACCATTTCCATATTTGGTGGTCAGAGAGAAATGCTGGTACATCACTGCTTTCTACTTCACTGGAGTCATTCTAAAGTATTTCAATCAAGTTAATTTTTTTAATTTCTAGTTTTTTATCATACATTTTTACCATAAAAACTACAAATAATGTCAGTTGATAAACCATTCAATAAGTCAACATAGTAATGTGGTTTAGATAATTGAATAATTCAGCATTATTAAATTAGATTAATTATAAATTGTTAAATATTCAAATTGGAGATTTAGTTTGTAAATAATACCAGTTTTACTCACTTCTTTGGATTTGTCTTCATCATTATCATCATCGTCATCATCCTCTTCAATGGTATCTTCAATAAGTGTCTGAGGAGACAGAGTGGGTGGTTCAGATACAGAAAGCTCTAGCTCAGAATCTCGATGTCGCTTATGCTTTTTGTGATGTTTTTTGTGGTGTTTGTGTTTATGTTTGGTTCTTGATTCGTCATGACTATGCTTATGTTTCCTATGCTTGCGTTTTTTTTTCAATCTTCTTCTTTCGTGATCATCCTACAAATATTGAATAATAATTTACAATACAATTCATACAATTCTATAACAGTAACGAGACACTCACATCGACGGTAGTTATTCCTACATCCGGTCGACTCGGACTGACTGATGTGCATTGTCGTTCAGCGAGTTCGACCGTAGTAGAACTATCCCGTTCTGAAACCACCAATGAACACAACATAGAATCCAAAATTCAAAATTACCCATCACCAATCAAAGTTATAAGTACTAAATACTAACCTTCATTAGTTTGTTCAAGAGAAATGTCAGAAGACTCTGAAGTCTGACTTCTCACTGGTGCTGAACTATATGACATATCTCTTTGCGGAAATGAAACAGCATCATTTAAACTGTCCACACTGTCTAAGGATACATTTGAAAACTTTCTCTTCTTAGGGATCACCGCTGGCTTATTGACAGTACATGGAGACTAAAAGAAACATTTTAATGATCATAAAATACTCAAGATTATTGATAATATATGTTGTATATATATTGTATGTATTATGATGTGTACACTATATATATATACAGAGAAGCAAATGGGAAAAATACAATACAAAATAGTATACATTTATACACTTTTAACATAAAAGAAAATAAGAATTAGGAAAATAAAAAAATTCCTGTTTCAATAAAAAATTATAGTTTTTTAAATATTCTAAAAATTAACTGACTGTTGGGATTTGAATTATTCTACCTATGAAAATAATTGAAATAATAGACCTTAAAGAGAAGTAAAAAAAAAATTTTTATTTTACAATTCAATGACTGCATAATATCATATTATTTTGTTTAATAATTTTGTATGCATGAAGTGTTTTATATTTTTTCCAGTACATTGTTATTTTATTATCTTCACTTTAGTTTTGAAACATACGAATATGTTGGTATGTATGTATTTGTTTTTGGTAGCTTTCTTATATGAAAATCATTATACAGTGAAACCTCTGAATACCGGACACTCTCGGTCACTGAAATAGTGTCCTCTATTTGGAGGTGTCCGCTATTCAGAGGGTTCGGTTTGTATAAAACGTGTAGTTTGTTCCCAAAAGAACGTCCGCTATTTGGAGGTGTCCGTTAGGGGAGGTTTCACTGTATTGTTATAAATGTACAAAATAGTATGGTTAATAATTATTATTTATTATTGAATAATATTTCAGTATGCTGAGCAGTTTTTTTTCAAAATATTTAAATTGTAATTTTACCTATAACCCATTTAAAAATGGATTGATTTAGTTAAAATATGAATAAAATGTGCAGTGTAGTAGATAATTTGAAATAATTAATATGAAAAAGCTTATATAAATAAGAATCTGGTCAAATTTATAGCTTTAGCCTTTCTGTATAATATTGTGTTAGATGTTATTTAATATTTAGTAATTACCATTCTATGCAATGCATCAGCTATTTGGCGTTTTTTACACACATATTCTGGCAAAGCTAATATGTCGTCTTGGTCTTGAATCTCGTCATCTTCGTCATCCACATCCCAATGTTTAATCTGTTAATTCATTAGTAAATTAAATAAATTAATATTAAATGTAAACAAATCATTTGTAGTATAAATATTTAATACTTCAACATTTATTATTTGATGATACATATATGTTTTAATTACATAAATAAGTAGATAATATCAACTTAAGAATCCAGAAGTTCTTTTTATGAAAAAAAATTTAATAATTTATATATATATAATTCTGACAAAATTCTAAGTTATTCCAAGATGTTCAGTAATAATATAATTATTTATTAACTTATAAATTTATTATATACTAATTATAATAACTTACTTTAACTTCAGCTTTTAACTTTGGTTTTATTTTGTATTGGCCTGAGGACGGTGTCTCCAATTTGTTAACTTTTATTGTTGAAACACTGCTTAACAAGCCCGATGATATGGAAACTGGTTTTTCTTTCTTTGGATTTTGAGACAGATGTTTTTTAATGACTTCATCAAACAAATTTGGGTTTTTTCTTGGTCGACCTACTTTTCGTTTCTTCATAGGTGGTCTAAATTCATCTTCACTAGTCTGAAAAATAAAACAATGAATTAAAAATTGTAAAATAGAAGTACAAATAATTTAATCAAAATATGTTGCATACCATAATTGATGATGTACATCGTTTTTTAACAATTTTTTTCTGATAGAATTTTTCATCATCTGATAATTTTTTTACATCAGAAAGTTTAGCCAATGAGGAGGCTGGCGATAATGTAGGTGGGGTATGTGTAGAATCCTTTCTAGGTGAAAAAGGACTCCATGGTTCCAACACAGGAGGAGAGAGATCTGAAGATGAGGAACTAGAGGTCTTGTGTTTGGTTTTTGAACTACAGTCCAACTTCAACTGTTTTTCTTTAATATCTTGTTCATTATTACCATTGTTATTATTTCCATCGTCACATTTCAATACTTTTTTCGGACGACCTGGTCCACGTTTTACTTGACCAGATGATGACAAACTAGATTCAGATACTTTTCGATTCAGAACTTTGACATTAGAGTATTTAGGTGACTTTTTGATTGTGTCTAATTTTGAGTTAACTTTTAATTTGTCAACTGACTGGAAAATTTTGCTACTCTGAACAAATGATTTTTTAGTGTATACTTTTTTAGTGCCGTTTTTGTTCATTGTCACCTCAAGTGGTTTAGTAGTATTTTCTTCAAACTCATAACTGCATACGTGTTCCTCTGCAATTAAACAGAAACATATATTATAAGTTCATGTAACTACAAAAAAATACACATACGACATACATATCATACAATAGGGCTTTAACTTTGTTACATTTAGAATAATTTCAACAGCATGTATACTTCCAAATTTTATATTTTTGTATTTTTTTTTTTTTGCTTTTTAAATTTATTGCTAGGTAAGCTATAAATTAATTAAAGTGCAATTACAAATGAAATATCAAACGTTTTTAGTGCATGTTTAGTGATTATTACGACTTGAGTTATAATGTATTATACGATTAGAACTTTCTTAAATTTAAAATGTATATCTTGTGGCAGTGACATAAATTCATGATCAACTATATTTATATTTTGAAAAGTATATTTATTTTATTATAGTATAGTATAGTATATTAAAGTATTATAGTTTATAGTATATCAATTGTAAATTGATTATAAATGTGCATAATATTTTGTTTTTTAAGCACATACATTTGCTTTACTAATTGCATATTTTGTACATTTTTAGACCAAGTTCAAGCCCTAATACTAGATATATATAACTTAATTACCGCACTTACCAGTTAAATTATTATTGTTTGAGTAACTCTTATTGACATTGTCTTGTTCAGAAGTCTCGCTAGATTTCTCAGTTTCCAAAAACTGTTCAGCCAACAAAAGTAAATCAATCTTGTTCACACCTTTTTCTTCTGTTTCCTCGACAGTATTTACATTTGTATCTAGTGTTTGTACATTTTCTTGCTCTAAAGTATTTGTCACAACTTCCTGATTATGAGAACTATCCAATTGTTCACTAGAGTTTCGTTTTTCAAACTGTTCAATACTATTCAACAATAGCTCTAATCCAGTAATATCGGGTGTATTAGAATTCTCGACTATAGATATTACTGTAGTCTGAGTAGCACCATCAGTCAAAGGTTGGCTACTATCCGTACAGTCTTGTATACTATCAGGGAAATTGGGTTCTTTACTCTCTTCAGTCAATGTGTGATAAGTTTCGTCTTCAGTTTGAATATCTGTTTGATTGCTAGCATCATGTGATACAATCGCTTCAGATTCCAAGAGTGGTTCTGGTGCTGAAAAATCTTGTTTTAAGTCTTTTTCAGGTTCACTGATGGTAGTATTACAATAGTCCAACGAAATTGACACATTTTCTTCCGTATGTCTTGAAATTGTACTCTTCTCAGTAATAGACTGCTGTACTAATTTGGTTTGGACAGTTACCGACTCAGATACTGTTTGTATGTCGTTGATTTGATTTTGACATCCAGATTGCATTTGTGTTGCAATAGTCAGTCCTGAGTGTGGCGGTTGAAGGTGACCTATCAGTGGTTGAGCCACTAAAGCCGACTGTTGTTGGTTGAAAATTATCATCTGATTTTCCGGGGACGTCAGCTGTATTAAAGGTTGTTGGTGTGCAGTGTTGTCAGTTAATTGATGGTGAGTGTTTATGAGTGCCGGCGGAGTAGACGAGCTGACTTGTTGAATCAAGTACGAACCTGAATATAACCATAACAATTAAAAATCGGAAAAACAGTTAGCAAATAAAAATAATAATATTTACCTGAACTTGCAATAGACGTATACTGTGGATGGTGGTTTATGATGGGCGATAAAGTAGTCATCTGTTGCTGTGGTTGTTGGATCAGAGTATAGCCTTGATTGGGTTGATGGTGATTCTGTGTCTCTGACTTGCAATAATCAAACGACGGCATAGTCATTAAACCTATGTATAATAATATTTAAATTAATGAAATACCATAGTTTTAGATAACAATTAGTAAATAATATGTAGTGAAAATATCCACATTTCTAATTATTTGCTTTTACTAACCGGCAATAGAGTTTTGAGGCAAAAGAAAATATTGGCCGGATTGGTCTTGGACTAGTTGATATCCGACCGGCTGCACGGTCTGCTGTTCCAAAGCAGGAGCTTCAAAAAACAAGAAATAAACAAAATTTATATGAGACGCTTTCAAACGATTCATAATACTAATAAAATATTTGGAGAAAGAAAAATTGTTTAGACAGCAAGAAAATAACTTTTCTAGTGTGATAAGAGGATAAGCAGTATTAAGCAATATTGTTTAGCTAGTCTAATGTCTACCTCTTAACGTAGTGTTTTGAAAGCTCCATTGACTTCCGATAGTGTTTTGAGGAATGCTGCAGTTCCCAGACGATGGCCATCGGTTTATACCAGCTGTTGACCCAGTCGTCATGGAACAATCGTTATAGGACAGCACTAATAGACATACACAAAGTTAACATGAATTTAACACAAATCATGTATAATTATACCCAGTCCCGATGGTAATTTTATATATATTATTAAGTAGTTTTACATGAGCAACTTAATTGTAATGGTCGATATAATCCTATAAACATTGAACACTACGTATAATAAAACTAATATTATGTCGTTTTTTTTTTAGTAATCGAATATTAATTTGTTGAAGGGCCAAGTAGCCACGTACCGTCTAGACATAAAAATGTCTGACTAAATACACTCCACTGATAAGTGATGATACAGTTTTGTATAATAGTTTTAATAACGTTAAATGCGTCTGTTTACCCATTGTCTGCATCGGTGACTGATGAACGACTTCGGGCATCGACACCGTCGTTGTAGTGGTCTCTCGTTGCCTCTGAATCTCTGTGTTGGAAGAGCTCTGAGTATACCTTTGTCTGGCAACAGCTATGCCCACCGGTATATTTCCACTGACGCCGGCTAAATCGATAATAAGAAATAATATTATAATAAGTTCATAATAAGAAAACGTATACGGAGTGGAAGGTAGTGATGGGTTTACGGCAAAATAATAACTCGGTAGCTTACTTTTGATGGTTGTCGTTTGACTGCATTGGACAGTGGAATCTTTTTTCTTCAATACCACTGCCGGATTATTAGTCTGCGACGCGTACGTAGTATATTTGGACGAATTAACAGAGTCTTCGTTTCGGGTTGTTGCAATCGGAGTGGGAGCAACTACATTGGAAGAACAGATCAAATAATGAATTACAAATATTGACAATGTTAATCAAAGCTTATTTTATACTTTTAAAGATGTACCTATGTCCTGTATAATAATATAATATATAGGTAAATAATAGAAACGCGTATGATAAACCGAAAATTGTGGCATAACACCATTATTTACATATTATTACTGTTCTCTTTCAGTGTTTACCAAAATAATTATGTTTAAGCTAATAAATTATTGGGAACCAAATCAATCCGGTTTCTATTGTACTATGAACTTCCGTGGTTAAATTGATGATGCTAAAAACAAGATTGAAATCCGTCATCCGCATTAATTCTCACCACGCGCCCGGCCCATAATGAACAGTATACAACACACAAACAACGCACTGCAGCCTATTGATTACTGTCTACGAAATATTTAGAAAAAAAACATGGGAATAATGTTCAACAAAAATGTACTGGAAAAAAAGAAAAACTGTGAAAATATTATTTTACATAATTATATATTATATGTTATTACCACTTTTGTGGCTATACGGTTGCAGTTATCAAAGTTCTATACCTTTTTTATAGGTAGTTATATACCTGTATAAATGAATGTATAATTAACACATATTTCTATATTCGTTATTGACAAATTATTATTTTTCGAAAAGACTCAAATATTGCAAAAAATTGCAAAGACACGGAGAAAAGCTTTAAAAGATTATTTAATTATGATTCATGAATTATTTATACAAAACCATATAATGCCTAATATACAATGAATTGTTTACGTTGACATACAACATATATTAAAGAAAGTGAATACTGTACGTATAATGCAATAAATAAAAAATAAGAGTTTTTAAGTTAATAGGTACCAACCTACTTTAGCTTAAATATATTATATTATATTAAATATAATGAACAAAGGTGTATCATAAAAACAGTTAAGTTTATTGAAAATTACTTTTCATTAAGTTTTAATGTTGTTCACTAAAGAGTGCAAGCAGTATTAAATCTGTGTGGTTATTTTTTTTTTTAAGGCGTCGGAGTCCCAAATTAATTGGAACGTAATCTGCTTTTGATAATGTTTTTTTTCTTAAAATTATTTTTGCATTTAAATTGTGTGATTACACATATTCATATTTGAATGAAAATGTAAAGTTGTTCGTAGACCATCAAGAATATTAATACTTACAGTGATTATATTATGAGTTTTTCATTTTATAATTCAATATATTATTATCTAGGTATATTTTTTGAACAATAAAACAATGTATCGTTTTATTGCTATAATAATTTGTATACAATGGAAAAGTAAGATAATAAATAATAATGTTAAAACGCATTGCATTGCTGTCAATTATTTTATGTACACTGTACAGTGTTGTCCGGAAATGTCATCTCTCGACGAGAGCGATTGCATTATAATAAGCATGAAAGATATAATACGAGTATATACGTCTTGGGTGACGTTATAATACTCAATCACGAAATCATAAAAAAATCAAAGTGACTACATTTACATAATTTACATTACAAAAAGGCAAAACGAAAATAATATACGTTTATATACTATAGAAAGATTTCGTGCAGCCTTGCCGCCTAGTTCAATAAGCATAAAATATAAATATATTTTTAAAAAAAATCATTGACACCGGCGGCCTATTAACACAAAATATGTAGACTATATAGTATTATTGTATAGTATATTATGTACTTTAAATAAAACAAAACAGTAAGTAAGTATTTTTTATCACGACGTTTACAAAATGTTTTATTCTTTTTAACATATTTTAAATAGTAGCAGATGTCATTAAAAAACATATTTGTACGTTTTCTGTGTTTCGTTATTTCAATATTGAACAATTTATTGCGGTCTTATTATTTTACAAGCATTAATACCTACAGGCTACAGGCCAACTGCCGAACAGCAGGTATATACCTATGATATTATATTATGGGTATGACTTGAAGAGTTATCTTACCTATCGTCAACGGTTTACTGGTGACCAAAGCGTGGCTTTTCCCAATCGGCCTTTTTCGCTTTTTTGACTCTTGTAGCGGCGACCTGTCCGTCGATCCGTTAGGCGCAAGTTTCACCAATTTCGGCATTTCTTTCACTGTAAACAAAAAAAATTCATTCACTGTTTATTTGAGTATTGAATTATAAATTGTACACGATAGATTTGTTTAAATAAATCGAAAAAAACCTTAAGAAAATTGATTATTTGTAAATGTAATAAAGATGAAAATGATGAATCATCATTCATAAATGTCATATTTATCAATTTTAAATTTATAGTTAACAGCTGCTGCAGGTTGCAGGTACATTATGTGGGCACATTCGTCAAAGTTATTTACACTATTTTTCGAAAATGTTTGGTTTTTTACACCATGTTTTGAGTTTTCCATTACAGTTTATGAAAATATTATTTATAATAAAGTATATTGGTATTAAATTGCCATTCTTTAATATTTAAATTCAACTAAAATTTTTTTTTTATTAGAAAAAAAAGGATTATTTTTTTTAAAGGAGTACAATAACTACAATAACTAATAAAAACATAGTTTTATTTGATGAACCGTTAACATTTAATAGAACAACCGTCATTTTTTAATATAAAACCCAACCTTATAACTTTTAAGCAACATACTATTTAATTCAAAATCAAATGAAAAAAAGGTAATCCTATACAATATTAAAAATGAGTAATTAACTATAATAACTATAATAATCATCACTCGGTGTATTATATTATACAATTAATAAGAAAACCTGCTATTAAGAAAATACAATATATATTATGTATAAAACACTTCGATGTAAAAAGACATGTTATATATTATATGGAGTAAATCCAAATAAAGTTTATAAATCGTTTATTTTTAAAATGTAACTAACATCGAATGTTCGAAATTACAATATCAAAATATTTTAAAGAATAAATCCAAATAACATTAATTTTTAACTAGTTAGTATATTTATTTTTAATGTATTTTTAGATGGTTATATAAGTACAATTTTTTACGCGTTCGCGATGAATATGACTTTTTCTCAATTATTTCTCTTAAAAATATAATGGATTTCTTATTTTCTATTGGAGCTCCAGAACGTGAATCCTTCAAAATACAATCTCTCACATTTTGTACGATTGATCGAAACGCCACCAAGAGATGGCTTCGGGGGTAATAAATAACTTTATTTTTACTTACTGTAGGTATTCTAAAAAATATTGGTATCGCCTTTTTCAGACCTCTGAGTATAATATTACTAAACATATTTGCAATTTGGATTTTTTTCTCAATTTAAAAAAAAATATTAGATTTCAAAACATCTTAAAAGGGTATCGGATCGATTTTTAATATTTAACAAACGTTCAACCATAGGGATGATTACAATTGACGGTTCGTCATTCCATATACACAAATAGTAAATTTCACAGATATTAAATAATGTACATATCCATATGATGATTATTTTCAAAGGAAAAATTGTCAAACGGTCAAATCTATTCTTATTTTTTGTTGATAAAGAAGTATTCGGAGTATATACATTTTAAAATGAATAAATATTTTCCCGTAACACGCGCAACTGAAGTCTTCGCGAAACTCGAACCTATAAATATATAATGAAATTATATTTACTTCGCATAATACACACAATATTTTGTTGTAGAAGAGTGACTCTAAGGCCGTACACTTATATAGGTAATAAAATATTTGACATTTTTATTATTTGATTTTCTGTTATTGAATGTAACCAAATACTAAAATATCCGTAGATGGATAACATTTTTACAAAATGTTTAAATGACTATTTTTCATACAAGATCAAATTTAACCGTAATTTATTGATTTTCTTATTTTGTTGTAATTTAAAAACGAATAACCATGGATACTTGAAATTTTCACCATATGTTTATTTTATCATTTTTTATACATGACAATATTTTCAAACTATTTTGACTCTTTAGCTCTTTGAACTATATTAATACATTGAAATTTTCAAGATTTTTAAGCATTTTTTATATAAATATCGATAAAAAAATTTTTGCTGAGAAAATAAGTTGTTAATAGCGGTTTAAAAATATTAAAGATATATATTATAGACACGATTTTTTTTATAAACCTATAAAGTTCCAATTTTGACAAAATTCGTCAAAATCACAAACATATTCAAATTATTTTGTAGGTAGTTAATAATAATTTGTAAGATGTTTAATTTTTATAGGCTTAAACATTTAATGCAAAGTTTCTTACGAGTACTTTTATTGTATTAAATGTTCATACATTTCATATATTGGAACCAACAAATCTAAAAAATAAATAGGCACAATTTTTTTTTCATAGATACCTATCCTAAGTTTTGGACTAAATTAGATATTTAAACAAAGAATTACTATTTTATTTATTTTGTTGCTGTAATTTAATAAAATATTATTCGTGGGTACTTGAAACTTTTAAAGTATATTATTATATTTTATAGGTACACACACAATGACATTTCAAACGCAATATTTTCGGAAAAAGTTAATTTAGTAGTAGGTTAGATTCTAGTAGGTATATACTGCTGTATTACTAATAGTAAAATAAATTACTTTAATAGCGATAATATCAAAAAACATAATTAGTAATATTATTGATTATAAATACTATATTTATATAGTACTCATATTTATAATCAATGGTAACATATAGGGTAACCGTCTTCGCACAGAATCGTTTTTCGTATACCTATGCATATAATGATTTATCATTGAATTTAAATTTAACACATCAATTACAGTGACCCACTCAACACCTATACTGTATAGCAGAACGGCACCCACTTGCCCATACCTTTTTAAATATGAAGATAATTAATAAAATATATATGACGTATATAATATATATACATGTGAATAATTAATTATTATTCAAAATTCAAACATTAACGCCGAAGTGTAGATTCACAATAATAATTGTTGTCAAAATTATCAAGGCTATTACAAACCCGAATCATACGACTTTTGGGTTCATTAAAACTATATAATAAGATTGTGTGAGGAATGACTCATAAAAGTTATGTTGGATCTGTTATAAAATGTTGGAACCAACCAACCACTATTTCTTTTAAATTTCTAAATATTAACATTTAAAATTTTAAAAATAAAAGACACATCATTGAACTTACGTCTGGAGGATAGTGAGTTTGAACCCAAAATAAAATGTATTCTGAAAGATAAGCAGACAAAATGATACGCAAATCTTTTATGGAAGATGCTAACTTAGGCTCCTGATGTTTATCCATAGAATAATTGTACGTAAATGATTTTTTACGTATAATAAAGGATATTTGAGCACATTTATCAACTTTCGTTTTTAAACGGTGATCTTTACATCTATTGGAAAAACGAATAAAATTATTTAAAAGCTTCTTACAGTTATCTACGGCAGTAGCTCTTACTGTCATATACATTTTTAAGTCGTCGGCGTGGAGAGAATATTATTTACAGAAACGGAACTTTTGACAATCGAAATTTGAAAACTAAGCGATGATAACGATTATCGTTAATTATCGACATCGTGCATGGTTGCAGTACACCGATATTGACATTATTATCTACAACTACAACCGCGTGCAGGCGAAAACGGAGCGTTTGCAATCGCCACATCGCCCGCCTCAAGATAACCTTGCAGCCGATGACGCGAGACACGTACGAAATAGTGATGACGTGTAAGATGATATTTTGATTTGTTTTATCGAAAATATACCCAAAAAATTTACCCGATTCCGATATTTATATATGGTAAATTCGTAAGCCCCGTCATTATAATATTAATATTATGCATCATACGTTATTCGGTCGCACGATTATATATTGTCACAAAGTGGCTCGTGGTTTGCGAGACACAATCGCACGCGCAGCTACATGTAGGTACAGGCTCGCAGATAACGCACTGCACAATCGCCGAGTGAGACGTAAGTAATACGAAGTAACGAACGGCGGTGGCGGAGTTTGACGAGAAGGCGGCGGCGGCGGTGGCGCGGTCGGTCGTCGGATCTCCTCCACGGGGCGGAGAAGCGGGAATAAAATCACGAAAAGGGGGCGAATAAAAACAGTGTTAAATTACGTTTTGGCACGGGCTTATCGACATCGGTTCGCCGGAATGACCTCGAAGCGACGCGCGCGGGCACACGGCGGGAGCACAATTTTTATCTTCTACTATATATAATATTAAAATATAATATATTATATACCTATATACACGTTATATTTAAACATAATAATATAGTTTATGACGTGTATTGTGTACGATACGTACTTTAGTGGACACGACAAGTGATACAGGCGACGCATTACACAAAGCATAAACGGCAAAACCCCCCCAATAGCGAACTTGTTGCAGCTCAACGGCGACAGACGGATATATTGTGTTGACAAAGAATGTTTTAAATAAATTATAATATATAGGTACCAGGAATAAACATTAATTATACAAATATTACTTCTTCATCTTCTTCAAATTTTTCTATTATAATAATATTTTATTTTTCGTCTATTCGCAGTTATACCTATGTATTTTGTTTAGTACAAGGTAATAATTGTCGATTACAAAAAGTGAAATGATTTTATGATTATTTCCTTTATAAGGAATGTAAATTATAATGTATTATTATATATAGGCTATATAGACAGGTTCGCGAGTATACCGCGATATGGGACCAGGAAAATGTTCCCGTGTCGAGTGGATTGGAAATAATTAGGTATATAACGTTGAAATTAAATCAACAATGTTTTTTTTAAGCTCACCGACAACAATTATTGAACAATCGAAAATTGAAATAGTATTAGAAGGTTTCGGTAGCTGTGCCACGGTAAACAATACGACTATATGACAAATTAAAGTATACTTTATTTGCCGTCTGTGGTCTGTCGCAATCGCGCTACTACTATTATTATTATTATTATTATTATTATTATTATTATTATTATTATTATTTTTATTGAACATTTTAGCTCCAGTGGCAGGGGCGATTGCATACTGTTTTATCGTAAATTTACATTTTTGCTTAAACAGATAAAGATTAATAAAAGTTTGGTGATGAGATTAATACAATAATTTGTTTCTGTCTATAGGTACTATTACAATTATTAATTTTAGTACCAGGATCGAGGTCGTGATATTACCGGACTATCATAATATATAGGTGTACACGTGCATACTTATTTGGATTACCACTATTTTTCTTATTTTTGAATATTAATTAACTAATAAAATAATATAAAATATGAAGGTGTATATTAATTTTTTACATTATGTCATTCAACTCTGCATACTTAGCGACCGTGAATATTGTTATAAATAGAAATCACCGCACTACAATAATAATAGTGAACACAGTGTTTACTTATTTATTTCTATACGCCACACAAATCAGCTAAAAAACTTCGCCTGCACGACTTCTACTTCACGCGATACATTTTTGTACAATTACAAGAAAAGAAAAATGCTGTTTTAAGAACTGTGGATAGGTATTATTGAAATTACAGCTGTTGTGGTCGTCAATCGTCATAATATAATGCGCAGCGCAGTAATTACTTTTTTTGTTATTGTCTGCTGCAGGATTCCGGTACGGGTATTTTATTTTTTAAATTGAAAATTCTCTACACCTCTGGAATTTGTACATTATTTGTGCTAATGTTACCTGGTCTGTGTTAATGTAACTTTAACACGTAGAGACATCCGATCCGTTTGGGCGGTTCGAAATGGATTCGATAACAACAATGTTTACACGCACTTAAAACATTAAATATTATATGAGAATTAAGAATCAACTGCTGTGAGTTGCACTACTATAAATACTAGTAAAATATAGTTCTAATTTAATAGTATTACTATTACATATATGTATGCGTTTCGTTTAGATAAAAAGTAATTAAACCCATAAACTGTAGCCAACGATATAAAATTATACGCAAATATTTCTCGATAATGTTTTTCAGTGTACATAATAATAACTAAAACTGTATTATTGCCAAATAGCAATTTTCATTTTTCTTATTATGCACATTAACTGCACAATGTATGATTAATAAACTATAATTTTTTGTAATAATATGTACGCAAAAATAATGTATATACATAAGGTAAAGATGTTGGTTTATACCATTTTATAGTTTTTTAGAAACCCGCCAGTCGTACAGGCGTTTATAAGCATGTTGTAGAAATCACGGAATATAGGTATAGGTACCATTGTACCAAATATTAACATTTTAAAAACGAATTGTTTATAAACAACAAAATATGTCGATGGTACCTAATAAAAAAACCTAACATTTTTACATTTGTGTTAATACAATATTTTAGTTGTATATAAGTGTATAGATGAACCGTTCAACGTGACGTTACTTAACCATAACCGAAGTACCTATAGGTATTATTTTTATAATTTGGTAATCAAAAAAATGTATTATTAATTTATACTTTACAGAGAATAAAAACCTCTAAAATTAGAACGATTTTGAATTATTTTTAATTTGTATTCTCGAGCAGAGTCGGAATTAATGAAGTAAGAGTAGAATGGTATAATACTGTATATTATAGGTGTAGTTGTAGTACTATCATCATTGTTATGGTAGCTGGAACTCGGTAGGTATGTTTATTTTAAATATTGTCCTGATAAAAAAACTAGTTAAATGCATTTAAGAGTCACATAAACGACAGCGTCGGATAAACCATTAACCAATATGTATAGGTTTCAAAGTTAAAAGTTTAAGACTTAAACCCGCGGCTACTCACACTATATGCGTACGGTGTGCATTTATCCGAGTAAAACTCGTATAATATATAATATATATAATAATAATAATAATAATAATAATAATAATAATAATAATAATAATAATAAATAATAATATATAATAGCACACTTGCGGAGCGTATTTTGTACACGGAGATCCGATTTCGTTTATTATTGTTCAAGCGCGAGCCATTGGGCGCGCCCGGTAAAAAACTCGGAAATCGTCATTGTTCAGCAAAATATTGGCTATTTGTTATCGTAAAAATTGTACAACTATGATAAAACAATAATATCAACAACGGTAATATTCCGAGAAACTAAATATACGGCCGCGTGAAGTCGTAACGCAATGATATTATATTAACGCGCGCAATCATTATTATTATTATATTATCACACATTTCATTATCTGCCGCGAACAGCTTTAGTCACCGCGGCGAGTACAGGAAAATAGATTTCGCGCGGCCTTAAAACATAAAATCGCGTGCGCGTTTTGTATAATATATATTATTGTGCGATCGAATGGTTTGGCCAATAATCGCGTAAACTAAGCGGTTGCGCGGTAGGTATGTGTGATTATATAGTATGTAACTATGATATTATAATTATATTATTATGTATACCTAAAAGTATGTGCGGATTTGGCAATAAACTCAAAACTGGTCGAAACACATAGAACGCGCGCTCACACGGTGTATTCAATATATTTTATTATCACCGTCGTTGATGAATATTAATAATATCATTAAAAATCGGAAAGGCAAAAAAAATTCGGGTGCACATAACATTATTATTATTACTCAGATCGATTATTCGATAGACGAACGATTAGACAATAATATATTAAATAATACACGGCGGTTTGTTCAACGAGCACGGTCGACACAAATACACAATGGAATCAATTAATAATTATTATTTATTGTTTGCGCTCGCGAATATTAAACACTCAGAAATAAAAAAAACACTAACCAGACTATAGTTACATAGACCTCGTTAAAGTTGGGTTCACTGCATATACGTCGTCTGTCGTGTGGTTTTCGAAAGTTGAGCTCGACCCAACTCAAGATATTTTTCTACAGATCGTGGTTAGTGAATACTGAATATGATACCATGATTACAACAATACAACGGCCAATCAGAATGCGATAAAAGGCACACACACGACACGGCGACAGACTACGGCAAACTGAGGACCCGGAGTAATATCGCTTCTAGGGGCGGTTTTAGTATAATTATACATAGAATATTATATTCTAGAGCTCAAATTTCGTACGGGAAAGAATTTTTTAAGTATATAGCTTATAGGCACAACCTAAGATCCTTAAACCCCTATTTGTTTTACCTTACAATACTAAATATATTAATATTAAAAAAATATAGATTTTATTTAATCTTTAAACAAAATATTATGACATTTATGTTGAATACCTATCATATGACATATTTTACAATATTTTATAGTATATTATTAAACTATATTTACTTTTATAATTTAAATATTACAAAAAAAATATCTGTGTGTAGTGATACTGATAAGTGATAGCTGATGATAAGTTCGAAAAACAAAATTATATATAAACGACGATGTGTACAATTATAAATTTATAAATAAAACTAATGATTCATTATTTCGATCGACTAATACCTAATCCTTTATTTCACTATCAAAATGTCACGACAATACGACATTGAACTTTTTAACAGGTGAACACCCAACAATTTGGTAGAGGGAATTGTCCACCCCGCACGCTAGAATCGCCACTGGCCGTGTCTGTGGTTTTGTGCGTATGTTGATAATCATATGGTTCAGTGGAAATTAAAAATCAAAGGGCAACAATCAAAATAAAAGGTTATAAGTGTGAAAATCTTTATAGACGATACTTCACCTATATTACACGGTCTTACTTTCCATTCCGAAACGCGTATCTAAAAGACCATAAACATACTTGAATCGTCATTAATATATTTTAATGCAATTGTTTTATGGCAAAATGATCCTAGAGATATAATAATTATACTTATCAGTATAAACATACAACTAGAAAAAATAATTTATTTTCAACTAAACGTTTATAATAATTGCACCAAAATGTTGATAATACGAAGTGATAATAATGTGATGACTATTACAATATTTGTATGTATAAATTATAAAGCGACCGCCTAAGATTATAGAAATTCAACGAATTACAAAAATCATGATTGTAAATGTTCACAACGTGTTTTTTTGTTGATCCAAAAGTTGTACTTCCCGTTTTACTATTCTAATTTCTAAAATACTCTACATGTTAATAATTTTTAATCTAAATAACATGCATTGTTGCTCAATTGCGAGTTGTAATTTCAAATGAAATAATAATCTGCTGTTCAACTGTCCAATAGATACCACCAAAAAATGAGGATACACAGACATTGTACAGTGTTCCAAATTTTATATGACAGCAGATTTCACTATGCAATATGTCACATATAATAGCTGTCACATATAATTTGGAACACCCTGTATAGGGCATTAGAAATACAAAACTATACAAATTATAAACTGAAAATTTTGTAGGAACTTATAAACATAATTGTATCATATATTCAAACGAAACTAATGGAAAAATCATAAACATATTATATATATTCATATATTTATCTCGACGTGCGAGTATAGTATAGACTATAGAGCGGCGGGGTTTACAACCACGCGTACACCAATTACACCCTTTGAAACCGTAATCTAAACGAAATAAGTAATCGAAAATTTAACCCTCGACCGTATGACTAATAATTATTATTATTATTGTATATTATATATTTGACGAGAGTTCCCTGCAAAACTATCAATTGATGCCCGTGTATCAATAATTGTGTATACATATATATTAAAATAATTATGGCTGAAACGAGTACCCATCAAGGCATATTAAACAAAAATATATAGATATCATACGGATTAAATGGCATGTAACCTTGATTTTCGTCGAGCACCTATATACGTGCACTTTTCAAATTCAAGGACGGTTATTGATTTTTCCCACCGAGCATTGCCGTCGTCCTTTGCGACGTTGGGGACCGACCCTAAAATAGAACACAGAATCTGGCGGTGGCGTTATACCGTCGCGGCGGCACGCCATAGGGCACTGGAACGCTATATTCGCTTTTCCGCATCGAGTGGACCTGCACCGAAACACTCCCACAGCGACGACGGATTTCCGTACAGCCCGACAACGCGCAATATATTATATTTACGCATATTTTAACTATATGGGTGATCAGATAAAAAAAAAATCTAAGAAAAATAAGTTTTTTAATGTTCCTCCGTCAAAATAAAAGCGTCATCAATTCAGAGTTCAGAGGTTTGGCCAACGTCTACGGTCTACCTACGTTACACTACCTATATGTTGCTCGTATAGACCATGTTTCATATTATAGGTCATCTCCGTCAGCACAAGTATTCTTTTTTTACCCGAGCACTATATTGTTTCTATATTTATATCCACTAGAAAAAACTGAATATTTGATATTATATTCCCATTATTATAGGCGTGTATCTACCGAAGCAACTACTTTGAAACTTAATGCACTAAAAATAACAACAATATTCTGGTGAGTGATTATTGAAAAATAAAAATATTTAAATATAGTTGTAGCCGTAACTATTAGTACTATCTGTTACCTAATTATACGTTGATATTTGATACGATGCAACCAATTATTGGTTTGTTTATATTGTGCTAAGTGATAAGTGATAAGGTTTGTACAGTGATTATAGTTATATATAATATGTTTATGTTTATACAGTATACATTTATAACGTACAACGTGTCATTCATACTATAGTCGAAAAACTTGTGTGGTACCAAAATGCATTAGGTCAAACCATAAAATGTAAACGAAATATAAAAAATAATATTGTCTTGATACTTAAAAAAAATAAAGGATACAATTTCACTTTGTATATTGTTAAAGACATTGGAAAAATGCGATAAAAAAAAGCAAGTCTAGTCACCATATATAATATTATGAATAAGATGTCGTCATGTGTAAGCTAAGTCGTATCTCGCTTGTACTGACAAACACGCCCCCGCCAGGTGATTTTTGGACAATAATATATAGGTACCCCCTCCTCCCACTCAATATCACACGACGGCGAATGGCATAGGAAAACCGCGGATTTAAAATCTTTTTCTCTTGTCGTAAATCGACTTGATATAACATATTATTATTTCGTTTGTCGGGGTTTTGAATACCACGTCGAAAAATAATAATTAAATAAACGCATATTATACAGAAAGGTACGTTAAGTTATAACGTATATAATAACGATAATGGTTGTAAAACGAGACGACGACAACGACGAATTATTATTATTATTATGTTAACGGTCCGTTTAAGAGGAGCGAGCCCGAATAAGAAGGGCGCACACCACGAGGGGCAAACGTGACACACGCCGGTGGGGCGGCGACGGCACAAAAGTCTGTGTCAGCCATTTTGTCCGTCCGTATTATTTATAATATGCGCATTGCGCACACGTAACAGCCAATATTTTGTTCGTTAAAACCGCACGCAACCAAGCGCAACAAAACATAATTATAGAAAACTTATTTTTAAAAAAAAACCAAAAAACAAATTTTGAAAAAATTGTGTCATGGTATTTTTTTGATTTTTTTTTTTTTTTTAACTACAATATCCGTTATTTGAAAAAAAAATTAAATAAAAATGTAAGGCGTGGCGGCGACTGTGAAAAAAAAAATGAACAAAATCAAAATGAAATTACTTTTGCCAGCGGCGGACGTCCCGGCGACAACGGTCGATGATTGTTGTGCGGACGAAACGGCCACGATCGACGGCTGCGTCGACGAAGCGGCGGCGATAGCGCGCACCACGGAACAATTGATGGCCGCGGAGACCGACTGCTGCTGCTGCTGCTGTTGTTGTTGTTGCTGCTGCTGCTGTTGCTGTTGCTGCTGATTGAGATGGTGTAGTGGGAGAAGGTGGTGGAGCTGGTGGTGGTGTTGTTGTTGTTGGTGCTGCTGCTGGTGCGTGACGGCGGCGGCGGCGGCCGACTGGATGCCGGTAAAGTGCGCCTGCGCGCCGACAGAATGCGGCGGCAACGGGGCGCCGCCGCACGAGGGCGCCACCGAAATGGTTCCGGTGCCCGAGGCGGCGGTCGCCGTGCTGGCGAAAAACGAATACATCTCGAACCCGGTGGCCGTGGCGGTGGCCGCTGCAGTTATGCCGTTGCCGTTTGAACCGCCGACAATGGTGCTCCGGTCTGCAAAACAACATTTAGGTTTTTTTTATTAATATAATATAAAATATAATAATATGCGCTTAAAAATAATGCGATAATTATTATATATTATTATTATGCGACCCGCACGTGCGTCTAAACAATCATAATAAATATAATCTTTAAAATTCGTAAGTCATCTCCGACAGACTGATGTATGCAGTCACCCCACCCGAAATCATTTTGAACCGTTTGAGGTTTTTTTTGTTCTCTCTCTCTCGTCGTCGTCATCTTCAGGAGACACATCACTCCGACCGAGTATAGAATTGCTGGGTTCGCACGAGCGATTCTGGATCGACGACGAAAATACGCGGAGCGTCGGCCCCGCGCGTTTTTTCGGGCGACGGACGTATTATTTATAATAATATTGTGTTACGACAAAAAAGAAAATAATATTAAGTCTCGCGAATCGAACGCCTGCCACACCGGTGTTGTGTTTTTTTTTTTGTTATACGTTTAGACTTTAGCGTACCTCTTTATACAGATACCTACTACATACATATTATATATATCGCTTATTGTATATCAATGTATACGGTTTTATAGTGTTGTACGCAACGAATTGATCCATTCAAACACACACGTCAGAAGTACCTAAACAGTATGATATAATATTATATTATATATTACCAATAAACAGTTTTGATTCGATAAGTACATAAATTGTTAACTCCCGAGCTGCAGTAATACTCCCATATAGGCGGCTGCAGCATAATTATTGATCATACGTAATTAAATATTGCAAATAATATCATATACATGGGTCTAGAGATATTTTAATATAATATAATGTACAAACGACAATAAGAATAACGAATTGCAGGTTTATTTAATATTCAATAAAGAAGTACAATATAATTGATATACCTACGCAATAAAGTTGTACTGTTACACCCGAGCGCTCAATAATTTGAAGTTTATTCGTATATACCTAGGTATAACTATATAAGTTACCGTGTAAATAAGTTATTGATTGCATTTGAGAGTATAAACATAATGTATTGGCCACATTAAATAAATTAATAAATTTACCTTTAGCGTTATAATTTCATTATGCGTATGATGAAATATTTATTTTCATTTATGACTGCATTGGCCATTCATGATATTAGTAATAGAGGTATTATTTATAATAGGAATACGAAATTAATTAATAAATATTTATGTATGTTGTTATGTAATCAAACCTTAGAATATTTCTTAAGATCCTCCTTAAAAAAGAAAAATGTTTTTACATAAGACTAGACTATATTATCTATTTTATTATACATATATTTTTATTTGATAAACACACCATGAAAAAAGTGTAGGTATCTTATAGGACAAAAAAATCATAGAACGCTAGGTATTCGTTACTTATAAACTTAGTATGTTATATAATTCGTATTAATTAGTAATACCAGTTAGTAATAATTAAAAACATTCTTAAAATAATTAATATAATTTATGAATTTATGAAATTAAAATAATAAATTTGAACATTATGTACTAAATATAATTATAAAATGTTAGACTGCAATGTATTTATTATATTTGTGTACCTACGATCGATTATCTAGTTGTAAGGACTTGGTTGTATATTGTATAAGTAGAGCTAAGTTTAAATTATATATAAATAACAATTATTTCAAAAAATCGATGGTATAAAATAATCTATAGTCATATAAATATAATATATTATAATTATTATAGGCATGCATTCGCAAGATATTTTAAGATCAACTTGTTGACGAAATCGTGACTGGTTTAAAAGTTAAAATTGGGCTTTAAGTGAATCCAATATCGCCGAACTAAGAAGATTTAAAAAAATCCATCAATTAAAGGTCATGTCTTAAGGGCTTTCGTGACCAGACTATATTTTTAAAGCAAAAAAGTGTCAAACAAAAATGTAAAGGTTTAATATAAATCCAAACTTCAAACCAGTTCTAAAAAAATACAACTGCACTCTACAGCATCAATTATACATCTCATATACATATCAGCTCCTGGGCATAAGCTATTGGCTACAGAAGTAGGTACATATAATGATGGCTTTCTAAATTAAATTAAATTGAATTCAAACTAATAAATGCGTAATGATTACAATTTATAAATTTATAATAGCAAATATATGATTTTATTTGATTACTTTTTCAGATACATAACTCAACAGTTACATGTGTAAAATTGATCGCGTGTACTTTTGTAACCACTTGACACGTTTAACTCCAAATACAAAAGAAAATACAGAAGGCAAGAAAAACACATCTAGCGAAGCTTTTGAAACGACATTTTTAGAACGGAATATTATAAAATCCTCAGATATTGAAAAAAAATATAATCAGCATAAAAAAATAAGTCATTATAAAAAGTATATTAAATATTTGAAAAATAATTAAATCAATAAGTTTAGAACTAATTTTGTAAACGAGTGACTACGAATACAATCTACTGTGTACGGAATTCATTCATAATAATTGTGTATACCTCCTATATTAAATACTCTTGGCTTCTGGAAACGAAATTATTAAACTCAGGCGAAGACGTCATCACATGTGCTGTTTATCGTTTATGTCCCGCACAGTACCCTATAATACACGACTGTACGCCAGCTACACCTGCAATTGTTACCAACCTTTTACTTTTTAGAAAACGCGGTTCGCTCCAGTCCCAGATAAAATGCAGGCACCCTTATATTCGTTAATTTATATTATTTTATTTATAGGTACACCAATACTTACGAGTTTTTTAATAGCTATATATTATTATAATATAGTTATTAATAAGTATTAATTAAAATCTGAGTGGAGTAGGTAACTGTTACCCGCAAGTACCCAAAGATCTTAAAATGCTTTTAATGCGTTTGTTTTCGGTCGATACCTATTATAGTACCTACGCTACCTGGCTATACGCGTATTATTAGTGAGTTTCATGCACTATCTATATACGTACTAGAAAAGAACACGTCATTACTATTATTACAGACAATGTGTACAATTTCCAATAGTTTCTTAATAATATGTATTATGAAATGTAAATAAGAATATAATTATGTTTTGAACAAATTTTCATCACTTTTATTAGTTAAACTGCAGAGGTCAACATGTTTCTATGCATCATAGAACTACTTGGCCGCCGCGTATGTCGTTGAGCATCAATATTGGTATTCGTTATTATAACTTTATAAGAATCGTCTGTTTCGTGTACCGTTTGCGTTTCATTTAAAGTCTTTGGTAAAAATACAATATCATACTTAATCATTTTATTGTTTTTTTAAATAATTTAGTTTTTGGTAAGTATAGGTACAGTGAACACCCATTCCTAGCTTTATCGATCTTGTCACGAAACACTTAATCGGGATCAAAATATATTATATATGTGATAGGAAAACGTTCGTATATTATTACAAAATGAATAGTGAACATAAATATAAAAATGTTTTATTAGAAATAATATAAAACCTGTAAGGCTCCACTTGAAAATTGTGATACATCTCCCTGGTGTTGGGAATCACTGATGTACAATGTAGGTACCTACATGAATAAATTCTCAGCGAGTACCTATATAATAAATGTGCAATATAGAAATAGTAGTTCGCTGTTCCCAAACGGTGGAGGGACGTGGGTCGATGTGTATACATAAAATTTATATTTCACAATATTGTAATGTAATTCAACTATTCAAGTGTTTCTATTATTTTCCCATAAGTAAATAGGTATAAAAAAATTAATTTTATTCACTACACTAAAATGCCCCGTTAGAAGTTATATTAAAGTTTTTTTTTTACATTTAAACGAACTGCCATCTTTCTTCTTCATGCATGCGACCAATGAATATTTAATCTATGGTAAATACTGTATAGCGCGATTGCGTTTAAAAATCACAAGAAAACCATTTATACGAAGTGCAGTGAAGTTGCAAATATTGGTTTGGATCTGTTTTTTATTGAGTAGTTTTTAAGTAAGTTTTTTCCCACCAATTGTGTATTATTTTATACGTTTATACATTTTATACTTGCACATAAATTGTTAAAATTGCACACGAAATTACATAATACATTGTATATTATAACCCATAGGTGATATTTGTATTTAACTTTTCTACAACAATTATTATAGACGGGGTTAAAAACATTTTAATTAGAATATTCAGAATTTTAATCAAATTTTACAGACGTATAAAGTAGGTAGGTACGTGTTAATTTATTCACAAACACTAACAGTATTGTTTTCTGTAATTAAATATCAATCATCAATAGTAAGAAATTCCAAATTATAGTTGAAACTAAACATAATTTTGGCGATCGTTTTTGACAAAAAATAATGTAGATACCTAATTACACTGATTATTTAGTATACCTACATTCATACGCACGTATAATATGCACACGGAACGCAAAACTACACTTTAATATAATATTATTCTACTGAAATCATACTAAAAGTACCTACGTATATGTAGCCGTCTGCAGCGTTCGCATAATATTATCAATATTAATATGTAATAATATTATCACCGTATTTATATCACGCCAAACGATAATAATTATATTCAACATATTTTTTACAATATATACACCACTACACCCATATATTTTATTTTTGAACGTTGTACACACAGATAATCTGATAATAAGCACGAACTGAACCTATATTAATATTATAATATACATGAGAGTTACATAAACGCGGCGGCGGCGGCTCATCAAATGTCGTAAATCAAATTGTCGATAATACGAGGACGGAATCTGTCACCGTCATTTAGAATATACAGACACACCAGCCACTGCCTTTCATGTATACAGGATGATTCATCAAACATGCTCATTGATCGCCTCCACGTATTCCTTTAATAATAAATTTATTCAAATTCCGATTTTTAGAATACTTTTAATAGAACTATATATTTTGAAATACTTAATAATTTGTTATGCCATAAGGAGTGTCCTGTGGCGGGTCGATTGGTAAGTTAAATTCTTTTTTTCAAATAAGGACCACCCATTTTAGTTTTTTCTCCGTAAATTGTAAAATAACATGATTTTTTTTAAAAATGTAGATGGTTTTATAAGTCGAAATTCGAACGAGTAGTTTCTGAGTTATTAAAATGTATTAAGTAAGAATAATAGTCCTTAAAAATGGTTTTACAAAAGTATGAAATAGATATAATACCTATTAATAGATAGATTAATATAATTAATAATAACTATAATTTTAAAACCACCATAAAATATCACTTAATCTGCGATATAAATATATTATCTTAACCTATTACCACAAACTAGGAACCTATATTATATCGTTAAGTATAGCTTTGATTATAAATACTATTTATAAATTATATCAATGATAATAGTAGTTTAGTATACACACAATTAAATAACCCAAAAACCACTAGTCCATAAACTGTTTCATAAAAATTATCTGCTCAACAATTTACAAAAAAAACGAATGATTCTTATTTGCAAAAAAAGAAGTTTGTATCGACACTCTTTAAATAGCATTCAAAATACGAGTAAGTTTAAGTATTTGAAAATATGGTTCTCAACCTTCAAGTATACTTAAAAATGATAGAAATCATAATAATTATTGAAATCAATTCATTATCAAAGGCAAAATGGAAGTGAGTATTCTTGATGAAACACCCTGTATACTATATACATTTATCTCATTATTATTATCATTCGTCCGCCGGTACGTATATGTTTGTGCCCGGGTGACTTGGAAACACCACGGAATGCCTAAATATATAAGTACGTACAAAAGGCGGTAAAGTGGGTGGGTACCGCCACCTTCGAAATTACGGACGACGTACTACGTACATAAAACCATAGCTGGCATATAATATAATATAAAACGAATCCGAATTCCGAGAATTCGGGATACGATAATATATAATGCACATGTACATTTATTATTTTTATACATTATTATAAGCGTGTGTTAACAACCCAAATAATAGCTCCCCCCCCATACACCCACCCACATCACCCTATAAAGAAAACGGCGCGGCATATCTATATGGTATATATTTTATTCGCAGTGGCGGCTGCACGTTTATACGGTTATTGGATGTTGTATCGATACGCGCGTGTGTTTATTACATGGTTTTAAAAATCAACTGACGCCACACGATGCGACAATATTGCGAGCGAACGTGATGACTAAAGAAAAAAATCTACACACGGCCGAGCTCGACGTCGAATAAAATTGAAAACGTTAATACCTATTACGTCGTCATTTTTAAATCCATATATTAATATTATAGATAAATATTATAATATTTGTGAGTATATTATTCGTTTACCAACGTTGGAGCATTCATTCGCGTCCAATTCGGTACCTACAATAACGCATAATACTTGGAGCAATTTAATATAAATATAAGAAGCCTCAACCGCAATTATTGTTGTTTTTCTCGACTTAAAGTGACTTAAAATTTTAATTTGTCGTCAAGTGTACTTGAGATCAACTTTCCAACAATGTTGATTTTATATCCCTAAATCCTAAAAAATATGGATAACTGCCATGTACTTCGCAATCCGAAAATCACGAATGTGAAAAAGTTGATATCGAGTAGATAAAACGATCAATTAGTTTACTTCAATATATTTTCAAAATTTTTATCGCTACACGTTAGATTAATCGATATTATGTTGAAATTGGAAATAAAATACTGCATCTAAATAGTTATGTTGCAATTGCGTGTGTGTTGGATAAAGAAAAAAAATCGCTATCACCTTAAGAGTACGCCCAGCATATTGTGTTGTCTCATACAGTCTTTCTATGTTTTTAGCTCAAGTATTATAGATTCATATTATAAAGTGGATTTACTTATTATCAAACTTAAAGGTAACATATATCTATTATTTATGTTTCGTTGGATGTGCTTTTTTCGATATTATAGTTTTAATTTTAAAGCGAGTGTAATATATTACAATTTAAAATTGCTCAGGAACCACAAATGCGGATATGTTCCAATGTTATAATAAAATATTGTGTCTATGTGTAAAACTTCAAACGTCGAATGTCTACAGATGGCAATATATGGCATGATTATTCGTTGTTATATCACATACCTATATGTATGATATATCTTCGTACCATCATCAACCACAATATTTCAACTGCAATTGTCATAAATTGATATTTAATATAATATTATTGTCATCATTAAATGTATAAAAAAAAATGTAATTATTAAAGTCATAACCTATATATTATGATATACCTATGTAATGATCTCCGACCGGATAAAATCGACTATTTTATGTAAAGAGGTAATAATAAGGGAGGTATAAGGTACATAGAAATATAAAATAGTGTTCAGTTAAAGTTTAAACTTTCGGTCATGTGTTTAAATAATATTCCGAAATTTATTTCTTTATATATATATTTTTTTTTTAAATCAAAGATAAATACATACATATTATAAATAACTACAGTAGGTACAATATTATAAATAGCTAAATACAATAAATACAATAATCTATCTTAGATATATACCTACCTGCTTTAAGCATTGCTTGTGATGAAGGTAGGGAGTTAATATTAGAGATAGGATGTTGATGACCTATAGAACACACAAAAATTCCCTAAAAAAAATACAAAAATGCCCTAAAAGTCCTAAAAGGTCCAAAAAATGAACTTAAAAATAACCAAAAAATCTACCTAAATAAATGAAAAAATGTAATTTAAAAATAATAATAATTATTATTAGAGATATAGCCAGGATATGGCCATGGCTATTAGAGTAATTTAAAATGTGAATTGTAAAATAATAGACAGTAGTAAACATTTCAATTTTAAGTAGAACACACAAACGGTAAACCTGGTATCGGTATACGAGATAAATTTAATCACAGCAAAAACAATATAAATAATGCCCTACATTGTACCAAAGTTACAAAAGATGTCCTATAATATGAAAAAATGATGTAAACATGCAAAAAATGACGTTATAAAAACAAAAAAATGCATTATTTATAGTTAAAAATGCAAAAAAAAAATACAAAATAAAATTAGTATATTCTGAATCAGGGGAGCGTGAAACGAATTTTTAGCTAAGATAGCATTTTAAAGGATCAAAGGGAAAAAAATGCAAAAGTCATCAACATCCGATCTCTAGTTATAATAGAATATAGTTTATTACGCTTACAGTTTACAATAACCGGATATTTTTAACACATGTAGAAAATAATTCAAATACAATTTACATTAAAAAACATTTAATAATATACTGATAATTAACGTGTAATAAGATGTAAATAAGACTAATTAGATATTTTTTAGTAATAAAACCATTGTCTTATAATATTTTTCACACATTTTGGTGTTAGGATTATTATTATTTTTTAAATCTACATTTAAAGAATAGTAAAATTTTGGACTAAGATAATCCACAAATATTGTTGTCCAAAAGATGTGTTCTTATAAATAGTTTTAGCATCATATATTCATATGCCCTACTTTCCCTAATTTATTTAGTGTTATTCACCCTGTACCAATTCTCCATAATTTTCCTTTATTATTATCGTATAACCATTGATCGTAAAATATATTTTTATAAAATACAATAAAATCAATGGTATAACACAGGGGTCGGCAATAGGCGGCCCGCGGGCCATGTCCGGCCCGCGGAAGGGAAATAACTGGACCGCCACAAATGTTCTTAATTTTCATATATATTCTCCTCTCTCTTCATAACAAAAATTTAATAATATAGAAATCGATTTCATTAGGCGCTGAGACAATAATAACGGTTTATGATTATCTGTGTTGTTGTTGAACGTGCCGCAGTCACGGCTTAAAAAATAAATACATTGATGATAAAATTAAGTTTAAGATTTTTTTGGCCCTCGAAATTTTTTTTTTAAATATCTGGTCCACCATATAAATTAATTGCCGACCCCTGGTATAACATATACGCTGCCTTAGTCATTACTCATTACCCATTCAATTAATATACTATTCAATAAAAGCAAACCATAAAAAAAAAAACACACGATTTATAGTAGGTATTAGATATATACGTTCGAATCAAAAGAAAAAATTGTAACCCACCAACATTTCTTACTAAATACTTGGTTAATAGGTACTGATTTCAAATATTATGCAACGTAACCACGTAAGCATATAATATTATATACTAAGATATATAATATATATATATACAGGGTGTTTCTGAAATGGTTGAAGAAACTAGTATATGCGTACTCAGTGTGATGACCCAATGATGATTTTTTTGAAATTTTTTTTCTACCTTCAAAATCTGGGTTTTTTCAATTTATTTTTAGAACATTATCTTAAATGTAAAAATAAATACTTAAGTTGTATTTTTTGTAAAATTCTCATACGAATCGATGTGTCGCATCATTTTTGAGCTTGTCGCGCGTTTTTCACGCTCGAACCGCTGACTAAAAAAAATGGTGTGGCACATCGATTTTTATGAGAAAATTACAAGATAAACAGTGGTGATGGTTATTAGTTGAAATTTAACATAAACAGATTAATTAACACTTTGTTTTACGTTGTAAAATAATCATAATTAAATATTCTTTATTTTTAAAATCAATTTTAATCTACAAAAGTTGTTCAATGTGACCCCCGTTAACTTCGATACACTTTTCCATACGTCGATGTAATGAACTCCGAGTTTTTTAATCAGATTTGGCGTTTGACGAATTGTATCAGCTACAATATGTATTCTCATCAAAAGTTCATCTCTATTATTAAATTCTTTGGAATAAACAATAAACTTGTTCCTCCATAAAACCCCATAAGAAAAAGTCGCATGGATTAAAATCAAGACTACGCCACTACGGGGTGGCCATGTTATGTCGGGGCGATATTGAGCATTGTTTCCAGCTTGTCTACCAATAAGTTTGTCTGGGAAAAGATAATGCAATTGTTGTCGGAGTTTTAAAAGTTTTATGTGTTTTTTTGTAAGTGAGTGAAGCAAGATTGTTTAATGTTGGAATGCAAATGTCTTTGTGTAGTGAGTCATTGGTAAATTTGTGAAATTATGTTTTTAATTTTTACCTAACGCAAGTTTAAAGATATCTATTGTAGTTCGCTGCTTAACCCGGTCAAAAATATTAATCATTACTTTGATATGAAATACATATGTATATGTTTGAGTTCTAGACTTCAGTAAATAGTACTATATATAATTTATACGTTAGAACCAAAAATATAAGTAAAATTATCTTGAGTAATACAACATTGGTATAAAGTGAATTGACACTATTATGTAATAGTTAAACATAAAAAAGATTTCGGCAATAGATAGTTTGGATAGTATTTATGGAAATACATTTCCGAATAAATTATACCTACTTTAGTCATTACTATAAAAACATCCAAACACTACCAAATAAAAATTATTTTTTCAAAAAGTGTTATCGTAAAAAAAAATGAGCGATTATGTCATCAACATTAATTATAATTTGATTTTTAATTGATTACAAATATTAAGTTTATTCTTTAGGACAACAAAAAATATACCTATATAACTTGAACTTTGAAGTAATAACAAATAACAGATATGGTATGCTGAATTACTGCGTATAAGTTGGAACTTATAAATGTATAACTATCTACAATTTACAAAATAGACGCACGTAATAAAATGATAATACAAATGCTTCTCTCTCGTTTATAATATATTTTTTATTAATATTAATTCTTATGTTGCTTACAAATTGTACACTGATAGTATTTATGAAAAAGATGTCTTTCACAAGTATTTTACTTTAATATATGTACCTATTATTGTGTTAGTATCGTAGTTTACTAAAATACTTCCCTATATATAAGTTATGTAGGTATTAAAAATTATAATTGTACGATTTTCAGCACGTATTGATATACATTATCAATAATTGTTTTTTAATTGCATTCCTACCCGAGTCACGGCCAAATCGAATATTATATATTATACAGTATACAATATACATGCGTATAACAATACATATATCTAAGACTTTTACATATTTTACTTTAACCAAAATATCAAATCGATCCCATGCTGTCATACCTATATGGTACGTATATATAGAGTGTATAAACACCCTTAGGCTAATAATACCAAAATAGTTTCTGTGCAGTTTTTGCTGGCATTATATGTGCATTTTAATGCATTGCAATAGTGCATTTATAATGCTGTTTAAAACTCTATATGGTGGGAACACCATGCACGGAATGCATCATCATGATGCGTCATACTCCATCTCGCTGCCGAATTGATTATGGTAGTAGGTATATACATCGTTTACGACTCGACTATACTCTGAGCGGAGCTGATGAAATATTACCAAAGTTGGAATCAGCTAATAACTATTTTAGACTTTGAAAATATATTTTTAATGGATATAATATTATAACAGCGATTCCCAAAAGGTGTGCCGTAAAAATTTGAACTATTTACTTAATTCACAAAATATTACTTGAGCTATAACTATTTAGAAATGAAATAATAGTTATAAAAATTCAAATTTTAACTTAGTTAATATTTTAGTGAACATAGTATATAATTTTTGTTTGGTCTGAGGCGTTTGTTTTTCCTGCGGATAGAATTTCTATTGTTATCAAAAAGTACAGAATGTTTATGAAAAGTGTGACGCAACTTTTAGTAGGTAGATAGGTATATCTTATAATAATGTGCGGTGTGCTATGAAGAAAAAAAGTTGGGGAACCACTGATTTAGTCATGTAAAGTCTAAGTTTTAGATTATGCAGTATGTGCTGTAACATTTTTTAGTTAAACGTACTTATTAGATTAATTTATATACGAATAACAAAAAAACATTTTAGTGTTAAAAATGTAACTTAATGTTTCTCCTGCAGGTTATTGTAATATATTATATAGTGCAGTGTTTAAACTAGTGCACATCCTAAACACATTACGTTACCATTTATTGTGTGGTAGGCATTTTTCTCAAAAATGTATACGTGAGGGAACAGTTAAAAACTATTATTTTATACCATTTAAAATAGAAATTATAGAATATTATGTCTAGTGAGTATTATTTTACTATTTTTTTTTGTCTGGTAAACATATTCTTTGAATATAGGTACTTCTTATTCCGAAGAGTTTTACTTTTATAAATCATTCGACATAAGAAATTTAAAAACATTAAAATAAATTCTGTAAGTATAGGTATACCTACTTAAGTTTTTTAAATCACATAATTTATACAGTACCTATAATTAATACCTATTACTAATGAGTAAAACAATAACTTAATTGATGAATTATTTAACATATTTGTATAATATTCTCTAAATGGATTTAAATTTAGTTTTTAAAATTACATAGATACGCAAGGTTAAACACATTATATATTTTTAGTTGCCAGTTTCGAAAAAAAAAATAGTAAAATATTCATATTGAAAGAAATAGTTTGCATAAAATACTCGTTATTGTGTACGTTTAGAATACTTATGAGTTATGATGTTTAATAATAGTAGAAAATATTTATTAAGTACATCAATTATTACTACAAAAACTTATTGTCATATGTTATACCTATTCTATTATAACACCATATGCGATCGTGTATACCAATGTCAATGTGCAGTGCATATACTTGATACATTTAATTGTATGGATATACCTAAGCACATCAATATATATACTTGTACATCACGTATATATAAATAAATATTAATAAATTAGAAAACAACATTTCAATTTTTTTTCATATTTAATTATTATAAGTTTATTAACAATAGCTATAGCAAGTATGTATTTTAAAAGTTGAATTCAATCAGCTGCATCCCTAAAAACTAATTGCGAGAAAACAATCAAAAAAAAATCTATATGTATTTTGTTACAAAATAAATTATTCAATAGGGATTTGATTGATTTTGTATCCTTCACCGAAAAATGCCGGTGCCCATTTTCTGGTCATCTATATTAGGTATATTATACTTTATAGAAGATTTATATTTTATGTTGTACATTTTTCTTTTTAAAGCCCCTCTATAAATATTTAGAAAAATATAATGAGCTATTCGTTACAGCTTTATATCTATCATGACTCATGGCCATTTCAAAGAAAATGTGATAAAAAATAAATTAAACTTTAAAGTTAAAAGGAAAAACGTATGTTGTTGAACAAACTGCAATAAAAATAAAATAAATAATTACAAATAAAATGATATAAGATGTATACATATAAGATGAGTTTGACTGATGAATGTTTGTGAATGATGTATTATAAATGGATTAAGAAATATGTAACGAGTAACAACTGCAACATTTTTACTATTCAATACTTATCAAAATGTACGATTTGAGTTTCCGGATTTGTTAAACGGATGCAAGTAAAACATTCAAACCAATCATTTTTTGTCGTGATAACAAGCACATTATTAATCTGTTTTTATCAATTTAAAAACAACCATTTTTAAAAAATACACTATAAAAATAAATTAGTCTGAAAGTCAACATTATAAATTTACAAACTTAAATCAACATAGGTAACTATGTATTATTGATAACGTGTTTATTGATGGTTACGAGTTGCGCGGTCGATTTTGAGGTGGTCACTGTAATGGTTATAATGGTTTTATGTGTTAAATTTGAATTCAATGAAGAATCATATCATACAAAAAAACGGTTCTAAAAGCAGAAATAAGCCTCTATTACTAAGAATATTTTATATTATTACCTACTTTTGGTAATTCATTTTTTTATTAATAATTATTAATACGTCAATGAAGTACTTTAAAACAGTTTGATAGAATTAAGGAAACTTACAATTTGAATAAATATTTTGAAAATTTCAACGAAAGGTGATTAAAGTAATTATGTGGAATGTTTCAAGTTTCTAAAACTATTATATTCCATTTTTATAATTCTAATATTTTTTTAAAAACTATTTTAACGTTTGAGGAGATTATTGAAGATTATTGAAATCTTTATTATACGTTAAAATATATGTTATTAAAGTTGAACTTTAAACGCACATATACAAAAATCTATGCGGATTTACGTTAAATTTGTTTAATTCCAGGAAGAAAATTGTATAGGAGGAATAATACATTTTAGCTACACAATAATTTTCAAATTTTCTTATACACAATAATTTACAATATACGTATTTTCTAAATTGTATAACTGCTGAAAGAATAACATATGACTTTATAATATGAGGAATCTTGTACTCTAAATTAAATTCTTAAGCTTATAGAATTAGAAAAACAAATTTTTGATCACACAATTCGAAAAATACTAAAAAAAATCAATTACAAATGACTTAATAAATAGCTTAAACAGACAAACTATTTTGAAAGTTATATTATAATGTCTAGAAAGTGTTAATCTAAATATTAAGTGACAATTTTAAATATCTAAAACTGTTTATTTTTAAATTACAAAAAAATAACAAAATCGAATTTGTTAGAATACATACCTAGATACCTGATACCTACATCAATAATTTGAAAATATTCCAGTTTTTGCGTAAACTAATTTAGTTTTTCCTTTTATTTGAAAAAGTACAAGAAATGTCGACACTCCCCCTTTCACAAAAGAACAATCTATATCCAATTTACTACCAGGAATCCTTTCAAATGTTAAAGATTGGAGCATTTTAACTATTCCAAAAGGTTATAACACAAAAATAAAAATAATTAATTAAAATAAACACACTATCATTATCATAAAAGGAACATAATATTAGTAGGTCCGCTCAGAATCTAAAAGATAGATACAATTTTAGAATACAATAAAGAATCCAATTTATATAAGTAATATATGTAAGACCAGAGGAAGTGCACCTCTACAAACACTACAACTTTCCAATTTTCCATCTGATGAAATTTACTAATGAGGAGACGGACAAAACAAACACCTCTGAATATTTTAATTCTTAGTAGATTATGTATATTGTATTATTTCTTTAGCTCCCACCCTTTAAACCTTGCATTTTGCAGCGAAATAAACAAATAATACCTATTAAAACGTATTTTACATTTACAACGTATATCAATCAAAAAAATATCGTTGAACAGTAAAATCATAATTAAACCAACAAAAATAATTATTATTTATAAAAATTAAAAATTATTGAATATTTTAGATATTATTTAACTTATATTTTGATATTCTGTAATAAGCTACCTACGTTTAACATTAGTACAAATTCGATATAGGTAGGTACCACCTACTATAATTTAGTATCCATATTGAATATATTAAGTTCTAAGATATTTTATACCCTTATATTATAGTAAGTTTACAAAAGTGATAACACCTATACGTCCCCAATACATTCACCCAAATGTTAGGTACAAATGTAGGTTATTCAAACTACAAATTATAATGCCATTAAAATACTACTTTTGGGAAACTATCAGACTATAACACGGTATCTAGTTGTATAATTCAAAAAGTCGTAATAAAACACTACATAACACTGATATGCATTTGATAGCCATCCCACTCGGCCAAAATGTATAATAATTTCGTCTTCGCGTCGTCAAACGAATCCAGATAGCAGTGGGGCACGCATACAAAGTTGAAAAAGTTATTAGTTCGAAACAGTATTATTTTTTAAAAAACATCTCGTTAAGTACTATATTGGAATAGAAAATATTGCTATGGAAATATAACCAAATATAAATATATACATTATCGTATATATATAAATATTATTGGGTTAGGTACTTTAGTATAGTATACAGCGTAAACACGGTTCCGAACAAATACTTTTCCGGGTATTATTGCTTTTCCGACAAAATACGATTACAAAATAATATTTGCAAACTGTATAATTTCCAAATGCATACTTTTCCGAGTGAATACTTTATAGACAAATTATATTTCTAAATCTTTAATACTATTCAGGAAAAATGTTTGTTTATTTCCCAATTTATACGTTCTGGACAATTATTTTCCAACTAATTTAAAGCACTCCAAAGCTTCAACGCAAGTCCGTTATGAATGGAAAAAAAAAAATAAAAAACTGTTTTTGAAACGAAGCAAAAATTGTTTCAGACGAATTAATTTATAAAACTAAACAAGAACAAAAACAACTCACAAAAAAAAATGTCAGCAGTGTATCGTAGGTTGTAGGTATCATTAGTTACCTGTAATAGTAACCTATAGCCTATACACTGTGATTCACCAAGCTACTCGCTCTCTTTTTGCATCAATAATGCAGTTATTAAAAATGCGATTTTTGGAATATTTAAATATACTTTAAGTCCATATTTTCAACTTCTTAAGATGTATGTACTATTAGGTACTTAAAGCAGTGGTTCTCAACCGGTGTGTCACGACACACTTGTGTGTTGAGTAGATATTACCGTAAAACGTGTCGCCTCAAAAATTGTTTATTTATATATAGTGTAATAAAATAGTAACAAGTAGTAATTTACATAGGTTTATAATAATTGTTACTTTTACAAAAATCCATTAATTGTAATGCTTTAAGTGTGTCGCCATTTTAATGGATCCAAATTAGTGTGTCGTCGTAAAAAAAAGTTTAAGAAGCACTGACTTAAGGAGTATCAGTAAAGATACAAACTTCTATTATTAAAATGAGAATCCATTTTCTACTGCAAATTATTTAGTGGATATATTTTCTGAAAATGCTGTCGTATAAAATCAAAACTCAAACGAGTAGTTTTTAAGTTATTTGACTTTGTGTACTAAGCAGTAGATCCAAAAAATAATGGGCTTAATAACGATTTGGAGACTATATAGTAACCTATTTAAATTTTTTAGAAATTTATATTAATCTATTAAAATGTATAGTTTCTAAAAATGGCCAAAGCTTATAATAAATACTAGATCCAATAACTGAAAAACTACTCGTTAGAAGTATGAATTAGGGCCATCAGTTTTTAAAAAAATTATCTAAGTAATAATTTACAGTAAAAAATGGGAGTTCTCATTTTATAAATAGAAGTTTGTAACGCCACAAGTATCGCCTTTAAGTAGTACAAAATATTTTTAAAATACGTATATTTAAATAGGTAAGTATAAATTTGAAAATTCCAAAAATTCCAAATATCAGAATTTAAATAAATTTATTATTAAATGAAAAAATGGGGGTGAGCATGGTTGGTGAATCACCCTGTATAATATATACTTATTATAACCATCACGAAACAAATTAGAATATTATTAGAAGAAGGTGGAAGAAATAGAAAAGAAGAGCGTTCAGGCCCGCGCTATTGGCACCACTGACTGCCGCCGCCGGTGTATAATCCGCTTAACAGCAGGCACACACATATATATATATTATACAGTATATACACACACACACACACACACACACACACACACACACCAGATAGCGACGGACGACAACAACTACGGCGGCGACGGCGGTGGTGTCTGTTCTAGCGGCGCCGCCTGCTCGTCGTGATGTGTATTATAACGTAGTATACGTACGTATATAAAATCGTTTTTAGTCCTGCGACGAGTGTGTAGCGTGTGAGGAGTTAATCGAATATTAATTCGGCCAGTCAATCTCTCTCCCGCGGCTGCTCGGGTTTCATCGGCGGAATATGGAAACGATGTCCATAATATCGTTTTACTTTAACAGTTGTACCATTATTATTAAAATTATTATTTAAATCTTCGTCGTTGACGGGACATCGTGGAACGGCTTTAAGTTTTGCACAAAAAAAGAACAAAACCGCATTCCGCAATGCGACCCCGATGGACCGAACGAGATGACGAGTAACGCACTGACGAGATAACATAACGATATTATTTATAATTATTGTATTCTCCAAACACATAAACTTGGAAAAAAAAACGAGTCACGTTACTAAATAAAAACAATAGTCGAAAATTCCTCTTCCTGGCCATTCCTTTATTACATTATATTATGTTCGGGTTTAAATTATTACTACTCTATTCCGTTCATACCGCCGCAAAACAAATACTGCGCTGCCCAAAACGGCTTTTTATCGTGAAAAAAAAATTAAAATCGAAAACACGATTTAGAGAATATGGTTTTTTTATTGTGTTTTATGGACTCTAATAATATCAACCTCATCTCAAAATTAAATAAATAATAGATATTTCAATAAACAAAATACCGTATTTTAGATTTAGAAAAACATTGAATAATTCCAAATAAATGTTAATCCTTATAGGTACTAATATACGAAACTATACGTACATGTAATATGTATTTTGATTTAACAATGTGTTGGGTACCTACCTACACTATTTACCTAATTTTGATCTATTGATTTATTGGTTTTTATACATTTATTATTCGTTTCTATGAAATACGAGTGACAATAATTTAAATTGGAAACTGAATTTAGAACTAAAGGTATATAAGCTATACTTACATAAGTTTATACATGTTTTATATAATACAATTTATCACAATTAAGCCATTTTATTTATATAGTTTTGCATGATGTAAAAAAATCGCTATCATATCAGATGTAGGTATAGAAAAAATATTGAAAATAAATACCTATATTAAATATGAACCAATTTATTTTGAAAACATTTTCTGAACTATTATCAGATTAATTGTATCCATCCACATATCCCATCAGAAATTCATGGATAATTTAAAATTTAGGTTATTTAAAAATTAATAAATGCTCATATAGGTACCTACTACTGCTATACTACATATAATTTTTAAAAAAACTATGTCATATAATTTGAAAACTTCAAATCATGTATAATGTAGATTGTAGGTACTAGCATATATTAAATAATATAATACTAATATATAGCACCTACTATATTTAATCTATGGTACTAGGTACTGTATCTAATTTCATCGCATAACAACTATTATAATTTATAATATTATCATAAGGTTTTGTAAAAATTGCTGAATAAACGATGTCTAAAAAAGTAATATAGTTGCATTGTAATGTAAATAAAATTGTAAGAAATCCAATATTAAGCTAAATATTTTGAAAATAAAAAATATTTATTATAGGCGAAATTCTGACAATACCTTTTTAACAATATATAAAACCTGCCTTTCATATATATATATATGTCTAGACTGTATATATTGGGCGGTCTGAACAGAATATTATAGCAGGTCTTTAACTTCACTTTGTCACTGAGTCGCATATTATTCCCCCCAAAGAACTAAGTAATAGCGTGTATCAATTTTAGTTTACTTCTGGTTAAATATTTGATATATTTTATAGATATACCCATACCAATATATTATATGAGTTATGACTTTATAAACATGCTGCAAACTTAACATATAATACAACTTAAGGTGTACACGACGTTTCGACAATATTCGATTACATAGGAAGACTCCTGCAGTTGAAATTATTATAATCGAAGACCAAAACGAGAAGAACAAAAAAAACCTATGCACATAATGCATGAAGGGTGGAGTAGAACCTCATACATTCCTACCCCTTTTTTTCAATAAGAATTTCGAATGCTATAACAAATAAATAAATCACCACCCGTACACACAGCTGCAGATATATAGCCTATAGGGTACAACAATATTGCCCGTCTGCCACTTATCAGTCAGTCTTTTGAAAAACATACTAAAATAAAATACAATATATAATATTATAATTTAGTCAAATATCTACACAGAAAAATAACTTTTCATAATTCAACAATAAGAATTATGTTACTATATTATGTTAGATAGATAGCCATCCAAAATATGTATATAAACGTTACTTTTATAATATTATAAATTAAAATAAAATTATAATTGCCCAACTATGAAATTGTTTACTATTTTAAAACTAATAAACAAAGACCATGGGCACGAATTTAAGAATTAAAATGTTGGGCAAAACTAAACGTCGTTTTTTTAAAAAGAATATGCTGGTTTGTAGTTGGTATATCGCAGTACGTATATCATATAGGTACATATGCAAGGCGACGATGAGTGGCCCCTTTTATACTTTTCTATAGCGGTGGTTTTTTTATAAATAATTTATTATCTTTGGGCTTATCGATAATTTATTGTTATCGGCGTTTCCAAAAAGTAGTGATAAGAATATCAGGCAAATTGTATGCAAACTAACTGGTTAGGCTTTAATAAATATAATATATTATAGAAATATTTAATCATAAGTCCAAAAAATTATATATAGATAATACCTACCTACAGAAGCAAATGAAAAAAATCAAAATTATGACTTAAACAAAATGTTTGTTCCTTGTACTTTTTTTTACTTTTTCGATTATTTTAAGAAAATAAGATAAAATTATTAAAATATTAACTGTCATTGAAAAATTGAGTTGAATTTTTGTACTTGTGGTTATTATGGAGGATGTGGAGCCCTTCATCACGAGATGTATTGAGATTAACTGCAATTTTTAAATATCCTCTCTCTTTTATTGAGCTTCAGATAATATGCTACTGATATCTAGATCACTCAATTTCAAACTTTCTCCGTGATAAATTATTTTTAATTATTTCAAATTTAAATTCCGCTCAAATCATTTCAAAATTGACTTATATATCTACATATACGTGTACATTGTGCGTATATAGCATATAATAATTAATTTTCAAATAAATGACTCTTGAGTCGTGACATATTTAATTTAATTCGTAAAATGTAATCTTTAATGTCAACAAAAGTTTATTTATTATTATTTATAAAATATATGTACCTATATAAATGCTTATCTGTTTAAGCAAAATCATATTACTGCAGCATTCTTAAAAGTTAATTTTAATTAATTTTTTATCAACGCATATTTTAGATGCTATATAGATGTAATGTGTGTCGGAGTACGTTAGCGTGTTTGTATTACCTACTTTTTTTAAAATGGATAACTGTAATTATTTTTAATACTAGTCGTTTTTGTTATCATCAGTTTTTTCTTATTAAAATATTAATGGAGTTAAGTCTTTAATACACAAAACAACTTGATGATACTGTAGTTATAAAAGCTTTTTTAAAATTAAAAACTGTAAAATTTCAATTTTAATAATTAAATAGATTTTTTAAATTAAAATACGTATATTGAGATGAATTATGAAAATATAAATAATTATGATTGAATCATTTTAAAGCTATGATAACAAATAGCGAGCAAACAGCTGATATTTTGATGCATTTATTTAATCGATATTTATTAATCATAATTTTATACTTGGTAACAAAGTGTGTAATAATATTTGTCAAACATATCAAAATTAATAATATATTATGAGGTACTTTGATCTCTTAAACGTTAAATTGTTATCAATCGAAAATAAGTTATTTTTCTTCGTAATTAGGTACATACCAATTCTCAATAACTTAATTTTTATTTCAATAATGTCAATACAATTTTAAAATTTATTTAGTGAAAATATAGGCAAGAACTGTCCATTGTATATATAATGAACTTAAGGCTAATACATATGAATATATTAAAAAATGTCATACCTTACAACTATAATAATTCGTACATAATTCATAGATATATATATTATGATTATGGACATAACTAATATTTTATATGATTGATTTTTTTGACCTAAAATATTTAATACAGTTAGGGCGATGTATATATATCTGCTGTTTTTAATTTGATTTTAGAAATGATAACTTTAACATAAATGCCCAAGTGCGTATAAGTAATTACTGTGTTAAGAACATTAAGAAATAAAAGATATTATAGATGAAACTTAAATGATGTATAAAATATGTATAAAAAGCGATCAAAATCGTTTTTTTTTAAAAATTATATGTTCTTCAGTATACTGCATATTATAATATGTATTATGTTTACTCGTGACATGTATATTATGTACGAGTAGATATAACAAAAGAAGTAGCAACCCAAAGTATTTTCTGTATCCGTTAAAATGTTTTATTGTTATCATTAAACGATTTACTGAAGCAATTTATTATTTAGACTTTTTTATTATCGAAAAACATATTCCATATCATAAAAATTAGTTTAAATATTTTCCACTTACCAACAATCATATTATGTACATTTATGTTGCAGAAAAGTCAAAATCATTTTTTACTTTTGTTTCAAGCAAGAAAAAATCAGCTGTTTGAAAACCTCATATCTATGTAGTAATATAATTTTGTAGTTTTATATTTATTAATTTAATATTAATAATTAAAATAACACACGATTCAAATTTAAACGTTATAGTTCTTTAGAACAAAGTAAACATGCTAAGACTATATATAATAAAAACAAATACTTGTTTAACGTAGCTATTGTACATAACACGAATAGAAATTTTTTACAAAAATAATCGAATAGGGCCTATACTAAAATTTAAATATTTCTACATAATAATATCTAAAATACGATAAAAAAATTTTAAAAAAACTAAAAAAATCACCGCATATGGAATTAAGATATGCGAATAGGTAATAGATACTTATATTGTTTAAAAATTAAATATCTCAAAACCCTGTATAGAATAAAACGTTGGTACAGCTTCAGTACCTATTTTGATATAAAGTATAAATTTAATAAGCCATTGGATAAATTAGGTACTCGGCAAAACAATTTTTATTTTATTACGAATAGAAAAAATTCCAATTTTCATTGAAATGTGTAGATAATGACGGCAGCGTGCAAGATCAAAAGATCCATTAAGTTTCAGCGGCGGAATAGGCCGTGTTATGTAGTGTGAAACGCCCTCGGATATTATTATATTTACATACACAGGCGCGCGCGCGCGCGCGCACACACATACACACACACACACACACACACACACTACACAGTGACCGATGTTGCGCAGTACTTGCGATGGCAAGCTATACTGTGACTGCTTATACAGTTACTACTTGATTATAATAATTATACAATATATATCGACAATATTTTTAAAAAATAACAACTTCTAATAAAATAAATGTAAACAATTAAATAAACCTGTTGAATTGGAGGCGTGTCGGGCAGACTATATGCGATTTTTATTATATATATTATGTAGGTACTAAATTCGTCCGAAAACCTCATCAATATATATATCTGGTCGGTAGTGGAAAACACGTAACACTACACCGAGGCAAAATGTCGATGAAACGCATAATAATATAATATACGATTCAGAAAACCAGTGACCGCACAACTCTGAGAAGCACTACGCCGTACATCCGCTGCCGAGCGCACACTGACACTCTTCAACTCTTGAAAAACATACACGAGCCAACTGTTCACCAGCGAACGACCGGGGCCCCTTGGATCGCTTCGGGCGGACAACCCTAGCACACAGGGGTTCTCAGGCCGCCGCCAGTCGTCACCGCCACGAATGTTCATTTAAGCCGGCCCAATAACACGGACACGACACACACTCACATTTATTACTACGACTATTACTTCAACTATATAATATACAGCAGTGTCATATTAATATATTTTTTTTATTATATAGTGCACGCTCGTCGTTAATAAACGTCTCGAGCGATTTTCCCCACGTGGGAGCAAAAATATTTTTTTCGCTATTTCTCCAAAGACAGCAATTTTAAACCCCCCCCCCTGCCTAACAAACTATGGCCTTTTTTTTAATCGAATCCGCATATTATTACGTCTTGATTATTTTAATTTATATTTTTTCATTACATCGTTATTTTTTTCTACGCCGTATGAAATATACGACTGATACGGGGACGGGGACACATGCTCCGCCTAACGGTTATAAATACGAAACGAAAACCATCACAACAATATTTTATAATATTGTGCTTGTGTAGTACATAATATATTAGGTACCTACACAGCGCTCTGAGCGCTATCGTATTATGTGCTGCATTTTTTACGTTAACTTTGATACCGTCTATTTTGTATTCGAACTTTATTTTATATTTTTTCAAAGTGGTTTTTTCTATAATTTATTAATGTTTACAACTTTTTCATACAAATTATTTTATCATTTGCACATAATTGCTAGTGAATAATGATGAATATTGTCAATATTTTAGTTATAAAGTTATAATTGTCCATCAAAATTCCAATTAATTGTTCAGTGTTCACACAATAACGATAATTCTATAAAAAAAAAAACGGTTTATGTTATTTATAATTTATTATTTCTACATTGTAATTGTAGAAATTAGTCAAGGAACATAATTTAGTTATAAACTTATAAATTATAATAAATAATTATATTTCGTAATATATGACTGTATATATGACAGAGTACACATTTAAACGTTATTACTGTTAAGGTACAATCAAAGATTTAACAGTTTAATTACACGACTTAACCTAGAGTTGCCAATATTTTTAAACTATAATTTTTTACATTTATTTTTACTGAGTACTTTTGTAAAACTGTATAAATAATAATAATAGGTATGTATTTTGTAAAATATCCATTGACAAATTTTCAAAAGTGTGTGAATAATAGAAAAGTAAGCTTTGCGTACCTTTATTTAAAATTATGAATATATAGTACCTATATATATGTTAGTATATCACATTATTCTGATTACTAATTTAAATAAATTGTCTAGGGACTATAAATTAATTTAACGTTATATATAGGTGGTAGGTACCACCAATAGAAACATACATTTTTGGTACGATAACTTCAATGTGTATACACAACTTTTCTTCTAAATAAAAGTGTAGGTATATCCAAATAAATTGAGGTAGGTACAGGTTATTTTGAAAAAATATATGTTCTATGTATTTTAAAACAATGTTTATTTGTTTTGAGATTAGGTAGAATAATTCTAAATTTGACTCAATTTAATAAACGATGCAATTTTTTAATCCATTTTATTATTATTTATGCATTATTACTAGGAAATTTTTTATAAGTTATTAAGATTTTTTACACGTGCAAAAACTTTAACAAATATTTGATCCTAATTTTCGAATGAAAAAAATAATTTAATTATTAAAGTACTTACAAAACAATTTTAATAGTTATGAATTTATGGTAAATAAGTACAAAATATATAAACAAGTCAATTTTAAAGTTTTTTATTCTACCAATGTTACACAATCTGTAAATTATAAATTGGAATAATTCACAAATTTGTATTTGTTACAGTTCGTATGTTAATAATATTTTATACCTATTGTTATTTGTTAAGTATTGTTAATTAACTTCAGTACATATTTTTCTTAATATCACAACACCTTTAATTACAATTTGAGCAAAAATGAATTTTATATAGGGTGCACAGCAGCTTTTGAAGTGCATCTGAGGCCATTCATCAACCACCGGACCCTTGTTGTAAATAGAAGGGATGTCTCCATCAAACCACCCTCTATATTATAACCACATCCTTCTTGGATTTCAACAATGCCTCTATGTTTGCTCAGCTGAACTCGTTTCAGGAGCCAATATTGAAAATAATTGTTAGAAACTTAAAAAATACAAAATATTACTATACGTAGTAAATTCGAAAGTATTTCGTTGATTGAAAAAAAATCATGGTATTTTCTTCGTTTTTATAACATTTTATAAACCTCAACTATATGGTATCAACATGTCTTTTAATAACTAGTTGGCCGTCAATATTTAAAAAGTGTTTTTACGGTAAACAATACTATTATATAGTATTCAAATATATAGTTTCTTAAATATAATATTATTGTACACAATCATATCAATAAACATTAGACTTATCTACATAATAATATTATTATAAGTACCTAATAAAAAAAAGAGTTACTATTTTACACATTATTAAATTCGTGTATACTTACATACCAGATAAATGAATTTTAATGATATTAATTTTGCTAATTTAAACTTTGTATTCATTACATTTTTCCTTCTTCTTAAAATGTAGGTATAAATACCTTTAACATTACATACATAATATGTGTACACTGTACATAAAACAAATTAATTTAATATTTTCCAATATAAAATTAATTTTTTTGAGCATATTCTATTAATTCAATAAATGGTCTTACGATTATTGTATTGGACGGAGTACCTGCAGTTATATTCACTGTATATTTAGACCGTAGGAAATAAGTTAGCAGAATATACGAGTTTGGAGTATCTATCTTCTGATTTTTTTTAAAATATAAATTCTGGAACGAAGAACGGTTTAAAAAATATTATTATTTAGGGCTAAATAAGTGCATTTGTTCCACCGCCAGATTGAACTTGTCAAAAACACGTTATGAAATTAATCAGCAAAAACACAGGGGCATTATAGTAGCTCTTTTTTACTGCAGTGTGTATGTAAAACCAAATTTAATCTTTATTGCGAATATTAAATACAATTTTATAAAATAAGTACATTCAGTCTTTACAGTAAATTAATGCAATTTACATGAAACATTTTTCTATATTTTTCGACGTACAACTCACGGGAGAACTCTTGACCTATTATTATTGTTTTATTAGTATTTAATTTAGTTAAAATATTTATCGATTAAAAAATATAAATTGAAATGTATTTCAGATTAAAATAGAGAATATACGGGCAATATATAGTTACATACATCATACATTCATACTTGTAAATTGAATATAATAATATATATTATTATTATTACCTACCTATAATTTGATGAACTAAATTTTATTTTAAAAAGCAATATTATAATATTTCATAGCGACAATTATTTATATTCTTCAATTATTATTGTACCTACTTGTAATATATAGATGTGTAATATGTACAAGTATGTATGATTATTAATGAAAATTTATAATATATCAATATTAATTTTAATTTAAAAAATAGTTTCAACGAGAGGAAAAAACACAGTACACTCAACTCATTAGACCACAATATATTGATAATACCTCATTAGTCATTATTATTATTATTATTATTATTATTATTATTATTATTACTATTTTACTTATGATCACTAACAAGTAAGAACTTAACATGTAGCTGTACCTAATATATATAATGTGAAATATTAATTAAAATTTATAATATTCAGTCATGTTTCAGAAAAAAAAACTAACCTTATATCCTAACTAGTAACTATTAAATAAATGGTTTTGTGTTTCAATAATTTAGTACATTTTCAAAAGTTTGAACACCACGAACTATTAATAGTTAATATTATAGAAACATTGCTGCTGGGTCTAAATTACCAATTACATTTTTTTTATAAGAATCAAACTGCACGAAAACATTATAAAATAATTTTGTATAATATCGCGGGCCATGGAAAAAAACCTGATGTTGTTAGAGCGACAAGAGATCTTTGGAACACATCAGTGTCGTATACCAATACGTATATACGTCGTACTCACATACAAAAATATACAACATGCTGCATATTATATTATATTATATTATATTATACACACACACACAATGATGACGCGGACTACAGCAGACCCTGACTCCCACCACTGGCAAGTAGTAAGTACTCGGGATGAAAAAATATATATATCTGTCGTAAATTACTAAGGCGCAGCATGAGATCGGCGGGGGTGGGCGCAGTGTATAGCTGCACAATAACTGGCTAAATTATAGGCTAGGCTACTCTTTTCACTATCCACAACTGTTATATTATTACATATTACTTTTATCACTACAAGGCTTCATAATATATTATATATTTGTATCGTATACATATTTATATATTACCTAGTGTTCAGTTTTAATTCTTTTATCAGAAAATATAAAAAAAAAATTAGGTTTCCCCCCTCCCTTGTTCTTTTAATCAGTAGACTACGAACATTTTAATAATAATACAAAATACATGTTAATAATATATTAATACATCTGACACTATCCACTATAACTACCAACTCGGACCACAATAATTATACGGGCACGTAATGGAACAAGAATCGGGATGACTAATTAAAAACAACTAATTTTAATAAACGAAATATAAAATATACGTAACATAATATACACTTTTTTAAAACTCTTTTATATTTTCAATAATATTTATAAAAAAACCCCAATATAATATAGGTACTTTAAATTTACGTGATTTACCTACATAAATTGTGATATAATATTATAACTAATATAATCACAAACAAAAATGGAAAAACTCCAACAAAATACATAATTGTTTTTACATCAATGGTTACTAAATTCACTAACCGAACTATTCATAAAATAACTCTTTGAACGTTGAATTTTGATTCGTAAATCAAGAAAAAATAATATTTTAGAAATAAAATTATATGGTATTCTCAACTTCAAAACTAACAAATAAAACTTCAAATAATCATATCAAAGTTGAAAGTTAAATAAAAATATCACTTTTCATGTTTTTATTCACACCTTTCTCGACTTACACAACGTTTTTCAAAGATCAGCATAGTCTTGTCAATCATATTCCGCCACCACCCACCAAGCCGTGGAAAATCATTAGAAGCCAAATATGCCAAAAACAAAAACAACCAAAAATCATCAATAAACTCAATTTTACGTAACCCCACAAGAACTCACCTTAAATCACAGAACACCGCTCTGTTGCAAGCTGTTAAAAAGTTACAGAAAGAACATAAAATGTACATAAAAAATGGCATATAATACCTATCATGGTAAAATTAGACTGTGTTGAACAAGAACTTAATACACATGCTAAGAACCTCAATATAAATTATATACCTAGGAAAGAATGGGAAATGTTAAATTGATCCCGCAGACCAGGAAAAATGTGCTGTGGCACTAAAAAAGACATCAAAGACTCAGAACAATATGAATGTGGAGTAGCCAACAAAACGATGAATAATATAATAATCAAAGGATGCGACTTATTCATATTTGGAGGTAGGTACCTTGAATGATCTACACAACCTCGCCGTAGATGCAGACAAATAGCTTAGAACTCCCATTCTAATGTATAACGTAAGTTTCTTACTGGGACTGACCTATATCAAACCTAATAATTAGGTATTCATTTTATATTTTATTTACATTGTTAGTTTTTTATCTAGTTATTGGTTTTTTCACTGTTGTGAAACAGATTATGAGATAAATCACAGTGCCTCGGTATAAGGCATAGATTCTTAACCTTTTCTGGTCCATGGACCCCTTTGAAGTATAAAATATAATCACGGACCCCTGCCATCATCAAAAAAATATATATATAAATAATCTAAATTTTATATTTAAAAACATTGTTATTTTTCAAGTGGCAGAATGCGGGCAAGACATTATTATTGTTATCTTAAAAACGCTATCAAAACAAATTTATTTTTGGTTTATTGGAAAAATTCACAGCCACTCCGTGGACCCCCGAGTAACCATCTACGGACCCCCAAGGGGTCCATGGACCCCCGGTTAAGAACCTATGGTATAAGGGATAATATTGTTTTAAAGTTAAATACAATTACCAAAAACTAATATATACTTAGTTAAAGATTTAAACTATTAGAAAGTATTTTCTTTTTTTTACTGCTTACTTATTATATAATACAACTTTTAGGTATACAATACTTGCTATAATATATTGTCCGAATATTATATTATATTATATTATCCTAATATATTGTCTTACAAACTATTATTATTATGATTACAGTTTATTAATAATAAGTATAGTACTTAACTTAAATGAAGATATAATTTAACCTTCATAAACATATGACAATTTAAAATAAATCTATACTTCAATTCCAATAGTTTTTTATTAAAGTCACAGCATAATTATTTCAATTGTGTTTATATTTTAATTCTTGTCGAACAGGGGTTATAATAATTTTAAAGAATAAAATTAAAAAATAAGTGACTTATCCCTCTAAAACGTTTTTGTTTTATGGACACCAAAACCTGTTTGTATAAAGCTGAGTACACGTTATAGATAATATCTCAGATATGGTTGACGAGGGTTTTTTTTGTTCTCTTTAGGTCAATTGTTTGCCCGATAACAACGATTCGATTGTTTGCCAGTTTCTACAAACGGCGACCTTTACATATTTGTATTAGATTATAGTCGGAAAAGGAATGTTAACAGTATACGTTGTATACACGGCAATGTTGTAGCCCTGTTACCACCGGACCGACTGAATATCAAACACGGATAATACAATAGATTCCAAGCTACACTACAGTCTACGAGTATAATAATTAAGAAAATTATTATTAAGTAGGTAGTGAATACTTAATTGTACCTAAACAAAATATACTCAGTAAATAATATTCAATATAATAGTGAAAAAATAATTTATAATACCTCAATTTTTTTCAACCCAAGTCAAAGCTGATAATTAATGTTTGGAGAAAATTAATTGAAGATAAATAATTATAAATCATGTTTTAATTATTTTTTAAATATGATTGGAAAATACAATTTCTTTAGCTCATCGACAATAACGTTCAAAATAATGTAAACGCATAGTCTACATAAGCGGGACCAAGAGTTTAACCAGATGGGACACAACATTCCCCTCTATATAGGTTTTTCGTTTTTATGTAGCTATTGCCCTTAGGGACCTTTTTGTGGGAGGGTTGAAATATAGTAGATTGCAAAATATAATTTACATTATTATCTGTATATATATTTCCATCGAATCCAAATGCTTTACAGCTATTATAAATACATTTGAAAGTAGACAATATAGTATATATTATCGAAATAAAAACTACTTATTAAATACATTTCAATCACCTATATTGTAAAAAAGTCAATCCATATATAGATAGCATAATAATGAGTATACTGTATATTATAGTGTATGGAAAATGTGAGACGTACGGCCTATTATTTTAGGTGTTTATTTGTTTATTAATTTGCGGAATAAAAATTTCTTATTTAAAACACAAATTAGAAATTACTATATAAAGTATAATTTTGTATAGCGTTTGGTCGTTATTTGACTGTATTGGATAATTTATCTGTATACATACCAATAAAGTATATAATATAATATATCGTATAGAAAAACGAATACAAAATAATAACAATACAATCCTGGGAACGGTAACATATTTGTTTGAAGTAAATTCATTGCCGTCTGTGGGGTTTTGTAAAAGAACATCATTATATAGGTACGTCATGGGTCCTAGTATAGTAGAATATATTTAACTAAAATATTCGATAGGTAATTGATAATTTATATCCAATCGACTCTATTGATATATTATAATTTATAACTTATAAGTAAACCTATTTAAAAACTAAAAGGTACCTATATTTATTTTTTTATAAATACTACAACTATCTAAATACCGGCGTACCCCATTTCCCCCGGGTCCCCAATTAGTCCAGATTCTAGACTGTATAATTGGTAGTCTCCAAAGTAATAGTTTTGTACATACATATTATAATACATACTTTATAGATAAACATAAAGGTAGACAGATCGCTAAATGCATATACCATATTATACTCTATAATAATATCTTGAGTACATTGTTGGTGCAAAACAATTACGGATCTGCACATCTGTATAATTACACTAATTACGAGTGATTAAAAATTAATGCGTCTGCAGCAGTGAATATACAGCAGCCATGAGGAAAACAACGACTACGCGACGTTGCGGAAGAAGTTGGGGTTTCATGACGGACACGCCGAGGGATTATTATATATATGGTATTGTGCGGCGGCGGCAGCGGTTCGCCTCGACGCAAAACTAATGGCCACTTCACCTGTCCCGACCAGAGGAATATAAGAGTTGCATAATAATAATAATATATAATAACGCACGTCGTTCTGTACGAGTACAGTGCCAGAAGTATTATATTATGGTATATAGTTATAGGAGAGACGAGGGATAAATCAAATATTTCTGCAGCGACCTTATATATTATATGTATATAGCCTCGTATACAGAGTGGGCCGCAGTGTTTTTATCGTTCAATAGCCCTTGCGTACAGCCAACGAGAAAAAACACCACAGAATGACACCCTGCTGTATAATATATGTACGCACAGCGAATATGTGCACGGCACAGTGTTTAAATTATCGAATATTGTGTATAGGGGTGAACGAGTTAGCGGGATGTATTAATATGCCGCTGTATGTTTTCCCGTTTTGCGCCCTCGCATGCGAGTGACTCACGACGTATATTGTAGGTAAATCATAAATGGACCACACCCTATACACACGCGTCGTAGTTGCTCCTCATATATATATTATCATCGTATACCACTGGACGATCGAGATTCGATTATAGTTATTTTGAAATGTACGACAGGGCCACATCAAAACCTATGATGGGCCGCATGTGACCACGAGTTGGACACCCCTGGTATAGAGTATAATTATTAATAAATTATTATTGTTCAATTTCGTTTGTTTTTTTTTATCTTGCATCAGATATATGCCAATATTATCGGCGAATTGATATTATATAATATAATAATATATACAGTATCCCCCGACGACGCTCGAGTGGCGATAAGTTAAAATATAAATTATTAATATACGTATCACAAAAGTATGCGTTTACATACGGTTAGGGTCACCGTTTTGAACCATAGGTGTACCAACTTGTCCGGACCGTATTTTGAACGCACCTTGAGTCATGAGCTGTTCAGTTGCACTACCAGGCGAAGCTACGAAAATATAAATTAAAAAAAAAACAATAAATAAATAAATTTACATTAAGTAGAAACTATATTTTTAATTTTTATTTACGTCGAACAATATTATTATAAAACTTATAATTCTGAAACGCACTTTAAATAATGTATACGTTATAAACCTATAACAAAGATTCTCTCGTACGCACAATCGTACGACTAGATCTTCATGAATACACACATATATAAGTATATATATATATATATATATATATATACAAATGACTTTGTAACCAATAACCATTACAATTTACAGATGAGCAGAAGCCGGTCTGAGTCCTGAGAGGAGTTTAGTATGTTTTTTTATTCAAAGATCGCAGGTCGGTCTACACTTAATACCAAAAACTCAACAGTAGATTTTAACGCTTTTACAGTTACGGCGTTTACGTCAATTTATGAACACCGTGTATTCTATAACGTAAAGTGCTCTTTTAAATTTAAATCAATCACAACGTATCTACCAATTAGGAATTTTACATAATTAGGACTTGAGATGGATTTTTTTCAAAAAATATTTTTGTTACAGATTTTTAAAAAACTTAATTAAGGGAAAATACGAAAAAAAAATAGTGAAACAGTCTGTTAACGAAATTATTTTAGTTATAGTTTGTCATGTACCTAATCAAAATAAAATTGTAGATATTGATTAAAAATGTCAACATGTTTTTAGTTTCAGTATTATACCTAAATACATAGAATCTTAAACCAATTAAGAAATTAAAAAATTATTTACTATTCATTTTTGATACGAGGAATTTAGACATTTAAAAAGTCCTACCTACATTAATAATTTAATATTACACACTATAGTAAAAAGAGTTTCAATGATAATAATTTTTTCATTGTATTTTATTATGAATACCTAATAATATAATATAGTGTATCAAATATTAGTAAAAATAATGTTATTTACGATTTTTCACCAAATTAAGTGAAGTGCAAGACAAATGCCCAACATCGGGGGGCATACCTACTGGATTTTTAACTTACCTAATTAAACACTTTTTTAAGGGTTATAAAATATAAGTGGCAGATGCTCTGCTTTTAAGTGTTTAGTCAAAATTCTTACTGAAATAATCAAACAAGAGTTTTGATAATTTGTCACTTCAAGGAAATTACATTATAATGCATTGATGTATCTAAAAGAACTTTTTTAATTATGTGTTGAACACACAATTACTCAGACAATTGTTACTTTTGAATATCAATATTTAAATGTTTATTAAAACTTTTAAGTGTTAATAATATCTAATAGCAGTACCTAATACCCAAGTATTAAGTAATATTAATAAAACTAAACACCTATATTATGTTTAAATTACCCTTTTATATTACTTATAATAATAATTACACATCGTTACTATATAATCATTCTTATGCAACATAAAAATATAAAAGCTTAAATGTTTGTATCATTATTAAAAACTATATTGGTTATACCAGTGGCGCCCAAGACATATTTTTCAGGTGTAGCAAGACATAATTTTACCCACCCATCCGTTCCAAAACTCAAAATTGTATGGTCTATTTTTGGTTACACTAACTGTGAATATTAATATACCAAGGAATAGGTATCATCAGAGTTGGAAGTGGTTTGAGCTATTTATAAGAAAGCGATTAAATGACTGAATTTAATCATAGAAGTGACCAAAAAGTGACATATATGAGTATTTTTTTCAAGAACTTTCTGTTATCAAATATTTTTCTTTGAATATTGTTATTCCCTTATTTTCAACGTGTAGCGACTGCTAGACCTAGTCATAGGGTTGGGCGCCACTGGGTTATACTATTGTATAATGCATATGTACCTATACCTATCTAATTAATTGTATTAATTATTATTATTTTAAATTTATAGCACATTAATAAATATTGTATAATGTATACTGTATTTCAGAGTTTAATATTATGAATCTAAAGGTAAAAAATTATGTTTTTGGTTTAAAAAAATAAGTTATAGCAATAAAATATAGACAATGATGAAACCTAATTTATTTATCTTTTTCAATTGAATTGTGAATGGATTAATCTATATTTTATATTGGTTGTGGATGTAGGTATCATAGTAATTAATAACCTATATAGAACATTATTAAATACTATACTTACAATGTGTTGTTTAGTATTTACATAACATAAATAAAAAAACAGAAACTGATAAACAATACTCATAAAAATCAATATTTTCACATAGCATACCGGTAGCAAAAGAAAATGAATCTATTATATAATTAATTCATTATAAAATGCAGTTTTAAGTCTTTTTCATACCTATATGTTAATACTCAAAATCATATTTTCTACTTTAATATAAAATAAAGATAATACATAGGTATAACCTATAATTAGTGATTATACCTGCTTAAATTATAGTCAATCTGAAAAAGATATAGGTATATACAAACTATAGCTGTTTAAGAAATTGTTTTATTTATACATTTTAAAAATATACCTATATGTAATTATGAATTAATTTTTTTGATGTATTTGAATTAGTAAGTAATTATTTACATGTTTATTTATTTATTATGAATTAATATTCATAACTCTTTCTCCATCATAAGCAAATAAGTTTACAGGAAGAAATAGGTTAATCAATAACATTATTTGTGAATAAAAATCTGGATCTGTTTTTACTTTTTTATGATTAAAAAATAAAAAAAATAGCTATTTTAAACATAATTTTTTTATGTAGGTATATAAATAAATAATTGTTTTTGGATTCTGTCAACAATAATATAATTTTATGTTTGATCTGGTCTTTTAAAATTCCAATAATATAAGTATCAAAAAATATATGATTCAAATATTTAAAATAAAATCAATAACCAAGCATGAAAAATTGAAAATGGATATCAATCCTATATCATACCAAGTTAAAATATTATCTATTTAAAATTGTAATTTTAAATCAAATTATTTTATCCGTTTGCATCGAAAACTGTATGTACTTTACGTAACAAAATATTTTAAATTCCATAGAAAACAATTTTGTATAAAATATGTATAATATAATACAAATGCAATGAATATCCTAGTTTTAAACCATTTCGCACTTGCAACTTGCTAGTGTTATAGACGGTTGGCACAAAACAGAAATATATACCACAGAATATATGAAATATATATTATATTATATTTTCATGTATTCTGTGTATATACTATATAAGTATACTACCAATAAACGAAAACGCAATCAAATAAAAACAATAAAAAACAAGTTGGCTAAATATTTAAATTGAAATTTGTAAGTCAACAAAAAATAATAAATATCACAAAACGCGATGTGTGTTGTATACGAGTCATTATTATTATTATTGTTACTCCGTATGGGGCTGTGTGAGCAGTGCATAAATGTGGGAGAGTGACGCTGTTGAGGATTGACCGACGGGTAGAGGGGGGGGGCGTACAAGTCAAGCATATGCGTGCGTGTGTGTGCGATAACTTCTCTGTGGTCGGCTCAACACTTAACAGTGTCGGCCGGAGTCTGTCTGGCTCGTCGTCCGGGGCGGCGGAGATTGTATTATATTAAATAAGAAAATAATCAACAAAAAGCCGCCGAATTTTATACAGAAATAACGAATGACATTATAATATTTTATGATACGAGAGCAAATAACGACCGATAATAACTAATAATATCATAATATGCTGTTGGCCGAACGATATGATAACAAGAACAATGAATGTCCGCATATAACGACAAATGTGGCATATTATAAGTAGGAATTATAATTATAAATAGGTCCAATATTTAAGAGTAATAATAATAGCACGCGTGACGTAACACACACGTCCGTCGCATATAATACGCATAATAATAATACATCTATTCAGTAAGTTGTATAAATATAATATTTATACATAATACCTATATAATATAATATACATATAGTGTCGTCGCAGCCAGTGCATCACAGCACACTAACGCAGTCTACACCGCACGCGGGTATAAACCGCGACGGAATAAAAAAAAAAAAAACCATCGTAGCCACTCGTAGGTAAGTATATATTATAGGTATACGTTTTTAAACACATTTACATAACACATTTTCGTATGCATTACCCGTGCGTGCACGTGCCCGCCCGCAAACGAGATAAATTACACCGCGGGTTTTCCGCGTAGGTACCTAAACCGTTTTCGACGGCACGCGCGAGGACGAGGCAGCAGACGCCGGAGGGATTTCTATCCGCGATAGACCCGATCCGCGTACAACTTCAACTGCAGTTTCAACCGAGCAAGTACGTATAATATACATTTCGATACCTACTGCCACGCATATCTGCGTATATCCATTATATATAGGCACAATTCGAGGCGAAAACAAACGCAGCACAGAACCTCATAAAATGGGCGGATTTTGGGGTGGCCCGGTAGGGGGGGTTGTGTTTTTCTCCCCTCTCAATAGCGCTTACACGTTGTTGGTCGGCTATACTTTCGAAAAACCACGGTCGCAGCTGCAGCAGTCCGTCTAAAACGGTTTTCTTTTCTCGACTACTTTAAAAACTAGTATTCACGTAATCAACGCCCGTATAGTGTTGTTGGCACACGCACACTGTATATAATATTATATATATATAAATATGTATGTTTGTACGACCATAGGTATATAATACGACTTAATAATAACACATTATACAGAGTATAATATATATATACACCTCAGCCCGCAGTACGAAACACGCCGTCCAACCAATAGTGTACGCGACGACAATAATAATAATAATAATAATAATAACAAAAACGACGACGTTATGGGTCGACGAAAAAAATATATAATACTAGTAACATAAATCTCCAACAATACCACAAAAGAAGAACGCCATATCCGCGGGTTTGATGCCTCAACCGGTGCGCGCAAGAACAAAATTCGGGTTCGGGTTTTGATTTTACTTTTTCTTCTTATTTTATACCCTGCAGCCGGACGACGGGTTTTGGAGGAGTTTACTGTTTTATTATTTTTCTCGTTCCGTATACGTTTATCGGACCGCGCTCGCCGGCTATTCGGATCATGGCTACGAAATTCAGGCTGAACACACGCTCGACTTTGAGACGATTCACCGAAGTCACCGTGCGATGACTATGTTGGTTAGCGAACGGACAAAGAATGAGAACGCGGCACGACACAATACGACGAGCTACACGAACGTACGGACAACTGCGACGTACTGACGATGACGGCGGTACTGCGGTAGAGCGGCGGCGGGCCGGCGGGCGACGTGTGCCGAGCCTCACCGACGGGCCACGATTGTTCGGCGGGAGGGCGTGCCAAGCGCCGCCCCAGGAAGGCGTGTTCTGGCCTTACCATTCGTTGGCCGCATCGATCGCGCCGGTCGCTCGACCGCGCCCGCTGCTCAATACCCCGACCGGGGTCGCACTTGGCGGATGCAGTGGCGGGCGTCGTCTTAACGGTGAGAATTTGGAACGAAAAAAAATGCACACAAAAACGCGTTACTAATGCGCGAGCGGCGGTTAGTGTTTGGGCGGATTCGAATTATGTCAGACGTGATGACATCGCACCCCTATTTTTTCTCTGGACACGAGAAAACAGTTTTGCGATATACCAATATATACCTACTTACCTACTACTCGTCTATAGGTATATACATTGATAAAATAAACCTCCTATATAGCCCTGTAACCTGGTATCTACCTAAAAAAACTTCAGTTACTCATTAGTCATTATGTTATAAAAGGTTATAATACCTAAACGGATTCGCTTTGTAAATATTGTATATTTATACGATAGGTACAAATATATATATTATTACAGCTATAAACGTTGAAATACATGTGTTTACAGGTTACCTAATAGGATTTTTAAAATATAATAATATAATATAATCATTATGTATGGTATATATATACCGTATACACCTATATAATACTATATATATAATAAAGTCCATACATGTATATATACCGTTGTAATGCAAATTCAATCCCTGCCTGAAAATGTTATAATATAGGTTAAAGGTATAGTATACATATAAACCTATATATTGGAACAATATGCATGTACCTATACCTATACCTATTTATATACAACGCTTCTGCAGTGCATGCTGCAGGATGTGTTGAAGGAAATATATTCAATATCCATAGGTATACCTACCTATATTATGATATTATCTATATAGGTATATTACATATTTACTCGACAATACCAATATATAGGTACGTGACGTGTGTATTTGTTACGTATATTTATATACTATATATACTTAATCTTTAGCGCATGATATATAAATATATAATGTATGCGTGTTATATATATATATATAATAAATATAAATGTTTTTTAAAAAAGGTCATATACATAATACCTATATGGCTATATATAGGTATATAGGTACAGTTTAATTATTATAGTTAGCATTCTTAATGATTATCTTTCGTCTTTTAAATTGTAATAGCTATTATATATAGGTATAGTAACTAGATGTATTATGCATTATACTATCTATAATAGATACCTAAAATAATGTTTGGCTTAAACCATATAATATGAAATAATATATATATACATATACGCAATATACCTATATACCTACCTAAAGTCTTACATGAAATATTGCAATAATACCTAATATTCGATTTAGATCGCAGTCTTAAACATAAATAAATTATTTGACAGAACAATATTAATTTATTTTAATAACAATTAATTCAGATTATATATTACAAGGTAAAAATATTTGGTAGAAATCTAAAAAAAATAAATGTAAACACATCAAAAACAGTAAATAAATACCATAATATATTATGGTATTTATATAAACATAACTGTAATTAAATAAATGTGTAAATGTGTTTAATATAAATAATGTTATACGTATATAATTTTATAGAGACAGGTATTATAATATTACTACCTATAATATATTGGCTATTATAATATATAATATATACATATATGTACATGTACTTATACATTACATAGGTATTTCAATTCATTCAGAGTTAAAATACAACATATATTGATATGTGTAATACATATATATATAATCACATCCTTATTCAAATGTTTTAAATGATACCTATAAGGTGTAGCTGCTCCTGTAGGTATATATCTATACCAGTAAACTATCATATACCTACCATATTATAATCATTATAATTTATAGCATAATAAATATATTATAATACAAAAAATGCATCAATACGTATAGGATATAATACGTCACGCGCATGCAGGTATATTATAACTATTAAAATTATTTTCCTTATATTAGGTATATATACTAATAAACTGCAGTACGTATGTATAGGTATAATAGGTACATTAAATTAATTTAATAATATACCTAAACGTTTTTTATTCAAAATATATACAGTAGTAACAATAATAAGTAATGATTGTATACCCTATATATTGGCTATAATTATTTAACAATTTAAAGAATTTTAATAATACATTTTTTATTATTATTTAAAAAGAAAAAATATATATGTACCAAACTAAATTTGCCCCATATAAGTTATTGTGGTAGACTAAAACATAATCACAAAGGTATATTTATATAAATACGCATTTTATTACGTAATTGAACGTTTTTAATTGATACCAAATAAAATAAAATATTATAACAAATTATATATATTTATAATATTTAAACATAATTTATTATATAATAATATAAATGAGGAAAAATATTCAGTATGACTATAACTAGCTGGTATATAAACAAAATAATATTTAAGTATACCTACAATTCAATATATAGGTAGTTTCTTTTTACATATAAATGTAAATGTAATGTTAATATATACACGCGCGTGTGTTTATATATGTATATTTATTAAACAAAATATTTGCAATCTGCATTACAACTTATACAAGTACCATATTTTAGAATAAACATATTGATAGGCACTATAACTATAAATGTGGATTATGGCTTATAGGTAAACCTAATTATACATATTATACAATTTTAATAAAAATTAAATGCTGAAAACATAATCTTGTAGGTACCTATATTATCTATATATATAAAACCCAAATACCACTGACTCACTGATCGCTGTATCTCAAAAACTACTCAACGTATACGAACTTGAAATTTGGAATACCTAGTGGTTACTCTAATACTTTCACTGTACAATAAGAAATAAGGATTTTAAAAAATGTTGAGTTTAAGTGGATTAATAATAATAATTATTCACCGTCAATACGCGATGTTTTTCATGTAGGTACCTATACGTATAATTCTGATTTCACTTACTTACGCACCTCATGGGGCCCGCAATCCACCACAGGTGGATTGCCTACCACTGGTAATATAGATATACTGCTCGCATATTGTCCGTGATCTAATGCAGTGGATTTCCTATACCTTTTGGTTAGTATAGATGCATGTAAAAATCACTTCAGGTTAATCTTAACATAATATTCGGTTCAGGCAACGCCGGATGGAACTAAATTGAATATTGTTGTAACGATATTATACTTAGTTTATTTTAACCGTTATATTATAAAATAAAACATATTATTCATATATAGAGTTGGCATTATAAATTTGTTTAATGTGCAACGGAGTGCACGGGATCAGCTAATAATATATATATAGGTAAAATACATATTTTATATTTTGCGATGTAGTTAAGAAAACCATTTTACGTAGGTATATTTATACTATATAAATGGTGGGATAATATAATACATATACAGCTTCTATAGATCCATATATAGGTTTATAGATATATAAACCCTAAAAAAAATTATGATATAGATACTTGGTCGCATCTATTGTATTATGATAAAATCATGATTATATTTTAAAAACAATATGAATTCAATGTAGTTAGGTATAAGTATTTATATGTATATCTATACTATTAATAAATTAAAATTCATTCATATATACAACTTATCTCTATCTACTATAATCAAGTGCGCTAATTAGCATAACAAGTTTAAAGTACCTATCTATGACGGGTAATTTTAATTTCACATTCAAATATAGTTTCTGATAAATGATACAAGTTAAAATATAATACTTTTAACATACTTATGCACGGTGTACCTACCTATATACTGCATATTATAATAATCTTTACTCACTGCGCATGCGTGTGCACACGGCAGTAAAAGCCACGTTATACCTATATTGAAGCATGCTATATTATATTATGTGTGATCATCGCTAATATTAATATATTCCTATATAAAGTAGTATTTTCCTATGTAGATAGGTACCTATATAGTATAAACTTCATATAATAATGTTGAATGTATAGAATATCCATAATATATGTCTATATAGTAAATCTGAGTTTAAGATACAAATATTCCTATATACTTTTTCCTAAATTTAATTAGTATAAGAACAATTAGTTTTCTACATATATACAAGAACCCTTATATTATAGTGAATATATATATACTACTAAACAAAACCAATGAATTATATAATATAATATTGTATAGGTAGGTACCTATCACTGTGGGAATCTTTTGACAATTTCAGAAAACGTAAATAATAGCCACAAAAAACTGCTGTACCATGTAGACCTTTATTTTATTATAATAATATATGAATCTAAATATTATCATTGATCTATACATTAATCTATGTATACCTGTATATACCTAATCCATTATTAATATAGTTGATGGATGGGTACCTATACCTATATTATATTTGGTAATGTATAGTAGGTATAATAGGTTTAACAATGATTAATATATACCCAATACATAAACATACATAATCAATTGATTTATGTAAGTTAATGTAAAAATGTCGTCTATATCTAATATGTCTTACATTTAACATATACAGTAACTAGCTGGAAGCATCCCCTTATATATAGAACCTACATATTATGTACGAGATATTAGAAATGTAATATAGCAATTATATATAGTATAGTTAATTTAATAAATAATATGTCATATGAAACATTCAAGACCTCTATAAAATACAAAAGTGTATAGACCAAAAATATTATGCATAGGTATTATACCTATATAATATATATACTATTATTACGGCTGCATTAAATTTTTATGTAAATCACCAATGGTTTTGGGATCCATAGATTTGGATTTTCGTGGGAAAGAAGTCGTGAAAGATGTGTTTTACCTGTATAGAATATATATACCTATAGATACCAAAAGATATATAAAACTGATTGACTCAATTAGAAAAATAAAATTTCATAAGATAATATCTATTTTTTTTTTAATATATATAAGAGCAAAATAAGTATATTTGATCTCACAAGTAAAACAATTTTAGATTAGTACCTTAATTGTATAGGTATTTAAAAATTAACATAACAAGTTTCTTTATACGTATACGCTGTATACCTTATACATACAATTCATAACATATATATCAACTGAAGGGTAACATATTCTATTTTGACAAAAACATTTAAAGTTACTTTATTATTATTTTTACTTAAAAATTATTATTTTTTTTTTTTATAAATAAAATATAATAATGATGTAAATGTCGTATGGCACCATTGTATGAAACGTCACCGTTTATGCATTTTAAACGAGTTTTTGATTTCTGAACAAAAAGCTGATTGAAACAATAATTAATTTAAACACTATAGTAATATATATATATATAGGTATTCAGATATTCTTATAATAAAAATATATAAATCTATATTATCTTAAATTTGTAATTTTTACTATCATTATTATTAACAATAATTTCTAACAACTATAATATATAACATATGTGAAAGACTTAAATATATGATGTAACCAATGGTTAAAGTATATCCGTATCATGCATGTTTATTGTTTACCTTATTCAAATAAAAAAAGGTCAGCAAGTGGGTTGCGGGTATCGCTCTGCTGTACAGTATATGTGTCGAGTCACTATAATGGATGGGTTAATTTTGAATTCAATAATATAAAATCGTTGTATATACGAAAAACAATTCTGAGCGAAGGTGGTCTGTCAGTCTACATTACTATAAGTATAATATTTTATGATATTTTTCTATTAAAGAAATGTATTTTACTTTTAACAAAATAGTAGGTTGAATTAATTTTTTCCAAAAATATTGCATTTGAAAATATCATTGAGTGTATAAATTATAATAATATACTTTAAGACTTTCAAGCACCTCTAAAAGTATTTTTTGAAGTACAACGAAATAACTAACATTACGTTATTCTTCATTTAAGTATCTAATTTTGTCCAAATTTAAGCTTAAAATTACTATAAAAATCAACTACCTATATAATTATATTTTTTAGATTTATATTGGTCACACTATTAACTACTTATAAGAAACCTTGTTTTAAATGTCCAATCCTATTAGTTATAAAAATTGAATATTTTAGAAATTGTCAACTACAAAATATTTTGCAAATATACAATATTTTGATGAATTTTAGTCAACATTTGAACTTTGAATGCTTATAAAAAAAAGTATGCCTTTGTATTTTTAATATTTTTATACTACTATTATAACAACTTATGAGAAACTTTGTATTACATTTTTAAGCTTTTTGACCGAACGAATATGTTTTTATTGATAATTATAGAAAAAAACAAAAAAAATGTCATAACTATAAATAACTCAAAAAGTGTCAAAATATTTAAAAAAAAATATAGTGTATATAAAATGATAATCTTGATATTTAATGAAAATTCCAAGTGCCTACGGTTATTTGTTTTTGAATTACAAGTAATTTACAACAAAATAAGAAACTATTGTTCCTTGCTTCTGCAAGAAGTCGGTGGTTGCAGAGATCGGTGGTTTACGGGTGAATATACAAAGTCTAATTTTAATCACTCATAAAAAATTTATTTGAGTTTCCAATAAATTTATTTTATTTTTAAAAGTGGAAAAAATTATGAGAGTTCTTAAGTTAAATATTCAAATCTTAGGTTAGAAAATTGTTGTGATTTTTACGTATTTTGTCGACATTCTAACTTTAGACGCTTATAAAAAAGTATTGTAGATTTACACTCAACTTTTTTTTAATTTTCACTAACGGCAAAGTTTTATGAGAAGCCATATAATATTATATTTAGAAGTATTTTGACTGAGAAAAAAAAGCATACAACATTGTAAAATCAATACATATTTTGCTCCTCTCAGAATCTAAAATATACAATTCCATGATAGTTCCTATAGAGACTTGTGATTTTTTAAACGATTATTATTTTAAAACAAAATAAATAATAATTTATATTTGTATAGGCCTAATTATATATAATTATATAATTAAATTGTTTTTTTTTATTTTTTTTTACGTAAGGTTTCAACACCGAGGGTTATATTAGCCTATATTATTATAACTGTCATTGATTATATTAATTAAACAGTTATATTGTTCTACTGTTATAGACCAGTAATTATTGTATGCATTAACGCCTAACGGTTAAATATATTATCTATTGAATCTAGTATCGATGCATATTTTAAATAATTTTAAAACTTCTTATACCTATATGTACAAATCATCCGACCTTGCATCGACTGAACAACAAAAATATTTATTTTTTTGGTTTATATGATCTATCATATTATATAATATTATAATGATTACCGTGTACACTGTCTAAAACTACACTGAGTCTAAAACTAATATGTAAATATTAACCTTACCGATGTGTAATATAGTAAGTAGGTGCATATCTCAATACGCGTGCTTCATTAAAAATTATTTAGAGGTAGGTACAATAATATAGTAAGGACTATATAGTTGAAACAGTATATACTAAATTGAGTAATATTATATAGAGCACAGGGGTGTTAAAAAATATTACTAAACAATGTAAAATGATAAGAAACCGTAAAACGACAAATATTATTTATTCAAGGCAACCATATATATGTATAATATGTGAGTGACATTGCATCTGTAGCTTACAATAATACGTGTTGTTTGTTTATAATATATCATAAATCCTTTGGAATTTTGATGTTATCAAAGTTACTCAATTTTATATTATATAGGTACCTACATATTATAAACTACATATTTATACATATTATGTATGTAGGATAAACTGATACACCTACAAATCTTGAGCCAATATACCTACCTAGTATTTTCTCAAAAAAGTCTTAACAATCTAAACATATATGGTAGTGGAACTTGATTTTTGGAATCTATAATTTAATTATAAAAACAAATTGTTGTGTAAAAATGTTTTAATTATTTTAACATTCAAATTATTTATTGGTATTTGGTATTTAATATAAGTTACGACTTAATGAGTAATTTAAATTTGAAATTATTAAATAATTTAATGAATTATAAAGGATAAAAACTAAAATTTATTTTGATTTGTGTACTTGTACACATTTAAAAGACAACTATCTGTATATTTAATGTGTATCAGTTCAAGTAGTTCAACAGATGTGTATAGAATTATAGTTTTTTTTTTTTTTTCTAATGTTCATTGAAACGACCTCAAGGTCTTCGTCAATGCTTATCACAAGTGGGTAGTAGGGAGATCATGTGATCTATTTATCTATGTATATATCACTATATGCATGATACTACCCCCCTTCTCCAAGAGAAGACATGTGTGGTCTTCACTCCCGGTGGAGTGGGACCTAGTTGGAAACCGGATGATGCAATCGGACGACAGCACGGGAAAATGGTGATTGCGAAGAATCACACAATTTTTTTGCACTTGCTATGAATCGAACCGATGACTGTGTGAGTCGCAGTCAACTGTGTGACCACTGCGCCACTCCGGCCCCGAGAACTATAGTAACACGTCTATATACGCTGTTCTACTTACACATTTCCTATATACTTAAATGTCTAAATGTCTTCAATTGTTATTAAATACCTACGATAATTATAACATAAACTATTGAACAATTAAATTTAATATTTTAGTATTTTTATTAGAAACATAAGATCTAAAAGTGTCAGAGAGTGTCCATCTATACCAGAGTTCAAAATAATAACCAATATAAGTAGGTACCTATAACATATTATATATTTATAGACTGTAGTATTTAAGTAATTTTAAACATATATAGGTACAATTTACCAGGTACACATTTGTATATATATATATATATATATATAATTATTAATATTATACTACAACTATTTTGAAATATTAATTTAAAATTAAATATTTATGTATAACTATAATCTATATATATATATATATATATGTATATTATGTATAAATAAATAGTGGATACCCATTAATATAATTAAAAACAAGCACCTACCTATATCAAAACCGTTGGTAACTATTTTGTATAATAGGCTGCGTGAATCTTTGATGTAAATATATATATATATATATATATATTATATAGTATTGATTTATTGAAATCAGAATGAAGTAACAAACTAAATAATAGAAAATTAGAAAATAGAATTAAATCATATGTCTATTTAGACCAGATTAAACCATACAAAGGCTCTTCTTTGAGTTCTTTTGGGCTCCATATTTTTAAGATATTGTTATTGGAAAAATATAAAAATGTCAACAGTAAGATATTAAAAATATGAACTTATAATTTATTCTCAAATATCTGCATATTATTTTATTTTATAGTAAAGTTTTTTTTTTTTAGGTTATATGTCTTTAGTCGTAGGTATAGGTCCCTTATATATGCACCTACATATAATGCTTAATCTAGCACTACGGGCATATTTAAAATATTATATTTTTGTATACACCTATTTAGTATGTGTAAACAATAAATAGTATAATTTATAAGTAGTACCTACCTATATAGAAGGATAATTATTTTAATATGCTATATATGTTTGAGTAAGAATAATATGAATTCAGGTAGTATTGTTGGTTTGTTTTGGTTGCTATTAGTTAAAAAATATCAATTTTTAAACAAACACCTTAAAAAAACATATTATCTTCAAACTGATAAGTATATGGTCTGAGTCACGTATATAATATAACAATATATTTTGAAGCACAAGTGTCCCTGTTTAAAACAATTAATATAAATTTACTTTTAGGACGATTTATCTGCAGAAATATATATACTTTAATTTATATACGTACAATAATTGTACATTTATACGAGAGCCTATATGACTTTATAATATCCTATACAATATGAATTTAAAATGTAATATATTATAATCGTTTACCAAAATATTATTTAGGTTATAGCATACCTACCTATACTGAATTATTTATATAACGAACTAACAATTAACATCATAATACATAGATATACATAGTCACATAGGTATACTTAGGTACTTTTAAATTGGGACTTTTGTAAAACTTAATTTTTCTTTTAAAATTATTTTTTAAATGTTCTGTAGTACCTATATTTTGATATAATAACTCGAGAACACCGATAGGTACGTAGGTATATAATATATATCATTTAATTAAATCGCTGTTCATACAAACAAGTCAAAAAGCGTATATGAATGGCAAGCACCTCTATCAAATTTTTGTGATAGGTACGCATAATTATAGACTATTTAGTTAGTGCAGTATGTTTCAATAGATTCATTTTGAATTATTTTTTATCATTAGTGATATATGGAAATCAACATTTCAAACAGATTACCTATGAAAAAAGTAATTTTGTTTGTAAATTCAAATGTGATTTTTATTTTTCTATTTAATTTTAAAATTAAAGGTTTATAATCCAAGAAATACAATTTTGGAGATCCGACATTAAACAATCAGGTATTTACCTATTATTTACTTCACGAAAATTTTTATGTTGTATTTTTTCTGATTTTAGGTCTTTAAGGGAGGAGAGGGTGTCTGGGCTCGATAAACGTGATTAAGGATGGTAAATGGATAGAGAAGTGAGGCTATAAACAGAATTTTTTCCCAAAAGATTCACTAAAAATGCGACATTAAATTATTTTTTAATTATTTGAAATTGTTTTCACAAAAACTATATACACTATAACATATTAATTATACTTTATATTTATTTAATAAATCAACGTAAAATAATTTCAACTTTCAATATTTAGTTTAGGTTAAATTGTATAGTATTTTCAACCTCCATATATTATATTGTGATACACCTGAACGATTTATAATAAAAATATTTTTACCTTTCATTTCTCGGTTGGTCTCCCCTATAATATAAATGTGCAATGTGTATGTGTGTTGTATATGTATAATACAATTATTATATAGAGGGTTATTAGATACATGGGTGTGCCCTCTATAAATTCATTCTATCCATTCGGCTGAAATTTAAATTGGGGTCATCAATGAAGTGTGTATAATAAATTAATAAGTATATTATAATATTATACCTATGTATAAAGCCACTAGAGGGAAATAGCTAGTTTTTAATGTTCTAATTAGATATAAATAAAAGATTTTTTAATTAAATAAAAATTTAATTTCTGTTGCTTTGTTTCTTTGTATTGGCTTTATATATAGTCAAATATTATATTATTATGTATTTTTCAGAGTCGCATTTAAGCTCTAAAGCAAGCCAAAATATTATATATAGGTATAGACATATAGTATAAAATATAAAATACGCAATATATTTGTATTAGTTGGTATGGGGTACCTATACTTTATTAGTTATCAGTTATATTAGCAGTCTCTATTTTTATTGAACTTTGACACTAAGTATCTAATTCAAAGATAAAGGTGTGCAGTACGGGTTTAAGAAGTGCGTGATACTTATACGGCTATACCTACTAGTCAGTGGCCAGTACGCAGGATTTTTATGGGGGGGGGGGGTCATAATATACATGAATAGTATTTTTTTTTGTTTAGTCATAGTTTCATCATTTGAAAAGATACTTTAAACTTTTTAAGGGGGGTGTAATATCTCCCTGACATCCCCCTGCGTACGCCACTGCTACTAGTTAATAAGTGAACATAAAAAGGTGTGAAATTGGGTACCAATCTGCTGTATAGTAGCCAGTAGGTGTCGAGTGGGTCACTGCTTTACATGTAATGAATGTGTTAAATTTGAATTCAATGATATATAGATATTATTTTATGAGTAAATGATTTTGATCAGAGATGGTCTGTCAGCCTATATAATATATCAAGTATATTTCATGATGGTTTTTGATATTGATATGAAACTATGAAAGTAAATTATTTTACTTTTATTATTACGGTAGGTTGATTTACTTTTTTCCAAAAACATTGTATTTATTATATTAATTAATATTTAATTATTATAAAAGTGTATATTTCTATCATATTATAAATATAAAATATTATTGTTATTAACTAACTTTTGAGTCAATATACCACCTTAACATAGGCGGATTATACAGGTGGTAATTTTTTTCAATTACACTAATAACATCTTACGATGAGGAACTCCTTATTATATTATCAAGTTTTTTGACAAAGCAAAAAATTATTTATTTATTTTTAAGTCAAACATTTAAAACGACTGTAAATAGATAAAAAAGGCTAAATATTTTAAAAATTATACTATGTTTTTCTAAACATAAATTAAAAAATAAATTAAAATTAAATTAAATTGCTAATAAAAACATTTGATGAAAATTATAAGTATATATCTACAACGGTTAATCGTATTATAAGAAAATAAGAAAATCGATTTTGTTGGAATCTAAACTTAACTTAAAATGTAGACACCAAACACCGACATACGCTATTATATATTCATATCATTATATCTACGCAGTTTCATATTCAACGATCACGAAATGGATACGTCATACGAAGAGTCATCATTTGAAAAATTACTACGCATTATGGTTACATAAATCTGAAATCATCGATCACATAATATCAATTACACACGACCATACGGTTGACGAACAATTAAATGCAATTAACGACGATATCGAGGAAAATGTGACTAATGTGCTAATGAATTCGGTCGATATGCCGGATTAACCTCAGATCACTGGTGGTGACAGGCCGCCGTCTGTATCTCCACTACTGAGTACTATGCAACATCTCCGATATCGAAGCGATCGTGTAAGACGCACCGACGCCAGCCGCGTTCGAAGTAGACAACGACGTGCCAAATGATATTGTTGTGGTGGAAGCCGACCAGTCGAAAGACGACATAATGCAGGTCAAGGGACAAGAGGTTAAGAACACGTTCGAAGAATTGGTCGGTTGGCTTGACCCTGCAGTAACCCAAGCAGCAGTACACGTAACTCCACATCGACCACGAGCCACACGGTTTGTGGCGTCTGTGTGGAGAGAAATGACAAAATGGGAAGAGCCGGACGTGTACTGCAGCTATACAGTTGTTACCATACTGCTATACAGTTCTGGAGAGAATCATTGATAGTATAAGAATGGATATAGGACACGCCGATATTGGCACCATAAGGGACTACGGTCTTTTTTTTGGGAAGAGAGAAAATTATATAGCAACAAGAGAGACTGACGATAAGAGGCCTTTTTTTAAGGTTATGTTGCTAAAATCTTACTTTGGCGGAAATTTTGAATTTATGTATTTAATGGATCTAACGTCAAAAAATGGAAAAAGTTCGTCTGACCACAAAATTCTGACTTAATCATATTTTTCAACATATACCTACTAAAAAAAAACCCGTGCAAAAAAATATCATTTAAAATAATTGTGTCTATAGTTAATGGTAACAATATGGTTCATCATCGAAATAAATATGAGCCCTCTATGGTTGTAACGATGAATAAATAAATATTATTATTATATTTATTATATTGGCAGGAGCGTATACAAGGGGGGTTTTGAAGGGGGCCAACCCCCCCACCCAAAATTTAATAAATATGCTTTTTTGTTTTTTCAGTTATTTTATTTTTAGAAATTGTATTTATTAATAAAATATTAAATGTATAACCTACATATACAATTGAAAGTTTTTTATAAGAAATAAATAATACCATAGAAATTGTATGAACTTCTTATTATACAATTATAAAAGTGTACAACCCTACCCCCCCCCTAAAGTTTTATATTGTGTACGAGACTGTATATAGGTATTTATTTAGTATTCTTGTTCTTACAACTATTTTTTTAAATTCATAAAAAGAAAATCACTTTAATTTAATTTCATTATTATTAAGAGAATAATGATTTTATTTTATATTTTGTTAGATAATGTAATAATTTTGTATGATGATGATTAATATTTCAATTTGTTATATTACATAATAAACAAAAATTAAAAATTGTTTGATATTAATATATTGTATTGTTATAATCTATTGAATTATATATTCTGTATATTTTCTGTGTTGTTGTTTGCTATTGCTATTTATTTTATAAATTGTATTATCAATGATAAAGAACCCCATGCAACCTCAACAATTTTATGACTTAATTCTCAGCTGATATACTTTCTGTCCTATTCATTCTTATATTATTATCAATGGAGAAAATTCTTCGCAATTCTTCCAGTGTTCCCCCTTCGGCCGAAGGTGTCAGAAGACGTCAGTCGCGGAGCGCTGACGGGGGACGCTAGGGAGGGAAAATCATGAAGAGCATCAGGATCACCTTCTGATGGTGAGGTCCGCCGATTCTCTCCCCTTTTCGTCCAGTGGTATGATCCCCTGCCAGCCACCGAGTCACGGCTTCGGGGTAGGCGGACGATTCCAAAGCACCGAAATTATATAGTCGTCTCTCGCTCGCTCCGTGCTTTTGTCGCCGTCGTCATCGATAGCCAACGGCATCGTCGAGAATACGACATCGGCGACATCGCTCATTAGCCTCTCGGCCGTCATCTCAAACGCGCCCGCGACGCTCGTCCCCCCCCCCCCCAGAACCGGTCAGAGACTTCTGTAGAGGCGACCAATGGCCTTAAACTGTTCATCTATTATTATCATCATATTATTGTATTACTGTATTAATGCCCTAATAAGTGTTGACAGACAAAAAAAAGACATCATTGTAAAATCAATATACCTACATTCATTGCTCCGCTCTTAAATAAATAATAATCAATGTACCTACTAAAAATCCAAAACCAATATTACATTATTGGTCATACATTTAACTGAATATATTTTTTTTGTAGGCACGCTATATAATATAGGTTAGGTATAATATGTTTTCGTAATAATAAGTATAATACCTATCCAATCAATAATCCACTTCCTTTTTATGATTTATTTAATATTTATTAGGTAGGTATATAAGATATATCCTTTCATAGTTTCATCCCTTAACTTTTAAGAAGACGTCAGGCATCTGCAGTGGCATTATATTTTGTTTTCTCCTTTGACCCAACGTAATATTGCAAATTTTCGTTCGGGATAACTTGCAATTTGATGTAGTTAACTTAAATATTTAAGTAAGTAGAAGGTTATCTGGTGCACCTCATAAGCTATTATTGATATTTTATTTTTTAAGTGAATTTAAAGTTAAGCTATATACTCTGTTAAGCGAAAAAAAACACGCAGATTCTCCGCATGGGCACGTGACACTCTGCCATCGAGAGCAGTTCCACTTCGGAAGGATGTCGCGTGGCTGCATGGGTATGCGCTGAATCGGCGTGTTCTTTCTCCCTAGACACTAGAGTACAGAGTGCACCAGATAACATTGTTACTTTTAAGTTTTAGAATAGGTTAATTTACTCTAATATAAAAACTATAATAATAATTAACAACACTAAAATGGTTCTGTTGAACGCAAATTTTCTATACGTATTGCGCTGAGGCAGAGAGAAAACAAATAGTGTCAATCAGCGCTATGACATCCTGATGCATATGAATATCGTATCATGCCATTTATTATCTAGTTTTTCCATCAACGAATATATTAAAATAGTCACTCATACACATAAGCATATCATCTCGAAATTGTATAATAATATATTAATATCTACTTAAATATTATAATCATTACAATAATATTATTTTATTTTAACTATAAAATTAGATAATAATTTATTCGTACTTGTTAACCACCATACAATACGATAAGGCACATATTATATGTGAGAGGTTAAGCAGATTGCAGAATAAATCAGAATTTTAATGATATAATTTTTATGAGCATATTAAAGTGATTCAATAATGCGATATGCAATTTATTATTGTAATAATAAAATTGTATAAAATTGTTGTAAAATAATATAACTACTACAGTTATTGTTCAAGTAACATAAGTCATATGAATGTAAACTTTAAAGAATACCATTCATTTTTTGAATTCCAATTGAAATAATCAAATAAATATAATAAATTAATAAATTAATATTACGATATTATTGAGCGTATCTAATTTCTTGATAAAAATAAGATTATTATATGACTGATTCAAAACTAATTTTAGTTACAAAATAAGTAATAGTATCTACCTAGAAATTAATTAATTTTAGTCACTTACTGGATTTTTTATTATCTAGTAAAGTACGTTTATATTTATCGTGGTTTCTCTAACGTAACCCACATTCGTAAAGTCTGCTATTAATTTATTACTATACAGTATACTGTATACACAATATTGGTTTACCTATTTTAGTTATGTAATTCAAATTTTCAGATAGTTTTACATAATATGTAGGTGTTTATTTTATCTTAGGTAATTTATATATGAATTGGAAAAATATTTCAATATCAGTAACCATCCACATAGAATATCCATGCAACATTTTTTATTACCTCCGTCATACAGATTTTACGAAGTTTTATTAAATAAATTTCAAACAATTTGAGAAATGTAGTATCTTAAATTAGGTATATTACTATATTAGGTGCGCATGTCGTAATGTCGCATGCAGCATGCTTCAAGTCTGATTAATGAAAATATTAAAACATCGCAAATTGGAATCAAAAGTAAATTATTACCAAAACAGTCGAGTATTCGACGTTCAGTCAATATAATATTTAAAATCCGTGCTTTATATAATAAAGTATCTGTACTGTCAACATAGAATATAACATGACGGTTGTGTTTGTCGTTAGGTTTTAGGTACACAAATAATACTATTTATTTGAAATAAATAGTAGAAACACGAGTAATAGTTAATTACATGTACTTAATATCGCGTTTACCTTACCTATACACATTACACATGTTATATATGGTAATAAACTAATAACTAATAAATAATAATAAAATGTTTAACGTAATCACTGATGGGTTATCATAATAATTTCGTCTTAATGTGTGATTTTTTAAATGTGTGTCACTGCAACCACGCTAATTCAAATTTAAAATTTATTTTATGTATAAATTCTGCGTAGATGCTGATAGGCTATACAACGCAATAGCAACGCATATTCGTTTATTACATATTAGTATATTACAAAACATCGCAAACACGTTATACCTTATACCTATGTAATAATAATAATAATCATGCCTATATTATCATTGCGTAATGAAAAATAATAACAGTCGTCCGGTTATTACTAGTCGTGAAAGTAGGTGTATAGATTAACTACTATAGGCGAATTTGCGTTGTCACGTAAATAGTAATATAATCATAATATAACTAATAAACAATACCTCGGGACGACGCAATAGTTTAGCACGGGTGTCGAGGTCGCACTGAGCCCGCTGAGGTCTGACGACTGAGACGACGCGTCGCGCTCGCAGTGAAAGGAAAGCACTTCGCCGCCACTCGTCCGATGACGAGTTCACGGCGAGCGGGAAAAAACGACGTCGCCGGCAGCCGACGGCCGACGACCGCGACCGAATGGCAGTATCGTATCATTCGTATCGTGTCGCCGCCACCTCGCTCTATCCACGACTCAACGTTGTCAGACGGTACCGTCAAGCAACCGCCGTTTTCGTCGGGCGATCACCGCAAAAACACAACGGAATCGGAACGAACCGCTGCTACTATCACCAAGACGTGAGTACGATTTATAACCGATGTATTGTTAAATCGTCAATATTGATAAAACAATATGATAAACGACTGAACGAGACGTCGTAATTTTGACGTCGAATTGTCGGCCCGCGGCCGTTGCACCGTTGCAGTGTCGGTTGTAATACCACTACGAGTTACGACTTTGGATACTGGATAGCTAAATAGAATATATTATTATAATATTTTTATCTGTGGATACCATTGAATTAAAGTGATAAGCTTCGGTTTTTGTTTCGTGTGATAAGAGATAACAGTGGCGCGGTGGCGGCGAGGACCGTGTTTCCGGGTGAACAGCTGACGATAAGCCGCCGACGCGCCGCTTTGGAGAGTTAGTATACCTACCTACTCTAAAAACATGTAGTCGCTATTTTTTTATGTTTCGATCTCTACCTGACTCTATAGTATATACCAATATTATATTTTCACATTTAAATATAATATTATAACACATTGTTCGTGCAATTTTTTGAAAACGTTCGGTCTGTATAATATGATACTTTTATAAGATATAATAATATGTAGGTACACTATGGGTACCTATGATAAGCTGTAGCCTGTAATTAGTACTCGGTTGTGTTTAGCGTATAAGGTATTAAAAGTTATTATACATCCCATTTTAGCTTAATATAATGTTTATTAATCGTAATTCGCATCAGCATCATTTACCCGGTTCCCCGTCGACAATGATAATAACATTATACTATTTTCCATCGTGATCAGCACGGCGATTGGGTTTTTGAAATCTTATCCATGAAAATATCTCACTTTAAGCTATAACCTATACGCAATTATTATTTCTCTCTGGGTGAATACGTAATTATTTTTTTCAAATGGTTGTTTCGTCGTTTAAGAGGAAGTTATAACCTCATGTATTACCACCGTCTTACTAACTCATAACATGGACAATTTAACGTTCAGAAGAATCAGTTTTACTATGTTATTTTTAATACTATAGAATGAATTGTCCTATTAGATTTAAAAGTAAGAATGGTATCTACTATCTAGTTAGGGCATATTGTAAAGTTTTTTTTTTATATTTTAATTTTGAAGTAAGTTATGAATATTTTAAAATAGTAAATTTGTAGTACATTTTAAAATGCTTATAACTTACTTCAAAATAAACATTTCTAGGTACCCTAGAAAATTAGGTACAATAGGTTTAAATTATATAATACGTTAATTCACTTTAATATTAAAAATAATAGAATAAATAAAAAGGATTTATCGTATAGTAAAAAGAGCTGTAATAATAAGCTTTTTATGCGTTAATAACCTGGAGACAACATATGCAAGTATAACGTCATGTTAACAAACATTTGTTTATGTGAGTTTCTTGCTCCTAATCAAATTGTAAAACTATAAATACATTTTTGAGAAGGAAATCCAGCTATTGTTTTTTTCACTGACTTAAATTTATTCACCCTTAAGCTTAGAGCACCAAGTTGTGGACAGTGAAAAAGTGTTCTTGGGGTTTTAAAATAATGTATGAATGAGGCTATATATGGACTAAGACTTTCATCGATTTTTAATATATTTTATGAGTGTGTGTGTTGGAAGTTACAACCCTTTTCCCTGTTTATTTTTTATTAAATTTAATACTTTATATCGGAGTATTATGGTTATGACAATATTTAAACGAATATATACCTACTGATATCGATAATACAGTTTTTACCAAAGTTGAGTTAACACAAAATGTGTTGAACGTTTTATATTTTGTCTATATTTACAATATATTTGACTAGGAATTAGGACATTATAGGTATGTTTGAAAAAGAAGAAGGAAATTAGCTCTTCTGTATAGTGGGTTTCGAGTGTACCTTATCATTAAGTTGTAGGTAGTAATTTGTAATGGGTGTGTAAATAAATAATAAATAATAATAAATCATTGTAAAGAAAAAAAAACGATTATTTTGAAAATATCATCGTTTAAAGAAAATAATAATATACGTGATCGTAATGACCAAAAGTTTCAAGCTACAATGGATATTTTTTGAATTAAAACATCAAAAAGCAAACAAAATCGTTTGAGCAAAAATCAAGTTTCAATATCCAGTTTCGTGAACTTCAAACGCTTATAAAAAAAATGGGCTTGAGTATATACGATATTTTTAAATTGCTGTAATGCAGTTTATGAGAAACCTAATATTAAATTTCTAGCTTTGTAACCGAGATACAGAAATTCTATCAACATAAATTAAAAAAAATTACTAGAAAGTAGCAATTTCAAATTTAAAAAAAACTATATAAATAGCTCAAGATATTAAAAATGTTTGGTGAAAATGTCAAGTCTAAAGTGTTGAAAGATGATCAAAAGTACTAACTATATTATTAAATTTGATACTATAAACCACCCTCAATATTGAGGATTAATATCTAATGTTATGCTTCAAAACGTAATGACAATATACAGCAGAGTCGAAAAAATGTTGGTTTTCTCGTATGATATTTGTATTTAGCCATCAGTATTTTTCATTTGATGTTGGTTTTTTTAGTACTGTCTCAAAATTAACGTTTCTATATTTATAACCAAACTAGTTGTTGTGACAAGTAAAAATGGCTACCACAAAAAATAACTATAGCTACAAAATTCTAATATTATTATGAATTGATTTATAACATATAATTTAATCCCCTTTATGGTGCTTGGTGGTGCCAAGTGTTATGCTAAAAATCGTTCGACACATATTATATTATAGGGTAGAAGTTTGTCATAAATCTATTGATAATATTTGCACCTGCAGCAAGAGGATTTGGAGTTATAGGGGTAATATTTTACTTTAATTGTTATTTCAAGCTTTTTAACATAGGTTTAAAATACATTATTTTCTTTAAAACTATGTTTTATGGGGATTGGAAGCAGAGATGAACTGGAGTCGTATATAGGTACATTTTGATGTTTTCTACGCATTACGCAATGTGATTGTGTGACAAAAATGTCATCAAAAGTGTGTGTAGATGCGTTCGGAGCACTAGCTGTAGTTAATACATTCGCATATTTTAGACATGCCATGAAAACGTTAGCTTTCCTCATTTCCAACAGGTATCAATTTGTAATATATGTAGTTAAACGACGAGAATTCTTAAAACGGATTTCATTGATGAAAACAGAAAAAAATCTTCGCCGCTTTTACCACATAAATATATATGATAGGCCCACCGATTGGAAACACTGCTGGTATAAAAAGTGGCATATTATTATACATATGAATTTAAACTAATTAACATTCACGTACCTATATTCAGTTCATTCAATATAATCAACTCGGATGAAATGCATAAGTTTTGAAATGCAGTGTTTTTATTACCTAATGATTAATTAAAATATTTTAGGCACAACTAATGTTCATATAATTGATACAATTACATAAAAATATTATTTTTGTGATTAGGTTTAATTGAAACATTAATTACAGAACACAATCACTATATTTTTATTTGTGATTTCTTTTCCCATTTCTAATGCATAATATTATGATATTTTGTTACTTTCCGTTATGTAGATTACTGTGATTTATGAACGGGTATTTCGCAAACCCAATTATTAATTGATCAAGATTTTATACTACTCAGTATTTGTGAATACTAATGAGTAATGACCAACGTTTTTAATTTTATGTTTAACTTTATAGTTTATTGTATAGGGTATAGGTACATACTATATTATAATATTATGTTCTTGTGTATATGTTATGAAAATATGAAATATCTATGCGTTTTAATTTCTTCTTGCAATACCTGTGACATTATATTTTTTTGGGTTGAAAAAATATTTTGAGTATAATATATATCAAATATGTATATTGTATATGCTCAATTCAAACGTATTTTATAGTTATTTTTGTATCTATTTAATTTTTGTATTAAATATTGAATAAACACCTTTTAAAAATACATTTTACCTGGAAATCATTAATAATTAAAATCATACTCCTATATTCATGTTCAATGTTATTAAATTTAGTTTCGGCTATACACGCGCGTGACTTAAATTACGCATTTATTTTGAAAACAATATTATAAAAACTGTTACATATTAAAATTATATTTTGTCGTTGTGTTAAATAATATGAATATATTATTAATATGTCAACTGTGAAATAGTATCTATAATACGACCATAATTATTATTTTAGTAGGTACTTCATATTTTTAGGCTTCTGCTTATTGGTACCATATTATTTTAAAATGTTTATGCCGATTGAGCCATAGTCTAGAAACCACAGGCTCGACTATTATTAAAATTATACATAGTAATTCTATATTGTCTAATGTGCCTAAACTTATACTGTATAGTTTATAATTTATAGAGTATAGTCATTGTTTTAGTCTTGTGTTTTTAACGATTTATCTATATTTATTTATTATTAATTGTTTAATTTAAACACGCCGTTTTCTGTGTGACTAGTTGATATTTAAACAGGTCATATATTATAAAGTGCATGGCGCATGATTTTAAATAATATTTTCGTATAAGAACAGTTTTTTTCGTTGATATTCTACAAAATGTGATCAATGAAAAATACTGTTTACTCTCTGAGTAACTCTCACCTAATAAAATCCAAGAGATTTTTACTAAACATTTTCGGTAAACATATGTGTATTTCTTTTATATAGTTTTATGTACAGATGAATGAAGTTAAATGATAATTACGCTTTGGAAAATGTTGGGTCTATGCCGCTATTGTTTATATCTTCTGCTCATCTAAACTTTAAATACCTTAAGTTAATTAGGCAAGTATCTTCTGTTTCTATATCAATACATTATAATCTTCAGAAAAATATTCTGCTTAAAAAATACAAATGTTTGTTGCAGTAGTTATTTAAAAAAGTAGTTGACTTAAAAATTATGAAGCTAAAAAAGGTGGGCAAGTGAATTAGGTTAGGTTACCGCTCTGCCGTACAGTGGGTTTCGAGTGAGTCACTGTAATGAAGTGTTAAATTTAAATTCAATGATAAATATTAATGAATAATATAAAATGATAAATTATTATTGTACCTATATTAAAAACAAATCTATTTCAAATAAATTTTTATATATTATATTTATTCACACACAATATGCATCTTGTAAATCTGTAGCCTGTAGTGTGTGTGTGTGTGTGTGCGCGCCTTAGCTTATTGTACAAAATAAAATAGCATTATCATTTCGACACAGATGACTGCAACGACTGCTGAGGCATCAGCAGCGACAGTTGCTAAGATGAAGTCAACAACTGCGGATGATGGCAGCGGCTGCAGCGTGAAAGCGACAGACCTATGGGTGGAAGTTAACGGCGTGGCCACTCGAGTGCTGTGTTGGGGCCAGCCGATTGACGAGTACAATAAACATGAATTAAAGAGAGTAGTGTTGTGCGTGTGCGGCAACCCGGGTCTAACGGAGTTCTATGAACAATTTCTGCAGGAAGTCTATCGGGCCCTCAACGTTCCTGTCTGGGTGTTATCGCATGCAGGTACAAAATATATTGTTATTATAATTTTACATTTATACTATTTTCTATTTATTATTTTGTAGATAAACTATTTAGCACAGCGGTGTATAATTATTTATTATTATTATTATTATCAAAGCAGAAGTCAACTGTTCAAATACTACTCGGAAATGTTTATGATTTTAATTTTCAAACCTAGCGATATAAAAAAATGTTGGAATTATTATTATTGTGCAGTTGTCTAATTGTAGGTTTCACTGACCTAACATAGTGATATATTCATCAAATATTAATCCCTGAGGTATTTATTAATTTTGATAAAATGTATACCTAGCCGAATGAAAAAAAATTGAATTTTTGTGATATAGGTATAGGTATGTAATTTATAAACTACTATTATTATTATTATACCTACCTACTACTATAACTTATCAAATACATAAGTATGATTGTAAAAAAAGTTTTTCGTCGGTAGAGCGCTCAAATCGACCTTTCTTTTTTACTAGTTATAATTTAAATTTCAAACATTTTTGCAGCAATTACATTTAGAAACTTTACATTTTCAATAATTTATAAATCTTGTATAGGTAATAAATAATAAAGTATAAAGCAATTATAAAAAAAGGTATTCTTCACTTATATAAAAAACTAAATTTTCGTTTCTAAAGTAGGTTTATGTTTATTTTATCGTATATTGTATATTTATTTTGTATGCATGTTTTCATTGTAGGTATTTGGTTTAAAATGTAAACTGTATAAATGTACCCTGTTTCACCTAAATTTAACTAACTACCTAATAATTATTTCTTTATAATATTTTAATTAGCTTAAGAAATAGGTACTAACCTAAATGTTGTTATTTTTAACTTCATACAACAATAATAGATAAATATATAAACGTTCTAATTTGAATCATTTATACATTTCTTTACAGTAATCTACAGCAATACGTATACGATAAAAATAACTAATAACTGTTTATTGACGTTTATTTAATAAGAATTTTTATAGCACCATGATTTTTAAAAGAAATTAGTATGTTTTGAACTATAAACACTTATATTTACACCAGTGGACATAGATATACACGATATTACGTGAAATACTGAAATATATAGTATAGTATATTATATTATAGGTCCTTATATTTTTTATATTAGTACAATGTGAAATAATACAATTTTCTCTTCTTTTGTGTTACTTTGTTAAACGTTCAGCAAATAATACACTTTTATAAAATTCATATAAGTACGTGTACACTGTACATCATTAATTTGTAAATGTTATTAATACAAAATCCAGAGATTAACTTTTAAGATTACATAACTGTTAGTATATAATTCAATCAATCAAAAAAGGTTCATTAATTATTATATTTTCTTCCCAGATTAGGAATCATATAATGACATAATTACTATACATTTATGATAAAAATACTTCTTGTCTCTTTGTAAATTATGTTCATCATTAAAAATATATGATATTGATGCTGAACTAGATATATTAAAATATTATTTTTTTTATCAAATTACAATAAAAAACTTTAAAAAAGTATTTCAACATTTTTATTGGTTTGTGTATACAGTTTATACTTTTTTCAAAAGTTAAAATAGTAGAAGAACGTAATAATTTGTAACTACTAACTATAATTATTAGTACTATCTTTACTTATATGCTCTAAAATTATGTAGTAATTCTTAATTTGATTATAATATTTATGTATTATTTTTTTTAACGCACAATATAAATGAATATACCTATTATGAAAATAACAGCTGTTACTATATTGCAGTGGTTCCCAACCTTTTTGACACTACGGACCACTTAGAGAACTTTCAATACGTCACGGACCACCATCATTTTTAGACTTTTTTTTCTCATAAACAAGAATACATTTTTTCACACATATTAGAATATTTTATATTATGAATAAATAAAATACAATGCAATTCCTTATAGTTGGCAATCGATGATGACGATTGTTAGTACAAAATATTTGTAATAAGCCCCAAAGGAAAAATGAAATATTTTTTAATGTTGTAGGTATGGCTCGCGGACCACTACACGATGGCTCGCGGACCATAGGTTGGGAACCTCTGCTATATTGCATTGAGTGCATTCATATATTATAGGATTTTTAAAACTATTATAGGTACATATTGGCTATTATTAGTAATTTTTTAATAATATACTATAGTTATTACTTATTAGTAAAATAAATGTATTGTTTATTAACTTTTAAAATAAATACATCAAAGTGTAATATTCAATGCGAACAAATTTCCGGTTCTGCACGTTGCAGTTATAAAATGTATGCCACGGAACTTTATTTTCCTGTGTAAAACCTGTTCCACAATGAAGTTATCTCATGATAATTTGTCAAAATACTCAGATAGATTATTCATTGATTTATTAACTAAACTATAGGTTAGGTTAGGTTAGGTTATGTAGTAGTTTTTTTACGTTTTGAATGAATTATTAGTTTGTAATTTGAATATACTTAAGAGATTTGGTAATTGTATAGTTATTAAAATTATAATTTATTGGTTTATGTATTCACTAAAACGCAGAGTTAATTATATTGCATTATTGTTTATAAAATACAAGATGATCTGTAATGTTTTCCCGTTTTCCTATATTAGCCCAATGGCCACACCTGTATTCACGAGTTTATTTAAGTAATTAAGACTCTGTGCGAAATATAGGCACTCCATAATTTGGTGAAAATCGTTTTTCTTTTAGAATCTGGTACATAAAGAAAATGTCAATAAATCTGTGTAAAAACAATATAAAACCCATCATAACGTAACTGGAGCTGTCTGCTTTATTTTATGGTTAAAAACTAGGTAACTCCGGAGCAAAAATTGATTCCTGAATATTTTTCTAAAATGGTAAAATTGTAAAATTATTCCAAATATTACTATTGCTTTTGAATAATTCCTATATACAGTTATATAGTTTATTTTAATCATAATAATTTCTTTTTAACATTTATTATTACATTACACAAACTGTATTATACGTTACAATAAGTGTAAGTGAAGTGTGATGGGGAGACAAGATTAGTGAAAGTTGAAAAAGGCATCCGTTGATGGAACTTATTGAGACAGTGGGAAGTTGATTTTTTTCAACTAGAAGTTACGGAATCAATTGCATTTTAGACGCCTAGAGCAGCGGTTCCCAAACTTTTACGACCACGGCACCCTTCGGAAATAGTTTGTATTTTGTGGAACCCCGATGCCATTAACTCCAACTCAATTCCAATTTTTAGTGAATTTTTTTACCAAGTTTAATATAGAAATTAATTTTCTCAATATTGACATACATCTGCCGGAACCCTTGTGATTGTCTCACGGAACCCTTGGGTTCCGCGGAACACACTTTGGGAATCGCTGGCCTAGAGGATCACCTGGGATAGTGGCAGAATTTTAATAATTATGAAAATTAATATTTTTACTTTAGTGGGTTTTTAAATAAACATATAAACATTATTTTTAATTTTAGGTCATGAAGTTCCACCGTCGAATTTGGGACTTACAATCCCTGACCCTAAAAAGTATCCTGATCTTTACACACTAAAGGGACAAGTAGAACATAAATTACGGTTTATCGAGAAGTATGTGCCAGATAATTGTGATCTATATTTAGTGGGTCATTCAATCGGGTCGAAAATTATATCAGAATTGCTAAAGGATAGTGCAATGGCCCAGAGATTGACTGTTAAAAGTTCAGTGTTCCTGTTTCCCACCCTACAGAAAATGCGTGAGACGCCTAACGGACGTAAACTTATCTTTACTACGTCAAATTTTCTATCCATCACAATATTTTTATCTTGGGTAAGATCTAATAAAAATAATATAAAAACAATTATTTTGTTTTACTTATATATGTATTGGTTTAATATATATATATATACTTATAGGTTGTTTTTTACGTTTTATTTTTTATTTTATTTCTATATTATGTATAGAAACATATATTATAATATTAGGTACACCATTAGAATAATATATTTATATACATAATATATTAAATTTATTATTATTTTATTTCTTAGTTTCGGTTAAGTTAAAATAATATATTATATATTTTATTTATGGACTATAATATTGATTATATGGATAATAATTAATAACAATAGATAAAGGTTTTAAAAAAGGTATATTAACTATTTCAATACATTTTTGTTGTTTCGGTTATTTAGCTAGGTTAATACATGTTAGGTAACATATAAGTGTATAAAACATAGAATAATATAATATATACCTAATATAAATTATAAACTACGAAGTACTTACTATGCTAAGTACGTACGTTTATTAAAACTTAATCATATCCATCATGTTGTAATTTTGTAAAATTTGAATAGGTTTACAATCAAAGGGGCATCACACATGGCCAAAACAATACTGGTTTTAGATTCCTATATACGGATTCTTTAATATATTATTGTTCGCATGAATTACTTTAAGCCTCTCGGTCAGCATTTAAAAATTTCTCATCAGAAGAAGCCGATAAAATTGGTTTTGGTGTTGTGGCACGTTCTTATACAGTATAGGTAGTCGTATATAGACATGATTTTCATAAGATACCACCTGGCGTTTAGAACTTGAACATCATATGGAATAAATTATTTTTTAATAGGGTTTACATTTTTGAAGTAGGTAACTTATTTTCTTCTTCGATAGAACTCTAGAAAATTAAAAAATGCATGGTACCAAGAAGTAAGAACCAAAATATTTCTACCCATTTTAAAGATAACTGTTGACAATATAATGTTTTTGAATAAAACATGGTATATATAAAAAAAATAATAAGAAAAATGTCAATATTATTAAGTCTGGGATGTTTGCTTAGCATTTTTAAAATACAAGTTAAAAATAATACAGGTATATAAACGTTAGTTATTGAATTTAGTAGGTAGGTAATTAATAACTGATAAATTAAAATTGTTCCTAAACATCATTAAATTAATAACCTACATTTTATAAGTTAAAATATTTTTTAATATAGTTATATTCATTTTGTTTAACATGACTTTTCTACTGAATATTTAAGATTGCTTATTTGATCTAAAGTACTCATAAAAGTACTTATTTGATAAATATCACAAGAATAATATATAATAAACAATACCTATAATAGAATTTATTATGATACCGTGATTTTATATAATAAAATACAAATTAAAGTTTATTATTGTATACATACCTAGTAGTATTATCTTGTACATACTTAGTAGTTTATTATGATGCGACGTTGCATTATTGAAACTCATAATATTATTTTTTTTTTTAAATCTTTATTCTAAACCCTTTACCTATTTATTCTTATTATTGATTGCTGTATTAATCTATTATTATTATTATTATTATTCTTATTATTACATGTTAATATATTATATTCCTCTATATACATATTACATAAACATAGATTTTAAATAATATATATGTGCGTATTACAAATAAAAATAACAACAATTCTATTGATAAATAATTGGGTTAAAGACTACGTACATAGGTCATAATGACTATAATGTGAGAAAAAAAGTCCACATCAGCAAGTAACATATATTATAACGAGTAGGCGCTAATTATATGTTTAAGTTCACAACAACTTACTAATCTTTTGATGTGGTTAGTAGTAGATATATAGGAAATAATTAGTAGTTTTTATAGTACCTTTCGTAAAAAAGACTGGTGTTTTTATTTCATTTTTAAAACACGAATAACATATTATAATAATTGTTTGAAATACAATTTAATGAATTATGAAAAATGTAATACTTAAATTATTAAGTATTACATTTTTCATAATAACAAATTTAAAATATTATTATTTACAATATTATAATGCTTATAATAGTTAAAAAAATATTTATGTATTCAGATTTTTACTACATTTCCGGCTTTTATCAAAAAATTTTTGGTAAATATGACCCTAATAATAATGGAAGGAGGACATGTCGATGATCATGTTATTAGGTCAGCTGTGCGTTTGATTCATCCAATGGTGTTACGCAACGTATTTTCAATGGCAGTAGACGAAATGGATAAAGTATACGATTTGGACTACAAGGTGTGTTGTAATATTCATTTGCTTAATTACCTATCTGGAAGATTATAAGATTTTTTTTAAGTTTAAAATGTTGATATTTGGATCAAATTTAATAAGATTTTCAATAAATTAACATTTATTTACCATAAAACATTTAATAATATTGTCTAAACTCTATTAAAGTGATTTTCGCGTAGATAAAATGTATACTGTCTTAAATCTGCAAACTACATACCTATTTTGAAAAAATGAAAAAAAAAATGGATTTACACTGAGATGAAAACGTAGACAATAAAAAGTTCCTACTACGATTTCAGAGAATTCTAAGAAGAACCTCGATTGTATACTTCACCATGTATCATAGATACCATTGTATCTTCATTTTTTTTCGCCGTGTTGAAAAGAACCATTACAATAGATAGTTGACGATGAATAGGAAACCCAAAATTATTATTAGTTTATTGTTGAGCAAAAATTATTTATTTTATAAAAATTAATAGTAGTAGCCAAACAACCGTCTATACTTTATTAAAACCTACTATAAAATCGATGAAGTAATATGTTATAGCTTATTTATGTACATATTATAGGTAAGATTAATTCCCCATGTTTTGTTTAGGCATATCTACAAATAATACTTAACCAACGTTTATAAAGTAATAGATTAGTGATATGCTAACGCGGTAAAAAAATCTTTTTAAATTCTACTTAGTTAAAATACATTTAATTTTTATAACGTGGATTTGTACATATTATGAATTGTATGTATTTACCATTTTATAATAAACACCAATAATTTAAATTTTAATGATGTTAAATTAATCTCAAAATGGGCTCTAAAAGTTTTGATTGTTACTGTGTTTTTAGTAAATGTGTAAACTATTTTTATATTTTAATAACCATGTAGTGTGAATCTACAAATTAGTTTACTAATAAATTCCTTACTTTATTTTAATTCGTATAGAAAAACGGACGGTTTACAGACCTATTTCACAAATTAATAACTAGTAAATAGTTAACGGACACTTATTATACTTATAGTATAGCTGTTTTAGGGTAATTACTTGAAAACTGATTATGGCTATAATGGATTTACAAGAAATATATTTTCAGACATTTGATTTTAATGAGTGTTTTTTATTAATTAATCGAAAACGTTAAAATATATTCATGTGGTTCGATCTCGCACTTATAAATCGTCAAAAGCTAGCATTTTATTCAATATAACCATCCTGCTTCTCAACGCAAATTATCAATGAAACTAATGATACCTATGTAACCTATATTAACCTGCAGAAAACCAAAATCCCCGTACCCTAGTTTCCAAAAATATTTTCATATATTTTTATCATTATTATAATATGTCTGCCAGTGGCATGGCGAAAGCTGTATTTTTTAGCCTATGCATCAACCAAAATCCGGCTGTCTGGAGTGGTCTGGATGCGTAAGACTGTAGATCAGTGAATTTAAGGTCATAAACTAATAACTTATAAAAATGTATTACATTTAACATACCATTTAATATATAAAAGTTCAGGTTATAACCTGGTTTTTGTCTGTATTCAGTATCTACTATAACATAATATAACCCACATTTAATTCACATTCCGCACATTCTATGGCTAACATTTTTGAAAATATGATAATTTGACATTTGTATTATGTTTGAATTTTATGCAATTTCTGTAGTCTGAATGAGATTTAGTGCAACGGAGTATTAACAAGTAACGATAACAATGCATTGTGTAGTATTACTCTACGAGCTTTACAAGTGCATGCGTCCATGTCCATGGACCTATTCAAACTATTCAAAAATATTATGTTACTTGTATATAATCGAATTATAATAATTCCAGTTAATAAGTAAATTCCAGAATAAGTAAAAAAAAAAAAATAAGTACTTATTTGATCATAAGATCAGTTTAACCGGAATTTCTAGGTGACAAGAATTTTTCTGTTAAGTGAATATCGTAAAATTATATAGGTATTTAATATTGTTGATGTCATTTTATGTACTTTCAGCCGTTGAAGGACAACGCGAAAAGATTGCACATGTACTTCGGCAAAACCGACGGTTGGTGTCCGACGTCGTTCTACGACGACATCAGCAAGTGCGTACCGGAAGCAGAGGCTGTGCTGTGTGACAAAGGCTACCAACACGCGTTTGTGATAGGTTATTCAGACGAAATGGCTGGCATCGTGTGCGACTGGCTCCAACCCGTCCTAAGAAACACTAAATCGCAGTAGTACACTAACATTGGACATCATCCGCATCGACGGTTGTTCGTCTTCCGCGTTAGGAATGATTTTTTTTATAAATTATGTTTTTTTCTATCGATTACTGTATAATAAAATATTTTTTTTGTACTTACCTATGCTATCCTTCTAGTCTGACACGCCTCACCACGAAACAAACAAAAAATCGCAAACCGTATAATGTATTGTGGTATGTATTATAATATATATATTGTTGACGTAATGCATATATTTGCATTGTATCTATATAATCATTATCATAGTTTGAAATTTCACGTCATGACAAAATAATAACTATAATATAATATATGATTACAAAAACAACGTGGTCTGCAGTGCAGTTGCCAATATTGCTATACATTTATTTAATGTACCTCAGTACCCATATTACTTTCTGTACAGTATCTATCTAAATGGCTAGCTAAATAATAAAGTATGTATTATGTATTTACAATTTGCATAGGTACAACATTATAATATAGGTAAGTACCCGTCGTGTTTTCCGCGTTCCACGGGGCACTATATATTATTATATTATTATAATACCACGACTGCTGCGTGAATCCGAAAAAGTGCCTCGTTGTAACGACCGTTCGACAGATGGATAATGCATATACATTATACATACACGTACACATAGTGTGACAGTGTGTACTCGTGTGTGTGTGTGGACACGCTGGCGCGTGTTTTTAAAAACAAGGTCATGGGAAATGGGAATAATCGATTCTATCGCACGCACTTTTACGTGCACTCACCCCCATCCCTTCCTCGCCGCCGAGTTCAACGATTCGGTGGTGGTGGCTTTTATTGCATTTTGTTTTTTTTTTATGTTGTTCCGTGTCCGCGTGGCGTGGCGCCGCCGTTGGCAGCAAAAGCCGTTTTAGAGTTCAGTTTCGCGACCACGTCTGGTCATTAAACAATTCGTTTCGTAGCGCGCACATCGCGGTCCGACACTGTATTATTATTTTACATCATATGGATAGGCAGGTATATTTAATATAAATGGAAAATTAAACGCTCAACGTGTCTGTGTGCATCACGATCGCGGCCAGCTCCTCGAAGGTCCATCGCTCATGAGACCGCAGTCATTTCGACGTCATAATATTTGCAGCGGTGTTGACGATCCTCGCACAAGTGAGTATTATACATTTAAATATGAAGTATGCAATATTCATGTACGAATATATACGCCGTATATAAAGCAGTTAGTGGGGTAACTTGGATTATTATTTTTTTTTAGGGGGGGAGACTATTTTTTGTATAATTAGATGGTTATATATTGAATTTTAAAATGTCCCTATCAGTTATCTGCAGTTATTATAAATAGAAAAATTGACCATCGTCTAATAATGTAATCATATAATGTAAATATGTAATAATTACGATTTTCTCCAAACATTTTAACTTTTTACTAAGCTTTCCGAAAAAAATAAATCAACATTTAATTCTGCAGTAGTGCAGTGCATTATAATATTATAGTCATCAGAATATCAGATTAGTTATTTTATTTCGTCTATGAGTTATGACGTAATGACAGACCTACAACGCCTACTGATAAAACTGAAACAAAACAAAATACACGTTTATTAAATATATATTTTTATTTTAAATTACTTACCTAATGAAATGTAGGTACAACACAGCTTGTGCGTTATTAATATATTTAAATCTATAATTTGAATTACAATATTAGTGGACAGTGGCATTACTAAATAAATTAGCTATTACTTAAATTATTAAAACATGGAATAAACTCGATGAATGTTTTTTAGAGCTACCTACTTTCATAATTAAATTGTACAGCACTAGCCACTAATTGTACATTATTATACATATTACTGCAGGTAATTAATGAAACTTTAGGTATGTCTATATATAGTATATAGTACACTACTACGCTCCTTTTCAACGGTAAAAACAATTAATTATATTTATAGTTATTAATTACATTCCACCCACGTGTTTTTATTAATACAATTTAAATTTGCTCCCATATTATTATAACCGTTAGAAAAATTATTTTCCAATTTATCATTGTTTTACTTGTGAATTGTGATATTAATAATTGTATTAGTCAATATAAGAACTAGCTCTTTTTATAAATAAAAACAAAAACGTGACTTAGCAATGTGGAATACAAATACATACTACCACTAGGTACTAGTATATCTACTAGTACCTACTCAATTCTCACTTTTATATTTTCTTTTATTAATATTTGAGTATTTGACATTATCAATCCAGTTTTTTATCTGTAAAAGGGTAATAGAATAATGTATAGTATTATATATATATTGGCTATTGGTTTTTTTATCTGTAAACGAGTACGTAGTATTAAAACGAAATAATATACATGTGTGTCCAATTATATCTATATAATATGATTACCTAAATAGCTAAAAAAGCTTAAAATAGTGTTTTTTTTTACAATATGCCAATACAAGACAATTATTTTCCAACTGGGTAATTTCTACCACCTTGAATTAAAAATCCTACTTGTTTTATATATTTAGTATTTACCGCACACTATTAAGATATTTTGTTTGTAGGAGTGATAAATCTCAATAGACACTCTCGATTTAAACCCTTGAAAAAGGTGAAAAAGACTTTTAAGTTATAAGTAATTTATTTAACATTTACACATTTTTATTTAAATATTTTGGGATATGTTTTATGCTCAAAATAATTATGTAAGTCCCAATGTCTTCATTTTTTTTTGTGGAAAATCTTATTAATTTTAAGTTTTTTCGTATATCGTTGTTTCTTTCTACTTCAAATCACAACAATTTTTGATAAAATATTTAAAACAACTGAATTTATAAATTTTTTTTTTATTAAAAAATAAGTTTAATTATGTACATTGTCGATTATTTCATTTTTGTATAGTTATTTTACCATTGTAAATTTAACGAAGTCAACTTCGTTTACTGTTTAATATTTATAAATTATGATATTGTCTCTTAAAATGTCGATTGAGTTATTAATTATAGATGGGATTTTCCAGTACAAGGGTTTTCTACAAGAACTTGTTACGAAACAGACCATGGGACTGGCGGCTGTTCCGACCTCAGATATCTGGTGGTAGCCGTTTTTCCTCGTATTCCTCTCTGTTCGTTTTCCTAAAATAAGAAAAGATAATTTTTATCCATTATCAAAATAAGAATAATTGATTTCGACCTTCCTCATAATTTTAATAGATACCTATATAAGCTATAAGGCTATAAGTTTCATATTCTTTCAAGGGTTATTTTGATTTTTTTAAAGGCTAATAACCTTAGATGTTGAAGCCTTTCTTTTCTTTTCAATAAAAAAAAAAATATATATTTTGATTTATAAACATAAAATATGAAATAATACTTCAAATTCAAATTCATTAAAATTGATACATTAGTTAAATATACAATTTTTTGTAATAATTTAAGGTATTTACTAAAATATAATGCACAAATTATTTTTTTTTGTCCATCATCACATTTGGGGGCAGTAAAAATGCTACGATTCTCTACTTCAGCATCTATTCTTGTAGGAAAATGAAATTAGTTGGTACTGTAGTAGTTGAAAAATCCTAGTAATTTTTAAAAGTGCCAGAAAAAAACAAAAAAAAATGTTTTAAAAAAATAAACATTTTTACACAAAATTAGTTTTTAACAAAATCTATATAGTTTTTTTGGTTTGATTCAAAAACCAATAACCGTAGATACTTTACATTTTTCCCAAAATGTTTGTATAACAATTTTACATACGTGGTAACATTTTCAAAATATTATTTCCTTTTTTGAGCTATTTATAGTCATGAGACATTTTCGATTTTTTTTTTTTTGTTTTAAATGATTATTGATAAATAATAATTTTTTTCTCTCGGTCAAAACCGCCCGTGTGTGCGTGTTTTAAATAATAATTACTAGACTTAATCAGTGGTTAATGTGGCTCAAAGTAAGTGGAGGGGTGCCTGCATACAATTCAGATTTCCTCGTATCATCGTGTCTTAGGGAGATGCGTTGTTCTGGATAAAATAAGTAAAGGAATGGAAATTTTAAATTAAAAATAGTAGAGAAAAGCCATCCCTCCGTACCCTCCCACTCCATCTTCGACCACTGGGCTTAATTAAAGTTACTAAACAATTGACTGTTGATTCCTATCTCTTTCTCTTTATAATACAGTATGGTGACAGCTAAAATATAATCTATTATACATACAGGCAAAATAATGAGTATAATATAACCAATTTATGTAAAGAAAAATCAAAACTGCATAGTATATGCATAGTTTACATAGTTTATGTGTATAGGAAAACGGACAGTGGAGTAAAATGATCCTTCCTATATATTAAGACCTGTTAACAGCCATGCATATCGTTTTTCTCAGCTCGTCATAATAATACGATTAGAATTTTCGGTATTCGATTTTCTGGAGCCTTTCACAATTTGGGCACCATTGTGCTTAGCAACTAGTCACCAACAGATACAATGCTCGTATATTTTGCTTTAATCAGGCACTAATATATTTATTCTACATTAATTAAATTAAAAAAAAAAATAGTTCCTTTAGGCTAGAATAAAATCACATCTCCAAAGTGTCACTATATATACTCACGCGGGAATCTATATTTTATTAAAAGCAGAAAAAATATATTGAAGCTCATAGTCTCATACCTACTGGCTTTAATATTAAATTAATTAATACAAATACAAATATACTTAGGTAACTATGAAGAACACAGTTCAGCATAAGATTATACCTTGATAGTAACAAATCCAAAATTGTATTTATTGAGTTTTACCATTATAGATACTAGCAATCACTACTCACTATTCTTTGAATCAAGCGGTACAAATTTCATTTACCAAATCAAATTAATAATCAATTAGATAGGTAATTATTTTATTTTAATCAATCATAATAATATATTAATATAGAGGATACAATCAAAATGTATTAATTAATAAAAAATACGAAATGTAGTGAATTGAAGTGTTAAATACCTATAAATAATTACATAACCTGTATGATCATAAAACTTTAGTTTAATGTAATTTTAATTTTTAGAAAAAATTACTTAATAATTAATATACCTCATAAATAATTTCAATATGTTGAAAGATAGGTGATCGTTACACTTTGTTCCGCAAATATGTTCTAATATAACATGAAAAATGATAACAAGTTACCTATAATATAATTATATATTTCCATACTACTTAATACTTATAATACTTATATTTTAATACTTTATACTTTATTAATACTTAATAGTTAATAGTTCTTACCGCAATTGAATAATTGACATATGTACCGACGAAGTACCTACCTACGTTATTAACGTAAAGCAATAAGCATTGTGTATTGATGTGATTCAATAAAGTTTATATTTTTGAATTTCCATAACTGTTTTAAATTATATTACTTTATAATATGAACCATTTTTACAAATAATATTTTGTTTTAATTGACTATATATATATAATAAGGTCGTAAGTCTGTATACAAGCTAAATGACAATTGAGCACATTGTGCTTGAAGCCATAATAATATGTTTTAATTTATAATATAATTGAATAAAGCAATTTATTTTTCCTTAAGGGTATATTAATACTGTTTTTGATTATTCGTTTTATTCTGGGTCCTGTACGACGGCCCCGTATGAAATAGTGCACTATACATGTATATTGCAAATTATGCAGGTTACTTACCCCATATTTATGATATTAATATATTAATAGGTAGTTAATACTTATCATTTACTAATAATTATAGTTGCCTAGTAATACTTAGTGTAACTACATACCATAGCTACAGCTATAACTTGCAGGAGAAGCGTATAGGAAAAATGGGAATGATCTCAGTGTATTGGGCATTGGGACAAACACTATTATTATGTATATAGATATATAGACATGATATATAAAGTACACATATGGTTGACCGTGGTTACAGATTAAATTATAGTGATGCAAATATAATTGTATGAAGGTTATAAAATATTTAATCGATTTTATTGTAGACGACCGTTTTTTTATAAGGCGCATACGGTTGTACCATGTTAAGACCTACTTACCAAATACTATTCAATATTCATATTTCACGTTATAATTTTTTTAATAAAATATATTATAATTTACAAATTATTTAGTAAATGGGGTAAGAGATAATTAAACATTAATATGTATTAGGTGGGACACTGGGACGTGAGTGAGGAACCGTTCAACAACTTCTCCTCATATTTTGAATTCTATTTTGTCTAAAACAAATTTTTTGATTATTTTTGATGATTCAAAAATATGATTATTATTTACTTAATTTTTGTTTTAGAAATCTATGTTGTTGCAAAATAAACTTCTAACATTAAATTACTAGTTTTCTGTAATAATTTTAGCAGTTTGTAATGTATTATTAGTTATTACTTATTACAGTCTACTTTAATCTTCGTAATATAGATCTATTCCTCAAAGAAATGTATCTACATAATGCTGACACACGATTTATTTTAACAACGTACACGTGTCCTTTGGAAGAAACACAGTAGACTGTAATATCATGCCTGCTCATCATTTTTCTTCGTTTGCAGCCATTGAAAGCAAATAGAAAATCGTTGTAAATATATAACATCCTCGCAAAAAAAAGCAACATTTAACGTAGCATATTATTATAAACGTGTAATGCCTGCATGTTCGTGTCGTATAGTGCCACACACGTAAAATATAATGTGTACATTTTGGTGTCACGCTGTATACCGTTACTCTTATTGTATACGAGAACAAGTAGTGTTACCCGACTCCACCCTTGGTGCAAATTGGTTCTTATAAAAAACAATTTTAATATCATGATAAAAACCAAACAGATGGCGCTACGAGTGTATTCCTATTTCACCACATAATTTTCAGGGGACAGGAGTTGATTTAAATTAATAACCTTTTTTTAATAAAAAAAAATCGATGAAAGACATAAAATATAAAACGTAGTCGCGATAAACTTAAAATCGTGTTGCGATTGACCAGCTTTTGCCACCAATGACCACTAGTGTATATTACGTAGATAATAATCTATATCTTTCTTTGAAAAATAATCTACAATACACAAAAAACACAATAAAAATAAAAATAAATATGAGAACTGCAGTTTTGAAGACTAAAGTATGAGAGATATATGAAAATATAGTGTACTTATTATAAATGCATAAAGCAAAGATTTATATGGCAATAACAACAATAAGTTACAAGTAATGTTTATATTGTTTTGATGTTATTTTAATATTGTGTTTAAATGTTTTTTGCTCGGCTTGCATATATAAAATCGCTACAAGACGTTATTTTATATTTATTATTTTAGACGAAATTGGTCGCTGGTAATTGATATGTCCTCAGACAATGAACCTACTTGGAGAATATGCAGAAAAGCAGTGTGGATGTTGATACAAAATGTTAATAACTTAGCCGATGCCGAAGCTTTACTGAACCGACAAGAGAATGACCTTCATATTGCAAGCGGAAAATGTTTTATTTTATTACTGGTCAATAATATTTTATTTTACTAATTTTTTCTAAGATAGTACATCCTAATTTATTATTTATTTACCCTTTAAAATTTTTTACAATAGAGTTTGTAATTTTTAATTTTTATCGTTTTTAGATAACGTATAACTAATCATATTGTTCCTGTACCTATACCTACATTTCTTTTGAACTCCCTATTATAGTATTATTATAGTACTGCTGCAAAAGTGGTGCGTGTCTGTATATATTATTGTGTTTTACAATTACATCTATATATTATTATTTATTATTCAATTTTGACTTAATTAATTATTTTGAAAAAAACATGTTTGTAAAATATTAAATATAAAAATACATTTTGTTCTTTTTTTCTGAATTTTGCATTTCAAAAAACAGTAAAATAAATCTATGCAGCATAAAATCAGATAAAAATTAAAATACAAATACAATATAATTTTTTTTTACATATTATTGTTACAATAATCTTTTTTGGCCATTAGTCATCTGATATTTCGTATAATACGTTTATAAACACAAAAATTATAATTATACATGTACGATAAATTATAATTCTGGGAATTGCATGCATTTGTCGAAGCAAATAAACAATATTATTCAATATTATACTGTATTGATTTTATATGTAAGTCATGATTATACTAGTTAATTTTATAGCAACAGATCATGCGTTCAGATCTAATGCGTTGATGGTTGATCCATACAGTTTTCCATTTTCACCACTGACATAATTAATTTCACATTAAAATATTATTTTTGTTTTATTAATAGTATATTATACATTTATACCATTTAAATGTATACCCACTTTAAAACAATGAAAATAGTTGTTTGATATTATGCGATTGATTCGAATGTATGTATCGTATTAATACATTAATACCTATATATAATGATGTTAAGCTCTGGTAAATATGTTACAAATATTATATAGTTTTCAGTCGTAGTCGTTATACTTAGTCGTGATTTTAAGTGTGAACAATGAACATATTATTATGTATGCGTGTCAGTGTTTAGTGCCATTGGAATGAAATCGTCTAACTTACCCAAAAATTCTCCCTATTAAATATTATGTTAACTACATGGTATCGTTGTAATTTAAGGACTTTAACGCGCGTTATCAATTGAATAGCGTAGGTAGACCAAATAAAAAATAAAAATCGTATACCTACCGTTCAGTAGTTAGTTATATGATAATACCTATAGGTATATAAACCTTAATATTTATTAATCTATGTAATCAAACTTTAATACATTTTATAATTTGCATACATAAAAGCTGACGTAAGAAAACTGAAGTTAAAGATGTACATATAGGTTAATTTTTCTAACGCACTAAAATCTTTACATGACGTGTATATTTCAATTTATAAACCAATCGAGGTTTAATACGGGTATCATAATTGATAAATATACATTATTAATTTCCTATAATAAACTTTTGATAAAAGTGAACAATATTCATTGCAGTAGTTTATAACTGTTAATTTAAAAATTAATATTTAAGTTTGAAAATATTTTTCATACAGTCAAACTAAACTTTATTTTTGAGGCCTGATAAGTAGGTAATTGTTTTAATCAGTCATTGATAATTTAAAGTTTAAACAATTTAATTTTAAACAATTTTCATAATATTATTGTAACAATTAATAATTATACGGTTAAATTTGGAAAAATTCATTAAAATATACTCTTAAAAAGTAACAAAATCCTCAAAAGACAACACATATATCTAGTAGCAGGTACGCCTTTAATAGTATGATATTATAATGTATCATATAAATATCATAATAATATTAATGTGCATATACATAAATTAACGTAGCAAACGACCCGATGTAAGCTCATGCTGCTTGGCAGATATGTTGGTTGTTAACGTTCTCATAACGTGTATGGGTTTTCCGCAGACGGCCATCCAAACGCCGGAAAAGTCGCGACTGGAATGTGCGCTGGCCGAGTTCAAGCGGCTCGAGGCGCGGTGCAGCGCAATGTTGGACAACGGTGGGTGGTTGGGGGCGGTCAGGCGTAAACTGCAATTCTCGTCCAGCGCCGTTGCGGGCGTCGACCATTACGACGGACAGATCGCTCTGGCCAACGTCACCCTGTGCATAGTCGGACTGATGGTCGTCAAGGTCATGAACGGGTACAACGTGGGCCACATGGCTACCGCCAAGACGGTATACACGTTGCGTCGTGCCTGGAAAATGTACCAACAGTGTTACGCCTCCGTGCTGGACGTCTACCGCACCATTTACGACCTGGACCCCGGTCAGCGAGTTAACCACTATTTTTACTCGATACACCTATATACCACGGTTATCTATATTATATTATAGTAACTAACCGTGACCTATACCTATAATATCCACTGAGACCGCAGTACCTCACTCATGAGTATTTTTTTTTTTAACTTTTTTGTGTGCATCAGACAACATCACACCACGGTGGCCGCCGGTTTTAAAACGCAGACAATCCTTGTCTACCACCTCGTTGGCTTCGACGTCGAACGTAGGAAGTCGTATGCATCGTTCGGCTACCACGTCGTTTGTAACGTTACGTCAAGATAGGTACACGTATTAATGATTATTAATATTATTTAACAATAAACAGTGATTTTTTTTTTTCGTGAACCAAGTGATCATTGAAAATACTATATCAATTATAGATTCATTTTTAAGAACATATTATTTAACTGATTAATAATCTAAGCCAAAATAATGTTAAACAGCGTGTAGGTAGTGTTTTATATTAAAAATTCCTTAGATTGCCGGTTCGTGATGATAACAGGAATATTGTACTCTGTATATTAAGCTGTTCAAAAACACTAAACTCGGCTGTCTAATTTACTAGTATATAATAGGTAGTTACTAATATAATACTATTTGCTTGTAGGTACGTACTATAGAATAATATCTAACTTGTATCATATTAAAATTTATACTTCAACTGACTGATTATGAATTTGATACAAAGTTTTTTTTTTTTAAGTAATTATAATATAATAATATGCTTGAGTACGTGTTAAATATTGTTGTTTTTCGTATAGTGCAGTGTCAAACGAAATGTCTAAGGACGTGGTTAGATTGATGGCAGCGGTCAGTGTGGGATACGGAGCTTTTAATTTGATTTTATCATTAGTGTCGCCAATGGTTATACCTCTAATCGGAATGTTGGGTTTTCGTGGAAATCGCCAAACCGGTTTAGACGCATTAGCGTTTGCCAAAAACGGGCCTGACGTACACGCACCGTTGGCATGGTAACTATATCGTTGTCATTTTTTATTTTTACTAAAAAATGTGAGCAGTGGGTACCACTCTGCTGTAAAGTAGGTGTAGAATGGGTCACTAGAATGGATGTACTAAAATTAAATTCAATGATATAAAATCATTGTATACGAAAAACGATTCTGGGCGAAGACTGTCACTTGTCAGCCTATATTACTAAATATATTTCATGATGCTATTACTATTAAATAAATTTATTTTACTATTAGACATTACTACTTTAGCTATATACAGTGGGTTGAATTCATTTTTTCAAAAAAAATTGCATTTGAATATGTCATTGTGTGTATAAAATAAAATAATATACATATTATATACCTACTTTAAAAGTTTATAGTACTCACAAATATTATTTTTAAATTACGACAAATTAACTGACATTTTTCTACTTTGTATAATATACAATATATTATACTTTATACTTTTCGTCCAAATTTGAACTTAAAATATCTTTTAAAAAAACTGTGTTTTTATATTTTTTATATATTTTTATGGTTACAGTATGGATTACTTAGAAAACCCTTTCTACAAATTAAACACTTAATACATTTTTGACTACACAAAATAATTTGCAAATTTTTGGGATTTTGATTAATTTTGTTAAAATTTGAACTTGAAATGCTTATAAAAAAATTGTGGTTAAGCGTCCATAATATTTTTGACCCACTAATATAACAACTTATGAGGAATCTTGTATTAAATTTTCAAATCTTCGATATAAAATGAAAATTGTTTACGAATTTCTAACTTAAAATAGTTTGCAATTGTTCGTGAAATTGACAAATTTGGTCAAAATTCTAACTTTAAAAGTTAGAATGAAAAAATATTGTAACTTATGTATTTTTGAGATTTTTTAATTAGTGTATAAACAAGTTATGAGGATCCTTGTGTTACATTTTCAAACTTATTGACTAAGAGAAAAAATGTTTATCGACATTTGTACAAAAAACCATTTTAAAAATCAATTGTCTATAAATAGCTCAGAAAGAATCAAAATATTTTGAAAATAGCCATATAAACATTTGGTGAAAATAGTGAATAATGAATATTAAAGTATCTACAGTTATTTGTTATTGAGTTACTACAAAAAAACAAAATAGATTTTGTCAAAACCTGGGTTTGCATAAAAATTCCCGATTTTTCTTATTTTTGTTTTTGTTTTTCTCGACGCCTATGAAAACTACTTTGAATTTTTTATTTTGACCTTACAAAAGTACTAATTAAATCCAATTTTATATTCGAAATCACCCTTAAAGTTGAAAATCTAAACATTTTTTTCTACTAGCCTTCGTGTATATAGAAAAAACAAAAAGAAAAAAATGCACACATCATTGTATAATGATTACATTCATCGCTCCACTCAAAATCTAAAATCACTAATTGAAACATTCAACAGACACACCCACACACACAAATACATAGTTATTAGGGTAACTAGTATTTGATTTTGATTTTACCATGATATGTGTGCAAACACAAATTTGAATTGATATAGGTACTTAAACCTAATAATTATTTTTATGATATTGGATGCTGAGCGGAGTGAATATAATATTATACATCATATAAAATGATGTACCTTATAACATTTTTTTTTCATCACCTTTAGAGTAAAAAAAATGATTTTATCTTCAACGTTACTTTTTACTAAACTTGATCTAGTTAAGTTGACTTTGAGAGTCAAACGTAGGAAATTCTCAGTACTTTAGTATAATACTATAATATAATATAACTACTTTATATCATACTTTTTAATTGGGAGAACTAAAAAAAACAGTCCGGTAAACAAAAATATTTACAAAGTGATTTTTTTTATTTTTTTATTGAAATTCAGAAAGAAAGCTTCAGTTAGTTCAGCGTGCCCAATTAAAAATAAATAAATTAAAATATAAATAAAATATAACATAATACACACAATATACACAATATCCATCAACATATCTCCTTCGTTCAGAATCGTTTTTTATCGTTGATTTATCATTGATTTCAAATAAAACACACTCATCACAGTGACCTACAACTCAATAATGGAAAAACCCACTCGAAACTATTATATATAGTACATCGAGGTTCCAATAATAATATACATTTTAATTTATGTACATAATATAGGATTATTTTTATAGCTAAAAATCAATAGGTGCACCATAATGCGATCAAGGTTTAAAATATATTGTAGTTGTTCATAATGTAGTGCGTAATTGATAGGTACTCTATGTCTCTATGTAATATAGGTTCGTAAAATCCAAATATAATCTTGAACAAATAGTCGCGTATAGAAAAGTCCGTAAATGGCGTAAACAAACATTTTAAAAAAGGGTTCTAGGCTTTTTCACTTTTAGTATAATTATTATTAAAAATTCCAAAAACCAGAATTTGAATATAAATGTATTATTTAATCAATCATTAAGTAGAGCGTGCTTAAAAAAATATTCTATATACGTAATATACATTGGTACCCTTTTTAGGGTCCCATAGGGGTGATTAGTTCTCTACTGATTATTTTTAGGTACCTAGATGATTGTATAAGTACCTATATATTATAGGTTGATTCTGTCATGGTATCACATGATGGGAAATACAGATTACTTATTCGACGGTCCCCAGTCTCGAGAAAATGAAACTTACGTCAAAGAAACAGAGCTATTAGTAAGTAATCCGCCTGAAGAATTCCAAAACTCGACATCTCTGCAATACTTTACTGGGCGATCGCTTTATCTCAAGGTTTGTAGGACTGTGTCAACCTAACATAACATATATGTAATATATATATATATATAATATAACTTAAGCAGAAGTCTTTGGCTTTAATTTTCCATGAATGTTTATAAGTTATATAACTATATTTAGTTAATTTACATTTCATTAAATGTTGACCGTGTCAGTATATATTTATAATTTATACTCGTAGGGTGATTTAGAACAATCAATACGAGCGTACGAGATTGGATCAACAGTTTTAGTTGATAATTCTTTTGTAAGTATGAAAACAATGTGTTTACACGAGTTAGGATTCATGTATGCAATTAAATTGGATTGGATGTCAGCGTATAAAAAATTCGCAAGTGTAGCAGAAGTATGGATGAGGCAGTATCATTACTTCATGGCTAGAGGTAAGAACAAATAATTACATTTATAAACAGTTATTTCTTGTAATTTCTCTCTGTACTAAAATTCCAAAACATACGTATTGCCTTGGGCAACTAAACATTTTTTTTTAAATATCGCATTGTGTATAATTGTAGTAAATTTGTATCTAAAATAAATGGTCTTACATTGGAGACGAAGACCGTGCCAGACACGGTCAATATTTCAGATACGGGAGACGGCAGTATTTATACGAAGATAGTACGTTGAGGACGAACGCCGCGTTTAACGCGGTATGATTGTTTAATGCATACGGACGATCATTTCCCGCCAATAATTTATTGTGTGGACGGGCTGATTTCTCATGTTTTCTCATGTTGTTCGGTATTGAATAATGCGATTAACTTGTTTTTTTGTCGAACTCTCAGAGTGTAGATCTAAAAATAGGTCTAAAAATAAATATCATAATCAAATACCCGATATCAGTTACATACTGGAAAATACGGCAATACCGATGTTCAAAACAAAAAGTCGACCGAGATATTTATATTATATTCCGTATTGTTATAAACTTATAACTATGACTGTATAGATAGTTGGAATATGGGACTAATTTAAAATAGTATAATTGTTTTGTTTTGATAATATTATTTTTCTATACACACACAATATACGTGATGTTTATAACTTGAATATAAATAAAATATCGATATGCGGTATACGATTTCTTGTAAAACACGGTGCTCGTCCTTTAGACGTAAAAATATTGACCGTTTTAAACACGGCATCCGTCCTCAACGTTGCAATGTATTAAAATAGCAACGTCATCTGTAATATGTTAAAACACGGACCGTGTTAGACATGGTAGTCGTTCTTAACGTAACAATATCTTAAAAAACGGTCGTCTCCAAAGTGTTAATCATCCAGAGATCAAAAACGTATTTCTTAAATTGCTTAAAAATAATATATAAAATACATAAGACAAAACAATTTAGTATTTACTGTTATTAAAAAAATAAAAATAACTAAGGGGTGGGGGGGGGGGTCTAGACTTTGGTGGAACCCATATGGACGTTTTTAGCCCACTAACTTTGTACGAGTTTATATGTAAGGAAAATCAAAACATACGACAATGACCCAAAACAGATTCAGCTATCTTGCTGTAGGTAAATATAATAGAAAGATAATTATCTAGATAATGATAATTTATAAACATTTGCATCTAAATATACAGCTATAAAATAAATATATCATACTTATTTTATTTTATTTTTAATGACGAATGGGAGGATGTTGTTTTATTTAATGGTTATTTTCAAATTTTATTTTACAGTACTTCCTATAGTCCCTGGAACTACTAAACTTTAGTGACGGATATTATGGTAGATGTGAGGGTATTTGCACCCTATGGGTTATTTTGAACTCTGGTTTTCTTAAGACTAGAGCCCCTGTAACTATTAATTCCTAGTTACTCCCACGGTTGTACAATATCTAAGTTTTTAGTCACCTTATAGAAAATGGACATGGTCTATAGTCTATACTATAGTATATATCGTATACATATAAGATATTCACAGATTATTAAGATTTAATGTTGTATTTTGTTCTGTGATGTAGTTAGAAATTTATAATATTCCAATAATGCATTGCATTTTGATATATGAACAAATAAAGAACCAAGAGTTATTCCCACATGGTCTTATCATATATAATAATAATATATAACATGAACTTTTAACTTTTCCAATCGATTCGCATAATGGGATGAAGTCTTGAGTTCTCCGTTTTTTGTTTTCTGATTTCATGGTACGAATGTGGGCTTATAAAGTTGGAGTTCGAGTCAGGGAAACAAAGACAGCTGGTGAAATCTTAAACGGGGCTTTAAAGTTTTCAAATATTAAAGGATTTGTTTGCGCTATATTTGCTGAGAAAATAATATATTCATTTTGAGGAAAAAACTCGAAAAACCATACTGTTAATCTATGCATTAATGACATTTTTCGGTATATGATAATAAATAACATTTTAATCGTTGTTCACGAAATAATATATAAACAAGTATCAAAATCCGGCATATTTTTTACAATTTTTTTTTTTCGAAACATTTTATCTATTAATTAGGTATATTATATTTATTATTTTAAAAGTCAATATACCTAGGCACCTAGTACCACCTACACGGCTATACCGGATGTACCCGTGGTATTATATAAGATATTTTGAGAATAATTTGTAAAATATACCATACACTTCAACGAAGTTGAAATTCAACCAAAACCCGTAAAACTTTTTAAAGTTCTTAATTTGATATAAACATAAAATCTAAATGAATAATTTGAAAACTTGTGCGTTAATTACGTTCCCTGGAGTTACGCATACCATCGTATCCGTCTAAATAGTTAATACTCGGTGTGGTAATAAAGTTATAAAACGAACTGCTGTAAATTCGCGTTGAAAATAAAATTATTTTAAGCGTTTAGTTTATTTGTCATTATTATCGTAGTCAGGTGGCGGGTCGGTTTTTATTATGGTAGCGAAAAAAAAGGTTCAAAAGATTGATTAAACAAGTATGATAAACGTTTAATTCGTATACTTTATGAGTGAAAATATTAAATAATAACAAAATCCGTTAATAATGGTTGATAAAATAAATTTAAAACAAACTAAAATCATTTTTCTTCTGCAGTTTTTATTTTATACCGTCTCCTTTTTAGTTTTAACTTTTTTTGTGAGTGTTTTACATCACCTACGTCTTACAGGTACGTATCTTACAGGGACAGTAAATATGATTTTCAACTCTGAAGACGGTTTTTGATAGCAAAATTAACCTAGTGGTAGGATAAATATTCAAATAAAAAAATTCCTAGTACTTAATACCTACTATTCAAAATAGTCGGGAAAAAATAAAGAAAAATTATAAAAATGGGAATTTTTAATTCGATTTTGACATATTTGATTTTGTTTTTTTTTATTTAACTAAAAAAAATAACTGTAGCTACTTGGCATTTTTACAAAATATTCATATTAATATTTATTTAACATGATATTATTTTTAAAATATGATGGTTTTTTTGTGTTATTTATAGATAATTGAAACACATAATATATTTATTAAAATACATTGGCACAATTTTTTTTATAAGCGTTTGAAAATCAAATTTTTTGGAATGTAGTTAGTTACTAAACAGTTATAATAATTTCAAAATGTAAAAAAAAGGTTTTGGGGGCTTTTTATAATGAGCTGTATATTTAGAATAATACGAAACCCAAATTAGGTTGTATATTAACTATTGTTCTTTATAAATTTAATAAAACAAATGTTTTATTTTAAAATTACTTTTTAATGCTTTTTTATAAACATGCTTACGTCGTTGGATTTAATTTTTCATTGGTGACATGTGGATTGAGTTCACATGATGATAGTAGAACGTGATAGTTGCAATCGTGACAACTACTACCATTATAATAGACAACTTTTTAAAGTACAAATATACGCGTCTCTATAGACCTTTGAAATTAAGTGCTCAAGTAGTCGTGTATTGCCTAAAATAATTTTTTCACACACTTATTCACACACTGACATTTTTGTTTTTTTTAAGGCATTTTAATAAAATATATTTTATTATTAATATATACATTGGAAACATCTATTGTCTTGGATATGGGTTAAATTGTTTTATTTACTGATCTCCTCCCTCCTATTATATACACAATATAATATATATATATATTCGGTCACAGTGGCTGTCTCCATTTTAACGCCCAAAAATATTTGATAAAATACAGTGCTTAACTTGAAAAAGAAAAAGTAGAAGTACTTTGAAGGCTCAAAAAAAATGTACGGCCCTAGCTAATTAGTAATTAATACACCTTATTTCGCTTCACTCTCACACCCTTTATTATACCCTCAAATGGCACAAAAATATTACCACAAACCAAAAAAAATTTCATAACTTATTACACTACTTATTAAACTTACTTTAAAAGTTTCAACCATAATCGTACGTAGGTATGGGTGGTAAACTCTTGCAGACAGTTGAAGTCATTGTAGTACTTTTTTTAAATGGATCAATAATAAAGTATAGTTTTAAATATTTTAATTAAGTTAGTTATTTATAACATTGCGCTCTAGTATTTTAGGACAAATATTCTTATTGTCTTCTCGTCTTGTATTGTTCGTGGCTGATCTATCTACAACCGTTGTTATACTTATCACCTGATACCTAAATATTACATAAATATCATATACATATATTACAGTATCAAATATAAACATTCGCACACATTTTGTAAATAGTTTTTTTTTATTAACTTAATAGTTTTGTAAGAAATTTTAAATAAAGTCCTATGTGTCCTAATTCGAAAAAAAATTAGGGGTATTCTAAAATATCTTCACATTTAGTCAAGATACCCCCACCCCTCTGTCAAGGGGTGAGTCAAGCACCGATGAAATAATGTCCAAAAACAAAACCATAATAGTTAATAGTGGCTTGGCATGGCGCGTTGGTTGCTACCAGTTACGTTCCGTACTGGGAGTGAGCAACGCCCGCAGCTACTTGTTCCCGGATGGGTGACCATCCGGGTTTTGTATAGTGGTTAAAACCTTGCCACGCATACACCTTGCCACACGTGTTCAAACTTACAATATCCTCCCCTACAGTTCCACAGGCTAATGACCTTAACTGTCAAAAACCTTACCCCTAAAAAAAAAAAAAAAATAGTTAATAACTATGCACCTCGTGTGTGTATTTATACGTCTTTATAGTGTGCGCAGGCGCGGCAGGCGATATAACCACGGCCAAGCTGATGAGACGGAGGGCCGACGAGACGGTCAACGGCTTCGGGTTGAACGCTTGTCAGGGCACGATGTACAGCTTCATGGAGAGCAAGGAGACCGAGGTCACCGAAGCTCTGAGGAGGACCGCAGTGGCCTTGAGCGGAGATACGGCCGACTGTAACCGCGATCACCTTCTTCGAGATCGCAGCGATGGTCAGCGACACTGCCGACTCATCGCTTACGAGGTGCTGTACGTCAAGTACGGCGTGGCCAGGTGGCCGGTGGACGCGCTGCACGCCATCCTGTCGGGTAAGCACCCCGCGGTTATTCGTCTGCTGCAACATAATATAGTTTATACGTTTTGATTTGTTCACCTCTTCGCCTGCACGTATGAACGAATACACATCGTGTGTGGATATCAGGACATCAGCCCTTATAATATATAGTCAATAAAAATGTTTAACATATTTTTGTAATATTATTATATTACGCAATACATATTATAGCTTCGACTAATCAGTATATTATGTTATAATATTTACGAGTAGTAACGTAAGAACGATTTAGAAACTTAACGCAATAATGAAATGCACGTGTCCGATATGGCAGTAATGCTCAGCCTTTTTAAAGTGACGACTCCCAAATTAGATTTTCAATTTTTTCTTGAAAGTATTTTCTCCTTTGACATAATTTATGGGCTATTATCATGTGTGAGAATAACCTGAATAATTAATCGCAAACTAAGATCGAGAATCGCTGGACTTAAATGATTACTGGTATTCTTGTAAGTGTACGTCATGATGTAGGGCATAGTTATTGTCAATAATAACCTATTGGTACTAAGTGTCCGAGTTGCTGCAACGTGAAATCAATATATTGCTGCAGCAGGACGTAGGTCCATTCGACTGTAAACATAGCCTACTTATTCGGTCAGCGGATTTGAATATTGGATAGAATGTAAATTTATTCATCAGATATTCAGATTCACCACTCGTGGATCATAACTGTTCGATATTATTATAAATCTTTCGAGGATAATAAATATAATAAAATATATGTTTAATACATGGAAAAATGACTACGTTTTAAATCAGAACCAAATTTAATGTGATCATTCTAGGTTCTATCCACTTTGTGTAACGAGTACCCAAAAGTATTGTTGATGTTAGTATTAAATGATTAATAAATTAATAATATTTAAGTTTTAAGCTTTGAAAAATGTACAAACATCTAATATATTTCCATTTAGTATTATTTTGATTGTAAATAGGAGATAAAGTATATTATTTGTTCATCACAAATTCGGATTTTTATACTACATTTTTGGAATTAATATGATTAATACTTATTTTTATTTAATGATTTATAATGATACAGGAGCGCAAGATACAGTACACTCCGTTAATACATATCAAACGAATCAAAAGTCAAATAAATTGTGAATCAAAATTGAGGCTTTTGAATTCTGACTCGAACAAAAAAAAACAACTAACAACTAATTTATATTTTAATTTACTTTGATATAATATTTTATAAAATTACAAAACTACTTTTAATTTTTATACTTCTTTTGTTATAGATTGTTAAATATAAATTGTCCACACAAACTAAAACACAATGTAAACATTTGTTTTAAACTCGTGTTTTTACTGTTTAAGTATAGGTAATGTTTATTTCGGAATAAGACTTGATAGTTAAATAGGCACACACTATTAAACGATACTTTTTAGTCTAAGTATAATTTTACAACGCGTTTAAGCACTTTATTTATTTTATCGACTTTCAAAGCTATACACACATGAAACGCTTTTAACTTTTCTATGATTAATGATGATTAATAACAGTTCTCAATTTTATATTAGGCTATTATTTATTGAAATAGCCATTAATCATAATTTGTAATTAGTTTTTGCTTTTGCTTTTTCCAACCCTCAATATTAAATTAAAATGAACATGCCAATGCAAAGACTTATCAACAAAATATTTATATACCTAAACATTTTTAATGATTCATAAATTGTAAACAAATATCACAATGCTGGTTGGCGCTGGTGACACGTTGTTAAAACGTATTTATTAGCGTTTAAAACAATATTTACGCTTCCTCGGGATCTCGGTAAAAGCACTGCTGTCAAAACATCTCATCGCAGAGTTTAATCAAAATCGGTTGAATAAAATTTACTAATAATGGATAATTACATAAGATAAAAAAAATTGTAATTGGAAACTGTCAATTTCATATGTCTGTTATATTATTATGTATTAACGTTTAAAATAAAACATTAACAGTGTAATAATGTATTATTTACCTATACACGAATAAACGATATAATAATATATACATACATAAATGTAGAAAATCAAACGAATGAACCCAACTGAACAATAAAACTTGCTTATCAAATACAGTGTTTACGTATGAAGTTTATTTAATTGCAGGTGATATTATTTTATCATTGCTGATATAATTATTATTTTTATTGTTATTGACAGATTGCGAAGAAGCTGAAGACGACGACAGCACGATGTGGTACACAAAACAATTGCTGACGATCGTCTGTCGGAGAGTTTTGGGTTTCGTCAACGACCACCGTAATTCCCTGGTCGAAATTGTCGACAGTATGGACCGAAACCAACGGCGCGATCACTTGTACGTGTACGTGGTTTATGAACTGACCGCCGAGCAGATCAAACACACCGAAGTAAGCAAGGTCTTATTAATTATTTGAAAAAAAAATTAAGTCTCGTGCAATACGATGTATTTCTATTAATTGTAATTTTGTAACTAGAAGGTTGTTAACGTATGGTTTTCATCCTTATACTATTTTATACAAATCACTTTATCAGCAAAAAATTGCATTTACATTAGATTATACCTTTGGAATGAATATTTAAAATGTGTTAATTTGATTTTTATTGTTTATTTATATTTTTAATGTTTTTTTTAATATATGTTTATTTAATTGTATTGAGCTACAACTTCCAAACTCTTAGTATTACAATTCCTGAAATCGACTAGCAAATTATTATTACAACATGTCAACATAATAAAACTAAAACTTAAGAGGACGCCACACCCGCATGTGTTGTCTCCGTCTTACAAACGTGTAACATACCAAATTTACGCTCAGTAGTTCACGTTTTATGCCGTTAGCTTAAAAATTAGAGTGAATTGACCTATTATAAAAGTTGATGGTAAAAACTTTATCTGTGTTTTGTTGTAAATCTTTTTACTATAATTCAGTTTTTAAGTGAGTTATGAGCATTTTTAATTTACATTTATTATACACACATAACTCACTTAAAAACTGAATTATAGTAAAAAGATTTCCAAAAAAATACAGATAAAGTTTTTACCATCAACTTTTATAATAGGTCGATTCACTCTAATTTTTAAGCTAACGGCATAAAACGTGAACTGCTGAGCGTAAATTTGGTATGTTACACGTTTGTAAGACGGAGACAACACATGCGGGTGTGGCGTCCTCTTAATCGATTGTTCACTACTGACAAACCATTTACTTTACCTAGAGTGTTTTGTGGGAGTATAGAATTTATAGACAACGAATATTCTAATGTATGTCTTTATGCATATTTTATGTCTGAAACCAGCAGTCTTAAATATTTATTTAAAAAATATAAGTACCTACCTACATACATTTTATTTTTTATGCGGTTAAATTATTTTGTTTTTTTAATTTTATACAATTATGAGATAAAGATTTAAGATCACACGAATATTTGATTTCAAACAGGACTACATAGAACATTTTTTTTAGAATTTATATTTGATTGCCAGTTGGCATGCCTAATAATATAATATACATATAATATATTATACAATATGTTAAATTCTAGTAGTGAAAACCAATGTCAGGTATCAAAGTTTTAAAATGTATATGCATATATTCTAAGTACATATATATTTTATTTATTGGCTATTTGTAAATTATGTTTTAATCCTAAATACCTATAGTTGTAATCCAAATTATCCTATCCATGCGTGGGTTTGATGGTTTTAACACACTTTATCACTGCGTGGGCTTGTTATTTATGTATATTATATTGTTTTCGTTTTTACTATTTTATTCTAGTTTAGTTTTTTTTTCTACTTATTTTGATCTTATATATAATGGAAAATAATTGCCGAACTTTAATGGTCTGTTGACCACACTTAACAGGCAACAAAAATCATTTAATTTAAACAAATTTTAATAATTACTATAATTACGTCTCGGAATCGAACAAAATGTGTACAATTATGGTCATAATATACTACATACCTATAGGCGTGCATAGTCCATCTGCAATGCGTCAACTCATGCATAAATATAGAAACGAAGCATAAATCGAATAAAATATCAGATACAAAATAATACGATAAAATATTGATAATATTATGTTAATTTGTGAACCCCGTCATATTATAACTAATACTACTAGGTACCTGTTCCAAAAACTGAACGTGTTATTTTTTTTCCAAACAGACTATAGACGAGGCCAAACGAACAGTTCAAAAGCTAAGGGATTTAAAACGAAGTTACCATTTTCAGTACTTCTACGAAATGCGATGTGTCTCATTGCAAGCGTACGTACAAAAATTGAACGTCAGATGACGATTTTCTCAGCCTGAACACTGCTACATGATGGAGTGCCAGTAAAAAAACGTTTTTACAAACTTATTGTTGTTTATTAGTTTTTTTATTACTTGAGCACATGCATATTATTATTGTTTTCATCAGAATTGTTCACTAGAATACAATATTAGTAAAATATTTTTTTATATTAAACGGGCAAAATAGGTGTAGAAACTATGCCGTCCACAAAATATAGTTATAGAAAATTGGTGTCTGTGTCGAGACATTTTAACAATGAGTACCTAATTACAGTAGGTACCTATTACATTTACATACAACATTCAAGTAAATGACAAAATTATACTTTCAATTATTTATAATATTTATTGCATAATTAAGAAACATAATATCAAAACAATGTGATGTTTTTTATAATTTATGCATGTAGGATCAATTATTATTGAATTTATTTACCAAATGTAAAATTGTATTAAGTCAACCTAACTAGTATAACAGCATAGATATTTTAAGAAAAACTATTTTTAGCTCATATTTTTTCATAGGGAAATATTAATATTAATATAATATTGTTTTAGTTTATATTACCTAAAATATAATATTATATATTATAATGCTATGATCTCAACTAGATATAAAAGCATATAGGTAAGCCATTTAACTATAAACTGAGGAATTGGGATTTTAAACATGATTATTTTTGGTTTTTCTGGTTTAAGACAAAATTGTTTTGGTAGAAATCATATCAGTACCTATATCCCTCCCCCCCTGGTTAACTTAAGAAATGTTGTTTTAATATCGCAACATTTTCAAAAATTTATTTTTTCTCGATAAATTTTTTTAAACTGTAATAACACGAAATCCTATCTTTTTTCATAAGGCAAATATATCTTATTTAACGTACTAACTATTAAATTGTATTAAAATATTTTTGTGAATTTTTGAAGCAGATTATCGAATTCCAAACCAAATCAAACAATTTTAATAATAGTTTAGTATTTTCTCAATGTAATATTGTAACCATGGTTTATAATTTATCCATTATTGCTATACAATGGTTGCTCTTGTATGATCTAAAAATTATAAATTATTTGAATTTCCTTTATGTGTGCAGGGGGGTGGACCCAAGGGAAGAGGTCCATGTACTCATCTTAAAAATGTTTTTATGCACCAATAAAACTTAGTGCAATACATTTTTTTTATTTATTAAATAATATAATAAAATAATAGAAATTCATAATTTTAAAATGATCATAACTTGCTTTAAAATTGAAATATCAAAAATAATTTCTACTTGGGGCTCTAGATAATAATTTTTTAAATTTGATAATAAGTCCGTTCACTCAAATATTTAATATATCAAGTTAAATGGTTCATTCTTAACGAAAATGTGCAATGTTATACGTTTGGAAACACTAGAATAATCCATTTCAGTATTTCACTCTATCATTTTGAACATAAAAATTAATTGACCTTCTATCAAATTTTAAGGTGTAAGAATATTATCCAAGGTCCCAAGTGGCTTTTTTGATATAAATACATAACAATTTTATTTATGCAAACTACCCACCACCATGTGGGTTACCAAGAAACACTTAACGCAGTATACAAAATCAATTTTAATATACATTTAGTATGTAGATAATGGTAAATATATTGTTTTTGCGGTAAAATGGAACATCTATTAGGTAGAATGATCAACCAAAACAAATTTTAGATTTTGCTATCTATAATTCGTCTAGTCCAGGATTTGTACATATTGCAGATATCCAATATTTCTTTTTTCTTTAGTTATTATTTGTATTATGGATTTTTAATTATTTTATTCAACAAACGGCGTGTTCAGTATTATATAAATTTCTGTAAAATTGAATTATTTTATAGTAACGAACTAAACACAGCTTTTCATAAAGCTATGGATGTCATGTGTTTGTTATTTGAGTAACAGGGTGCGATGATTAATTAGGAAAAATACAAACGGGTGCATGAAGCTTTACCTCAAACAACCCTCGTCATTTGTTACAAGATTTCAGTCGTTTTAAACAGCCTCTTGATGGTGTTTCGAAATTCTAGTAACTAATCAGTGTTTTCTCGAAAAATAAAAGTATACTCTTGTAAGTTTTTCAATGAAAAGAAATATTATTTTTATTACCACTAAAATATATTCAAGCTCCCTCCTAATAATTAATAATACTTGAATTATTTCTAGTTATTATTATTTTATTTTTTAAATTATTTATAATGCTCAACTAAACGTTCAGCTGTCAGTCAAACTGGTGGTATAGCTATCTAATGAATCATACAATTCTGCAAATACTATTGGCTGATGTATTAGAACAATTCAATTATCACCATGTACCTACTCATGTCGAATAATAATAAATGAATCCTAAAAGGTTTTTAATTTACAGGTATTTAAGTCAGTACAGAATAAACTGATTTTCTATAGTAATGGTTGACACATTTTAATTGCATGAAAAATAATTCCAAAAATCAAATAAATAAAACCAATAAATACAAATAAATTCGTAACTATCTCCGAATATATTATAAATTACTATTATGAAACATAAATATTCATTTTTAGGAATAATTACTTAACAAATTACATTTTTATAATGACATAGCTACATAAGTATAGCTGTATAAGTAAAGACTAAAGTATACAGTATACACATAAACATAATATAGGAATGCGTGATATTGTAATCATTAAAAAAAATGTAGTGGTAATGAAAAAAATTGTAATGTGATCTATAATCGTTGTTTATTTTGTCTACCTACTATAAGCTATACAATTTAGTTGTTAATTGTTATCATTATTGCATACGTATAAATGTATTTAATAGTTATATTGTTGAATTAATTATGAGCACACTGATAATACATACATGTTTAATATATTATGTTATATTGTTATTATTATATGATTAAAACTTAAAAGTACTGTACCTACTAAAATATTATGATAATACTTAAGTAGGTTCTATATACGTATAATAGTTTGATGTATGAAAGACGAAACTAAAATCTAAATAATAATAATTGACAATTATTGATCAGTGTATAAGACGATATAAAATTTCGTTCACATTTTCAAATAATATCTGAAATCATTCTAGCGATATCTAATATTGCACTGTCCACTGAGCACGACAAGACTTGTGTAATATCGTTTCCTACTGCGTACGAAACTACGAAATGATCAGTAATATATTATATAACATCATTCACCTTCAAACTTCAAAGGTCTTTCAGACGTGGTTTTCAATTAACGTCCGGAGATCCGTGAACGCGCAGAACAACACGTGAACCGTTTATGCCAACTATATACCATCTTACTACACAATATAGTATTAGGTTTATTGTGTGTGTATATATATATATATATATATAGACCGTCAGACCTAGTTATATAATATAATAATATAATAATTGCCGTCTAGACGTACCAATTCATATCCACCATCTAACTAAAATGCCATCATACGATATCTATTATTATTATTATTATTATTATCATTAGGTATATACGTTTGAAGTTACAACAGAACATTTTATTTAACGATATTTTTCATACTATACATTTGGCTTTCATTCAAAAACACTCATACAACATTATTTTATATTAAACGACTGTCAACGAAAATCGGTAACCGACTCCATTGAGTTATTTATCAGGTGCTGTCGCCCGTCAGCACGTCACCCCGAATTCAAAATGTTTGAATACAAATACTCTAGAATATTATATTATTTAATGTATATATATAGGTATGTAAGCAATGGTTTCTTGCGAAAAAATCTCAATTTATATTACTTAAATGTTTTTACCAGATTATTAGTAGTTTTTTGTACTCGGGGTGCTGGACCGACGGATATTTTTTTGTCTGTGTTTACGCCGTGCCTATATTATATAAGATTGATCTATATATAATATGTATTATTATAAAATCATAGACCCTATAGTATAGTAGTATAGTAGTATAATATAATATATAATAAAGTATTTAGTGTGGTACGCATATTCGGAGGAGGATGCGTAGACCTCGGATGGGAACATTTTAGGAGCGGAGGATTTGTTTATTTAGATAAGTATAAGATACAGTAAGAAAAACGAAAAATATTATTTTGATAATCACTATAAATATATAATTTTTATATCATAATAGTAAATACTAATTAATAACATGGTTGTAATATTTATATGCAATAAGATTTAAAATGTGCAAATTAAAACAATAAAGTTTCTTTTATAAGTATTTCGTATAGACATTTCAAAATATCCATAATTTGAAATATCTACCTACATGGTCGCAGTTTTTTTTTATAAGCGTTTTAAGTAAAAATTTTGAAAAAATAACGATTTTCCTCAAACATGTTATAACTATTTTGTGACAATTTAAATTGTATAGAGACTTGAAACTTTCCACCATTACTTAACCTATTATTTTATTTATGCATAATGGCATTTTCAAAAGGTCCCGACATTCTATATAAATTTATATATCTCTATATACCTATGTGGACTATTTTTATCAAGCGCGTATTTCCGATAATTCACAGAAGACTCGCGATTTTCACTGCTGCTTTCACTGTACGAATATTATTATTATATAGTCTTGGTGTGAAATCGACTCACACACTGAATTACGAATTTAATGGCCCTATATAGTACACAACACCACACCGCCGCAGACTCTTAACGTCGACAACCGAACTCCTCCTACCTTTTAGTATAATATATATATATATATAGGTATCCAATATATATGTATCCCGCTCCATACGTGCTCACGATAGATGCCCGCCCGCCGATAACGCGTTCAGTGTTCCCTAAAGCCTCACGACGCGTCCAAAACGATATTTTTGAACGTTCAACAGTTCAACATAATAAAATATGTTTTACTTGAACATAAAATATGTTCATATTTTTTTCGTAGTTTTATAACCGTTAAACTGCGCGGTCTTCACAGTACCGATCGAGGGAGCACCGAAAAACTAGTCTTAAAAAGTTAAAACCGTGTTGAACACACGTAACATTTAAACAATTATTAGTCGGCTCTAACCCATGCGCGGCGAACTCTTTCGGAAAATGTCAATAGTCGAGTAGTACGTGCGGTCGTGAGTTATAAATTGTATGGTACAATACACAGCGAAGCATCACATTATATTATACTACCGCAGTTAATTTTGTAATAAATTATTTATCATATTTATCGAGTTTTACCGACTCTCGACAGTCTTAATACTAAAAATAGTTACCGCTATAATATACGTGGCTCTTAAATTATATAAACACGTTTATAAATGTATTATAATTATATATATCCACGTTCCTTATCGTTCGAATTCATCTTCAAACTCGATCGGGACGTGCATAACACACGAAGAGATCAGAATTTAATATTCCGAAATTATGAATCGGAAACCGACCGTGGATCTCTTTGTTTTTCAAAGAGTAATATTATAATATAAAAAAAACCCTGTTTGAGCCTTTTTGGCTTTCGGGTGCGTTGAAGGTTGTGTTTTTATAATATTTCTCTTATTTATACGTCGACACGTCGTCATAATATTCTGTTCGTGATTAATAAACGTCTAAACTTTAAAATGTCGCAAACCTACACAATGTGAAACATCACTAAACGCACATAACTAATATTTAATGTATATATAGGCATACGAAATGAAAGGTCGTCAACTGTCAAGCAACAAGTCAATATAACTATTGGAAGATTTTTTTTTTTTTAGAAATCTTTTAAACTACAGTCAATTCGAAAACGTATTTATGATAACTGATAAGTGTATATAAATGATTAATATTATTATAAGTTTTTTGTATAATCGAATTACTATACAATATATAGGTATCACCAGCTGCAGTACCATCGCAGTACATACGTAACCAAGGAGGGGGGGATTAATTGAGGCATAGCACCCCCTCCCCCTTAACCTTAAAATTTCCCCCTGTATATTTAATGGTACGGGTTTTCCAGATTCCCTGTAAAACAACATTCTTCAATGGAATTTTCACTGCGATTAAAAATAGTTAAACATTTTGACGATATCGTTCCGTACCATTGTAACCATCGTAATCACGGTTATCTGTTTATAACCGTGATCTTGAATCTAGTACCGATGAAACGATTTGTTGAATAATGTTCTGTCCGTGGACGAAAACCGATAATCGATTATAGGTTTATTTTTCCTATTTTTTCATAATGTACCATAATGGATTTAAGAAAAAAAATCATAGATAATTATTACTACCTTTAACCAAAGCATATTTTATAATATTATTAGTTATAATTATTAATTTATCTAAAATATGAGACTCTTTTTTTTGTTTTTTTTTCCAATTTTATGATTCCTTTTCTCTAAAATGGCGATTTCCATCAGGGGGTGACAATGTGGTCAGAGTATCAGACGATGCAGGTATACAATGTGAATTTTACGACATGGCAATAATTCAACAAAATCGGGCCATTTATCAATGTTTATATAATTATAGTCATTATTGGGCATGGGCACGTAATAAAGTGTAATTATTATGTTTGAAAAAATGTCACTATTTGTCTAAGAGGACCGGCGCTCAAGTTAAAGTGTAGTCGTATTATATCCATTATGTAAAATCTTAAATAATAAAATCTTAAATACACCGATATTATAAACAAAAGAAATAATAACAATAGGAGTAACAGACGCGACTGAGTTCTGTAATAAATCTGTAACATTACAAAGATTTAAGAGGCACCAAGATGAATAAGTTGTAAAAGTTTGTTATCGAATTGAAAAGCGACAGTGTTACCTTAGAGTTTTAAATTAGGTACCTGATAGTAACATAGTAAATGCCATCAACCAAACAATTAACATACAGCTCTGGAAAAACTACAATGATTTAAATATATATATAATATATTATAATTTATAATATATCATGTGGCATATTTTTTTAAAACATTTATGAAATTGCATTAAAAAAAAATCTTACACATAGCTTATAAATTGCGTTTTATAATTTAAAATAACTTTTATTTAATTTTGAATTATTATGATTATTTTTAACAAGGCTTAATTAATAAAAAATATCTACCTTCGAATTTTTTCACAATGTCTTTCTTTTAAAATATTTCATTTATTTTTGCAATTATCTTTTATACATACATATATATAACAGCTCTAGCTGGAATCTTCAACTTTCGAGTTCCAATTAGAATTTAATAACATCTGTAGGCATATCATTAAATGAGGTCAGACTTTTACTTAAAGTGTAGCGTGATAAAATTGTAACTTTTTTAATGATTTTATTCTGTTGTACGTACCAGGTCATTTAATAATAGCTTGTTTGGTTTTACTAAAAGACTGCGACATGTTGGAAAATGATGTGTTATACCTATACACATAATAACCATATTATTATTAATTATTATACATTTGCGAAAATGGCACGCTCGACGAAAACTACAACAGTAGGATATACATACCCGGCTGGGTCGGACAGTATCTTAAACAAGTATCTTAGATATTATACAATTATATCTTGAATCTTGTATCCTGTTATAACGTTATAAGAAGTATCGAGTATTTTGTATTGCAATTTGCAATACATTTTTAGTCATTGTATCGAGTTTATTTTCATAAAAAAATGTCATCGAAAGATAGTTAGGTACTCGATACATTAAAGCGATACTTTGTAACATTAATTTTTTAACGACAAGAATCATACTCAGGTAGTCAGGTTAGGTACGCAACGGCCGTTACAGTCACCTTACTTTAGTGGTATAGCCGGTACATGAGGTATTTAATCGAAAAGTATAACAACTATTTTCACTCGCCTGGCACAACTCACGAGTGATTTCCCTAAGCCTACAACTTGCAGTAGGAAATTATTATTCAACCCATTATCCATTTATAGAGTTATTTATCTGTCACGCACGTACATTGAACGGGACTTAACTGTACCTATATTAGATAATATCTGTAATCTGCAGGTACATACTGTACAGTCAACCGTTCACGTGATCGATGACGGCGATAAAGTGTAACTAATAAAATATCATTATAATATCCAGAATCATATTGGTGTGTACATATTACCTATTTATATCTATATTGTGGTCAAAAGTTCGCTTTATACATTAGAATTAAACACAACATAACACACCAAACTTATTTTTATTAATACAAATATATAATTAAATGCCTTGTAAATAGTTTAGTAGTATTTTAATAATATTATAAAAGGTATATAATTATAATACTAAAACTAGGTAGTATAATATCCAATGAAGTTATTGATTGTAGTTAGTGGCTATATCTAAAAAATTATGTACCTAAATAATAATTATTAATAATAGTGTTGTAGAATATTATTATTACTATTAAGCTCTTAACTAATTGTGTAGTCTATTTAAATATAATGTGTATACAATTTAATATAATTTTCAAAAAAACTCGTGGCTAAAATTATACTCAAATGTATCGATTATTGAATATCGAGTATCGACGAGTACCTATCTAAATACCAAATATCATATCTAAGTATCGAGTATCTAATATCACAATACTCCACAGGTAAGTATCCAGTACTTATATAATATCGTGATACACCAAAGACAAGTATCTAATATCTAGTGTCGCGATACTGATTTGTAATTATCATGAGCTTGCTCATCACTGTAGTACGTACCTACCATACTATACAGCACGCGCGAACTTTTGTCAATGGTTTTCTTTCATTTAAATATAAAATCATTTGGTTTTGTGAAGCATACCGATAAACTTATATCAAACGAAACGTTTACTGCATATTTATGTTATAATACAATTCTTATGATTTTTTTTGACCCAATGAAAAAAAGTTGAATCTACACTTATAGGGAAAAAAAACTAAAGAAAATTTCAAATTTTAAATGTTTATACGTAACTCAAAAAGAATTGAAACATATTAAAAATGCTATCTGTGAAAAAAATGATAAAACAAACATTCGGTGAAAATTTCAAGTATTTACAGTAATTTGTTTTAAATTAGGTACAACAGACTATATTATTAAAAATCGATTAAGGAGAAATATTTCATTTACGAGCGATAATCGAATGTCGAAAAAATTTGAACTTCAAACACTCATAAACAATTAATGTAACATTCTGATTAACTTTTTTTTTGTTATAGGTAGAATAACTTATGAACTTATGAGGAATCTTGTATTAAACTTTTAAACTTTTTGACCAAGTGAAAACATTTTCATTGACATTTGAAGAAAAAAAACTAAAATGTCAAAAATAAATAAAAGAGCACAAAAAACTTAGAACATTTTAAGTATTTACGGTTGTTTATTTTGAGTTACATCAAAAAAACAATATCGATTTTGTCAAAAACTGTCTTTGCTTAAAAATTCCCGTTTTTCCGATTAGAGTGTGCTGAGAATATTCAATTTTGACCTTTTAAAAGTACCAACTAAATCCAATTTATTTCAAAGATTTTTTTTCTATTACTTTTATGTAAACAAACACAAAAAAATCCATCATTCTAAAATAATATTATTTATTATGTTCTAACGCGAAACGTGATTATGATAAATAATTAAAAAAGTGATAATATTAATAGAAGTTTAATATAATAATCACAATTTACTTGAACAAAATAGACAACAGTAACTCTGGTGGATGGTAATTTAAAAAAAAACCCGTTTTTTATACCAATATTATCCATAAACTGACTAAAACTAAATATACTTATATAATATTACACTTATTGTTTTATTCATGCCAGTCTCCCTGTTATGTCCTAGTAAAATATGAAAACAAAATCTTGGTCAAGATGATATTGCGGAGACCTAACCAAGGCCAGCAGCCAGCAGGCCACGTCTTGCTTCGCCCATTAAGACAGAAGTTAATAAAAACTAAGTAATTATTCTATAACAGTTAACTATTGACACTCATTATCTTGATAAATAATTAACGTTAAGATTTTTTTTATTTGTACACATAATTTGAAGCCTTAAAAAAACAATATTTTTAAGAAAAAAATATTAAATGTTTTCTCTTTCTTATCGTCATTATTTTTAAGTTTTAATTTTTTTTTAATTGCAAGACTATATGCATTATCTTATTATTTTTGTATTTGACTAGTTAGTTTGTTGGCGTATAGTGGAGTGTCCTTATAATATATATATATATATATATAAAAATTACAATAACATAGAATACAATATGATACTCGTTGAGGTTGGGAACTGGCGCACTGGCCGTATAAGCGATATGCGCACAGCACACATATAATATATTGACCGCAACTGCCGCAAGTCGGCACCCACATAATATATCGATATACCTATAACTACATTATAATTTATAAATAACGAGTATGTGTATTATAATTCGTAATAACATAATGTTATATGCAGTTATGTAGGTCATCGAAATTTACTGCAGGTATACACACAATGATGCTGTGTTGCACATGCAGATTTCAGAGTGCAAGGGTTATCGTGTGTATAGTTATTAGTTTATTGCTCGTTATAAATAGGTTAATCCGTCCCGGCGGCGACGAATATAGGTATATTAACAATGCAGCCGTAGAGCCCTGCTGCGATGTATAGGCACAAACTACAAGGTAGTATAGGTACCTTACATACGTGTTATTATAATAATAATGCGCAGACCGCGTACTCTATATTATAATATTATCTTTCCGGAAATCCGGTCAAAGTTGTAGTTCAATTATTTTATTATTGCTACCTATATATAGATATGCGAGTGTGTATTATACATAATATTCTGTATCAAATCGTATTACACGAGTTATACAGGCCGTATAAAAAAAAATTATATTAGTAAATATTATTATGAAATTTGATGATATCTAAGACTATAATTTATTGTGAATTGTAACTACTATAATATAACTATATTATTTTTAACTAAAACTAAACTGATAGTAACAATAGGTATATCAGGAGTGGCACCATGATTTTAAATATTAGTTTACTCTAAAATTATTTATTTATTACTGTTGTTTTTAAAATTATTTAAACATTTAGAAATTGCAGGTCATTATCTACTCATTCAAATCGCATAACTAATATTTAATTGTTTATAATTTAAGATAATACATGAGGGTTTATACCATACAGTACCGTATAATCATGTATAATATAATACAAAAATAAGATACTGTATTTCAATAACTCAAAATGCATGTATAATATAGGAGCTGATCAATACCGTTCGTATAGTTTATACCTATTGTAATTTTGTAATAATAAATACGTTCATATACAGTCTCAAAATACACAGTCACACATAATATAAATATAAATAGTTTTCTTAAAATAACCTTCATCGACAGCAGTTAACGTACTTCCACATCATTTTTGGAAAAAAAATCATATTTTTACTATTTTTCGTCGTTTGTTCTTTACTCATTTAAAAGACAACCTACATTTTTAATTTCATATTCTGAGGTAGAATATTATTTAGAGTATATCAATTCGTAAAAATCAAATTTCGGACAAGTAGTTTATTACTTATAAGTATTTTAAGTTTAGTCGGGGGGAGTTGTAGTGGACCAATATATTGCAGGGTTCAAGGACACCTGAGTGTACTCCACTCCACTCATCTAAACTTCAAATACTTCTAACTCATAAGCTACTCGTAAAAAAGAACATAGAAGAACTCCAAAAAATATTGTGTTGAATAAAAATGCAAGGAGCCGAGGAATAGGATCCAAAGATTTTTGGAGTATAAGTACTCAGTTCAGTATTACTCAGTAATCAATATTAGGCTATAATTAAAATATTACTTAAATTAGCAGTGTATATACAACAGCATATTATATTTACATAAATACGCACTTCAAAACGAAATCACGATTAGTATTTATGTGGGAAAAGTCGAAAAACACGTCGGTTTATAGTCCTATAGTTCCTATTATATATATACCTATATTATAATTAATATGCTTATGACATTCATTGCAATTATTATTCAGATGTCAGATATAACTTTACGCAATCGATCTGCTGCGTAAATATATTATGTTTGTCTCTAATAAGAACGGATGTCGTGGGTTGCAGCGATAACCTAAAATACAAATAATATTATGTGCATAGAGTAATAGTATAATGTTATAATGTTCATTAATTAGGTTAGGACAGAGTAAAAAACAAGTTGGATTTTTTTAATGTATATTAAGAAAAAAACCACCACCACTTCCCACGAATAAATAGAAAATTTGAAAGTCTGTAAGATCGCACGTGAAAGCATGGTTCACATATTATTATACAGATCGTATACTGGAGGCGTAAACTGGGGGTCGCACAGGGTCGCACTTGCGACCCCTGAAAAAATCATAGAGTTGCAAGAGTATCTTTTTGCGACCCCAAAAATCATGATTACAGTGTTCAAAAAAATGGAAATATCAATAATTATTTAATTAATTAACTAATTTATATTTTTGTTATTAACCATTTTCTATTAATATACCAATATGTATTTATTGTGATCGGCCGACTCGAGTCTCAATGGCAGCTGAATGCTAATAGTAAAAACGTATTTCATCGTTGTATGTTCATAGCTTAAAATTATTATTTGTTTTTTACATATTCATTAATTTTTGGACACTTGTATTTATTTCTAATCCGTGAACGATTCAGAAATAAAAGTGTTTCGACAGCTTGCTAAAATGGACTAATTTTTTGTAAAAATATCGAAGTCGAAAGTAAGATTGTGTACTTATAAGTTACTACTTATAATGTTAAATTTAGAATAAAATAAAACTTTTTAGGGGGGTGTGGAGGACTAAGCCCCCCACAAGTCTGTCTAACCTGGAAACTGATTGCAACTCTAACAATTTAGCCCAATTTACGACACTGATACAGACTGTGTCACCAAACATGCTCACCCCCATTTTTCATTTAAATAATCAATTTATTCAAATAAATCTTATTTTTGGACACCTCATACATTTTCAATTATTTAAATTTTCATACCATTTTAGGTACCTACTGAATTTATACACCTATTTTTTTAAATGAGAATCATCCTTTTTCTTGCTTATTCTTAAACCGGTGACTTTTTTGAACATGTTGAAGTATATACCTAATTAAAAGTGAATGAGCATTTTTTGAGTTATTTGAGTTTGTGTACTAATATAATATAGGTCCCTGTGATAATAGGTTTGGAAGATATGAGGCTTTGATGATTTGAAAATAAAAGTAATTAATATTATTGTATCAATATTTTTTAATTTGTAAAAAATGTCTGAGTATAATAAATACTTTAGTCTAGATTCAATATTAAATCTATTTAATATTTTTGTAAAACTGTCTTTTAGGACTATTATCATTATCATATACATTCTAATAACTCAGAAACTACTCGTTCGCATTGTTATTTTGATTGAACAAAATTTTCAAAAAATCAGATGGTTTAATAATTTTCAGTAAAAAAGGTTGGTTCTTATTTGAAAAAAATAAGTTTGTATCACCATAGGACACTCGGTGGTATACACAAACCAAATAATTGAAAATATAGTCCTTAAGACGTATAGATGCTAAAAAATGTCACAATATTATTCAGAATTTGAGCAAATTCATTAATTAATGAAAAATGGGGGTGACCACGATGCTTCTCGTCGAATCACCTTGTCAACGCATACCACAATATGAAACTGCGACTGAATATTGTAATAATATATTTCGGGACGGCTGTTCCTCAGTTATGCGTTTGGTCGTGAATTCGCTAAAGTTATTATTATTAAATTATAATTTTATCTCAGCACAAATATGACGATAATATAATAACGCGTTCTTACAATCGGCCGATTTGGAAAAAAGAATCCTCAACTCAATATTAGCTTCAACTTCGTATGAGTGTGCTTGTGTTTATTTATTTTTAAACGCCAGACGTCGTCATTGGCGTTGTAGGAATGTTTAATTTACGTTGATCATTAAGGTGTCAAAATCATTGCGCGTACGATAAATTACGAGTGCGTAAATCACGGACCAATTTACTAGTATACAGCTAGTATCCGTGGCGTAAATATATTGTACAGGCTAACGAAGGCGGTATTTCAAAAATTTTAGAAGCCCCCGAGGGTCGAAGCACAACTCTGCGCACAAGTGCTGCAGGTGGCCGTTCACGCGTTGCAGTTATTATTGCTTATTAAACCGCGTCACGCAGCGAGTGAAACTGTTTTAGACATTTTGTGTTTTTTACTTTTTATAATTGACTGCAGGATGAGTGCTGTTGTTCGAATTGCTGTTATCCGACTTCGAATTGTTATCATATATACAACTTACAAAAACATATACAGCGGACAGCGGTGTGTTCAGTTTACCAGAGGCAAATGATGGGCAGTTAATATCCTTAAAGGATATTTCGAAATTCTATTTAATAACATATGGATATAATATATATTTTAACGTGACACGGATCGTTTCAGATTTTAGTGTCAGTGGCAATAAATGATAATATTTTTTTTAACAGTGTAGTAATCATGTAGGTACTATATAGTTAGCGTTGGATCGTATTACACATTTATAATAATTATGAATCTAGGAAACCTTCATATTAATAAAATGTAAAAGCATACAATATTATGTACACAATAAAATGTATTTACTTTGTATACTAATGAATAAAAACTCTGTAGATACCTCCTATATAAACAAAAAATATATTTGAAAGTCACACATGGATCAGTGATTAATTTTTGTTATGCCAACAGCTTTTTTTTAAATAATCACGCGCTATCTCCAATTTGTTATCTTTAGATAATGTAGACCTAAAAGCTAATCTATTAGTATTTTGTACACGCAAGAACCGTCCTAATCTGGGTGGGGGAGTATGGAAGGTGGAAATGCGTGTATTTATTTAATTTTATTTGTCAAAAAAGAATACTGGGCTCCACCGAGTCTCTCGTGTGGGGACCCAGGATAATATGTTTGTATACATTTTACCTATATATATATATAGTCTATACAAGATACATCGAGGGTGAAAAAAAAAACTAGCTGCCTAAATAAGAATAGTATGGAAAAAACATGGCGGGATTGGGGATAATCCTCCAGCCCCCTACCCCAAGAGGACTTCTGTGATATATCCTCTGTTTAGCCGAATGCAATTTCGAGCTAATGCTTGCATAATATATATTATATATAACATCACCACATCGAGGATATATTGCGTTTGTACATAATACTATGATAAACATGCAGTGTACGCACCCGACGAAACATGCTGCGGTGGGCCGGAACGACAGAGTCACGACAAACGCCCTCCGCGCGTCAGCGGATTCAATATCTGTGCACTGGTTGTGCGGAGATGACCGGACGTCCGGTCGACCCTGCGACCGCGTTGCCAGGTACGTGTATATATTATAATATAACATTAAATCGGGGCTGCGAACGAGTGGGCGAAACGTATGCGCCGTCGGCCGCAAACGTCTAACTCGCGATTTATTTATTTCCCTCGTTTTAATGATCCGCAGTCGAAAGACAATATTTATTAATATATTTTGGTGTAATGTTCGAATCCTATTGACATCGTCTCTCCCCATTTCGACGCAATGAAAATCGTTTAAGTGCTGCGGGATGAAAAAATAAATACATCACGGCGTTGTTCTCACGCGTGTATGAATAAAAAAATTTTAAAAATGGGATGAGGTGATGAGGTGGGGTCGTGCTATTTTTTGGGGAAGAGAGATGATGGAAAAATTCATAAATTAAAATATATTTTATACATTATAGTTTTGACTGTTCTCTCTTTTTATCGTACCATCTTGTTCAAATACCCAGTTGATATTATTAAAACTTTAAAACATAGTTTTTAATATTTTTTTACTTGTTTTTATATGTTGTAATTTAATGGAAAAATTAGAAAAAAAATAATTTTAATTAGGGAACATTTTTAGTTAATTAAAAAATTAACTAATATAATTGCTAATAATAATAATCATTTTTTTTACTTTTAAGAATATAACTATAAAGGTAGATACATCAAATTCATCTAACTAACCTAATAATAATATTAACTCTGTAAAAAGTACATCTTTTTTAATAATATTGGATTTTTTTTTTTTAAGCGCTCTGGACTGCACTGCCGCGGCCGTGCCGGGAGGTGGCAGAAGACTTTATTGCGCTAGGTCTATTTCATTTGCATTCCGCGTGTCTTAATTATATCAGCCGTATATATAATTACTTTAATATACTTGTGCGTGGTTCACAGATGTTACCACCGACGAATATCGCTTTACTGTACCCCCGACCGCACTCCGCGTATATATATTTCTTACAACAACAATTATTTACGTCGTATATTGTATAATTTATAACATATTTACACACTCATGTACGGTATATACGACGGTACGGCCATATACCATACGCAGTGCAGCGTACTATACCATCTATATAGTAAGTATATTGTAGCTGCCGTTGTAATAATATTATCGTCGTGTAAGTACTCTCACAAATTTCTTTGTGCATAAAAAAAATAGGTAGGTATGCCGTATTGCCGTCACGGTGTCACGCTCCTGGAACTTGGTAAGTAGCGGCGGAAGTCTATTTACACACGTTTAGTGGCGTTTGGTTTCAGGAAATCACTGTTTACCGTAGTCCGTAATTGCGTCAGTACCTCTATATTATATTAGCCATAGTATCTACTATGTATTTTTATACGTCGTAGATATTTCATGATATAGGTATTTTAGGGCCAGTGGGACAACCCACCCACCAAAAAAATCCGGGGTCGCTGCTGGTATCATAGATTCGAGAACTCTCTAGTGTGTGCCAATAACGCCGTCATTGCTGTGCAACTTTCAATTTTTTAAACAATAACTAAATATTTTATTCAAAATACACCATACTATTCGTTCTTATTGCACGCTAACTGCAGTTGTTCAGAAATATTACCGGAATTTTTACCGGGATTGCTATTAAAGTCCTTATCGTAAATATAAAGGTTAATATACACTAGTTGCCTCCGATGACCAGGTAGTTCATAATTATACACGAGTTGCTTTCCAAGAATTTCACACTAGTTGCCTCCTGTATAGAATTAAGTAGTGGTTCATAAACTTCACTAAAAAATCGACATAAATAGATGAATTTATAAAATTTTATTTTTTTAATTATTTTATATTTTATTATTATTAAAAATATGAGACTTAGGTATATAATATATTATATAGGTACATGTACACAAAAAATAGGGACACAATAAAATTATATTAAAAACAATAATAATATAAACAACAATAACATAAAACAAATATTAATTGATAATTTTATTTATAATTTTATAACACATGTGTTGTATATTATAGGTACATTATAAATTGTTTTATACTAAGTCATTAAGTTGTTAAAAATATAAAATTGTTCAGTTAAAAACTTTCAGTCTTAGGTATAATATACGACATTTATATAAAAATAACACAACTATAAAAATAATAAATAAATTAGTCAATAAGCCAAATAAAATAGGTAAAATATAAAAAATTATTTATAACATTGCTTAGGTTTTTAGCCAATATTTGTAGGTACTCAAAATTTGATATTTTTTTTTCAATTAGCTTTTTTATTTGAGTATCAATGAAAATTATTTTGTTTCTAATTTGTAATCGACCATGTAGTTTAGGCTTATTAGAACTTTGTATTAAAATTACAGTCTCAGTCTGAATTAGTTTTAAAACTTTGATAAATTTATATATATTAGGATGCGGAGACTCAAAATAAATTACGACTTTGAAATTACAAACTTATTTTGATACATGATAATATGTTTGAAGGGGCGCACACTAGTTGCCTCCCGAAGTCAAAAAGGTCAATAATTTTTATACGAATTGCCTCCCGACTACATACGAGTTGCCTCCCGGCGTACCCCAAATTTTATCGTATTGAATAGGGTCTAGTACTAGTAATCTTCTAATAGCCAGGTAATAAATACACAAGTGGTTCTAAACATCTTCAAACCGGGCTAAACATCTTCAAACCGGGGCACCTTAGTTGCGTCCCATTAAAAAGGTATGCATGAATTTCGTCCCACTATATGGGTTAGGTAGTAGAATTTTTATTTCGTTTTCAGGGGTTCTCATTTATACAACTATTTTAGCTAAAGTCCGACACTCTACAGTTGTATAGCTAAGTTATTACTATAATATCTTCACCCATAGAATCCAATTACTAGCTTAGTATATATAGTAATGGTAATAGTGGTATCTTATCGAAATAAAGATAATATCGGGTCGGTAGGTATTCAATACAATACAAAATAATTGGCGATTCCTGATTGATAGACAATAATGAGCAAGTTCGTTCATCGTCATTTGTCAATAAAATATTGATTAGGTAGATACAGTATCTACTATTAATAATATTGTTGTGTTTAGAATATCTTTTACTGTAGTTCAGTTTTCGTTCTTACTCAGTTTTAGTGTTTCGTATACCTACGTGATCTGTGATAACTGTTTAGTTTTCATTTATTTAGAATGGAAGTGAAAATCAAAAACATTTGAAAATAATTAATAATTATAAGTTCTGTTCCATAAATGTTTGGCTAATAATATTCAACGTTGGAAATGTACCGTAAAATCGTGTAAAGCATATTTAAAAATCAACGAAAATGATCATGTTTTACTTAACATGCGTGACACTGCCCACAACCACGATGCACTATCTGAAGCAATTATAAATCGGCAAATTGTAAGTAATTCTCTTAAACGAAAAGGTACACAAGAGTTATATGAAAGACCAGCTAAACTAATACATCGACATTTAAAAGAAAGTATTGATACCAGTGTTAAAAATACATTAACAATTACCGATATTCGCTATATAAAAAATAATTTATATCGAGCTCGAAGTGAACAGCTACCAAAATTACCAACGAATATTTTAACTGTCCACTCAGTATTAAACGCTATTGACTGTCCTACAAACGAAAATGAACCATTTTTGTTTTTAAATGATTCTATTAATGGTATAGTAATGTTTACATGTAAATCAAATTTAGAGTTTTTAAGTAAAATTAAAACAGTGTATGTTGATGGCACGTTTGAATATTGTACAAAATTTTTTTGCCAATTATTCACAGTTCACGGCCTTTTTAACAATTATTACGTTCCTTTAGTATATTTTTTGCTAAAAGATAAACAAACAATTACTTACTCCGAAGCATTTAAAGCTATTGATTTAGAATGCTCAAAAGTGTGTCAAGAATTTAAAATTGATATAATTTATGTTGACTTTGAAGTTTCTATTCACAAGGCAATTCAGAAAATTTGGCCAGAAACACTTATAAAAGGATGCCGGTTTCACCTAGGACAATCGTGGTGGCGAAAGATGTAAGACCTGGGCTTAGCTAAAGAATATGGGTTGAATGGAGAAGTTAGTAACTATCTATCATATATTTTTGGATTATTGTTTTTGAGTCCAGAGGAAGTTGGTGATTTTTTTTCATTTGAACTATCAGAAATACAACCAGTTGATTCTAAAGTTGTAGATTTCGCTGACTATTTAGTCAACAATTATATTTCAGAAGAATCTCTTTTCCCTCCATCAATATGGGCAGAAAAAAGTTCAAGTTTACAGCGAACGACAAACGCGTGCGAGTCTTTTCACAAAAAATTTAATAGTCTTTTTAATAGTTCCCACCCAAATATTTACACATTTTTAGATGTTTTAAAGATAATGCAAACCGATAGTGTGATGTTAATAAAAAGCTCGCTAATTTCTGTACGTCAATATAGGAAACAACGCCAAAACAATATTTTATTTGTTGAAAATCAGATCAAAAAATTGAACGAAAATAAAATAACAAGGTTAGATTTTGTAAAAAGCTCATCTAATAAATATAAACCTAATTTTTGACTGACATTTTTATTGACAACATTATTATTATTATTAATTAATTTACTTATTTATTATATTATTGACTATATTAATTTTGATTGGATCTAAGTGATTTAACGTTTATTTACTTTTTTTTATTACATTTGATAAACAATGTTTTGATTGACTTGTGATTATATTTATAATTGTTAGTTATTTTTGTTAGTTATTTAAGAACCCCTGATTTAATTACACGAATTGCGTCCTGCATTTTTTGGGACGCAATTCGTGTATACCTTTTTTACCGGACGCAACTCATGTGACCCCCTTTTCAAAAAGTTTCGACCATACATATTAGGTACATGAACAAACACGCGGCTGATGAATTTTTAAATTAAAATTTGTAGCTTAAATTTCTTAGAGCAAATACGACATTTTTTTATTTAGACCGGTCATATTTGGACAGGCTGATAAAAATTGGTAAAATCAAAAACAAACTGGCTAAATAAGTTTAATAAAGCTAAATAGTTTTCGCCTCACTCGTGTTGGAACAGGAATGCCCGGCGTCATAGTTGTTGTGTTATCAAATTAAAATTGTTTTATATCAAATCACGATAGATAGTATAACTACCTAATTACCGACAGTGAAAAAAAATACAAACAATTATAGACAGTTTAAAATTATATGGACAGTTTTATTATTGTTCAAATGTGAAGAAAATATATTGAAATGAAAAATATGCATATTAAATATTTATATTTGTCTTTCTTTCCATCTTATTATACCACATAGTTAAAAGTGAGGCTGTGCCTATAACTTGCCTCACCCGGTGAGCTGCCAATGAATTATAAAACATTCCTTAGGTTTTTTTAACAGTCGGTGGTATCTTTTTTTTCTTCACGTGTTCAATTAAAATACATAAATATATATATGTATATATAAAACAACACGCCACATGTGCTCGAGGTCGGTTTTTTAAACACGTGGAAAATAGAACCCCACATTGGAAGTTTTTACAGGACAAGTCCTTATTCCGCCTATTTCTCAAAAATGTCAAATCGTTTTATTCTCTTTATTATCAAAGTATATCGATACATATTAGATGTATTTTTATAATACGAGTGTTGTAATCACGCCGTAGGTAAATAAGATATAGTTTAATTATTTACGAATATATTATTTTTTAAAACACATATAACTATTCTCACAACATACACGTAATTTTAAACGTACCGATTGTGACGAAATAAAACATCATGTCGTATCGGAATCACATTTTGTATTTTAATTAATATTATCAACGTCGTTGTCATCGTCGTCGTCGTCGTCGTCGTCGTCGTCGTCGTCGTCGTCGTCGTTTGGTTGAAATTTTAATCTTTAATGGAAGCTGCGAACTTGCAAAATATTTTCTGTGATAATCGTTAAATGCCGAGTGAAGAACATAGTTTTCTTTCGGCAACTACAATAACAGGCAGCAACATAATATTATTAAGGCGGTAATTGCATTATACTCAAAATATTCGGTAGGTATGATGAGATATCACCAGCAGAACGGCATCTTAAAATACATACCATACGGTTAAACACTAATATTGTATTAGTTTTTGTTATTCGTGTAATATAGTACGTAGAACTCAGTAATCTTTTTTGTTGTTTTTTGTGTTCAAACATAATATAAGAGATAATGTGTGTACGACGCGGTTTGTTTTTTATTTGTTCTGTGCACAACGTTGATATGACTATTTGAGTACCTATAAAGGAAAAAATAAATACTGATAACTGATAAGTGATAATGCACTTTTAAATAATTGCCACTAGTACAAAAACAAGAACACAGGTTAATAATAACTAAATAACTATAGGTTTGAAAAAACGTATAGTAGCACGTCCAACACTATTCTGCGGTTATTCATTATATTTTTCTTTGTTTTGTTATATCATATCATCGAACTACAGTTGTATTATTGGCGTCTATACATATACATTTTACGTGACTATACTTCCACTTATTTCCAAACAAATTGTTCTTTAAATTTGAACCAACACCGTTTTTAATATTTAGTCAATAATAAGTAGGTACCTATAGGTACACATCTGTACAAATGATTTTGGAACAACTCAATTTTCATACTTTCGAATTTATATTACTAGACGGTGCCCCGGGTATACTACTCGCCCCAAAAATAAAAACTTTGTTCGAATGTAGCTATATACATAACCCAATCTGCCACACCTGTGCACACGCCTCCGATGACGAGCCGTGATAATTAAAAAAATAATACTCTAGGTACTCTATAGCCAACAATATCCATAATATTATGCTAGGGTTGCCATATTTTATTTTACTTAAACCGGGACAAACATATTTTATAGTATAATTTCTATGAGAAAAAACTTACCACTCCTCCACGGTCAACCACCAGTTTTAACATTATATTTTTTCGTAAATGGAATACCACGCACAATGTTCAGCACGTTTATAAGGTAAAAAGAAACTCGATGACACTAACCGGAATTAGTGCCGAACCGAAAAAATTATCGATCAGCCGATATAGTGATAACAAAAAATGTCGTGAGGAAATGGGAAAACAATGACCGCATTCGTCTTCATATTATAATAATATTGTAGTCACCAAGACGAGAATATAATTTTAAAATAGATTTCGTCAGTCGATCGAGTAATCAAATTGTTTTATCAATTATACATTGAAACAATTTTGTATTATAGAAATATTTAGTAAAATACAAAATTTTAACACAAACAATTGAAGTTTAATTCCGGCACAATTATAGCCATCCAGAAACACTTTATCGTGAGATTCGACATTTCTTTCCCGTCGCCGTTTCCCTATTAAGCATATAGGATTAACATTCGAACCGTCGTAATTAATTTGACTGCACGACGTTTAAACTTTAATAAATGCGTGTGATCTGAGTAGGTACGTCGTCGTCGTCGTCTCGTAATACGAGTGCGGATTGCATTTTTATACTTTATAGACATGACTACGGGGTCCCTCCTATACGGAATATTATAAAGTATATACGATATACGATGACTGCTGCAGTGTGGGTGGCACAACTTGCACATTATAATATCCTTCGAGGATCGGCGCAGTGAACCGTTCAGTCGAAACGTTTTAAGCGGATCAGCCCCAGCCGGAACAGGCGACACTTATAAGCTATAATATAATGTGTATATATTTGTATATAATATAGCAAGTGCACAAAAGGCGCGTTTGACAAATTAGCGCGAGAAAAGTGAAATTCGTTGTAATATATTATTTATATTGCATTTTATATGCTATATTGCTATTTAATATTTATATTCACATGATATCAAATATTCCCCAAATTGTAATTTGGTTTTGTACTGTCGTCTGACGTATATATAGTAAAAGCCTGGTAAATACCAGCAACGATATAATATTATATTTTACGCTCGCATTTGCTGATTTGTGTACGATATTATATTTATTATTAAAAAGTAGGTATACCGATAAACCATAATATAAAGGTTTTTAATAAAAAAAAAAATGTTTCCTTCGTTTTGATTTTTTCTTCTGCCCAATTAAAGTGGAAAAACAAAATATGTCATTTAGCATCGGCGACAAATGATCGTGATTAAAAGTATGTGAGAGGTAAAACACTTAAGACATAAAATTATAAAAAAAAACGTGTTGTGCGTGTAACTCCGTACTTTAAATTGTATTACTATTATTTGTTTCGATATAATAATCATATTACACATTTACACGGAATATAATATATTATGCACACACATAGAAGTGAATAATAATATATAGGCAGGTATATTCGCGTATGGCTAAAATAATGATTTGGGATTCTTCGCCGGATATTTGTATTTCATACAGAAAAACGATTTATAAAAACAAGTATAAACTCATCACAAGAAAATCGTGAAATGTTTCTCACGAATTCAAAAAAGAAAAAATGTGAGGTCCATTAAACAAATCGGAAAATAATCTATGGACATTAAAAAGTCAATTAAACGGAAAAAGCTTACATTTCGCGTGTGTTCCGGATGATGTAAGAGGAAAAAAAATCAAGACTTTATAGTTTTTTGTAAAAAAAAACCGCTCGTTAAAACCAGTTTGGAAAATATGATCATTAAGTTATTATATAGAAAATATTTGTAACAAGTTGTTTGACCAATACAAGTAAATTATAGCGATCGTATAAATCATTTTCTAAAATTCCATTAAATGGGTAAAATAAAGAATCGAGCATGATTCAGAATTTAGATAATATATGAAATTGAACATTTTTTTTATGAAAATGTAAAACTAGTTCAACTTTTACGTACCTACCTTTGTTACAAATTATTTTACTTAGAAACGTAATGAATTTAGATCATGAATGTGCGATTATTTTTGTTGCTAAGTGCACAAGACATGTTATGGAATGTTTATAAATTGCAAAACGTGTATAATATAAAGTGTAGTTATATATAATATGGTTTTGTGTAATTTCTGAGTAACGTGGCGCCTATTTTAAAACGCATCGTAGCGAGTATAATAATTATATTAAATTGACATTTCGGAAGGATGTCCATTAATTTTTCATATATTTAGTGTTTTTCTAATGATTTTGTATTGTACACTAATAAGTATTTAAAAAACTATATTATAATATGCACACCCAAATGGTGAAATGAACTGGAAAAATGTGTGTTGTCATGATCATGAATTAAATTAAATCCTACGTTCGGTTCGAATACAATTATTTTCTGCTAACTACATCGTGCGTGATAAAAATTATAAATTATAATTATACACCTACTAATTTACCATTATAATTATCTTAGTCATCTCAATATGCATTAGAGCACTAAGAAATGTATTAAAAAAATATGTTAATAAATGATAATATTTTATTATAATAATATGCAAACATAACAAAAAACGTATGTACGTGTAGTATAAGTAATAAATGTGTAATTAAGAATAAGTCGTAAAGAGGGGATTATATAATAATTTGTTTCTATATACGCAAAAATCACTGGTTATTCTAAATTAAATGTTATAAAAACAAAACTACAATATTTCGAAATTATATATTCATTCTAAAAACTGTCAACACTTGTTGATCATAAGTCATAATTATTATCATATCGTAATGTATATTGTATAATATAAGGGTATCAGTGGCATATACATAACTTTTGTACGGGAGGGATCAGTTGCAAACAAATTATTACGGAAGGAATATTTTTCGGTGCATCCTAATTGCATGCCAAAAAAAAATCATAAATTGGAACGTCCGAATTTCATGCCACCTCTTATATACTTATGTGCATGACTTAAATTTTTTTTAACTTTTCTAATTTGTCACCAATTGTACAGCAAAGCGGTACCCACTTGCCGGCCTTTTTTGCAGGACTTTTCTAATTTTTCAATAAACGAAAAATAAATCACTCAGCATTTTTATTTATTCATAAAAAATACATAAAGTTGATCTTTATTTGTTCATTCTTTTAACTACTTCTTAAATACTATTTGTTACGTTTTTTTAATATGATAATAATACAAAAAAAAGATATAAAAATATTTCAATCTAAAAACAAATCAGTTGTAATATCCATAATATCATATTGAACCTTTCTTATATAGGTACGTTTGCGTTTATTAAAAAATTAGAAAAGTCAAAAAAAAATGCATGTCATGCACGTAAGTACCTACATGCTAAATAAACTCGTACACCGCCTGCAATTCAGATGCAGCCACATTTTTAAACCTATAGGTACCTGTATATTAAAATAATAAAAAGGCTTATAGGGGGGGGGAGAAACTGACCCCCGTATCCCCTCCTTGTATACGCGCTTGATAGGAACTAAAATAATCAAAAAAATTCTCTAGTTTATGGATTTATTATTTTTAAATAAAATAATACCTAACAAAATTAAAATTAATTTAATTTTGATTAGTTATAATATAAGGTGCCTATACATTTTACAGATTTTCGGGTTTTTTTTTAATTTGTTAGGCTATAGTTTGATTTACAATAATTGCATATTATAAATTATTTATAGCGATGGGCTTAAAGAACTTTTTTAGTCATTAAAATATATTCAGTGTTTATAAAATTGTATTTCATTAATTTCTAGTACCTATATGTTATTTTTTTTTCAATGAGTTATTTCAATGTTTTGCAGCGAACCGCGATATTATACTAGCTATATGTTGAACTGACCTAAAATTGTTATGACTAAGCCGGCATACCACAGTAGTCGGAAAAAACGAAAACAGGAAAAAAACTCACTTTAAGTACTGAAATATTCATTTGAATGGATATAGTTACGATATCACCTTTCAATAAATTGAATTTTTACTAGACAACTATTGATAAATATTAGTACATTTTAACTGGTTTAAGCAAAGTACAGTTAGCTCAATTTATAAATTAAATAAAATGTGCTTTACTCAAACCAGTCAAAATTTCAAAATGTTTTTCAATAATTGAGTAATAAAAATTTATTTTTATCAATTTATTTAAAATTATATTGTAATTACCCTTGTATCTAAACCATAATATAAGATTAAACTTGAACAACGAAAAAGAAACAAATAATAGCCCAAAAGAAATGTAAAGGTCATGTAAATTTTGCCAATATGGATGGTGAAATGGAAAATTATTATTATAAAATTATATTAAGATTATTTAATATTTTTCGATGGTTTTTTTATCCATGGAGTTTTTTTTTTAGTGATTTTTTTCCGTGGGTTTTTTCCCCGCGATTCGCATACTACAGTTTGAGAACCTGTGGACAGTGGACTAGGTTATTGATTTATTAATTTTGTTTAGTATAACAATGTGACAAGTTACATCTCACAAGTCACAAGTTATACGAGACACAGAAAAGAAAAGTAACGGAAATATTATTACATCGTTTGAAACCTATTGTGTGTAATTAAAAACTTTAGCTGGCAGTAAATGCACAGTAGCCATTCCTCTTCCAACAGCAATACGCTATAACACTAACAATGGTTATTGTTCTTAAGTTATTTGTTTATTAACTATATACTTTATTAGAATATAATGTTTTGTATTGGGTCTTTGGGCCTGTATCGGGCTGTCGTGTGCCCAATATATGGCCCAAGGCCCAACGCTCGCCAAAGTATAAGTAGCAGTAGCTGTATACTAGTATAGAAATTGTAATAGTTCAATTAATGATTATTTTTCTTATTTATTACGTTATTACCTTCCACCAGATGTTCGGAGGGTTATCATACACTGTGTACACTAAAATGTATTATGAAAATGTGCATCAAACTTACCTATAGTCCACTGCCTATATAAATTATGTACAATGTCGCAGCAGTGTTGAGTCCAGGTATACTTCAGAGAAGTAATGAGAGAGGAAATGCCTGTATTACAAATACAACCGTACAAAATGTTTTTATTAAACGTAAACAATACTCGTTACGATTACCTAAATTTAAAACGTCTCAATCGTAATAACTAGATAATAAATAATAATATATAAATCATAATACTAAAATGTATGACCAATAACAAATAAGTTAAATAACTTAAATTAAGTAAAAAATAAACCTCCCCTCCCCAGGAAAATTGTCTGGATTTAACACTGTGCCGCTGCAGTATGGAGGTATAATAACGCGCGCGAGTCGTAAGATAAAAACGCATCATATAATAATAATAATAATAATAATAATAGTGGCATATATATATTATAGATTACCGGTCGTTTAAAGATTCCCAGTTGTTGTCGTACGCTGCAGGACTCGGTACCCGTCATAGTATATTGTATAGGGTCTGGTTGTTTGCGTCGTGGGCGGTGAGCATGCGCACTGGATGCGGTGCACTCGCACTGAAGATAATATACAGGACGATTCGATCATAGTGGTAGGCGGCTTAAACAAAGGACGACCACTGCGCTTCCGAGGATTACACTGTATCTTTCTCTTCGATAGATCCCTTTTTCGGCGGCCCGTTCTCTCTCCGGCGCGAGACATAAGGACGAAGGCCATACTCGCGCGCTATTATTATAATACGAATAATACGCGAGTTGCCCTCCCGATGCGTGACCGTATTGCGTCAGTGTTGTACGTACATTTTATATTGGGGATGACCGCGTTCTCTGCGCGTGACAAATGGACCGCCGACATTTATTATATATTATGATTAAGTTTACTTATTTTTATTATATACAATGATGTGTGAGCGCCACGAACATTATACAATATTAAATACGCTATACCTATACCTATTATAACTATACCAAACGATATAATAATATCGATAATATAATAAATAGTATAATATAATTTAATAACTTATCAATTCTTTCAATAATTAATTACCTATAATGACATTTATTTAATTTACTTTAAGTCAAATCACTTATATTTAATTATACACATTTTTATAATATAAGAAATATACCGCCGGAAAGTGAGAAAGGATATGGGCTGTGTTACTTATATTTTGATGCATCGTGCAAGTGATGCAACAGACAACAAGTCTTTTATTTTTGAAAAAAACTATACATTATTAAACAATGTATTATAATTTGAACTTAATAGCTGAATCAATTTGAAATAATACTATTATATATTAACTCATAATTCATAGACTAAAAGTTGTAATCTAAAAATTTTAATTTTTCGAAACTCTGCACAATTTTAGGCTATAGATCATAAATTATTATAAACTGTAAATATACCTAGATACTCTTATTTTTTTCATCTTTATGCGTATAATATCGTATTAATTACCTATTAATATATTCGCAATTACATGAATATGTGATGCGCGAATTTAAGTTTAAGAATATACCTGAACACGTTCGCTGCTGATCATATATTTTGTATACTTCACGTTTACACGTGTGAAAGGAGATCAAGACTTTTTTTGTTGGTTTAAAATAGAATTATCAACAAACGACTTGCACATGTTTACATGTTACACCATTGATCATAGTATTTAAAATCAATGGTTACACTGACGAAAAGTTAGTTACCGTAACGCTGACTGAGTGACATCAGAAAATAACTAATGGATGACGCAGATATTGGCCGGTATTTAAATTTTAAAGTGATAAGCAATTTTGAATATTTTCTATAAAAAATTGTAAATGTTACGGTAAAAGTACGAATACCTGTAAAACCTAGGATTTACCAGTAAATTCTAGGTCTTACCGACTGCAGTCGGGAAATGTCGGACATTTACCGATCGATTTCGGTAAAACCTAGGATACACAAAATAGTTTGGTCAAACCCCGAATGATTTCTGTAGTTCATACTTTTACAAACAAGATTTGATAAATCTTAGGATAAACAACTAGCGTTGGTAAAAGTCCGAAATTTTTTACCAATTATGTGTTATTAATAATAGTAATTATTATTTAAGTATACACTAATAGTACTATATTAGCTATTTCCTACTAGTATATTAGATAGGTGTACACATTTATATTATTATTAATTATTAATATATTACTCAAAAATAATACAGTGTTTTAATAAGAAATTATTATTTAAGATATTTTCTTTTTCATTCGATAAGCCGGAAACCTGAATTACAAGAAAATGATCGATGGTCCTGTTAGATTCCGCATATAACACATTTATCGTTGTTTAATAATTGTTTCCAATTATTGTAATTGTTCGACGAAGCGATAATCAAACTGAGAACCCATTTAACTCGATTATACGCCGTTTTAAACGAATAATATTTTAATTAAGTATATATAAGTACGTGTTACCGTATTGGAATTACACCCATCGCATTTAAATTTTATATAGTTATAGGTTAAAGTATATTATCTAAAGTGTTGGAGTTCGTTCAGCCGCCGTGCCGTCAAATAATAGTACAATAATATAATGTATGGGTTAATGTGTACATTTTATTACCTATACTATTATACGGAATTGAATATATGTGCGCGGCCTTCGAAGCAAATTTACCGAAAAAAAGAAACGATTCACTGGAATTATCCTTTGTATAAAGTGTTCACAATGCTTAAGTATACAATATGCAACAATAATAGGGTACCTATATAAGTAACCTATTGGTTTCAAGAATAAATTTCAACCATTTACAGAATATGGTTTAGTCGCCGAAAACTGCTATTGATTGATCACAATGAATTTCCATCCGTCCGACTGCCTCTAGCACAGAATAAAATATGCAGTTCTGTGGCCTGTGCCTTTATAGGCTCGAATAATCTAGTTTTCTGTTAAAGAAAATATATTACGTTGAAATATCGAAAATCGCAGTTTACTGTTAAAACGTTATGTACTTATGTGTAACTATCGCTAATCTATCCAATACAATTCTAATATGCTCCCAGCAATATCGCATTATCCAACGCATTCTTGAAAATTGCTTTAAATGTAATTTCGGTTACGAAAATAACGTAGGCACTGTCGCCCGCACCTACATAATCACAAAACAGCCCTTTTAAAAATTTGGTGGCATCAGCCACTCACCTTCTATATACTCTTACCTATACTTGTATATAATGGGTCTACAATGTTCGTATATTTGTCAGAAAATCTTTTGTCGTTATAACGCGACGTTTGACGTGGGTAGAAGCTGTTATAATAATAATATTATATTATGTACTTCACCATAATAATATATACGACGAAACCGGCTCACGACGAATGGCGATAAAATTGCTGATAGGGCGAGGAATTCTCGGCTGTACAGACAATAGCGTTATTAACACACACCCTTATATGTGTAGTCCTACCCTTATACTATAAGTATTATATTCTTGTGTGTGCCATGTGTGGTGTGTGCGGTGTCTGTCGAGTTAAGGACGCACACGCATCAAGACAAACACACTTAACGACAAATATTTTTCGAGTTTTTATAATCATTATTTAGGTATGTTACAAAAAAAAAAAAAAATGCCATCGCGTTATATTTAATTTTGCGGTCATATTTGATATTAATCAGTAGGGTACTAATTAGACTTTGCGTGAAAAATTAAAAACGATTTATAAATTACATTAAAAATAAATTCAATACATTTTTGTTTTCATATAATATTTAAGTATTGCAGTTTTATTTAACGAAAATAATGTACGCGACTATAAACTATGTTTAAGTCACAACGAACATAAATTATAACCGATGTCTTCACAATTTTTTTAGTTTCTATATAACTATCAATCGTCAATCCGATTATTATATTATTATGTATAATGTACACTATAAGTTATAACTTATAAGTATAACTAACAAAAAGAGTTTGGAAACCTCTGATTTATAATACGCGCACGTAGGCAATATTAACATTATTTCGAGATATATATTTAACCTATATAAGTATAGACTGCCATCAAAAATAATAAAATTGTGTTTATTCCTATTTAATCATTTTACAAAATGTTTCTACCTATATTAAGTCAAATCAGTTATTTTACAATATTATATTTTTACTGCAGTCCTTGTTTTATTATTATAATATCTGTTTATAAGTCTGTAGTTTTAATGGTTCATATGAAATTTCACTAACATTTAAATTTTAAAATTATCAAATATAATATCATTAGACAATTTCCAAGCAGTTGTAGTACTTATAAAGAAAATATATAAATATAGGTGTATGGGAAATGTTACCAACTTTTGTTGTAAGCATTCTAAAACACACGTGGAGATAATATATATTCACATAAACACAATCTCAGTAAATTAACAATATTTCAAATTCAACTTTACAACACATTTTTGGTTAAAATATAAAATATGTCGTCATGTTACATTGTTAGACATTTCATTGAATTTGTTGAAGAATGACAAGGATAAAATACATTTTTAGGACCTGTGTCATATTATAATAAAATAAATGAAAAAAACAAAACGACCTGCGTTCTAGTTTCTTTTATAGTTTAATCTTTTCTTAAAACCAACATCGTCAAACATTTAAATGTATTAATTATATATTTTATTCTTCTGACACTGTGTAGGTTATGGATAATATATTATGCTTTAGAAAGGATGCCAAATTAAAAATCATAACAGATACAAAATGTTGATCGGTAGGTAACACAATACACAAATTATACTATAACTATAAGATAATAATAATTTATACTGTAATACGTAATAATTATTAATTATATAGTGATGGGTGTTAAATGTTTAGATCAAAAATCCATAAATTAGTAGAAATAAAATATTTTCCACACTATAAAGTATAATAAATTATTATTCCATTATTCGAACTGGTGTATGGAAAAAAGATGATAAGTAATGCAACATTGCAACACAGATGAAACAACAAAATGATTGCAAATTATATTGAATGACATACGACTTGCAACGTACATAAAATAATAAAGGGCTTACATGACATTAAGAGGTTATAATTTTGTTTTTACTGCACATTAATTAATAATAATATTCTTTTATATTCTGTATATTCGTTTTATTTTTAACGGGAAATTAGCAGCAGTTGGTTAAACGAAGAATAAATTTGAATGAGCTCCAAAAATAAGAATAACATTTAAAATTAGTGATGTTGAAAGGACGGTACATTTTTGTTATTATTCAGAAAATGAAACATAAACGTGACTTTTAGTGTATTGGAATCGTCTGGATCGTAGAAAATAAGAAAATCGCTAGTTTTAATCGAAAAACGTGCGTGTACGTATTTATACGAAGTCGCGTTTAGTCGAACGACTCGAACGTCGTAAAATAATAAATATCAATTATCTTCAACCAAGTCGTTAATTGAATGCGTCCGCCCACTAATTATTACAATTTTCCCGATTACAAAGACTCGTATAAGACCATCGTCTATAATATCGAAACGGTGTGAAACTGTGAAAGTGAGATAAATCGAGTATGATCAATAACCGTGCGAACGCCCGCGTGTATTCGAAAATCTCCACACCACGAAACAGAAAATAACAATTTTTTAAGCACTTGTTTGCGTAGCCGGAAACGATATTTTAATATGCGGCGGCGTCTTTATGATGTTTGGTCCAATTAGGGACGACAGTAGCAGCGAGCAGCAGCAGCAGCAGCTGAGAGCCGTTTCGTAGATTACAGTTGGAATAATTACGTTTTACGAAATCGGTCTATTGGTAAACAACAATATATAAACGCGCGGAGAGAAATAAGTAGGCGCGGTACAAAAAACGCCACGGAGGAAATAAAAACACAGCCGTTTGATGTATATTATACAGTATTATTATGTTATTCCAACAGATGCGGTCGCTGGTTTGGGGTTAGAAAACGGGGGGCGCGTTTGTACACAAAAAGCGAAAAAACGGTTTCTAAAAAAATAAATAAATACGTATATGTACACTATAATAATATTATTATTACGTATGTTATTATATACTATGTGTGCCCGATGTGGTGATATCCACCTGTAGCGGCGGGCGGCCTCTGGGTGAACCTGGCGTGCCCGAGAATAATTTTATCGTTTTTTGTTGTTATTAAGAGTCGCACACTCCGCCTAACATATAGACGATTTTACATTCGGAAGTATCCATTTTACTAGGTTTTTTTTAACATTAGAGCGAATCGACCCGTCATCGAATTTTAAGGTGAGGATATCGTCCGGGGTCCCGCGTATGCTTTTTTTCGAGGTTTCGATTTTGAAACAAGTTATGAGGGTTTCAAAGCGAACGAATAACATATGATTCTTCGACGTCCGCGAGGCACGCAGGTGTGTATTCCACGCGCTCGCCGCGGAACTGACGAACTGGCGGAATGATGCGCGTGCGAGCGTCCGTCCGCCGTCGTCTCCTCCACCGCCGCCGCCGCCGCCGCCGCCGCCGCCGCCGCCGCCGCCGCCGCCGCCGCTCGAGACCGTGGCCGGTTTCTGTGTTTCCTCCGCCGCTGCGCACCGAAAAACACGTCGCTGATTGGTGGCGCGGGGGTCGGGGGGAAACGCGTGCGTGCGACCGTGTGCGACGGCCGCCGGTGCGTGTGCGTGCGCGTGCGCACCCGATCCGACCGGCGACGACGAGACCGCCGAATTCCGATCTCGTCCGCAGTCCGCTCCGCGTCACACGTATCGCGCGCCGGCCGGTCGACCACGATCGCGCAACCACACAGTTCGACAACGCGTCCGTCGCCGTGCGTTCCGCGAGTGTTCGCTGATCCAGTCAATATTATTAAAAAAAACCAATATCGTAATATCGGTACAGCGGTCGTCAGTGATTCCTTCCGTTCTCCTTCTCCCGTCACTCCGCTGGCATTTTCCGTTCCCGGGATCCTGCAGCCTCGAGATCGTTTCATCACGCGACAGATCGGACCTTTGACGCGCGCGCCGGGGGTCCGCTGGCATGACAATTATTGACAACGGTGGAACGGCGTGACACCACAGACGACAAGACTCCAGTCAGGTAAGAGATCGGCTGCGTTTCAATGACGTCATGTTAGTCGCATTAATATTGTCTCGAGTATTAATAATAATTATAAGACGTATTATACCTCACCTATAGTGTATTGTGTCGATCGCCACTGGAGAAACCGATCAACGCGATCGCGCGAGTTGGGCGCTTTCGAGTTTCGAACTAAGTAGGTTTTTTCTTGTGCTGGGAATCCGATCCATTACGATGACGGCGACGCACAAAGCTATTTTTCATTCTTCTCGCGCACCTACGCTGCCCATTGTCGTAATTTGTGCGTGTAACGATGTGGTGTGCCCCGGCGGCGAGTGCTCAACGCGAGATCTGACCCACGAGCAAAATACCTATTCGAAAACCGCCAAGGTTAAGAGTCGCGTTTTGTTCGTAGGCTCACTTGACCCGTGGCTCACGTATTATCAAATATTACGTTTTACTCGGTAGTCTGTGCGTCGACTGGCGGCATTTTCAGAAAGATTAAAATTATTACACGACCGCGGTCCCACCCACCACCCAACCCTCCACACTTGTTGCGCTTTTCTCGGGTGCCCCAGTAAACTAAACTGACTTGTTAATTGGTATTCGGCTCTACCGCGCAGCTACACAGATTGCGGCTTTATTGATATAATCATAGGTAGGTGCCATTAATCATTTTTTGGTTTACGAAACACAAATCTTTCTCGGCACCTGGATACTACCGGCGAATCGAGTTCAACGTTGTTCTTGTTGTATAAACTGTATGGTCGTAGCAGCTCGTCCACTCGAGTTCATAACATACTTTTTGGTCTTCGGAATTCACTCAAGTTCCGTCACCGTAGTATCGTCCTCAGTATGCGGAGAACGTCGTGTCCGGGTGTCCCCAAAGATATAATAACGGACTCGGGTTGCTGATATGATATTATTTCGTCGGTATGACTGTGTCTAGTAAATAATAATATTATCATGTACAGCGTTATATTATTATAATAACGCTATGCGCTATAAAACGTATGAATAATTCATTCGCCGTCGTACGCGTACCCAAATTCACAGACATTTAAAACCGCTGTCGTTGTACCTATCCACCGTATAGTGTTTATATGACAAAAAAGCTGAAGAAACGCCCTCGGCGAGCACACCCAATGCGGGTGTAACGATTACAAATTAAATAATAATGGTGCGTTTTGTAAAATATTATCAAAATGTTATGCCCTTCGAATATTCCAAAAAAATTTACATTTTCACGTTTGAATAGTATTGTTATCTCACAGCGTACAATATTGAAATGATTTTTCTTAAAATTATTTAATTATTGGATTCCATTTTGGTTATTTTTGATCGGACCCGTCTCATCTCAGAAAAACATTTTATTTAGGTAACTAATGATAATATTCAGTTTAAAGTTTTCGTTATTTTTTGGTTTTCTGCTGATGAATATTAATAATAAGAAATAAATATTTATAAGTGGTAGTTATTACAATACTATCATTTATGTATTGTATATTATGAATATTTGTTTATTGCATAGTACTGCAGTAGATAATATTTATGATAAGGGGATAATGCGAATTACGTGCTAAAAATCGCAAGTTTCCTCTAAGATTTGACTAAATAATTGCCTACAATCCGTGTACACTTGACTGCAAAATTTGAATGGCTTTCTCCGATCAAATATGATACTAGAAAACAAAATCCTTTTAATTTATTAACTATATTAATTGTAGCCTTATAGGCACTTTCACGAATTATTGGCAAATTAATATTTTGTATAATGTCTGTTGTATAGTTTCTATAATAATTATTGTAAATATGTAAATAGTATAGGTTCCTATACAACTTAAGCTCTATATTAGAATAGATAATACCTCCTATTGGCTACTGACTATGTTTTGTGGTATTGCCAGAGCCTCGAAGACGGCATTTTGGAAAAGTATCAAATTTGGGAATACATCAAAATATATGAAAAAAACTTAGGGATGATATCTCGCGGTATACCCACGTCTTCAACAACCGTAAATTCCCAATACATACAAAAATAACACTACAAAAAGTAATAACGTGCACACAGTACACGCGTTGTACATTTTAGAATATTATGCTGTGCCATAAATTGTACTAATTGTTCGATAACACAACAGTTGTCTGTAGTTGCCATGCGTAGGTTTTGTAGGTATCAGACTTGGGAATGATTTTGAACTCTGACCTTTCTCGTAAACGTTTTAAGTAACACAACTAATCGACGCGGTTTCTTATCGTTGTTCGTATGATTGGAGACACGTCTAAACTCTAAAGCGTTGTTATGCGTGTATATACTGTGTATATTATAAAAGATGAAACAGTGAACGCACATATTTTTTTGGGTTAACTACATGACGTCCACTGAATTCTAAGAGATAAAGGCAGCGAGTTATAAATATTAAGTATACCGCTACTACGATAATATTAAAATCGATGAAACGGCCACCCAGGAGGAGTATTAATTTTTGTCCGAACACGTTTGGGACAAGGGCGGTTTTCTGCGTTGACTTGAAGTGGTAGTCCATTTCTTTTGGAACGGCTCCCATCCTATCGTGAATTACTATATAATGTTGAGTATTTTCACTGTGATTCAGTGCTAGTTTATTGTTTTTGAAATTGTTTCATACATTGCGCACGTGTGTCGTAGGTGACCAGTAAATCCGATGAACGTCTAAAATATGTATACAGTGTTTTTTTTCCCGTTTCACAGTTCAATCATTTCGAATTAAATGGGCGCATCCGAGATAAATGAACCACCGATATTTACTAGTTTTAAACATATAATCGTGTTTTACAACCAACCGTCGCATCAATCGGAATCGGTCGAGGAGGTGAGGTTTATTAAGTATTTTTGCTCTCTATGGCTCTAAATGATTATAAGAGTATAAGTAAAATGGAGAATTAAGTAGTTTTGGTTTTAATTTTTTTTTTTGTCGTCTGCAACCGACAACGTCGTCATTGTACTTATAGGGTCTAATAATCCACCGTCACCTATAAATCGAATTTTTTACTCCATAACTAAAGGGTCGTTGTGTGTGTGTGTGTGTGTGTGTGTGTGTGTGTGTGAAAGAGAGAGAGAATGTGCATGTGTGAGGTTTTTTCACAAAGACCCGCACGAACATTTTTCACGCGCGTTAAATATTTTTTGGGACCGTACAAAAGGTCTTTTGTGTGCGAGATTGTGTGTGCTGCCTACATCGTGCGTGTTATCGTGTATTGTTGTGCCCATATACCTTTAATACGACGAAAAGATCTCGCGGAGGAGAGTTGACCGGAATAAACGGACAAAAAGAAATCGCAGTTTGTCGGCGTAGAGCAACCACTGCGTCTTCTGCGTGTGCGCATGTCCACCCCGTACATACGACGAGATTTCCAAACACGGGACACCTTTCCAGATGTTTTGGCACAAGGATTTCGGCGAGCATATTTACCAGAATTCCTTTGTGAACCAGAGATGGTGGTAACTACCACCGAATAACACGTGATCTTCGAAGCCCGTGCTTCTATACTATGCTGGGACCTGCGTTTTATTATTATCATCGCATATGTTATTACTTATTATTATTACGATCGCCGGATTGCCGCGTATATAGCAATAGCATATAGGTACACATTATTATATTATGTATTACACAATGTTCGAAACATTCATTAGCCATGTCGAATTTCGTATTATATTGACCGATATTATTGTGTACAGTCGTTATATTAGGTGCTACTAGCTGTTGCTGTTGCGATCGAACCGAATCGCGTTAAAAAGGATTGACGCCAACACGCAACCGTGTCGGCGGCGGCGATTTCCCTTTGAAATCTATCGAATTGTCTGATGTGTGCCCCCCCCCCCCCCTTCATACACATGTATAGTATATGCACGAGTTTATTATAGTATGTAAATGCGTAGTATATGTTACATTATGGATACCAAACAAAACACTTCGTATATATATATATATATATATATAACAAACATATGTTTGTACAAAATGAACATCCGATTAATAATATTATTATTTCAAGCGAACTATCGTCGGATACGAAATTGTAATGAGAAAATAAACGTTTCGTTTTGTCTGAATTAAAAAAAATTCCGACGATATTTTTTTGACAACGTTTTGTTTTAATTGCAGTGTTAATAGTTTTCCATCAAACCGTGTGAACAAAATATCATTGACTATAATAACTTTCATGTTCGCATTTCTTTTTAAAATAGTACCTATTAAGCTTAATTTAATTAATGAGATACACCCGAATATAATACTACGAATGGTACTTCCGTGTTATCTCGACTACCCAAATATTCCCAAGACTACCTGTTTGAATCATCCGGGTTATCTCGACTACCTCCGTAGACCGTAATTTATTAATAAATATATATTCCTGCGTTGTAATCTATATATACAATGTACCTACCTACTATAAGCAGATTAGTTGACATTAACCACTTTCTGTTTGGTTATTCCCGAACTGTAATCTGTATCATTGTTATGTACAATTTAATTTTGTCTTCGATGTACAATGTAGGCCTATAAGCCAATTAGTTGACTTTAACCATTTTATGTTGGTTTTTATTTCGTCAGTCATTCCATTCGACAATCGTCCTATTTTCCGTATTAGCGCTACGTCTAGTTAAATATATCGTTTAGTCAATATGAATTTTTTTCATTTGCCATCGTCCGAGAAGGAGGCTGTTAATTTTCTCCGAGAACGCGGAATGTTGCCAAGTGCACGGATTTGTCCGAACAATCACTTGGCAAAATTGTATTTTGAAAAAGAAATCTTTTGGAAATGTAATATAAAAAAATGCCAAAAAAAGGTAAATATACGTAATGGTAATTGGTTTGCGAAATCAAGAATATCGTTTACGACTGCTGTGCGATTTATATATGGGTGGTCAAATGAAATGACTAGTATTAAGTGGTGTGAACAAGAACTTAATATAAGTGAAGACACAGTTATTGACGAATTTATAAAGAACGAAGCAGTGCTACTAAACTCAGCTAATGAATACAACTTTTTTATATACGAGTTAGCGGATTATTAAAAATGGATTATCCTACATAAGCTTTGCATCTGGCTTCCTAGCAGGTCACCTTATCTTACAACATGTGTATACTTCTTTTGGAGTTATGTTAAAGATACTGTGTACGTACAATCATCATCATCAATCACATAGAAGCTAAAAAATAATCGAAATCAATTACAAAATGAATATGTATGGAACTAATTTGAGTTCCGAGTAGAATACTAGATGTTGTTTTTGTGCCCAAGGGAAGTCTCATAGAACATATTTTATAGATAGGTACTATTAAATAAATTTGAGATATTCTTTTCTTTAATGTATCATATTATATTACTTCAAACCTTAAAACTAAGAATGTTTTAAGCATTTTAAATCTGCAGATGAATCATTTTGAATAACCATGTGTATATATATATACGCTTATTATATAACGTCTGTTTAGTGTTAGTGGATCGATCGGTGTATAGATGTATATAAGTTAATATTAGTCATTGTTCATGCACAATAATACCTACGTATTAATAGTGTATGACTCGTTTATTGTAGTTTATTGCACGGAAGCGAAAATCGTGTCTAACTAGTCCGACGGCCGTAAATTCATCTTATATTGAATATCAACTGTAAAGACTAAAGAGAGAGAAGAATATTACGCTTAGCTTCTATGCAATATTTCTGTGTTTATTTTAGTAAATCTAGGTAATTAATTGGAATGAGACACTCGTATAATATATTGTAGCAAATAATGAATACCAAGTTTAGGATCCTTGCGCAAAAAAGTATGAATCTACAAATAATTGTATAAAATAATGATTTAAACATATAATTTTGAACTCTGGCATTGACAAATTACTATGAATTATTATGTAATCCATTGGCCACTATGTTTAAATTATTTTGATATAGGTCTTCATGTTTTCAGTAAAATAATTTATTTTCTAGTGTGAAGAACGGTTTGTTGGAACGCATTATTTGACGTATAAATGAATTATTGTTGTTTACGTTTTAAATATAAAATATGAGTTCAAAAGATTTGTTTTATCTCAAAATAATGTCTTGTTTTTATTTAATTTTTTTGTAAAACGTGTTCGAACAATATAGAATAGTCAACTAAAACGTTGTATATGATTGGTTTGAAAAACGTTGAATAACATAATTTTTTTAACGACTAATGGTAAATAGAGGTATCCATATTATATTCATGTGTGTGTTTATCTTTCAATGTCATAAGTTATCTGCAACCGGTGAACTCCTACACACAATCGCAGTGAACTCCTGAATAACCATTTTTCTTTATCTCGGATTCGTATAATATGTATTTAGTGTAAAGGTAGTAAAAACGTTGAATAACATGATACCCAGCAGTATTCGTCTTGTAAATAGTTTTCACGTTCGAACTTCACACACTGATGCAGCTGCGGTTCGTTTCGAAACCGGAGAGGTTCAAACGATAATAATAATAATAATAATAATAATGGATTTCGTGCGCTGCAATAATAATTATTATTGTGCCTATAGGCCGGGTGTGTACAGGTCGTCTCGTTGTGCTGTGTGCCGACGAGACCCGTACAGCAGAAGAATCCCGTTTTACTCCTGGTTTGTTTTCGAAAATTCTTCAATCGATTTCACGTTGTTTACTTTTCAAAGCGGTCCAAATATAATACAATTATCGTCGGGGGCACGATTTAATACTTTCTTTCGTATCGAGTGCGTATTATTTTATTACTATTATAATATATTATTATATTATACGTTTCGTCGTGTATACAGCTCGTATTTTATACGCTCACACACACAAACTTTATAAAAATATGGTTATTTCGCTAAATTCGTCGTCGACATCGAAGTACGCGTACTATACAATATATACGGTGCACCGTATAGACAATATAACATACGAGATGATTACCATATTATTATAATCCGCCTCCGGTGATTTTTAACGGCCCGTGGCGGCATCGATGAAACGACCGTCGTTGTCGTCTTTAAATTTTTTTTTTTTTACTTTTCATCACAATCGATTTGAATATCGTTCGTGTGCTCTGCGGTAGATAAAATACACGAAAACAAGACGACCGACTCGATATATAATAATCTACTTGTAAGTCGAGTTGTATATATAGGCAGGCAGTAGTAGTAATACTGGTCTCGCCGCGGAGTACCTAAACCAGAGTACGATTTTTACGGCGCTCGAGTGCGCGTATTATCGTATGGAAGAAAAACCGAAAAGAAAAAAAAAATCCATACGCATATTATTATTATTGCTGGTATATACATACACGCACACACACATGGATTGTTTGCATTGGACGCTCGTTAGCCGGTCCTTGTTCTTCCCATAATATTATAACTGCCGCCGCCGCCCACTCCTCTTCTCCCGGTCGATGGCTGCGGCGGCGGCGGCGGCGGCGGTCGTCTCTCATGCGCACTCGTGTAGTCTAGTTAAGGGAACATGTGAGGATTGATAAATTATAGGTCTGTTCCTCGATCCGGACAACCGGTTTCTTTTTTTCGGCTCTCCGGGCACTTTCCGATGCGTACCTTATAATATTATATATTATGGGTATAGTATAGTATAGTCGGCGGTGGTAGTGGGGTACTACAGTGTCGGGCAGTCGTAGGCACCGGTCGCACAGGACCAGCTTCAGTTGTTGTTGTTATTGTTGTTGTTGCTATTGTTGTGCTCGTTATGCACAGATGGCGTGTTGTTATAACCGTCGTCGAGGATGAGAAACGGAAACGCGCCGGTAACCCATCGGAAGTATAATTATTATCATCACGTTAGTTGTAGGCACTTGGTGATGCCTATTTACAATTTACTTGCATTTATAATGAATAATGATATACTATGCTGCAGTCTTTCGGACACCAAGATTTTATATTTTATCATTATATATACCGAGGTCTTCGTCGACCGAATCTTGTTATTGTTTATAATATTATTATGAACGCTCTGTATAAATCATATCCAGCCCGTTCGATATTTTAAATTATATAAACGAGGTACCTACCACCCATATAATATTATATTATATTGTTCGATATTATTACGCTGTTTAATATTATAGTAAGTGGTGCGCACATCGTATATTACGACGATGATCGTTTGACGAGAACGCAACTTCAAGAGATTTTTTCCTCTACGCGGGCAGGGGGTTTTCGACGGCAATTAATAATAACGCGTTATTGTTGATAATCATCGTGTGATGATCGCCGAAAAAATAAACTTACATCATATTAAAGTGGGTACCTATAATATACGTGCACAGATAAATCGGACGTGCGCGGTCGTTGTTAAACTATTGTTCTTGTATACTACACCGTGTGTATACACGCAATGTACGAGTATTTATGTGTAATATATTTTATAATAATATATCCGTTTCTCCGGTACACGTTGCCTATTAGTCTAGACAGTAGACTCTAGAGAGCGAATTTATAAAAGTCTTCTCATATATTTATTGGGTTTATGCCGTTTGACGGAGTTAAAATGTGTGGACGATTTGTATTGATTACGCAATGTGTAATAAATTGTATTTTGCATGTTTAGGCATTATTTTTGGGTTTAGAGAATATTTAGCCCATTTTTCAATGTTTTAGATTTTTAGAATGTATTTTATTATTGTCTTTAATAAAAACATCATTGTTTATTTCACGAGTGGGAAGATTGTTCTATAACTTAATTTATTATTTAATTAAGTAATTAAACAATTGTTTAAAACATCAAACATTCGAACATTGGTATCTATCTCTATGATTCTTACTGTTTATCTTGATCTAAATAATGATGTCTTAACTAAACTAAGTTCAAATCGTTCAACCCAAAAATAATACACATCTATAGTATTAGCAATATAATATAATATACTTTAATATACTATAATATATACTTTGTTTAAATAATTAAATAATAGTGAAAAAACATATGAATCCATATTTTGAATATTACGAAAAAGCATTATTTAATATTTTTAAGGAAGTAAATACTGACCTCTACATTTTATTAGTTATTTTAGCTGTCACTGAACCGACTAAAACGTGCTGTAATCAGGTGTTATCAAACGGAATTTAGAAAATATTTTTATAATATTTGCGCCATTAGAATGATTCTAAAATTATTTTCAAATATTTTCAAGTGCTGGGTGGGATTTTTAAATTAGAATATCGTGTTACACAAGAAAAATGTATACTTTTTTGAAGTTGATTTTTTTTCTAAGTTCTTAGTACCTTCGATATTCTTTACTCGTCAGCACTCAGCAGCCGAGTATTTTTATTCAAAACCGAAAAATTATTAACAACGTTTAAAACGCTGCGGTGGCTTTTTGTGTTTCTTTTATAGCTTTCTGCGATATATTCATTTCTTTTCTTCCTTTCGTATAATTATTCATAAGATAATAACTCTTTACGCGATGAAAATGCGTTATTAATTATTATTACACACACTTTCGTTGAACGCGCTGCTTCAACTACTATTCAATACTAATAAAGTAATAAATTACACAGACATAGGTACATGTGCTTATATAATTTTTTCTAAACGGAACTTTACACACAATAATGTGTTTTATTGTATTCACCCTAAAAGGCCAAATATGACGTCTAATATTATATACATTAAATTAACAATAATTATTTCACTATTATATTATTACGATATTACCATTATAAGTATATAATTAAAAACTAAAGATTTCGAGCAGTATTTATAGGCGTACGCCGTGTGTGCAACTGGGCGTGTGTCAAAAATTCTCATTGACACTCCCAGGTCCTTTTTTATACCGACAACTGACAAGTAATATATTTTTGGGTCTACTGCTTTATTTCTGGAACGCAAGCACATGTTGTTGAGTACAAAATATGTCGAGCGACCTCACTCGCCAATCCTTAATGCCGTGATATTTAAAAAACAAAATCGATGTAAACCGTATACCTTTTCTACCGTAGATACGTATGATAATTGATAAATTATTTTCGTAGTAATATAGTTAGGCGGGAAAAACAACGGTGGGCGGAAAAACGGTGCCCTTGTAATTCCTGATCCTGGAAATTGATTTATTTGTTTTTGGGTGGCTCACATCCGCCCCTATATATGGGTTAGATAGACGATAAACTCTATTCCAAATGTTTCCCGCCCTATATATAGGTTCTGCAGACCCGCAACACCGTGTCTTTGTCGCTCGTTGTACACATCGAATTTTTATTGTAGCTATATGCCTATGTATTATGTTTATGAAATATCGTTATTAATGTGTCTAAACGTGCCTAAACGACGTCCTTTTCTCAAATGTTAAATACTATATACTTATATTGTTTGTATTCTCGTTAAATAATTTACTCTGACAGTCTGACATCGGTTGGTCAATAAATGATAATTTTCAATGAATGCTAATGAAACTCGGAAAATGAGGATAGCGTGCCAATAATGTTACCAACATGATGTGTGTTTCATCACGTAAGTCCTGAGACCAGTATTATACAGACATGTTCCAGAATAATTGTAGTGTATACGCGCTGACCTATCTTAAGCCGGCCAATAATTAATGCTTTGCATATAGTTTTTTTCCTAATGGTACAAAAGTAGCAATCCCACATAAATGTCTTGATTTAAAAAATTATCTTTTCAGTCTTTGTAGAATACAATATTATTGACACAACCAATTTGATTACTTTATGAATATTTTAACGTTCACCAGTTAATTTGTTAACTTAGCCATTTATATTTCGTACATTTGTATACTTGTATATCAATTTTCAATTATAAGTTAGAATCTATAATTAAATTATAGTTTAGTAATTTAGTTATAATATTCTGTATACATATTACCATTGATTATATTACATAATATAGCTACAATATTATGTTATTGATTCGATTTAATTGTTAATTGTGAAGTGTATACCAGACTTCAAGGTGTCCATAACAATAGTCTTTATCTCGATGGACGACAGCCTGACGGTCGGTCATTCTGAACATATTGCAAAATTAACTCTATACGTGTGTTAATGTATAAAAATGTATATCAAACTTATTACAATATTCGCATACCAAAAAATTATTTCACTGTTAGTGGGCGATGTAAATTCCATTGCTCACTACTACATGGTTTTGCTTTTGCAGAGCTCGTGATAAATCGGTCGATCAACCGGTAATAAATTAAAGGGAATGCAAACTGTTTCTTTTTTAAGGAGTTCATTATACTCAATTTGAAGAGTACGGTCCGTGAGATTGTGTGTGTAGTTAATGATTATTAGTGTGCTTGCAAAACTATCATATAACGTGCTACTTCCGCACACACGCGAATCATTGCTTTTTTTGCTTTAAAATTATGTAGGTTCTTATTAACTATTGTACATAATATACACCGCTTGATTATATTATCTGTTTTACTATTTATCTGATGAGACTTCTTATAACAGATTTAAATTAGTCGGCAACATTACTTGAGATCGATTTTTAAAATTGTAACTTTTATAGGTACTCCAATATTAATTGTCCGAGAAATATTTGTTAGCTTGTAATTTAAAAAAATGTCATAATTAAAAAATGTGTGGATTATCTATAATAGTCTATGTTAAATAGTTAATAATTAAAAATATTGTTATCGAACTTTATATATAGAACAACTTAATACGATATGCACAAAGTGGGTGCTTTTGATGTAGGTATATATAAAAAACGCTTTGATAATCTTGGAGAAGGTACAATATAGTGTAGGTACAAGTGCAGCAAAGTTTTCATTTTAATGCCGACTATTATTTCTACTCTATAAAAATACCCATCTATATTATACGCATATATCCTTTTTTAATGATGCAGACATTTTTAAAATTTTCATCGTGCAATATGTTTTTATTATGCATTTTTGTGAATTCATTTATTTATACATAATATAGCTTGTGAGTCGTAGTAGTGTTGAACAATGTGAATATGCACAAAATCCTGGTCGAGTAGGTACTTCATATAAAAAAATCCTCGTCCCTCGATTGTTGCTCTTCATATTTTATTTAAAATATTCATCATTACAATTCGTTTAGGTCGATTTATTGATAGATAGTAGCTATACACCAAAGGCGCAATAATAAATTGCTAGTATAGAAATTGTATTGTCAGTCATCTGTTCATATTTAATTTTGTTGTAATTAATTATTCGTTTATTATGTCTACCTACACATAAGACATGTGCGCTTTATTTTTGGTTTGATTTAGCTGGTAACGTGGTTGTGCGTATATCACTGGTGCAAAGCTATATATACAATTTTAAATTAAAGAAATAATGAAAGATTTATTATTGCTCCGCCGCTCCAGTCGCTTGCAGAATCCTTCAATACGCCACTGTTTGCGCCATCTGTTACTCTAAATGTTGAAGTGTAACCAAGCGGAACGGAATTTGTTCTCCCAGAAAATGAATCGTCTATAAAACCTATTTGATTATTTATCTCGAGGTCTATTTTATACTCTACGGTTTTCCATCACCGGGGGAAGGAGGATGAATTTTTGTAAAAATGTAAAAAGTAAAAAAAAAAAAATAATACGTGTAATACGTGGAAAATAGTCATTAATAGAGTTGCTTCGATCATAATAATAATAGTAGAATGTTAATGACGGTAATGATGAGTATAATAATGACTAATGACGGTTCGATTTTTTAGCAGGCATGCGATTGACGACGACGTACGCCAGCGGCGACGGTCGAACAGCGGCGACATGTTGATGCGCCATGTCAAGGCATGGACGCTCTAAACAATACGGTCCGGAACCGCCGCCGGCGGCCGTCTACACCAAGCCGCCGCCGCCGGTGCACGGCAACAACACGTACAACGGCCGCGCGCACCACCATTACCAGCAGCAGTCGCAGCAACAGCAACAGCAACAACAACACCAGCAATTGCTGTTGCAACAACAATTCTACGGCACGCAGAAACAGCAGCAGCAGTCAAACGCGGTGTCTAGGCCCGCATCGAGCAGTCACCTCCATCACTCGTTGCCTAGGTATAAACTACTGTTGGTGATTTATTATTGTGCAGCTGGTGCTGTTTGCGACCGAACCGATAGTTTGAGAGTAGGGTTTTTGGGTTCATTTTTGACGTAAGACTTTTTCCACCACTTCTCGTTGTTGTACGTATGCTCAGTACCGGATTTATAACAGGTGCCGCCCTAGGCCTTTTTAAATATGCCGCCCCTACCCCACTATACCCCACCCAAAATGTAGTATTTATTACTAATAAATTTAATACTTTATATAATATATATATTTAATATCAATTTACGCAGTTACATAAATGCATAAAATATTTATATGATTTTTTTTTTTAATTTCTTACAAAATTTGCCGCCCTAGGCCCGAGCCTCGCGGGCCTATGCGTAAATCTGGCCCTGCGTATGCTTGTATTTAGAACAACCAAAACTGAAGCAGCAATTTTTAATTTCTCAAACCGAAACACACGAAATCGTCGAGATTCCGGTCCCTTATTTTATGTTGAACAAAATAAAGACTCGTAGTTTGAGTGTACATACCTATATGGCTATATGTATAATCGTATAGGTGAATAGTTCAGATGGTTACTATTTTTTACTATTTTATAGTGGTTCACGGTAACTCGTCGAGTGGTAAATTTACGCGATCAATACTCCTCGTGTCCGGAGGGTTTAGTTTTATAATATAATAAATCGCAGACCTGGTTTTCGGCGAATTTCCGTGGACGACTTCGTTGTTTGTGTCGACGACGAATCTGTTTTTCGTCTTAAACCCCGCGAGGAAATCCATTTAATTGACAAATATCGTTGTGATTTGTTCGGAAATAATCTGACGCCGACTACGTGTCTTTAAATGTCTCGGTACTCTGTCAAGAACACTGGCCTTGCAGAAACTACCAATACAGTATTTATTGATTGTCGCAGTGAATTTATACTTTTTGGAAATGTTGTGTGTGTGTGCGTGCGTGCGTGTGCGCTCGCTCGCTTGACACTTCTTATGATTGAGACGAGAAATTGGACTGCGGCATGTTTTTGTACAATTTACACCTGACAAGAGATAGGTATATAGGAAAGAAGGAGTATAGTATTATATAACCCCTTCCCCCTCGAGCAATTCGGAGATTTGTCCTGTGTATAATAGAACTGTAGAATATTATTTTGACGATTTCCAAAGGTTTTTCTATTCAGACGAACCTCATACTATATTATTTATATAAACTACTTACCCCGTGGCCGTATCCAACAAAACTGCGGCTAAAAATCATCACGTACTATATAATAATAATAGTAAAATCGTTGGGAATAATAAACATCACTATATATTATATATTATACTATAGCCATGTCGGACTGACAGACTATAGTTATACCAACGAACAAAGCGAAGAATTTCTCATTGTTTTCGTCGTCCGTCTCGCTGCTAAAGCTTTTTAGTTTTTATATATTATTATTATTATTATTATTATAAATTCTAAAAAACAATCTGCAATAATATTTTCTATTGCATAGTGTGGAATTTTCGAACTTATACTAGCCGAACGATCTAGAGGATCGCACGGAATTCAGCGAAATGATATATATATATTATAGGTACAATCATGCCGACGAGGCAATATGGCTCTCAAAAAAACGATTTTAGATGGAAATATAACTCTATTACTCAGCGAGTAATATAATAATACATACCACCAAAAAAATTAATAACGAGAAATCAGATACGTATAAGGTATAACGTATTTAGAGAGGAGGTTGGGAAGTTGCTTTTTATACGATGGGCTTTTGGAGCCTATGACTATAAATGCGTGATCAAAACCCAGTGAAGTTTTAATTGGTTGAACGCTATAGTTATCATTTTAATATAAAATGTCACCAGGTGTTACCTATTGGACTTCTGAATTTATATGTTTATGTTTAATTATATTAGGTATATTATATACTTTCTGCGAGTTATCTATCGATTGGTTAAATTTATTGCAATTTATAAAATAACAATGTGTATAAATGTATAATGTGTATTGTCCAAAAATGAAATTTAAGAATTTGAGCCGGCAAAAACAAGATTGGGTGCGAAAATTCTGAATACATCTCTGCGGCGTGAAATAACGACGTCAACGACGATTAATAATAATAATAATAATATAATACCTACGTTGCAAGTAATAATGTTAATAATTATTTATCGTGTTCGGACAGAAATGCCTGGAGCGCGGACAGACATTCTCCGGCGGCCGGTGGATCTTCGTCGAACAGCTCGAACGATCGGGCGTACGCGGCCAACCGTCGGACAAAGCACTACCGAGTGTACAACAGCCACCGGCAGACGTCGCGCGGCCACCACAAGAATGGCGGCGGCGGCGGCGGAGGTGGTGCCACCACGGACCCGGACGCCCTGTCGTCGGTGACCACGGCCGGCGTCAAGTACAACCCGCTGCAGCAACCGCCGCCGCAACAGTTGAACCACCAATCGCTGCACCAACTGCACCAGCAGCAGCAGCAGCACCACCGGCCGCAGATGGCGACGGGCTGGCCGCCAGTCGAACCGCTTCCGTCGTCGTCGGTCGTTCACCATCACCAGCCGGCCACTGCCTCGCAATATTTGCCGCAGCCACCGCCACAGTTACCTCCGCAGAACGCCGCCGCTGCGGCCGCGGCCTTGAGGCAACACCACCAGGCGCCGGCGCCGGCGGCGGTGCCACTGTTGCTACCCTCGTGTGACGTAGCCGTCGATGCCTGCGGCGGCCACTGTCCGAAGTTCGAAAACTTTTGCCATTTCTGCTTGCTGGTAAGTCGCCATAATATGAAACTATTATTGTCGTAATATAATATATTATAGTTATAATTATTTTAGTACATTTTACTATCAAGTCGTGTATGCAAGATGTGTACACATCAAAATAAGATCAAATTAAAAAATATATTTTAAGTTGCATTGTAATGAACGTGATAGTTTATCAATAAAAAATCGTGAAAAATGGATCTTTTTTAGAAAAATGTTGATTTTAACAAATTAACATTATGTAACAAAACGTTATCTGCAGGGTTGATATCAGGATGTGAATTTCGTTAAATGCTGTGCGTTCCACTTAAAAAAAATTGTAGGGATATGCTATAAAATTTCTGAAAAATAAGTCCTAGGTACTCCGTCTGCCCAGTCGAGAACTGCGCAGAAATCGCATAACAATAATTTATTATTATTATTATTATTATTATCTTGTATTGCACTATCGTTTATACGTCCCGTCGTTACAGGTGTTTTATTTCGCGGGGATCACAGTTGGCTTCCTGTTGATCATGGCGGCCGTCGTGTCCACCCGGGACCCGCGGTTCATGTACATCGGCAGCCTGGTACTGCCGGTCAGCGCGTTCCTTATGGCCGTTCAGTGCCGAGTGCGGCAGGACGCCGACCGCCGGAAGCGGCACAGGCAGCTGAACGGCCGGCACCACCACAGGTCGAACGCGGGCGCCCTGATGGTGATCAACAACAACAGCTACAACAACGGCCAACACAACAGCGGCGGCGGCGGCGTCGCCGGTCAACCGTCGGCCACCGGGTCCGGCGCGGCCGCCACCGCCGCCGAGGCCATACCGCTTCAGAACATCATGGCGGCGGCCAGCCTGGCCGATAACGGCGCCACGCTTCGCCGGCAGTTCCAGGGCAACGTCTACCAGTACGTCGGCCAGAGGGACGGCAGCGAGGCCGACGGCCATCACTACGAGACGGCGTCCGACATACAGCAGTGAGTGTTGTTGACGTATAATCGGTGTTTGACGAGTGTTGTGCGTCAGCTGTATACAGACCTAACCACCTAACAATATATAACTATCTTTTTATCTTATCATCTATAGATAAAAATAATTTAAAGCATGATTTTATCCACTCACTTGATTATAGGGAGCTTAACAATATTATTGCGTTCAAAACATTTTTGATCGATGTAGACGAGTTGCGCTCCGTCATTATTATTATATCAGTGTGCTGAATAATAGCCGATTAGTCGTTTAAATTATAAATATGTAAAAAATAAAATAATAGTAATAATTTATTATATTCAGCACAACTTTGGTTATTTAACTTGAATCAATTTAAAGCATACAACAATTATTGTGCATAATAATATAAAAGTATCTAATTTATAGTATCATTAAATTTTAAGACCAACCCCATATGTATTGTACCAAACAGTATTGTACAGTACGACAAATCGATTGGCCGATAAATAGTTACGGGCTTACAGCGATAGTAAGAACTTTGTTTTGTCCATATTCGCTCAAATTCATATACTCACTATTGTGTATGATGGTTATAATCACGTTTCTTAAAAGTCCCGATAATATTATAGAATATTGTCCGTAAATCAGCTACCTATTTCAATTTGAAATGCAAGAATGTTAATTTTTTTAAACAAAAAATATTTTCCCTCAGTTATCAATTGATTGATATAAGATAATTATTTAATTTTAAATTATTCAAATAATGTATAGTTTATGTATGGACAAAAACATATTTTCCAAATTATGAAACTAAAAGGTTTGAAAGCAATTGTTTTGCTGACCGTGAATTATTAAGGAGAGCAGAATCGGTACACTGATCACGCCACATGCCCCTTAAATAAAACTCAAGCCTTAATCAATGGTTATCTGAGAAAAATTATCTAAATCTAGATTATGTTGTTACGTAAGATTTTGTGGTGGAGAGGTGTGTTTTATTTAGCTATTGACTTTTTATTCGATTTGGTACTGTTCTGTTAGATACTTTTAAAGTTATAATACCGCCCAATTCGCATAAAAACCCGAGTTGAATTATTTTCAAATGTTACCCACAATAATTAGGTATTATAATATATTATTATCTCGTCTGGTATTCCAGAAAAATAATCAGTAAGAATGTGAGATAAGTTTTATTGTTACCTAATTGAGTAATCCCATTTTGTTTTGCCGAGTTCAGTATGTGTACAACGTATGTAACCGCGAAATGTAATAAGTAATAACTAATGACTAATAACCATACATTTTATACTTTTAACATAATATTTAACATCCTCAAAATTACTGACTTTCAGTCCAGTGTTCAATTTTTTTTGTATTTTTTTTTTTTTAAAACATTTTAATATACATTTTTTATTTCACCATATAAATCATAGACAGTCCTATCTGTAAAAATGGGAAGATAAATGTTTTTTGATAATGTGAACAATTATTCGAAAATGACTTCAAAATTCAGGCTTTTATGGTTGAGTGCAGGTTTACAAAACCATCGATTTTATTTTCAAGTTTTATTTATAGTTGTGTACTTGTGTGTTACCTACTTTAATTGTTAATATTGGATATTGGTTAGTATTAACTAAAAAGGTAATAATGTACTACGGTATAGATATAAAAAAAGTTCTGGATTTTCTGAAATTATTACTGTACCATTTACATGTGCACGACATTTACTTACTTGTCTTACATAATATTAAATACCTATACGTAGGTACATCGCTACAAACAACGATACTTTATTTCTGAGAATTTCTCTATGAAACATATAATTTAAATGCTTTGATATTGTAATATAATTTTAATAACCGATTTCCCATTTATTTATTTTTTGTTTTTTTTGAAATTGAAAATTTAAATCTTAGTAAAATGCTTGAGGCCCTACCCGCTTACCACAAAGACGTCCCCTGGAACTCCTCATTATATATAACAAATTAACATGTATAATAATATTATTTAGACACTCGCCTGGCGCAGCACATCGATAAAAAATATTATGTAATGTCGGAAACGCGTGTGCGAGGCGAGTAAGCGAAAATGGTATTAATTTTTTTTTAAATTTGCGTTTGTGTCCGTTTCAGAATCGAAGGAGTGCCATGGTGGAGACGAGAAGACAACCGACCGTATCACAACCGCGCCCCTCACCCGTAACCAACTGTAACCACACACACACACACACACATCCCGTCCTCGGCTGGTCTTAATTATTATTTTTTTGTTTTTTTGGTAGCATCCCGTTGAGTGTGTGTGTGTGTGTGTGCTTATATATTATTATTATAAATACGATTTGTACCTATATTCATTATTAATATTATTATTTTTTGACTCTAAGTTTTTGTTCTCGCCCCGGTGCTTTGGCGCGACGTCTGTACACATATACATACATATATATATATATATACATTATATTATTAAATAACATTACGTGTTTCGATTAAAATATGACTACCAAAAACGAAACCTCCAATATCAGCAGTAGTGGACTCATCATACAGTAAGTATAGTACCTATAAGGTGTACCGTGGTGGTGTACGGCGTAAATTCGCTTCTCTAGATTTTTATACTCATCAAGTCTACAACGACACACCACACACGGGTGTACAATAGAATAGAATTTTCAGTAACGTATATACAATATGTTTTATAGTTATTTACAGTTTTCAATTCTCAGATGACACTTATATTTTGAGAACGCATAACATTCATATAGAATATAGATATTTACTATTTATTTTTTACCCGCATTTAACAAAATATTATGATAATTGTTTTAGGTAAGAACAAATTACTATGTGTGAAAATGAAGTACAATTTTCATGACTTCAAGAAACACCCAAAAACGATTTTCCTAAAGTACAATCTACACTTATATATAATTTTCATAATAAGGGCTCGAAGGCTTAATTTGACTTTTTGATAAGGTTTTTACCACCGTCACCTACGTAAAAAAGGCGTATACCCATGCATTTGTTTAGCCATATGTATCCCGAGTACCGTACCTATAAGGGTATAACTATTCAGCGACCTTCCGCTCGAAAAAAGGTGCCACTGCTAACCCGCTCACTAACGATCCAATCTTTCCTACGGGCTACTAAACCCAATAAACTGCACTGTAGCGTATAATACAATTAATAGTTACATACAAAACTCGATGTCATGATATGCTACAGCCGATTGACAGGTTATATAATAAGTACGTTTTCTGACACTCAATATAATATAATATTATTTTATGTACGATATCGGAACAGTTTCACGGGAGAAAAGGACGCGGAGTCCTTGAAACCGAAAACCTTGTTATAACCACAAACACCATTAAAAAAATATATATATTTATAATAATAATAATTCCACCAAACACATATCGTCTTTGGACTATTGAAAAAAAAAATAATGATAATCATAAAATCATAACCGGCGACAACCTTGCGAGTAATTGTGGCACTGCATGTCAATATTGGTGAAAATACAATAGGTACTTAATGTTTGTCCTTTAATATTTCGTCAAAAAAGTATAAATATACAACCCGACAAACAACAAAGGAATATTGATCTCAAAAATGGAACAAACTTCAAAGCAAAAATGCTTTTATAAACAAACTTCAAACATTGGTGCAGACAACAGTGAAATTGCGCATAGAACTAAACTACAACTTGTGATATTAATCGTAGCACGAATACTACTGAGTACTGACTATTATTGGTTAATCATATTGTTATAATTAATTCATTAGTCTGCTTATAGATTCGGAGGTGTGGTGTATACCGTTTATTGTTGGTAATTATTATGGTTAACTCAGCAAATGTTAATGAATTTCAAAGTGTTTGAACAACACTGTAACTCTATCAGTAAATGTAAATTGATATCTTTAGTAGGTATACAATTAAATAGTAAATGTTTTTTTACATCTCAAGAAATTTGTTTTCCAACAGGTTGCACAGAGTTTAAAGTATTGTGTAACCTTATGGATAACATCATAAAATAGTTTCTTTTATTTCATAAATATAAAAAAAATAAACCAAATTATTATGAGGTGATAACCTTAATCATATATTAGAATTAATAAAGAATTCTTTGTTTTTAAACATAATAAAATTACTTAATGTCAAAACACAAAAATGGACCTTGTCATAGGCAATAATACAAAAAAAAAATGGTAAGTATACAAAAGTACATATTAATGAGGTTAATCACATCTATTGTTGTTACAGCACATCTTATACAATATTTTATAATAATACATTATAAATAATGACAACAAAATAATATCTTAAAATAAATGCCGTTGTTGAACACTCGTGTTATTAATATTTAATATTATAATATCAGAATAACCTAAAATTTGTTATAAACATTATTTTATTCGTTAATTATTATTAAATTTACACTTCAAAAGATGCAAAAAATTAACAATAATAAATGGTTTTACTTATAGGCATAATAGAAACTTTACAATTTACTCACGTATACATAATCAAATTATTAAAAAAATAATAGAAAAAGGTAAGTTTACAAAAATTATATATATATAAAAAAAAATTTAGTACCAATGACCGCTGAAGAAAATAGTAAAAAATTGTTATTGTACAGTAAAATTGTAAAAAAAATTTATACAACATTTTAATTTGTTTGGCAATTTAAAATAAATGATGGAATGATAAACAGTTCAATTTTTGTTATTTTACCTGATCCATACTATAAACTGATGAACATATAGATGGTGTCAAGTCGTCGTGTAATGCAAGTGGTGCTGTCCAGTTGCTGTGTAGTTGTGCTTTGTTGTGGACGGGTGATTGTGGAGAATAGAAGTGATTGTGAATTGTGGGATTGTCGTATCTACTGAGAACAATAACGAAGTATGTGTGTGTTAAACTAGGTTTGTTTAGGGTAAGACATAAAATAATTATGTTATAATATAATGGCATCCTCACTTGTGATAATAGTCATTGATGCCCGATAAAGAATCAGTGAAATTCGCCTCAAGTCAAGCATCTTCACCGGAAAGCGGCGAGACTCCGCTTGGTACATGCGTGCGGAGTGCCGCAACCGGCGGGTTGCTTGTTACTAACATGTGGTCTCTTTCATCATTGCTGCACACACAATACAGTAAAAAAAGAATAAATAAAAAAAATTGATAAGAAATAAACAAAACACCCTATTAATCATAACATTTTATGTATGTCATTTATTATTAAAAAAAAAAAAAAAAAAACATTAGTTCTTATTAACTATGGCACTAATCATCAATGGCGTCGTCAATTAGAAGTTAAGACAATAAAAACTAACATACAATATTTATAAACAACAAAAACAATTAATTTAATTTATGTCAATGTATATTATATATGTATAGTAAAGCATATCAGTGGTTATTTAGTTCTTCTTTTATTTTTCACTTTCCTACAATGTGTTTACAAGTAAGAATATAAAAAAATACAAGATGTCCTTCAGAGTGTATAAGAATGAGTCATATTTATTAATGACACAAAAGTATAAATAATTTATAATACTACTCTATGGTTAATGATTAATAATTAAAGCTAAAAATAAATATTATTAATATGTATTTTACATTTTTACCAGTTTTTGGATTTAATGAACATTTAAATATTATTTAATCTTTGTTAATGAAGTAGTCACTGAACAACTTTTATTCATGAGGCACGCAGATGCTCAACACTTACCAATCTTTGTTATCGTTCCCCATTAATTTTCTAGTTTCATCCTCTTCGATAATAGTGGGCGGAGCTTCTGATGTTGGTCCGTACTGTGCGGATGCCATCAAGAGGTCTGTAGATGGATTCAATGTGAGTACCTGTATAAATAAGTATAATGATTATTATTTCATATGAAAAACAGTATTTCTGTAGTTGATACATACTTGTCCATTGGAAGACTGAGATTCCATTTGTCGCGCTTTGCTATTGAAACAAGGGCAACTCTCCTTGTCCTTGATGTATCGGAAATAACCTATTAATAGGACAACACCAAATACAAAACAAAAAGAGCCAATAACCAAGAATGCTATGTCTTCTGTATAATTGTCCTTTAAGTCGTCTGAGCGCACAAAGTTTGTGGTAATGGACAGGAACAAGAATACACCAATGGCAATCAGTATCCAACTGATTAGAATGAACGACCAGTGGAACCACCTTGGGTTACGAATGTGATTCAGGGTACGACTGATTAAGCCATTTGATGGCTGTGACCATTCACTTTGTTGTTCATAACTGACTGTAGTTGGCTGGTATACTGGACCTGATGCTGGCATTTTGATAATTAAATTACTAATCAACACCTGAAAAAGTTAAGATAATGTACACTTAAAAGGTAAATGTAGCAGGTGTTATTTTTTTAAAGGATTTGTTACCAACAATGATGGGTATATTGTGCGTGTGTCAAAGATGATAATTTATGACATATTTCATAATTGATTAGATTAACCTTTACTAATTATGAATAATTACATATTTTATCATATTCTGGTCAGAAAAATAATTATAGCTAATAAGGAATAGATATATAGTTATTTAGATCTACATACCAATAGAGATAACATTTTTATTTTTTCATCTTAAGGAAATATTAAATCTAGGTGCCAAATTTAGCAGAACAGGTAATGAAGTGCAATTTAAACAGAAACAAACCGGTGATGGTAACTAAATGATAAGTCTATAAAATATCGACTTATCATTTAGTTACTGGGTTGTTACATTTGATACTTTTAGGTGAGGACATATTTTATATGGAAATTACTTGTGAGACGGGTCACTACTATTATAGCAAAACATTAAGACATACCGAGGTGTAAATTGAGTAGGTATAGGTTTTGCTCAACAGATGTCAGCAAATCATAAAAGGGTTGACCAAAGGCCAGAGTAGGATCGACATCAAGATGGGGTTTTATTTTTGGGTTTTTTAGTTAACGCGTACACTTACTAGTTACTACACAAGACGAGAGCTGCAAACGGAGTTTTCCCTGTCGGTATTCTGTTCTCCTTCCGACGTCGTCGTTATGTCATAATAACAATCGAAAACCAGTCTTTAGCACACTTGTAACGACGAGCGGTGTTAAATAACAAAAACACGAGTTGTAAGTACTTAGAACTACTTTATATTAGCAGTAGGTAGACTACCGTATTAGCAATAATAGTATTATAATTGTATCGTAATAGATAGGTAGTCTGCAATGAGCTTCAGGGGGTGTTTTAGTATGTTTGAAAATTTCCTTTCACCGAGTTTCCGTTTTTTTTTTTATCCGTTCACGAGTAAAAATTCTAAATATTGAAAATCAGACTGTGCGCACGACAATCGGCGGCGGCAAACTGGTCGCGGTCTGACGACGGACGTAAACGTAGAGCGAAAAATATTGTCGTGAGGCGGCGGCGAATGGCAATAGGCGATAATAGGAGAAAAATCCTTAGGTGGGTGTGTGGTAAGAATAATAATAATAATATTATATTCTTTTTGTGTCTGATATTCTGATAAAACTCGGCGGACTACGACTCGGGTCGACAGGACACGACGTCCCATTCGCCGCCGACGAGACCGACGGACGAGCAGTGTTGCCAACAGACGGACACCACCCAGTTTTCTATTGTTCGTGGCCGGTCGTGCTTGTGGAGGGTCACGCGTACTAAAACCACGCTTGTCGCGGCACGATAATATCGTGCGGACGAGACCGCTTGCGCCGCGCCGCCGCTGCGAGGGTGCGTCCACACTCGAACAGTCGAACGCGCCAATGCGGACAAATCGTGCGAGATCGATACGCACGTGTCTCAGCGATACGCGCTCACATCGTGTGAACGTCGCCTCGCCCGCGTCTTCCGTCTGTTCGTCATCCGAAATTCGGTGCGATCAGAATAAAAAAAAAAAAAACTATGAAAAACGATACAATATAATATTATATACATACATTGGAATCGTATGTCGTCTGGACGAGCGCTTCGTCATCGTCGTCGTCGTCGGCGGCGGCGGCGGCGGCGAATGATGACCTTCTACGGGCGAATAACGAAACTGAGATGGCGAGATATTAATTCGAGATCCGACGACTACATCGGAGAAGGCGTCTGCCGGTCGGTTTCGACGTTGTTTTTTCGTCCTATCTTTCGTGATCTTTGATAATATTTTATTTTACTTGTTGCGCCCGTTTGCGGCGTTCTTCTCCCGGAACGGCGGAACGTATACAAGCAACGGACGAAATTTGTTTTTCAAAATGTAATTCTTTCTTACGGTTTTCCGTCCGCGATGGTCGTCAAACAGATTCAAGAAGACGGCAGCGTACTGTATTTTATTTTCTCTCCCTCGCCCACGCGTAACAAAACACACTCACGCAAAATGCTTTTTGTTGTGGATCTGTAGTCTGTAGATAATATCATTGTCCATACTAGTATTTATAATCAATGATAATATTATCTTACAAAGAGAAAAAATGTAGGGGATTTTAAATTTTTGTCACCGTATTGAGAATAATTTTTGAGGGTTTGACAAATAATTGTGTCTAAATATTGTTTCGAAAAATTTTATCTCCATATAGGTAAGTCTACAAAAAAAAAAGAAAATGTTTTAAAATCAAATTTATAACACACGAATTAATATATTTATACAATTAAAACCAATTACAATTAATATTAAAAGGTAGATCACCTGCCTCACTTATGGTTTATAGTTACAAAGTAAATCACCTGCTACAAGAACAGATTATTTTGTAATATATATGATTTTACTCGAAAAAGATTACTAAAAAGTATAAACCATTAAGAACACAATTTTTCGTGAACGCATTTCGTCTATAATATGCTGGACGTAGGCCAGAGAAATAAAAATAATAGCACTCTACCATCCTCTTAATAAATTCCCCAGCTTGTCGATCATAAACAGAAACTATGAAGAATCACTTCTCTTCGCTCTCGATATGGAATTTCGTTCCACTGCCGGCAAGCACCTCCCGGTCACAACAATTCCTTCTGCCAAATTCACGCCCAGGCCTTTATAATTATAATACAGTTTGGTCTGGTTTATTTTACATAAATATTTAATACATTATATAGGTACACATAAACATATGTTACATTCACAGTATTACAGGAATACACCCATACAGGATGCATATTTTATAATCGTGATTTGCCATGTAAATTGCCCGTGAGATACGTTACAACGCGGTGACCATTCTGTATATATGTATCAATAACATACGAGTAGTATAATATTTAAAATGTATTATTGCTATTTCGTCATCCAAAAACGCGGTAAATTATTGAATTATAAATGTAATAAATGATGATAATGTTGATGTGCTCTAAAATAATTTATTGTGGTTGATATCAACGGTGACTATAATAGTTACCTATACCATAGAGTAATGTTATACCTAATGAAATATATTATTATATAGTAAACTGTTCACGTTTTAGTGTACGCTGACCATAATAATTATATGATGATCATTATCTATGATGGATTTCACCTCGGAAATCGAAAACCACCCGGACTGTTATAGATATAATATTTGTTTGTGTCGAATATTCAAATATTAGTCGTACCACTCGTACCTAACCTATACCTACGTCGTTATTATATTATCGTTTTTTCTTTAAATTACGACGCTACGCGTGTGAGCCCGCCCGCGTCATAAACTCGTGCCGTGTACGATCATGACGATGTTGTTACTTTTGCGTTTTTTTTTTATCAGCTGTAATAAATACGACGGTATAATATTGTGCATATAATTACGTAAATGTATCATTATTATGATATGCGTAGTATAAATGAGTTTGTCGTTTTTTCCGCGTTTGTTCGTGATAGGCTAAACGTGGTGATATATATTTATAAGTATACACGCCACGTGTTTTAAAAATGTTTAATACACCGACATGCAAAATTTATTTGCAAAAAGTGAGATTATGATAAAATAATAGATAAAATCATACAAATCACTAAATTTAATACGAAAATAAATACAAAAAAATCGAAAGATGTTGGGTGTAGCAGAATCAATAACACTATAGGAAAAGAATATACTTCTTCGACTTACGAGGAAGTCAAGAAATATAGTGTAGAGAAAGTGCGGAAGAATTCACATGATGGTATACTTAGGATGTACCTCCATGTACTAAAGGTGCGGACGGGAGAATATCTCCAAATAAAATAGCATTCAACTACATAAAGAGCCCTTTTCACTTCAAGAAATATTATAGTTTATATATCAAAACAAATCTTCTAGAACATAATATATGTTTGGAATAGAATGCTTTTAATGTGTTTATGGCGGCTAAACTATACCGCTAAACGTGGGCGAGCGATCGCTAAAGAAAAACAAAACAGGATTGAAGCTTTTGAGATGTAGGCATGTAGCCGTGTAGGTAATGCACTTAATACTTATGCTATTTAATAAGTAATAATTTATGAGTATTAAGTATATATGTTACAGCAGAACAATCAACATATACCTAAGTTGGATGGATACAACTATATAATAATAATAATAACAATAACAATATATTATATGACTTTGAAAATCTATTTGATAAAATATCATAGGGTAGGTATTGCTATGGAAAAATATCAAGAAAAGAAGAAATGGTTTGTTATTTTACTGAGACAGTGAGACGTGATATGATTGCTTGGATTATCGTATAGGTACGTCAAATTAGAAGGAAGACAAGTGACAGACAACAGTGGAAAATTGCTACAAACCAATCGAAAACTGAAAAAAAATATTGGATGCAATATACTTGCCTGCAGGTGCAGCCTGGTTATTCAAAAAAAGTTTTTCTTTGCACGTCTTATAAGACTACGTATTCAGCTAATTAATATCCTTCCATTAATGCTGTGACAATTTGTCAACTTCGCTTGGTAGATATATCGTAAAAAATTGTCAACAATAAATAATAATTGTGCGTATTCTACCGTGTGCGCGTATTACAAGAAATCTGTCACGTCTTAGCCAGTATAGGTACAAGTAAATAAGTCAATATCATCAGTTGTTCGAGAAAACCCGCGATTACCATATTAGGTACAGTCTGCTGTCATGTCTCGTTTGAATATATATACTTTTTAAATACGAGTCGATAAAAATACGGGAAAAAAACGAACAAGCAATAAAAATGTAAGACACAAATTACGCCAAAGAATAATTTTGATATTCGTTCAAACAACTTTGTTAAACATACAATACTACAATATAGTGTGTATTGTGTATAAATATATATTTATATATTAAACGCCACGTGATGTCGCACGTGCACCAAAGTAAAATATTAGTCTACAAAAAACTTTATTATTTAATACCTTTAGTCTAAGGGCTACAAGTACTTTTAGCAGTCTTTTAAATTTGAGTTCGTTTTCAGTGTATACCAAAAAAAATAATAAATAATAATTCAGTTTTCTAATTTAAAAAAAAATATAATAATATGTGATAACAACCTGTGTCTGTTATAATAATTGAACCGTTGTAATATGTTATAATGGGTGGCTTTTATTCTATGTATTTTACGGTACCTAACGGGTGGCTTTTATTCTATGTATTTTATGGTACCTAACTTATGGCTTTTATTCTATGTATTTTAGGTACCTAACTTATTCTCAGCCAGAGTATATTATTATACATTAATTTCTTTAACGCCTCTTGATGGAATTATGCCCATCATGGTGCCCGCAGAAAAACATAAACGTTGGGATTTTTAAAATACTGATTTTATACTTATTAAACATTTAGTATGAGAAGGGTTGGTTAATGGTTAAGGTTGACACTAAATTTGTATCCGCTCAACTAATTTTATTTTCTGCGGGCGCGTCGCTTTGGGGGGCGTATTTTACGCATAACGCACCGAGTGTACACATAAAAAAAAACAGGATGCGTATAGAAATATGTATATAACAATTAAAATTATATATGATATGTATAAGAAGTCTGATTTTTTTCAGAGGTTCATAATGCGCGTAATTGAAAACGATTGTTCATTATTATAAATCATATAATATAATAATATAATAAGCATCGAACGAGAATTCGGTTATTATATATATTGTTATTTGTTACACAGTCATACAGTCGTAATAATTATTATTATTCGTTTCAGTCAATTGATATTTTTTAATGAGAGCCAAATATCTCTTTGTTTCAGGTTTATAAAAATTATAAACCAAACTGAACTGATATAATAATATGCACAGGCAATAGACATATTCCAAAGTTTATTTTAAACCATCAGCTATTTATTTTGCGGATGGAGCTGTTAATACATTAAAATATTATTATACTATCCATGGGTATAATTATTTTTTGGTGAATATTATTTAAGTTTTAACTTAAATCAACGTAATAATAGGTACTTATTTACTCGAACTATTTTTGTTACTACTTTATTACCTAATATCACATATTTTGTACTTCATATAATTCTCAAAACGGATATTATCTGAGAAGTTTGATGTATAAAATATGTAATTAATATAAAAAAATGAACCAAATATAATAATAGGTATATAAGTTAAGGCTTACAAGTATTTTGTGTTTCGAAATAAATAAATTGACCAATTTGACACCTTGCAATCATTAACTAAAAAAAATTATTGCCTTACACAAGTTTAAATAATAAAAATGTAAAAAGATGTAATTTAAATGTGTGGATAAAGGATATAATATACAACTAACACGATTATTTGGTGTTTGTTTCCTGAGGACCTAACTATCTGGTCAAATCACAATTCACAATATTATAAAGTTTTGAATTTAAATTTCATTTTTGTGACGTTTAGTTTATTCTTGAAATATGCTTTATGCAAAATAAATATTATTATTCCAATTTTTCAGATAACACAGTCATAATATTATTATTTATATTGTTTTCAGTTTATCACTTATTATCAGCCTGCAGCTTGCACGCGTGGTGCATGTGGTGCAACGCCAACGCATCACATAAACACAAGATACGATTTTTTTGTGCTAAAATGTGTAGTCCGCGTGTATCATTATGTATGCAACTTATAAATACGCATATTTTATTTTATATTTTTGAATTCAGACTTTGTTTCGAATAGTAAGTAGCGGTACTCGTGCCATCATCATCATAATAATTGTAAACACGACACATTGCGACGCTGGGTGGTAATAGTATAATATAAAATAAATTATACTATTAACGTACATTTTTTTTAAGGATTTGTTTGGTTTATAATTTATAAGATAAATATTATATACATTTATAATCACATACGCACACATTTTTACAAGTTAAATATTGTTCACACAAACATACGATATTACGATGAATTGCAGCGTAATACCTAAAGGTAGGTTACCTGACGTATACATGCAGTTTACCTGCACTGTTTTTTTCATACAAACTTGTCTACACACTTGATTAAGCTTTGAATTAATTGCAATGTATTGTCGTGATCAATAAACGGTGACGGTGAACATTGATAAACTCAAGTTAACATGGTTTTCTTTATTCAAACAGAACGATTTAACAATAAGTTAATCACGACCATTTTGACATTCGCAATCTACTTATTACCTAATGGTGTAATGATAGTTTAAATGTATGTATATTATATAGGTACTTGTTAGTTGTTAATAATAAATCTACCATAGTCCATAATCCGCTAGCGCCTAGCACTAGTTCACACGAATGATTATTATATTATTCGTCCCAACAGCGCAGTAATACATCAGATTTAAGCAAGTGCTTCAAGACCCTCTCCATCACCCGCAGGGTCAACAACCGTCAAACGGCAACCTACAGATATCGCAACGATTCGAGTTATATCTGTAAAGTCATATGACTATATGGTTTTACATACAGAGTTGAGTATAAAGCCGGTGTAATCATTAAATTTTAAATTTTAAAATTTTTCCCGTTATAAATTTGTTCAACCTCTATATACGCGCCGTCCGCCTCCCTTCTAAATGCGGTTCAAATTACAGAAAAGCTCCGTATATATACATAAATAAATATACATATTATTAATTGTCGTATACCAACATATACCTAATCATATATACATAACGATTTCGTTACGTCTCGGAACGCCGTATGAATTCAAATTGCGTTCAAACATAATTTAAAGCCACACTGCACATAGGTTATATATATATCGACGAAATAAGTATGCGACTGCACGAACTTCCGGAAACTCGTACATATAATTATATCAGGTTATAAGGATAATGGAGATATATGCAGTCCCAGCTGCAGTATAATGGACGACGCGACTCCGAGTGTATATTTATAGACACCTAATATACAATTTAATATAATATAATATGGTCACAAGTGTTAGACGATATTATTCGGTGATAATTAATAATATTTATGAAAATACGAGCGCGCGCGTTTATACTCGTATAGTCGTATGATACACCGCGATTTAATGAGCGCCGAGAGCTCCTTATACATAATATTGTGTACATGACGTATATCCATAATAACATAATATTGTATTAAATAAATATATATTATAATGAAATAGCGGCGCCTGGCTATATGGAGTCGCATATAGACGTTTAATCGAAAACTCTCAACCCTCTGACAATGATGTGGCAATGAGTTGGCAAAATCTTATATACCGTATGTATTTATGGTATCTTTTGTATTATATTACGTTCAATTGAATAGAATAATATTTAAAATGATCACACGATCGCATATTGATCAATTTATGGTTACGGGACCGTAATACGTTTTAAGTTCACATTATATAATCATATGATAAGCGAAAGTTAATGGATTAATGCTTTGGCGGGTGCTCCAAAATAAGCTTTGCAATGGACAACTTAACAACGGTAATTAATCGTATACTATTACAAAAAAAAAAATGATAACATGTATAGACTGATTATTTTTACTTGAAAATTTAAATTGGTTTTGGACATTTTATTGGGCTAAGCACCCATATGAATGTTGAATCGTAATATAAGACTACAACTTACTGGTATAATATTATAATATATAGCTACTTAGGTTAGGTTACACGGGAAAAAAATGTGGTTAAAATAACAATTTAAATAGTTATCCGACACCAACATTTTTGTGTGGTATAGTGACAGCCACACACCATAGGTAAATTTACCATATGTAATCGGTTGACACATTATACTTATTATAACTATGTAATATAGTTATCTTAGCTATAACTTAAAGAGTAATAATAACCAAATTGAAAAGTAATAATTATCATACTATTAAGTCACTTTTACTATAAAATATAGGTAATCGTACTTAAATTGTTATTTAAACTGGCCAAAGAAGAAAGTAACTATTACCATATTATTTATTATATCAATTTCACTATAAAATATAGGTGACCGTACTGATCTTTTTATTTGAATCTACCCAAATAATATTTAACTATAATCATAATTTTAATTGATCCATACTATAACTATCCATACCATAACTACACATAAAGTACATATATCTAAATGTTTATATAGTACCTATTAAAATAATCTACTTAGGTAATTAATTGAATTCTTCAATTCGTTATACAAACATTTTGTATGTAGCCTAAAATTATAACCTATATATTGGATTTCTACGTAATAAGATAAAATATACCCAAATGACAATAATTTTTTGACGCTATTTTTTATTTGAAATTTTAGATCTTCATTTAATAATAATATTAATATTGAAGATTAAACTCTATATATTATATGGCCAATAAAAATGTACACGAGTTTAGTTGTTACGGAAAAGTAATATTTTGTTTAGAATAAAACTTACATACATTTGAGCCCACTTGACAATTAGCATTCAGAGAATAAGCACGTATATAAAAATATTAACTTATTATCTCATAAAATAATTATTTTCGCCACTCCACAAATGGAAGGTCAAAATATTTCGGCTACAAGACGCGAGGATTCGATGAAAGAATTGCTCAGGGACGCGCACGACAAGCGGACGGTCATCAATTTGACTGGTCAGGTCACTCGGGATGAAGTCAAGCCCATCAGACGTTGGAGTTCTGCGCCGAACATTTTGGTTTAGGACGCCCCGGAATGTGTCTTGGCTAAATCGCAGGTGACCACGGACGAATTAACGGAAGTGTCCGGGACGGAAGAGAAATATTCTCTGGTCGTCGGCCCACATACTAATCAATTGCCGAATTACGCAGGTCAACGATTCAAATACTATTTGTTGCTTATTTGGATGGAAAATCCATCCGATTCCGAGCCGTCCCATACGAAGACCGAACCGCAGTACTCGCCGGACAGTCCACGAAAAAGCGCGTCGATACCCAACATCTTCGTGCGATTCGGCGACATGGCGGAAAGCGGAGAATCATCGCATACCAGGTTAGGACACGGATTTTGTGCGAGCTGCGGGCCGCCGAACCACTGCAGGTCAGAGAACAGGCCACCGAGGAGTTAACGAACGGCGGGTCAGAAGAGACCGCCCGTCCGAAGAAAAAGAGGTCGCTGTGGAAAAGGACCAAGAGATTTTTCAGGTGAATAATCGTGTGCGGAGCTTAGTGCGTTCAGTGGACGCCAGTTTTTTCAATTCAATTCGTTTATTGTACTTATTATATTATAAGCTATTGTAGGCGAAAATCGCCACTTTGTAAGTATATAATATCGTTGTTGACGCCTTGTAATCACATTCTAATAAATTATTATAGGCGTTAATCCTAATTTTTTTTATACATTATTGCAGTTGCGAATCGCCATTTCAAAGCCTTGGGCGTTTATACTTTATAGCCAATTTAAATTATATTGTATAGGTACTTGTCGCCACCCTGTCGGTGCTTAACGCCCCCCCCCTTTTAAAAAATCATTGTTGGCGCTTAACGCCCCACTTTTTTTATACCACCGTTGTGGGCGAAAATTACCGCATTTTATAACCACTCGTGTCCAAATTTCCAAATTTTAAACAATAATAAAAAATGTAATTTAAATATATACACACACGAGAATACAAACAAAAAATCCCAAAACGGAAGAAAATGCCTCTAAAAGGAACAAATTATTCCTGAGGACCAAAATATCACCTTACCCGTTGTACTAACTATAATATTATACTATCACTATGTTATATAAAACAAAATAAACCAAAATTACAAAACCTCATATTTTTTTATTCGTTTTAAATATCGATAAGCATTAAGTCGTGGAGCGACATTCTGCGCCTTATATAGGCTTTTAACGCTATTATCGACGACAATAATAATTAATAATAATATAATATAACAATATAAACCACCACTTTATTTGGAATTATGTACACAAAGCGATAATACATTTAAAAAAAAAATGCTTTTCGTTGTTTTTAAATTTAATTGATACTACTCATGAGTCATGCGGGTGTTCGCAGTAACCCGCGCTGTAGGCCTTGCTGGTGTGTAAAAGATGCGAATCTGTATATAACATTATGTATTATTATCTTACTATGTACGACTAGTGTTTTGTAATATACCTTCAGTGACGGTTATTTGTCGTCGCGAAGAAATCGATCGTTTTCTCCCCGACGTACGCGCGAACGGGCATGAAATCACGACACACTCCGCTGCGGTTTAATGTTAGTGTAGGTTATAATATACATGCGCGTCCAAATGTACCTTTTTAATAAATATATTAATGGACCGACAGAAGAAAATTATATACATAGGAAGTCGAAAAGAAAAGCAAAAGATCGAGTCAGTATAACGATAGGCTATTATACAGGAGGCAGAGCAATCCGATTTTTCCGCTTTCCCGTTAACAGTAGACGCGAAAAAGCAGGGGAAAACGGTGCCCCGCGATACACCCTGTATATATGCATATATACTATGTATGCGCAATATTATTATAATAACGGCACCGCACAGTGTAATGATCGTAAGTCGTAACGATAAAATATCGAACTATATAGTTCTAACTATACAATAATAATAAACATCCAGTTTTTCCGAAGAAAGCGAGAAACGTCGTGCTAACCGTTGATAATTTTCAATCGTGCATACAAAATCTGTGGCAGTGCGCGCAGGTATAGTAGGTACACATCATTAAATTATTAGAAGAAATATTTTTATACCTGTAATACAACTATTGTAGTTATTACTTTACAATGCTTTAGATTGTACCGTCAAGGAATCCGCTTAAAATAAAATAATATTAAAATGAAAACTAAATTTTCAGAGAACGATTAAACAGAAAAACACGTCGTACAGGTAATAATTTATGAAAGTCATTTACATATTATATATTATTATTGTGTGTTGTTCAACTAGAGAGAGCACGAGATGAGATTGCAATGGTTATAGTTTTCAGGTTTTTATTGTAATATTGACTACACTCCCTAGCCCCCACTAAATTTTGGAATGAAAAACTCAGTAAGTTTAAGATAGGTCTAAATAAATGGCAACAAACTGTGGTCAATGAAAATATTAATCATAGTATTAGTCAATAGTCAATAAATGATACAGTTATCATTTAAATTAATTTAGTTTGAACATTATTCTGTATTTTAATTTTAATTTAACTAATAACTTGGTTAGCTATTGAATTATAAGTACCTATACGGCTATACGTATATTATGTAAATAACTAACGTAGTGTGCCTCTCCACACGATCATGATCACTGGGGGGAGGGGGTAGGGCCCATCATTTTGTGGAAATAAACTAAAATAACATGAACACAAGTATAGCGCTGTGGTCTTGTATATAATATTATTATTCATGGTTTGGTATGTCGTATGTATTAAGTTTTTTGTTTGTAAATTCGACTTTTTCATGCAGTGGCGTGCTTCCAGGAACAGTCAAATTAAAAATATGTAAGTGTTTTGTTTGATAATTTGAATTTCCCATGCAGTGGCGTGCTTCCAGGAACAGTCAAATTAAAAAAAACTTACATAAATATGGGCACCAAAATGTTTAATCTTGTCATTTTGTTTTTTATAATACGAATTTATTAATTATTATTAAATTTGGGTATAACTGAATTAACGTATAGATTATTATGTTTTATATATTTTTTATTAGAAAATCAACAAATAACAAATACAGATTAGATATTATTAAATTAAAAAATTGATTGACCTTCCTCCTGTAATCTTATGCAGCTTATGTTATGTTTATATAATTTATTTTTGTACCTATGGTAAGTAGATCGCAAAATTACAATACTTCTTGGTACTCGACGAAACTGAAACTCTGACGATTTTTTGTTCATATATAATATGACGTGTTAGGTATGCAATGTGCCAATGCTGGTCAGATACTATTTCTTCATTAGCATGTCTTGTGGTAAGCATACAATATATTATGTGTTTCGTGGGTATTTTAAACCGAGTTATCGAGTTACGAGATATACCATCTTTTTCTTGACCATTTTATACTATAATATGTAACTCATCGTAGGTCAGCTGTCTCAGATTTCTAAAAAAGAATTTAAAAAAAATCGCAAAAACAAACATTTTTATTTTTATTAGGTATATTTGAGTTCAGAGAAACGGAAACCAGCTATATAACCTATAAAATGGTCGTGAATTCTCTGTAACAGTACATAGAATAATTTTCAGAGAATTTTGATTTATAAAAATCAAATTTCGAACTAGTAGTCAATAAAGTTGCAAGTATTTAAAGTGTCGATGAACGGAATAGTGGAAAAATATTTTGTGGGGTTTCTGTTGATGAGAATTAACCAACGATAAATTATCATCACATTTATTAATAATGATTATAATATATTATGTTTATAATATTATCTTAGGTAAAACACGGGATTTAGTGGCCAATCGTAGTCGGAGTACCAATTGAGTAAAGTATTATGACCAGTACATATTGTACTATATTATGTCTTTTACGTTTCAAGTTTTCAATGATGAACAGGTTAAATCAATTTTATATTTTAACGTTCTCGGCGGGGGAAGGGGCAGTTGAAGCTCTCTCGGTTTCGCCACTATATATCATATTATATTATATTTAATCGCACCTTTCGGCGCTAAAAAAACGCTAAAAATTGTTCACAAGAACACTGCAGGCCCATCGAAAAATGTCGTTTTCCGCGGCTATACGATTGTCGGCGCGTGCAGTTTAATACCGCGGTGTGGCGTTACCATATATACGTGTTTATATATATATATCATATACACTGTCGTCAAACAAACGTTACGCATTCGTACGAAATGTACTAAAAAAAAAAAAAAAAAAAAATAATAGACATATCATGTACCTACTATATAATATGTGTACATATCGATAGTTCGCGTAATGCCCGTAATAGGACGACCGTATACACACAAACACACACAGGTATTCCGCGACCGGTGTGTATAGTTCGCCTAAACATTACTCGCGTTAACCTCACCGCATCGACGTGTCATGTGTGTGTAATATTCGTCGCGTCTGCTCGTCTACTCGCGTGCATACATTTCACGCGAACACTATAATATAAGCAGTAAGCACGCACTGCACACTTCGAGCAAATCGGATTATATATTTTCGCCCGTGCGACCGAAATATTATGTTTTTTTTTTTTTTTAACTCGCAGCCTTGACTCACATATTATTCTAATTTTTTACATAATTCGTTTTTAAACATCGCGCGTTATTTTTTCCATGGGTATACGTACATAGATACAAAATATTATGTACTGTGTACAATATGACGTTTCGTTTTCGTAAATGGTCGACGAGACGATTGATTACGATTAACGACGCATTAAATAACATTATAAATTAACACGGTGATTAAATAGAGCCTACCTATATATATTATATATAGGATCTCTAACGGTGACTATATATTATAGGTATACATATTATTATATATTATACGACACCTGTACGCTGTGAGTGATCGTATTTCTATGACCACTTTGTTGGTTTGCAGATTCTCTTATGTAGGTAATTCACGCGTATCAAACCGTAATCTGTATAGGCAGTATAGCCAGTAGGTAAATACAATATTAATATAGGCATTAATTATTATATACGAAAATGGTCGTAAAATAAATCGTACATCATTTCTACATAACATACACTGTAAAGTGTACCTACATAGGTTGTCCGACAAGAATTTATGTGGGAGTGATGTGAACGTATGCAGCCAAAAGATTCACTATTAATTATTTATTTGTCTATTAGTTTTACTAGTCATTACTAAGTAGTAACAAGGTATGCTGAATTAAACTGATTTAAAAAAATAAAAATATTGTTTGTGCTATATAATAATAATAATAATATTATTATATCATTATATAGTATTATTGTTAACACATTATTAGTCAATATACTCCAGCACTCCGTGAATTTATAGGACGTGGTATAAGCTTAAAATGTTATTATCTAGTATAAATATTTTGAAAATGTTATGTTACCTACCTATATAGAAAATAATAATATGCATAATGTCAAAAACTTATAAAATGCACTATACAATTTATTTCACAGTTAAAAAAGTTATATACCTAATGATAACGTGTTGTACACATGGATTTTTTTTCAGATGATATAGTTTAAATACTTACGACACTAAATAAAATAGAGGTTTTATTATCGCCTCTTTAATATGATTTGTAGATATGAAAACAGCGGCCAGCGTATATATCGCATAACTACTATGTTTTCGTTCAACACTTTATGTATAAACCTCTATACCAATAAACTGGCTTAAATTTAATATAAAAATGTACTTTTGCTAGCAAATTTTTTTTAAAAAATGTTCAATGAACTTGAAAAAGTGATTAAGTATAGGTAACAGCTCTGCTGTTAATCTGAAATCGTATTTCGAACGAGCTGTTGAGGTAATATATTAGTATAAGTATTTAAAGTTTGTATTTAGAAGTGGAAGTAGTGGAACAACATTTTCCTACTTACACATTTATACTTTTAATACTCAACTACCTAACTAACTAACTACTTGTTCGAAATTCAAATTATTGTACATTGAAATTCTCAGAAAAATATTAATATTGTAAATTAATACTGTCTAAAACTCTAAATGTTAAGAAGAAAAACAGTTATCAGACGAAAAACACGTTTGCACGTAACATTTTTATATACTCGTTCCGTTAAAAGGTGCCGTTTAGTCATTTTCTACTTGTTATTCAATAGATGTAAAGTCACGAAATGCATGCGTAGTCCTAGTTCCTTAGAGGTTATAGTTTTAAGCAAGATTATGCGTAGGTAGACAAAAACTCAAATTTGAAAACAAAAAAGGCACTTGTCGCCTTTTGACCGACTACCCGTAGTGTGTAAGAGCTTGCAGTACACGCTTGTGCACTAAACTTAGTTGTATGTATACATCTATATACTATACATACAATATATATACATGCATAAAATAAATAATAACCTTATGATGTGTATACTGTACACAGTACAGCCCTACAGGCTACGGGAGGCGCTGAGCATAATATGTAAAAACAAGCGTTCAAGTAACTCTCTCCTCAGATACAAAATTCTGGTCATCACGGCACTGCAGCATGCGATGATTCGAGCACGGTCTTGGGTGAGGTTTGATTGATGTCCGGCATGTACGCCTATAGTCTGTTAACGGTATAATTATCGTAATATGCGAGCGAAAGTCCACAACATCGTAATACAATATTATATATTATGTTGTATTTATAATGATACATTAGACCTACAGCTCTGCAACTGCAATGCTATATTCATATATGTATGTACTATGTAGGTATCTATAATATTATACTCGTTTTTCGTTGATAATAATAATAATTTACAGCGTAATACTACTACACATATCTACTGAATATTTCAATTCTGTGGGTACTCGAGGTATGATAAAATACATGACGTATGCGTGTAATATGTTTATTTTTATCATAATCTGAAAATATTTCATATATTATAACGAACAAGCAATAATTTACGAACATATAATGAATATTTTCGTTCATTAACTTTTATGTAGGTATACCTTACTTTTATCATGTACTTATACCTACGTGCTATGAAAATTTTTCTGCCACAGAATATGCGCACGCAATTACAGTTTATATATAGATGGTCAAGGGTGCACCTCGAGTATAGGAATAATTTGACATATTCATATTAAGTGTGCACCTATATAGACATATAGTAGGACATGATAGGGTGGATTTCTCAGCTAAATAGGTTCGATTTGTCCATTAAAAAACACCCGGATGGCCGAACTGAGCCGCACGGATCTGAATTGCCCCAAACCGATTTACACTTAGCTGAGATGCCCATATAAAATGATTTCACTTAACTAGATTGCCCAAAACCTACTTTCAGCTTAACTTCTCAAGCATATAAATAAAACATGATAACATAATATTTTATTCTTTGGTTGGATACATTCAATGACCCATAGTCGAGTTTCTTAAAAACATTGTATATTTATTTTCTTTTAAACACAGTTTTTATACGAGCCTAACTTCTATCCATATACGTTAATAAACGTGAAACATAATGCGATTGGCATATAACAAACAGTTATTAAAATTATTAAGTAATCCACACTGCACAGTCGTCGTCTGTGCATAATATCACAGTAACCATGAGGTAACCAAATAATAAAGTAAAAAAATCAACGTTTATAGTAGATTGACTAAATTAAATCTATTATATTTTCAATACCTATAAATTATAATACGAAACAATGTAACAGATTATGATAATATACCTAATTTAAGTTCAATATACGAATCGCTCATGCCGTATGAGCTTTTTTTCATACAACATAATTACAAACGATTTAACGCCGTTTTAATCAGCATCATCGCATTTTCCAGTTTTTTGGCCGAGTCTTGAATTGCGATGTATGCTGTGTGCTGCAATCGTTCGTCACCCTCAATTTCGAAATGCCATTCGCCAAGAAAAAGCAACGGGTTTCTATTGCGTTGACATTTTCGAGGACCCTATAGACAATCTTTTTGGGACCTCAAACTGGAGCGTTTGGTCGGATTCCTCGTTTGCCTCCACTGTTTGCCCAAGCAGCTCTGCCGCTGTAAAACCACGTTATGAGTTATGTGTTAAATGTAGGAACCTTTCCACACGATAGCCACAAGAGATTAACAGTGTTCTTCGTTTCATAGCCTCCGAGTAAATGTTGCCGTTTTCGTGTTGAAAGTTTCCGAGTTTTGACTGCCAGCTGTGATTGACCGAATAGTGTTCAAGGTGACATGTTGGCGTGGCCAATGAGGTGTGCGACGGTTCGAGAAGATGTTACAAAGGGTCGAGGTGACGATAACTGTGTGATGGTTCATTATTTCTGCTCATACGCACGATGTAAGTCGCAAGGCTGTTGCAATAACGATATAAATCACACTACTATAATATAGTGTCTAGTTTAAGAGGATGTCAGCGCTACGTAGACTAAACGCATTTACGCGCAGAATCATTTTTTTAAGTTTTTGATTAATCTTAAAGCAAAATCACCCATTTCAAAAATGATATTTTTTAGGGTATGACATATCGATTTGTCTAAATATAGTCTCAAAACAATTAAGAAATTATATAAATTAACAAGAAAAATTTTTATTTTAAAAGTCGAATACAAAGTGAAAAATTAATTTCACAGTTCTTGTCAACAAGCCGTACTAAGTGGACGTATATTCGTTATGCGCCCTCTCTTATGTACATCGTAATTAAATATAAAACCAATATGTCATACCCTCAAAAATATTATCCTTTATAATTTTTGTAATAAGAGATTATACTTTAAGATTACTCAAAAATCATGAAAACAATTTTAGATAAAACTGTATCATCTATGTTATGCGTGGATCGGAGAGTGAAAACAAATAATGCGCTGACATCCTCTTAAAACAGAATATGGTTGAAATTAATTGTTTCATCCCATATTATGTTATTATTCATATTCTTATTCTTAAATAATCATATTTGAAAATAAAATAAAAGTTGCATGGAAATTCTTTATTTTAAGTAAGTACTTTTGATAATAATAATAATAATAATAAAGTAAAGTTAATTTTTGTCCCATGATTTCGTCCTGCAACTTAATAGTGAAATGTAGGGTTTTATATTATAATTTTACGACTGCCCAAAGTTTTACACCATTTGGGACATAAACTTTGGGTGGTCACAAAAATAAAATAAAAACACGAACGATTCAACATACATTTAACTAATTAACACAGGTTTTTTTTTGTAACTCGGTAAAACTATTGGGTTTTCCGTAACTTATAATTAAATGTTAAAACCGCTTCAGTTAATAAATAACCACCAATCATATTATATTATGTTTGGCAGAATATTGTGAATTACAATTTTTCTGTATTAATTGTTTTCATACCCGACAACTGCGGTGGAACGGCCGAGTATGCGTTTTTGGTTTTCATTTTTAGGTCGCTGACGTAATAATATTATAATGCATTAATGTCTCAAAGGCAGGTAAATAGCATTCATATTATAATATTCACAACGAATCGTACATGTACACAGGTGTAATGCGCTTATGTAATCCAGCTATACGCCGCCGCCGCCGCCACCGTCGGTACTGCAGGTTTCTCTTCGGGCGTCATCTAAATATATCGTATTATGACGGTCGTTGTTCTATATTATTGTTGTTAGGTACGCCGCTAAAAAGTGCTAACACATTTTACGTATGGTCGTATATTATTCAGCCATTTAGGTTACGGTAGACTAAATGACTAATGTTCAAAATTTATTTTTCTGCTCGCGCTTTCAAACGCCGATTTTATTATTGTCATTATAATGATCGGTTCACGCGATTGGACATAATATACTAATATAGTATTCGATATTGCACCTGCAATTTTCTGGTCCCTCACACATTTGTAAATCGTAATTATGTTATAAATAATATGTGTAATCGCAGGAAAATTAAATTTCTTCATACTGCACAACGGAGACCAGAAATATCTCGAAATATAAAGTAGGTTTACTCACATTCCCATCGACGTATGGTAAGCATCGAACGAACAGTAATATTATATACATAACTATAATTTATCCGTAAGAATGTTCATTGTTCGTGTGTTTCATTTTTATTGTTACTTTGGTGGCAATTGTTTTTTTTTGTTTCTGCCGATGAGACTCGCACCGCACAGCAGTTAACAAATTCCAACTGTACAAAATTGATTTTAGGTTCTGAACGCTCCAATCAATCTTCAATGTACTGGTTTTAAAATATTTTGGGTATTTTTCGTATTTTTTAGCTGTGCCTTTCATCACGTTTTGGTTTAAAATATTTGCTCCAAACATCAATTTTGAGGGTGGTTTTTGGTAACACATTTGACAGTCAGTAGATTTCAGTAATTTTCTTAAGGAATAACCGCAGAGACTTGAAATTATCACCAAGTATTTGTGCTAAGATTTTCTAGGCATGGTTATATAATTTTCAAATCATTTATAGTAGTTTTAAGTTATTTAAACCACAAACCGATTACCTATACGGTTATACCATTCTACGTTACGTCGATATTTATACCTAGTTAAAAGTTATATGCAATGTTTTCTGCCAAAAATTAGTTCGTACCAAATTAAGAAAATACTTATAATAATAAAACACCAACTATATCCTTACAAATGGACTGATCCAATCGTCTCTTTTGCGATTAAACTTGGTCATGGGCCAGACGTGGCCTGCAAGCAGTATTTTGGAAACCCCTGGTCTAGGCTATACACAAAATGTGCCTACTGGTCGCTTCTAATTCTTGTACGACTCTGGGCATGCGTCTGGTACGAATCTCGTGTGCAAATTTAAATGGCGTTTACACGTTTTTGATAATATGAGCTAAAACTTTACTTGGTTATACGTCTGTACAATAATTTGTAAATGGTCATTTTTATTTTATAAAATTTAGTATTTTATTAAAAACTCAAGATTTAAAATAATGAAAAAATCTCAGATATCAAACTTTAATTAAAAAATATAAGTACATATTATACTAACATGAAATAATTTAAAGTTTTGATTTTTTTTAAATACAACCAACTGGGTGTTTTCTTGTTTTATATTTTATTTAGTATTATTTCGTTCATACACAATTAATACCTACCTAGTATAAATGTTTGGAAAAATGTTACGTTGTATAAAACTGAACTATATATAATTTTTTGTACAGTCCTTTCTCATTTTATTGGTTGATTAAGATCATTGCTGTATTTTTTTTCCGACTTGAACAGTAAAATTATTTTGTGCAGTTAATTAAAACATTTGGGTGTATGTGGTATAATATTGTATAATAATGGAGCTATAAATTAATTTGTTTTACTTATTCATTTCACCCTTAGTTAATATCTGTAGTATCTGAGTATTGAGTATTGAGTATAGATTATACATTTATAATTATGATTATCAAACTTTGATATTTTATAAATAAATATTTGGTTTATACAGGTAAAATATTTCTGATAAAAGTTACCAAAAGTAGTTACGGTGACAAATGACAATAAACTTAATCCCACCTAATTTTAAGTCACAATTATTTGCATTGTAAAGTACTTTATTTTTTGTTTTATCTTGTAACCTGTTGAATTTAGATTGCTGGTTAAATTTGCATATTATTTGAATGTGTCATAATAAAGTAGGTACATAATTAGTAATTACATGCTGTTATGTATAATATGTATTCTATAGAGTAGAGTGATATAAAATGATGGAAAACAAGCATGAATCATAATATTCGCCTAATATATAAATATCTAAATCAGAAATTAATGTTGAAAGTTTTACTTGCACTTTTTTCTTGGAAAATTCCAAAAAATAATAGAAAATTATTTATAAAAATGAAATACATTTTAAACATTGTGTAAAAATGTATAATTTATGTGCAAAGTCGGAAAGTACTTACGATTATGGTAAATATTTAAAATGTGAATCACAGAAGAAAAAGGTTGAAATTCGAGTTCTAAATAGAAAAAACCAGTCTGGGGTGCGTTGTGATTGACGTACATATATATATTCTCTATGTACGCATAGTATTATTATTATATAGTTACAATGTGTTATATAAAAGAATATAAACCTATAACTTATAACTTAAAAGCATTGAAACTCTACATATTTATCTCGTTTTATAGCAGAATAAACGTATAAACTCATCAAATGATTATCACAGTCACTATCGGAATGCTTCGGGTAACACTTATGTGTGAACAACCCAAATATTATTAAGTTCATAGTATTATTATAGGTCCGTCGCGTCATGTGATAATCGCAAAGATTATGGATGCTCACACAACGTCTCGCGGCGTAAGTTGTAGATATTAATGTATAGTATATATATAGTTTATAATCTATAATAATATATTATCGGCGTTTCTCAACATGTGGTAAGCGGAAAGCTCATGGGCGGTACGCGAAATAAATGTCGGATTATAAAAAAAATTTGAATTATTACTAACATCAAATATTGGCATTCTTCAAAAAAGCTCTACAATTTTAAATTTCTTCTGTGTCAACATATATCTGTGCGAAAAATACATTTTCGAATAAAGAAATGAATTGAACGTAGAAAATGGTTAAGTCTTAGTTACTAACATATGGAGTCCGATATTGGAGTCCTCGGACATTCAACACCAATTGTCTTATTAAAGTCTTCAAACCAAAATAATTATAATAATAAAAATAATAATTGTACATCTTATTTATATTTTGTTTTTGTGCATTATTAATGCTTATATTTTCATAATTGTGTAGCACCTAAATAAATAGAATAACGTTTACATTTTTGATCAGTAAAAAAAAAAATGGTTTCAAGACCAAGTGTTACGTGGAAAGTTTCAAAATGTGTAGGTGGGACATAAAAAGGTCGGGAGCCTCTGATCTCTATAATATTCACTCGATCAACAACCCTGCAGTGCTCGGTCACACTGTATCGGCGTATTCAGCTGTCACGACACCTCCACTGCAGGACGCCACTAGCCCGTTTGCCCTTTATATGTACGGTGGAATGAATAAAAGCGTCAATATCGACGTGTTCCTCCATATACAGTCGTCGGCGGCGTGCAGGCGTCAAGGCGCGCATGTTCGGGCGACAGACAACGAACTGCACCGTATCGCCCACACGCTCTGTCCGCGTAATTGAATGAATATACGCCCGTGGACGAGGAGTCGCAGAGGGGCGGACCAGAAAAAAAATTAAAACCGAGTCGACGGAAAAGAAAATTAAGATCTAATTGACTCACACACCATGGTCCGAGTGCAGAACGTAATGCACTGCGAACGTCGGGGGTGTCGGGTGCGCACCGTTTGCGCTCGTGTTTGCAGTACGTATAATATGTTGTACACCACCGTGTCTTACACACACGCACGCGCGCACACACAAACGCACACAAACGCACAAACACTCAAACTCACAAACAGACACTGACTCATACTGTGCGCGAGGGAGGCTCCCGCACGTGCGCGTCGACGACAAAACCCCTTTTTGGTCGGGCGACTGGTGGGGGCAAATCTCGGCTAGGGACATTGCGCAGGAATGCGTCGAATTATGAACCGCTACACGCAAAAAAAAAAACACCGAGACAACTCCAAAGAGAAGGAGTAAAAATCGTTTACGATTATCGTAGTAAAACGCGAGTAAAAGGATTGAGGATTTATTATTTTTTCTTAATTTTTTCGTTGACGGACATTATAATAATGTAATATTATCATTTCAATCGGATTATATTATATTGATTTGTTGCCGTACGTTATTCTGTACGATAATAATTGTTCTGTTTTACATTAAATTGCGCGATCCTCCCGAAATTCTAACTTTCGTATTTACATCATTATATTCATTGCTTACATTTGCGTTGAGAGTATATATTATTATTGTTTCATTCGTTTTTTATTACCTTTTATTCACGCGACAACGACCCGTTCGAGTAACATAATCTTTTTACGATCCTCGTGTTTATTAACATAATTTATCTTGTTATATACCCACACACATACACTCGTGAACTGAACTTTGTCAATGGAAGGTGAGTCGAATGACCTACTAACAAAAAACTTAGAGTACCGTAGTTTTGGTAGATTTAGAGTCCGTTGAGGCATACGTGTCGAAGTCTTAGACGACGATGAAATTGCGATTAAAAATATAATCTAACATTGTATCAGTAGTAGTATAGTAGCATTAGTATTATAATACTAGTAGGTCATTCGTTAGTGTAGACCTTCAGATGGGTATTTTAATCTCGCCCTTCACGTGTGTCTACGAAATCTGAAACTTCCGCGTACGCGTATTCGACTAATCCATTCGTAAAATATACAATTTTCCTAAGTGTACCTAAATCATGTATATGATTCCGGATTCGCTTACAAATTAGACTTAAACCACAATACATTTGTTGTCTATATTGTAATACAATTGCATACAAGCTATCTCGTTATTGGGTCAATAGGTTAAATCGGGTCATGTATACAAGTAGCAAAATAAAACAATATATTATCCATTTCATTTATACTAATCCACCCTGATCAGTTTCTATCACATTAAACACATCGATTTTATGCATTACAAGTCCACTTAAATATATTTGTGTATGTTTACATCAACTTTGAAGTTAATATAGACATACTTATTATATTTAAAAATGATTATAAAATATTTGATTCAACTAGATTTATACTTAGGACTTATCATAATTATACCTAACGTTACAAAATATGTAAATATGTCGATATATCGACGAATATAACATTATTATAATCTAGAAAAATACAACACCCATTATTATTTTTATTTGTTGATTACCTACGTAAAAATGATAATATGATATCACTACTGATGGTTTATTTTCTTTATCTCTAAAACAGCAAGTGTGTTTATATAGTTTTCGATCTAGGTTGTTGGGCGCGTTGGAAAAATTTACTCACGAATGTATCACTAGAGTGCGTTGGTATTACGTAGTATTTCCTTCCGGTGGAAACTGTATTATATTACAATAGTTTTAAACGATCTTGTCGGATTTTTGTGAAACCAACAACCAACAATTTAAAATTAGTGACAGGATAAAGAGAGAAGAGCACCATATGTTTGACACTAACTTGTAATGTTTTAATCATTACCTATTGTGCTGAGTTATAAGATACAACATTCAATATTAGACAATAATTATTATAATAATGTAACATCCGAAAAACGATCGTTCATAATTATTTTATTTATTACTATAAAATGATAAAATAAGATCAATAAATGTATGCCAAAGTGATGCTTAAAAGCTTAAAATAACATTTTGTTTGAGTAGTACACAGTTTATGATATATACCTATATATACAATGGATACATGTATTCTCAATAATGTATGCATAGAAGATATAGGCTATTATACGTATACCTATTGAGTAAAGTAAACGTTCAAACCAAATATTAATATCGGATCATATACCTATGTCCTACATAGTACATAGTATATGGTAGTATAGGTACATAAATCGATAGATGTATTTGGATTAATATCGAATAACACACATAATTTGCATCATGCAATATCTTTAAACATAATTAATAATAATATATTGTTTGATGTTTTGGGTTACTGGAAAATATTTTCATCATTATGTATAGATTAAACACTACAATATTTATTCCTAATTTAGATATAAGTGGTAAGTGCATAATAATTAAGAGCTTTAAAGTTGAGTATTATAATATATGGCACTTCCGAAATAATGAGAGGAGATACAACAAAATATATAATAAGTAACTACAGAGACATACAAATGATTCTATTAGAAAATTCAAAAAAATGACGAATTTTAGAACAAGCTGATGTACTTACATTTAAGTTTTAATTGTATATAAGAAATTAATTTGATAACAATAATTTTTCATTTCAAAATGAAACTGACTAAATTCTTAGGACATAAAATGATGTGATCAAGTGTCAAGTGTAATTTTAATTGGAAAAATGACATTTATTTATAAATCATGTAATATAGTTTTTTTTTTAAATTAAAATTTAGTAATACTAAAAAAAATTAACACTAAAACAGGAGTGAAGGAAAAAAAGGATAAATTCACCTAATTACATCAAGTTTATTAAATTAATATCTAATTAAATTATTTGGTATCTTATTAAATTATTTTTTTGGTATCTTGTTCTTTCATTTTTAGCATCTAATTTAATTTTAAAAAAACTAGTACATACCTACTATAAAATCTTAGTCATAAATGTCTTGTTTATTTCAAATTAACATTTGAAGTTCAAAACAAAATATAAATACTTATATTTCATGAACACATTATGATGTATTACAATTTTGTTCCACAATATACCAATGTCAATAACGTAATAACAATAAAAATAACTATAAATTATATTATATTTTATAATTATTTATTAATCAAAGAATTACGATTAGAAAAAATTAAGATAATATACTAAATTAAGATGTATTACATATAGACTAAAGTAAATAATATTATTCTACGACTTTTTAAATGTAATAGGTTTAGTTGTATTATGTTATAAACATATTTATCTTCAAGATCTTCCAAATTGTATATATTATAATATGTGACTACATAAGTTTTTCTTGCATTATAATATTCTAGTAATTATTAATTATATCTATAAAAATGTATAATTAAAAACAATTGTTTTTCCATGGGGTCAAAGTGCTCAGTAATGTCCATGTTATTATAAATGATAGCATTTTGTTGAAAATTGTTAGAAGAATTCATCATTCTAATAAATGTTTTATTTTATTATTACATAAATATTAAGTACTTATAAGCATTTTTGGCCATACATTTTTACCCCGCTGCAGCTGTAATTAAGTTATGACTTTTGATTATAGGGCCTTTAAGTTTAAATTGAATTTTTTTATTCCATTTGATTATTTCTATAATTTGTTCAAAACAAAATATTTTTTTCTGTAAATAGAAATTAACTGCTTAAGCAACTTTGAAATTTGCATAGCTAAATATTTTTAGAATGCAATAGTACCTATATTAATTTTAAATTGTAATGTATGGCATGTACCTAACTCAAGTTTCAACTATTACGCTACATATTTTATCGACCACTGATAATGGCAGCTTTCCAACGTGTGCAGAAGGCTAGATTTTCATTAAATTTGTTATAAATATTAATAAGTATTTTTTAATGTATATCTATGATTCCATTGAATAAAACTATCTGTTTATTACTTAAGTATAAATATAAATATTAAACTTACTTGTACAGTTATTGTTTTCCATAGGTGATAGGTCTTCCGTGTCAAACATGGTAGTATTTAAATTAAACATATAATAAAATTCATGTGATGATGAAATTTTTAAATGTGCTACTATTTAAATATTGTCCAAAGTAAACAGCCAACATCATACGCTTTTGAAGATATTCAAAACATATTTCTCAAAACACATGTTTTATGTAATTATTAATGTTAATTTTTGTCTAATACCAAGATTTACGAAAAAACATAAAATATCTATTTATTGAAAACACTTTTAAAATACACGTGTGAAATAATATTTTAAAAAAAAAACTTTTTATTTTTATATTTTATAGAATAAAATATGTTAGGTATACATTCGATTATATAAATTTTTAAACATTATTTACAAAATATAATAAAAAATAACAACAATACACATTACGCAAGAGTATAAAGTTCTTGGATGGAGAAAATAAATTTGTAAAATGAACGAGTTATGAACATATAAATCTATGTCAAATGAGGTAGATTTGATACCTTAAAAACGAGGAAATATGCTGGAAAAAATGATATATTCTAGTTGATAATTTAAATATGTAACCCACTAGTAAATCTGAACTGATATATAAATATAAATGTTATCGCAATAAGTATTATATAATTTATAATATATGTACATATATTTATCATAATAATACTAAGTATAATGGTATTATGGTTTATACACCTCGATCAACTAAAAATTAGGTTCTACGAAGGAGAAAAATAAAATGTTTTTATGTAATTTATAAAAAGCCCATAAATCGAAGAAATATTAACTTCATTGTTTGAAATTCAAAATGTAATTTTATTTATAAGTTCGACATGGTTCATTAATCTTGTCTCTCAGGCTCTTGAACAATATTTATTATATATAATGGTAGGTATAGTAATTCTTTAATTTATTTTTAAATTTTATTGAATAAGCTATTTAATTGATTAATTTTTACGCAACTAAAGGAATTTTTAATTACAGACCCGGATTCCATGACGAATTCTGTTTTGTCTTTATTTTGTCAAGGCACGCAGTTTATTTCTTATAAAAAATACTCAAGTTTAATCGTATAATTGATTCATTGAGACGTTATCATCGAGTTATTATTAAACATTTTTTTACGGTTATATTTTTATTTGATTGTATCTGTACTCTATTTGAATATTATAACCTCTATAAAGTATTTTATAAACACAATTTAATACTTAAAACAAAAATATAAAGTTTTTTATCATACATTTTTCTTTAATCTTTCAAATAATATTATACGTTTTAGATTCCAAGTGAGTAGTTTATTTTTAACATTAGTAAAATCAGTAAATTATATATCATTAGGAATTGAGTTAATAAAAACGTCATAATACAGATTAAGTACAAAAGTACATAATATTATTATACTCCTCTATTCAATAATATATACATTTGGTTGCTATTATTTAAATATTTATTAAAATCGTATTGGTTCACTAAATAATTTTCAACTATAATTATGAAATTTCAAAACTATCTATTGTAGGTATATCCATATCTAATACAGACCATCTTGTAATTTAATTTTAAACATGTATTTAAAAAAAAATGTGAATTGTTCTAAGAAGATTCTTTAGATTTATCTTTTTTGTAATCATATTTTATAGTAGAAATATACCAGTCTCTAAAGTGTAAAACAATAAACAATAGAAGGAACGGAGTTCCTTTTAAAATATTTTAATTAGTAATGATTTATCATTATTATTTTGATATTTAAAATAATAATATATAACGCATTGTCTATTACTAAAAAGAACAAAATAAAATACTCAATTATACACTATGTTGTTACATTTATTATATTTAAATAAAACAAATGTTTAGTGTAGAGAACTTAATTTTTGTGTATAAAGTGTCATTACTAGACAAAAAAAGTTATGCTGTGAGATACAGAGTTACAGACTATATAGCCACCGAGTTAAGTGGATTTCTTTAAATGTGTTAACAATGTAATTCATGCAATCAGAAAACAATTGTGATAAGAGCTTAGTTTCTTATACTCTAGATTCAAGACATTTTAAAATTGTAACTTTTAAGTGCTTATAAACAATATATGAGTAAAGATTCCTAAAACGTGTTTATTCTGTTACACATAAGACTACCTATAGATATCAGTATACCAATGTGTTATTATTGTAGTGTTACACTTTTAGGTTATAAATATTAAAATTACCAATTGCATAAAATAAATACCTAAAAAATAGCAAAATTATATTTATATCCAAAAGTGGTTGTAACATATATGATTTTATTCATAACGGTTTATTAGCATCTATAATATATTTTTTGAATTACAATAAGGTGCAACAAAAATATCAGATCCGATTTTTTATTAAAAACGGTTGTATCGTAAATTTTAGTTTGTTAGTGATTCTTTATACAATTATAATTTTTTTTTTTTAAAGGTGACAAAGTGGGTACCCTGCTGCTTATTTAGTAGGTGTCGAGTGGGCCACTGTAATTGATGTGTTAAATTTGAATTCAATGATCAATCATTGCATTCAAAAAACGATTCTGAGCGAAGACGGTCTATCAGCCTATATTAATTTATTACCAAGTTTATTTTATTATTTTATAGCTATTAAGGTAATTTATTTTACTATTTATAATACAGTAGGTTAAATTAACTTTTGCCAAAAACATTGCATTTTAAAATGTCACTGTGTGTATAAAATATAATAATATACTTCAAAAGTTTCAAGTAAATACCCACGACTAATATTTTTAAATAACAACAAATTAAATAAAATCGTTATTCTTTCTTTACATTTTAAAGTATTTTATTTAGTCTAAATTTGAACCTAAAATATCTATAAAAAAAACGTTGCCCATTTTTTTAAAAAAATCTCTTGGTATTTTTATGGACTGTTTATGAGTAACCTTTTGTTAAATTTTAAAGCCTCAGGTATAAAAATTGAACATTTTATAATTTTTTACAAAATAATTTGCAAATTATAATGGTTATGATGAATTTTGTCAACATTTTAACTTTAAATGATTATAAAAAACTGTATGATAATGTATCTTTAATATTTTTGAAATCCTATTATAAAAACTTATAAGAGACCCCCCCCCCCCTTGCATTAAAATGTAAAGCTTTTTGACCCAGCAAAACAATTTTGATTGACATTTACAGAAAAAAATTGATAATTAAAAAAGTTTATAAATAGCTCAAAATTATTTAAATATTAAAATTAGTTTTATTGAAAAAAGGTTTTTTTGTAAAAACCATCATGATCCTTATTTTTTTGGGTTCCCGACGCTTTTAAAAACTACTGAGAATTTCTCACTTTTGACCCCCCCAAATATCAACTACAAGAAAAGATGATGCTGAAGTAAAAATTGGAACAATTTTTGTGCCCTTAAGTGATGTCGGACAGAAAAAAACACATCATTGTTCATTGAAATCAATACATTTATTCGCTCCACTCAGAATCTAAAATACTAACATTACTTTTAAGTTCCATGTGTGCTAAATTGTTAATTTATTCATATTAAATAGATTGTACGCATAGTTGGTGAAATTTTTATCTAGACAATTATGCGAATAAAAATAAAAATGTATTGAAACAGCAAATCATCAAAATAAAATGATACTATAATTATTTTAATACTTTTTATGTTTTAACTCCAAACATTTAACTTTTTTTATGGTCTATGTATAGATATTATTGTGTTTATGTATTTTAACTGTTCATAATCGTCGAGCTGTTTTATAATTATAGAAAGGAATTTGCTAAATAATAATTAATAAGCAACATCTTAACTCTTATTGTATAACCAATATTAATACTATATCTAGTTCAGGATCTAATATGTAATAAAATATTGTAAATACTGAATAGTCTACAAATAATAAATTCAATATTGAAAAAAAACATATTTACTGATCTAAATGTCTGTTTTAAACATAATATGGAGGTGTGCAAGAATATAATGTATTATTCGTTCAGTAAAAACGATATTTATTTTAAACTTACTATAGGTACAGGTTGTAACCTAGGGTATATTATTTTAAAGACGACCTTCATAAACCGCCAGAGAAAAAAATGAAAAACCACTAATACTTGGCAGTATTCGTTGCACACGTACCGGTACTTATAAAGACCATCATCGCCGTCCCAGTTTGCTTGTATAAAAACGACGAGTTTATGACATTATTTCGTATCGTCTCTTATTTCTTCACTGCAGCACCCTATCAGTAAAAATATCCAACTTTTTTTTTTTTTGAAAACGTGTTGACAACGCACGGTAGTAAAACGACTATAGAATATATCCATACGCGTTCGTGTCCACGCGCAGTGGTGTATGTGTGTACGCGTAAAACTTGACCTATATATAAATTAAAATAGTTTTTAGCGTTCCCAAGGGATCTACTCGATGTTTTTCTGAAACCCTTCTCCTCTACTTTCTCCCATTCATCCTTATCGTCCTATCATAATCGCTATTTTCGAATGCGATTTTCTGACGCGTGGACTATAATACAGCGTGATTCATAAAGTACGTTCACCCCCATAATACGAGTATGTAAAATATCAAAATTAAAATATGCGCTTATCTTGATTTAAAATTGTAATATCACGAAAATCCAACGTACAAAAACGAATTATGTTCTAAACTTAAAGTTTGATAATAGGTTATTTCACTTTAAATACTAAAGCTAACAACACAAGGTTACTTCTGATGAACGTAAATTTGCTGTATTGTCCGTGTGTTAGAGAGAAAAATAAACAGTATGCTAACATCCTCTTAATAATGAATTTATTCAATTTCAAAATATTTAGAATATAATGAAACAATTTTTTTCTTTTCAAATGAGAATAGCCTTTATATTATGTATGATATATTCTCTTGCGTGCTATCTGACAATGTACTAGCCACCAATAATGAAGATGTGGATTAATTGCTAAATAATGCGATACTTTATTGAACAGAGTACTAAGTACTTACTATAAATTGTTCAACAGTTGATTTTTTTCTAAATGTTATATAAAATCGTTGTTTTAAAATTGCTTCTAAATAGAATTCGTAGGAATAGTCGGTGAGTTGTTAATATTAATGTACTAATAAGGATAATAGTCCATGATAATAGATTTCGATGATATAAGGACTATATGAATAATTATTAATTAATTTATAAGTTTGTAGTTTATACTAACATTTTATGAGTTGTAAAGAATTCCCGGGTATAATAATTAATAAAATACTAGACTTAATATTATAACATAATATAACTTAAAGATAAATAACTCAGAAACTACTTGTTCAAATTTCAAATCAGATATATTTGAAAAAAATAGTTTGTTCCACCACTCTTTCAGCGGCAAAAAAAAATATAAAAAGTATTTGAAAATACGGTTTTATGGGATTTTAAAAAAAATTCCTAAAACTAAAATTAAAAAAAAAAAAAAGGAATTCGTATAGGATAATAGGAAGGTGAGCGTACCTGACGAATCACCCTGTATGCAGTATCGCTGTATGTATAAAAACCTAAGTCAATGAATATCGTGCAACACGCGAATTCAGAACACTGTTGTCCACCGCTAAGTCATAATGATGTCTCTGGGGAAAAGTCGTTGTCGCAGTGGCCGATGGTTGATTGCCCGATCTGATCCGTTCGATTGCAAGACATAATATATTATTATTAATTACTTCCAATCGGTGATTATCTCATAACAGACGAATACTGTTTGCAAAAATTCGATTTTTTCTGTCCCAGTCTTTCACGAATAAAAGAGTCTGAGAGATATAGAGAGAGTGGAGCGTGTATAGAACGAAAGAGTGAAAAAGTCTTTTCGGCCGACGTAACCATGACTGACAAAAAAAAAAAAATTTTTTTCGCTCTTTGACGTAATTTCAGATCTTTCTAATATTTTTATGACAATTTCCTACGTAAGTTATTGAAACTATTAATATTTTCAGTTATTGCTTTACTTGATTTTATATTTTAAATTTTAAGTTTACATACACGATATTCAGTTAGGACTTTAAGGAGGATAGTGAAAAAAAATTATAATTATAAATAATCGTCCATTTTGTTCCTAGAAATTTTTTTTTGCTCCTACTCAACACGCTTTGCAAATGACAACATTTGACGTTCATAACAATTGGGTGAAATAATTTATTTTTTTAATATTGTGTAACAATAAATATTTATTTGTAATTTAAGACGCGAAATTCGTATGCGTATGCGTACCTATACATTATATTATAGCAGCGTGGATATTATTATTATTAACGTTCACTTCAAGGTTTTTCCTCAAATATCACTTGTAGTGTTTTATGTATGGTCCAATATCGCACTCAGTATTGCACGGTGTATTCTGTGCGCGATTTCTATTTCCGCGAAAGCATATAATTATAGTGTAACGCGTATGACGCCAATAATCGATTTTAGATTTTCTTTTAGGGGATTGAAAGCAGTGATTTTTTTGACTTTGTCAAACACGCGTGTTATACATATAGGGATTTATTTAGATGTGTTGTATTCTAATCGTACTGATTGATTTAGTGAAGCTATAAGAATTCTGAAAATAGATTTGAATTTATTATCATGTCTACTATTAGGAACGACATTACCACTTTTTAATATCACATCTTTCTAAATCCTAAAAAAGTAGAAATTAAAAAATTGACATATTTACATTTTTAAAGTAAAAACTAAGGGAAAGTCGATCTCGAGTAGACTATACGACAAATTCAAATCATGTTTTCAGAATTTTTATCACATTACTTGATCAGTTGGTACGTTGGAAATATAACTCATCTAACTCCTTTATATTATGCGTGTGTAATAAAAAAAGACAGAAAATCACCGTTTATTCAATCCCCTTAACCTTAACATTTCGTTAGACAGTATACATTTTTTATATAATATTTCGTATAAATAATAATCATAAAAGCAAACATTTTTAAAAGGTTCGAAAGTTGGTTTAATGAGTCCATAGCCAGAAAATTTATCAACATCTACGAACTAAATTAATGCGAACAACAGCCGTTTCTTGTACAAATATATTAATTAATGCAATTTTACTATTGATTCAAATCTAATATATATTATGAATTACATTATTGGTTAATAACTGATGCTATTTATTCGGAAGCTTACATACAAGTATAGTAAATAATATACACAAAGTCTTAATATAATTTATTATATATTATGTATAACGTACATACTATATATATACATAATGTAATAGTTATTTACTAGCCCCTAGATGATATTGGTTATTAGTACTTATTACTATAATCCGTGTTTAATTTTCATTATAATCACATAATCACTATATTCATTATGGATTTTAGTGTAAATTAATAGAGTTAGTCGACTATGTTCAAAATATATTTAAGAATAAAAATAAAAATTAAGTACTGTATAGAATTGCGTACAAGGATAGTATTTAAAAAAGTATTTATAGTTTATACGTCATAATCTCTAAAAAATCAAATTATTTTTGTTTTGCTTTTTCTAGTTACCTAAAATAGTCTGTTTATAAACCAGATTTAAAAAAAAAATTTTAATTTTGAACTATGTATTATTTATTATTCAAATAATAATTATGTAAGTTGTAAGCTTTATATAGGGCTATTAGCGTCTTACACAGGTACACAACGAAACACCTGTAATCTGTGTACATATTGTAAGTTCTTTCGGGATTTTTTTAAACAAACTATTTACATATTTATTTCGCACTAAATACTTATATGAAAATAATACTTTATAAAAAGTGCTAATTATTGTAAAAAAAAAAATAATAACAATTAAAAGTATGTTATATTATGCAATAATACCTAATATAATATAGGTATGGTATCTACTATGTACGATTTAAAATCGTTATTAAAATGTACCTATGTACAATTTACACTCAGAATTTTCAAATAAATGCAAAAAATGCAAATATATGTAGGTATGTAAAATAAAATACTTCAATGATATTGATAATAAAATATCAAATCAAATACCAATAAAAAATATAAATATAATATTCGATAATGAAAATAACAATATAGAACTAATTTTAAATCATAATTCTAATATAACGAACATAAGAATAATCTTGCTTAGATATAATATGAGTTTGGTAGTGATGGTTATTTATAGCCTAATTGTATGATAATATTCAGTTAAAATGTAAAATAAATTGTTCCATAAATCATTTTTTATTTAAAAATAAAACTGTTGGTCATTATATTTAATTCTCAAGGGTCTAAAATTAGATTATGTTAGATTAAATATTTTTAAGGTAATTTTTAATACAGTAATACCGGGAACACGCAATGACAGGAGACAGTGGTGTACCTAAAAAGCCTATCCATAACGCCGTCTAACCGTTATCTAATTTTATTGAAATACATTTATATTATTATTTTATATACATGTTTTCATTTTAATGCAATAATATGAGTGGTTTTCCTACATTTCCCATCATCACTACTGTTTAATCATATTGCAATGATTGAACTATGTCAACGTTGTAACTTATTGTATGCATTTTAATATCAATAACCTTATAACATTTTTACAATTTTTATTTTTATGTGCAACCACAATAAATCAAATACAATTTTGTTGAGATATTAACACGAAAAAAAGATAATGTGACATTGGTGTATAGTGGATACTGGATAGTTATGGTTGAGCCCAACTCGTTTGGTTATATAAACAAATAGGAAATTAATCTACTGCGGTTTGCGATGGTCAATTCACTTGAACCGCTCACGTCTTGCCACAAATGCTGTGCATATCACTTTGTCACCTACGACCATAAATAAGCTTATAAAGGTCACCGCAATACCTTAAAGTTAGTATTATAGTCGATAGAAAAATAAAATAATTTAACGTAATATAATGAAAAAATAATATTAGGCACTAAACATTCTGAATATATTTGCATAGCGCCCTACGACTACAGTACATATTACATAAACAATATAATATTCTACCCTAACGAGGATATAACACGGCCGTCACTTCTCCATCATATTTCATCATCAAGACATTTTACGAGAAGGTCATTTAAAATAAGAATTTGCGGTCAATAAACATTCACTTTAAAGAATAAAGTTAAAAAAATAAATTATTATTATTATTTCTGTTTGTGGAGCATGAACGAGTGGTGCAAACACTATCAACATGATCGACGATTCTCATCTTTACACTGTAACCGACAGACACGAGGCATTTAATGGATAAACCATATTATTGATTTTATGAAATGGATAGAAATGTTTAAATATTTAAATACTCTTAATAATTTATTCGAGAATATTCAAAGTTTTTAATTGGAGACTATTTCTCTCTCTTTTTTTTTATCAAAACTTTATGTTCGACATGAATTATTGTTTTAGTTTCGAAATGTCTTGTCTGTGAGGGAGTGGGGTGGGGATCGTGTGAAACGAACACCTGTTCACGAAACCCCGAATTGTATTTTTCGAATGCGCCTAAATTAAGGTATATTGTTATTAAATATTACACTGAATAAAAAATATATAAAGGGTAGTATTATGTAGCTACTATATAGTCAGTATGTTATATTTATTATATATTATGAATCCACAATAACCGGTGCTTAACCAAAGAAATTGTATTTAATCAAATTAATAACTATTAACGACGAATTCAACCGTTATTTAAAATCACGAGTATTTGGAAACTATTTTGTGCTTAAAAATTCATAAAATATTCAAATAACTAAAGAAGTTATGGTTAAGTATAGGTAACCGATTTCTACATTGAATAGCCTAAAAGTTTAAACACCGATCGTATTTAAGTCAAGGTTCACACAAACTATTCGTGGAAAATGAGGAATTTTTTTTAGTCCAAATATTTATTTAAACGTTTAAATTATCAGTAATATTATTTTTGTTATACATCTACATACTACTTTTTTATACTGACAAGGCTCTCATAAATAAAGTCTAAAGTATTCAATTTTTTTAAAAAATTTTTGAGGGGGTTAGGAAGTCTTTTTTTATTAGGGGCCAACCTCCTTCGTATTTCTACTAATCTTTCGTATATATTCGTAAGCTGTAGGCATTTATTATAATGTATAATATAGCTATATGTAAGGTACATGATATCTAAAATTATCATCTACATTTAGGAGTGAAGGGCTGGTTTTTTCAGTAATCAGTATTTAAAGTCTTAAAAAAATAATACTGAAAAAAATCCCCAATTTTACACACACGCGTATACAGAGCAATATGGGATATAAAAGGTTGTATTGTACGTGTACCTATCTACATATATTATATTAATTTATATAAATAATTGTGGATTATAAATTATGCACGTGCGTTACACGAAACTAAATACCACTTAGAGTGGTGAAACAGGAATATAACGCTGATGAATGCGACAGAAAATGTATGGGTCAGAAACAGCCAGTGAATCGATAAAGAAGTCTCAAAGGATGTAAATGAAAGCTTATAAGATTTGTGATGGTCGAAGATAATATTTGAATGTTTGATTTTTATATAAAACTAAACTACGTTCAATAAGGAGGGAAAAAAATTTTTTTTAATGATTGTAATATGGAATTATTATATTATGTGCTGTAGTTTAACACTTTAATATCATTATTCAAACATTAAACAATAATGTATTATAGTAAAACTATATTTAAAAGTTAAAAAATAACGTGAGTATATGTTTCCTTAAAAATAAAAATATTTTAAATTCTATATCAAGCTCATAATTGATAAATTTATTTTGAAATTGATTGAAACTGCAGTAATTTATAGCCTATAGGTATATTATAATTTATAATATTCTGTCATAAAGTCGAATAAATTAAAGTTTCAAGTTTCAAATTGTTTTTTTTTAATCATACAACAAAATGACCAAACATGCTGGTCCGCCGTATAAATTCTGCGTAATAAAGTCTTACTCGTGGAAACAGTGTTAGTTGAAAATTAAAGAATGTATTTTTTTTGGTTTATTTGAATATAATTTGGTTGAAATTGTCCATCTAAAAAGTTGCTAAACGAATGTTTAAGAGAGCCACTATTCTATCGTCTATTTGTTCAGACGTTCAGTGACTGCATATTATGACGTATGTGCATAGAATTTCAATAAATGTGATTATTGAAATGATATAGGTACACGTGGACTGCGAGACGCGGGACTAGTAAAAAAACACGGACACGCGCGGCTATAATATTATTTATTTATATTTATTTATTTATTCTAGTTACAAGAAATATACGTAGTATAACAAATATCGAGAAATAATAATAGAAGTTGCTCTACACTGAGGTGGAACCTGGTAACGTAGAGCTCTTGCTACTCTTGAACTTATCTTTAAAAACAAAAGAGAAGAGAGAAAAATAAAAAAATAATGTAAAATAAATAATCATATAATTACGTATTTCTATAGTCTATGTATACCTATTAGATTAAGTACTCTGATTAAAACGAACACAATATAATTGAAGCTCATTTACCATAATGTCTTGGGTTGAAAAATGTCCGCGGGTTTAAAATTGCAAACTATATTTATTATGTGAAATATCGAGTTACTGATGATATATTATAGGTACATAATATAATGTCACAATGTCCGTTTTAATTTGCCAACCGAGCTGCACAAGTGGTAAAACAATATTTATTTCATGACGCGAGTTCCTTGTAATCTATTATAGTGTAGTAAGACGTTTGTGAATATAGGTACCGATTATAAGGTATTATTATTCATTTAAATTGTAGCTGTATAAATAATTGCTCTAACTGTGTAGTCGACTAAATTGTTTGTGTATTTTAAAATATAAGGTGTCTCTAAAACATAATTATAATATATAATATTGCACTACTTACAAGCAATTTTTTATCATTTGATAAGACGATATTTTTGGGGGCTCTTTTTGAGAAATGCGTCCGGGATCTTTAAAGTACCAGGCTGACACTGCACTAAGCGCAATAGCCCATCGTGTCAAACCGACGATTCATTGCCCGGTTCTTCTAACAATATGGATAAACCGTGTGAGAAAAACGTCGGGTCTTGTGTATAATTTATAAGTACTTATATACATATACACGGAGGCGAAGACATCGTCTCCGCGGCACTCATATGCGGACTACCGTGACGCAAGAAAAACTGATACGACACTCAGCTCTCGGCAGCTGCAGTAGGATCGTTCACCCCCATAATTTATGGAATCACTTAATCCTCGACGTTAATGGACTGGCGCGACGCTCGTTCGATATACCGTCCATTAATTCGATTAGAACGCGTCGACGTCGTATTAGCAATACACACACACACACCCACACGTATTGTATGTACTACTAAAGCGAACGCCCAATAGTCGAATTCGATATTGTGTCCTTTTAAAACGTTTTCGTTTTCGCGACAAGCTTAGTGCGCACGTATATATATTTATATTATAGTCTGTATAGCGATCCGTGATAACGCGTTTTGCCGTGGGATGCATAACGTATGTCGATAGAAACGTCGAGAAAGAACGACGACAGTCTTTGTAATTTATATTCATATTATATTAAATACACATATTGTGTGTGTGTGTGTGTTATGTCGCTCGAATAGGCTTCACTCGTCGCCGTACGCGGATTAAGCGAAAACAAGTTTTCCATCGCAAAAAATACAATCGATTCGCTAACTGCTGCAGTTTTCTTTGAAATTATCATAAAAAGAAAAGCAATCCAATATCTTTAATATTCGTCGTGTTCCCCGAGTCCACATGTCGGTTTCGCCGTTTGCACGCGGTTCGTATATACGCTATACAAATACACATTATGTATATAGTATACATATAGGTATGCACATTGCACACTATTGCCCGCGACGAGTATGGACCATTGGTTTTATAATATATTATAAAATCAGTAGTTGTGGACGGACACAGAGGACTGCGGTTCATCAATTTCCTCTCGCGTTTCGAGTAAAAAATGAATCGTGCACGCTATTAGTATAATCGAGCGTGCGCGTTGTTACGTGACGACGACGGCGGCGGGGTGGCATTTCCCGAAAGTAAAAAACGAAAAAAATAAAATAAAACGACCGCTGTGGACTACGCCCCGAAACCACACTCGTATAATAATAATAATAATAATAATAATAATAATAATAACCGGTACCCGTATGTTCGTATATAGGTTATAGGTACCTGTGGTAACTATAATACACGTGTAGGGGGTGTCCTAAATCGCCGTTTGGACTTTTGCTCACGTGCGTGTGAATTTTCCCCTGTGGGTTTTGTCGGCACCGGTGGTGCAGCTGTTCATATTGTTGTACTCTGGTTATGATAGTTTATTATTTTTTTTATTATTCGGCATTAATCTCTCGAAGGCGTCCATCGGTATCGACCGATTTCCGATCACGTGCGAACGGTGGCGATTCCTGCACGAGGTCGTGTTTGCAGTATTACATTGGTATACCTATACCGTGAATATACCTTACACCCTGCCGATACAATATATTATATTGTATTACCTTATAATAATAAATTCATAAAAGTTTCTATGATATGGTGAAAATAAATTCGTTGCCCCAGCACTGAAGTTAATATTCAATGGGTAGAATTGGCTTGAATTGCGTACGATTGCGTACGGTGCTTATATCGGCGGTACCCTTTTCATAAAACTATTCCGTACCTTTTTTCGTGCAACGTTGCCACGCTGGGAAATCACGATTGTATAATATACTACTTATACGGAGTATAGACGAAACTGGAAAAGTAGAAAATTATTTTTGTGTAATAAAAGGTCTCACTACTTATCACTGCTACTTAGAAGGTACCCACTGCCCGTGTAGATTTTATTAGTTCCGAGATTATATTAGACCGTTCGGTTACGTATTTTGTCGTATACTTAATTTAAAATGTATAATAGTATAAAATATGGCAAATGCAACCAAAATAATTACGTCATAACGAGGCAAGGCCTTGGGATTAGTTAAGTAAATATCATTTTATAAGCCAGCAAAAAGAAGGAAAAAATAATGGATGTACATAATTGTACACAAATAAAACTTGCTACGCTAGTGTCTTGACTAACATTTATCGTTAAAAGGACTTTGATTTGATTTAGTTTTTAGTACTATCTAACTTAAGCTTTGGGTGAGCAAAATTGTATGTTAGATTCAATGAACAAAAAATCAAACACCTAGTTAATAGTAAATACAAATTGTAAACGCAAAGCAAATGACTCAATTTAAATTAATTCAAAATTCATCAAAATAATTAGAACTGAGCTGATGATGGCAACATTTAGATGGAAAAGCAATACGATAAGAACGTGAAAGATAATATATGTTTTCGTTATTGTACTCCTTTCTCTCAAAAATTACCTTCCTCGTTTCATCCAATTATAACTATTTTCCTCTTTATGAAAAGTAAAATAAGCATTTTTTTTGCCCACGGTTTTGCGCTCGACATTTTGAGGAGAATCTTGACTAAAAATAATCTATGTTATTATTGCTGCTTAGGAATTTTTTTCTGTGTTTATGCAAACTATTTTAAAAATTCCAAAGTAGAACTATAGCCTATAGGTTTATTAAACAAAAACTATTATGTTATAACTTAAAAAGTTATAACTAATACGACTAACAGTATTTATAGACTGTAACAATATTATCTTTATTTATAATAGTGACAACAAATGCTTGTGAGTCATTTAACACGTTCTTCAATTAAATTGTTTATTTTAATTCTCCACCTATATAGGTACATAGTTCACTGCAATAAAATAAGTCCAAACTGATGTTTATATTAAATTAAATAAGATCAATTTACATTACTTTCTTTAAGATAGGAAAATAAAAGAACGTCAATTTAAAGCCGACGATATATAATCCAACAATATAATAGAGGAGAGTTAACTCAGTATGAGCTTATTATATGAATGTAATTTTACTACACATGTACACATGCATAATTACATTTTTTTAATGACTTCATGATAATTGGCAAATACTTATATAGTGTCAATGTATACATTTATGACGAACACGAACATCTTAACTTTCTGGAGAGTAATAGAAGCAACCTCCTCGTGGTGTTCTCAGCTTTTCTTATATTACTTTATTCAAAGAATTTGATAAGTAGTGAAAAATACTTAAGCCGTTTAATAAATAATAATTAATAAGGGAATACCAAAAAAAAAATTATTCTGAGATATACTTCCAAAAATGTTGAACGTAAAATCGTGGGTGAAAAGAATGCAATTAGTAGTAGGAAAAATAGAAGAAACTGTTTTTATCAATTTGAGCAAAAAGAGGAAGGTCCTTTTTGGACAATATAGAAGTTGGACTTATCATACTCAATCGACAATCGTGTTCCCAAAAAGATAAATCGTACGCGAATTTGAAAAATTGAATTGTTTACTCCCGCGTAGGTAATATAGTATAGTATAGTATGACACTATGATTTCTGTAATATAGTATATTAACCTACAGTATGGTATCTTAACATATATATTACATATGTACTACACACTGTCTATACTGCATATAAAAATATCAAATATCAATAATAGGTACGTACATTTTATACGTTTATTATCGACCTCGTATTACGCAACACGCATACAAGTTGCACACACAGCACTACTACAACAGTTCATATTATATATATATGTCGACTAATAATAATATACCATAATATAATACTACACCTATAACACAATATACATATATTTCAATTACCATCTATAATTTTCATTCGCACGTGTACTGGTGTAATACTAATAATAAAATTACTGAACATTGTTTGTACGGTGTCGGCGTGATGAAATCAACCGAATGCGAACGGCGGAAACCAAACGGTACACCGGAAGAGGTGGAGGCCGGAGGGAAACGAACAAATTACTCGTGCATAAAGCTCTACAGAAAATCTGTCACCTCCATCGTACGATGGTCCACAGTAGGTATAGGAATACTGGGATAGGTGTACATAAAAGACACGCACGCACACACACACACACACACACACACACACACACACACACACACACACACACACACACACACACACACACACACACACACACACACACACACACACACACACACACACATACACGACTACACGAGCGTATACAAAACCTTTTGGTCTCGAAGAGGCGCACTGTTGATCAGTCGTCACTCACGTTGAGTATTTGCCGAGGGGTGAGTGGACGACGGGGATGTACTATACAGACGGAATGCATTGAATAATAATAATTATATTTGTGCGCGTGTTGGACAATTCTCAAGAAAAGTGCGTTGGTTTTGTGTCGAGCAGAGCGTCTCACGATAACCACTCGCTGTTGGGATTGATGTTTTGTACAAATTCGTCGGTGTTTCGATTATTTTCTATATTTTTCACTCTGATGTTTTTGCATTCATCCCAAAACATCTTGACTTATCGCCACCGTATTATACGCGTGACGACGTTGGTGTGTAGCACTGTTGCGGCGTCGTTGGTCGGTGGGGTGGAGTAAGTATTCTTTAAAAATATTCCAATCTGTATACGTACGACTGGAGTACAACACAACGCCGGCTTGTGATATCGTTGTCGGTCGAAAAAAATAAAACTAAAAAGTCATCGAATCGCGGCAGTTCGGACGAACCGCGCGTACCTTGTGCACACAACCGTGGTACCGAACGTAAGGCGCGTGCTCGGATCACCACACCTCGTCGGCGGCGGCGGCAACAGCGATACGCCGACGTATTCACCACACGCGCAGTCGGAGCGTACCGCCAGTGATAGAACCCTCGGGCCGCACTCGTCTTCGCGTATCGCCGTGTGCAACACGCGTTCAGGTGTAGCCTCTACTCATCGGCGTGCGTACGTCCGCGCCGCCGTATACGGTAAACCGTCGCCACTCGCCGAGGTCGGTCCGTCCACTAGCGAAATATAATATAATTACATATTCGCGATAATTACAATTATACAGTAAAATATATGCGTAAAATTTGTTGTATTTTAATAGTCTGTCGCGATACATACGAATAAATTGTTTTCGTCGGCGTTAACTGTTGCTCCGCGGCGCTCAAAACTACCTGTTGGACATATACGCCGCCGCCGCCGCCACCGCCGCCACCGCCGCCGCCGCTGCCGTTCTCCACCGGTTTTCCTCGCGATTCGTATAATTTTCGTATTACCTATATAATTATTATTATTTGTATCATTGGCCATCCCGATGACGGGTACTCCGATTTCCGGTCGTTCACGCCGGCGCCGGCCGTACGTATTACCGTACAGCATATTATTATATTATTATTGTATTATATAATACGTGATTTTATCGTCATTACACGCTGCAACGTTGTGCACCACCACATGATATTATAATAAATATTTTGTGCGTGTGCTGTAGCCGCAGTAATATTACAATCACTGTCATAATAATTTTGAAATTTCGTACGTCGTAATACGTATGTCTTAACGGGATATAGTGTTACGGCGCCGTTTTTTTTATCTTCCCCTCGCCCCTTCAATGAAATTGTTGGGTTTTGGTTTTTTTTTTGGTTCAAGCTCTGCAATCCGACGTTTTGCCAACTAGCGCGTGTATGTCAGGTTGTATATTATAATATTATATTACATTTACACTATATTATGTACGTACGTGTTCGGTATAAATATATTATATATGATGGAGGGTTAAAACACAAAGCGTAGTACGAATTCCGTCGAAATAAAAAAAAACCACGAAAGGTTATACACGATCGTCTTGGTTAGTCGCAATCGCCGCTGGAAACGTTTTCCACACGTCTATTATGTACCTATAATATAATATATATGGTCTATCTGCTACCGACACACTGTGTATAGGTGCATTTATATATTATACTGTCGTTATGTCCGGTCGTGTTTTTGACGGAAAAACGTTTGGACCTTATAGTAATGTGTGTGTCCGCGACGGTATACGTATTAATGTATTATATTGCCACCGTGTATTATTGTCGCTCGTCCGAAGAAGGGCATGCGAACGACGTCTGCCGCCGATATATTTATTCAACCAGCCCGCGAAATACGTCGCAAGTCAAGTGAGTAATATTCTATACGTACTTATGGAAAATAAATATTAATAAAACACTCTACGGAGTACGGGACAATAACCTCCAATATTCTCGATAGGTCGTCTACATATATAGGAACACGTCATAATATATATAGTCGTTCGTATCGTAGGGTATATTTTTTGTATGGTGCCTACGGACATCATTGTAGTTTGTATAGTACATTTGCGTTATTGCGTACGCACTATATTATATGCAAAGGAATCGTCAATTTATTAATGTTTTAGGAAGGTCTCTTTAGAATATAAGGAAGTTATTGGGATTTGGAGGTCATCAAAATGTAATGTACACGTTTATCTAAAGAAAGTAAAGGCAAAATCAAAATACCAAATGTAAACCTCGTTTAACTTACCATCAAAAATAATAATTTCTTGTTTGCGATCCGGATAAAATTTTCCGCATCATTTCATTTATTGTTAACCCCTGACATGGTCACATGGAATTCTGGACATGTCAAAAATTGAACCCCACACTGCACTATTCCACGCATCAGACACGTACCTATACACTGCACTGATAGGTATAATATTATTGTTTCAACACCGCACCGCCACCGCACGTATATATAATATAATATTATGCACGTCTATATTACTTACATATACTTATACTTTTCATTCGTTCCGATTTTACGCTGTTGAATCAAATATGGAATTTTTTAGTGCGAAAAGCACTATAATATATACTGACGGCGCTGATGGTTTTATTACCTACTGCGTATTTATGCGACGCCGGTAATATAGTTATGTGTATTATTTACGAGGATATAAAACATACATTGAAGATAATCGATGTATGCAAATTATTACTACTAATCGAGATGATTTTTTGAATAGTTACTCGACAATCAAATCGATTACTTAATGACCTTTATCTTTAATGAACGGTTTTAAGGGAGGTCGGAAATTGTCAGGGGCGGCACACTTTGAGGGCAGAACAATTTTCTTAGATAAAAAGAACAAGAAATTCAATTTTTCTTCGTAAAGAGAACATTACATTTTCAAAATACAATTTTTTTTAATTTCTAACAACATAGTTTGAAATGTTTGTATTTTTGACGAATATTTTTAAAGTTCTTACTTTAGGCGCTTAATTAATTATGAATTAACGCTCGTTTTTTTTTTAAATTACACTAATAAAAACTTATGAAGAACCTTGTATTCAATTTTCCAATTTTCGAAAAAAAGGTTTGGCCACCATACTTTTCTGAGGTATAAAAAAAATTATCGAAAATGGGTATCATGAATTTTAAGCCCCGGGCCCACAGTTTCTAAATACGTCCCTGCCTTTACCGCAACATTTGAAAATACACTCATAGAAATTAACAACCAATTTTTTCAATGTCAAATACATTTGCACGTCGATTTTTGCTTCTACTTTGCTACTAGCTGGTTTACCTGGTTTACTACTGGCTGGTTTTTTTAACATTATCATATTGTTCGCACTAAAAATTTTATGTAAACTACACTTGAAGTTAAAACAATACTAGATTTTGTTTTAAATTAATAATATTTCTGATGTTTCTTTTAGTTGTAATGTTGTTTTAACATTATTTACGTGCTGTTCTGATAACACACATTAAGTTTTTCCACTATTAATAATATTTAATAGGAATACCCTATTGCAGGTTAAATTAAACCCTTTTTTCAAAAGTTTTACAGAGTATGCTAAATCAACTACATTTTCTTTTGAATATAACCGTCATAAATAAGTAACGTTAACAACAACCAATTTTCAAAAATATAGCAATTCTTTAGAAAAAGAACTAAATTTTTTCTCGCCTAACGGGTTTTGAACCAACTCATGACCACCTATAATCCATTTCCGTTATATTTCCCTAACAATTATATTACTTACTATCCTTCACGTTATACCATTAGACTATCAAAGAATATCGATCATATATGATAAAATACACTATTTAAACAAGACGTTATGTTATAGAAATATACTAATTTTCAATCATAATTATTGTGTAGTAAGGAAAAAGAGTATAAGTAGTTCTTAAAGCCATTATCCCTCTACCTGCAGAATATATATTACTGACTCCCGTGATATTAATCATATACGTAAATAGGGTGCTCCGTATTATACAAATTAATATCAATAATTATTGCATTGTATTGTATTGTATTTATTGATCTATTTTTTTTCTATGAGAAATAACTTTCTGATAATACCCTATTTTTACTATAATATTTTTGTAATATTGTGTAAATGTATTTGAGTATTTTTAATAATAATTTAAATATTCGTTATTAATTAAACCACAAAACTATGTTTCATATTAGTGTCAAATTCAATAGATTTTCATTTTATTATTTATTTGAAGTTTATTGAATTTATTATATTGGTTGTATTCAACTATAATTTGATTTTATTATATTTTTTAACGAAATACGTTGACTTGGAATTCTTCTGTGTGCATAAGTATAATTGTTGAATGTGACAATTCAATTTCATTTTTGCAGAGGTGTACTGTAAATGTATTTATTTTTTCATTTGCACAAAATATATAGTATAAATACTTATTATATGACTTTATGTTCATGTAGCTTGTACATCTACATTTTGAAAAAATGTACACGAAATAATGAATTTAGTAATCGGTAACATTTTGCACCTAGAAATGCTTTTATTAATGTGGTGGAAGCACACATATTTTATTTTCCTTACATTCACTCTATCAATTAACTTATATATTTGAAATTATTTTTATTTTTTCACAAATATTATGTCAAATGACAAAAATAAACCTCTATTGTAGGTCTGATTGATTATATATTGAATGTTTTTGACGTAACAAATGGCATTTTTATTCATAATAAAACCAAATTAATTATGTATTTTGTTTAACAATTATTATTATCATAGGGTCTATTTCCAAACTTGAGGCAATTAAAAAGGTGACGGGTAAAAAATAATATGTCGATCATTTTTAATGAACATCGTGTTTGTACAATAACTGAATGTCGTGGTTTTATTATGTCAAATACTCAAATGGATTGGAAAAATTGAAAAATTGAAAAATTGTAAGTCTGTGCACTGCAGAAATTAACTTGTTGTGCACGTTTTTATCGAAATCAGTAACTACAAGTACACACACGGAAATACGGAACAATATTATAGTTAAGTTAATGAATAACGATAGAAACTTGTTTGAATAATATCTATTAAACACCATCTAAAATGCAATAACAATAAATTATTACCATATAAAAGGCATATCGATTATTTGTTTGGTAAATAAAACAAAATAGAGTTAAACAACGATTATGGAATACAATTTTGTGATATTGTTTTATTTATTTCAAATACGAAGACTTATCGGTGACACATATCGGCTCCATTCGACGTATAATTACTATCGCAAACAATGTAAACGTATACATGATAATTTATATAGTTCTTATTATTACCAATATAATATTCTGTTTATACGTTTTTGACGTAGGTACATACTTTATTTGTTATGTATATTATGAACGATTGTAAATTTCTCTGATTGTATCCTCTTTGTATATAAATTCCACTAGTACTAACTTTTGAATTGTAAAATAAACAACTCTACCAATAATTATTTATTGACCAATTCTATTTTTAAATTTTAAGTTTAAACTAAATTTAATTGTTTTGACACACTTTGTCTTCAGATTTAAGGCTTTACACAACACGTCCAGTGTCATATAAGCTACCATATTGATTGCTTAAATGTTTAAATTTTGATTATTATCGTGTAGATTATGCGTTGGTAAATAGTAATACACTAGTAAAATTGACCTTCTGTTCTGATAAGGCGTAATACTACATTTTCTCAACAATACATAATCATAGTTGGAAAATTGGATTAAAATGGTTTTTTGTATACAATATACGTACATATTTAATATAATAATATATGTACGTATATTATATGAGTGCATATAAATTTGAATTTAGTTTTTTTTTAATATCCGTAAATTTGTCATTAATTTAGTACCGGTGGAATTTAAATGTTATAATGCCGACACTAAAGTCGACTACTAGAAAATCGGTGAAATCGAGAAGCTTCCATGTGTCTTTATAATCTATTAGTTATTATTAGCATAACCTATACTTAACCAATCTTATCAACAATGAATAATGATGGCCAACTTTTTATAAATATTTACTAAATGCCGTTCATTAACTCTTATTTTAATTATGTCTGTGCTTTTATATGTGTGATTATAATACCATCGTGGTACAATTATTGGTGCAATGAATGGGGTACAATTTTTTAACCAAATCTTTGAGAAATGTAACCGTTCCTATAGTAATTCATACTTTCAAGTTTCAGCAATTTCTTATATCAATTAAATAGAATGGAAAATTGATCAATATTTACTCTTTCTAAGCGACGTCGCCTTATATACAGCTGTAGCTCGTGTAAAACGATATGACATTCAACAAGCTCACTCACCTCCCCTGCACCCTACGCATATATAAGCAATAATATAACCCCTTACCACGAGTGCATGTCCCCCATCTGCGAGTGTTGAACGCATCGAATACTATATTCTCTCTAGTGCCTATCATTAAATCGTATTTAAAATATTTTTTTCACAGGAGTGTGACCGGAGATTTCGCTGCGGAAAACGGAAGCAGAGGTGGCGGCGGCGGCGGCGGCGACGACGACAACGACGGCGTCGGCTGCGTTCACGCAGAGGATCTCCTCGCACGCGAACGACGGCGTGATCTCCGTCCTGCACACGGCAGTGGGTAGCGTGCGCCGCCGCCGACGACAGCAGCAGCACCACCATGTACGCGGCGGCCGGTGGCGCGTCGCTGGCCAGCAGGCGGCACAAGCCCAAACACCGGAACACGGCGGACGCGGACGCGCTGATCCACCAACAGTTTCAGCGCAGGTTCCAGCAGCATCAGCAACAGTACGCGCCCGCGTCCGTGGAACACCAGCTGCGCGCCTCGTCGTCGCTGACGCCGTCCACGCCCATGTCGCCGTTCGGCCAAGTCCGGTTGTCGGGCCCGTTCGACCCGGCCGAGGTACATAGAGCGCCTCGTCCACTCCTCCCCCTCCCCGTACACGAAAGGGCTCTAGTCTTTTCCATCTCGAAACGTTATTTTTTTATGTCTCCTATACGGTATGGCTATACTGTTCGTAATATTCAGGGCCGCCCTGGACCGTCCAGGGATGGGCGAGTGGGGCCCACGCTCCGAGTATGGGGCTTTATACTCGGATACGGGGCATCGCGTTCGTAGAAAAATGGGAAAATTCATTTTAAAAGTTATGTTATTTCATTGCATCAAAAAATTCATGATATAAAAAATTAACGAATGAATTATACTTATAAATAAAGTAGCGACATACTTTATGTGCGTAATAACTATAATATCTAATATAAATAATAATTATTATCGTGGACGACCACATAAGGTCAGCGATTTGTGGATATTATAGTGATATTACTAACCAAATTTTTTAAATTATGATGCATAAAAAACGTACCAACGCATAGTTATAGATCCTACTATCCTAGCCCTATCAAATAAGGAATGCATAGGACACATACGTATATACATAATTGTATGTTGTAAATGCAAGTGAGGCTCTGTGATTGAAATGGCGGCCGACTGAGACAACTTAGCCACTATTCTCCTTGTCCGCACCAAGGAGTGCATTGAACCAAAAAGGAGTGCATCGAAATTAATATTTTGAGATGACATGACGGCGGTGACTCGATTTATTGCGCGTTAATATTAATTACGTGGCGCAGAGCGTTTTGAGTTCAAATTGCACGCTGTGCGGTATTTTTTCAATATTTTCACAATGCGTTTCATTTAATCGTTCACTCTTTCCAGCTCTGAATGCCCAAAAAAGTCCAACTGGAGACAGACCGTGACACTATGATTTCATTGTATACCGGTGTAGCTTATACAGCTATACCGCAATGACTCGTTTTAGTTAATTCCCAAACATAAAAAAAAATTGAATTCAATGTTCTATATATTCTTATTAACCCATCGCGTGTTTATTATTTTGTTGTTTTCGAAACCTAGTGCTATCGTGAACGGTGACGATTTAGGAAGAAAAAATGTTATGTTACGCATACGGCAAGTAATAATTAATAATATTTTTGTTTTCCCCCATTTGGACACACGCGTTTGTAAAACGAACGTAATCGTTATTATAATAGTTTATACTATTTCCATTTTTGTGTTACTAAATATTTATTTGAATGTTATTGTAGTGGGCGATAAGGTTGACAAAAAAATATCGACCTTAATAAATTATACTCAACATCATAATAATAACATAATATTATTATCTGTGATCTGTCGTCGGTCTTTGGACGGCGCAAAGTATTGGCAATATAGGTACATAACTGTGTGGGAGAACATTTAAAAAACGTTAGATAAGTATTGATGATGACGCGTATAGGGTATAGCCACACGTCGACTTCGAATTCTTGAATTATGCTTGTTCACGAAACTACAAAATATAGTATAGGTCGCTCATTTCACTATAAAATATGATAGAAATGTTAAAAGGAGGAAAATGATCACACGCTAATTTTATGGGCACTCTTTTCGTGAAACGGTATTCATATTTTAACATTATACCTAAAGTATTTTTTTTTTTTTGGTAATTACATGATGCGTAAAAAATACTTATCCGCTTCATCTGATGGCCAAAACATTTATTCGTTTTAGTCATGACTCAACAACACGATATTATCAAAATTCGTGAAATGGAAGTCTCTTTCATGAATATAACGATTTCATAAAATAAATTCAACATGATATTATGGTATTATACACATATTGATGATATAGATTATAAATGTAAATTTAGCGTAATATATTGTAAATTATGACTACGAGATAAATTTTTTTAATCCATACATTTTTATATGAGTACTGTATATATTTCACCTTACCGTAACATTCTATAATTTTTATTTCCAAACCTCTAAGTAATATTGTATTGGTTAAAGTGCATATTATAAAAAACATCCAATACTGCCTACATGACAAAATAAAAATAGTAATTTTTTCATACGTTGGGTTATAATTTTTTTAGTTTAGAAATTGTGTTTTACATTTTAAATTTTTAGCACAAATAATTAACAATGAAAGTAACATGATTTATAACTTAATAAACCTGTAATGTTTAGATAAAAAAAAATAAATGGAATTAGACATTCCTTAGTACACAAAGATTAATAACTCAAAATGTATACTTGTTTAAATTTTTATTTAGATACATAAAGATTTCCCAAAAAGAATCATTTGCTTAACAATTAACAGTAAAAGAGGGTGGTACTAATTTAAAAAAAAAATCAAATGGTTATTTGCTTAAAATAATAAAAGGATTGAATTTTATAGAAATCTAAGCATTTAAAAAATGGTTCACATGTAACTTTAGTTTTTGAATTTTGAAATCATACCAAATTCTGTACAAGAATTTAAGCTTAACAGTAAAACCACGTTTCCACTCACGAATTAATCTCAGTATAATATGTTAAACAAACACGATATACAGTAAAGTTTAGTTTAGTTAACTAAAATCGTTATGAATTTGTTTGTATTGTGTATTGTATATACTAAGCAGAATATAGATACGAGAAGAATAGATATGTTATTTTATGAAATTATCTCTTATCACTTCTCCAAACTTTAAACAACTATAGTTGACTATTCGCTTAATACGATTGAATCGATGCAATCGAATAATATGTTCGTCACAATATAATGTATAATAATTATTATCTTTTGAAATGTTTTCTTTAATTAAAATGTAGGTTTCATACCAAATAAAAATACGCTATTATTATAAAATATTTTATCTAAACTTAATTTTATAATATGATAAAACTATAACATTTTTATTGACATTTGAAAGTATTAAGAAAATAAAACTTAAGAAACAATAATAAAGATGTAAAAAGTCTGAATCGATTAAAAAAATGTATATTACATTGAATAATATTCGAAGATATTTTAGTTGTATACACATTTATGTTCTTGTCCAAAAATAGCAATCCATTTTGAGTTTGAAAGGGGGGTGACAAGTTTTTTCATATCCTTCCATATCCTTCCATATGTAATAAAAATGAGGTAAGTCAACGTTAATGCATTTACCGGGTAACTCAAACAAAAAAAAAATTATGTTTTCGCTGTGATGTGGTATATTTTTCTCGTAGCGTAATCCAACAATGTTGGCAGCGCGGAATAGGAGGAGGTGTCGACCAAGCACGTCGAAATGAATTCTAGAAAATTGTGTTTTATTCTACCTCTGATGCGTAAAAACCCAAATTTCCGTTCCATTATGTTATTGTTTTGGAAATGTCTTCTTTCTTTTAAAGTTAAGAAATAATATTTTTAGTGAATGCCAATCCTATCTCAGAAATATTCGCTTAAGATGTGAATATTATTCACTGTTAAGCGGCACTATGTAATATTTAGTTCCGTATTATACTAACTGTAATGTGTAGACTGTATGTGCTATTATTATTTGAAACACAAATATTATAGTGATCAACAAAATGTTAATAATGTTTCATATACAATTTTGTTTGTGATTTTTTAATTTTAAATTCTGTTAAATTTATCACGTTCAGTTCTTAAATATTTGATAAATGTTTAAGAAAATCATTATGCACGAACACATTTGCAGCAATTCAGTATAATAATATGAAAACATATTAAATATTTATTCAAAAAGATTTCGAATTAGACAATAATTGGTAGTTTCCTTTGAAAGCTTTATAAATTGTATGCTTCAATAATATTTATATCATGTTTATAGGTATTGTAGTTTTATAAATATTGTGTATCTATAAGATATATGATTGTGTTCCTTGAAATTACGCTTACTGAATACTGCTGGACAATTTATTCATTTTGAAAGTCGTATTTGATTCATTAAATAAATATCAAGTCAAAATGATATGAAAACGTAGTGTCGTATATACTTGTATGACTACAGTCGATTATGATAGCTATTGAGTTAAAGTTAAAAAAAACTATGACAGAAGATTCATTTTTGAAATTGCAATAAAAAGCCTGTTTTCATTCACGTTGAAGATATTTTTTATCTTGTCAAATAATAACGGGGATCATAAAAAAAAGCTATACATTATGTAAATCGGCAATAACATAATAAACGGTCTTTTTACTAGACCTCAAACATGTGAGCATACACACGTCATCAAATATGCATTATGTCTGCGTATATTATATAGGTAAATATAAATATTATACATATCGCCTATAGTAAAATATTACATTTCCAAGAAATGTAAGCTGTGGTATGGATTATCATGTCGAAATACTGTCTCATTTTTAGAAGACTGTCATTAAAAAGCCACGAAATCTGCTTCGAGCTGGGTTGTCATGAAAATAATAACACACGTGGTTAATGCACATCGCTTGTCATCGCTATATATATATATATATATATATATATATATATATATGTAATATGTATGTATATATGTACCTACTAAATTGTTTTGTGCCTTAAGATATTTTTTAACGTAAGTAGAATATAATTATTTACAAAGAATTTGTTTGACAATTGTTCAAAATTTGATATGCCACCGGGTGGTTTAACATTTTATGTTATATTAACGCTTTGTTATTTGTTATTAAAATTACATGATGGTAGTAGAAAATATAAAATGTCATCAAATATTTAATGGCAAAAATATCAACGTCATAATCTACAAATCGAAAAGTTGATTGCAAACTTCCGTTATATTAGTGGTAATCTTTTTTCAAAAGTTTTTTTTTATCTTGTATCATTAAAAGAAAAAAAATGTCATCATCGATTTATAATTTTGTTTTTTTTAACGATTTCGCTGTTTTAAAGTTTTTGCATTTTAAAATGTACGTGTTATAATTAATAATTAATTATACGTAAAACATACAAAGTTGAGTGAGGTATAATGTATAAGGTATATTTAAACATTACAATTTTTAATTAATTATTTCACGAGTTTTTTGCGTACCGGTTGAATATAGAAAAGATATCATCATTCGACAGTGTTCAATAATAGTCAGTCGTCTTCGTCGTTATGTTGTATGTAACACATGGTTTGGTAAAATAGTCTGTCTAGAATCTGGCACTACGTATTATATATATCGAATAAAATTTAAAACCATATTTTAATCTTATAAAAATTTAATTTTTTCAAAAATTGAAGAAAAAAAGTGTAAAATTAGCCTGTTGAGTGGTTTCTAACTTTGGTGATCAATATTATTAACGATAATAATAAAAATATTGAAGTAATAACATTTTACTCTTCGTATTATATTAATATGCCAACAACAAACGACTACGTGTTGTAACGTATAGTATAACGATTTCCGTGGGGATTAACTTCTAATATTATATACTACGTGGTTTGGATATGATGATAGTAATATTATGTACCTACAGTACCTATATTTATTATATTATAATAATAATTTTTATACATGTTTTCTCGAGTTATTATATTCATAATGAGCTCACGGGCGACAAAATATATAAACAACACGCGTTTCCTCTGGGGTGGGGCTGGAAAAGTGTCGAATTGGAAATTAGAACGCGTACGTAATAATATACACTTTATATACTATGTATGAGTACATGTGCTGCATAGATATGTACTCGGAAACGAAATAGTTAATTAAAATTGCTATTGTAAGCCCCGCGTGGGTTCCGCGGAGTGGTTGCCGTAGAAAAAAGTGTGCTCGCGGTGTAGGCGTGCACCACGTATACGATGTATATATAATATTACACAAGCTCCGAACGGTCAATTAACCAAAGGGTTATAATTACTTTCGAAACAGAAAAAACATAACGCGGTCGAATTCGATCAATCGCCCGTCCATAGACGCAATATAGTAGATATACCTATTATATCTATTATGTATAGTGTATCCATTTTTTTTTTGTTCGTCCTATGTATATTATGTTTATTATAGCTGTCATTTATTCGAAGTAAAGCCGTGACATCGAATTAACCTTTTGATTTCGCAGTGCGCTACTAGATTACCTCACTCTTTTTCACTAACCCTGCAGCACTCTGACACTCTCTCTCTCTCTCCCTCTCTCTCCCTCTCTCTCACCCGAATATTCCATGAATTATACAGGGTGTTTCAGCGTTTTCCGTTACATTTCGAGAATCGTAGTTTCACGTAAGTGATGAGTGAAACTGAAATTATATTTTATGTTGTGAAAATGTGAGACTTTTAAGGGTAGGTATAGTAGGTAGGTATACTAACTATTATATGGTATACACAGCCATCTCGTGTGATCTTTATAAAGTTATTTCACAAAAAGCGTAAAGCATTCTATTCCGGAATACTTCTAGTGGCAGATTTTTCTTGGTTAGGAGTCCTAATTATTTGACATATCAGAAATTGGATCTACGTGAATCCGAATTTTACTCGCATTTAATTTTCATGCGTATAAGTACACAAATATTAAATATATATTAAATACCCCTCCCGGACCTCCCCCACAATAAATACGCCATTGATCCCGTATATTTATAATAAAAACACGTACGTACATACCACATATATAATGTATAAAAGGTATAGGTGGACTATATAGTAACGACGTCCTAGTCGATGTTCGTTTATATATATTATAACATATACAGCAGTGCACGCGCGTTATTTGTCTGCAAAACGTTTGCGTTGGTGTAATGACGATTTTAGCTTTTCGTACATGGAAAAAATAAAATAAAAAATAGAGACAAAAAACAGAACACTCTCTACTTACCTAACAGATGCGGAGATCCTTCGTCGCGGCCGTATTAGAGTCGTTTTGGTCGCCGTCGCCGCTTTCCCAGCGCCATCGCGTGAGCGTCCAGACCGCGGTGGTGGACGACCGTCTCCGCGGTGTAACCTAACCCGACGACGCGCCAAGGACAACAGTCGGACGGAAGCGCACGATAAGCGGATGGACGTCGGACCGGCTGCCGTTGCGGTGGCGGCGACCGCGCCGGAAACGACGATGACGACGCACCGGTTGCGGCCGGAAGCGTTCCCGGGCCGCGGTGAGCACCAGTGATGGCCAGCTCAGGTATGCACGCAGCACTGTACATACGAGAGAGGCAAAAGATCCGCGTGAAGAGGATCCGTAGGGATAGGTTCCAATTGCCCAGCCACGTGGCCACCAAGAACATCGCCCCGTTCCCGGAGTTCCCACCTACCACGTGGGTACGTATACGCATGACGTATTATTTTATGCAAGTGCAGCGGTACGGATTTAGGGCGATTGGTCCTCGCGAAAAAACGCCGTATGAGGACGATATAATATGATGTATATTTAGAAACAGTTTGTATTACACTTAATTAGTATATAAATATATACAAATATATAAATATATAATATAGTCTGCAGCGGTTGAATATTGGAAAAAAAAATAAGGACGGACTCTAGTTTTAGTTGAACAATAAATTAGCGTTCCAAAACCCTTGAACGTTAAAATAACTCGTGGGTGACTTCGTTAATTGTTTTGGTTTTTATTTAACTTGCCTACATTCGCAGCTACACATCTGAAAATGTAAAAACAAACCAGAACGTATGTAAAATGAGTAAACTACTCGTAAATATGGATAAAATTAGTTATTCAATCAACTTTTAACTACAAATAGTTAATACTATTTTACTATATAGGTATTATATTAATTATACATTTTAAATAATATTTTTTTTTTATTAATATTTTGTTTTTTCATATTTATTAAAGTTAATTAAATAATTAATTTTCTCTGGGTTAAAATTTGGTAATATTGAACACAATAATATAAAAGTTTTGATTTCCAATGTTTTTTTTTCCAATAAAAAATTGACATTTTTAGAAAATTAAACAGACGCTGCGTTCTCTACTTTTCTTGTTGAATAAAATATAAGTGTACGCTATAATATTTGATAAATAAGGAGAAGCTCCACCCCCTCCCTCCCCCCGGACAATTCAAGCACTGAGCTTGTTATAATACGTCTGTTATAATTTATTACTGATCATGTCTATCTTATCTTACAAAAAATGACTCTTATTTAAAAATGTGCCCTAACTGCTAATACACTGCAGTGTTTTTAATGAACCAACTACTAAATGATGTCTTAATTCGTCTTCTTTAATGAATTATGATGGTACAAAAAAAAATCTTTAATAATATGTATCACGTAGAAATAAATAATTAGCTAGGGAATAATTTTTCATGTTTATTGAAGAGGGCCAATTGTCTTTATGCAATGTCTTATCGTGGGGACCAAAAATTGTCCCTTAGATCATAAACTAGTATCAAACATGACCTAAAAATTGTACATAAACGTGCCATACGCTGTGAGCAGTGACGTAACCAAGAGGGATCACAGGGTGTGGTCGCACGTGGGCTTGGACGCTAAGGGTGGGAGTGCGCAATATGTTTTTCTCTTGATATTATACAATATGTTTTACATTTTTTTATTTTAATTCAAAGCAAACTGGAATTTAATTTTGATCTTAAGAACCTGTTTTTTATAATTGATAATGATGTAGCCCGCAAATGCATGATGAGTGCGTGAATAAATAATATAATAATATGTTATCAACGCAGTGTTCATGTGTACGGTAATTGGTAAGCAACGTGAGACTTTTGATAACTGGAAATTCAAAATTTTAATGCGTGTTTAAAAAAATCATTAAAGGGAGGCACATTTAAAATTCATGAGTTCTCCAACGTTTTCACTCAAAGTTCTTTAAATGTACTGCTGTCTGCTATTTACCGTCTACTCGTTGGCACCATGGAACGATATATTTAATAAGACATGTAATAATACTTAAAAATTGTATTACCTACGTATTGTCCCGGACAGGGGTGTAGCCAGTGCCCAGTAGGTAGGCCCACTTAGATTTTCTCTAAAAAATCTTTAGCGAAAAATCTATGTCCATATAAACATTTCCATACTCACAGAATTAAACCTAGTTCTTGTTCATGTTACATATCATTTTCAAGAGGTAAGTGAAATAATTGGCTTATTAGAAGCTATATTTATGCATTTCAATCAGTTTATCTTGGTCATCATGATTTTTTTCAATAAACATATTACAAAATCCTACAGCACTGTGATACTGATGGGCCTCAGAACATAAGAGTATAGAATTTTTCAAAACACATTTAGATAGTATTTTAAAAGTTTTTAAATACATTTAAAGAAAGTTCTAGCTACTACAGAGGCAAAGGGATTGATTTTACAGTTTGCCAAGTATGAAGTTTTTTTCATACTTGTTTGGTTAAATGAAATATTGAACACCTTAAACTGCAGTCTATCAATTAACTTACAATCATCTACTATGAATAAACGACAGAATACTACATGTTAATTAATGCAACAAAAACACAAATTTCGGATCTACGTGAGGATAAAAATTTCTATAAATTATTTGAGCAATCATTATTGATAATTGCACAAAATGCAATTGTACCTACTCCGTCAAATAATGGTGTTTCGTTAAATAGTAGAATAACAGATAATCATTTATTACATATAACTTCTATCACTGCCCACTGGTTAAAAACTGAACTTAAAATAATATTTTATAATTATTTAGACGTCATATATTGTGTTAAAATAAACAGGCGATTTGATGAAAATTGTGAAAATAATGCAGTTTCAGGTGTATTAGACCACATATGTTATAAATGGATAATACGTATACCTATTATAAGTTACGAGTACAGTAATATTATAATTGTATTTTGTAAAACTCTCTAGTATTGAGATAAATAAAAGCTTTCAATTTTTAAATAATCTACTTTTTTTGGTTCACATTGTTTTAAGTTATTAATTTTTAATACGAATTATCATTAATAACTTTGAAATTATGGGAGGCTAATACGAAAATTATTGGGATAAGTCCCCATTTCCGTCTATGAGTATAGACTATAGACGGTTTATAAACTACCATAAAAAAAATTCCTAGCTACGCCCCTGGTCTCGGAGTAATTATGTCGCGTCTAATGTATATTATATATCACGACGGAAATACTGGAAGCGACGGGCGATGACGCTTTACTCACACACTTCATTTATACGAGCGTATGGCAAGGAGGGGTTAGTTTATTTATTTTGAAATTTTCTTATTTTTTTTTTTTTATATAAATGTATCCAATTCGAAGAGGAAAAAAGTCAATTGCCCCGGGGCGTTGACGACACTTTCCGCTCGCTTTGACACAAATCAAACGACCGCTTTTATATGGAACAGTGAACACTATATAGAACACACACATACTAATGCATTTATATAAAAATAAAAATATATATATTACAAGATAATTTTATATATAAGATTATTATTATATCTAACAAAATAAACGAGAACACATGTATATAGTATAGAACAGGTGTGTGTGTATTTTTTCAAAAAGAGACCGAAGATACTGACTAGTACATCGTTTTAAGGGTTTTTACAATAAATTGACCGGGACAAACATTATTATACACTTGCACTTACACCACACGCATACACTTTGATCGGCCAAACCCGTATCCGCTCCCCTAGCCGTACCACGAGAGAATTAAATTCGATTAAGACACGACGGCACTGTATAGTGTATACTAATAACAATAATACGTGCGCGATTCGGTGTGCGGTCTGCAATCCGTTTCGTTGAGTAGGCGACGGTGGCTAATTTGAGTCGTTTTCGTTGTAAAAGTTTCGAAATGTAGGTGTATAAGCGTACAACAGCGTGGTTAAAACAACTGTACAACTGTTACTGTACGTACCCCACTACGGCGTTATTTTAGAATGTTATATAAATGTAATATAATAGCTACCTAGATGATAAGACGTTTTCGGATAACACTACGCGTAAGAGTGTCAACGGGTTTTTTTTATTCCATTTTTTAATAAAAAAAAAGTTTATTGGTCTCAAACCGTATACATGCATCACCCCCGCATTCACTACGCAATTTTATCGAAAGTGAAAACTTTCCCCTATAAGAGCTAAGTCTCTTCTTAATTTTACATTACGCGCGTAAACGTGATTCCTCGCCGCCAGAAAGATGTCAAGCTTACACCATTTAATATACCTACCGTCAAATTCAGTAAATTTTCATTTTAATTTCATATACTCGAGTAAATATTTGGAAAACCCGTGATTACGAATAAACGAGAAAGTTAATTTTAATCACCTTATATTTGTTATAATATGTTTGCTGTGGAAAATAAAAGAACATTATAATATAATGATAATGAATAAAATATAATACATATTGATAAAGTTAAAATAATAATTAACTTATTATTAAACTTTATAATTTTCTTTTTTTCATTTGAAATTTATAAATGAATAATTTCTTAACTATAGAAAATTACAATGAAATTTGTATACTTCTTTTACATTTTAATTTTATCTTAAAATGAATCATTAACAAGTCAATTATAATTTATAGGAATAATTTAAAAATCATATATAATATTATAATTTTCTATTCTATTTGGACTATGACACTTTTTGTCATTTCTGTTTCTTTTTGATGAATATACAAAAGGTACGAGCTATTTCTTAAGATTAAATAATAATATTATCATATCACCATATCGTACGTCAGTTATGACAAAATAAACACTATACATAAATTATATTGAATATTTTAATGTCATTAATACTCTGCAGGACCAGTATACCTACATATTAGTATAAATAATAGAAGAACATTTTTTAAAATCATTATTGATTTAATGGATTTGATTAAATACCGAATGCGAGAAACAATTTAAATTGCATTAATTTTGTCAGAATCACAGTGTAATATAAATTACTGAATCTGACACCAATTCACTTTGTGAGTTATATTTTAACTGTACTGTGTTTTTGTATTCGTTATAAAAGTAGGTACCTAATTTATAAAGGAGTACCCTGGAGCAACGTTATGCGCTTATCTCAAAATTACCATAGTCCTTTGTTTAAATCACAAATGTCACATAAAATGTATATTGTTAAGAAACACGAATTTGGATTTATTTTAATAGTATTTAACTCCCGTGACATTTCGTGTCAACCTTACAAAAACTACTTCTCAAACGCTTCAAAATTAAGAAAATCCTCTTATAATGTTAGAAAAAACAGCCGTTAAAAATAATTATCCTTACAGTAGTATGTTTATTTGTTCTAATCAAAAGATAAAAAAAAATATTTTTAAAAATGGTTTACTATTATAGTATATTTCTATTAGCCATTTTTTTTTTTATGATTATATTTATTAGGCTATGCCAAAATACAATTTAAGTATTTACACAGAATGTAATGAACAAATATAGTAAGAGAATTAAGACATAAGTAGTAAGTACTAAAGCAGTTATTTTTAATAGGTAGGTACTTGTTTGGTTCTAATATTCCTGAAAATGTAAAAAAAGTATCTCAAAATTAAATCGATCAGAACCTTATATTAAAATAATTAATATAGAGTAAAATATATTTTTTGATTTCTAACTGCTTACTATTTTAATAGTTAATACTTAAATATCATAAATTTATTGTAAAGTCAATGTCATACTTTTACTTCTGTAACAAAATATTTATTAAGATCGTATGTAATGGACTGAAATCTTAAAGTTCTGAAAAGTATTTCAATTTCGATACCCAATTCTAAAAGTATTACAAAACGAAATTGAATTTTGGGTAGATCAGATAAATAGTTTTATGAAAATATCTTAAATATTATTCTATAATATTATAATATACACGCGAGTCAAAAACAAGACCGTATTCGATTTAAATATTTTTCGTGTTTCATGCGTATGAATTATTTTTAAAGTCAATGTATAAACTATATATAAACTATATATATTATATATATATAATGATATTATTGTCATTGGGTGTTTTATAAATATTTCAGAATAAGACAGCAGCATCGGTGGCTTGGCCTGGACCAGTCGGACCGTCTCCAGACAGCGATGGCACGGCACCAGGTGGTTCCATACTCATACACCTGCCAGCTGACCCACATAGGAAATGGACGAAAAAAAATAAGGCAAGTGTCTGTTGTAATACTCGTTATTTATTATTATCTATATACAACACATGACGTGTGTACAATACACACACTAGCACCTCATAAGTAAAATAAATAAATAAAATCGCGTTTTTGAAAAACAAAAAAAAAATAAAAGTTGAAAACGTGCCCCGTTCGATGAAAACATCCTGTTACATTTTTTTAATCGAATAACACAAACCATTGTTCCGATTGCACGACAATCCTTGAATCGGTCCATTACAATCTTACCGTTATTTCCAGTATAGAATGTAGGGTTCAATAGACAATTTGTGATCGTGACCTATATTTCCCATATATTCGGCTGTAACCTGACCATCGTGTCAGTTTACACACATCAATATTAATAAATATTATAAAATGTGAGTTGGCCAAAAGTCACAAAGCACCATCGGGTATGCATCCGCAATCATATACATGTAGTATTATTCATTATCACACGCAACACCAATACTGTGTTATTTAAATCCATCCACGTGTTATAAATATAATACGTATTATGTATTGTGTACGTTTAAATTATTTGGGTAAAAAAAAAAATTATTACTTGCATGAAAAATTACAAGCCACTAAAATAAAGCTCATAGTACCTACATGACATATAACTAAATTATATAGAGATATTTTAAAACTAATATGGGTAATGTACGTTATAAAATTTTTTTTATTATTATAGATTAAATAACACTATAGATATGCAACGCCAATGATTTATCGCTCGTTATTATAAAATCTAAATAATGAGCAATAAATCATTGCATTAGCGTTGTCTAAGTACATATAGTGTTAATTAATCTATGCTATTGCAGTATTGCCTATTAAATATTAAGTATATTATATTTATTTTCAATAACATATTTTTTAATGTATGATTAAATATTTTGTTGTATAATAATTAGGTACAGTTTAAGTTCTCTATACATATAGGCGTTAGTTCAGATTAAAAAATAATAAATTTACATGTTAATTAAATTAATAATATGAGTTACTAATTTAAAGATTATAGGAGTACCTACCTACCTACTAATAAACACAACGACCCTCCTACACCATCGGTTACGACAACATAATAAAATTAGAATTTTTAAGTAATAAGAATTATTTTAATTTACAGGCATGGAACGTTCAAAATAATATAGATATCTCTGTACCCTTTGCGATTTCGTGCCACTTTAAGTCCAGGAAATTCGTATCGTATATACCTATATATTTTATTTATTATACTTAGGTTTATTATAAATACGTGTGTTGTGCGCCTATCGCGTCGTTTACGAGGTTATGTCGTGTACACGATCACTGCAGCCTAAAAATCGATACCTCCTTCCTCAAAAGCCACCCGTAAAATGCGTTGGTAAATTTCATTAAGAGTGACATTACACCGCCCAGTCACGCAATTATAGTCACGTGTATAATTATTATGACGCCACGCGTGCAGGAAACCCGTACAAGTATTTACATTTTATAATAACTACAGTGCGGAGTCGCGATAACTCGAATGCAAAACGGTGTCTCTATATAGTTAATAATACACGTTAGCAGCTGCTAATAATAATTTTAATCTCGATTACTCCCGAATCGTCGACATCGCGAAATTTGTTTCTCCCCATTGACCCCATTCGAATTATATAGTGACTATAAACGTACGCGTAATTATTTTGGGTAATAAACAATGCCCACCGCAATAATAATATATTTATTAATTTGAATAAAACGGTTGGAATCCCAATTGGACGGATAAATAATACTTAAATTAAATATAACGGCATTACGGCAGCTTAAATAAAACAAACACACTTACATAATATATTATAAAATAATGTAGCTTAAATGAAAAAGATAATTATTAATAATAATAGATACAAATTAATATAGACAGATAATATTAACTATATAGATTATAGAATAAAATACAAGAGTACCTATCAGAACTTTGTAAAACATAGTTATTGTAGTTAATGGGTCTGAGAAAAAATCAAAGCCAGGATAGTTATTGTTGCAAATAGGGACAAATAGGTGTGAGCATTATGCAAAATTGGTAATATGAGATGAGATGTAGACAATTGTGGTGGATCTGTGTTGATGACGAGGGACTTTAAGCTGGATGCATGATCTAATAAATACAGAGAATTAATGTCGCCATTGATGAGGTTGAAAATAAATTATATATCCGTCGCTTCGCGTCTTGTGACCAAAGCGGACAAGTTGAGTTGAATGCGAATTGGATCGTAGTTATATGGGATGCCAAAGGGAGATTTAGTTTAACCGATACGAATTTCAAGGAAGTGTTTTTGAACTCGTTTAATATACGCGTACTACGATTAATGGTATTATACACATATATGATGAAAACGCCTTCTATGTCTGTTACATAATCTGAATTTCACAGAGCTTAAAGAGCCAAACCAGTATACAGAATACGCATATAGGACATAGGTACCTCCGCAAAGATAGTACAAATCAAAATATAATTGTTCTACAAAAAATCACATTGACATGAAGCAGAGTTATATAGGAGTAATTGCATAATATATATTATAATATATTGTTTTATAAAATATATTTATAAAAAAAAACAAACAAACAAATTAGAAAAGTTCACTCTGTGAGCGTACTAAATTCCCGGTTTCAATACAACACTGAATACATAATCAGTTTATGTATGATAACTGCGGACAATAAATTAATATCTGAATACCATCAACCGTATGTTGTATACTAGTAATTAACAGACGGACAGATAGACACAAAGGGGATACAAGGAGTTCTAAACCTATGTTTAGAAATCTAAAACTTTTATTTAAATATAATGCATTGCAAGGTAAATTTATGATGACATTCGGTGAGTTAATAAAAAAAAGCATCGATTCCCAGAATAGAATATTTATATAGAATTTGTTAAAATTGGGGGGGGGGTGGCAATGTATGTAATTTGTTTCCTTGACTGAACCACATAAATGGGGATCATTTAGAATTTATATAGTTTGCGTGAACACTTCATATCGTATGATGTCGGACGATCAAATCTGATTTCGTAAAACACTTAGACTATTTTTGAGTTATTAAACAAAAAATATTTGAGAATTGTCTGTAAATTATTTCAACTTCAGAGCGAAATCTCGCCCATTGCAACGATTGTTAATATTGGCAGGCAACATATCGTATTATAGGTACCTACCTATAAATGAGTTCGGAATCGTAAAATAAACGCTCAACCTCTATTTTCGTAGCCCTTGTAACAATATCTGGACGGTACAAGAACAATAATAATATTATGTTATATATATTATAATAGCCATTATATCCGAGAACAAACAAAAATGTTATTGTATATACACGAACCTACGCACCGCGCGCTTTTGCACCGGTGCCATTGTTATCCACGATAATATTATGGTTTTAAGATTTTTTTCACGCTCGACAACTATTGAATTTCCATTTATTTTATTTTATATTTTTCGTTTTGTTTTACTAAACTCCTTTGATGTCACGAATAAATTATAAAATAAATAAATTCCCGATTTCAGGTTTGATATCGATTGTGAAGGTATTGTGTAAATGTGTACACATATAATATATGAATATTTTTTTAAGCCTGTGACTCATGACATATTATAATATATGGCTAATAACGTCACTAAATCGTGCGTTTGCTCAGCATCCACAACGGATGTTACCATTTTATTTATTTTTAAGATTTTATTGTGTTCGATTACATATTTTATATATTATTAATGTCTACTATCAATCGTATCTAATTATTTCATATTTATTTATGTGTGTTACGATACCAAACCATATAATATATAAATAATTGTAATAATAATAATATGCTTTATTATGATAACAATTACGATGAATATTTATGAAGTTAATTTCAAAGGATAATATATTTTCATAACCATTTCGCCGGAGTGAGGATATGGTTAAACTGAATCATATACATAATATTAATAATTTATTTGGTATCCAAACAATTTAATATTTTTTACTCGCCAAAATAACATTTGGTAAAATATGTTGGATAAAATTAGATTTGTTTGGTATCCGGTTGCTTTTGAATTTGGTTGTTAGTACGTGGGAATTATTTGATTTTTTTTATCAAAAAAACCGATAAATATAAAATAGGTATGAAGAATAGCTAATATCAGTATTTATCTAATAATATTATTGAACTATACGATTTACCAACTAAAATTTCTCTGTTTCGTTTAATACAATTCACAACCATAATATATCATTTGTACCTACTCGTTCAAATGCCTATTATAATAATGGTAATAAGGCTATAAAATAACGATCATTACCATTTTAAATTATGGAAAGAAAAATGTTTAAAATATTTATGATATTATGTGTAAAGTCGGTTAATGGCATACCATGAACTTCAAAATATTATATTGTTGTTATATAATACAATTCTATATAAGTATGTAATGGTATATAGTGTTATACATGTACATGCCATGTATAATGTATATAGTATATACTATATTATATAAATATATTACAATCATATTCTATACATACCTATATGTTTTCAGGACTTCAGCCTAGTAAAATATGCATCAGTTTTAAAATAAACTGTTTACTTAAAGAACTTCTGGACTATTTTTCCCATCCCCTTTTATTATATTCATAAATTTCAAATGGACGTTTAGAATATAGATAATAAAAATAACAGTTAAAAACGAAATGTTGCAATATTGCATTAATATTAATATAAAGTAGTTGTTAATCTATTTAAAAAAAACATTTAATTTATATTTGTTATACCTATAACCTATATGTAGACATGTAGGTAGTATGAACCTACCTATATAGGTACAATGTACATAATATAACGTATCATCAAATTAAAAACTTTGAACGGTTTTATAATTCATAAAATTATATAATTTCAGTCATTTCAGAACGCTTATAGAAAACTTTGACCAATTAAACTGTAAGACGAGAAAACGTATTATTATAAATTGTATATTTCATAACTTTCTGCATGTTATCAATTTTTTTCAAAAAACTTTTATAACTTTGCTACTTTCAATTACAAAGTGCAAAGTTGAAACATATCAAATTATAATTTTATGTGTGTGTACTGTATGTAATGTGTATCTATCAATGTATATATGAAACATGCGGACAATATAATATAATATATTATATACTTATGTACTATGGTACCTCAATATGACAATATATAATCGAGATGTTCAACATAAAAATATAATTTTAATTAAATATTCAAAGAGATTAGTCTGCAGTATAATATGCGATTATAATTTCATCGTGGGTATTGCAGTATTGCCGGTGAAAAAATTTCATTAAAAATTATCTAATCGTAGAATCGTCATATTCCCGCACGACATTAGAATGCGATCAAATATTTAATAAAAACCCATACGGACAACTTGAACGGCGAAGTTGAATATTTCAATTGTGCGGTGCATTATCATAATATAATTTATATATAGTATATATGTATATTGTATATTGTACATTTGTACATGGTAAATAGTATATTGGTATAGAAAAACGGAACGTGAGCACCACATACCAGTTGTTTACAAATATTTTAGACAATACTACAGGAGTTTCAACCCGTTTTTTGACTCGCATATCCATATTTCACCATTATATATATATTTAATAATTATTTGACAATACGTTATATAATAGTTGTTCATTTTACATCAGCATCGTTTCACCCCTGATTAAGATCATATTTCGTAAAAAAAAGTATTATCAATATAATTATAAGCCAAAAAAATTGAAGCAACTTAAAAGTAAAAAAAAATGTTAAAATGTAGGTAGTGTATTTTATTTTATGCATGTTAATAGTATTTCCAGCTTCGTATAATAAGATCGATAGAAAAAAAAATCAAATTAATATATCCAAACTCTGCTTAGTATTTATTAGTACCTTTATGCTTGAATACAAAAAATGGCGCACTAATGTTTGGCCAAAGAAAAATTTATAAATTTAAACTTTTTCCATGAGGGAAATGCTGGGGAAATGCGAAAAATGAATAAACGGTTTTTCCGAGTATAACGGTTGTCGCACAAATTCACACTAATGAAGCACTAATTTTTGGAAAAAGAAAATTTTCAAAAATTACATTGGGGGGGGGGGGCTGGCGAAATGTACGTTAGATATAATATCGGAAATTTGTCCTATGACAATCGACAACATTTAATTTTGACAATTATGTATGGAGACATGGAGTATAAGTCGTATTTTATATAATATCTGGTTGGTTCTCTAATATCATGTTGCATAAACAGTCACTAAACATTTAACGAATCAATAGTGAGCTAATGGTCCCTTAAATATAATTTAGAGGCCAATGATTGGTCCATTAAATTAATCAATTTGTTCATGCAACCCGGCATAAGAGTAAGAGTATTTTCTTTAGTATTAGGAATTTTTTTAAGAGAACACTTTAATTTTAGGTATTTGTACGGTACGGATAGTAGTTTCAAATTTTAATAAAATAATACGTTTATTTTACAAATAAGATAACATGGTAGGTACATGAGGTTCTTTAGCGTATGAATTTCTTTTAAAATATAAATTCTAATAAGTGATTAACTGTTGTACCTTTAAAAGTTTAAACAGTGTCATGGAAACATTCGATCTTACACTTCTGGCGGAACATTATTAGGTACATGTTTTTTTTCCTATCAATATGTTCAAAAGTTTTTTAACTAACAATAATGTACTTATTGTACTTATATTAACTTATAAGTTATGTTTTGCAATAAATTATACATATTTGTTTACAAAAGCCGGACGCAGGAGATATTAGTAGCATATTATGTACCTCTTCTGTTACTAATTTAATTGATATAAAATTTAAAAATGATTCTGAACGGAGTTAGTTTGATTGAAGTATTTATTGGACATTTTTAAAATGTTAACTTTTATGTTCCTCATAAAAATAAGATGCTATCACATTGTTTTGAAAATTATTTCTTTCTATATAATACTTTATATAGTTATTCCTTATTATATTAAATTATATTATTAAATTATAATTTGAAGTCTCTGGGGTCATTACTTTTAAAAAATAACCAAAATAATCAATTTTGTTAAAAACGCGCAGCTGTATCCTAATAGTCATTATTTTTCTCGGATTTCCAGTAGTTTTTTTTCGAGTGCTCAGATAAAATATTGTGTAAACCAAAAAAATATATGTTTAAAAAGGTGTGATTTCGGATCCAAGAAGTGCAGAACCATTCGTGGTTATAAAAGTTATAGTGGTTTTCCAGAATAAATTCCAAAAATTGTATGCTGAATACGGCCATGAACTCCTTTCAAGATAAATTCAATAGACGAATGGCCAAAAGTTTTGAATTCGAAAAGGATATAATCGGAGAAAAATGGGCAAACGCGCAAAGACGAGATAGCGTATTTATATACATATTATATAGTGCAATAGCATAATATGTGTAGGTACGTAGTATGTATTATGAGTCTTAGGGGAATACCTTCGAGATTTAATACGCACGAAGAATAAACACATATATATATATAATATATAATATATATCTGCAAGTAGTATAATAATATATGAAATCGCTACGATTTTTTTAATTTCTTTTATTACTTCTTATGCGTACATACCTACACTTTACACCTATGTATAATATACATATTATATACAATATACATAGGTACTTACAGGAAAATTATGTGATACTGCGTTAAAAAAATATATAAAATGAAGCACATATTTCACCGTACATAGTTATATACTCATATAGTCATATTATTATGGTTATACATTTGACACAATGCGCCCGAACAACGCTCATATAGTATAATATTTATATATTTGGCTATATAATGCGCCTGAACAAATTCGTATTTTATTATATTCTCACATCGTGATCGCTATCGGAAAGATGATATTCTGATTATAGTAAGGGTGTCATATGGGGGATGGCAGGGTATACTTTGGCACCCTTATTTTTTTCTGTGTCTTATTTGCCTGCCATAAAATGTATAAACGTGATTCACCAAAGTAAAAATATATATTATAATAACCATAATGCATTATAATATAATGTGTATAGAACTATAGAAGTAATGTATATTAATTATTACTTATTAGGTACCTAGATATTAATTATAGACGTATATTATTCTTTATTAGTGTGCACAACATTATTATATGAAGAAAAAGTGGCCTGCCTAAATGTTGGTACCCCTGTTAAAAAAAATCATATGGCCTTATCTGTCGGATTCGTAGATCCTACTAATGCGAATACCTATTACATGCAAATTGCATGTCCATTTCATTAGATAATTGTTATTTTTAAAATGTGATTTTTTTTAATAGGAAGTGGGTAGGATTATGATGAACATTTTTGCTCCTCTTTAAAAATAAATTAAGTTTCAAAATTCAAATACGAATTACCACAATTGCACACTATATGCATAAACTGCGTAAAAAAAGTTCGTGTGCCTACTTTTTCCACTGGGGTTTTTTAAGAAGCCCCCCCCCAAAAAAAAAAAATTCAACCTCGGATCCGACACTGCATTTAACCCTTCCAATTTAATTTATAATATCTTATCGAAATCACTTTTGTCGGGCTTTGATAAATGTATAAAACTATAATGTAATCTGTGCTTTTGTGACCCGCCCTCCTAACAGATCCACGACGCTCTGTCGTTCGGCGGTGGTGACGGCGACGACCGGAGACTGTACGAGCTGCAGCAAGGCGCGGCTGCCAACACGCTGCTGTACGTGGGACTGTGTTCGGTGGCGCTGGGCCTGATCATCGCGTTCGTGGGCACCGGCGAGAAGGGCTTCAAGACAGTGCAGCTCCGGTTCATCGGGCCCGGCATGATCGCCATCGGCGTGTGCTGTTGCGCTGTCCGCATTATGTTGTGTTTCTGTCCGCCGTCGTTTTGCTTCAAACGTCGCCGGCACAAGGGCGGCGGTGTTTCTGATAAAATGGCCGAGTTCTACAAGTACATGCCGTTCCGGAACCATCTGATAAACGCCAACTCCGCCGCCGCCGCCGAACCGCTCACCGGAGTCGTCGCCGAGACCGTACCGATGACAGTCCTGAAACCGGCGCTGAAACGCGTATCCATGGCTGCCGACCAGCAACCGCAGTTCGTCGGTCATCAAGTGAGTCACCCTTTTTTTCGTTGTAATATTTGTACATGTGTAATGTGATATTGCGTATGCCCAATAAGGATTAGACGATGCACGTAGAGGTAAGAGCAGGGTACGTGGACACGTGGGTGCGGTGCATAGCCTCCCGTTTTGATTTCAGTCCCACACCTCTACCACCAAAAAAAAAATTATTTTATATTTTTAAGACCCTAAAATGCACATGTAATGTTAAGAAATTCAAAAGTAAGTCAATAATACACGAAACGGATTTGTAAAACAAAACGGAGTATTGAAATAAACAATACATTGAAATGCCAATCATACCTATATATTATTGTATAAGCTAAAAACAAAATATTTGAAATCCCCCTCCCCATATTTAAATGTTTGACTTTGCCACGTAGTGGTTGCCACTGTACCTATACACCTATAACATACAATACGACAATGTATTTATTGTGTCTTTTCAAATTTATATTTACTTCAATACGTTTATTGAAGGAAGCATACAAAACTAATTTACTGAAACTTCCATGCCAGTGTTCGACTTTCATCAAATCTAAAACGTCAATATTAAATTTACTTAGCGCGGAAGTGTATATTAGACGTGCAAGGTATGGCGCTGATTTTTTTTTATCCTTCTATTTATAAACATGTACGAAAAAGAAACGTTCATTATTATTTGTATTGTTCGTTCAGCGGAAACCGTAATACGACTGATCTCGCATTGACAAAAAAAATATAATTAATAGGTGAAAGTATGGAAAATGTTTAAAACGAAAATATTTATATATAACAAACACCCACGACCCACTATCGAGTGCAATTAATATTCTCTGAACAAAACAAAAATATATCCTGACGAACGAAATCAAAAAGACTTTAAACTCGTTACTTTAAATTAATTTTATAATGCAGTGTGTCTGTATATATTGTATATGCTGCGTATAGTATGTTCGTCGTTAATAAACTAACGTTACGTCGTAAAACATATTAAACAATTGACCGTAATATAATATATGTTTTAGGTACTAAATGAAATACATAAAGTCTAAAATACATAATTATATAAGTACAATAAAATATACGAGTCTCGCGACGGTTTGAAATTCTAACAGTGATGCGCTAGAACATTCGATTATTATTATAATATTATGGGCAGTGCTTGAATTGGAAAAAAATTAGAAGTGGTTGTAAAAATGTAAAAAAATGTAAGGACCTGATTATTTAAATGTTTTATTGATACTAATATAATTAGAAGGGGTACGCGTAAATAATTTCTTAAAAGAAGAGGGATTCCGTCCCCTCACGTACCTCCTCAATTCAAGCACTGATTATAGGTACCTACAACTTACTGCAACGTTTTCGTCATCATCAATATGAATAATCTAAGAATAATATGTCCAGTAAAGAGTTGACTAAAAGTACTAAACGTATATTTTCAGATAAGAACTCATTTGACGTATTTTGATTTTAAAATATTGCTTGATCGGGCCAAAATATTGTTATTTATTACATTAGTAACACGCACAAAAAATATGCAAAAATTTGTTTTTATCCTCTCTCCAAAAACTGTTCTACTATATTGTATTCTTATCATATTTTGAATCTTTTATAATAGATACCTTATGACTGTTAATAATTAACATGAATTATTATCTTTAATATTCACATATCAAAAGGAATTAACCAAGACCAAAGACGGGGGCTCACCGGAGACTGGACTTTCAAAGTAAGAAAGTCTTTGTGTCTACGTAGGTGGTCGGTCAGTGGTAGACCTTGTGCAAAGACAACACGTGTCAAATGATTTACACAAAACACAAATTACACAGACTTCCATTTTATGCGATAAGGTTATTTTTCTTAATATAATTTACCTATATAGGTAATATAAAGAGCGTATTTAATAATTCTGAAAATATACCCAGTATATAACTGCAGGGTGCGGTTTTTTGTACTGAGATCCTCCCTTGTTCCGGAAGAAATAGTCGTATTTCGTTCTGAAGAAAACGATGGTTTATTCGATGTTTAAACGCGTTATTAGCTATTATATTCTATAGATAAAAATAAATCATAATTTCGTGCAACATAAATTTTAATTTTAAACGCTGGCTACATAATGATAATGTATTAATATATTCATAAAATATTTTCTAATTTATTTATTCATTGTACACACCTTAAACTATAAGACTAACGATTTTATGTGCGCATAGGATTGTGTGTGTACTGTGTATAGTGTGCAGTAAAGGGGAATTATTATACAAACACAGATTATTTTATAAATGTTATGCCCAGGCCATAAAATGTCCGATCGAGTAAACATTTTAAAGAGACCGTTCCCCCTATCTTCAATCTTCTTATGTATAAAACGGTAACGGTTTGTCTATAAGTCATATTCAATCTGCCATTATCGTATGAAATGTCTTCGCTAGATGGATACTGAGTAGAGGAACCAGTTTGGGTGTCTTGTTTGAACAACTAAAATAATTGGTCTACATTGACTTTGCATTTGGTGTTAAAAAAAAATGATTGTATCTATTAAACTACCGCATACATGTCATATTCATTGATGTGACGGTAACGTGTTCTTAACTAAAACTGAAATAGATATTGGTTTTTGTAACGTAATCCGTTGAGTATATAATATTTTTGTCTCTTATTATCATCAGGGGCGTATTTAGGCACAGGCCCTATAGGCCCGGGCCTAGAGCGGCGACATTTGGAGGGCGGCAAAGTTTAACGATTTTTTTTTACAAAATTACAAAAAGTAATTTTAATTCGATGAAATCTAATTTTACTAATTTTTTTGGTAGTAAAATTATTTATTCGTACAAATTATATGTTATATAATTTAGAATTTCAAGTTAAACCGTAAACATGCGCTTCCGTTCGCTCAAAATTAAGCAGCTACCTACATGTATCTACTATATATTACACAAATAAGAAAAATGTAAAGTTTTTAGTATAATCAATTTGTAAATTTCAAAAAAAGATATTATATACGTTCAATTTAATTTTCATTAATAATGTATCTTTTTTAATTCAAATATGTTTGATAAATAATTTTGGGAAGGATGGGAGGAGGGAGAAGGCGGCGAATTGGAAAGTGCCTATAGGCGGAAAACCCTTAAATACGCCACTGATTATCATCACTTCTAATCGATTGCTACCTAAATAAAAAATAAAAAATAATATTACCCCGACACGTGTGTTTCATCAAGTGAAAAATTATTTTATATTTACAGTTTTGTTATTTTGTATGATATAGTATAATATGATATACATATTACAAATATATCAAAAAAATAATGGCTAATCATTCGTTAGTAGAGATGAATTTAGGGGAAAGGTGATTTATCGCCACCTCACTTAATAAACACCCGGCACATTATCATTATTATTTTTTTTAAATATGTGAAAAAAATTAATTTTGTCATTATAACTATACAATTTTAACATTAATAACGTTATACTGCCATGGTTATGCAATAATAAAAAATATTGTAATCATTCAACTAAAAATCGTCCGACAAAAAAATGTGGAACGCTTCACGATTTTGCGTGTCATCCTTGCGCAGGGGCCATGCTAATCTTCTCTGTATCGTTCCAATTTTAGTATATGTACTGCCGAAGCAAGTACATTAACACCATAGCCATTTGCTGCTTATATAGTGCGCAATGTTGCCCGACCGTCACATGTGAGAACCAGTATATCACTCGTTCTGAACATAACGATCGTAACGAAACTACCAATAGATGGGGCGAGCTACTTCGAGAACCGATCGGACGATCATTTTTTCTAATGATTGGTTCCATTACACATATTTTGCTGTTAAATAGTTTATTTCAAATGTCGAGTATAGAGGCCGTATAGAATAGTCACTTCATGTATTTCAATTCAAAATTCAAATTTGGCTATTAAAAAATTCTAAATACAAAATAGAAAAATTATTTATTTATGCACTATAGGGTATCTTACGCTTTTTTGTTAGATTTTTGTTATGGTGACATCATTCTTTAGGCGTTAGTTTAATGAACGCGTGAACCGTAATTTGGTATTGCACTGCTTGGTCGACATCAGTTGATCGACACCTTTTGTCGACCGACAAACAATCCCGAACAACAAAAAATAGTTAAACGTCAAATGAATGTATCTGTCAATCGACCGATGACAAACCAGTGTAAAACCACTGACTATATTCATAGAATCTGTGGTAATACCGGATTTATAATATTATATAGTTTTACTATTTTTTTTTGGCAACGCTGCCGTTGTGGTCTTTCTGTCCGACCTCGGTCGCTCGTGTATTCGTGTGGTCTGTTTTTCCGTTACCACCGGACGCGACGTATTGCTCCTAGATCGTACGACTACCATAGTTCAAAACTGTAATTATTTTAGACTTGTTTCAATAAAAGACGCATAATATTCAATTAATTAATCTTGTTATTTAAGACGTTGCCCTCGATTAATTTCTGACTTATTATTTCTTTCAATTATAATTATAATTTAGTTACCCTTGATGATGTTATCAGCAGTAACGTAATTTGAGGGGGGCTGGCGGAGCAATGTCCCCATCCTAGATTTTTAGGGGTTCGTCAAATTTTTGAACTTTTAGTACGAAGGGCTAAACCATGGCGGCCCCGCTAAATTACTTTATTAACTATGCATTTAACGCTGTTTTTTTCTGCAACACACTATATTATGCCATCACGCAACCATAGTATATTAGTATCTATAGTCGTGCTCATAACTCATAACGGGCCGCTCGCACGAGGGCCGGAGCACATATTCGTTGACATTTTTAAGAAGTATACCAATAGAATCGATTGAGAAGAATATTATCAAAATTTTTCTAAAACTTCCTATACTAATGCAGAATAGGTAAAGGTTTATATTATTTGAGTTTTTGCTGTTTGAATCTTAGTATTATGAAAAATAATTTGTTTGATTATACATTTTGCGAGTGTAGCCAGTGGTCTAAGATAAACTAAAATGACGCCCCTGGTTATCAGTTGTTACAACCACGATTAAAGATAAGATATCTTATCTTTAATCGTGATTACAACATTGTTATTGTGACAAACGCGCAAATAATAAACCTATAATATTAATTACTTTCTATATTCAATATACCTAGCAACTTAAAATACTTGTCAAGATTCAGTAATCAAATGTGTAATGTCCATCCCAATGATTTTGTGTTTGGCTGTCATCACTGTCATGACTGGGGAGGTGACGGGGCTTGGTTAAAAATAGAAAATACCCAGTATTTTTTTATAGTTAGGATAAGCTAATAAAACAGCGAAAAACCTGGAATGCCTATTTAATACTTAATTCAATATCAGTTTTCGACAAAATCGATTTTGTATTTTTGTCATAACTCAAAAAAAAAAAATAACCTTAGACTGAGTTGGACTTGAAATGTTGACCAAATTTATTTTATATTAGCATTTTCTATAAATAGAATGAGTTTTAAAATTAATTTTGGTCTTTTTGTGCTTTATAGTTTAAAAAGACATTTGAAATTATCTACCTTTTCTTCGAATTAAACGAAAATTTTTTTTATAATTTAATATACATCATAATATTGTTCTGTCGGTGACAACTGGCAACTTTCAAAATATCTCTGTAACCCATTACAAAATGCATAGTCATTGATTCCACTGTACTGTTGTAGGCGAAAAGGATGCCAAAGGCCACTCCTGAAGCCAGTCTGGACAGCAGCCTGGAACATCTGATCGAACAGGACGACCATCTGTACACGAAGGACGAGGTGAGCTCGAACAAAAATCTTTCCAACCTCAAGTCAACGTTGACATTCGAGGACTCGTTGAACGTGGCCACCAAAATGATGGTCAAATCGTTCGAGGAGCTGAACAACACGTCTTCCACGCCCGGCGGTGATTCCGCTGACCAGCACCGACAGGAGCTGGTGCTGAGCGCCGTGAACCTGACAAAGTAGATTGGCGCATCGGTCCGCACAATACCCATACTTCATACTATATAATATATACCATAGTATATAATATAAAAAATTATTGTTGTATAATTCATATATTATACGAATTTGGCTGTGACGAATAACCCCATACATATACCAATATATATATATATATATTATACGTGCAAATTAACTAAATATATTAGGGTAGAATCATAGGCGGCATTATTGGGACTCGGTGGCAATAAGTGGCACGAGGGTAAAATTACCCCCACTGTATTATTCGAAAAAGCAAAACAATACCTTTTCCCCTCCCAGTACCAGAAACAGGGTACGAGGTGGAAGAACCAAAATCAATGGTTCACGAGTGAAGTCCAGTGCAATTTCGTTTTATCGATTCCAGTTTTTCAATTTGCATTCCTATTCCTTTTTTTTTTTTATTAGAAAAGATAAAATATACAATCTGTAATTAATAAACATACAATGAGTAATTTTGATGGTTTTTTTTTTTATACAAGGCTTGGTGGCGTGATACAAGAGGGTGCCCAGTAACACTACTTCAAACTTGATATTATGACTGGTGTTTAGTTTAGATTAATTTTTTTTTTTGACTTGACTTGACTAAGTTCTAGTTTTTTATGGATAAGTCCATTAGCGTTCCAAAGAAGGATTGATATTGGATGGTGAATGTTATTTGGTCTATTTGTCATTAGATTTAATGAGTTTGTCTATGACTGTAGTTAAAAGCGAGATTAAGGGATTTATTAAGGATTTGGGTTCATCAATGGCATTCCTATTCTAAATATTTTTTTTAAATTTTTGATTTATACAATCTGTTGTGCAAAGGAACTATAAGTACAAGAGATGATAACAATAAAAAGTGACAGAAATTACGGATTGTAGAGGCCTCCCATTCGAGGAACCCAAGAACTACGACCAGTTCTTAATAATATAATAGTATTCCTGTTATTTCTCGAAAATATTTCATTTCTACATACTTAAGTATGTTAGCCAAGTGCCACCTATGGGTAGTGAATAGTGATATTATTAAACTAGGGAACGTACATTGATATATTTGAGTTAAATTGTATATTATGATTTATGAAATATATTAGAAACTCGAAGACGCGTATATAATATACCTATACGTACCTACGGTTAGAAAAAGAGAGCAATTTTAGTTTAATCGATTGTCGTAACTCGTAATGTCTATTATATTCCTAGATGTACCTATATATTTATAGATGTAGATACTAGATAATATAAAGGTATAGTCAACTATAATATATTAATATTATTGTTATCTAAATGACTAAATAATAAAATATGTAGGTATTACCACAGCCGTTTTGGTGACGAAAAAAATATAAACATAATACAATATCAAACACCTATTATAGGTGCATATTATGCTAAATTATAGCGAAGAAACGTACCTATACATTATAATACAATGATTATACAGTGTAAATATTTACAATAATATGATGTATCTATATAAATATAATATATTTATATATGTATAACATTTATTATGTGTATTATATACGGTATAGGTAGATATCTACCTGGCTACCCAATGCTTGGTGTTTATACAACATTCGGCTATAGAGAATATCGCATTGTACATCTCACTATAATTTATAAATAAAACTGCCGACTTATATACCGTATATTATTATAATAATTATATTTTATTTGTGTATTGTGTATAAATGTATAATTTAATATGATAATGATGAGTGTTAGTACTAAATCATGTTAAATAACTATAACATTATATTATTTTGTACCTGCGGTGTACCCCCACAATAAAGCTGACACTCGTTTAATGCAATTTTATTCTTATTGACGTACATTAATATACATTATTGTTTATTAGGTAAGGCATTGTATATTGTTGGGCTGTATGTAAACTGCGGCAAAATTTACCTTTTTCTAAAAGTCGACATGTAAACTCCGGCAACAAAAAAATTAAGATTATACAATCTGCGACAAAACCGATAAGATACATTATACAAACTGCGGCAATTTATTTGATATACCTTCTATATATATATCATATCATACTACCTAAATCATAATCATATATTATGTTAATTAGGTCTCTATTTTATTATTATTTTATTTTTTAAATTACAATTTTTTTTTTGATTATAAGATCTCTACTATATTTTAAAATAATTTTTATTAATAATAATAATATTTTTCAATTTTAAAAATTGGTTTTTCTTTATTTTTACGCCTAATACTCTAATAGCCTCTAGATAAATAGCTGTCATATCATGTGTTATACCTAATTAAACGATAAACGTGTATATAGGTTATCGTAACTATATGTATATATAGTAGGTATATATAGAAGGTATATAAAATAAATTGCCGCAGATTGTATAATCTTAATTTTTTTCTTGCCGCAGTTTACATATCGACTTTTAAAAAAAGGTAAATTTTGCCGCAGTTTACCATCTTCCTATTGTTGTACCCATTTTCGTTTACATCGGATGAAAATCATTTTAAAACTGTTTATGTATAAATTATGTAAGTGCGTATTACGTGTTAACGATAAAAAAAAATTATATGAATATACCTATATCTATAAAGAAATTTACCTAAAGTATACATCCTGAAAATTGTTTTATTATTTCGGACTTTGTATATAGTTGCACAACGCCGTATTATATATATATAATAGCTTTTAACCGGACATAATATGTATAGTATTGTATACTATAAGCAGCAATACTTCGATAACCTAATTTTATATGTCTCATATTATGTATATATATATGATATTTATATGCGTGTGTTATAATATGTATGTATAATATATATACCTAATGTTGTTCGTTGCGTAATATTTCCTGCAGGTTGTGTACATATAATATATAAACATTGAACAAGGGAAAAACACATTATACCGACAAAGCATTCATTTTACACGGTCCTATAACAACGTTAAATATAACATCCTCCAATTCCCATAAATACTTAAAGTATATACGTATATTATTACACTGTGACATGGCAGAGGATTGCAGCAGTCTGCTGGCCTCTCCGAAATTATAGGAAAATGTAAAAATGATTTCAGTGTTCTGTGAACATATTACGTTCTACGTAAGTATAGCCAGTATAGGTACATCATCAAATATGTATTAAAATTTAAAATCAATTGCAATTTGTATATGAGCGTAGAGGGACGAGAGTTGCTGCAAAATCCTAAAATTCTATATAATATTATGTACGGCATCATCATCATATTATACCGGACTTATGAGAGATCCTATATGCAGCTGGCTATGTCCTAAAAACAAATTTTTAGCCCCTTTGCCCAAAAAGAAAAAATTTGGCTATGACACGCCACTTATACATTTATAGTAGAATAGTAGGTATACTACCATTGAGAATACTAGTATTTATAATCAATGATACTACCTAGCGTGCCTATATATGAAAGATTAACTTTCCTCTATAACCATTAGCAACCACCTGTAGTGGCGCATATAGTACCTATTTATTTTCACTTTGAGCTAACTTTTAAATGAGCTTTTTTTCGAGGGGTCCGGGAGTATAATTATTACTTATTTACCTGTGCCATGTCTTAATTGAACCTGCAATTCGACTATCTCACATATGGCCACCTGCTATATAGTATCATTGGGTGGTTCAGTGGAATAAATATGTCATAAACATTTAAAATATGAGTGTATTGTGTTGGCCGTCGAAGTCTATTGCAGAAAAATAGCTTACCTATCGACTATTCTAAGTACCTATAAATTATACTTTTACAGAAAAATTAAATTACATTTTTTATTTCTAACCTTATAAAATACTATCTGCCCCTCCCGGCGTTGCCCGAGTCAAAGATGAAATAAGTAAGTGATATCAGAATATTAGCCCATTATTAGGCACACGAAAAACATCGCAATGGTGGTCTGTGCCAAAGATTTGTTTTTTTTATAAATTTATTTGTAAAAATACAGTATATGCCATATTCCTACTAATTAGTTATATGATATGTAACCATTATAATGTTATATGACAACCTTATAAATAAACAGAGATTATTCATATATATCTCATCAAAAATAGCACTTTCAGTTTTTCCAGAATTTTTAGCGTACCTATATTAAGTACGTAGGAAAAACTGATAATTAATAATAAAAAATTAAATATTGTGGCATACATAAATAACTAATAATTGTAACCAATAGCAACCATTTATAAACAAAATACAAATTTTCGATTTTCATCATGAATTTCAAAATCCTTGTGTGAGCACCTCTTTAAATTATACTTAAATATACTTTTTTGGGATAGGAACTTTCTCCGTGATATAATCTTTCATGTAAAAAAAAAATTAAGACAATCGATTGAGTAGTTTCCGAGAACATTAGCATAAAAGGTTTCAATTTTTGATTTTATATATTAAGAAGATTAATATTTAATAATATTGAATATTTATTACTGTTGCCACTGAACTGTATACTAAAAATAAAATTTTATTATTCAGTTCAGTGACTGTAGCAATTTAATCAATATACTTTCAGTTATCAGTTAGGTATCAGCATTGATTATAGAATAGTCTATAATAGTCTATTCTATAATCAATGGTATCTGTATTATCCAACGACCCGGCAGGGTCGCGCTAAGTATAAAAAAAAAAACGCCTTAAAATGAACGCATCGGCAATCACAACGCGCGACAACTGCCGGGTATAATAATTACACGAAGCATCTGAAATCACGAAAAAAAATAGTTGTCCATGCATACCTCATTTATTGTACAATTATTTAGTTTGACAATGCACCAATCTTATTGGAAATGTTCCGTAGAAGCGCATGCTGCACTTTTTAATCCGATCTGAACATTATAAATGGAGTTATAGCCAAATATATTATGAATTTCCATGGTAAAAAAAGAAAATGTTATTCCATAATATTCCCTGCGGCCCGCATGAAGTTCCCCGCCCACTGAGGAGATACACACACGCACTGACCGTACGCGCGTGCTTTGTCACGGCTCTTGCGGCGGCGGTGGTTTCAGTTAATACGTAACGGCTCGCGTATATAATAAATATTCATTATTCAATATTGTCCTTTCTTGCGTCGACCGCCGTCCGTCTTGCACGTCCAGCACTCCAGCGTTTTATGTTCTATTGACTGCCGTTTTATAACCTCAAATACGCGCACGTTATTTTGACTGTGTATTATTTTTTATGTACTTTATATTTTTGTACATAAAATTTTGTATTATTTATTTAACTGTGTGTTATCAACTGAGTAGGTACCTACAACTGACTGCAGTATCAAAATACGTACACATTACATTTTGAGAATGACTCGTATATAATAATTATAATAATAATAATAACATAAAAAAAATCGGTGATATCTAAACAAAAACACTACGCCAAACTCCGTGTAAAAAAACGCTCGGTATAAAAAAAAACCAACTCAAAAAGTTGTGATATCATTTTATAGCTATGTATTTAAACTATATAGGAATAGATATATTATTATAATTTATGTTAAAATTCATTGCTTATAAATTGAACTTAGCTGGTGACATTATTTAAAACTCACGAGAATTCATTTCGTATTGAGTATACATGTTATCTTTGAAAATGAGTGATACCAATTAAGTGTTATATAAATTAATTGTTATAAATTACTAATTAAGTGTTATAATTTTAAAGTCACCGGTTAGGTTAATTTATAAGCAATGAATTTTAACATAGATTATAATAATATATCTATTCCTATCTAGTTTAAATACATAGCTATAAAATGATATCACAACTTTTTGAGTTGGTTTTTTTTTATACTGAGCGTTTTTTTACACGGAGTTTGGCGTAGTGTTTTTGTTTAGGTAAATTATACAGAACAAAACGGTACGAAACGTAAACATATTACTTTAATATTATTTACCCACCTTAGGTCATATTATACAAGATATGATCCAAGATACCTATATCTGATCGTATTAGACGTATTACCCTATTACCACTTATCAGTTGTGTTATCGAAAACCGAGTAATTTTGTTAATTACTATCACAGATATAAAATACATTTTTATTGTTATTTTGTATCTGTGAATACTATTCAGTGTTTTACCTATGTCCTATACATTATTTAATTATTAGGTATAATTAGTTATAAACTAATATATATATTACTAATATACTATATTACTACTATATATTACTAATTAATAAACTCTCAAAAATATCGAGTATAAAAGGGATTTTCAGTAAATACAAAAGGTACAAAAAAACAAAGCGTCGATTGCCCTCCACCCCCGGCCACCAACTCATCAAATAAATTGAATTATTCTTTTCTTTTTAGGACCGGGGTTATCCGAATCGCCTATTAAATACCCATGACAACGGCTGCAGTTATTAAATAAACAATAAATAAATAAATAACCATATTATATAGTTGTAACACGAATAACGTTGTAATGCAATGTAAAAAAATTTTACACAAAGGATCGTCCTACAAAAAAATGTGGAACGCTTCACGATTTTGCGTGTCATCCTTGCGCAGGGGCCATGCTAATCTTCTCTGTATCGTTCCAATTTTAGTATATGTACTGCCGAAGCAAGTACATTAACACCATAGCCAAACGCTGCTTATATAGTGCGCAATGTTGCCCGACCGTCACATGGTAGAGCGAATATCACTCGTTCTGAATATAACCATCGTAGGCAACTGTCAATAGATGGCGCTAGCTACACGAAAGCACATAAAATGTGTAAAATATTTTTTGTTCGAATCCGTATTTTTGATGAAAAGTATCCAATTGGAAATACATTGTTGGAATTTTATTTTTATTTTTTATCAAATCATAATCCGTTTGAAATATTATATGTAGAAAACAAATGCGCTCGGAAACCTAATTTTATGGAAAATTCAATTAAGTTGGAAGATTTAAGGTATATTTTTGGAACTGAAATATATCAAACAGTATTTTATTGGAATTTTCTTAACTCAAAAACTTATCTTTATAGAAAATATCTTGTTTAAAATGTACGCTGTAAAAAATATTCGTAAATATACTATGTACGGTTCCAAACAATTATTTTTCCGACAAAATACGTTTCAAATAAATACTATTACATTCCAAAAAATATTTTTGCCAACGGTTTGTTTTCCAAACTCTTGCATTTTTGAGTCCTTAGGGGCTTACCAGGTGTAATATAGTTTCCCATTACTTTCAAAAAATGATTTGTTTTAATAATTTTATTAAAAAGTTTATGGGCTTAGGTAGGAAATAGAAATCCACCTAATACTTATACACAATTTGTTTTTAATTTCAAAAATATTATTATGTTATCTTAAAATTAATTATTATTAAATATTTAGTAGACCTCTAAGATAATTTATTACGTAGGTGTTAATTAATTTACATTTTTTGATTTAGATTCTGACTTTTGAGAGTAATGAATCATTTTTAAGGTATTATGCAAGTACAAGGTTTTTTGCCAAATGAATTCAAGCAACCTAGTATTACTAAAACGATAATATTGTCGGAGGAACCTTGAATTACATTTTAATTTTGAAAACAACTATTTTATCATACTTAAATCGAAAAATAAACTAAAGATATTTCAAATTTTCAAACATCTATAAATAACACAAAAAGAGCCAAAATATAACAAGACTGATTATAATTTTCTAGAATTAGTCTAGTAAATTCAAATATGAATACTTGGTAAGTTTCAAGTTTATAGTTATTTATATTCGAATAATAATAAAAAAAAAATGTTGTCATAAATATAAATTATTGTTGCTTTTAATTTGTTTGTTCTTCCTGATTATTTTTATAAGTACTTAGAATTTTGTATTTTACAGCCCAAAGGTACTAACTAGATACAATTTCCTACTGTAAAAATTTTACATATACCAAAAAAAACACATTGTGAAATCAATACACTCATCACTCTGCTCAGAATCTAAATTGTATTACTCGGTTAAACCTCAATATGCAATAAACTAATAATATAATATATAAAAATGCTAATCAACATTTATTTTTTCAAATTATAAACTTATTACAAATTTAGTGTTTGTATTACATTCAGGAAATCTAGATAATTAAAACTATTCGTGTGAAATGTATTTCTTACTAACCACTAACCAGACACCTATTTTAATGTCTGTCCCAAGACAAACATATTATTATAATATTATAATATGTTAAAATGTTGTGTCTTATATTCTCATCCGCTTTATACACAATAGCCAAAGCCCAAAACTATGAACTAATTTATCCACAAAACCTGAACATATGTACATTGTGGTACCATTGTACTTATATAATTAATTTTACTATAGTATAATCACAGGATATAAATACATAATATTATGCAAACTACACATAAACATTGAGCACATAACATGTTCTAAGTTGTTTGTATTTGTAACATAGTAAATGTTTTAAGTATTATCATACAGATAAAATTAACTGTGAAATTAGTAAAAAATAAAATAAACGTTTTATATCATTAACAATAATTTTAATCCAGGCTCTTGATTAAATCTATAGACAATACAAATGCATGACATAAATAACATAACCAATACTATTGTACATGTAGTCGACTATAATTATAAAAAAAATATTTTAACTAGAGATTACAATAAAAAATGTAAGAAGTTAGACCTTTGAAATATTTAACATACTATTTGTTCATGCTCATTATGATATTGATAAGTAGATACATATTACATAGGTACTTTAAACCTAACATTTATTAAGATCTAAATGGTTTACTCGGTTATAAACGAATAAAAATTAACTTACAGTTTATGTATTAAAAAAATAAAATAATAATGTTTATTATACTTAGAACTTAGATTGAATATTATACAGTCAAACAAAAAGTGTAATATTAGTATATATTTTAATTTTAAAATACTGACTTACAGAACAAAATGTGTAAAAATATAATAAATCTGATGTACTCTAAAAATATTAAACAATTCAAAATTCTTATACTTATACTTAACCTATAAAATATGCAGGTATTTTAAAATATTAATTTAAACATTAAAATATATTTTATTACCTATTACTTTTTGTATCATGATACAAAAATATTGATGATACAAACCATATTCAGTTTTATAACTTTTAACTTATTATTATTATAAAAAAAAATTTAATGGAAATAGTACCATTTAATTCTTGCGCTTATATAATTCATGTCCATATTATACAACTTTATTTAAAACTTAACAAATATTATTTTTTTATTCATAAATAGTAACAAAGAGTTATATAATTTTAATAAAATATGTGCATTAAATAGTTTAAGATACAACACCATAATCGGAATTATTAATTAGCTAAAAATAAGTTGAACAAATTTTTTTTATAATTTTTAATTTAACTAGAATGATAATAACCATAAATGGTACACATATTCTAATTACTATTTGAAAGGCTAATTAAGAAGTTATTAAGATTAAATATGTATACTTTATTCAATATGAATTGTAATAAGCTTGGTTTACAAAGTACAATAGTAATTTACCCATTCATTTTCCATTACAAATGCTTCGACCGCTTCTTTTAAAGCCAAATTTGGAATGAGTTGATCAACAGTTAAATGCTGGCGTGAAACCGGATCAAAATGACCAACTTTCTGTTGATTATAAAATTGAAAGTATTGTTATTTAAGAGTTCAATAAATATAATTATATATTATAGATAAAAATAACATGGCTTAAAATGTTAAATTGTTTAACAATTTCAAATATAGTATATATGTCACATCCAATTTATGAAAATGATCCATATTTGTGAATGGATTCACAAATATTCACATTAGTTTTTATTTAATTTAAGTAGATGATCATTTTAATCAATTTCACAAAATGGACAAAATTTTTCTACACTTAACATAAAAATGTTATTTACACAAAATGGTCAAGACATCTTGGAAATTTTTCATGCTATGAGCAGTATGAATGTCCCTTAATTTTCATTAGTTAGGTCTCAGTTAGAATATCTTTCTTTAATATGTCACACAGACAATATCGGTCAAAATACAAGACTTTACTCAATCCAAAATAATTTTTTAAGATACCTGTCATATAAATGTAATGTTGAAAAAATCCCTCATTCAGGATATGATACAATTGGTGATTTTCTTTAAATCAACATCCATTTCATAAAAATTATATTAATTTGTTCAAAATATAAATATTATATAGTATATAATATATTAATATATTCATAAAGTCTAAAAAGATAAAAATTATCATTTATTTTGTGTAAAAATAAATTATTCATGAAAAGAATGATTTAATTAATAGGGTGCGACATAAAGATATATTTTATAGGTGTTCTACTATGAATAATGTCAAAAATCATTTTGGAGCAAAATCAATATGACAGACATAATATTTTATAATCTTATCAGATACAAAGTAAAAATATTCAATCATTCACTATCTAAATTAAGTAGGCAATTGTGAAAGTTTTCTACAAAATGTACCAATTCATTATAATGAACAGTTAATAAAATATTTTAATTTACCATTAAATGTTCTTCTAAATCCTTTCGATCATAAGTTATACCACTTGGAGTGATAACAGGATCTCGCAAAATATCATAGCTTATGTTGCCACACAAATAGTCTGGTACTTCACGTTTCTAATAAAAAAAATGTTTAATTCAATGAAATTATATTACATTATGCATATAAACTATATTACCTTTCGTCTGTCGTCATTCTTAGAAAATATGGTATGAAGTTCAGCCGCATATTTCTCCTAAAAATTAAATGCAGTTTAACAAAGACAATTTATTTATAAGACCAACTTACACTTTGATTTTTAATTTCCATTACACCATTATCGTAATCTTCGATTTCAGTTTCATTATCTGATGGTTTTTTAATTTCACTGACTTTACGAGCCATATCATCATTCATTAGTTTTGACAGGTATGACTAATTTAATAAAACTTAATTAATTAATGTTAAACAATACAATTAAGAGTTGATTTTATTTACCAAAAGTTCTATTTCTTGATTCTGTCTCACTTCTTCTTGTTTCTCCCATTTCAGTCTACGAGCTCTTCTAAGTTGGCTTGTAATGTCATCACCATAGTTGACTTTTTTTTCTTTTGTTAAATTATGTGCTAACAATAAAGTGTACAAGTTAATCAAAATTCAAATTAATACCAACTAGGTATTATAATTTGTAGATAATAACATGTAACTTTCTTACCTCTTTGTAATTGTTTTATGGCTTCGTCATAACTGCCTAACTCAATGAGGGCAATACCCAAAAAAAAACAACCTTTTATGAAACTGAAGTCCATTTCCAAAGCACGGCGACAATCTGTACATGCTTTGTCCCATTGTTTTAATTTCAAGAAACATAAAGCTCTATTGGTGAAGTATATAGGAATAACAGGGTTTTTTATCTGTAAGTATAAGAAAAATATTTAATTACTTATTATAAAATTGATATTAGTCAGAAAGACAAAAAATTGATGAAGTATTTATTTTACTTACAATTGCTTTGTTGTAACATTCAATAGCCTTTTCGTACTGTTTGTAACTAAATAAGCGATTACCTTCTTCCTTAAGATCCTTATCAGTTTGGTTGTTAGTTGTGTGTTTATTAGACGTATTGAATTTAAACATTTTAAAAAGGCAACAGGATGAAACAATAACTGAAAATAATATTAATTAAGATTACATAATCAATGTTTAAGCATACATAGTGAAGATTATTTTTACAAGATTTAGTATTAAAACACCTTACTAACAGAAAAATATTCAAATATATGTTCAGCTAATATTAAATGATTGAATACTAATAAATTGTTTACTTTTGGTTATATGTGTCATGTACGCGTAGAAACAATAACTAGCAATGAAAAATTCAAATGCTCGCACATAACGGAACTAACATTTACATATTTAGAATGACCAAATATTTATTTAGTATCACTAATCAACCAACTTTAATTAAAAATGTACAGGATCATGGATTACTCACGTGATGTTCCAGTTATTAGTAGCCTCCGTTGACGGTTTAAAGATGATATAATTCGGTGATATAACGTCATAAGACTAAAAGCATTGTGCAAACAAAAAATTAAATAAAACTAAATAAAAATAAAAATCAATCAAATTTGTTTGACATTAAAAGCTTAGCCATATAATTCATAACTTATGGGTTCTATAGAAATATAGAATAGAACTACTATATATTAGTGTTAATATTATTATCTATTATCCATATGTACCATAAATTATGATTATAGAACTAAAATGCTAAATAGTAAATTAAATAAGTAATCAGTAAAATAATGATAGTTGATATTATGTAGTTACGCTATCACCTGTGGACAGGACCATAGAACAATAATAAATTGTTCTATGTATTGACTATTATAGCCTATGGGCACAAAACAATTTTAAATTTTAAACAATAGGAATTATAATGATATTGCTATCATGAAATACTATACGACTATAGTATACCAATATTAATTAATTATACCTACTGGCTATTAGTGGCTACATACTATAAAAAAATTGTATCACAAACTAATAAACTATACTATAATAATATGAAAATAATAAAATATAATCTGTGCCCTATGCCCGTCCTGTGGTCGTACTGTTGCAATGTTGTATACACTATATGGTATACTACACAGGTTGACTTGACCCTTCGACTGTGGACTGGAGGTTGGTACTACCAACTTGGTAGTATGTCGATTGCCGACAACAAAAACTAAGGTGATGTAACGTTACCGAATACCGATGTTTAAAAAGTAAAAACCAACACTATTTTTTTTTTTTTAAATTCATGTATAAAATTATAAAATACTAAATAGGTCAATGGGAATCATCTATCTTTATTCTATAACGATTGTAGCTGTATAATATATTATATTATATTATATATAAATTAGTGATCAAAAGATGAGGATGTCTATTGTCCCTCACACATAGTATATTATATAGACATATATAGTGTGGACCAATAAATTAAGTTAAAAAAGTTTACTATACTTTAAAACTTAATTTTATTAGTATATGGTCTCATCCTCTTGTGCTCTTGACCAAACGAAATTTAATTGAATTTTAGATTTTTGATCGTAGTGTTATTTGTTTATTTCGCCATGATGTCAACTGCCAAGCTGGATTCACACCTATCGTCGTGTCGTGTAGAGTTGAATATATTCAACTTATAGGTAACGTGTGACACTGACCAACATTTTGTTACCTATGTATTAATTAAACAGAACCCGACACGACACGATGAGGTGTGAATCTAGAAATTGACACACGGTTATACCAGTTATACCTTGAATACCACTAAGGTACCCGTACCACCACAGATTAAATTATATTTTATATGAAAAAATTATTAATCTGTGGTAGCTGTTTGTCACGGTTAATATATACTTAATATAAATCTATACATATTATATTGTATTGAGTTTGATGACTTATATGAGTTCGAACACCTTTACATAACTATATGACGTTTAATTTTAAATAATATGTGTAGACAAAAATAGCAAATACCTAACTAGTTCTTAAGTAATTATATGCTATTGTTTCATTAAAGAAAATGCCTAATGGCTAATAATACATTTTGTGTACCTACATAAAATTCAGTTTTAACTGATTGCAATAATTTTCTTAAAACTACTAAAAAATTATTTTCCTGTAATGTTCAACTTCCAAGTCACTCGAGAGGGCAGAGGTATACCTATTTCAATCTACAAACGCTGCAGAGTTAAAAGCACTGAAAGTTTCTTCCCAGTAGGCCTACAAAAACACCGATGCAGTTACATTCTTTACATTACATTCACTTGTTATGTACTTATACAATTAGAGATGCATTTGGTGCACAGCAAATAATAATTAAATCAGAAATTATACTAGAACCGCATATCTTAGTGTGTTACATGTCTCACTTAACCCTGGTCTCGCACGTTGGTTTTCTATGTTTTTTGCTCAACTTCGGTAAAAATATTAGGAAATGTAATAAGTACAGTAGAAGTTCCATACTTGGGACCAACTAAAAAACATTTTGCTAAAAGAAATATATTTTTACAAATTTTAAGAACAACATAATGCATTTTGAATTCTTTATTTTGAAGAAAAATATTTTTGGAGTACTTCGATAAATGAAAATAGAATTTTGACAAGTATTTTATGAGCTATATGTATTTAAAGATCATTTGAACGGAGTGAAGTATAGTACACAGGTACTCACAAAAATGTTGATAATGATTATAATTTATAACTATAATATTGATGATATATTAAATATGATGATATTTAATTTTAAATTCTGAGCGGAGCAATGAATTTATTGATCTTGTAAACTATGTGTTGTAACTATGTGTTTTTTGTACCCGTCATCGCGTTTTTTGAATGGTTAAAATATTTCTATTTTATACTGCAGCATTTTTTCTTGTAGGAAAGTAAATATAATTGGTACTTTAAAGGGTCAAATAAATTCGTATTGGTTTTCAAAAGCGCAGAGAAAAACAAAAAATTTTTTAATTTAAATAAAAATAAAGTCATCCAGGGAATAAATACTAATTAAGGTAGAAGTTAAAGCCTTAAAGGTATATTATTATTTATTATATATTATTTTATAGCGCTCTCTAGGGTATTAATTGGATTTATATGCGGGGCATAACATAGGCAACTCATTATACATAGATTTATATGTGGATATCCTTATCAATGGCTGAGTGAATTGCTAACTTCATACCACGGACGTACATACGTATGTACGTCCGTGATTTTTTGTAAATTAAGACAAAAAAAAAATGTATTTTTGATGACTTGTTATCTCTAATTTATAAACAGCTATGATACTAGTATCTTAAGTTATTATTTATACTGAATAGGTTGAAATATTAATTAAATAATAAATATTATTAATATTTATATTCTTGCTAAAATCATTATTGTGTGGTAAAAAAAATATATTGATTTAGTGACGCTTGTAGCTTGTTACATTAACATTTCTTTAAATTGTGATCGTTTACCAAACTATTTACTATTATATTAAGAAATATTATAATATATCATTTACATTTTTTTTTTTACTAGTTTAGTAGTTGAGTCACAGAATAACTATTTTATTCCGTGGTTTAGTTTAGCTTAGTAACTATGATCTAGGCTCACGAGACACAAAGTCACAAACAACTAAACTCTTTTATTTTTGCTCAATCATAATTATTTTTTAAACCAAAAATTCCACCATCAACTTGTTTGCAGTGTGGGGTGGAAACTACAATTTGCACTAAAATGGATGCTGACAAGTAAATCAAAACCCCAAGTACCTATAAATGTAGTTAACCGAAACCAGTTAAAATGCCAAACATTTAATGTCCCTGGACACACCATCATCTCATCCAGTCTTTTTTTTATCATATTCCCACTTTAAATTTACTTATTGTTTTTAATTTTACTGATTGTACATTTTCTTATTTATTTATTTTTAATAATTAAAAAATATATTTCATTAATAATTTAGATTTATTCATAAACTTTTGTGTCATGTTAAAATATTATAATTAATTCATTATTGTTTTGTTATTTCAATAGGTTACAACACAAACTGATCAGTGAAAGCAGCTTAAAGTGTAACATAGATGACGTCAATCAACTACTATCCATTAAAAAACGTATATTAGACCAACCACGCATTGAAAAACGGTACCTTTAGACAAAATTTGCATACAGTAGAGTGTCAATTATTCCCCTTTGTTAAGAAAGTGGTGCAAATATTCAAACAATCGTTAAAAATAAGTTTATAATTGTCTGTAAATATTGTTTCTTATAAATCCTTCTTGTTCTAGTTGTATTATGTTCGAAAATGTTTCTTTTATATTCACTGCAGTTAAAGAATTACATGTTAATATTTCTACTTTAGTAAAATTTAGCTAAAGATCTAATTTTTAAATATTTTAATTTTTGTCTTAATATTTAATTTTACACAATATTGAACATTTTGATAACAATATTAACAATTAAAATTATATTTTAATTTTAAGGATATCAAGTATTTATGATATACATAATACATAACACATATAAAAGAGAAGAGCATCAAGCCCTCCTATCTTGCTGAACCATGTCTGGCCATTAATAACGCTCATTACCTGTCACTGCCAGGTTACAGTTAAGAAATAAAAAATAAAATTGTTGAATAATTATAAATATATGTATTTAATATATAAATAATTAGAAAAAGTTATCAGGAAGACTAAATATTTCACTCAAAAATGTTAACAAACAAATGGCATTTGAATTTTAGAATTTCTTTTTTTAACTTTATTCATTGTATCTTTTTTGTACGTTTGATGACGATGATGAGCAGCAGTAGACATAGGAATTAGGGTGGTCATGGCACAGTGCACACAGCAGGCAGTAACGCTTGTCACCATATAACAAGACAAAAAATGTTGATGCAACAGTAAACTTAGGAGTAGTGGGGTTTACGAACATATGTGTGCATGCATATGGCATGCAAAGCACATCACTACGTATAACTACACGTAAAACTAAATATTTCCAAAAACTAGTTATACATTTTTGAACTTTTCTTAGTAAGGTACGGTTTCCAACTATTCGTTGTGGCTAGCCATATACTGCTCATTGACCAGTAGAGTTGTCTACTACGATGATTATAAGGCTATTGAAATAGCAGAGTAGTCGTAGCTTGGAAACTGTACCTTTAAATAGCTCATCTCCATACCAAACACTCGCGTTTAAAAAAAAAATCATACAAATCGATCCAGTAAAACTTCAGATATAACTGTCCAAAGAAATCGCCTCATGTTTTAATAATATATAAAGATGCATTATCTTATGTAACAATAATTATGAATTATTATAAAATTGAATTTATGTGAAAAATAACCTATGTTTGTGACTATGTTAATATTTTATATTGTTGTATTATAGTACATCACTAGCTGAAGCTGAATGGAATGATGATTTGAAATTAGCAAAACTAACAAAAGTTACAAAAAATCTTACCAAAAATTTTTCACATTCTTTGAATAAGTCGTTGTATTTATACCCAGAAGAGTGTTTGTGTTTGCTAGAAATGGTAATACTTAGTTTATTTTAAGTTTATTAAATAATTAGATTTTAATTAAAATATTGATTATTTCAATTAATTAATTTTGTAGTTGTTAGTTAATTTATAATTGCATTGCTACATCTATTATTCATATTTTTTAAATTTACTCTTGTGTCATAAGCTATACCATTAATAAATTAATAATCAATGCACATTATTGTTTGACACAAGTGTAATTTTTCACATATACCGAGGAAAGTGTATAAATTATATAACTATTATTCTTCTAATCACAAACTTAAGGTACTTATTTTTAAAATAAGTTAACTCTAGAGATTTTATTTATTTTATTATTAAATATACGGGATATAACCCTTTAACACAATTACACATTACATACATAGACATTAATACAATTATATAACTTAAGAAGAAGTATATAGTTAAGCAAAACAGCTATAAAGTAAGTAGGCACGAAGGGTCAACATTGGTATTACTCATCATACGCGAAATCGGTTCATTTTTTAGATAGTTTGTAAAGTATCTAAATTAAATTCATGTTTAATTCATTTGACCAAAATATTTTACTTGTCTTGAGTTAATCATTATAATATTTTTAAGGTACTTATTTGATTTAAATTGAATTCACTTATTTATCAGTAATTATCACTATATTCCTCTTAAATAATTTTTGCTAAATTTTATCAGATTTTGAAATAACAACTTGTTCTATACTTCCCTTTGGAAATGAACAATTTATTTGGTTTGATAATTTATGAATGGTAAGAAACATTTTCTAAATACACTCTATTCACTTTAAGTTTGATCCTTGTTAGCGACCAGTTTTTGTTAGACAACGCAGGGTTATCTCCCCCTTTGAGTCAACTATTTGAATGCCTGATTTTTAATTAAGCCATGCTCTTGCACACAAGTCAGCTGTTAAGGTTTCTTCTTAATATAATAATATGATTAAATTATAGTTAAATCGTAGTAATTCGTAATTCAAATTTAAATTAATAAATATCTAATTGTTAATAATATCACACTGTGTTGTATGTTAAATTTTTAAATTAAATTTTTTTTTTCAGAAATGTTTGTTACTAAAATGGAATGAAAGAAAACTGTCAATTAAAAATGCATTTTCCTTATTGTTGGCTGCTGGAAGTGGTTGTACCTTTGAACAATCTAGAACCTATGGTTATTTGGTTAAATTAGGATTTCGGGTATTTAAACATGACAACAAGCTAATAAATAATACGTATGATCCTAAAGATGTATCAAAACTTCCAGATGTGTCAACTAAAAGAAAAAAACATAATGCAAATTATAGGTCTATGCATACTGAAAATTCTCCTAAAATACCTTCTCCTAAACTCAAAACTCATGAGATAATATTTACTCCACCATCACACTATATGCCACAAAACTTACTACCTTTTTATGATGTTTATTCATATGAGCTGGCTGTTATTTCTGGCAGTACTGAAATAATTAATTTTAAGTATTTTAAAAAACAAACGAGTTTAGAAAATTTAAAAAAAGAAAGCATAATGTACGAATCACAACCTACTGGAATGTACCCTGTCTTTGAGAAAAATATTCCTTCAACCATAAAGACTAACAAAGATAATATTTATGAGCCTAGAGTTAAAAAATTGAAACTTACAGAAACTGAAAAAAATCATTTACTTATTACTTCGAATATGACAGCTTCCACTTCAATTAATGATAACAACTTCGATGCATTGAGTAATACAACAAATTTGACCACCATTCAAGACTGTAAAGATTCAAAAAATAACGAAATTATAACTGCAGTCTGCTTTAATCCTAGCAGTAACTTTTCTGGACCAAACAATAAAATTAGTTTTACTAATAAATTGCTAAATGATGAAAACAATGAAAAAAATCAAAATATTAATGATGAATTTGCAACAGAGAGTAGAGGAGAAAAAAAACAATCAGAGAGCAAAGTATCAGAATCTTCACTAACTGATGATATTCTTGAAGAAGAACTGCTCAACATGCATTTAAACGTACCAAGTAATCCTATTTAATTATTGAATTAATAAAATTGTCTTGATATCTATAGAAAGTGTTGAAATGTTAAGAGGTATATTATGTGTTGTCTTAATCTTACTAACATACTGTATTGCAAATTACCGTTAAACAAAATCTATTTTGTGAGTTAGATTCAATATTGGCCCAAAATCAAATTTAAAGGTAAGAATATTAACTGGTATCTCTCGTCAATTTTTTTTATATTTTATTTTTAAATCCATTTATAAGTATGTCAGTTATTAAAATTAAAATATGCCCCAAGTTGCTTTAAAAATAAAATAACATAAATAACCGATGAGAGAACACAAATAATATTCTTACCTTTAAATCTGATAATAGGTAAATTTACTATAATATTGAAAATAACAACACAAAAGAAATTCTGCTGAATGTAAATTTGCTATATTGTATGTTTGTAAGACCGATACAACACATGCAGGCATTATTATGTATTAGCGTATTGCCTTCCAAAAACTATGAAAATTGTTAATCTTAAAATATTACAATAAGGTACTTAACAACTTAGAAAGTATCTTATATTGTTTTAAAATGTTCTGTCTTTCAATTAAGGTCACATTAGGCAAAAACTATTGGCTATAAAACCATCAACTGTTCACAACGAGTCTACAAAAAATGCAAATAATAAGCATTGTGTGCATTACGATGTTTACTATCCTGATAATAATGTTCCAAAAACATTGAGACCTGCCCCGGACTTCAGAGTTATTGTTTTTGAGTATGATAGTTATTATTATTTATTTCAAAATAGCATTATATGCTTACAATTGTATTTTTTAATATTGGTCTTATTTTTATAACTGTATTTTAGAGATGATTTGGAACGCTTTCCAAATTTATACAACATCAATATGTCAAATCCTAATGACAGTATACCTACATTATGGGCCATTGTAAATTCAAGTTCAGTTTCATTTTTTAGTGTAGATAGTATAATCCTGCCAAAAACTGCAGACTGGGATAAAAAAAGATAATTCAATTGATTGACTATTATTATATTGTATCATTTTATTTATATTATTATGTTACTAACATTTGTTTATCATACATAATATTATTTTGTACTCGAAAACTGTGTAACTATACCATTTTTAATAAGAATGAGTTTGACTTTAAAGTCAAGACTTTAGGCTGTGTTTTGCTATCTACATTTCTTATTATTTTAAATTCTAAGCAAAGTGATGAATATATTGATTTTAGAATGACATGTGTTTTTAATTTTATTAACTTTTTTTTTGTTGGTCATCAGTCATCACCTTTTTAGGGATGTAAATACTATAAATATAATATTATAAAAATAAAATATTATAATATTATAAATATACTTTGATTTTCTTCTTTACCATAATTTCTGATATTTGGGGAATCAAAAGTATAAAATTCTCAGTAGTTCTCATCATGGCACAGTGGTTCATCAATTAAAACTAGGCGGATTTTATTGCCCAATTTAAAAATGATAAAAATAGGATTTTTTTTTTATATATTATGTCTACATACTGTCAAGTCCAAATAAATCCAAATGTATATAATATTTGGAAATTCATAAATATTTTTATAATTCGAGTTTGGTATAGCTATTTTAATGAGACATTTTGCGATGTATCTGTTATTTTATTTTAATTTTGATCATTATTTGCATATTTATTTATGTCACATTGACACATTGAAACCAAAAAAAAAAAAAAAATTAAACATTTTCAAATAATATAATCTATATTTTATAAATAGATAAAATTATACGAAATATATATCGGCCTACGATATTTCGGCGTAGGGCCATTACAGAAATTAGGTAGGTTACTATAGAATATAAATATATAAATAATTTTTAAAAAAAAAAAGTTTGAAAAAAAAAAAAATTTTTTTAAACATTTATTTTAAAAAAAAAATAAAAATTATAAAATAAATATTTGAAAAAAAAATTTTATTATTTAAAATTTTTATTTTTTTTCAAATATTTATTTAAAATTTTTTTTTTTTTTTTAATATTTATTAGAAATAAACAATCTATACAAGGAATGTACAATAAGTTTATGTGATAAGAGAAAACAGGACGTGAAAAATTGAATAAGAAGCCGCCCACTGGCAACACTTAACATGAATTACTTATACATAGGTATATATATATATATATATTTTAAAATTGTTGATGGTTTTAATTGTATATAAAATTACATATATATATGTATATTGTATATTTTAAATTGGTAGTTGTAGGAGGTCACGACACCATTTCCTTTTTAGTCTGCACCTTGGATTTCCTGGGAGAGTTAGAGAGGAGAGGTTTTTAATAAGAGGATTTTGGTGGGATAGAAGTCGCATGCGGAAGCGCAAGTAAAAGTCTTGAGCTTCTTCATTGATAGTTTTCATGTGAAAATCGTTATGTAGTGTTAGGTTTGAGACTTATGGTGGTGCATTGCCGCATTGGAGAGTCGTCGAAAAGCTAGGTTTTGGAATACTTGGATTTTATTGGTATTGGATTTTTTTGCCGAGCCCCAGAGCTGTATGCTGTAGGTTTCAGGAGAGTTTTGTAAATTAGGAGTTTGACTTTTAGATTGGTATTATTATTTCTCGTTATTAGAGGACTGAGCATGCGCATACGGGCGTTGAGAGTTAGTCTTTTGGTTCGTATATGATTTTTCCATGTTAGTCGTTTGTCGAGATTGAGTCCCAGGTATTTTATTGAGTCCGATGTGGGAATTGGGATGTTGTTTAATGTGACAAACGCCCTTCTTGAGAGTAAATGTAGTGTGACTTGATTAGTTTTGGTTTATTTTGATACGCCATTTGTCGTACCAGTTAGTCATTAGGTTGAGATGAAGTTGTTGGTTTGATGAGGTGGTTACCAGATTTTCACTAATTGACAAAATGACTTTATCGTCAGCATAATCAGCTACCATGGTTTGAGGTGTGGTGGGCTGATCAGCTACATAGATGTTGAATAGAGTTGGAGATAGGATGCCACCTCGTGGGACGCCGGCATTGATTTTGGATATTTCTGAGTATGCAGAGCGATAATGTACTTGGAAGTGTCGATCGGTTAAGTAAGATTTAATAAGGAGAAATAACGGACGGGGAAGAAAACTTTTGAGTTTGAACAGTAATCCGTCATGCCAAACTCTGTCGAACGCTTGGGATACATCAAGAAAGACACAGGTACCTACAGTAAAGTTTTTTTTTCCAACGAGAGAGATATTGCATGTGAGGATCTAAATCCGAATTGAGTGTTCGGCAGAATATTGTTCCTGACAATATTTATTTATTTATTTATTTGTGGACGGGCGGATGCCCAATAGAAATATACAAAAAAAAATGGTCGATGTAGTTTACAGTTATAAAATAATTTCTTATAGATTACTGACGAATAATACTAATTAATAGGTAGTTAACACAAAAATAATAGAAAAAAAAAAAAAGATAAAATTTTATTTTATTTTTTTAAAATTTTTATTTTATTTTGTTTTTCAAATATTTATTTTAAAATGTTTTAAAAAATATTAGTTTGATAAAAAAATATATAAAATTTTAAAATAAATATTTGAAAAAAAATATATTAAAATTTAAAATAAATATTTAAAATAAAAAAATAATATTTGAAAAAAAAAAAAAATTTTAAAATAAATATTTGAAAAAAAAATTTAAAATAAATTAATAAAATACATTTTTTAAAAAAATTAAAAAAAAAATTTAATATAAATATATGAAAAAAAAATAGAATTTTAAAATAAATATTTGAAAGAAAAGTATAAAATTTTAAAATAAATATTTGAAAAAAAAAAAAATTTTAATTTTTTATTATTAGAATAAGCCTCGGCAGCGGTGGCCATTGGCTGATTGTCAGTGTTTAACATTAATGTGTTTACATTATTTTTATATTTATTTTAAAATTTTTTTTTTCAAATATTTATTTTAAAATTTTTTTTTTTTCAAATAATTATTTTATTATTTTATTTTAAAATTTTATTTAATTTTTTTCAAATATTTAATTTAAAATTATATTTTTTTTTTCAAATAATTATTTTATTATTTTATTTTAAAATTTTTTTTTTTTCAAATAATTTTTTTTTTTAATTAAGAAAGAACCCTCGGCAGCATAGGCCATTGGGCTTACAAAAAAAAAGATTAACTTAAATTATATATTTACAATAAGGATCATAAACGAGAGAACTTAATTTTAGATTTTGGATTGAAGGTTTGCTGCTGTGATGAATTGAATGATGTCTGTTATGGCCTTGGGATGATTTTGAAGTATTTCAGAAAGTAGTTCGGGAAGGTTGAGGCTTGAATGGATGTTGTGGTATGTGCGGCATTCGGTGAGTATGTGTTTAATGGTAATTAGGACGCCGCATGTTGCGCATGATGGAGGATCTTCCTTAGCCATTAAAAAACTGTGCGAAATTTGCGAGTGGCCGATTCTCAGTCTCGTTATGATGACTTCGAATTTTCTGGGTGTTTCGATGGGAAATGTCCAATTGTCTGTGTTGTGTTTTATTTGATCAAGCTTGGTGGAGAAGGATAACCATTTCTGATGCCATCTTAGATGACATTTGTTAGTTATCAGTGCTTGTATGTCCCTGTATGCGATGATATTGGTGGGAGACGATAGTGTAGAGGTGATTGCCGTTTTGGCGGCTAGGTCAGCGCGCTCATTTTCAATGATGTTGGAGTGTCCAGGGATCCAGAAAAGTTTGATTTTGAAGTTATTGTTTTTCTGTAGAGTGTATATTTTGTTTTGAATATGAAGGCCGATGTCTGATGGGTTGTTAGTATTGTTAATGTTGTTGATGGCGCTGAGGGAGTCAGTGAATATGATGGTGTCTTGGAGCTGGTGATCGGTAATTAGATCGAGGGCTTTGATTATTGCGAATGATTCAGCTGTGAAGACAGAGCAGGCGCTGGGGAGTTTGTACACGTATTCTGTGTTATTCCAAATAACTGCAGCCCCGACCCCGATAAGGCTTTTGGAAGCATCCGTGTATATTTTTTCGCATTTTATGTTTTGTACTATGTGGAAATATTCTCGTTTATATATTGAAGGAGGAGTGTCTTTTTTTTTTAATATGGAGAGTTCGGTGTTTGCTACGTTGAGATTTGTCCATTGGGGAGTTAAGGGAGGGGAAATAGTTAATAAATCGGAGATGACTAGATTGTTCTCCTGGAGTAGTGTTGTTAAAGTTTTAAATTTTGGATTGAAGTCGAGCGAAGGAAGAGTGTTAGCTAGCTTTAATTCGTGATTTAATGTTATTTTGAGTCTTCTTATATCGAGAGGAGGAGTACATGATAGGTTGTAGATGCTCGGTATTGGACTAGAGCGATAGGCTCCAATTGACATACGAAGTCCGGCGTTGTGAATTGTATCTAGTTTTTTTGTAATCGATTTATTAGCTGTTGTCCAAATGAATGATCCGTAGTCAAGTTTAGATAGTATTAGGGATTTGTAGATTGACAACAATACGTGTGTTTTAGAACCCCATGAAGTATAGGATAACATTTTAATAATATTGAGACGTGGAGAAATGGCTGATTTCAAAAAATTGATGTGATGGGTCCAAGAGCATCTTTTGTCGAAAATGATACCGAGTATTTTGATTGTATTACTATTTATTAATTGATGTTCGCCCAATTTTATCTTAATTGGATTTTGAGCGCGTTTGCGTGTAAAGACGATGCATTGTGATTTTTCGGGAGAGAAGGTGAAGCCGGATGTTTGTGTCCATTTTTGTAGGTTGTTGATGGCTTTTTGAAGATGGCATTGGACAGTGGCTAGAGATTTGCTCCGGCAATAAATATTGAAGTCATCCGCGTAGAGGGTAGATTTGACAGGGAAGGATATGTTTTGAGTGATATTGTTGATGGCTATCAGAAAAAGAGTAACTGAAATTGTTGATCCTTGAGGAATTCCGTTGGCTTGGTCGAAAACTTTGGAAAAGGACTGGTTGATTCTTACTTGGAATGTTCTTGTTTTTAGGAAGTTACTGATGAAATTGAACATTTGATTTTGGCTAAGTACTTTAGAGAGACTAGTCAAAATGTGGGGTTTCCATGTTGTATCATAGGCTTTCCTCAAATCTAAGCTAATCATACCTAAATATTGATTTTCAGCGTATGTGTTTTGAATTTCTGTATGTATTTTTGATAGACAGTTGTTTGTACCTTTATTTTTCCGAAATCCACATTGTTCAGGAGTGAAATAGTAGGATTGTTCTAGGAACCATATTAGACGTTGATTTACGATTTTCTCTAAGAGTTTACATAACGTATTTAAGAGAGAGATTGGACGGTATCCTTCAGGTGAGAATTTATTTTTCCCTGGTTTACTTATGGGGATCACAATGCTGTTTCTCCAACTTTGTGGGAAAACGTTGTGGTTCCAGATGTAGTTGTAGATTTTTAGGAGTATTTGGAGTGTATTAATGTTAAAGTTTTGGACAAAAATATAAGGGATATTGTCAGGACCTGTGCTTTTGCTAGTGCATCTTTTAAGCGTTTTCAGTATTTCTTCCATAGTTATTGGGCTATTTAAGTAGGACTGATGTGTGTTTTGAGGTGATATTGACGAGGGTTGGGGAGGGGGTTTGTTTACATTCTCCCGTAAGAAGTCGCGACTGTACATTTCATTACTGGAGTTTTTTTTGAAGTATACACCGAGGTGATGGGCGATTGAAGGTGGATCGGTGTTTAGGGATGAGTTGGTGGTGAGGTAAATATGTTTGTGATTTTTCCGTCCCTGTAATGATCGAATTTTGTTCCACATTATGTGGGGGTCGACTTGGGCACCGACGTTGGCAGTGAAGTTTCGCCATGATATAGTTTTATTGCTTTTGACTAAGAATCTTGTTTTAGCTCTGAGTTCTTTTAATTTTATATGGTCTTCCGAAGATCTGGATTTGATGAATGTTTTAAGTGCTTTATTTTTAAAGGCTATATATTTTTTAATTTCATTGTTCCACCAGGGGACTTGTGGGTTTTTGGAGGTATGATTAGTGTAGCCAATTGTTTGTTCTGCTGCCTCTATGATGTTCTCTGTGAATTTGTTGACTGTTTTATCGATATTTATATCTTCACCAGAAAATTTTGTAGACTTGATTTTCATTTTGAGAAGGTTTGAGAAAAGGACCCAGTCAGGGTTTTTGAGGTTCCATTTTTTTGTAGGATGGTTCGTTTGTGGTGAGTTGGAAATAAATTGAATAGAGATAGGTAGGTGGTCACTATTGTCTATTTCATTAAGTACTTGCCAGTGGAGTCATTGAGCTATGGTGGGGGTGGAGAACGTTAAGTCGATAGCTGAGAGGGTTCTATTAGAGGGATTTATTCTGGTTTGCTCGTTGTTGTTGAGGATTACGATGTTGTCTTGTTCTAATAATTTTTCTATGATTTTGCCTCTTGTGTCAGTTTTGTATGACCCCCATATATGGCTGTGGCTGTTGAAGTCCCCTACAATGATGAAAGGTCTTGGTAGCTGTTTAATAATATTTTCTAAGTCTGAGAGAGAGAAGTTGCATTGATTTGGGATGTAAATATTACAGAGGGAGATTTTGGATTCGAGTGTGATTGATATTGCAACTGCTTCTAGGTTTGAATTGATAGGGATTTCCTCCCAGGGGAAAGAGTTGTTTATAAGGATGCATACACCACCACTTGCCCTCAGGCAGTCTCTGCGATTTTTTTTTGCATATTGGAAGTTTTTAATTATTGGAGGAGATTCATCGTGTTTTAGGTTGGTTTCTTGAAGACATATTGCAATTGGATGATGTAGATTGATTATTAGTTTGATTTCTTCGATATTTTTGTGTAGACCGTTGAGGTTCCATTGAATAATGTTTTTATGATGTGACTGCATTTAAATACTAAGGTTTGTGTTTGATTTGAGATATATATGTTTATTAAGAATTGATAGGATCAGTTTCGAGGGCTTTGTCGAGCAGCGTGCTGCAAAGTCTTGTGAGCCTATTTTTTATGCTTTGATTTTTTAATTTGGGTTTTACGTTTTCGATGATTTCAATTATTTCGAATTCAGTGATGTTGAACTGTTCTAATGTCGGAGTTGGGTCGGCAATACTAAGGGTGTTTTCAATAATGTACTTAAACTGATCGTAATTTATTTTCATGCCTGGTGTTTCTGAGAAGAAGGTTTTAACGGGATCAAATGTAATATAAAATAAATATTTAAAATAAAATAAAATAAAATTTGAAAAAAAAAATAAAATTTTAAAATATATATTAGAAAAAAAATATATTAAATTTTAAAATAATTATTTTAAAAAAATAAAAAAAAATATAAATTTTTCAAATATTTTTTTTTTATTTTAAATATTTATTTTAAATTTTAATATATTTTTTTTCTAATATATATTTTAAAATTTTATTTTTTTTTTTCAAATTATTATTTTATTATTTTTTTTTTAAATTTTTTATTTCAAATAATTTTAATTTAAATATTTGAAAAAAATTAAATAACATTTTAAAATAAAATAATAAAATAATAATTTGAAAAAAAAAAATTTTAAAATAAATATAAAAATAATGTGCGGCCACCGCTGCCGAGGCTTATTCTAATAATAAAAAATTAAAATTTTATTTTTTTTTTCAAATATTTATTTTAAAATTTTATACTTTTCTTTCAAATATTTATTTTAAAATTCTACTTTTTTTTCATATATTTATTTTAAATTTTTTTTTTCAAATAATTATTTTAAAATTTTATTTTTTTTAAATATTTATATTAAAATTTTTTAAAAAATATAAGTTTGAAAAAAAAAATATATAAAATTTTAAAATAAATATTTGAAAAAAAATATATTAAAATTTAAAATAAATATTTAAAATAAAAAAAAAATATTTGAAAAAAAAATAAATATTTGAAAAATTTATTTATTATTTTTTTTTCAAAAATTTTTTTTTTATTTAAAATATTTATTTTAAATTTTAATATATTTTTTTCTAATATATATTTTAAAATTTTATTTTATTTTTTTCAAATATTTATTTTAGAATTTTATTTATTTTTTTCAAATAATTATTTTATTATTTTATTTTAAAATTTTATTTTTTTTTCAAATTTTATTTTACTTTATTTTAAATATTTATTTTATTTTTTTTTCAAATATTTTTTTTTTATTTTATTTTAAAATTTTATTTTTTTTCAAATAATTATTTTAATTTAAATATTTAAAATTTTAATATTAAAATAATTATTTGAAAAAAAATAAAATTTTAAAATAAAATAAAAAAAAATTTGAAATAAAAAATCAATATTCTAAAATAAGTATTTGAAAAACAAAATTTTATACTCTTCTTTCAAATATTTATTTTAAAATTCTATTATTTTTTCATATATTTATTTTACATTTTTTTTTAAAATTTTTTATTTCAAATAAAAAAAAAAATAAAATTCTAAATAAAATATTAGAAAAAAAAAATTTTAAAATAAATATTTGAAAAAAAACATTAAAATTTAAAAAAAAATTTTAAAATAAAAAAAAAATATTTTAATAAAAAATTAAAATTTAATTTTTTTTTTCAAATATTTATTTTAAAATTTTATACTTTTCTTTCAAATATTTATTTCAAAACTCTATTTTTTTTTCAACATTTTAAAATAAATAATTGAAAAAAAAAATAAAATTTTAAAATAAAATAAAAAAAAAATATATAAAAAAAAAAAATAAATATTTAAAATAAAATAAAATAAAATTTGAAAAAAAAAATAAAATTTTAAAATAAATATTTCAAAAAAAATATATTAAAATTTAAAAAAAATATTTAAAATAAAAAAAAAATATTTGAAAAAAAAAATAAAATTTTAAAATAAATATTTGAAAAATTTATTTTCTTTTGTTTTTCAAATATTTATTTTAGAATATTTATTTTTTATTTCAAATTTTATTTTATTTTATTTTAATTTAAAATTATATTTTTTTTTTAACCTTTTTTTTTTATTTTATTTTAAAATTTTTTTTTTTCAAATAACTATTTTAAAATAAATATTAAAAATTTTAAAATGTTAAAATAATGTTTTAATAATTATTTGAAAAAAATAAAAAATAAATAAATTTTTCAAATATTTATTTTATTTTAAAATTTTTTTTTTCAAATAATTATTTTAAAATAAATATTTAAAATTTTAATATTAAAATAAATATTAGAAAAAAAATAAAATTTTAAAATAAAATAAAAAAAAAATATTTGAAAAAAAAAAAAAATTTTAAAATAAAATAATCAAATAATTATTTGAAAAAAAAAAATAAAATTCTAAAATAAATATTTGAAAAAAATAAAATAAAATTTTAAAATATATATTAGAAAAAAAATATATTAAAATTTAAAATAAAAAAAAAATAAATATTTATCTTTTAATATTCTTTTATTTTTTTTTCAAATATTTTTTTTTTAAAATAATTATTTGAAAAAAAAAAAAATAAATATTTAAAATAAAGTAAAATAATTATTTGAAAAAAATAAATAAAATTCTAAAATAAATATTTGAAAAAAATAAAATAAAATTCTAAATAAAATATTAGAAAAAAAAAATTTTAAAATAAATATTTGAAAAAAAACATATTAAAATGTAAAAAAAATTTTTAAAATAAAAAACAAATATTTGAAAAAAAAATTAAATTTTAAAATAATTATTTGAAAAAAATAAAAAATAAATAAATTTTTTAAATATTTATTTTATTTTTTTTTCAAATATTTTTTTTTTATTTTATTTTAAAATTTTCAAATAATTATTTTAATATTAAAATTTTAAATATTTATTTTAAAATAATTATTTGAAAAAAAATAAAATTTTAAAATAAAATAAAAAAAAATTAAATAAAATAAAAAAAAAATATAATTTTAAATTAAAATGAAATAAAAAATCAATATTCTAAAATAAATATTTGAAAAACAAAATTTTATACTCTTCTTTCAAATATTTATTTTAAAATTCTATTATTTTTTCATATATTTATTTTACATTTTTTTTTTTCAAATATTTATTTTAGAATTTTATTTATTTTTTTTTCAAATATTTTTTTTATTTAAAATATTTATTTTAAATTTTAATATATTTTTTTTCTAATATTTATTTTAAATTTTATT